>OY856414.1:627575803-629059136 GCA_963693085.1 Alisma plantago-aquatica | reverse complement strand
TTAAAAGGGCAGTTTTGATAACAAAATAAGGGTCAAAAACATCACAAAAATTGGTGTTATCATACATGCACATGTATACTTGCGGAGTAGTGTTAGATTTTATAAATTCAGGACTTGTGCATATAGATACAAGTTTTTGGTGTTGTTTTCAAGGAGCATTGATATTTTTTTCAAAGTAAGAAGTATTGAATAGTAAGAGAGACTATATCACACCACAACCACATCATATCCACCATCATTTTCATCATGATCATCATCATTGTCATAATTATGTGTCTTCCATTTTTATTTTTCTACTTCACTTGCCTTCTTTACTTGCAAGATTGTATGAGGCAATCCAAAAGAGGTGTTGAACTTTCCACATTTCTAGACCCCAAAATTGAGCATAATGTTAGCATCCTTCAAAAAGCAAGGAGGAGTGAATCCTTCATCATCACCACCTTTGCCTGAGCATTCAAATCAATAAGAAGAATAGATCATGGAAGACTATCTATTGTAGACATCAATGGGTCTATCAATATCCCAGAAATCAAGGTAAATGATTTTCTATTAGTCGTACAACTAGATGATATAGTTGAACTAGTTTGGAGGAACACTAATGGACGATCCAAACCTAGAGGGACACTAATGAAGGATCCAAACCTAGAGGGACACCAATGGAGGATCTAGACCTCTATATTGTGTAATTTTTGCATTATCTTAGCACTTTTAAGATAGATGGTGTTCCTACTAATGAGATTCGCCTTATTCTTTTGCATTCATTTTTGAAGGATAGAGCCAAGGCGTGGCTCTTTTCTCTGCCAAGGAATTCTATTAACAATTGGAAGGAGAATCTCAAAGTCTTCTTATCCAAGTACTTTCTACCAAGCAAGACTGCACAATTGAGAAGACATCTCACCAATATTTCTCAAAAATATGGAGAGACCTTGTATGGAACATGGGAAAGGTTCAAAGAACTTCAACGTCTTTGTCTACACCATGGTTTAAGAAACTGGCTTCTATTGCAAACTTTCTATAATTTCTTATTCTTAAATACAAGGATGTCTATTGATGTTGTTGCAAGTGGTAGTTTAATGAACAAATCATATAGGGAGGCTTATGCCAATATTGAAGGCATGGCAACTAATCATTCCTAATGGAGTTCTGACTGGAGCATCCAACCTTCTTCATCAAGCTCTATTTTTGGAAACCAACTCGTCAAAGTAATTTGTGATTCATGTGGAATAGTAGGACACACTCCTTCTTCATGTTTTACCACACCATCACAATTTTAAGAGACATGAGGGCAATGCAATCCCACCTACAATCCACATTGGAGAGATCATCCAAATTTCTCTTATCACAATAACAACAATGCTCAAAACTCGCATCATCATCCAAGTCAGCAACAACATCATTCACAGCCCAAGCTGAGTTTATATTCTATGCTTAGACCTTTGTCTCAACTCAAATTTAGCAAAATGATGATTTCTATCAACAAAGGCAGTTGTTAAAGGATGCTATTACACAACTTTCTTCTACGTTAGATGGAATTGCCACTCAAACTAAGATGTTGGCTAATCAAATTGATCTTTCATACAAGTCAGTGACCTTGAGGAGTGCAGTTGCTATAGGGGAACATTCTTCACCATCAAATACAATATCATATGAATTTGTTGAATCTAATGTATACAATGAAACTAAAACTCAAAGGAAGAAATTTGCATGATTTGCACAAATCAAATCATATTTTCATGCATTTTAGTTTCACATTTCACTCAATTTGAACCAAATTTCTACTCTATATCATGCTAAGATTTTGTTTCTTGTTGATGTTACTCATGTCATGGTTTGAATTGTAGGTACACCACATCCACTCATAATGAAAGAAAAATGCCCAAAACCCTACCTTTTGGCATTTCTAGAGTTTCCCCACGTCTTGGAATTCAAAACTTAATAGAAAATCAACAACATTCGTGTGAATCGCTCTACACATTGTGTGACTCTTAGCCAACTGACTCTTGAACCAAGTGCAAACATGATGTGTGTCTCAGCCACACAATGAACCCCATGGAAGCCCAAAATTTGATAGGGAATCACCCTTATGTCGTGTGGCCAACCCACAGGGTGTGTTACTTACGATCGTGGTCCAACTCATTTGGAAAACTAGATCTGACATGGTGTGTGGCCTATAAACACGGTGTGTTAGGCTTATTTTTTGCATTTTTAGAAAAGAACATTTGCTCATTTTCATTCGATATAACGAGCCACTTCCCTTGGGAAGCATACCACATACCATTTGGAGTAGTTGGAGGCCAGAGATGAGTCTAGAGCTTTGGAGGGGAAATAAGAGAGAAAGGTATGGTTTCTTGGGAGAGAACCCATTCTTGGTTCCATTTCTCTTATCTTTTCCTTTGCAAAGTTGTAGAGAAGCGGTTGCAAAAGCAAAGAGAATTTTCAAATACAGATCTCCACCTATTGGACAGAGATCTTCATTTGTTCTTCACTTGCATGGATTTATTTTTCATTCCTCTCTCTCTACTCATGTTTCTTTCAATGACATATCATGTATGCATGTATTTTCTCACCATGAGTGAGTAAACTCCTTTTGTTGGACATGGGAGAGTAGATCGCATGTCATAAATCATGTGATTGAATTTCATGTTTAAATATTGTTTAATCTTTTGTTTCAAAATGAGTTATGGTGTTTATCTTCTTCTAAGCATTGTTGGCCACCATATTTACATGTTTTATGCTTCTTATTATTTCTAGGAATATATATTAAGAGGTAAGGAATAACCGATTGTGAAAACATGTCCTTGACCATGGGAATATCTAAGATCATGTTGAGGTTCCAAGGTTGTAGTTTGAAACCATGTATACACATGGGAATCCTATACAAGGTTAGGATTATTTTTTATCAACGAGAGATGTATTAGATGGAATTATCCTGCCCTTTGAAGATTGACTATATAAGTGGAATTCATGGTTCTTTACTGATTTATGATATGGAAGTGAAATCACATATCTAAGATTCTCATGATCTGATCTTTAATCATTCTCTAAGTGATTAGCGTTCTTAATTTTCTTATTTATTATTTAGAATTGATTTAATCCAAATTAACCTTTAATTGAAACTGACTTAGATTGTTTAACATTAGCAGTTTTACACCCAACTAGCTTAGCTCCCTGTGGTCTGACCTCGACTACAATTGGTCTTGTATACTTGCGGGTGATATACAAGTTGAGATATTTAATTGCTTAAAACTCGCTTGCCTTTGGCAATCAACAAGTTTTTGGCGTTGTTATCGGGAGTTATGGGAATTTTTAGTTAAGGTGTTAATTAGTATTCAAGACTAAGTCATCATTTTCCATTATTCATATTGTGATACCTTTTTGTTTGTGATTCTCACATAACTATTGCTTTTTTAGATTGCATGTGTCGTTCTAAGAGAGTTCTTGAGACATCCATTTTCTTAGACCCAGAAATTGAGCAAACTTTTTGCAATCGAGTGAGAGCACAGAAAGGTGATAATTCTTCTAGCTTGGGAGAATCACAACCATCGTTGCCCCCATTCAACACCTTCACCACCACCTTAATCGATTAGGAATAGGACATGGAGGACAATCGCCCACTAAAGGAATTTGTTATATCGACTGCCATCAACATTTATGGAGCCATTGATCATCCATATATTGAGGCTAACAACTTCTCTATCAGCCCCATCATTATGCAAATGATCTAGGAAGACAGATTTCAAGGAACTCCTATGGAAGATCTGAATCTTCACATAGTCGAGTTTTTGCAGTACATGAACACCTTCAAGATTAATGGTGTTCCATCTGAAGGAGTATGTCTACTCTTATTCTTGTTTACTTTGTGTGGCCAAGCCAAGGTGTGGATCTCCTCTTTTCATAAGTGATCCATCATAAGCTAGGATGAATAATTGAATGCTTTTTTACTAAGTACTTTCATCCTAGCAAGACCGCTCAATTAAGGAGCCAGCTCACAAATTTCAAGCAATAGGAAGGAGAAACAATTTATGATTCGTGGGAGAGATTTAAGGATCTATAAAGCATTTGTCCTCACCATGGTTTAACCAACTGGTTGCTGCTACAAACCTTTACAATGGGTAATTCTACAACACCCGTATGACTATGGATGTCTCTGCAAATGGAGCACTTATGAACAAATCATATAGAGAGGCATATGACACCATAGAAGATATGGCCCTCAATCATTGCCAATGGAGCTCAGAACAAACTAGCCAACCTTTTTCATCAAGTGGCACTACTAAAAAGTCAAGTGGGAAGCACACCATTGACGTAGTCGATCTTATAGCTTCCAAAATGGATGCCTTTTCATAGAAGTTTGAAAAGCTTAGTACACACTCCATTCAAGCAGTTGTGAAAGTGTGTGATGCATGTGGAACCCCCAGACATGACTCTTCTTCTTGTTCTGCCCCACAAATGAATGTTGGATAGGTGTCGGAGAAAGATAATGCAGTAGGGAGTTTTCCCAACAAGAAACTCTACAATTCTTATTCCAACACCTATAATCTAGGATGGAGAGATAACCCAAATTTTTCCTACAAGAACAACAAACCTCAAAACTAAAAATCATCAAATCAACATCAATAAAATCAAGGCTAAAAACAGCAACAACAAGTGGGAAACCACCAGCCCATAAACAATGACCAACTATCAGAATTTAACAACAATAGAAACTACAACCAGCCTCAGCCTAAATCAACTTTGGAAGACTTGCTAGAGACTTTTGTATCAACACATATTCAGAAAAATGATGAATTTTTGCACATAGGTTACTCTTGAAAGATGTTACCTCTCAACTTTCTTCCAAAGTAGATAGCATTTCCACTCATGCAAAGATGCTAGAAAATCAAATTGCTCAACAAGCTCTAGAAAATTAAAGAGCCTCTTCCAGTTCACTACCAAGCCAACTGGAGATGAATCCACGTGAATGCAAGTCCATTTCTTTAAGGAGTGGAAAGATTATTGAAAGACCCTTATCGGTAAATGAGAGGAAAGTTGAAGATGATAAAGAAGATGAAGTTGAGGAAAAGTATAGGAAAAAAGATATAGTTGAAGAGAGGTGATTTACAAGCCTATTTCCCCCTTTCCTCAAAGGTTTGCATGCAAGAAAGAGGATGGAAAATTTCATAGGTTTATAGACATTCTCAACAAACTATATGTTAGCCTTCATTTAGCAGAAGTCACTACTGAACAGCCTACCTATGCAAAGTTCCCGCAATACCTCCTAACCAAGAGGACGAGGACTGATTAAGTGGAAACCTTTATGCTATCTAAAAGGGAGAGTTTCATCATTCAAAATAGACTACTGGAGAAACTTGACAATCACAATGCCTTCACATTGTCTTGCAAGATTGGTGATAAAATGTTTGATAAAGGTTTAGTTGACCTTGGGGCCAGAATAAGCCTTATTTCATTTACATTGTGGGAACAACTTGACATTGGAGACTTGAATCCAACCAAGAAGGTCATTCAATTAGCATATCTGAGAGGAATTGTTGAAGACGTGTATGTTCAAGTGGGAAAATTCTTTATCCCTTGTGATTTAATTATTTTAGATATGAATGAAGTTCCATCCAATCCTAACCTTTTAGGAAGACCCTTCCTCCACACAACTTATTGCATAGTTTATGTACGAGAAGGAAAGTTCACTCTTAGAGTAGGAGAGGAAACTAAGTAATTCTCTATCCTAGATGCAATGAAAGCTCTAAACAAGATGAATAATATATGTTTGGTTGCTTGTATTTGTTGGGTTTTAGGGGAGACAGAGAAGGCAGCGGAAACAAAAAAATTTCTCCCCAAACCCATACCGAGGAAACACGTCAATGTCTATATAATAGGAAAGGATGGTTTGTGGAATCATACCTTGTCCCGAGGCTTGCTCGGAGACAATACCTCGCGCAATGCGCGGTCTTCAACTCTGGTCTTGGACGGTGTCTGTGCAGCTCCTGGTCGCACCGGGACTGACGACTCCTCCTCCTACCGGACTGTCGGATGACAGTTGTCCTCCTAAGCGGCAGTGTCCTCCCGCCTCTGTAGTAGTCCACACGGACCACCTGGAACTCCACTCTCCTTGTCCCATAAGGAAGTGGAAGGAGTCGCACCCTCCTGTTGACGTACTAGTCGCCAACACATTCTCCTACTACCAGTTGCAACTGCAGTTGTCCTTCCCTTGCTGCACCTCCCTTTTGCGGGAAGCACTTGCTCGGGATCTCTCACGGTTACCAAAACCAGAGAGAATGACAACTTCGCAAAGCAACCAGCTTGCATTGAGTTGTCCTTTGAGAAGCCCCCAATACCCCTATATATATAGGTGGGTCATGGGACAGGGTTCTCTGTGCCCGGCAATACGGGACTAAAGCAGGAATAGAAGGGTTCGAGAATTTTCCACAAAAAGCAACCGGCTCGCAACTTGAAATGATCGGTTCACAACTGAACCGATCGGTTCGGCCATTGAGCCGATCGGTTGGACCTGAGCCGATCGTTTGGGGCACTCCAACCGATCGGTTGGTGCCCTGAACCGATCGATTCATGGTCCTAATCCGGCTCAAAAAGACTTTCCTTGTTTCGTCCTCAATTGGTATCGTATACCAATGTTATTCCCAATCGAATTGGGCAATTTGAAACCAAAGGAAAATTCTTGCCGACATGACTTTCCCAACTGGTCAGTTGCACCAGTTGAGCCGATCGGTTCAACTCTTGAACCGGTCGTTTCAACCTGGGCATGAGCCGATCGGCCTGGACACTCCAGCCGACCGGTTCAGCACCTCAGCCGACCGGTTCATCACATGAGCCGATCGGTTGGGAGCACAGGTTGGGCAAAATCAGTCAATTGCGATTTCAATCAATCTGATACTCCAATCAATGCGTCCAACACCTTAAACCACACGATATTGAGCCATCGACTGATTGAGTGTTTAATTGAACTACTAAACTCCTTTAGTAATCAATCTAAACATTGCTTTATGGACAAAACTCCTCTTCTAGGTTAAATCCTAAGTGTGTGACCTTGCAGGTCCATTTCACGTTGGCAGTGAAAGTCCATAACACTTATGACTTCACAAGCAAAGAGCGGTGCCTAGTCACACATCATTGCTACCCAAGTGAAAGTAGAAAGTTGGAGAACGTCTTTCATCCTACAATCCGTGAATGGTGTTACAGTGAATGTATAATTCCTTTGTCACTGATATCCCGAATGAACTCGAGGCATGGAACAGTCATCCTGTCAACGTTCATTCACTTTCTTGATCTCAGAGAAGATTGAAGGAGATATGTATGACATCAATATCACATACTGATTCACACATGCGTGCGCACGCCTATCTCAATCCTACTCATCAAGTGGCCTTGGATATCAAATTCCCTTAGGAGGGACAAATCCCATATCTATCACTCACCCCTCAAAAGCTCCATGTGTCAAAGCCACCCAATCATCACCTTTATAACAACCCATGTTTTAGGACTGTGTTTGATGATGTCAAAGTGTGCCCAATGACATGTGTTGAGTGTAGTGATTTCAGGTCTAAGAATCACACTCACCACCATCACTGTGAGTACTGACTGTGACTACCATCTCATGGTTCCATGTGTCAAACTCACGGTGGGTCTGTCCGGTACCTTGTTCTCTAACAAGTACCTATGTGTTTGGTTTGATATCTCTATATCATGACTAATGAGATTCTGTCATCAACCAACACCACAATCCAGTCTTGTGTGTCATTGCTGTCTATCTACCTTCCACAATGACATCTGACTAGGGACATAACAAGAATGTACAAACTCTTAGCATCTGTATGATCTCATCGTTCAGGTCCTTAACCTGAAAGCATACGTCATTGAGTATTGTCATTCTCTAGACATTCAATCTGTTCTATCACTATCTCATATGACTGAACCAGAAAGAATTGGAAGCTTGCCTTTGATGTTTATCAAATCAATCTTATGTATCCCACTAATCATCCCATGATTGGCTCTCAGGGCATACATACCAACAGTATTGACAAGTTTTTGGAGGAAGACAAAGCTTTTTTAGATTTTTTTTACTATTGTGAGAAAAGTGAATTGAACACAGCCATGCCTACAGAATATCTAGATGTTGTTTCCACTTCTAGTCGACTTCTATCTCATGAAGATGTTCCATCATTGTAATATGACTCTTGCAAGTCCACCAAGGTAGAACTCAAACCCCTTCCAATGGGGCTAAGGTATGCCTTTCTTGACCCTAATTTTACATCTCCTTTCATCATAAATTTTGATTAACCAAGGAACAAGAAATCAAATTGCTAAATGAATTGCTTTTGCATAAAGAAGTAATCAACTATTTTATTTTTTATTTGAAAGGCATCAAGCTCTCCATTTGCATGCATAGAATTAATTTAGAGGCAGATGCCAAGCCTTGTGTAGAACCTCCCAGGCATTTAAATCAAAATATGGTTGAGGTTGTTAAAAAGGAAATTTTCAATTTGAAAGATGTAGGGATCACTTACACTATAAGTGACAACCCTTTGGTGAGTGTTATTCATGTAGTACCCATAAAGGGGGTGCCACTATTATTGAAGGAGATAATGATGAATTGCTTCAAACCGATGTAGCCACAGGATGGCGCATGTGTATAGACTATAGGAGGTTGAACAAAGCAACCTGTAAAAACCATTTTCCATTGCCATTCATTGATTTAATGCTTGAGAGATTAGCCAACAGTTCCTATTTCTACTATCTTGACGGTTATTCTAGATTCTTTTAAATACCAATTTATATGCCAAATTAGTAAAAGAGGACTTTCACATGCACCTATGGCACATACGCCTATAGAAGCATGTCATTTGGTCTTTGTAACGTACTAACAACTTTTTAGAGTTGTATGATGGCTATCTTCTCTGATTTTATTGAATGAACAACAGAAGTTTTTATGGATGGTTTCAGCGTCTATGGAAACTCTTTTGATGATTGTTTGTCTAATTCATCTAAATTCGCCAAACGTTGTAAGAAGGTTAACCTAGTACGAAACTTGGAGAAGTGTCATTTTATGGTACAATCTGGTATAGTTCTAGGCCATATGATTTCTAACAGAGGCACTAAAGTTAACAGGGTGAAAGTGGAAGCAATAGAGAAAATGTCTACCTTGTCAAATGTAAAATATGTTTGAAGGTTTCTTGGTCACGCAGGATTTTATAGGATATTCATCAAAAAAAATTCCAATATAGCTAAGTCTTTGTGCTCATTACTTGCAAAAGATGTTGAGTTTGTGTTCAACGATGAATGTCAAGCCGCCTTCAAGAAGCTTAAGGATGTCCTCATTTTAGCTCCAATCATTCGACCACCAAATTGGGACACACCCTTTGAGATGATGTCTGACGCAAGTGGCTACACCATTGGCATTGTACTTGGTCAATGAAAGGACAACAAACTACACACTATCCAATATGCCAATAAGATGCTTGATGAAGCCCAGATAAACTACACAATAACTAAGATGGAGATGCTAGCCATAGCATATACCTTCAAAAAAATTCATCAATACCTAGTGGGGTCCAAAGTTGTGGTCTATATTGATCATGTTGCCATCAAATATTTGTTGAACAAGAAGGATGCTAAACCATGTTTGATTTGGTGGATTTTGTTGCTTTAAGAATTTGATCTCGAGATCAAAGATGAGAAGGGAACTGAGAACACAATGTCATTGATCACCTTTCTAGAGTGACTACAGGTGCAAAGGATGTATTTCCCATTGATGATTGCCTCCCCATAGAGAGATTGTATGATGTTGATACACCACATGCACCATGGTTTGCAGACATCACCAATTTTATTACCGCATAATATCTTCCACCTAATCTTACTTATCAGCAAAAGAAGAAATTCTTGCATGATGTTGGATTTTATTATTGGGATGACCTGATTTTATTCAAATAAGGAACCGACAGATTGCTCTAGAGGTGTGTAACTGAGGAGAAGTGCGACATTGCATGCCACACAAAGCAAGATAACTCAAAACTAAATGCGGAAACAACACTAAGCAATCAGATTACTGAAAATTACAGGAAATTTAAATTGATTTCAAAAAAGCACCATAGGCTGAAAACCTTCACATATAAGTCCTCAAAAGGACACCTGCATCACATAAAACATATCATAAAGTGGTTACATCATTGTTCACAAATCCTTCATGTCATCAACCTATTACATGAAGGACATGTTCTGTATACACATACATGTACAAATGTCATATATGCTCAACAATAGGGCACACAAGCTAAAAACCTCATATCAGTGACATCTCTACAAAACACATCAAAAACACCCCCAAGACCTGAGTGAACAGGGACGACTCTAGGACTCTAACATCAAAAGAATAGCAACACATCCAAGCTTATTAGCTACAGCTCTTGTTGTTTATCTTCCTCAGCTGCACGTTCACCACCTCATCGTGCACGTCCACCTAAAATATGTGGAAACCCATGAGGTGATACCAAACATGTTACACCCCGATATCACAATTTCCATTAATCATGATATTAGGGCATAATATTGAGGATTTATCGTAGTACAAAGATCACCCTTAACGTTTTCTTCTTTTTCAAACTCTTTGTTTTCTCACATTGAATCACATAAACAAACTTTACAAGAGAATTAAACCTTGATTACTCTAATATGATCTCAACATTAATGATACACATCCATACATTCATTCTATTTCTCACACTTCCATGTACATATGACATGATAATCAAATGCATTCTCTCTTATTAAGGAAATGAAGATACAAACATCATTTACAATTCTCTCACATCTATACAAGGACCTAGAGTGACAGGGACCAACTGAACTTAACTATACTCAGACTTAACTCTTGTGGTAGCTCTACTCTGATGCAATGATATCTTCTTCAAGTCCATGTGATTTCCCTAAAAATTGTGAGTAGAGGGGTGAGCCTACTCGCTCAGTGAATGAGTACTTCAAAGAAATAGTCTAAACCATTGATATAATTACAGATATACTTTTAAACAATTGATATCAATTATAACAACAGTAAGCTTTAAAGAGTCTAATAATTGACAATCATAAATATGGCAGGATACTCTAAATATCTATAAGAGTGAATCAATATATGAAATGCTTGATTGATCATAAAATGAACTAATAATTTAGAAACATACAAAGAATAATTGAATAACCGTACACACTTGTTTGACCTCTCATTCATTTTATTATGCCCTAATCATATGTTGTGTACTCTACATATGAAGACTCATAGTGCACTACGATCACACCATACAAGACTTAGCGGACACACCTGAGAAATGCTAAGTTTGACTACTCTCCTGGTCTACAACAGGGAAATGGCTCTCTGGCCTAAACTAGACTCCTCCTCTAACCTAAGCACACAGGAGGAGAGCCAAGCCACCTCTTGGCTTTTCTGTACTCTAGTGCCACCAGGACTTATGGTTGATGTTGGACACTACAAACTATAATTTAAGGAGACTACTACTAGGGCTTCGTCCCCCGTGCCACCTGATAACACGTTCCAACCCCCGTATACTGGATGTTTCCAGGGTTAGGTCATTTCACCCCTAAGGCGCAGACCTCACATAGGGGTTCTACAGTGTTCAGGGCTCCTAAGTCTATTATTTTATTATTCCTAGAAAGATCTTTCTACATTGTACCCTTCTCTTACTTATACTTGACTCTGGTATCTCCATGGTGTCATGTCTACTTATTTGAAGATATAATACAACATGTATATCATTCAAAACTTGCAGAGCAGTATATTCAAAACATTATAATATACTGAGTAATCAACATACTATACATGCAGGCAGACTAAAATTCTTAAATAAATATATTACATATCCACTTGGCACACACACACTAGAATTGTGCAATTTATCATCTTATTACACTGATAAGAGTTAATTACTTGACATATGAGTAATCGTGAATAGCACCTGCAACATATCTGTAATTTCTCAAAGAACGTTCATATCAACCCAGATCCTGAGTTGTGCATCTCATAACTCACTTAAGATTTAATTACTTATCATGACAAGAATTATTAATAATAACTGAGAACATTGATATCACAATACTTGATTCATTGAACACCCTACCCTTAGGGTTTCATTTAATCACAACAAATGCTCCAAAGAAAGGTGTAATACATCTATCATGTACTTTTCAAATCTTTACATCACATGATACTTGGGATCTCAATCCCTTAGCACATTACTGGGAATTCTCATCCCTTCACATCATTATCATAATTACTGGATCTGGGTATTCAAACCCTTAGATCATCACATAGCATTGTTACCTCTGTAACAGGTAACCATTGCGTCTAGATCCTTAGACCAAGGTATTCATTTCACTGGTTGTACAAGTATTCTCATGGCTAACAAGGCCATCACACATCTTGTCACCTCTCACTAGGCAACAACTTATTCCCATGTCTCCCATAAAGATTTCATTCGACATAAACATTCATTGAATAAAGACTACAATCAACAAATCATATAGAATCAATATATGTTTGAAACCTTGGAACTGAGCTGAATTTGGGTTTCCATGCCATTCAATGAGATATCATGCATCAATAATAACATTGAATAAATAAAGTCTATCATTTCAAGAAAATCCCCTCAAATAGATTTCACGATATCTATTCGCAAATATCCAACTTTCCTCACATCTAGGGTTTCACCATCTTCACTGAGATAACAACAACAAACACTACTCACTTTAAAAAAAATCCAAGATAGTATCTGACATATATGTACTATGAATTTAGATAAACAAGCATTCAAAACCAAGGGGATCTAGATAAGAAACTTTCTCTATTTACTTATATAGCAAATTTTAGTCATAGACAAATTCCCTATATTTTAGTTTACTCTTATAACCTCTGTGAATACTTAGGGAATTCTCATTAGAATGCATTGTATACATTTCTAATATGATTTAATCATCTGAAATTCATTCAAAAAAAAGGAAGAATCCATTTCATATCATTTTGCAACAACTTAGAACAAATAGACAATTCAGGGTTTGTAGTCGCATACTAAGCAATTAAAGTTTATGGTTGATTTAACCAATTTTCATGCAATATACTATTTAAAGGAAGTTCCCACTCACCCTAGAGAGTGAAAACACCTTAAAAACGTATCATATATCTGAAAATATCGAATCCATATCAAATCCCTAGCAATTCACCCAATTCATCTTCCTTTCAACTCGAAAATCCTAAAAATGAGGTATTATGAAGAAAGAGTGAGAAAAGGGGAAGTTTTGATACCATTTTGGATCAAATCATAGGAGAGACGAAATTTTGACATGTGAGATAAGATTCACCATGAAACTATATCCAAAGAAGCTAAACTTACATGATTCATCATTCCTCCGACCGCAAAACCCTAGGTCAGCATCTGCATCAATTTCTCCTCTCAAACCCTAACTTTCTCTCTCAATATAAGATTTCATTTCTCTAGATTGAATCACGAATTATGAGATCTCATTTTATGTTAGGTTGACCATATAGAGCAATTGAGCTTCTTGGGTTAATTGCACATTGACCCCTCACTAAACGTTTTCTTATTTTAGTAGATTTTTCTGTCATAAAAAGGTTTCTGTGAATTCGTGTATTTCAGAGATCAAATCTTTTCCAAAAATTATGAGAATTTAGCATGTTGTGTAAAATTGGTTTTCAAAGCATCTGTTAAAATTTGAGATCATTCCAAGCTTCCATTAAATAAGTAAAAATCGAATAGTGCAATGTTATCTAGAATTCTTACAGAAATGTCAGTTACTGTGATTCGTCTACTGATAAGGTCTAAATGCATCCAAAAATTATAAATTTTACATGTTCTTTATGATTGCGTTTCATATCTCCATTTAAAATTTTAGATCATTTCGTGTAACCAATAAATAATTAAAAATAAAACACTACATTGCTGAAAAGCACTATGTCAGCATTTTGGTCGAAGTATAGTTCGATCGAGAACCACATTCAAAGAAAACTCAAATATTCTGAATTTTTTCTCCAATATGCATGATTAAGTTATCCTTATAATATAAAAAATTCAATTAAATAAAAAAAATTATAAAATATGAAAAATCATTTACCACACTGCTATCCTGATAAAATTCCATACTCATGTGCCATCAAAACTCTAATTTTAGCCAACTAGGGTTTATATTTCTCAAACCCTAATTTCTCAAACCATAGAACACTTAACATTCTTATTAGGTTTAAAACATCATAATTGATTTATCATCATTAATTAGATTTAAGCAATGATCAATCCAATTAAGCATATAATCATCTAGGTAAACCCTAGTTTACCAATTAAGCTCAGATGAAGTCATAACAATTCTCTCCCCTTAGAAAGGTTTTGTCCCCGAAACATAAATATGCAAGTAAAGTACATTCAAGGTTTATTTTAAGCTTCTAAAATCTTATATGTCATTATATTCTAGTATTTCATACTTGAATGTAGTTTTCAACATTAAGTCCTTTATTCCTTTACTAAATCACAACATGTTTGAAATAGTTCTCAATGATAACAAACAAATTCTCTATGCCACAATCAATCTTAGGATAGAGAGAGAAGCAACCATTTCAATATTTTCATACTCTTGAGGTGTTACCTCAACATCTGTGACGCATCGATCGCAAAAACAAGATTTACTTAAGCAGAAGCATTCGTTAGCAGCGGATTACCGAAAATCGCTAAAATTAAAACCATTTTACCGAGAGGTCCACACATTAAATCCCACATATACTAGGGTCCGGACCTCAAATAGTCAACCCATCCAAATGGTTTGGGATCCAAACCTCCAAACGGTTTGCAAAATGTTTGGTCTCCAAACGGTTCAGTGAAACTGATTGGGCCAATATTATAAAACTATTTGCAATAGATATTTGTTGAGGTGTGTTCTTATGTTGATGTCATCATCATCAAGCTATAAACCCACGAAGCTTGCTATAATTTTCATGGTGATTGCATCAATCAACCAAATAAAATTTTGGGAATAAAGAAGGAATCAACAATTGATAAAGATATGAAATCAATAACAAAGTTCAAGGATTCAAGTTATATAACCCGCCTTCAATTGACCTTCCAATCTTCAACCTCCACGCCTTTAATGGTGAAAGCAACACATTTCACTATCCCAAGCTCGTCCTTAAGCTTTGAGTGAAAAGGAATGGCTAGAATTGAAGATGGAATGGAGATAAGAAGAAATCATGCATGATTTTCGATTTTTACCATGGAATCAAGGTGAAAGAAGGTCAAGAAGCTTACCAAAAGGTTGGGGGTCATCCTCCTATTGCTCCAAACTCCCTTGGTCATTTTTGCAAGCAAGAAGTGAAAGTGGTTTCGGAATTACCCTTTCAACTCATGGATAAAGGAGCATATATATGAATTTTATTGAAAATCCATTTAAGAGAGAGAAAGTAGGAATTATCTCCTCCATTTCCTTGACACTTTCTCCATTCCAATCCTTGGATACGATGCTATCTCCTTTGCCTCTTATTCCTATCAATTATCCACAATTTAAAAGAAAACAAACTAAGCACCTTAAATCATATTATAATAATATCCATAAGTGAGTGGATATTTCTTTTTGTTTTCTTAATGTGAGTGGGTTCTCCACTCACATAGATATTTCCATTTCCTTTGCAAGGCACATGCTCTTCCAACCTTATCTAATTTCAACCATTACCATTTTGGTTGAAGGGCACTTCAATTAACATATTTATTTTTGCATTAATTTGAAATAAAGTTCCAATCATGCTTAAATCTTGATTATTTTAATATCAAGATTCTATCTCTTCCAAAATGATTCAAATGATGCCAAGAATCATTAGGGACCCTCTTGAAGTGGCATTTTGCATATTGAACCCTAGGTTTTGGGTAAATTGTACATTACACCAAAACTAGGTTTTAATGCACAAACATTGCTCAACATGCTCTTTCTTATTATTCAGGCTTGTAAAAGCCATACAACTGCATCATACTCACTCCTATGATGCTTCAACATATGAGGAACATTTTTCCTTACACAATTTGCAATTTAACCCCTCAACTTGGGTAATTTTAATTTTAGTCCAACACAAGTAAAACATTATTTCAACATTATTCAGAAAGGACTAAAATTGAAATATAAGTTTCTCTTGAGCCTTAATTACTTTTTAAGAGATAAGAGAAAGCATATAATCAACTTTATAAAATAAAACATCTAGGTTTAAGCATAACCCAGGTCAGGGATGTTACAATTCATATGTAATTGAGAAAGTTTACTTAGCAATTCCTCATTAGTTGGGAAAGTTCACTTAGCACTTCCTCATTAGTTGGGAAAGTTCACTTAGCACTTCCTCATTAGTTGGTAAAGTTCACTTAGCACTTCCTCATTAGTTGGGAAAGTTCACTTAGCACTTCCTCATTAGTTGGGAAAGTTCACTTAGCACTTCCTCATTAGTTGGGAAAGTTCACTTAGCACTTCCTCATTAGTTGGGAAAGATCACTTAGCACTTCCTCATTAGTTGGGAAAGTTCACTTAGCACTTCCTCATTAGTTGGGATAGTTCACTTAGCACTTCCTCCTTAGTTGGGAAAGTTCACTTCGCAAATCCCTATGTTATTGGGAAAGTTCACTTTAGCAATCCCTATATTATTTGGGAAAGTTCACTCAGCAATTCCTATGTAATTGAGAAAGTTTAGTTTAGCAATACCTATATCATTTGGGAAAGTTCACTCAGCAATTCCTATTTGGTTTCATTATACTCACTAGATTGTTTCAGAATGACTACTTGATCAGAGTAATCAGAAAGATAACAATCTAGGAGTTTCATACTTTCCCTATCTCCAATAATCATATACCTAGCCATGGTATACAAGTATTGAGATTAGGTAGTATGCACTTTATTTACTATCATATTGCTCACTTTTCATATTATTATACACACATGATTTTTCATTCCTGGATTTTCTTCAAGCACCACTTATATATCTCATCTTTTATCACACAGATAAGAGAGATTATAAAGCATTTTAAGGAATACTGAGAAAATGTAAATTCTCATCTTTCTTATGTCCTTATAGGACTAGTCAGGGGAAGTACAAAAACAACTACTTTCTTTTAACACATAGAATCATGAAATGGAATATCAGAATGAATCTATTTCATCTGACTATTACCCCTCGTGGTCATCTACCACTTTAGGTTGACTCAACACATAGATTCTAGTTGTTTCATGTTGTTGCTTTTTCCTTTTCACGTTATTGGGTTGTAACTTTCATAATCCTTGCCGAGTCTACCTCGGTTGTTGAGTCATTTCCTCCCTTCTTTTCAAAGAAAAGAGTTTAGTATGCTCAACCTGTCCATATCCATAATGTGTCTTGTCCTCATACCATGGTCTCATTACCGATGTATAAGCTAAGCCATGAGTTCTTACTGGTGGAAAGTGAGGACCTTTGCCTTTACTTAGTGGCTACTTCCCTGGTTCACTAGGCATTTATTACACTGGTGACACCAAAAACTTTGGCTTTTCAGAACAACTAGGCAAATGTCTCTAAAATTATAGAGACCTTACCTTAAGTCTCATCTTATTGCCCCTCCTTGGGCACTACCATCACAGATGTACTGTCTATCTAAACTTATGGTAGAGTCTACTTTCTTGCCATATGTTAATCTTTCCCACATTTCCACTGTTCCAACATGACCATGTCATTCAGGAACCCTTTCAAAGCCCAACGTTTCCGCATTAAGGACTGGTAACCTAGGTTGTAATGTTGGTATCCAGTCTTCTATATGCATCACTGTTGTCCTAACTTGCCCTTCAAGAGCATAAACATAGGATTCTCTATCCTGATCAGGTCAAGATGGGAATTCTCAGGCACTTGTTCTTCTCATGCCTGATCCCATGCACCCTCTCTCGGTGCAACAACATTGCCCTTAGCAATGTGCTCCTCGTGTTCCCCAGTCGTTTATAAACTTTACCCTTTACTCTGCATAAGCAGAAGTCACTATAGGGTATACTGGAGGACACTAACACTGACTCAACACCTTAGTCCTATGTCTCTATAGACTCAGCGAACCTAGAGCTCTGATACCACTAAATTGTGATGCACCGATCGCAAAAACAAGATTTACTTAAGCGGAAGCATTCGTTAGCACCGGATTACCGAAAATCACTAAAAATTAAAACCATTTTACAGAGAGGTCCACACATAGGAAAACTCTTTCACAAAGAACTGAAGTAATTTAATTACATACTAGTTCACAAGTACATGTCATGTATCATCTTTTATTGAGAATTACAAGCATCAACTGCCCTTGTTAAACTAAACATAAGCAGTATAAAATCTCGAGGCACTGAGCCAAAATCTCGAAAGCACTATCAACTACTCCGAGGACCTGAGAGTATAGAGACGACACATAGGACTCTATGTACATCTATACAAAGCATACCAGCCAGTGTCTCCACCTGAGAATTCACTATTGTCCCTACTGTTGTTGTTGCTGACCTTCACCTACTGAGGGATTCTTGCCTCCTCGTCCTCGTCCACCTAAAAATATGGTTCCCACGGGGGTGAGACAATTGTAAATTGCCCCACCGAGAGATATAACTCTCTACCAGAAACATTATTATTGCAGTTTAATAAGATAAATCTGAATAGAGGAATCGTAATTGTTTAACAGTAGTTATTTCATTGTCTAACATATTAGAACATTATTCTTATCTAAAGCATTGCAGCTATAACTTGATAGAGCAGCATGTCACTTATCCATGAAGGAATATGAAGAACATGTATAACATTTTTTGAGATGAAAATAGAGCCATTTTATTAATCACTAGATGATACAACGTGCTCATCAGCAAACATAGGAAAATTACATGTAGTAACTGATTCCCTTTCCTTTCCCAACCCCTTTTTTGCTAGTTGTTGTGCCATAGAGTTCCCTTCTCTAAGGGTGTGAGAGAAGATAGTTGAACTGAACCTATTGGCCTGCATTTTTATATCACTGAACAGCAATTCAGTTGGCCTTAAACCCCCCTTATGTTTCATGATTTTCTGCCACACATTCTTAGCATTGGTCTCCACTTCAATCAGGTTGAGATTCAGGCTTTTTGCAATTTTTAGGCCAACCTTAATCCCCTGGGCTTCATCTATATACGGGCTCCATCTACTATCACTAGTTCTTGTTGCCATATCAACCACCTCCTTGTTATGAAAACAGTAGCAAGACGCACCCTTTGATCAGCTATGAAAGTTGCATCTACGTTGATTTTTGTATAGCCCCTAGGTGGTACTCTCCATCTACACTCTTTTCTGTCCACTGTGGTACTCTTAATAGATCTGTCCTGGAGCCTGATATCCACAAAGCTATGGGGCCAGTGCACAATTCTGTGAGCAGTCAAGCACGGTTTTATGGTCTTGCTGCTGAAGATGCTCTCATTTCTGCATATCCAAGCCACCAAGCATATGGCTGTGAAGTCTACAAGAGTACTATTATCACCTTTGTTTATAACCCAGTTGAGCAGATCACCAAATTCAGTGGTTGGGGCTCCACTGATCAATCCTCTATTCTCGGGTTCATTCCATATCATCTCAGCATGAGTACATTGGGTCGTGATATGTATAGTTGACTCTTCTGGTTTTAAACACACATCACAAATGCTATTATCGCTGATATGTCTAGTTTGAAGATTACATTTCGTAGGGAGGGTCTGTGTCAAACAACGCCACAAAAAGTGCTTCATCTTGGGGTGCATAGAGCTCCTCCACACTTTATCCCACATATCATGGTTGATAAATCTTACCCTTTCAGCAGTGTTCTGATGACCCAGGGTGCCTAGCCAGTAGGCCGATTTAACCGTGATCGAGCCATCTTGGGTAGGATACCAGTAGAGTGAAGATTTACCCACCATGCCTATAGGAATATTTAGGATTTCATTAATCATGTCTTCGGATAATAGATTCTTCAGTCTAGAAATATCCCACTCATCTGAGTTGTTCAAGAGCTCCTTCACCCATATAGGTCGATCTTTATTGTCCCCTAAATTTTTTGGCACTACACTATGATATCTGGGAATCTAGCTATCATTCCAGATGTGGATTTCAGAATCCATGGTTATGTTCCATCTCAGACCCTCAACAAGAAGATATTTAGCACCCCAAATACTTCTCCAGTAGTAGCTCGGATCGTGACCTCTATTAGCACTAAGTAAATCATTTCTATTGTAATATTTGGCCTTGAAAACTGTTGCGATAGTGGATTTAGAATCTTGGTGAAGGTGCCATGCTTGTTTAGCCAAAAAAGCATGATTGAAAACATTTAAATCGTGGAAACCCAAACCCCCATCCTTTTTTGGGAGACAAAGCTTACTCCATGACTTCCAGTGCATTTTCCTTTTACCGTTATGGGTGCCCCACCAAAAGTTAGCTAGCATTCTATTGATATCATCGATTATGTTGTACGGGATGCAGAAAACACTCATCATATAAGTAGGTATAGCTTGGACTATGGACTTTATAAGTGTTTCTTTTCCATCTTGGCTTAGCATTTTTTCCTTCCATCCTGTTATCTTCTTCCATATTCTGTTCTTTAGCTCACTAAACACCTTCTTTTTTGATCGGCCAATAATGGTGGGGAGGCCTAAATACTTATCATGAACTTCAACCTGATTTACTTGGAGCTGATCAAGGATACTCTTCTTCATGTCTTCATAAGTATTTTTTCAAAAAGAAATCTTCGTCTTGTTATAATTTGTTTTATGTCCAAAAGCCCTCTCATAGTAGCTCACTATGGTAGCTATTCTTTCGGCTTCTTGGAGATTTGCTTTAGCAAATAGGATGTTGTCATCTGCGAAGAAGAGGTGGGTCGTCCGTGGACCATTTCTGCATGTCCTGGCTCCTATGATTTGGCCTTTAGCCGCCTCTCTATTGATAAGAGTAGAAAATGCATCTACACAAAAGAGAAAGAGGTAAGGTGAAATGGGGTCGCCTTGGCGGATCCCTCTTTTAGGTGTTATGTGGCCCCTTTTACTGCCATTTATAATAAAAGAGCATGTTACAGAGCTCATACATTAATAAATTTTTTACACCAAAGAGCCCCAAAACCCATCTTCTCCATGACTCTCACAATAAAACTTCATTCCACTCTATCATAAGCTTTACTCATATCAAGTTTAATTGCCATCTGCCCTTTCTTGCCTTTTGTCTTTCTTTTCATAGAATGGAAGGTTTCAAAAGCAATGAGCATATTGTCAGTGATAAGTCTTCTAGGAATGAACGCACTTTGATTGGAGGAGATAATCTCATTGAGTAAGGGCTTCACTCGATTAGCTAGAACTTTGGAGATGATCTTGTAGATGGTGTTGCACAAGTTGATAGGTCGAAAATTGTTCATGGTAGTTGGCTCTTTGCATTTTGGGATCAACACAATGTTGGTTTCATTTATCTCTTGCAAGTTTTTTTTTATTTTTCCACCTACCTTTGATGAAGGAAACAATATCCTTGCCAATTATAGACCAGAAGTTTTGAAAGAAACTGGCATGAAAGCCATCGGGCCCCGGGGCTTTGTTAGGGTGCATAGCCAAGACCACATTCTTTATTTCTTCTTCATTAGGTTCCTTTTCCAGCTGTTCATTTATGTACGGGTTGATCATACTTTGTATTCCTTCAAGGGTAGTATTAGTATCCTCACATCCATTGGAACTGAACAAAGATTTGTAATAATCTGACAATGTTTCCAATGTCTTCTTCATTGTGCTTCCACACCCCTTCATCATTCATAAGACATTTGATTGTATTTCGTTTCTTTCTTTGAGAAGCCTTGTTGTGGAAGTAGCTTGTATTCTGATCCCCGTCTTTCATTTCTTTAACTTTAGCCCTTGTGAACCAATAGGTCTCCTTAGCCTTCTCGAGCTCATTTATTTCTTCACAAAGATCCTTGCAGTTTTTTATGTTAATCAGTTGTCATAGGGAGAGCTTGGTCATGCAACAGTTTTCTTTTAGCCTTTTTTAACTTTTCATCAGCCACCCCAAACTTCATCTTTGCCCAATCTAAAAGGACCTTTGAGTAGTGGTTTATTTGCTTATGTACTTCAGTTTTTGCTGCCCAAATTTCTTTAATAATCTGTGTGCATTGTGGATCTTTTAGACAAAATTTCTCTACTTTGAAATCTCTACTCTCACTCTTTAGATTATCATCCTCCTTGCATTTTAACAGGATTGAGGCATGATCAGAGTTCCTTCTTAGGAGGTGAATGACCTTGGCCTCCAAGTAAAGATTACTCCAGTTTCTACAAGCCAACACTCTATCGAGTCTTTCCATGAGTGTTGTCTCAGGTTTTTTCCCTCTCACCCAAGTATAGGGATTACCTTTAAAACCAATTTCCATAAGCTCACAAGTATCAATCATCTCTCTAAGATTTTCCATGTATTTTTCCTCTCTAGAAATGCCTCCACTTTTTTCATCATTGCTCTTTATCTCATTAAAGCCCCCCATGAAAATAATCAGATTGTTGATGTTCTTAATATTTGTGATGAGCTCCCATGTTTTGACTTTGTTTTGTTTTTCCAGTTAACCATATATGCCCACACATTGCCAATCCAAATTATTCCCTTTGCCTTTGATGATCGCATTGATGTGATGGTTTGAGTAGGAGAGAACATTAACATCCATATCATTCCACCACAAACCCGAGCCTCCAGCTCTGCCCCTGCTACTAACACACAGCTCATTGTCAAAGCCACATTTTTTTCTTATCTCATTCCACTCTTTGTCCTTTATCTTAGTTTCCATTAAGTACACTATATCTGGGTGTTCCCTCCAACACAAGCGTCAGAGAGTGCAGAATGTGCCACGGTTGCCCACACCCTAGCAATTCCAGCTGACGATTTGCATTGCCCTTCACGGGTCTGATAACCATCAGATCTCGTTACTTATTTGGGGTATTTTGCCCAAACCATTTTGTTCTCTTCTCCCTTATGTATTTTTTGTTCTCTGTCTTGTTTCACTGTAGGTGCTACACCTCCTTCTTCTGTTTGTTTCCATTTTTCCCCCTTTATTTGTCTCTCTGTTTTCTTTTTGGCTTCTCTTCACCACTGTTACCCTTTGCATTTTGTATTTTCTTATCTTCCTATTTGATATGTTCTGCTACTCTTTTCCGGGAATGTTTTCTTTTTGTGGCCCCATGTCGAGCACCTTGTGCTCACTTGCTTTGTTGTTTATCTTCTGTGGTATGGTGACCTTGATTGGTGATCTTTCAATGCCTTTATTACTGTCTTGAAGGGATAACTGTATGGAATCAAATAAAGAGCTGGTGGAGATGCTTCCCTGGACCTCGTGCTCCTCCCCGTGATTGCTTTTATCTGGTCTTCTTTCTTGGTTCTTTATTCCTCCTATGGTCCCAACCTGCTTAGCTTTTTCTTTCTCTTTGTCCGCAGTAAAAGTAGTTTCCCTGCCACTACTGCTTTTCTTCTGTCCTTTAGTAATTTCTGAGCTTTAATTTGTCCTCTTGTTTCCTTTACCTTCCCCCTGGTTGGCTTTCCTTTGCTATCGTGGACAACCTTCTGCTTTGTTGTGCTGGTGTTTTTTTGTTCTCCTCCTTTTCCTTCCAGTCAGACTTCTTTCTACACATTTCATACTCCTCTCCCTCCCTGCTTGCTCTACTCTGTCTTCTCGGTGATGCCCGTAGCCTCGCTCCCCATTTTCCTTCTTCTTCCATTTTAGTTTCCCGACAGTCGTGCATCACATGGCCGATCCTCCCACATTTATAGCAGAAATTAGGTAGCCTTTCGTACCTAATATCTATCTCCAGCATCTTCCCTCTAGCATCCTTCATTCTTTGTTTTGTTTTGAGCGGGTTATCTATCTTAATAACCATATTTGCTCGCCACACCCTATCCCATGTTGTTTCCCCTTCATCTACTTCCACAAATTTTCCCACCTTCCCTGCAATGGTAGCCACTATTTTGGATGATCTGTACCCCATTGGAAGGTTATACAATCTCAGCCATATGGGCGATTCGTTAAAGATCAGTTCAGACGGTTGTGTTGATCCTTCTATTTCTTTCAACAAAACTAGGTTGTTGTCGAAGCTCCATGGTGATCCCTCCATAACTCTTTCCTTGTATTCTTTTACCACAAACTGGATCATGATGACTGTGTGTTCTATTTGTTTGAACACAGGTTTCCTTTTTAGCCCCCAAATGATTTCCATCGTCCTCTTGAAAGCATTGAAGTTGATAGGTCGATCTGCTTTTATTTTCGCAGCCAGCGACAGCTCTGTTGTCTCCTTCTGTTCAATTTTGTCCTCCTCCGAGAAGATGGCGATGTCTTCATCTTCAAGCCTCAGCTCCTCACACTATCTTGTTATTTCTTCCGCCATATCAGAACCAGGCAATGTCGCCCCCAACTAACCTGAACTGCATCTGGATAAACCAGGACATCCGATCTCAGCCCTGGGAGGCAAGATGCTAAAGCCCTAAGCTCCCAAATCGCCTTCGCAAGGGGAAGATAGAAGTGGAGTGGGGACTATGTATGTAAGTAACTATTTAGATAACATTTATTCACTTATAGAGTTATAACCATAGCATATACTCTCTTCAGGCTTAGATCACATAGCTAATGTCTGGCATTGTCTTTGTAGAGTCATGGCCTGTAGCCATATTCTTTTAACAAAGTATTGGTATCTTAATTCCTCATCTCATCTACATTTCCATTTCTTAACAAGTCCATCATCATGATTATAGAATATGGGTATTCGAACCCTTAACTCATCATAGAATACTTTTTACCACTTATTAGGTAACTTAATACCTTCAGGTCATCTGACCAAGGATATTATGATTCTTGCTACACAAAGCATTCCACATAGTTCACAAATCTCATAACACCTCTTGTTACCCCTTAATAGGCAACAAGGCATATTATGGCTTATGAAGCCCATAAACAATTTCAATAATTAAAACATCATATGGCACACAGGGCTCATTAATTTTTAGATTACCTCTCACTGAGCAACAAAGCATATGAAGGCTTATAAGGCCTATAAAACATTTTCAATATACAGAGCATCATAACCCCTACCTGGCTATGCTCATCATCTCAACATGCCTGCATGATTAGTACTCATGATAACAATCATATATCAGTACCATGCAATACAAGGATTTTCTTATTACATTCATAACTCATCAATCTGTATTTGAGCTTCACATAGGATTACTCTGTGTTAAGACTTCACATAGCATCACCCTTTATTAGGGTTTCACATAGCATTACTCTATATTAGGGTTTATTATATCCTATTGCCCAATTTAGGGTTAGGATGCACTATTCACATTAGATTAGGGTTCATCATGTCCTTTTACCCAATTTAGGGTTTACTGTAACATTACATAACATCACCCTGGATTAGGGTTCTGTATCACATTCATCATCCTATATTAGGGATTTACACATCATTACCGTGGATTAGGGTTTTCCATAAATAACCATATAGGTTCTCAAGATCATATATTAATGATCAAGTCATATTTCATTGCTTCACACAGCTAGGAATCAATATGAATAACATAAGTATTCAATCATACTTATTTATTCTCATCATTCATCATTAAATGAATTATCAACACAAAGTATGAGTTTCTCTCTCATCTTTACTAGAATATGATTTCATCATAGTTTATTGGTTTGGATTAACCTTTTCATAAGGCATGTTAGCCTGCACTTATCAAAGTGCATTACATCTCAATGTAACAATTGACATGACACACTTCATGTGCCACTTATCTAAATATATTGGATTTAAAACACATCAAGGTATATCGGTCTTGAGGTGTTGGATGTGATATCTATCATATATTGATGTATCACTTCTCTCATCACCTTTATCTTACTTGAGTTCATCCACTTAGCTTGTATTAGGGTATTCCTCATCCTAATACTTTATGCACCAGTTCATCACATTTATCATGTAATGTATTGGTCATAAGTCACTTATTTTGAATATAAAACCATTGCCAATGATATGGACTCATCCTTGAGTTAGGAACTATTGATATAAGGATATCCATTATCAACCTCTCTAGGTGTTACATTTGTCAATACATTAATCACTACTCCATTATTAGGAATAGGATTTTCCATATTTATAAATTGAGGTTCACATAGCATCTCCCATATATATGGATTTCACCTAATATCACTCTTCATTAGAGTTTCACATAACATCCTTCTATATTAGGGTTTCACATAGTATTACCTGAAATTAGGATTTCACTTGACATATCCCTCAATTAGGGTTCCACCTAGATTCACCCTAATTTAGGGTTTCACATAGCTTTGCCCTAAATTTGGGTCAAGGCTCATTAATCTTTTCAATGAGGGTTTCATGATCTCATTATTATGGATCAAACCCTGATTACATATTTATTCATAATGAGAGAAGTAGGGCTTAATTATGTAAGCATTCCTCTCTCTCTTTCTCTCTCTCTCTCATCCTCTCTAGGATGTTAAGTACTCCAAGATTGATCTTGGTCAGCTCTTCATTTAAGTACACCCAGTTAGGGTTAACCATTATGATCACCTTTAATCATATTAGGTGTCCAAATGGTTTAACCATTTTGAACCTCAAAAAGTCTTGGTCACTTAGACCCCAAACGGTCTTGGTCACTTAGACCTCAAACGGTCTTGACCAATTAAGTTCAAACGGTTTGAAACCGTTTAGCAAGGTTGGTGCCTGAAACTGTTTAGACAAAAACATATTGAAACCGAATGAACTTGGGTCTCCAAACAGTTTGAGACCGTTTAGTCCCAAACGTTCTTGAGACCATTCAATCCCAAATGGTCTTGAGAACGTTTGGACTCAAACGGTCTTAAGACCGTTTGATCCTAACTCTCTCAAAACTGAATGGACCAAAAGGGTCTTCCATCACTTAGTCAATTTAGGATTTCAATCATTGAACCATCTATCAATTGAACCACTGATTTATTCTTCAATTGAACCATTGAATCACCCTTCAATTGGACCTTCAATTAGGGTTTTGAACCCAATTATAGTAGGGTTTATAATCAAGAATCCATCACTTAGGGTTTTGAAATCAAGGAACCATCAATGGTTGACATTGTGGAACTAATTCGATTAAAATCATTGAATAACCACTTAGCTATGTCATGACCTGACCTCAAACGGTCTTGAGGTCGTTTGGATGACCTCCAAATGGTCTTGAGACTGTTTGACTCAATCCACCATTGAAATCTATGACATTCAGTTAGGGTTTGCATCATTGATTCAATCATCAATTGAGCCATCGATTGTATTTCAATTTGAAGTCACTAGATCTTCAACCATCCAATCATACTCAACCATAGGCTTCCAAACGGTCTTAGATGACCTCCAAATGGTCTTGAGACCATTTGGGTGACCTCTAAATGGTCTTGAGACCATTTGGGCTAGTCAACCCAAAAATTAAATCAATCAATTTAGGATTTCAGCACTCAACCCGATTAGGATTTTTAATTGGAGGATTGTCTATATATAGATTCCATCAATTGGATCTATTGGATCATCATCCCACATATACTAGGGTCCTGACCTCAAACTCTCAACCCATCCAAATGGTTTGGGATCCAAACCTCCAAATGGTTTGCAAACCGTTTGGTCTCCAAACGGTTTGGTGAAACCGATTGGACCAAAATTATGAAACTGTTTGTAATAGATATTTGTGGAGGTGTGTGCTTATGATGATTTCATCATCATCAATCTATAAACCCACGAAGCTTGCTATGATTTTCATGGTGATTGCATCAATCAACCAAATAAAATTTCAGGAATAAAGAAGGAATCAACAATTGATAAAGATATGAAATCAATAACAAAGTTCAAGGATTCAAGTTATATAACCCGCCTTCAACTAAGCTTCCAAGCTTCAACCTCCACGTCTTTAATGGTGAAAGCAACACCTTTCACTATCCCAAGCTCGTCCTTAAGCTTTGACTGAAAAGGAATGGCTAGAATTGAAGATGGAATGGAGATAAGAAGAAATCATGCATTGATTTTCGATTTCTACCATGGAATCAAGGTGAAAGAAGGTCAAGAAGCTTACCAACAGGTTGGGGGTCGTCCTACTGTTGCTCAAAACCCCCTTGGTCGTTTTTTAAAGCAAGAAGTGAAAGTGGTTTCGGAATTACCCTTTCAACTCATGGATAAAGAAGCATATATATGAATTTTATTGAAAATTCATTTAAGAGAGAGAAAGTAGGGATTATCTCCTCCATTTCCTTGCCACTTTCTCCCTTCCCATCCTTGGATACGAGGCTATATCCTTTTCCTCTTATTCCTCTCAATTATCCATGATTTAAAAGAAAACAAACTAAGCACCTTAAATCATATTATAATAATATCCATAAGTGAGTGGATATTTCTTTTTGTTTTCTTAATGTGAGTGGGTTCTCCACTCACATAGATATTTCCATTGCCTTTGCAAGGCACATGCTCTTCCAACCTTATCTAATTTCAACCATTACCATTTTGGTTGAAGGGCACTTCGATTAACATATTTATTTTTGCATTAATTTGAAATAAAGTTCCAATCATGCTTAAATCTTGATTATTTTAATATCAGGATTCTCTCTCTTCCAAAATGATTCAAATGAGGCACCCCTCTCAAATTTTTTTCTCTACATGATGCCAAGAATCATGAGGTACCCTCTTGAAGTGGTATTTTGCATATTGAACCCTAGGTTTTGGGTAATTTGCACATTACACCAAAACTAGGTTTTAATGCACAAACATTGCTCAACATGCTCTTTCTTATTATTCAGGCTTGTAAAAGCCATAAATCTGCATCATACTCACTCCTATGATGCTTCAACATATGAGGAACATTTTTTCGTACACAATTTACAATTTAACCCCTCAACTTGGGTAGTTTATATTTTAGTCCAACACAAGTAAAACATTATTTCAACATTATTCAGAAAGGACTAAAATTGACATATAAGTTCCTCTTGAGCCTTAATTACTTTTTAAGAGATAAGAGAAAGCATATAATCAACTCTATTAAATAAAACATCTAGGTTTAAGAATAACCCAGCTCAGGGATGTTACAATATTGATAATCTGATGCAAATATCTAAATTCATACGGCTCAATATGTACTACTGTTATGTATTACCTCTTAGTCACAAAAGAGAGTTCACCATGTTCTTTTGAATTTTACTACTCAAATAGCAAAACAATCTTGAGTTAAAAGACGAGATTCAACAACAATTGTACATTACTACTCATGGCATCCCCATTGGATCATGGATGCATAAGGTGAAGTATCACCATCACATTCCATACTATTCTCAAGTATGAACCCACACATAATTCAAGGTGTAACCATCAGATTATAGCATACTAAGGTTTCAACAATAGTAACATAGTACTCCATGATTGTATTAGTCATTCAAAGACTATTTGTACCCAATTACCATCACTAGGTTATATTAAAGCTAGGTATAACAAGATATACCTCATTAGGGTTAGATATCAATACAATATGTTTATCATCCCTTCTATTCATATGAGTGAATAGGTAAGACTATCTTATTCAGGGTAACCCTCCATTTGTTCCATCATCATTCAACCCATATCACCATACCACAATTGTACAATACTAAGATGGATTACTGGTATGAATGACTTAAACTATCAGACACCTTTAATTAACAAATTGCTCGCACATGTACAACTAAAATCATATGTAGAACCAATTTACATCCCTTAATATACCTTCAACAAATTATACTTCTAAAAACAAATTCACATATTACTAAAAGCCATTGTTTTCTCTTATCTCTCTGCTCATTAACTACTACTTACTTTTTGCTACTTATCCTTTTCATTTTAATCATGGAGATTAAACATTCCTAAAATTGAAACATACAAGGTACAAATAGATTATTCATCATTCTTGCTATCACTATAAGAATTTATCTCATATCACACTTCACTCATATTGTATTTCTCCTTTTGTTCAAAACACACTTGTTACATTTCAAATTTATATCTACTCTTTACTCTGAATCATTTCCATATTGTTTATCTACTTTTTAGATTAGCTATCTTTAAACCCAGGATTACTATTAGTGCTAGTTTACTTCTCATAGTGCAAATTTCATGATCTTTTTTATAGAGATGCTAGTATTCAATGTCAAATCACTAGTGACATCCCTTGAACTACTACAACTCTAAACATTCTAGGGTTTGGTCCTTATCAGTAGCATGATGTTATTGTGATGTGACTTTGCTCCCTTAATTTGAATTCAAACTTTGGATCTCACAAGTTTTACTAAAGTCTTCTTCATCTTATCGATTGAATTTCATTTCTCTTACTTGGCCATTCAGATAGGTTACATTCTCAATTACCCTGCTAGGGTTTCATCATCATATTGTGTGTCATTATTACATTCACTAGATGTCTCTACCACTGTGGTTATGCATCGTATATGATTCATTTTATAATCACTTCATTCCCACATTGCTCTAATTAAGGAAGATATGAAAGAGAAGATGATTTTGAGACTTAGAATTCTTATCTTCAAACATTCAATAATACATTTCTAATATGTAGGTTTAATTAATTATCAACAAGGATACTTGACTAATTAGCACTTGATTGAATCTCCTAACCTCTTTCTTTTATAATCTATATTACTCCATCATGTTTCAAACCCTTCCTTACTTTCCATAATCCTCTTACCATATACTACTCTTCCACCTGTCATCTTTAACTTCTAAGTTTTTTTCTTATGATCATGTTGCCTATTCATGTGTATGATCATGTATAGCATGTTGCACATATTTCTTTTTATCATTCTACTAATGTGAAGTTGAAATTCTAAATCAATAATCTCTCTACTAGTATCACCTCATGTTTAATACATTACATATCCTTCATTTTAAATCAAACGTCTCATGCATGGGTGAAACATAGTTTCTCTTTCAATCAAGTTTTTCTTTCCTGAATATAGTTTACCTTTGTATGACTTATTCATTTATTTAGCTACACTTTTGTTCTTCTTTTAGAAACTAGTTTGTTGTTATATATAGACTTAAAATCCAAAGGCAGTAAGGATAAATGTATTAAACTTATTAATAAAGGTATACATTCCATGCTCTCAATTATATCATAACCCTCATTCCTTAATCAACCTCATTATTTCCAACATTTCTCTTTGTTTCAACTAAGTTTCGTATCCTAGTTTTAGGTCTTACATTCTCATCTAGTTCTCTTCACTTTAACTCTTCTAAAGACTCTTCACTTCTATGTACTTATTGTATACTTAACTCTTTTCTTATGTTTTCCCTTTGCTTTGGAGTACATAAAAACATTGTACTCAGTTATATAATCCATTCCTCATGATTGAATCTTACTATCTTGGCCCTTGCATACTTTTCTCACATCTTTTCCATATTTCATATTTAGAGTTCACATAATACTAATAATTAAACTTAATCTGAACCTTATGTCGTGTTCCTTTATTCCCAATTAAGGGTTTCTCATATGAGGCCCCAAAGTTGGATCGCTATTCTAATCTTTTCCATATGTTTCAACATCTTAGTGTATGTACATTCTCACTATGATGTGGGTCTAATTTATCCAGAGTCTAGTCTTATCATATTGTTAATAGGAGTCATTAGATCCCTGTAATGCATCTTGCCAGCCGAACCAGGTCGAATTTACAGTCCTGAAGCCAAGAGCTACTTAAGATTAACCAAATCCTATTAATCTCAAACATGTGGAAAGAATATCCACTTAGGAAAGTTCATTTAAAGATCATTTCTAGTCTACTTGATACAAAGAATGTAATCAATAAATGCTACAACTGCATAGTGTACAACAAATCTTAAAGACCCATATATATTTCAAAATATTGAATATCTAAATTCAAACATATAAGAGCATTTCTATTCATCTCCAATAAAACAACAATATGAAATGAAAATTATATCTCATTTTATATTTATGCTCTTAATTCATGTTACTTATCTTGTTTCTAACCCTAATATTTCTAGGGTTCCTCTCTAGCCCATCCTTCCATTGTATACCTGGCCAGGCTATACATGAAAGCATAGACAGAGTAGCTTGATACAGGTTGATCCAAGTACTCAGATATCGGGCCAGGATATCCAAATACTCAAATCCGCAAAGCTAATATCATAACATCTCCTATCTGCCACACTTATGACTCTAACTTACTAACTTAATGGTCCCTGACAACTCAGCCTCAGCTCTGATACCAAGTTGTTACACCCCGATCTCACAATTTCCATTAATCAAGAGATTAGGGCATAATATTAAGGATTTATCGTAATACAAAGATCACCCTTAACTTTTTATTCTTTTTCAAACTCTTTGTTTTTTCGCATTGAATCACATAAACAAACTTTACAAGAGAATTAAACCTTGATTACTCTAATATGATCTCAACATTAATGATACACATCCATACATTCATTTTGTTTCTCACACTTCCATGTACATATGACATGATAATCAAATGCATTCTCTCTTATTAAGGAAAAGAAGATACAAACATCATTTACAACTCTCTCACGTCTATACAAGGACCTAGAGTGACAGGAACTGACTGAACTTAACTATACTCAGACTTAACTCTTGTGGAAAATTTACTCTGCTACAATGATATCTTCTTCAAGTCCATGTGATTTCTCTAAAAATTGTGAATAGAGGGGTGAGCCTACTCGCTCAGTGAATGAGTACTTCAAAGAAATAGTCTAAATCACTGATATAATTACAGATATACTTTTGAGCAATTGATATCAATTATAACAGCAGTAAGCTTTAAAGAGTCTAATAATTGACAATCATAAATATGGCAAGATACTCTAAATATCTATAAGAGTTAATCAATATATGAAATGCTTGATTGATCATAAAGAGAACTAATAATTCAGAAACATACAAAGAATAATTGAATAATTGTACACACTTGTTTGGCCTCTCATTCATTTTATTATGCCTTGATCATATGTAGGGTACTCTACATATGAAGACTCATAGTGCACTACAATCACACCATACAAGACGTAGCGGACACACCCGGGAAATGCTAAGTTTGACTACTCTCCTGGTCTGTAATAGGGAAATGGCTCTCTGGCCTAAACTGGACTCTTCCTCTAACCTGAGCACACAGGAGGAGAGTCAAGCCACCTCTTGGCTTTTCTATACTCTAGTGCCACTAGGACTTCTGGTTGATGTTGGACACTACAAACTATAATTTAAGGAGACTTCCACTAGGGCTTCGTCCCCCGTGCCACCTGATAAAACATTTCGACCCCCGTATATTGGATGTTGTCAGGGTTAGGTCGTTTCACCCCTAAGGTGCAGACCTCACATAGGGGTTTTACGGTGTTCAAAGCTCCTAAGTCTATTATTTCATTATTCCTAGAAATCTCTTTCTACATTGTACCCTTCTCTTACTTATACTTGACTCTGGTATCTCTATGGTGTCGTGTCTACTTATTTGAAGTTATAATACAACATGTATATCATTCAAAACTTAGTAGAGCAGTATATTCAAAACACTATAATATACTGAGTAATCAACATACTATACATGCAGGCAGACTAAAATTCTTAAATAAACAGATTACATGTCCACTTGGCACATACACACTAGAATCGTGCAATTTATCATCTTATTACACTGATAAGAGTTAATTACTTGACATATGAGTAATCGTCAATATCATCTGCAACTTATCTATTATTTCTCAAAGAATGTGCATATCAACCCAAATCTTGAGTTGTGCATCTCATAACTCAATTAAGAGCTAATTACTTATCATGACAAGAATTATTAATAATAACTGAGAACACTGATATCACAATACTTGATTCATTGAACACCCTGCACTTAGGGTTTCATTTAATCAAAACAAATGCTACAAAGAATGATGTAATACATCTATCACGTACTTTTCAAAATTTTACAACACATGATACTTGGGATCTCAATCCCTTATCACATTAGTGGGAATTATCATCCCTTCAAATCATTATCGTAATTACTGGATTTGGGTATTCAAACCCTTAGATCATCACATGGCATTTTTACCTCTGTAACAGGTAACCATTACCTCTAGGTCCTTAGACCAAGGTATTCATTTCACCGGTTGTAAAATTATTCTCATGTCTCACAAGTCCATCACACATCTTGTCACCTCTCACTAGGCAACAACTTATTCCCATGGCTCCCATAAAGATTTCATTCGACATAAACATTCATTGAATAAAGACTACAATCAACAAATCATATAGAATCAATATATGTTTGAAACCTTGGAACTGAGTTGGATTTGGGTTTCCATGCCATTCAATGAGATATCATGCATCAATAATAACATTGAATAAATAAATTCTATCATTTCAAGAAAATTCCCTCAAATAGATTTCATGATATCTATTCGCAAATATCCAACTTTCCTCGCATTAGGGTTTCACCGTCTTCACTGAGATAACAACAACAAACACTACTCACTTTAAACGAAATCTAAGATAGTATCTAACATATATGTACTATGAATTTAGATAAACAATCATTCAAAACTAAGGGGATCTAGATAAGCAAATTTCTCTATTTACTTATACAGCAAATTTCAGTCATAGACAAATTCCCTATATTTCAGTTTACTCTTATAACCTCTGCAAATACTTAGGGAATTCTCATTAGAATGCATTGTATACATTTCTAATATGATTTTATCATCTGAAATTCATTCAAACAAAGGAATAATCCATTTCATATCATTTTGCAACAACTTAGAACAAATAGACAATTCAGGGTTTGTAGTCGCATACTAAGCAATTAAATTATGGTTGATTTAACCAATTTTCATGCAATATACTGTTTAAAGGAAGTTCCCACTCACTCTAAGGTGTGAAAACATCTTAAAACATATCCCATATCTGAAAATCTCGAATCCATATCAAATCCCTAGCAATTCACCCAATTCATCTTCCTTTCAACTCAAAAACCCTAAAAATGAGGGATTGTGAAGAAAGAGTGAGAAAAGGGGAAGTTTTGATACCATTTTGGATCAAATCAGAGGAGGGACGGAATTTTTACATGTGAGAGAAGATTCACCATGAAACTATATCCAAAGAAGCTAAACTTACATGATTCATCATTCCTCAGACCGCAAAACCCTAAGTCAGCATCTCCATCAATTTCTCCTCTCAAATCTTAACTCTCTCTCCCTCTCTAGGATTTCATTTCTTTGGATTGAATCATGAATTATGAGAGCTCCTTGTGTGTTAAGTTTACCATATAGAGCGATTGAGCTACTTGGGTTAATTGCACATTGACCCCTCACTAAACTTTTTCTTATTTTAGTAGATTTTTTTGTCATAAAAAGGTTTATGTAAATTCGTTTATTTTAGAGATCAAAACTTCTCCAAAAATTAATATAATTTATCATGTTGTGTATAATTTAGTTATAAATATTCATATAAAATTTGAGATCATTCCAATCTTCCATTAAAAAAATAAAAATCGAATAATGCACTGCTATCTAGAATTCTGCAGAAATGTATGTTACTGTAATTCGTCTACTGATAAGGACGAAATGCATCTATAAATTATTAAAAATTTACATGTTGTTTATTATTGCATTTTAGAACTCCAGTTAAAATTTCAGATCATTTGGATTTACCAATAATCAACTAAAAATAAAACACTACACTATTGAAAAGCACTCTATCAGCATTTTGGTTGAAGTATAGTTCGACCAAGAACCACATTCAAAAAACACTCAAATATTCTGAAATTTTTATCCAATATGCATGATTGATTTATCCATATCATATCCAAAATTAAATTAAATAAAAAAATTGTAAAAATTTTGAAAAATCATTTAGCACACTGCTATCCTGATCAAACTCCATACTCATGTACCATCAAACCCCTAATTTCAGCCAACTAGGGTTTATTTTTCTCAAACACTAATTTCTCAAACAATAGAACACTTAACATTCTTATTAGGTTTAAAACATAATAATTGAATTATCATCATTAATCATATTTAAGCAATGATCAATCCAATTAAGCATATAATCATCCAGGTAAACCCTAGTTTACCGATTAAGCTCAGATGTGGTCATAACAAAACATCCCAGTGAGAGATATAACTCTCCGCCAACATCTATTAAAGCACAGAAAAGCTAAGCAGCAGGTAACATATTAAGAAGGTAGGTAATATAGTTACTAACTGAACAGATTCAACTAAATGATATGTATCCAATAGGTAAAGCAGGTTACGAAATACAACACAATTATCATTTAGCAGTAGAATAATTAATATTCTATGAAGGAATAAGAAGAACTTGTATATCATTTATCAAATAAACTATACAAAACCAAGGCAAGCCTTCAACCAATGTTATTTGTATTTGTCCGTATACAATTACACTACATGGTTGCATTACATATTTTATTATGCCCTAAGGAGATGAGGTATACCACTCATACTACAACTGACCACTGCTAAGTCAAAACCAGTTCCATACAAGGTCTATGGAAGAGACAGAATCCATGACCTCTCCACACCTCCCGGACAACATGAGAGAAACACCGTAATGGCATAACATATGAGTCATCTGTAAAACATCCTAGTATGCCTTGGTATATATGCACAACGCTAATGAAACTGGTCTACAATTTGAAGTGGCACTCCTGCTAGGATATGACCCACAACCAATCCTGTAAAAGTATATTCTGAGTCACATCACTGAGCTATGGTCCACAGCCACACACCTACCAGGGTATGGCCCGCAACCAATCCTATGAAAGCATATACTCAACATTATACGACTCTGAGCTTCCTCTAAGGGAGAACTTATTTCACCATCCAACACAAAGACTGATATTGGAATGGATCTATGGCACATGGCAACTACATGATTAAGTTTTACTTGATTAATTAAGCCAATTACATGTCTTTTAGCATCAATCAAGTTACAATATATAAAGTCATAACAAACTCTATAATAAGATGGGTATAGTACAACTTTAGAAGATATAAAATGTATTAGGTGTGAACTTATCACATCATCACATAGCATTGTAGCACTACCATTCCCAAGGTCATCATCATTGTCACACACCCACACAAGGCTATCACCAATGTCACATCACTGTGGGATATCAATCCCTCAACCATGTCATTAGAGGATAATCACCTCACACTAATCATTCATGTATCACATGTGCCTCGTCATTCCTCATCAGGGCTCATTTAACCTATAGCACATCATAGTCACCATTGCATACACTATCCATGATGTTTAAGAACATATCATCTGCATGGTTAGAAGGTTCATAAGAAGGAAAGAGAAATCATCATAACATTATAGCCATTCCAAGAAAGAGGAGAAACACATCAATATCCCTAGATTAGGGTTAGGGCTCAGCACTTAGCTGACTGGGGTTTGCAACATGATTATAACACTAAACTCTAATTGTGTCACCTCCCACATTCTTGGAGCACATTAAGGTTAAGGGTCATGATTAGGGTTGATTAGGCATCCAACCAAACAGCACCATACATGGTTCATTACTTAGTGTTCATGCTTATGTATCAATTATATGATTGTGTATATGTGTCAACCATCCACTATATAGGAATGTTGCAACCATGCATATTTGTAGTGTCGCAACCCACCATACAAGTAGGTGTTGTGCCCGTGACACAAAAGGGCTTGACCACCATGCTACATGGTGTCTCAACCACACATGAAACTAGGGTTTTGACCACCAAGACTAACATGTCACGAACTCAAGAAAGAAGGAAAAATCTCAACCAAAACCAAGGATGTGTCTCAACCCACTAGGGGGTAGGTGTCACGACCATCAAAAAGGAGGATGTCACAACCTCCACAAGGTTAGCTGTCTCGACCCAAAACCAAAGTGTCACGACCCAAGACAAAATAAGGTATAACAACACTTAGGTCAAGCTACCACCAAAGCAAGAGAACAAAACCAAACTATAGATTAACCATGATCAAAATAGAAGGTCTCCATGAACAAAATAGAAAATCATATCCAAGAAATCCAATGTCAACATGGAGGAGAAAACCTCATGCAAATCGATCACAAAAACCATAAAACTTGAATCATGAAAACATCATGGAAGACCCTTGTGCAAGGGAGAGAAAACCACGTTTGACACCATAAAAACATAATCTAAACTTCATAGAACATCAATACACTCATCCACCATGCATGTGATGAAAATCAAGATCAAGAGATAGGGGAAAACCACCATTACACCATAATCACCAAAATTGGGTATCAAAACTTGGGTTTCAGATTACTTTCAAACCAAGTATGGTTTTAACATCAAACAAGTCCTAGGGCTTAGTATCATCCACTATCATGTTGAGGGGGAGTTTTAGAGAGAGAATATATAAAAATGCATATAGGAAAAGTGCATTAATAGAGAATATTAAGAGTTATATAACCCGCCTTAAGGAAGATCACTCCAATGATTGCAAGCTCCAAGAACTCGATCACAAAGAGGAAAAGAAGCTTACACTAAAGCTCCACTCTCGACCATAAAGAACCTAAAGAAGAAGAGGATACCATGGTCAGAGATGGTGCTAGGAAAGGGCAAGAAAGAACCCTATTTTAATCTAAAAAGAAAGAGGGTGAAAGAGAGAAGGAAATTGCCTCACACTTGGGTCTACCTTGTCAAAACATGGCCTATGACCCTTGTGATGAGGAGTTCCTCTCCCAAACAACCACCATGGAAGATACATGGTCTAAGACCAAGAAGAGAGAAGGAGAACAAGGTAAAATATCAAAATAAATTCCATCAAGGAAAGGCAAACACTTACCAAGGTTGAAGATACCACCACATGCAAGGGATCTCGATCACCAAGGCTCCAAGGATCAACCCTTCTTGCTCCACCAAGCTCCAAGGACAAGAAAAAGAGAAGGAGGAAGAAGTAAGGGTGAAAGGGGTTACTTACATGTAGAGAAGAGGGTTTATATAGAAAATGAGGAGAGAAGTAGGGTGAAAGATGAGGTGTCAACACACTAAAGCACCAAAGGGACACTTGTCCATCCAAGAAACCAACATGCAACCACTTAGCACACACATGCATGAGATGGTGATACAATATAGGTTGAGTCTTGACCACTTGGTTCACCCAACATGGTCGCGATCATGACCCATCAAGGAACATCATCCATGGTAATGACAACAACACTTTACATCACTTGGTCGAGACAAAGGTTCACCACACACATACTCTAGGTCGAGAACTCTTCACAAAAGCAAATGTATTGACCCAAGACCATCTTGGTCATGACCACCAAACCTAGGGACGTTTTCTTGATTACGACACCCACAAAACATACCCTAGGTCACGACCTAGGTCAAGACAACCCTCAAGGTACACATAGGTCAAGACACACCAAACCCTAGAAAATCATAATCACCACTAAGGGTGCCATCACTCAAAAAAGGCTCAAACAAGGCACCAACCTCTTTATCTCTCCTCTAGATGATGTCAAGAAAGAGAAGGAACGTTATAAAGGTGAAAAATTGCACATTCACCCCCTACTTTGGGTAAATTGCAATTTGCACCAAAACTAGCACACAAAGCACAAACATCATCCAAACAAAATCAAACTAGAAACTTAAGCTCTCCACAAGGTCCTAAACCATCTCAAGACATTAGAGAAAGGTTCTAAGAACATAATCAAGCCAAAGCAACCAAGGTTAACCCAAAACCCAGGTCAGGGGTCTTACAAGCCATAAACCTCTAACAGAGATTTTGCCACTGAAAGCTGAAGCGAAAAGAGACGGGTATTACCTCTACATATCTTCCTCAAGCTCCCACTCAGGTCAACCAAAAAAGATATAATATAGATGCAGTCATATAAAAATGAAAAGGCTTCATCTGACATGTCTCTACTCAAGGGTTGACCTCTCCTTCTGGCTAACTCAATGCGTAAAAGCTAGTTGTTGGTTGTCTAGAGGAACGAGCCTATAACGCCTATCCACGTCCTCATCCTACACCACTACTAAATTCTTATCTTTCTGAGCCTTGTTGGCTCTGGCTTGACTTTTGGGTCACCTCATCACCTTTCATTGGACACTCCCACCTTAGATTCCCCACCTACCCACACATATATCAAGTCATGGTATCATAATGTGGCCTAGACGGCCCCATCACTAACACTGATGTTGTGTTGTGGGCTCCAGCATGTGAAAAACTACAACTTTTTCCCTTACTTGATGACCATTGTGTTGGTGCACTAAACGTGTGTTGTGTTGGTGGTGTATAAAACATGGGCTCCTAAAAGCCACCTGACGATTGTTCCTGGTACTGAGTCGGTCTCTTCTTGGCATCTTTCTCATGCTTCTCCACCACAAACTCTCTATACTCCTAATACACTCCACAAATGTGGCAAAATTCTCTCTGTTCTCTAAGGCTTCTATCGGCATTGTCAACTCTGCACTTAACCCCTTCTCAAAACATTAGATTCTCTCCTTAACTGTTGCAGCCATGTGAGGATAAAACCTCAACATCTCCATAAACTTCACTTCATACTCGTTGATCGACATGGATCCATGTTGGATCCTCTCAAACTGACTGGTCTTCTCATCAAGGTACGTTTGAGTAAAGTATAGATTAACAAACTCATGTCAGAACTCCTCTCAGTCGATAGAAACACCAGGTCTATTTTCCTCTTCTATAGCCCACTAATGGTTAGCACTCCCCTTCAAAAGGTACACTGCATGCCTTACCTTATCTGATTTGGGGATTTTGAGGATCTTAAAGGCCTTCTTTAACTCTATTAACCATATATCTACATCCATTGGATTATCCATACTAGAAAACTCCAAGCTCCAACTCACCTCAACCGCTCGAAATTCTATCCCGAGACTGGAGATTCCACATTGGGGACTACTGCCCTAGATTGAAGAATGGGCATTCTATCTGCCATATGTGTCATCATCGCCATGAACTTCCCAAACAAGGAGTGCAAGACAGGTTTTCTTGCATGGCTTGGTCAAACTAGGGAGCATTAGGCGATGTCTCCTCAACAACCTGCCTCTTTGCACCTCCACCTGGTGCAACAACACCACTCTCAGCAATGTGTTCTTTGCATTCTCCAACCATCTTTTTGACTCTTTGACCGGCCTAAATCGCGCGTCCTAAAATTGGAGGCGTATTGAGGTAGTCGAGCCTTCGCATTTATAACTCGAATCCTTCTAGGCCCCCGCAACTTTGTTTACGGGGTCGAAGTAGTCATACGGGGTCAAACACAGGGACAAGGTGGGTTGTGTTGACGACTCTGAATCGACACTCTACACTCCGGTGGATATAAAGAGATATTGAAGTTCCCCGAAGGGAACAACCAGATGTCACGATTAAATCAAAGAAAACTATCTCCAACTGGAGTTACAAGAAAGATTAAGATTTTGTCATTTAGCAGTTTTTAGGAATTTTCATGCAACAGAAAATAGAAAGGTAAACTGCAGTTTAAGGCGTAATGCAAGGGATAAGACTTTTAGAAAGACAAGCGGTAGCAGTAACACCCTGCACCCCTCCTCTCAGAGCGGGTGACTCTAACCAAGCTTCAACACCCCTCTCGAGGTTGCTGGACTCAAGTTAGAGTGGAATGATACTAAAACAACTCCGTTCTGGGCACTCTCGTACTCCAGAATCGGACCGAACACTAGAGCCACAACCCAACTCTCGAAGTAGTTGCGATGGGAAATACGATTCGGTAGCTAAGTGAAACGCGATCCAAAACATGCAAGCTAGAGTTCAGATATCCAACACAGTAGTTACCCAATCATAAGGCACTAAGCATTAAACAAATAGCAATTTAGCATTTCTATTTCTATCAGCAATAAGGGTCTTAATACAATGCATAAGCTAAGAATTTAAATAACAGAATTAAAGATAGATGTCACCTTCTTGATGTAGAAAGGCGACAGACTACTACTACTCCCAGCCTGATACCGTCCAGGGACCTATCCCGGTACAGCCGTGTCGGGCGGCACGAACTCTCGGACGGCACGCCTGACGGATGACTATATCGTTCGAAGACCCTGGCCGATACGCTCATGTCGGGCGGCACACCCTCTCGAGCGGCACGACTGACGGGGAGAGCGTATCGGTTTCAGTATCGTGTCAGCCAAGGATTCACATATACTACTGTCGGGCATTGTTGTCAGGCACTCGTGTCGCGTATCTACGTCGGCCGATATTGGCCCTCAATGTCATCCGGTACAGTCCTAGGTGAACCGATCCCCTCCCTCTCGGGATGAGGAAGAGCTCACCTAGTGTCGCCCGGTACAAGCACTGGGGCACGATACGGTTGCTCTCGCACTTCTCTCGCAGATCGCTCAAGTCCCCAACTGTTCGAACGGTGAACTGGCCAGCCGTCCCGACCTATCCAACCTCCGACGTCTCCGACCTGTCTTTTCGGCTTCCTGTAGCTGCTATTTATACCGGCGGTTGAAGGAGTTATGGTGCTGGAAATGCCACGTAGCCCCCTTATACACCGGTCGATGGATGTGGACGGCCGATACAGGTATGTCTTCAGCGCGAGGCACTGGCTATCGGTCACGTGGTTGGCGGCACGCCTGCCGGTGGGTGGTCGTGTCGCTCGACGAGTTGGTTAGTCGAGCGGCTTTGGCTCCCTGTCGGGTAGAAGGTGTGTCGGCCGGTACGTCCCTTTCGCAAGGCGCCCTTTTCCGCCGATCATTCTTGTGTCACCCAGCCCCTGTCGGGCTGGGTTGTATCGGGCGTCAGGAAGGTCGAGACGGGTGTAGACTTATTGTGGGCCGGAATCGGCCTTATTGCACAAAAATGAGGAAAACCCTGTAAAAGATAGGAAAAACTAGAATAAGAGCGTTGCTTGGCCAATTATTGCGAAAATGCTAATAAAATAGAGGAAAATATCAGAAAAGGGTAGTTTTGATAATAGAATAAAGGGCAAAAACGTCACAAAATTTGGTGTTATCAACTCCCCCAAACTTAGCTTTTTGATTGTCCTCAATCAATATTTAAACTAAACTTTGTGTTGCTTCTTCTTGCACAGCAAAACTTTAAGGCTAAAGGGTAGCACAAGATTTGTGATGTCTTGGAGGTAATGCTATCTTAAAGCGAACAAAAGACCTTTCCCTACTTGCCTTATTATTTAAGTAAAATTTTTCTTCTCCACAGCTTCAGCGAGACTTTGGTGTATGATTCTGAAGTTAGCTTCCACACCAAACAGCTTTATTTTAAGGGCAGAAAGTTGTGTATAGGGTAGGCTAAGGCTTTTTGGGTTTTTCTTCTTGTTTCCCATCAGTCCATCCAGGTAAGGGTCCGTTAACGGGCAAGTGGTCCCTGCAGTCCAAGCCAGTTGGCTTTAGAGCAGTGATTTCACATCCTACGTACCACTGCCCCGGATCTACCATGCCTAAAGATGGGTACTTTTGGATAACAAGGGTGTATATATATATATATTTTTTTTTCTTTTCTTTTATTGGGCACAACTCTCATACTTTTATTCACGCTCATAAGGCTTCTTTCTCTTTTTGGGATTTTTGCTGGGTAAGGGAAAACAAAAGAGATATCTGCTGTTTGGGCAGCTTTTTCCTTCTCCATACTCGTCTCTTAGCTGTTTGCGAGATTATTATTTTTTGAAAATTTTTGGATGGCAAGGCACAATCTTTTGTTAGTTTGAGACAACATTATCAGAAAGATATGACAGAACTTGTAACTCGTTAAAATATACAGAAAGTAAACTTTGCAAGAAGTCACAACATGTTTTTATTATTATTACAGCAACTTTGTACATATGCATAGGGGACAAAATAAGCAAAATTTTCAAAATTTTCAAAAATTTTGGTATAAACATATATATGTACACATGATATAGGAAAGAATAAAAGGATAAAGAACAAAAAAATAAGGAATTTAAGATAAAGAACAAAAGAATAAGGAATTTAAGTCAGAGAGATCAGAGGATTTTTGTACCTCCCTCACTGGTACATGGTACCCCCCCAAACTTACTCCACACTCTGTCCCAGAGTTGTGAAGTAGATGAGGTAAGGAAATGTTAATCAGTGAGGGTTAGATGATCAGCACGCCTGGGCTAGCTAAGAGCTCCCACACATATTCTCCTCTTTTGCTGTGATAGTCGATGTGGAGGAGCTGATCAGGCGTTGCCTCGTTTGCCATCCATTCTAGGACGAAGATGCCGCAGTCGTTGGATAGTTGAATTTGCTGCGGGCTGCGGTGGCAGAACTGGAGTTCATGCCAGCTTCTTGCTTGCATTCCTAGGAATGGTTGTATCAGCGATGCTATATCGATATAGTACTTTCGTACTAATCGTTCGAGAGATGTCAGCGCTGTCGATGTACAAGGCACTGGATGGTCTTTATTGCTGTCCGAGCTGTTGTAGAAAATCCCTGCTCGTTGTTGGGTGTACACCGTTAAGAGCGTCCAGTGGTTGTTGTGCAGGATTGGAAGGAGAATGGTATCCGGGACTCTGCATTCCAATTCTGCTAGGAAGGCTTCCTTTGCCCCTTGTTCATCGGCTAAGCAAATGTCGTTGAACAGCATTGGATCTGCTATGTATGCGTGTTCAAACTTGTTTCGTAGTATCTGGATGTAGGCGACCGCCACAGATAACGCCAGACACCCTCCCTCTTTTACCATGTCCCTTAAGTCGTCAATCGGGACTATGACATCGCCTGCCGAGTAAGCTATGTCTGCAGGGTTGGAGTCAGCCAACATCATGTGGATTTCGTTGACCTATTTTTGCATGAGGGTAGCGCATGAGAAATGGTCGAAGTTGTGGATTGACTCCTCCAGATTCTGGGGCGAGGCATGTTCGTCATGTCCGAAAACTTGCCGTAAGATGTTTATCTGTTTGCCTGCCCCACAGACGTTCGTCTCTGCTTCTGCTTCTTTTTCAGGAGAGCTGCTGTGTTGAGATGACTCTTCTTCTTGTTCACCATCCAGCAGCTCTTCTGTTATCCCCGCGTCTCGGAAGTAGCGCTTGTCCTTTATCAGCAGCAATGCATATTTGCTTCTGAGATTGTAGAAGTTATTATTCTGGAGTTGCTTGAAGTATCCGAAGATATGTATCATCTCCATGGCTCTGAGGACTATGAATGTGCTATTTCCACTTCCCTCCTCTTCTTGGACTGGGAAGTCCCTCAGTGAGTAGAAATTCCAGACGCCGCTGTGGCGCTGGACTCCGTACTTGATGACCCGGTGGAGACGTAGCGGCAGCAGTCTTAGCTTTACGTCCTTTGGGAGTAGGAACGTACTTCCTGTGTGCGGGACCTCTTTGCTGCAGCAACAATGCAGTTGGACATGATGATTTCGGAGGTCGACAATGCACAGGAACCAGTTGGTTCTATGTTTGTAAGGGGCCAGCACCAGTTTCGGATTGTGCATTTTAATGTAATCCAACATACTTTCTACCTGCGTAGAATTGTACAACCCCATCATTAGTCTCCTTGCTAGGGTCGGGGTGGCAGCGTAAACGGTATGTTGGCCTTTCTTCTGGTCGGCGCTTTCTACAATGGCCCCTTGTAGTACTCTGAACAAACTCTTCCCTAGGACGGCTTTGGCGCGGAAGATGTTTCTCAGAGCTCTCCGCTGCACCGAGAAATAATCGTCGCTCCAGAGTACCTCTTCCTCGTCGGCTTGCGATCTTAGGACCATGTTGAGCAGTTTCTGGTCTCTGATCGTTAGATATCCTATGACCCTTCTGTCAAAGTCAGCCATATCGAAAGAAGGTATCTCTGTCGGTGCGGAGAAATCGGTGATGTCGGCCTTTGAACTCCTTCCTCTGGGGAGGTGTCTTTCGTTTGCGGTGCAGATGTCCCCCCCTTCTCCCTCGGATTCGTCAGAAGAGCCTTCCCCGACGCTGATATCTTCGTTGTTATCCTCAGCTTCGTCAAAGGGGGCTGAGGGAGCGGCCTCATTCAGGTCAAAAGGGCTTTCTTGTCTGGAAGGAGCTTCATAGCCTTGCCCTTGTGAAGAATTTCCTCCGGTTGCTGATGACAATCTGCCGGAGGAGGAGGTGGATGATGACGATCCTGACGACGCTCTTGACGACGAGGATTGAGAGCCCAGACCAGGAGGCGACGGTGATCTTCTCGGCTGCCTTGGGCGTGGATGGTCGTCCTCCCTGTTCAGCCTCCCCTCGATCTCGCTAAGGCGCTGCAGTACTTGTTGAAGCGTGGCATTCACTGCCTCTAGCCGGCCAGGTAGGCTGGCTAAAGCCAGCAGCTCCCATTCCTGCCTATCCAGCCTCTGTTCGAAAAACAAAAACTTGCGGGTTAGGGAAAGAAATGTAGTAGAATGGTTTTTTGTTACCTCCCGCAAGAAATCGAGTTCTTGTCTTAGCATCATTCCGAGCGAAGGAGGGTTTTCCACTTGTCTCCCCCTTGACCTCGAAATGCTCCTCCCGCGCGAAGGTCTGCCTGACGAGGCAGAACCTACTTCTATTGTTCGCGCGGCTGATGCTTCTGGGCGAGGTGTCGGTGCTGCCCCGCCCTCTTGTTGTATCGGAGGAGACCGTGTTGTGGGGGACGGATGTTGCCCTATATCGACGCTGTCGACGATCTCCTCAACAACTGCAACAGGTGACTTTGGCGGTGGTGTCGGCGTCACCTGTGCTCTTTCGATCTCCTTTTGTAGGATATCGGCGAATACCTCATCGCTGACATCCAGTTGTAATTCATCAGTTGCCCTTAAGGGCGCAGTAGAAACTACGGGGACTGCAGCCGTCTCTCTCGCTGCAGTTCCAGTCCTTGCCTCGGTGACCTCCACGATCGCCGATTCTTCTCTTGCCACCGCTGGCCTTGTTGTCGTGTCTGTCGTTGGTGGCTCCGAGGCAATGAGCCGCTCGGCAGGAGCTGTTGAAGATACGTCCTGCCGAATACCCAGCAGGATGGGCCCTCTGGTGATTCCCTGCTCTTGGCTTCTTGGGGGTGGAGCGCAGCTTGCGCCTGCTGCCACAGCCTCGATCTCGGCCGTGGTGAAGACTAGCTTTTCTGCGTTGTAGGCGGCGCAACAAGGAAGCGGGAGAAGGATCTTCGTCCTTGCAAACTTGTAGAACTAACTCCGCCCCTCCTTCTTTATTATACCCGACCTCATGAGGTACTTGAGGTCGATCAACTCGTCCCCTCTCATTCTTGAGAGGCTGCGCGGCTCACGCGGGTACCCCAACCCCACCGCGATTAGGTTCACAATGCCACCCATGCAATATTCCTTGGTGGCATCCTTTATTGGGTGCAGCCTGTTCAGCAAGAAGCGCCCCAGGTTGATAGTCCGGCCCTCCATCATGTGCCACATGACGTGGAGTTCCTCGGAGTAAATGTTGTTGGACTCATTCTTGTTGAAGAGGAAGCACGCCACCAGCTTGTGTATTATCCTCCAAAAGCACGAGTGCACTGCCGCCACCTTGCTCCCGGGTTTGAAAGATGACTCCCTGGTTAGCTTTTCCCAGATTTCTACGGGGTTGAACCCGTCTCCTTCGGTGATCCTTGCACCGTTATCTAGTCTCCTTCTCTCCTCTTTGCTGGAGGAGAAAATCCGGTTGAGCAGCTTTTCCGAAATGACGTGCTCTGCATTGTAAAGCCGCCCCTGGATTCTGTCTGCTCCGCCATACATTCTGGCTTCTGCAGGTGTATTCTCTACTCGGTGAAGGGACGCCATGAACTCCCTTGTGAGCTCGGTGTAGGAGGCGGATAGGCTGAAGCAGATTTGCCTCAGACCGGCTACAACAAGTACGTCCTCCAGTCTCCCGAAGATGCCAAACTGCATGAAGGATGACTGGTGGCCGAACCTGCTAGGCCTGTAGAGCTTGGCTCCTAGCTCAGCATACCGGCGTCTGTGCTCTTCATCTCTTGGCACGAACCTTCCTGGCGTGTGCTCCAAGGGTTCTGTTGTTGGAGCAGGTGTTGTAGCTGGAGTGGCCGCTTCTTCTATCCTCACCCTCTTTCCAGACGTCGAGGGTCCAGCTGCTTCAGGGTTCGAGCGCTTTTGCCCGATAGTGGCCACCTCTGCCTCTGGTTCAGTGACGACTATCCTGCCTTGCTCGCCAACGAGTCTAACGGTTATCTTTGTGCGTGCCATCCCTATCATCAATCAAATAAATGCTATTTTGTTATCAACAGAAAAATTAATAAGGGGAAAGGCACCCCGATATGACGGTACCGGGCTTCAAGACAAGATCAGGTGAAGCTTGCTCGATACAACCGTGTCGGGCGATACGGCCAAACGAAGCTGAGCGCCCGGTAGGGTCTTGAAAGAGCGTTGCCCGGTACGAGAATAAACGGACGATACGGTCGCTGCCTGACACAGATGTATCGGGCAGGCGCGAGAGAAGCGTGTTGCGTGATAACAGTGTCGGGCAACAAGAAAATCAACGTAAAATCCTCGCCCGATACATCGTACGCGATAAAGGTCCGTATCGGGTATGCTCGGGCGATAGGGCTGTCGCGCGATACACTTGTTTTCCTTAAGGTGATGCACGTCATGGGATCGAAAGATGTCTCTGCGCGACACGGGAGCGGAGGGAAAGAAAAGTACTGTGCGATACGGTAGCTGAAAAAGGTAAAGCTCGGGAGCGCGACACGGTAAAGTTTTTGCCTTATATATAGCGGCCGAATGTCGCGGTAAAAACATTCTCTCCCGAGACGGGCGCAATCTGTAAGTCGGTTGGTGTGCCGCCCGATTCGGCCTGTAAATTTGCTAGACCAGACTTCGCCCGACCAATACAAGATTTTTCGGGACAAGACTCCGAAGTAAAACCCACTTAGAGCAAGAGGCGACAGGCGGGTAAAACATCATTGGCCTAAGGCTAAACCCGGCCTCAGGTGGTATTACCCATCCTGGAAAAACTAAAGCGGTGGCCCTTAAAACAAAAAGAGTCAGCACACGTGCGCATGCACTGACTCGGGCCTTATTACAGTCCATAATGTTTGTAATGTCTGCCTTGCAAGAAAGTAAATAACATCCTATTCTAGGAAAATAAAACACGGGCTGCCTCCCGAGGAGCGCTGCATTTCCTGTCTATAGCTAGACATCTTTCAGCTTCTTCATCTTGATCTATCTTTTAGCTGGTTCGGTGTTAGACGGGATCTTCCCTACAGGATTCTTCATAATTTCGGCGAGTTGCGCTAGCTGCTAGTCGATTTGGCGCTGATGTGTCTGCATATCTGCCAACTGAACCTGCAACGAGTTCAAAACCCCCGAGTTGGACAGTGCACTTTGCGCTAACTGGTGATTAACGGTGTCCTGTTTCTTGACAAAATCGAACAACTGGTCGATCACTTCGGATTGGTTCACCCCTTTCTCCTGTTCACGGGGCGGGCCTTGGTACTTTCGTGGTGCTTGGAAATTACCTTTTGCTGGCTGGAACTGGCTGATCTTGGTGTATTGGCCTGATCCCCCCCTCTTTTTGAAAGGTTGCACGGGCCTGGCCAGGGTGTTTAGCTGATGCGAGTTCTCGGCCGCGTCTTTGTTGCCATAACTAAATCCAGGGTGGTCTGGTCTTTTGAAGCCCATGTAGGATACATTCTCGATCCTTTCTTCTTCCGAATCGGAGTCACTGTCGGTGTCGGGTTTGGTGTAGACGCAGTTGTCTACCCCATGTCCTCCTTCACCGCAGGTAACACATTTCATGACTTTCTCAACTTGCTTCTTCCCCTTTCCGCCATGATCCTTCAGTTGTTTCACATCTGTTGCTATCCTTTGAATCTGAGAAGTTATGTTTTCCAGAGCCTTGGACTCAAAAGAGATTCCTTCCCCTGCCTTCTTCGCCTGCCCTCTATCGGATCTATCATAGTCAACATCGGCCTTCAACTCTGCCATGTTCCTAATGATCTTTTCAGACTTGCTTGGCTTCTTCCCTAAGAAGTCACTTCCTGCTGCCGCATTCAGCGATACCCTTTCATCGGGAGTTAGCCCATTGTAGAAGGTGGAGACCAGGAAACCCTTCTTGAAATTGTGGTGAGGGCAGTCCCTCTGATATTCCAGATATCGTTCCCAGGCGTCGTGGAGGTTTTCATTTGGCTTTTGCGTGAAAGACGTGATTTTTAACTTGTTTCTCATCGTCTTCTCCGTGGGGTAGAACTTGTTTACAAATGCGTCAGCCAGTTCTCCCCACCCATTCAGCGCTTGGTGGGGTAGCCCAAGGTACCATGATAGAGCCTTATCCTCCAAAGAGAAGATGAAACCCTTGCAGTAAATGACCTCTTGGGGAACCCCTCGCATCTTTATGGTGTCACAGATATTTTTGAAAGCATCAAGGTGATGGTAAGGGTTGTCGCTCTTAGAACTCCCCCTGAAGCTTTTATTTTGAATCATGGAGATCACAGATGGCTTGAGCTCAAAGTTTGTAGCATTGAACCTTGGGATGATAATGGGGCACCTCGATCTATTGGCCTTGGTAGAAGCCAATTCTCTCAGAGTTTTCTCTTCTTCCTCTGAGTCGTCACTGTTGCTGGCGTCTCGGCATCGCTCCCGGTTATCATGATTCCTCTTGTGTCTCCGACGACGTCTATGTTGATGATGCTCTTCCTCATGCCCTGGTGATTCTAGATCTTCTTGCCGCTCATGATCACTATACCGATCGTTGTCTTCCGGTGGAGGCGAAGCTGGCCTCCCTCCTGGGCCTTCGTTTCCAGAAGATGGCTCTTCGCGAGGAGGCATGGTTGACAGTCTCGGTGTTTAGTAGATCAGAGTACCTGAAATCCGCATAAAAATCATGTTTAGAAAATTATAATTGGGGTAAAGAATAATGCTTAAAGTAAAAGAAAAAGAAAAAGAAAAAGAAAAAGAAGTGTTGTCGAGCCTATTTCTAAGCTTGAGGCACGGGAGTGTAGTTAGTGGATTCGGATTCGTCAACAGTGCCATTTGCCTTGTCCCCGGCAACGGCGCCAGAAAGTTGACCGGCCTAAATCGCGCGTCCTAAAATTGGAGGCGTATTGAGGTAGTCGAGCCTTTGCATTTATAACCGGAATCCTTCTAGGCCCCCGCAACTTTGTTTACGGGGTCAAAGTAGTCATACGGGGTCGAACACAGGGACAAGGTGGGTTGTGTTGACGACTCTGAATCGACACTCTACACTCCGGTGGATATAAAGAGATATTGAAGTTCCCCGAAGGGAACAACCAGATGTCACGATTAAATCAAAGAAAACTATCTCCAACTGGAGTTACAAGAAAGATTAAGATTTTGTCATTTAGCCATTTTTAGGAATTTTCATGCAACAGAAAATAGAAAGGTAAACTGCAGTTTAAGGCGTAATGCAAGGGATAAGACTTTTAGAAAGACAAGCGGTAGCAGTAACACCCTGCACCCCTCCTCTCAGAGCGGGTGCCTCTAACCAAGCTTCAACACCCCTCTCGAGGTTGCTGGACTCAAGTTAGAGTGGAATGATACTAAAACAACTCCGTTCCGCGCACTCTCGTACTCCAGAATCGGACCGAACACTAGAGCCACAACCCAACTCTCGAAGTAGTTGCGACGGGAAAGACGATTTGGTAGCTAAGCGAAACGCGATCCAAAACATGCAAGCTAGAGTTCAGATATCCAACACAGTAGTTACCCAATCATAAGGCACTAAGCATTAAACAAATAGCAATTTAGCATTTCTATTTCTATCAGCAATAAGGGTCTTAATACAATGCATAAGCTAAGAATTTAAATAACAGAATTAAAGATAGATGTCGCCTTCTTGATGTAGAAGGGCGACAGACTACTACTACTCCCAGCCCGATACCGTCTAGGGACCTATCCCGGTACAGCCGTGTCGGGCGGCACGAACTCTCGGACGGCACGCCTGACGGACGACTATATCGTTCGAAGACCCTGGCCGATACGCTCATGTCGGGTGGCACACCCTCTCGAGCGGCATGACTGACGGGGAGAGCGTATTGGTTTCAGTATCGTGTCGGCCAAGGATTCACATATACTACTGTCGGGCATTGTTGTCAGGCACTCGTGTCGCGTATCTACGTCGGCCGATATCGGCCCTCAGTGTCGTCTGGTACAGTCCTAGGTGAACCGATCCCCTCCCTCTCGGGATGAGGAAGAGCTCACCTAGTGTCGCCCGGTACAAGCATTGGGGCACGATACGGTTGCTCTCGCACTTCTCTCGTAGATCGTTCAAGTCCCCAACTGTTCGAACGGTGAACTGGCCAACCGTCCCGACCTATCCAACCTCCGACGTCTCCGACCTGTCTTTTCGGCTTCCTGTAGCTGCTATTTATACCAGCGGTTGAAGGAGTTATGGTGCTGGAAACGCCACGTATCCCCCTTATACGCAGGTCGATGGATGTGGATGGCCGATACAGGTATGTCTTCGGCGCGAGGCGCTGGCTATCGGTCACGTGGCTGGCGGCACGCCTGCCAGTGGGTGGTCGTGTCGCTCGACGAGTTGGGTAGTCGAGCGGCTTTGGCTCCCTGTCGGGTAGAAGGTGTGTCGGCCGGTACGTCCCTTTCGCAAGGCGCCCTTTTCCGCCGATCATTCTTGTGTCGCCCAGCCCCTATCGGGTTGGGTTGTATCGGGCGTCAGGAAGGTCGAGACGGGTTTAGACTTATTGTGGGCCGGAATCGGCCTTATTGCACAAAAACGAGAAAAACCCTGTAAAAGATAGGAAAAACTGGAATAAGAGCGTTGCTTGGCCAATTATTGCGAAAATGCTAATAAAATAGAGGAAAATAGCAGAAAAGGGTAGTTTTGATAACAGAATAAAGGGCAAAAACGTCACAAAATTTGGTGTTATCACTCTTCTTCTTATTTTGCACAAGTAGAAGTCACCATAAGATCGACTGGAGGACACTAGAATAGACTCAAACCCTAGTCGTAGGTCCTTGTAGACTTAGCAAACCTAAAGATATGATACCAAACCAACTGTGATGCTCCACGCCAAATAAAGTGAGATAACTCAAAACTAAACATGGAAATAACACTAAGCAAGAAGATTACCAAAAATCACAAGAAACTAAAACTGATTTCATAAAATCACCATAGGTTGAAAACCTTCACATATAAGTCCTCAACTGGACACCTAGATCACATAACACATATCATAAAGTGCTTACATCATTGTTCTCAAACCCTTCCTATCATCAACCAGTTACATGAAGGACCTATTTTGTATACACATACATGTAGAAATGCCATATCTATTTAACAAAAGAGCACACAAGCCAAAAATATCATATCAGTGGCATCTCTACAAAACACATCAAAAACACCCCCAAGACCTAAGTGTACACGGATGACTCTAGGACTCCAGTACCAAAAGATTAGCAATACATCCAACCTTATTAGCTATTTCTCTTTTTGTTGCTCTTCCTCAATTGCACGTTCACCACCTCATCGTGCACGGCCACCTAAAAGATGTGGAAACCCACAAGGTGAGAAAAAATGTCCCAGTGAGAGATATAACTCTTCACCAATGTCAATTAAAGCATAGATAATCTAAGCAGCAGGTAACATACTAAGTAGGTAGGTAATATAATTACTAACTGGGCAGATGCAATTAAGTAATATGTATCCAATAGGTAAAGTAGGTTAAGCAATACTAGGCAATTATCATTGAGCAGTAGAACAAATAATATTCTAAGAAGGAATATGAAGAACATGTATATTATTTATCAACTAAACTATACAAAAGTAAGGCAAGGCTTCAAACAATGTTATCTACATTTATCCCTATATAATTAACTACATGGTTATATTACATATTTTGTTATACCCAAAGCAGATGAGGTATATCACTCATACTCCAACGGACCACTACTAAGTTGAAATTAGTTCCATACAAGGTCTATGGAAGATCCGGAATCCACAACCTCTTCACACTGCCTAGTCATCATGCGAGAAACATCATAGTGACATAACATATGAGTCATCATCAATATATCCTAGCTTTCCTTGGTATATAGGCATAGTTCTAGTGAAATTGATCTACGACCCAAAGTCGCACTCATGTCAGGGTATGGCCCGCAACCAATCTTGTGAGAGTATATACTAAGTCACATCACTGAGCTATAGCCCACAGCTGCACTCTTGTTAGAGTATGTCCCACAGCCAATCCTATGAATGCCTATACTCAATTGTATACCACTCCGAGCTTCCACTCAGGGAGAACTCGTTTCACCATCCAGCACTAGGACTGACACTGGAATGGATCTATGGCACAGGGAAACTGTATAATTAGGTTTCACTTGATTAATTAAGTGAATTAGATGTCTTTTAGCATCAATCAAGTTAAACATATAAAGCCATAACAAACTCTACAAGAAGAAGGTTATAGTAAAACTTCAGAAGATATAACATGTATAAGGTGTGAACTTATCACATCATCACATAGCACTGTAGCACTGCCATTCACAAGGCCATCATCATTGTCACACAGCCTCACAAGGCTATCACCAATGTCACATCATTGTGGGATATTAATCCCTCAACCATGTCACTGAAGGATAATCACCTCACACTAGGCATGATCATATGCCATGTCATAGGACCCTAGTCACATCATTCTTGTATTACATGTGTTTCATCATGCCTCATCAGGGCTCATTTAACCTATAGCACATCATTTTCACCATAGCATATGCTAGACATGATGTTTAAGCACATATCATCTACATGGTTAGAGGTTCATAAGGAGGAAAGAGAATTCATCATAACATTATAGTCATTCCAGGAAAGAGAATCAACACATCAATATCCCTAGATTAGGGATAGGGATCCACACTTAGCCGACTAGGGTTTGAAACATGATTATCACACTAAACTCTAATTGCCACACCTCCCACATTCTTTGAGCACATTAAGGTTAAGTATCAAGATTTGGGTTGATTAGGCATCCAACCAAACAACACCATACATGGTTCATTACATAGTGTTCATGCTTATGTATCAATCATATGATTATGTATATGTGTCAACCATTCACTATATAGGACTATCGCGACCATGCACATATGTAGTGTCGCGACCCACTACCCAAGTAGTTTTCATGCCCATAACACAAAGGGGATTGACCACCATGCTACATGGTGTCTCGACCACACATGAAACTAGGGTTTCGACCACCAAGACTAACATGTCACAAAATCAAGAAAGAAGGAAACATCTCAACTAGAACCACTAATGTGTCTCAACCCACTAGGGAGTAGGTGTCACGACCATCAAAGAGGAGGATGTCGTAACCTCCACAAGGTTAGTTGTCTCAACCCAGAAGCAAAGTGTCATGACCCAAGATAAAACAAGGTATAATAACCACTTAGGTCAAGATACCACCAAGGCAAGAGAACAAAACCAAACTAGGGATTAACCATGATAAAAATAGAATGTCTACACAGACAAAATAGAAAATCATACCCAAAAAATCCATCATCAACATGAAGGAGAAAACCTCATGCAAATCGTCACCAAAACCCTAAAACTTGAATCATGAAAACATCATGGAATACTCTTGTGTAAGAGAGAGAAAACCACATTTGACACCATCAAAATAGAATTTAAACTTCATAGAACATCAAGACTTTCATCCATTATGCATGTGATCAAAACTAAGATCAAGAGATAGGGTAAAATCACCATTACACCATAATCACCAAAATCGGTTATCAAAACTAGGGTTTTGTATTACTTTCAAACCAAGCATGGTTTTAACATCAAACAAGTCCAAGGGCTTAGTATCATCCACTAGCATGTTAAGGGAATGTTTTAGAGAGAGAATATATCAACATCCATACTAGAGAAGGTTAAGAGTTATATAACCTTCCTTAAGGAAGATCACTCCAAGGATTGCAAGCCTTAATCACTCGATCACCAAGGGGAAAAGAAGCTTCCACCAAAGATCCACTCTCAGCCACAAAGCACCTCAAGAAGGAGAAGACATCATGGATGGCATGAGGAAAGTGTAAGAAAGAACCCTAGGCCGATCCAAAAAGAAAGAGGGTGAAAAAGAGAAGGAAACTGCCTCACACTTGGGTCTACCTTGTCAAAACATGGCCTATGACCCTTGTGATGAGGAGTTCCTCTCCAAAATGACCACCATGGAAGATCCATGGTCTAAGGCCGAGAAGAGAGAAGGAGAAGAAGGTAGAAGATAAAAAGAAATGCAATCAAGGAAAGGCAAACACTTATCGAGGTTGAAGATGGGAAAGAATCACAACATGCAAGGGATCTCGATCACCAAGGCTCCAAGGATCAACCCTTCTTTCTCCACCAAGCTCCAAGAATGAGCAAAAGAGAAGGAGGAAGAAGCAAGGCCTAAAAGGGATCACTTGCATGGAGAGAAGAGGGTTTACATATCAAAGGAGGAGAAAATTAGGGTGAAATATGAGGTGTCAAGACCCTAAAACACCAAAGGGATACTTGTCCACCAAAGAAACCAACATGCAACCACTTAACACACTCATGAATGAGATGGTGATACACTCTAGGTTGAGTCTTGACAACTTGGGTCACCCAACATGGTCGTGGTCATGACCCATCCAGGAACATCATCCATGGTCACGACAACAACACCAAAACATCACTTGGTCGATACAAAGGTTCACCACACACATATCCTAGGTCAAGACACTCTTCACAAAAGCATATGTCTCAACCCAATACCATCTTGGTCGCCACCACCATAGCTAGAGCATAAACGTTTGTGGGCCATCAAATTCCTTATTTTTTATGAGGAAAGTAGGTGAGAAATGGTTGTAGGAACTACAGGAGCTTGAGGAGCCCTGACTTGACGCATATCAAAATGTGAAGATCTATAAGGAACTGACAAAGGCATGGCATGATAGGAATATTAGAAGGAGAGACTTTATTGAAGGAGATCAAGTGTTGTTGTTCAATTTAAGACTAAAACTTTTTCCAGGGAAGCTTAGATCCAAGTGGTCTGGAACCTTCCTAGTGTTTGAAGTTTTTCCATATGGGGCAATAGATCTAGAAGGCAAGCAATCGACATTCGAGGTTAACAGCCAACACTGCAAGATCTACACTAAAGGAGGGAAGATAGAACCTAGAGACTCATGCTCCCTCATGGAACCTTATTGAAGAGGAATGAAGTCCACTTCCAAAATCTAAATAGAAGGCCTTTGAGGGAGACATCCCCACATTTAGATAGTTTCCTTCATGTTATTTCATTTGACTTACTTAGTCATTTATTTCATAATAAGATCTCATGGTTCTACATTAGTGAATTTGTGTAGGAACATTGTTTAATCACTTATAGTTTACATATGATGGATGCTTCAGTCAGAAAGAACAAGGAGAATCAAGATAGGAAAAAGTAATGTTTCAACACGACAAGTAAACAGGGAAACACGATGTGTAGAACATTTTCTGGAATTTCAAAACTCTGTGTGGACCATAAGACACAATGTGTTGAATTATTTTGATGAAGATCGTATCTTATATAGTAACACACCCATATGGCATGTTGGCATTATTTTTGGTGTGTGATCCTTGGGAACAGAAGTCACCAAATTTCATAATGAACCAGCATTATGGCATGTTGACACCAGCCACGTCGTGTGTAGCTCATAATAGAAAATTCACATTTTTCGCAGTACTGGCTCATTATGGTGTGTGGTCCCATCATTACAGTGTGTAGTTGTATGCGAGATTGGGGAATTTCATCCTCGTCTTTGGTGTGTGGCTCATCCTTACATTGTGTTGTGGTATGACTTAGGTGTTCGAACCCTAAAATCATTTCATCTCTTTTTCATTCAATTCATGCAACTACCTCATCAACCACGTAGTGACTGACCCTTCACATTGTAGATCTCAACCTCCATGTTGTGATGATTCCCTATGTCATCGCTTTTTGCCGCATGTTGTAGTTCCACTATCATCAACCAGTTCTCCATAGCTTCATCAAGTGCCACCCTCAACAGCAACCTTCATCACCCTTTAGAAGAAGATGACTGCATCCATTGCTCCCTTGCTCTATCATCACCAACTCAACTGTAGGAGAGGTAGTTATGCCTGAAGACCGCCACCCTCAACCCCCATCACCTCTCCAAAGAAGAACAAGTAGATCTACCAATCTGTCATTGCAACATGATGTAACGCCTCCCTTTATGCCGTGTTGATCTCAATCCAAGAGTAGTCGTACGTATAGCAATCATGGCATAACGCTCTTAGCCATGTCGTGTCTCTCTCATAGCAGCATTGAAGGAGAATGATAATCACATGTTGTGTGATCTACCCTTACACCATGTTGATCCATTCAGCAGCTACATAATGTCGAGAATGAAAGTTTTTATAAAGATCCCCAAGCCATCTTCCTTTGATGCACCCTACATCTCCATTATGCACTTCATATTAAAAGTAGAGGAGGACATCATCTTTCCCTACTTTGCCTCTCGTTGGGTAGTCCTGACCATGTTTGCACAAGATAATGAGATGGAAGACCTAGGCATTCTGAATGAGGCTAAGGAGTGCATTGTTTTTCTTAATCTAGGTCTCTATTTTTTTATTGTGTTTCCACATACCCTCACCTTATGAGTTTTTGACTACTTTCAAAGTAGTAGAGGACCCATCTATTAAACATGAACCCTTGGGACTGATTTCTTTTTGTTTGATGAATAAACCCTTCAAACTGACTTTCAAACAGTTTTCCACTTTGTTGGAATTTGATTATGATGGTAGTATCATCATGCTGGAAGAATTTATGCATGTAATTTTTTGGAGCCAAATCACTAAGGAGACATCCTACAATGATGCTAATGCTAGAGTGTCTCATGATCACAACTTGATTTTTTGCCACATTCACCGCCTTGTCAACACAGGTGTTTTTGCAAGGAAGGAAACATAAGGGGTAGTTGGTAAACTTGATTTGTTTTCATGTGACCCATGTTGCATAATTATGATGTGAACATTAGGTACCATATTCTGTCATGAGTTGTAAAGATGCAGAAAGAAACAAAAGACAATATCATGATAGGGGGAATTGTAACTAAACTTGCTATTGCTTTGAATGTTGATATATCTACTATTAATCCCCTAGCTGGAGGGGAATATGTAGATTGTGATTGTCTCATCTCCTCTATCCTGTTGAACAAAGATAAGAATGAAAATATTTTTGACAAGGTTCACAAGGAATCATCCATCATCCAGTTGCCTAATCCTACTCTCACAACTCTCAAAGACAAAGAAAACTAGTAATATTTTTAGAATGAAGGACCTTCTACTTATTTACAAGTCAGACCTTCTACTTTCCAAGCCCTCATTTTTCAATTGACTAGAAGAACATTCACAAAAAAAAAAATTCTCGGGCTTATTTCCACTTAGCTAACATCATTGATGCCTTACAAATTACTTTTTAGAGGGTATAGAACAATTTTCCTACTTTTCTTATTTTCCAAAAGAAATAAGGTACAAAAAGTCCTATATGCTCTAGAGTATGCAAAATGCAACTATAATGACATGCACTTGAGAATGTGTGAATGCAGAGATGCAAAATCTAGCTACAATGAAATCCTATCGACATGTCATGCAATCAAGAGATGAAAAACTATAAGTGCTTCCAGTTCTTATGGTGGATATTGAATGAAAGGAAATGGATAGATCACAAGACTAATGTACAAAACCATTGGAATATATTATATTTCCCTCTTTACTGACCTGTGTAACAATAAATCAAAGGGTTTCTATCTCTCACTTTTGATTAAAGTCCCATTACCATTTGGTCAGTTTAGGCTCAACATCCATGTTTGTCCACATTTCTTGAATCATATGGTTGTACATTTATGATCTTATGTTTTAAAGTTGACAAACCCAATTATTTTCATAGGTTAAGTGCTAAAGTTCAAACAAATGCAACTTGTAAATTCTTGAAAAAAAATCAATTATGCTCCGATTTCAGATAATGGCACTCATAACTCCCATGTTAAAAACATCGAGATGACACATTAACATTAGACATCCACAGATACACTAGATAGCATGTGGATCCTAAAAATGATGAAAATTGCTAAAAAGAAAAGGAAATAAAAGATAGAAACTGTTCCATCTCCCCCCAAGCTTGAATTCGACTATGGCCTCATAGTCAAAAATAATCTCAGCAGGTGGAACAGTGATACCGTTTACTGCTCAGGTGGTGGGTACTGTGGATTCCCAGTTGCTCAATAATGCTCAGTGCAAGGGTTGAGGGGATTGGCTCTGAAGGTGTGAGTAAAAAAAACTATCCCTCCTTTCATAATTGAAATCGACGCCACTGTCACTTCGTCGATACCATCGATAGTTGGTCGATGGTATCGACCCTTTATGTTCTAAATACCCTCGCGAGGCTCGGGCGCTGCTTCCTCACTACTGTCGGGTCGATACCATCGACAGGGATGTCAATGGTATCGACTTTACTGAGACGAATTTCTCTGAAAATCTTCAGGGATCTCACGAGCATCGAATTCTTGGTCGATGCTATCGACCCGACGCTCTCTTTTTTCTGATGTCGCTGATGGTGGGTCAATACCATCGACGAGTCCGTCGATGATATCGACTCAGAAAATTTTCTGTAGCCTCTTTCCTGCACCCACGTCACTACCATCGACACTGTGGTCGATGGTATCGACTTTCTATCAGTACTGCACACTGAGAAAACTTATTAGGGTATCATTTTTACACTAAAAATGAAATTAACCAAAACTAACTTGAAAACACGATAGAAAATAAAATAACTAGAAAAATGTGAACTATCGATGGTTGTGTTGCCTCCCAACAAGCACCCTTGTTTAATGTCCTAGGCTTGACATAAAGATACCTTTAACCTAGGTTGTCAAGGGATGTCTCTAATGATTCATTTGGCAATTTGAATTCCACTCTATCATTACCAATCCCAAGTGTCAAGTAACCTCCCCCAATGGCAGTGATTACATCAGTCGTAGCTTGGAACGGCCTTCCCAATAGCATCTCACCTCCTTCCAGCTCATCCATGTCCTTGACCATAAAGTCAACAGGGAAGATGAATTTGTCGACCTTGACTAGCACATCCTCGCATATACCTTGTGGCTTTACAATGGATCCATCCGCCAACTCAATTGTCATGGAAGTTTGTGTTGGCTTCTTCAATCCCAGCTTTTGAAAAGTGGCAAGTGGCATAAGATTAATGCTTGCCCCTAAGTCACACTGTGCTTGTGGAAAATTTTGTCCACCTATTGAACATGGGATGTAGAAACATCCTGGATCTTTCCTCTTCTTTGGCAGCTTTCCTTGGATTATAGAACTCATTATTTCATCAACACACACAACATCTGTATCTTTGATCCACCATTTCTTGTTGATGATGTCTTTCATGAATCTTCCATATGAAGGAATTTTCTCTATAGCCTCTACCAATGGAATGTTAATGTGGAGCTTCCGGAAGATCTCAAGAAATTTCTTAAAGTGACTTTGCTCTTTCCTCTGATTTAGACTATTCGGGAATGGCACACTTGGCTCCTTTATGCGCTTGTGTGGTGGCACATATGGGCTATTTGGGGTCTCCTCCCCTAAGCTTGCTTCAATGTCACCCTCTGGTGTAGGCTTTGGCATGTCATTCACAGTTGGTGTGGCTCGTGGCTGCTCATCCTTCTCAGAGCCCAAACTGGTTCAAGTGCTCACCGTGTGACTGTACTGTCTTGGCGAGTGAGCCCATCAATTCTTGGTTTTGCTTAACCACCTGACTAAGAAATTCATTGTTCTTTTCCTCTAGGCTAGGCTGCAGCTTCTGACAATTGTGTTCCTTCCTCCAATTGTAATTGTTATTTCTATATCCCTGTTGATGCATATACTGTGCATGTGCTTCATCATCAAACCCATTATCCTCTTTCTCTAGGAGCTTCTTGGCTATAAGATCCATCTTGTCATTAAGCACTTTGATGGCCTTTTCTTCATGTGTCACACTGACTTGCTCGGGTGTATCTCTTTCACCCTAAGACTGCTTTTTGGACATGTTCCTTAGAATCTCCCAGCACCTTGTGCCTGTGTTGTTCAAAAAGAAACTAGAACCTGCTGAGTCCAAATTGCTCCTATCATGTTCATTTAGGGTGAAGTAGAAGATTTTAGCTTGATTCTCCTTGTCTAAGTTGTGATGTGGACACTTCCTCAGCATTATCTGGAAGTGCTCCCAAGTTTCAAAATAAGTTTCACTAGCTCACTGGCTGAAGTTGTGTATCTTCCTCACTAGATCGTTCATCTTTTCAGGCGAAAAGAACCTCTCAAAGAACACCTCAACCATGTGATCCCAAGATTCAACGTACTTGTCATCCAGATTGTGCAGCCATTCTTGAGCATTTCCCGCTAGAGAACTGGGAAATAACTTCAAGTAGAGCATCTCCTGTGGAAACCGGTCTATCTTGACCATATCACAGTTCTCCACGAACTGGCTTATGTGGGTCACCGGATCTTCATTTTTGAGCCCGTGAAATGCATTAGACTTGACCAAATTGTTTAGGCATGGGTCAAATTTGTAGTTAGGAATGTTGATGGCCTACTTCTTAATTGGCCTCTTAGATGCAGAAGAGGACGATGCCTTGATTTTCTCCCAAATTGTTTGTTCCTCAGCCATTGCTTCAGGTTCAGAATCTGAATTCTCATTCTCCAATTGGTTTTGGGTGTCGTTCTCCTCGTAATCTGATCCCAAAAACAGGACCTCCGGCGATGATTGTGTGTAGTCTGTGCTACGCGTACTCACCATGCACTAGTACCTACAAAATAAAAAAAATAATTAGGCACAGTGCTAGATGATTACGGATTATAAAAGATCGACGATTAATTTCCTGAAATTAAAATTTAAAAAATGTGGCCTAGAGTGGCCGCTTGCATCCCTTGTAGTGCCAAAAATCACTGTTCCCCGACAACGGCACCAAAAACTTGACACGAATTTACTGTGCATATAATGCAAGTGCACGCGCCAAAGTAATATAGGTCTTTGTGAGGCCCGAGTCAAACTTAGGGAACCGATTTTTGGTAGACTACTACTAACTATTTGCAATCAGTTAGACCGATTAAAATGGTTTGAGAGTTGATTGAAAAATAAAAGAGAAATAAAAGAAAGCAAAACAATCGATTAAATGGTTGGTTTAATCAATTAAAGATGGAATCTTTAGGATTGTGGTTTCACCGCAGGTTCTCATTGTACTAATTCCTACACAATTATCCCAATTTGTCTCCTATTTCAGGTAGTAGCATGTAGTCAGAATTGTTCGCTGTCGTGATACAGTTCACTACCTAAATCTAGGTTGGTTCCACAGTAGTAGTAACATATACCCTACATTAAGTGCATGAAGATCACACTCTGGGTTTCCACCATTAAATGTGCATCGCCTTGTTCAAAGGATTTATTAGTTAATGTGATATCCGTCTCTTTTCAACTGTTAATTCTCCTTTCAAAGTAATTAAAGGTATTAAATTATCATTAGGGTGATCAATCATAATGATATGATGGAGAAAACAAAATCATACCACGGATTTTAGAGACAAATTATGATAACTATGTCAAAATTGTCATACAATGATTAGCCGGGCTACTCCTGGTCCTAAAGATAAAGGGGATTAGCCTCGCATGTTCATCTCAATGAAAGACATGATGAGAGAAAGGGAAAACATATGGAAAACATGAATAGATGTGATGTAAGTCCCTGAACGGAGGAGATCCGGGCATTCCCCAGCGTATGATGAGCGGTCTGTAGCCTTCCGACGGTGGAAAATGTCTTCCGCGGCTCTCGGGACGATCAGGGGGTATCTCTCAGCTCCATTCTTCTCTCCTCTCCTTCTTGAGACTTGTCCGGTGGCAAATGATGTGATCCCTTGCTTAGGGCCACCGTAATTAGGTATATGCACCACTTTAGGTCACCCAATAATCACCACCGAACAATTAGACACGATCTTTAGCAAATCCTCATCTGACAGTGTCGATGGTATTGACATGCATGAGGCATCGGTGCTTGCACGATACTTTGAGGTTCTCTCTGATGTTGCCTCGATACCATCGACTGTGTGTCGATAGTATCGACACCTTAGGCATCACTTTTCTTTGGAATCTGATGTTGAAGTTGATTTAGCTCAGGTGAGGTCGATAGTATCGACTTTGGGTCGATAATATTGACATCTAGAAATCTGGCTCGCTGACGCTCTCTCGATACCATCGACAGTCCCATAGATGGTATCAACTTCTGGTTGCTCTTCTCTGGCAATGCACTGTGACCAGGTCGATGGTATCGACGTATTTAGATATCTGAATTGCCTGAAATGAAGAGAAGAACACCAATCAAATCCAACAAATATGATCTTTTATACAGAATAAGATGAAACAAGGTAAATTTGATGCAAAATGAGATTATAGACTAAAAGTAATGAATCATGTGATATTAATCACAAATATGATCAAAATACACATAAAACATATGCAAAACCAGTCTATAAAAATGACTCAAAACCCCTGCATCAAATATCATGATAGGGGGAATTGTAACTAAACTTGCTATTGCTTTGAATGTTGATATATCTACTATTGATCCCCTAGCTAGAGGGGAATATGTGGATTGTGATTGTCTCATCTCCTCTGGCCTGTTGAACAAATATAAGAATGAAAATCTTTTTGATAAGGTTCACAAGAAATCATCTGTCATCCAGTTGCCTAATCCTACTCTCACAACTCTCAAATACAAAGACAACTAAAAATATTTTTAGAATGAAGGACCTTCTACTTGTTTACAAGTCGGATCTTCCTCTTCCAGGGCTAACATTCCACCTCCTACTTCCACAGGTACACACAAATTTCATTTGGAGGTGCCCAGATATGAGGCATCTCTATGGGTATGTTTAGTATAGATTTGACGATCATGACTCTTGCATCTCTCATCTTTCTTAGCAATACACTGGACTACATACATCCACACCATGGTGACAAGGATGGATTTTTGGAACATCTCCCGAGGTCATTATGGCTATCCATTGTAGCCATCTCTGCCTGTAGGACCCTCCTCCATGGACATCATCAACCCCACATTATTCTCATAGCACCTCCATTCATCCCTAAAAGGTTTTGATCCCTCCTTCTAATGCACCTGAGTTATCCGATTTTACAACTCTTGAGTTTGTTATGAGTAGTGATGACACTACAAATTTTAAGCTGAGGGGGGTAAAAGCAACTGGTATTTTTAGTTTTTTTTTCATGTCATTTGCTTTTAGTCATGTGCTTATGTCATTTAGTTGTTTCTTGCATGTATTTCATTTCTTTTCACATTATTGCATGATTGTTAGGTGAATTTTTTTTATCAATCCGTCTTACTGCTTGAACCATTAGATTGCACAAAAAATGGCTATATGATGAAAATTGGGCATAAATCATCCTAATTGAAAGCTTTTGAAATTTTTGGCTATTCATCTCCATATTTAGATATTTGGTTAAACATGATTTCCAATTTTCTCACTCATGTTCTTAAACCATGTAATGATTCAAATGCTTTGGATTTCTCAATTTTAGAGCTTCTAGTATAATAATAATGACCATGTCAATTTTATAATGCATTTTCACTGCTCTACCTAAAAACTTCTACAAAATGAATATCTTCCTACATGACCAAAATAGTGAAGGGTGGTGCTAGCATAGGACTGTGTGATTCCAAAGCAGAGCCTGAATAAAAAGGGGGAATTGTAATCTTCAATAAAAAAATTCAAACCCCACAAAAGTAATTTTGCACCAACCCAATGAAGGTTGGGGATAATGTCTGAAAGAGGGATATACTCCCAAAATGGTATTCCAAGTGTGTAAGCCTATATTAGCAGTGAAGTATTGTACATTGGAAATTGGAATTTTTTCTTGAATAACAATGCCATTGCAGGAAGATAAGAAATTTCACTTCAGTGAGCTTTGTGATAAATCATTATATTTTTGGCTTTGTCATCTTATTTCTACTAATTGCTCTTTAGTTGATTCTTTCAAAGCAAACTAAATACCAAATTAAGCTTAAAATCCTATCTTGAGAGTTAGAATTGAATTCATGTTTAGTTACATATCTAGACAATGAAAATTGCCATTTTGAGATCTATCAATTCACATTTCATAAGGATTTGTTTTTTCCCATCTGTTTATTCTATCCATTCATCCAGTTCTTTTTGCTTGATCACAAACAATGGCTCAAGCTTAGGGGGATTTGATATACAAAACCATATCATATTTCCATGCCATTTTAGTTGCACATTTCACTCAATTTAACAACATTTTTACTCTGATTCATGCAAAGATGTTTGTTTCTTGTTGTTCTTACTCATGTCATGGTTTGAATTGTAGGTACACCACATTCCACTCAGAATGGAAGAAAAACGCCCAAAATCTAACCTTTTGGCATTTTCAGAGTTTCCCCAAGTCTTGGAGTTCAAAATTCAATATAAAATTAGCAACACGGTGTGTGGATCGCTCCACACAGTGTGTGACTATTATCCAGTCGATTCTTGAATAAAATGTAAACATGGTGTATGTCTCAACCACATAATCCCAGAATTCGATAGGGAATCACCCTTACACCGTGTGGCCAACCCAAACAGTGTGTTATTTACGATCATGGTCTGACTCATTTGGAAAAATTGGATATGACACAGTGTGTGACCTATAAAATGATGTGTTGGGCTTATATTCTACATTTTTAGAAAAGAACAATTGCTCATTTTCATTAGTTATAACAATCCACTTCCCTTGGGAAGCGTACCACATACCATTTAGAGTATTTGGAGGCGAGAGACAAGTCTAGAGATTTGGAGCAAAAACAGAGAGAAAGCTAGGGTTTTTGGGAGAGAATCCATTCTTAGTTCCATTTCTCTTCTCTTTTCCTTTGCAAAGTTTTAGAGAAGTGGTTGCTAAAGAAAGGAGTGTTTTCAAATATAGATCTCCACCTCTTGGCTAGAGATCTTCATTTGTTCTTCACCTACATGGATTTATATGTTATTCCTCTCTCTCTACTCAGGTTTCTTTCAATGACATATCATTTATGCATGTATTTTCTCACCATGAGTGAGTAAACTCCTTTTATTGGACATGGGACAGTAGCTTCCATGTCATAACTCATGTGATCTGAATTTCATGTTTAAATATTGGTTAATCTTCTATTTCAAGATGAGTTATGGTGTTTATCTTCTTGTATGCATGGTTGGCCACCATAATTACTTGTTTTGTGCTTCTTATTATTTTTGGGAAGATATATTAAGAGGTAAGGAATTACTATTTTGACAACATGTCCTTGACCATGAGAATAGCTAGGATCATGTTGATGGTCCTAGGTTGTAGTTCAAAACCATGTATATGCATGGGAATGCTATATGAGGCTAGGATTATCTTATATCATCTAGAGGTATATTAGATGGAATCAACCTACCCTTTGAAGATTGATTAATATAAGTTGAATTTGTGGTTCTTTATTGAGTTATGATCTGGAAATGAAATTCCATATCTAAGATTATCTTGGTCTGATCTTTAATCATTCTCTAAGTGATCACTGTTCTTGATTTTCTTGTTTATTATTCACAATTAATTTAATGAAAATCAACCTTTAATTGAAACCAACTTAGATTGTTTAAAATTGGTAGTTTTGCACCTATCTAGCCTAGCTCCATGTGGTTTGACCTCGACTACAATTGATCTCATATACTTGTAGGTTATAGATGAGTCAATACATTTAATTATTTAAAATGCACTTGCCTTCGGCAATTAACACCGCACATGCTCCAAAGGATGACATTACAAACAAGCCTAATGCCTCCTTGCAATACATCTTTGACACAATGCTTGGTGATGATAAATTTCTATTTAAATCCAATTTTGATTATTTTGAAGAAGAGAATGAAGAGACAAACAATATTGTTATCCAAAAGGCAATTCCTGATGAAAATCATAAGTGTACATTCCCAAATCAAAAATATATTCATAAAGAGGCGTAGATATCTTGTGCAACAATTTCCAACTACAAATCAGAGCACATGCCATCCACCTTGACATCTCCACCATGATCAAATACTCAGTTGCAATTCTCTTTATTTGATTCTATAGTGAGGACACTAGGGAGTAACTGATCGGTAGTTGTAATTTTCTATTTGTTTTCTTTTCTATTTATGTTTTTCTTTCCTAGTTAAGTGAAAATCTAAGCATGACTTTGAAGACTTGCTTTCGTTTGGGTGAAAATTGGACTCCTTTTTAGCTAAACTATTGTACTCATTGAGATAGTATTTGAAGAAACCTAGCATGCACATCCAACAATTTGATGTAAATAATTGGCCATTCACTCATGTTTCCATGATATTTTTGCTCTAACATGTTTTTCATTTTTGTCACTCTTAGCTCAATGCATTTATGGTTCAAATATTTTTATTTAATCAACTTTACAACCTTGTATAGCATTTTTTATGACTTGTCGAATCTTTAATGTGTTTTCACCACCCCTACCATGAAATGTGTTACAAATAAATAATTCCAATTTTGAATCACTTATCTATATGACCCTTCTGCTCTTTGAAGATTTGACTACCCTAAGACTGTGAGGTTCCAAAGAGAGACCCAAATCATGTTTAAAAGGGGTATTTTTAAACTCAAAATAAATAAAAAAATCTAAATCCCTAAAAAAGATGGCTAAGTCACCCACATAATACACCCACACTAATGAAGGTAGGGAATTAAATCATAAAGAGGGTCAATAAACCTCAAATGGCATTACACGTGCGTGTAAGCCTACATTAGCAACTGAGTGTCGTACCCAAAGCACTTAATTTTAAAATATTAATGCTTATGAAGGAGTCATTGCAGATTTTTTAACATCATGCTAGAATTTCAATTTTATTCATCCTCTTAATCATAAGGTTTTGATTGCACACTCACTACATTTACATCAGTGTCATCTTATCTTTGTTCATTTCTATCTTGTTGATTTTTCCAAAGAAAGTTGACCACCTATTTGAACTGCATTTCCAATATTGATTGATTGAACTGACTTCAAACCTAGTTGCAATATCTTGGCAATGATTGGCAGGTTATGGTTGAATTCTTCATTTCATTGAGTTGATGTATGTGCCATGTTGTTTCTTCAGCTATGTATCTTTCTTTCTTTTTGCCTAAGGACGACCAATGGTTTAATCTTACAAGGATTTGATGTGCTCAATTTATATCATCTTTTTGACCAACTTTAGATTCATTTATCAATCCATTTCTTCCCAAAATTGCACCTAATCAAGATAGAATTTCAACTTTTAGTTATTCTTACTTGTTCCATGGTTTTGACTGTAGGTACCACACTTTATAATAAAATGAGGGAAAGATAATCATATCACTTATTTATTTTATCCCCAACTATACATGTGTTTCAAAGTCTAAAATTGTTGAATTAACAGCCCCACACGACGTGCACAGTGATCAACATGTCGTGCACTTTGTAGAATTTTCTTCAGAAGCCAACAGCCCTGCAACACACCGTGTTAAGTTTTAACACCCTGTATCAGTTGCTCCACATGTTGTGTTGAGTTCCGACATGTCGTTTTGCAGTATTAAAAATATACAAGCTCATTTTGCATGAAGTATGCAAAATGTTGTGTCATCGTCGATTGAGGCACTTCCAAAGGAGTTATCACATCAGACACACCATGTTGTTCATCCAACATGTCTTGTTACCTGTATATTTCTCTCAAAAACCAATGTAACAACACCACACTTATATATACGACCCCAATCCATCTTAAGAAGGGATCATGGACTATTTTGTACCATTTGGAGTGGGACTCAAGCAAGGGAAATCCATGAGGATTTGGAGGTGTTCCAAGGGAGAAAATTTGGTTTCTCGAGAGGGAAACTTCTTATTCTTCCTTCTTCTCCAACAATTGTGGTAGGGATACCTGTCGTTCTCTTCTCTCCTCCCCATAGTTAAGCTTTCTAGAGAGATTCTAGCAGAAATGATAGATTTGTGACTCCTTAACCATAACCAATTGTATCTTACTTCTTCCACAGACATCCACGTGTACTTTCTTATTTTATGATGTATAACACTATTTTATATTGCTTGTATCTACTTTCTACATCCATGGACTAGTAGATCTTCTTTTTTTTGGCATGGGAGAGTAACACCAATGTCATGCTTTATAGAACAACGAATTTTCTTATTTAAAGTTGGTTTAACCACTACTCTATGGATGCATCAGTGTTTATTTCACATATTTGCTTGATTGGCCATCTTGTATGTATTCTTAAGCTTCTTGTGCATAGTAGGAAGGTGTAAATTTAGGTAAGGAGATGAGTTTTGTAACTTTGTTTCCTTGACCATGGGAGTGGCTTGGAAGTGAAGGGGGTTCTTAGGTTTTTGTGGTTCTATTCCAAGTATATGCATGGTGGTGCTATATAAGGGTATAATCATTCTACACTAATGGGAAGGGTGTAGAATTCAAACCTCCCTTTTTTATTTTAATTCTAGTGAATTTATTGTTGTTTCATGGCATGATATGATAGAAAAACATTTTGCTCAAGCATTTCTAATCCAATTTGATCCCTATCACAAGTGCTTTCTTTTTTAGTTAGTTTATTTCTAACTTGCTTTGTTAACATAACAAAACCTCTTGTGTTAAAAAGATCTAGATTGTTGAATTTTAATACTCTTGTGCATAACAACACCTTGATCCTTGGATGACCTCGATAATATTGCACACACCCATATATATGCGAGGTAGTGTTTGAGTTCATAAATTTAAGACTTGCGCACACAACTAACAAGTTTTTGATATGTATGACCCCAAGTCGTTATGGGAAGTGATCTTAGACTATTTTAGACCATTTGTAGTGGGATTCAAACAAGGTAAAGTGAGGAGGAGTTTGAGGCATTTCAAGGGCGAAAAGTTGGCTTCTCGGGAGGGAAACTTCTTCAGCTTCCTTCTTCTCAAACAATTACAATAGGAATCTTTGTCGTTCTCCTCTCCACTCTAGAGTGAAGCTTTTTGAAGAGTTTCCAACATCAAGGAAAGATTTGTGATTCCTTTATCAGAGTTACAACTCTATCTTACTCCTTCCACAGACATATAAATTTTCTTTCTTATTTTATAATGTCTAGCACTATTTTCTATTGCTTATATCATCTTTCTACATCTGTGGAAGAGTAGATTTTCTTTTCTTGGGCATGGGGGAGCAACTCCAATGTCATGATTTTTAGAACAACAATTTTTTTCTTAGTGTTGTTTTGATCAATGTTCTATGGATACATCAGTGTTTATGTCACATATATACTTGATTGTCCATATTGTATATATGTCTTATGCTTCTTGTGCATACTGAGAAGGTGTACATTGAAGGAAGGAGATGTGTTCTATAACTTTGTTTCCTTGACCACAGGAGTCGCTTGGAAGTGAAGGGGACTTTGAGGTTTTTGGTGGTTCTATTCTGAGCATATGCCAAGTGGTGCTATATAAGGGTAGAATCATTCTACACTATCAGGTGGGGTGTAGAACTTGAAACCTCCCTTTGTGATTTTACTGCTTGTGAATTTTTTGATGTTTCATGACATGATATGATGGTGAAACCTATCCTCAAGAATTCCTAATCCAAATTGATCAAAAATACAAGTGAATTTTGTTTTATTTAGTTTACTTCTAAATTACTTAGTTACCATAACAAAGATCTCTTGTTAAAAAATCTAGATTGTTGAAGTTTGATACTCTTGTGCCTAACAATACCTTGCTTCTTGGATGACCTCGCTAATATTAAATGCACTTATATACTTGTGGAATAGTGTTTGAGTTTATAAATTTAAGATCCCAGTTTAATCAAGAAGTGAAATAATGATCTTTCCCTCATTTTATTGCAAAGTGTGACACCTACACTCAAAACCATAGAACAAGTAAGAATAGCTATAAGTGGAAATTCTAGCATTGTTAGGTGCAATTTTGGGAAGAGATGTATTGAGAAATGCTTCCAAATATGGTCAAAAAATGGTATAAATCGAGTACATCAAATCCTTGTAAGTTTAAACCATTTCTTGTCCTCAAGCAAAAAGAAAGAAAGATAGATAGCTGAAGAAAGAGCATAGAACATACATCAATTCTACTAAATGAAAATTCAATCATAACATGCCAATCATTCCCAAGAAATTGAAATTAGGTATGAATTCATTTCAATCATTTATAATTAGAATTTTATTTCAAAAAGATGGTCAATTTGGTTTGGAAAAATCAACAAGATAGCAATGAATAGAGATATGATGACATAGCCAAAAATGTAGTGAATACTCAACCAATCCCTTAACATTAAGAGGATGAATAAAATTGAACTTCTGGCATGATGTCAACAAATCTACAATGATCCTTCTGCAGCATCAAGATTTTAAAATTAAGAGCTTTGGGTATGGCACTCGGCTGCTAATGTAGGCTTTAGCGCACAAGGAAAGTTGTTTGGAGTTCACTAACCCTCATTCTGACATAATTCCCTACCTTGATTGGGTTGGGAGATTACGTGGGACACTTAGCCATCTTTTGTAGGGATGTATAATTTTTTTATTTTCAGATAACAAATACCCCTTTTCAACATGATTTGGGTCCCTCTTTGGGATCTCTCAATCCTAGGCTATTCAAATCTTTAAAGAGTAGAAGGGTCATGTGGATAGATGATTTAAAACTTGGAATTATTCTATTTATAAAAAAAATCATTATAGGGGTGGTGGAAAACACATTAATGGTTTGGAAAAATCATAAAAACACTACACAAAGGTGTAATGTTGATTAATCCAAAGAATTTGAACCATTACATGCATTGAGCTAAGAGTAAAAAAAGTGAAAAACATGCTAGCGCAAAAATATCACAGCAACATGAGTTATTGGCTAATTGTTTTTATTAAAATTTTGGATGTGCATGCTAGGGTTCTCCAACTATAACACAATGAGTACAATGGTTTAGCTAAATGGGAGTCAATTTTTTTCAAACAAAAGTCAGTATTCAAAGTCATGCTTAGATTTTCACTTAACTAGGAAAGAATATAGAAATAGAAAAGAAAAACAAATACAAAACTACAAGTACCATTTGGTTGCTCCCCACTAATCTTGAAATATGTAGTGTCCTCATTGTATAAATCAAACAAAGAGAATATCAACTAGGTACCTCATCATGGAGGATATGTCAAGGTGGACGGCATGTGCTTTTATTTGAAGCAAGAAATTTTTGTGCCATAGATTTGCACCTCTTCGTGAATATATTTTTGATATGGGACAAAGATGTGTGCTTATGATTTGCAATAGGAATATCCTTCTTGACAGCAATGTTTTTGTCACTTCATTTCTTCTTTGAAATAATCAAAATTAGATTGCAAGAGAATTTTCTCATCACCAAGCATTGTGTCAAAGATGTGTTGCAAGGAGGCATTTGGCTTGTTTGAAAAGTCATCCTTTGGATCATGTGCACATTTCTTCCTTTGAGCTTCAATTTCATTATCTATATTGGATTCAACAACTTCATATGATATTGTATTTGATGGTGAAGAAGATTCTTCTATAGAAACTCCACTCCTCAACGTCACTGACTTGTATTAAAGAGCAATTTGATTCTCCAACATCTTAGTGTGAGTGGCAATTCCATCTACCTAAGAACAAAGTTGTGTAATAGCATCCTTTAGCAATTGCCTTTGTCGATGAAACTCATCATTTTGCTGAATTTGAGTTGAGACAAAGGTCTCAATCATGGATTCCAAACTCGACTTTGGTTGTAAATGTTGTTGTTTTTTACTTGGATGATGATGCAGGTTTTGAGCATTGTTGTTGTCGTGATAAGAGAAATTTGGATGATCTCTCCAACTCTGATTGTAGGTGGCATTGCATTGTTCCAATGTCTCTTCAAATTATGATGATGTGGCAAAACATGAAGAAGAAGTGTGTCATATTGTTCCACATGTGTCACAAATTACTCTGACAACTTGGTTTCCAAAAAAGAGCTTGAGGAAGAAGGCTAGATGCTCCAGTCAAAACTCTATTAGCAATGATAAATGTCTTCCATAATGGCATAAGCATCCTTATATGATTTTTTTATTAAAGTACCATTTGCAACAGTATCAATAAGAGAGGTTTTGTTATGTTAAATAAGTATTTTAGTACTAAACTAAATAAAATAGAAAACACTTATATTAAGGATCAAATTGCTCTAGGAATTCTTGAGGATAGGGTTTCACTATCATATAATCCATGAAACCATAAAAAATTCACAAGTGACTTGTATTAAGGATCAAATGGATCTCCACCATTCTCTTCACTCCACTCTATAGTGAAGCTTTCTGGAGTGCTTCTAGAAGGAAGAACGGATTTGTGACTCCTTGACCAGAGTTTCAACTCAATCTTACTTCTTCCACAGACATCCAAATTTACTTTCTTATTTTATGATGTCTTGTATGTATCTCATGTGTTTTTTGTGCATATTGGTAAGGTGTACATTGCAGTAAAGAGATTCGTTCTACAACTTTTTTTCCTTGATCATGGGAGTGGCTAGGAAGTGAAGGGGATGTCGAGGTTTTTGGTGGTTCTATTCTGAGTATATGCACAATGGTGCTATATAAGGGTAGAATCATTCTACTCTATTTGGAGGAGTGTAGAACTCGAACCTCCCTTTGTGATTTTACTGCTTGTGAATTTGTTGTTGTTTCATGGATTATATGATAGTGAAACCATATCCTCAAGAATTCCTAGACAAATTTTATCCTCGGGTAGAAACGATGTGTTTCTAGACACCAATCATTGCTTGTGATGTCATAAGTTGGTTATGGACATTCATTGCCAATATAATTTGGGACCTATAGGGTCACACACAAGGATGTACTTGGAATAGGAGTTTATTCATGAATGATATTTAACTTGGTTACTAAAAGTGTTTAGGTATTCAATTAAACAACTAAGGTTCAAAATTGACTTACTAGAGTTTAAACTGACCAATTCAACAATTGAACCGATCATTTGAACTGTCAGGTTGATCGGAAACAACATTGGTTGATCAATGGTTGAACCAGGGCATGACTGACTGGTTCAAGGTCTTAAATGACCGGTTCATGTGATGAACCACCCTGTTCATTGGTCAATTTGATTTGATCAAGGATTAGTGTTGATGTCATGTTTTGCATTAATCGTGCATTGAATACCAATGTAATTCAGAACAAGAAGTGACCAATTCACACACAAATTGACCGGTTGGGCATGCGGACTCACTAGTTCGTCATCTAAAGTTTCTCGAAAATTTGTGAATTCAGTCTCTTTGACTCCCATACCGACTGGGAACCCTAACCCTAGCCTCTCCTATAAATAGAGGGGTACTAGGGGCTTCCTAGATACAATAATTAGCTTTGACAATTGTTGTCCTCTCTAGTTATGGTAACCAATAGAGAGCCCAAGCAAGTCCTACCCGATAAAGAGAGGGATAGCAAGGGAGAGACAATTGTGGGAGAGTGAATTAGTGCTAGTACATTGACGTTTGAATGGACAAATCCTTCCCATTGGCTCTGGTAGTGCAATGTGGAGTTCTCGGTGGTCTGTGTGGACTACTCTAGAGGTGAGGAGTTTTTCCCAATAGGAGAACCTTGTCAACCACCACCATGGTGTAAGATACCACTATTAACAACTGTTTGAGTTTTGCCACTGAAGAAGGAGTAAGCTACTGCCTAAAGAAGAAGTGTATCACTACATCAAGAATTGTCACTAGACTTGCTCCAGGACCATGTATAACTCTTGTTACCCTTCCTTCTTAGATACATTATTGTTGACGTGATCTACTAATTAGGAAATTGGGCTTTAAATTTTTGTTTCCACTGCCTTATCTGTTGTCCCGATTTCCTAATAGTAGTATCAGAGCCACGTCAATTTATGGTGTATCTGGATTTAAATCTATATGATCAGATTTATTTTATTGCATATGATGTGAATATTAAACTAGTTAATGTGCATATCTGATTAATTACCACGTGCAGTTCCACAAACTAATATATATAATGTGATATATATATATATATGCAATTCACACAATTATCCCTAAAATTGCTTTTTATGGTGGATGTTTAGCATGGTTAGGGCCAATAACCCTAGATTTGTGTGTGCATGGTTGTGGATGTTTATTCCTGCTTATATCTCAGTTTGCATATCGAGCCTATCTCTTCCTTTCCAAATGTAAATTAATGTTATTCTTCCTATTCCCTTGAAATGTAACTCAAGGTTTTCCCTTTTACAATATAATATGGCATATAGTTTTAATTTATGTTTAATCATGAGAAGACATTTTGTGCCTAATGAACTAACCAGCTCATGAGACAAACTGATCGATTGGAGGACAGAGGAGGCAAGACAATAGGATGATGAACCGATCAACTGGAGGAGTCCAAACATGGCTTGAACCTGAGACTAGACGATCATTTCAACATCCCAACTGAGTGTACAGGAGGTAAGCCGATCGTTTAAAGTGTTGAACTAATCAACCTAGATTGGTTCAAAGACAGATCTTCACCAACAACATGTTGTTCCATTTGAAGTAGACCTTAGGTGGTAGTAATTACTTATGGCTCCAAGAAATTACAATAGTGTGGCCATAACCATTGCTTGTGTTTATAATTGTATGTTTTCGTTGTGGTTATTGCATGTATATGATATGTAGGGATTGGATATGTATATGTATTTATATAAAACCCCTCAATCAAATATTAAGTCTCAGATGCTTTCCATAAGCAACACACATGAAAAGCTTGATCGATTATGCATGGGCATGCCAAGTGTGGTACCTTGTCCATCTTGTGGAAGTGTGATGGTAGTTATGTGGGCCTGCTAAGTGAAGTGCATTACTAACATGTTAACTTTTAGTTCAGGCTTAACTAGGTGTCCTTAATGAGATTAAGCACCTTGAAGCATGCATATGGATTATGGTAAAGATTTATGCATACCATCTATTAAAGAATTACATGAGATGTAATTGGAAAAGTTGCCTACCTTAATAATTGGTTATGGACACTGGCATTGGTTGGGTAATAATTCAATTGTTTTAGGTCTTGGCTCGCTAGAAGATTGTACATTGCAATCTTTCAAATTGATACATGAGGGTTATCAATTTGAACAAAATAGTGGGAACTATAATTAATTAAAGACCTAATTACTAAGGATAATATTATCAAGTCAAATCAAATCAAAAATGTTTTAAAAAAGTTGCAATTCTTTTGTAGACAAACACAAATATGTTATCATTGTGATTAATTATTGAACATGACAAATTAAATAGGATTGATTTCCACATCTAGTAGGATTTTGAGAAGTGTTCTCACCAATGAATGAAAGCTCTATGTCCTTAAAAGACCAGAGCCGGAGGAACCCGCTCCAAATGTGCCTAAGGCTGAAATGGATGCTTACTTGAAGCATGCCAATGATGTCGCAGACATCAAAGACCTATGCTAAGTTGCATGAACAGCATGAAAACATGGACAATCTCAATATGGTAACACATATTAAGAATCATGTAAATAAAGAAAGGTATAATGTCTCAAAAGTGTTATCTGAGTACAAACTGACAGAGGGAGATCCAGTAGAGCCCCATGTACTCAATATGATTGGGCATGTGGAGTAACTGGGATTTCTTTTAGGTCAAGAATTGGCCATGGATATGATTCTACATGTGTTGCATGAATCATATAGCCAGTTTATCAAGTTCTATCACTTAAGTAACTTGGCCAAACCACTGTCTAAGTTGCTTAGCATGTTGATTAATGCTGAAGCATGACTGAAGAAGGACAAATCCATGATGGTGATCAATGGAAGTGAGTCCAAGGGAAAAGGCAAAGCCAAGAAGAGTTTTGAGGCTAAGCTGAAGTCCAAGTCTTTTGCACTCAAGATAAGGAGAAGGGGTAAGTGCAAAAGGAATCTATCATTTCACTTAAATGATTAAGGAAGGAAAGTGCCACCAGTTTCACTAGCTGGAAATTGGTAAGGGGATTTCCCTCTTATATAGAGGATCTTAGGAAGAAGGAGATAGAGATCTCCACGTTAGGACCTAAGAATAAGTAAGCTAGAAATTGCACAGAGCAAGAGTTGTTGCCACAATAGTTAGAATCTATCATCCATGGGCATGTAATCGAATTAGTGAATTGCTATTATGTATCTACCATTGATGAAAACATCATGTATCTTGTATGGACAAGAATATTATGAATAAATTGATATTTCATGGCAATGTCGAATGTCTCATAATCTATACTTGATAGATGAAGAGATAAATATGTATAACATATATAGTTAATGACTTGATAACTCAAACCATGAATACATATAGCATTTTCATATAAAGTACATACATAAGAATTGCATTTCTAGAATCCATAATGATGGTTCTCTAGACTCCTTTGGTTATTGAATTGATAGAGGCATGCAAGTCTTATTTATAGGGAAATATGACAAGCGAATCTTCACTATATGTAGTGGGAGATCAAGTATTCAATTAGGTCTAGTACATACTGATGACAAAGACCTTTTAGAATAAATGCTAAAGGTAGTTACAGTACCTCATTATCTTTACTGATGGTATCAGTAGATATGATACTTTGTATTTAATTAAATACAAGTTTGAATCTCTTGAAGTTCTTAGGGAGATCTTGAATGAAGTATGTAACTAGCTTGGTAAAAGTATTAAGACACTTTGATGTGATCGATGTTGAAATATTTTAAACCAAGAGTTTAGGAACCTTTTGGAGAGACTGTGATAGTGTATCACAATGAACTCCATCTAAAACATAATGATGTGTCAGAAAGGCGGTGTTGCACCATGTTAGCCATGGAGCGGTGTTGTGTGTTTTCCACATCATCTTTTCACATGTTATCACACACAAATTTGATTCATTTTGATATTACTTAGCCTCTTTTCATATTACTTTTGCCATCTTTTCGTTACTTTACTTATCGCATAACTTGCATTGTAGATATGTTCCAAGAAAGACTGAATTGCAGAGTTTAATTTTTCTAAAACAGCAGAATGCACGGTGTGCATGTTAAATGTATGTCGTGCAATATTTTAGAAGGGTTTCAATTCACCCAGACTGCAAAACGCACGGCATGTTCGGGCCTTGAACACGGTGTGTGAGTTTCTAGAAAAGTGTAGAAAAAAAATGTACAGCGTGCACGCAATTGCATGGTGTGCACCTAGAGCGTCAAGCAAATCAAAATCTACTAGAAAGTTGCACTACGTGCATTACTTCAGCGCATGTCGTGCACAGTACATTCTAGAGCAACTGTCGAAGCTATTACACGGCGTGCACTTTGGATGCATGTCGTGTCTCTGGCAGTTTCAGCATTTCAAAAAATATGAGTTTTTATTTAAATCGAAGAGGGAACTTAATGGGTGGTTACCGCTGGTCATAATTCAAATTTCTCTCATCCCAGAGCAAGTCTAGAGCAGAGGAGGGTGATTTTGAGGAGAAAGGATGTGGTTTCTTGCCAAAGGAGCTCATTCTCTTCTTCTTTTCTTCTCCATTGTCTTCTCCAAGGTGCATCCAAGCTTCCCCAACTTCATGCAGCTTCTCGAGAGAGGAGCCAGTTCATTTTGGAGAAGCTAAAGGAGGAGAATTTTTTCCCCAAGCGGAAATTCCTTCTTCTTGTGGTTACATTTTCGGATCTCTTTGTTTTTCCTCCTCTAGATCATGTTAAAACCTGAATTTTCTGTATCAAATCTGCAAAGCATGATTATGGACTAGTAATTCCCTTTTCTTGGGCATGGGAGAGTAGCTCCCATGTCATAGCATGTATGGAACAAGTTAATTTCGTGCTAAATATTTTGTTTCTTATTTTTCTACCATGGAAGTACCGGTTCTATCTTTTCTTGCATGTATTGCTGGCCAGTTTATGTGCATGTGTAATGCTTTCTTACTTAATCTGAGAAGATAGGTAGGAATGTATGGATGTGCTCTTCTTGGCAACTCTTTTTCTAACACAAGAGTGGAGATAAATAAGTTGAGGAATAGGTTATGATCAAAAATGAAATTTATGCATGAGAATGTGACTTTGAGTTGAGATCGTTGCACTTGCATCAGGAGGTGGAGTGCAACACAACCTTTCCTTTAAAACAAGTACCTATGTATGTTTAAATTTTCATGTTCATATGATGTGCTATGATATGTGAGTGAAATTCTAATGTCCAGGATCCTTGATCTCTAAAGCTAAACCTCTTTTAGTAAATCTTTTTGTTGTTTGTTTAAGTCTAAATTTCTGCAACAACTTTAATCAATTACCATCCTTTTAAAAATTGATCTAGATTGTTGAACTTTAGTGTTGTTGTGCTCAATTAATTACTTAAGCTCCTTGTGTTTGACCTTTACTGCACTACCTCTGTATACTTGCGGAGATTGGTTAAGTTGGGTAAACTTTCCTTGTTAGGATTGAAACTCGTTAGCCTAAATAGCCAACAAGTTTTTGGCATCATTGTCGGGGAGCTACGGTAATTTAATTGGAGTAATAAGTGCTAATTAGTATTTGAGACTAGATCACCATTTCCATTTTCAAATTTCCTTGTACCTTTTAGTTGTGTTCTTAATTCCTCTTGCTATTTTTCAGGTTGTATGTGTCACTCACAAAGGGGTCTTCAAACATCTGCGTTGTTAGACCTTGAGATCGAGCGTACTCTTTCAAGCTTAAGAAGAGCAAGGAGAGTAAAACCACCGTTGCTAGGAGGTACTCCACCACCATCACCAACGCCATCTTCTTCACTCTGAAGAAGCTACACTAAGTGATCCAACCATAGAGGACGGTCGTCCTTTGAAGGATTTTGCAATGTCGGTCACCACAAACATTTGTGGGGCCATTGACCTACCTGTAGTAGAAGCAAACAATTTCTCTATTGCTCCTTCTATGATGTAGATGATATAGTAGAATCATTTTGGAGGTATAGCTAATTGATAACCTCCCATTTTGTGATGTTATCTTACTAGTTTTTCTTAGTTTTCCATACTCTTTCTTAGATAAATTAGATTAAATGCTTAACTTTCAAGCTTTATTGTAAATATACCAATAGACTGATATTTCTCTTTTCTTCTTATAGATAAACCCAAAAAAATCACAAAAGTCTCAACCAAAATGGTCCCAAGACCGAATGAAGACCCAACCAGTCCCAAGACTGAGAGGATGATAGTGGTCTCCAGACCGTGAAGAGACTACCGGTCTCCAGACCACGAAGAGACTATCGGTCCCAAGACCACGAAAACTCAACTGGTCTCCAAGACCGTGAAGATGCTTAACGGTCTCAAGACCATGAAGACTCAACCGGTCTCCAAGACCGTGAGGATGCTTAACAGTCTTAAGATTGTGAAGACTCAACTGGTCTCCAAAACCATGAGGGTGGTTAATGGTCTCAAGACCACGAAGACCCGACCGGTCCCCCAAGACCGTGAGGATGCTTAACGGTCTCAAGACCGTGAAAACCCAAAAGTCCTCAAGACCATTCAAGATTCTTGGAGCCTATAAATATGACTCAAGGGGTCCTCATTCAATATCAAATTCTTAGAGGCCCAAAGGTTGCCTCATTTGTTCCAGAGTTGTTTCATCCTTCATCCTTTGCCCCAAGGCTGCCAGTCTAAGATCCACACTCCATCCATAAGCCTACTTTCTCTCTCATTGACATAGAAGGTAGGGAGTGAAGGATTCATCACCAAAGCAACCACATAGTGTGAAGATAGTTGTTCTCTACTCTAAGGGGTCAACCTTCTTCCCTCCTACGTGGAGATGATGTTTTCCTTCTCTTCTCCTGTCTCCTTCTTTGTTCTTGCCATGAGCGAGTAGTTCCATACACTAGGGTGTGGGGAGTAGCCCCACTACCCATGTTTTCATTTCATGCATTGTAATTCATGAGTTTGCAATAGAGAAATACTATATTTTCATTTCAACATCAATCGTTTAATGAATGCTAGTTTCTTGATCACCAACTTGTGTTACCTATTATCTACTAGTACGAATTATCTACGTTTGTGCTTTTAGATTTGATTATCGATTGTATGTTGGTTCTTGATGTATATAGTCACCATATGTCTGTTTTGGTATCTAGGAGCGCTTTTCAAGGAGTGGAGTAAACTCACCTCCATCGTTGTACTTTTATACTTTGAAATGGAATCAGCTGACGTATGGAAGTACAACTTTGACAGGTTGAGGAACACACTTTGCAAAGGGAGTGATGAAAAGTAAGTGACCATTCATTCGGGGATGGCTGGCATTGTAATACTTCCACATTTCTCGTAGTTGGATATTTGAAAGAAAGCTAAGTCTACAAAGATACTAACTAATTAGACCCTTTTTGCAAGCCATGTTATTATGATGTATGTTATGATCCATGTGTAGTGTGGAACTCGATCACATCCTAGTAGTTTCAAAATATTGTTTACAACCTTAATTTTACTTTCCTGTCATTTAATTTACATTTGCATTTTAGTTTAATCATCAACCCAACTCTTCGATCTAAATATCAACTCTTAAGTAGATAAATAGAATTATAACGTTTTCCATCTTGTTAATCCTTAACAAGACCGTTGTCTCATGGATTCGACCCTCAACTGTACTACGATAAGACTTCCATGTACCTTAGCATACGTGGGTGGAGATCTTATTATAGCACACGCTTGGCTAAACTTAGAGAATTATTATATTTACGATTTTTAGTGGTGCATGGAACTTCAGGCGAGTGGAGGCTCCATCAAAAATTGGCACCGTTGCCGGGGACAACGGAATGTTTTAATTCCATTTATCAACTTGCTAGTTGATTAGGATTTTACATTTTACCTTGATAACTACTTCATATCTTTTTTATTCCATCATCTTTCCACCATCTAAAGTGTGATTTTTCTTCTACTCAGGTAGAAAATGTGTATGCCAACTTCGCATAACTACATATTCTCCCCTGATCCAGAGTATGACTCTGAGCTAGAACAAAACTTCCATTGACGCATCAGACTAAACCACCCACAAGCTAGACAGATGGCTAAAGAAAAATGCCAAGATGCCTTGATATTGGAGAGAGTCAACACAGCTATAGCAGCTTAGAGAGCACAACTCATCGTTGATACACGAGCTCAACTCCAAGCCGAAGTTTGATCTGAACAGCAAGCTCACATCCAATCTAAAAATGAAGCATCCACAGAAGTTGCTCAGTTATTGATAAGGAACAAGAAGCTTTGAGACTACGTTGTTCCTAAGAATTCTGAGGATAATCACCCAGTTTAGCCACCGCTCATTAACACTCCCAACTTTGAAATTTGAACACAATGGATCCAAATCATGCAAGGCATCTCGTTCTCGGGAAGCACTGGAGATGATTGCATGGACCATCTGAAGCAATTCAAGGCACTCTGCCGATTGGTACCACAAGCCGAAGCTACATTCGATGCAATTATGCTCTGAATTTTCAACTTCACTCTTTCTGGAAAGGCACTAAGTTGGTATAACTCACTAGATGGAGAGCCAATCACCACCTGGGCTCCCTTGAAAGAAAAATTCTTGGAGAAATTCTTTCCTCCCTTGTTGACTTACTAGATAAGGGGATAGATCAACCAGTTCCACCAACTTCCTGGAGAATCACTAGCAAAATCATGGGAAAGATTTAAGGAACTTCTGAGAAAATGCCCACATCACAGAATCTCACAAAACCAGCTCATAGAAACATTCTATAGAGGGGTAAGTGATGAAATAAAGAAGTTTTTAGATTCCTCATCTGGAGGAAATTTCATGAGATAGAATTATGAGGATGCCTGGAAGATTGTTACGCTCGGAGCCGAGAACCAATCTAATTGGGGAAGGCCATTTACAGGAGGAGTCCTAAAAGTCTGTAAAGCTGAAGAATCTGTAGAAATGAAAGCTATTGTTGAAGCTCTAAAAAACATAGTTCATAAGCAGCAAGCCCTTGAAATAACATTTGGAGAATATGATAGGAAGAAGAACTCCCAAGTTCAACAAGTCAAAGTAGCTATTGAGACTTGTGAAGCTTGTCATGCATTGAATCATCCCACATTATCATGTGGCCTATTATACAATGTAATGATGAATCTACAGACACCTCAACCACAGTATGAACCAATTATTGAACATCCCGAGGATCAGCTGCCAGAGCAAGTTAATTCTATCCACACCATACCAGGTCAAGCATATTATAATCTGGATCAACCGAGACACCACCCTGGGTTTCAGTATGGGAATCCTGCGGGAACTGCCAATCCATAGCACCAAGCATAAGGTGAGTCTTCTAATAGACCACCACCGGGATTCCAAAGCAATTACAACTGAAACCAAGGAAACTATATAGGATGGTTTCAAATATTTGCTTACCCAAGAAATTCTTCTACATATTATCAATACATTCACCCTCTGCTACACCCACAATTTCCACAACCTCAACTACAACAACCATTAATTCAACAACCGCAACCTCAAGGACAGTAACAAATTACACAATACCAACAAAAGAATGCTCCATCTCCACCAACAGATGAAATATCTCTGATAAGGCAAATGTTGCAATCTCAACAGACCATGCTTTCCAACCAGCAAGCTCAACAAAAAGCTATAGAAACCCAACTGGCACAAATTGCAGCTCAGTTGAAACCACCAGTAGGTACTTTCATTGGTCAGCCAGAAATAAATCTGAGACATGATCAACACAGACCAGAACAACTGAATGCAGTTGTAAAGAAGTGAAATCACCTCCTTACAAAAAAATTTGAAATATCAAACCTCCAGTCCAAACACACTCAGAAGGTATGATGGAGTGGGTGTAAAATTTTCAAATCTTTATATAATGGTAACAAAAGACCAAAGTATAACAGTGGAATAAAAATATGACTATATTCAATTATAAAACAAAGGGTTACAACTTACATCATAAGGATCCATGTAGAGTAAATCTAAACCACCTCAAGATTGTCTCCAAGCTTTAACTTCACTATTTAAGTCCAGGTCATCAAGCCTTGTCACCCCACTCCTCCACCTAGGGTTGGAAGCATACCCCAGCAAAATAGAAACAATAGGAGACATCAGTAAAGGTTGGTATGTGCATACTAAAAATCAAATTGAGCCATTTATAAAGAATAAGGGACATCAAAATAAAGACTTCCCATGTAAGAGATAAGGAATATGCAAAGAGGGCATAAAATAATAAGATCATAACAAAAGAGATACTTGCCATTAAATATAACAATAAAGTAGTTCCACATAAGCACATGTCAAGATTTGGGCACATAACCCATCAATATTTTTGGGCACACAACCCATCATCAAATTGGGCACATAATCCATTATAAACATCATCACCCTACATGCATGTGAGATCAGCATAGCCCTAGAAAAATATAAACACAATTGGCAGCCAACTCTCATAAAGTTGAAGCTTGATAGAGAAAGGAATACTACCAATCTCCCAAATATATAAAATGGGTCAAGACACACATCTTGCCCTGGGTACGAGGTTCCTTGTCGTCCCAAAAAGAGCAAGAAATATCACATCTGCTATAAATAAAACCAATGCAATTTACACTACTCTAGTGCTATTGAATCACATAGCATGTTTAATGTAGAGGTAAGTAAGAAGTATAGTCAGATTTATACCATGTTGCCATCACACAATGGACAACACAACATATAAACATCCACTTCCTAGTGGGCACATATCAACAAGTAAAAATCCACATCACAGTGGGCATATAATATCAAAAGTCCAAATTGCACCAAGGCAACAAGATAAGATTCCAAGAGAATATCCATGATCACAAGATCAATAATAAAATAAGGTACTTCACATGAAGCATGGTTTCAAAAGAACAAGACAATGTGTAGGCTAATGTCCATAGGACCAAGAGTAAGACAAAAATAGAACAATTGCTCAAGAAGAATAATTGAGGATGCAAACATACCTCAACTTCATACTCAACGATCCAAAGTCACATCTAGGTCCAAGCCTAGGCATCCAAAGCACATATTAACATATATGTGGTACTAGGGTTAGGTTTCCATTACTTATTCAAAACCCTAAAACCACTTTTTTAATTAATGTGTGAATTACATTATCAAAACTATGCCACATTATATATTTAGTTATTAGGATTCAAAAATATATTTTATTTTATTTTTTTGACTTATAGATAATTAGTTATGATTTTTACAAGTAATCCATCATTAATTAGATCCATTGCAAACACCTATCATGAATCATTAGATTCAATTATCAAAGCATATACCATTAGTTAGATCTTATTTTTCTGATTCCAACGAATATTTATTTGTAATTTTCTGATCAGTAGATTATTAGTTATTGATTTTACAATACGGACCAATCAGAAACCAAGGAAAATCTGACTCATCATTTTTCCAACAAGAAACGAGAGAGAGAGAGAGAGAGAGTAGGCCCGGCCTGACATGGCCCAATGAATGCCAACCAAGTTAGTGGGTCAAGGCTCGGTTGACTTGCTCCAAGCAAAGGAGATTGAGGATAAAAGACCGAAACACCCCCAGGTGATAAAACAAGTAAAGGACAAAAGCGGAGGGTGGAAAGGTAAATTTATTAAGGGGATCGTCCCCAAGCTTGGTCATAGACATGGCGCCGAGGAGCTCTAGCCCGATTTGGGCAATTTTGCAGCACATGACCAAACTTCACGATGAGGGTACCGAAAGAAAGCCAAAGAGAATACAAAGCCAACCATACCTTCAATTCACACAAAGGTGGTGAAGAAAGAGAGAGAGACCTACCGCAAAATCCAGGACTTCCGGTTGATCTCCGGCAACACATGCACATGTTCTGGTTCAATTGGGTTGATAGAATCGCTACAACGACCTCCAGAGAGCCTAGGGTAGATCTATTTATAGACAAGGATGGGTAGGGAGGCGAGAAGGTGGGTGGCCGCAAGGCTTGGGAAGCAAGGTTTTGGGTGTTTCTAGGAAACTCAAGGAAACTAGGTAAATAAGGGATCTGCTTAAGAGGAATTAAAGCACAAACTCATTGACGAAGAAATCGTCAAAAAAGATTAATAATCGAGGGAGATATCCTCGTCCGAAAAAACCACAGAAAACAACATGTACTCCTACTCTGATTCGGAGCTAGGAGATGATCCTGGAACCGTTGGATCCAAAATCCAAGGTCCAGATCGGGTGTGTTATATCAAAAGCGTGACAAGGAGATAATATGATTAAAAACTAAAGTTTTATTAAATTAACTTTCCTTTTTCTCTCTCCTCTATTGAGGGTGCAAATGAACCCCAAATTAGGTAAAACTTTGCACAGAGGCAAATTAAAGTATGTAGATTCCGAATATAAAATTAAATTTGCCTTTTGAAAACTTTTAATGAGTTAAATAAATCAAATCATATTTTCTCTTTCCTCCTTCATTAATGGCTTTAGGATTATCCAAATTTTATGAAACTTGACCCACAAGTTATATTTAACATGTTGGATACGAATTTGCCATCAATTTTAGATGTTGGAGTTATTTTTGTAATTATTTAATATTTTGATGGTTCTACTCACTTTCTCTCTCTCGATATTACCTTTTAAGAAAACTTTCTCCAAATTGGATAAAAATTTACCCAAAAGTTGTATTTATTATGTAGATCATGAATCTAAGACTATTTTACTCTTTTGGAGTCATTTATTATATTTATTTATTAATTACACCTTTAAGGTAATTTCTCTCTCCTAACTTACCATATTATTTTAGGGTTGTCTAAATTAAATGAAAATTGACATGTAGTCTTGTTTTAATGTGTAAATTACGAATTTTAAGTCTATTCTTTATTTTGAGGCTTTCTTATATGAATTATGTCACATGGCCCACTAATGGCCCATTAACTTAATTACTTATTCAATTAAGTTCTTTATCATCTTTTTATCCCCAAACGAATTATGTCACATATTAGATTACATTGTTCATGCATTGGATTATTAGGATCATTCTACTCTCAACCTTGTTTGTTCAAACCCAAAAGGTCAAACTTCTAGGGTAGGGTCCATGATCTGGTATGTTATAGTAGTTACCACAAGGTCTGGTCATGTTCTTACTGACGCTACCAAAGTCATTCAAGAAAATGAAGATACGGCTGAAATCATCCCAATTGTAAGCACAAATCAAGAGGCTGAAAAGGAGAAGGAAAAAGAACTAGTTCCCAAGGAACCAGAGATCCCACCATACAAGCCCAAGATACCCTATCCAAGAAGATTGAGGGAGACTAAATTAAATTCTAGATTCCAAAAGTTCAAGGAAGTAATGAAGAAGCTATACATGGATATCATGTTCCTTGACACTCTCTCTGAAACCCTAGCCTGGTCTAAATATCTGAAGACTTTGCTATCAAATAAATACATGACCAAAGAACATGAGACTGTGAAATTAGCTCAGACTACTTCTGATATCATCTTGAATAGAATGCCAAAAAAATAGAAGGACCCAAACTCCTTTGGCATCCAATGTTCTATCGAAAACACCTCTTGCAAGAAAGGATTGGGGGCCAGCATATCTATTATGCCCTTTTCTATGTGTAAAAGATTGGGTTTTACTGATTTGCTACCCACAACAATGATGATCTAGTTGGCTGATAATACCATTATAGCACCTTTGGGAATTATTGAAGATATCCCGGTGAGAGAAGGAAGAGACTCTTATGTCCCTTATGACTTTATTGTCATGGACATAAAAGAAGATCTTAGATATCCAATAATATTTGGCAGACCTTTCCTTGCGACAGCCAGAGCGCTCATTGATGTTGAAGTAGGCACAATTACCTTAAGTCTAGGGAAGGAAACTATTCAATTCAGAGTCTTTGATAGCCTAAAAAGTCCCAGCATTCACGAAGAACTCTTTCTTCTTGAAGCAATTGATAAAATGTCCCAGCTAAAGCAAGAAACTCCCGAACCATATGATGCTCTAGAGAATGCCTTGATGAACCCAGACGTCGAATCTTCGACCGATGAACTAGTTCAACAATGTCTAAAATATCTAGAACAAGTCGAAGAAGACTCGGAAGCTACCTTTGAGATGTTGAAATCTGTCACCACTCTGGAGACTATTGAAGTGTGCAAGGCACCGGAAATGAAAGTCCTACCAGCCAAACTCAAACACATCTTTCTAGATGAAGAAAAACAATGTCCGGTCATTATTAGTTCCATTTTGATAGATGACCAGGAAGAAAGACTCCTTGTTAAATTAAGAAAGCATAAGAAAGCCATTCGATATAAGATGACCGATCTAATCAGGATAAATCTAGCTTTGTGCATGCACAGATTACCTATGATGGAAGAGTTTAAACCATCACATGAGCACCATAGGAAGCTAAACATGAATCTTAAAGAGGTAGTTCACCTCGAAGTTCTAAAACTTCTAAAAGTTGGTATTATCTATCTGATCTCCGACTCCCAATGGGTAAGTCCAGTCCATGTAGTTCCTAAAAAGGGGGGACCACCGTTATTTTGAATGATAAAAATGAACTGGTACCCACCCAGACTATTACCGGATGGAGGATGTGCATCGACTATAGAAAATTGAACAAGGCAACAAGGAAAGACCACTTTCCTTTACCTTTTCTTGACAAAGTCCTTGAACGTCTAGCTCACCAGAAATTCTTTTGCTATCTTGATGGCTACTCAGGATTTTATCAAATTCCAATACACCCTAAAGATCAAGAAAAGACAACTTTTACTTGCCCTTTCGGAACTTACGCCTTCAGGAGGATGTCCTTTAGGCTTTGTAATGCACCTGCAACATTCCAAAGATGTATGTCTATCATATTTGCAGGTTTAACCAAATCTACCATGGAGGTATTCATGGATGACTTCTCAGTCTATGAAGATTCCTTTGATAATTGTCTGCTTAATCTCAGTAAAGTGCTACAAAGATGCGGGGAAACAAATCTGATCCTTAATTGGGAAAAATGCCACTTTATGGTAATAGAAGGTGTTGTCCTCGGGCATCGGGTGAGTGAACGAGGGATTGAAGTAGACAAAGTAAAAATAGATGTCATTTCAAAGTTGTCACCACCAAAATACATCAGAGGAGTATGAGCTTTCTTGGGCCATGCCGGATTTTACTGTAGATTCATTCAAGATTTTTCAAAAATAGCAAAGCCCATGACTCACTTGTTAACTAAAGATGCGGACTTCAATTTTGATCAAGAATGTTTACACAACTTCACATCTCTAAAAAATGCTTTAGTCTTTGTGCCTATATTAAGAGCTCCTGATTGGTCACAGCCCTTTGAGATAATGTGTGACGCCAGTGACTACGCTATAGGAGCAGTACTAGGGTAGATGATAGATAAGAAGACTTATGTGATATATTACGCATCAAAAACGCTTGATGAGGCCCAAAAGAACTATACAACTACAGAAAAAGAATTCTTGGCAGTCATCTATGCTTTTGAGAAATTTTGTTCTTACCTGATCAGATTAAAGGTTACAGTTTACACAGATCACTCAGTGATAAAATATTTGATTCAGAAACAAGACGCCAAACCTAGACTTATTCGTTGGGTGTTGATGCTTCAAGAGTTTCACCTAAAAATAAAGGACAAAAGTGGGGTGGAAAATGTTGTCGCTGATCACTTGAGTCACATTGAGGCTCAAGACTAAGATAATATACCTATCTGCGACTCTCTACCTAATGACCAACTCATGAAGGTCACCACTGGATTCCCCTGGTACACCGACATAGTAAACTATATGGCTACGGGAATTGTCCATCCTTCTGCTTCCTATCATGACAGGAAGACATTTTTCCATGACGTCAAGCAGTACTTTTGGGATGAACCATACCTCTTCCGCTTATGTGCAGAAGGATTATTCCTTCGTTCCCTTCCTGAAGAAGAAATCACCCCAGTTTTGGAACACTATCATTCTGGCCCCACTGGAGGGCACATGAGTTCAAATAAGACTGCTCTTAAAGTCTTACAGTCAGGTTTCTTCTGGCCGACAATAGCAAAATATGCACATGAATTTGTACAATCATGTGGTAAATGTCAGCTCTCTGGAGGGATATCCAAGCATAATGAAATGCCACTAACTCTGTGGCGGGAAATTGAACTCTTTGATGTATGGAGAGTGGACTATATGGGTCAATTTCCCTCATCATATGGATTCTCCTATATATTGGTCATTGTGGATTACGTATCCAAATGGGTAGAAGCTATACCTATTGTATCTTGTGACTCTAAGCTGGTTATTAAGTTGTTCAGTGATATTGTTTTCCCTAGATTTGGAGTTCCTAGAACATTCATATCTGACGGAGGGTCACATTTCTTGGAATGTAGTTTTGAAGCACTTTTGCAAAAATACGGAGTAAAACACAAGGTCGCCACGCCTTATCATCCATAGACAAGCGGTCAAGTTGAAGTCTCAAACAGACAAATGAAAGCTATTTTAGAGAAGACTGTCAATAGAAACCACACAGACTGGTCCACCAAGCTTCCTGATGCTCTTTGGGCATATCGTACTACTTATAAGACACCAATAAGAACAACTCTGTTCCATTTGGTGTATGTAAAGTCATGCCATCTTCCAGTTGATCTAGAACATAAGGCTTGGTGGGCTATTAAATAGTTGAATTTCGATTTCAAAAGTGTTGGCGAATACAGACAGCTTCAATTACAAGAAATTGAAGAACTAAGAATGTCTACTTACCAGAACGCCAGGATTTACAAAGAGAAAACTAAGATGTCACCTTAAAAGAAAAGATATCATCGTCGGAGATAAGGTCCTTATTTTCAATTCCAGACTCAAAATGTTTCTTGGGAAACTCTGCACAAAGTGGTTCAGACCCTTCACTATCAAGCATATCTACCCAAGTGGAGCGGTCATCATCCTTGATGACAATGGAGGATAAAGGACTATTAATGGCCATAGACTGAAAAGATATTATACTCCATCCAATAAAACTCTAAGACAAACCATTGACATTCATGACCCCACTGCATCAACCTGATCAAGCCAGAATCTCGTCAAGCCAGCAACGTAAAACCAAAGCTCCACTTGGGAGGCAATCCAAGAACTAAGTATCACCTTTCTTTTTCGTTTAAATTCTTCCTCGCTTAGTTTTGATAGTTTTCTAGTCTCTTATTTGATTATTTCTTTAGACCTATTAATCCCGTTTAGAAAATATAAAAATTATTATAAGCAACCAAACAAATATAAAAAATTAAAAAAAATCAATAACCAAAATAATTTTAACCAAACGATCTTAAAACCATTTGGTCCTCATGGTCTCAAAATTGTTTGGAGCCAAACGGTCTTGAAACTGTTTGGTCCTCACGGTCTCGAAACCATTTGGAGCAAACGGTCTTGAAACTGTTTGGTCCTCACATTCTCGAAACTGTTTGGTCCTCACGGTCTCAAAACAATTTAGAGCCAAGTGGTCTTCAAACCATTTGGTCCTCACGGTCTCGAAACCATTTGGAGCCAAATGGTCTTGAAATCGTTTGGTCTTCACGGTCTCAAAACCATTTGGAGCCAAACGGTCTTCAAACCATTTGGTCCTCATAGACTCAAAACTGTTTGGAACCAAATGGTCTTGAAACCATTTGGTCCTCACGGTCTCAAAACCGTTTGGATACAAACGGTCTTGAAACCATTTGGTCCTCACGATCTTGAAACCGTTTGGACCCAAACGGTCCCGGGAGTATTTTCCCTAAAGGGAATATGAATTGTTCCCCCCCCCATATCTATAAATATAACCCTAAACCCTCCCTTTTCTTTTCTTTGATTCTCGAATCTCTCCCGCACGACCCTGCTCTCTCCTTTCTCCCGTGCAACCCAAAAAGCACTGACACTTCACGCACCTTTCCTTCTTCTTCCTTGTTCCATGTGTACCAAGATGCAGCATCCATCTTCTTCTTCTTCCACACCCCTCCAATGGCAGTTCTCACACCGTGCATCCACCTTCTCTCATTCATGCCTCGTAGCACTGACCCCTTCCTCTTCTCTGCCATTTCACTCTACAACAAGGTAGAATGATTACCTCCCTTAACGATCAAAGTGTCATTATCATCACCACCGCAACCATCACTGAGGCCTCTGCTTTCTCTTCTACCGCTGCTTCATCACCATCGATGCATTCGTTGCTACCGCTACTTCACCTCCCTTATGGTTTCAGAACCTATAGGTTCCTAGCGATTTTGAAATTGCATGCACCCTCACGGTTTTGCAAACCGCATGGACCCTCACAATTTTTCAAACCACATGGACCCTTCGCAGTTTTACCCTCGCGGTTTCACCCTCGCAGTTTCACACTTTCATGATCTTAAAACTGCATGACCTTTTCACGGTTCTGAAACCATGTGAGCCTCTTCGCGGTCTTGAGACCATGATGTTTGCACCATTTTTGCACTCTCTTCAACATTCATATAATAATTCCATTAGCACTAAATCTCAATTTCTTCTAATATATGATTTCTTGTTAAAATTTTAGGATGACCTCACCTGCAAAGGATGTCACCGAAGCCGGCCACTGGACTAGGGAACAACTTTTGGAGTTTCAAACTAAACTCCAATGCATCATTGACCTATGCACAAAAATAGGAAAAACTCCAGTTCACTTGCCCAAGGTCATTCATGACCTTGAGCGTGTCAACAAATGTCTGGATGAGGACCCAGTTGAGGACCTCAAAGAACCTTCCTCAACTGATGAAGGCTCTGACTACGAGCCAGACTCCAATGAAGAATCCCTAGCCAGCAAGTAAAAAGGCAAGTGGAAAGGTCAGGAGGTTGCATCTGAATGACCTACAAAAAGACAGGCAAGGAAGCAAGTCCAGCCCATAACCTCTAGGGAACCAGTCTTAGCTAAACAAGCAACTCCTCCTTCTACCACTGCTGCAGCTACACCAACTGATCTTCAAATTCAACATCTTGAAGTTGGTGACAAAATACTACGGCCGACAAAGTAGATATGCTCCAACATATTGAAGTATATGGGAGTCGACAATAGCGTTCTTAACCTTCTCGACAAGGAAAACCTCTCCAAGCTCTGCTTCATCACTGAGAATTACTACCTCGAGCCTACATTGAAATTCTTCACCTACCTTACCAAAGAACCAGTAGACGTAAAAGACAAACCAAGAGATGGGGGTGAATGCAAACTTGTAACCTCGCTTTTCGGGAATAAGGTTACACTGACTAAAAACCTATTGAACAAAATCTTTATTGACAACCCGGACCAGCTGAAGAAAGCTACGACAGTAGGTCTGGATCACCCATAGTTCAATAGGCACACCTTTTGGAAATCATTGACTGGAATCTTCAACTATGATTCCAAAACTTGCAAGGCCTCCAATATTCACTCCTGTCAGGTGTGAACACTGCACAGGATTATAACAAGCGCACTATTCCCTAGAACAGAGAGTGGGAATGTCCTCATCTCAAACCTCTTCATACTATGGTCCATCCTAAAAGGGCAGACAATCAATATCGGATGGCAGCTGATACATAAACACACATCTTATGCCCCCGGAAAGGAAATTTGCATGGGTGGTCACATGACATCAATTTTGAAGTATCTCAAGATGGACGGACCACTACAAAAATGTACATTGATAAAAGGTGACAACCTAACCAACGAGCAGATTCTGAAAACACATACATCATCAAAGAGAAGGATAAAAAGCTCCATTATGTTTTCTGCCCCACTGTCAAAGAATCAAGAACGTTGTGACCACTTCCCGAGCTCACAGATTATGATAAAGACAAATATCTGTTCACTCAAGAGGAGATGGCTACTCTATTAGCCTCTATAAAAGGGAAGGGGAAACAAGTGATAGAAGGGCGAACGAAGCACAGTGTCACTCCTCCCGCAACACCGCCAAAGAAAATACCGGTGACGCAGCCATCCAAACTGTGAACACATAAGTAACAGTAGTCTGGGATGCCCACATCCAAGATCACCCCTGAGGCAGAGCACCCCCATGCATACACCTTCGTGAATCCAACATAAGACCCCTTCATCTTGGGTCTAGATATTGGGATCACCTCTACATCCACTCCCGCCACCCTAAGGATAGAGGGGTCAAGATCTCTATCTTCCACCACCCCATTATTTTCCACCATTCCACCACCCACCACCATTCCACTCACCACAACTACAAATCCACTCACATCATCTGATCCCCTTCCTTTCCCCCATGTGTGAGCCAATTTTCACCTCAATGCCCGATCTCACCTTCACTTCCACCACTTTCCCCTCAGCATTCTCGGTTCCACCTTTCATATCCGGGATGTCACCACCTTTCTCATCTGCCACCACCCTGATACCACTGGTGACTCCTTCTACAGTCACCATGCAATTCGGGGGTCCACCAATGGTGTCTCTCGCACACGGCACCACCACCCTTCCACCTAGACCCCAGCCACCACACCCATCCACCACTGGGGTCCCCTTTTCACAAGTTGGTGAGGCATTCGGACGTCAATTTGATGCTATTTGAACCCTCCTCACCGACCCTTCTAACATCTTACAATCTATTTTTTCTTGTGTCCAGGGACTTGCTACATAGGTATCAAGCTCGACGAGCGGACTCACGTCTTATCGGACCTCCTCACAAGCATTCAACAATGACAGGAAGCAGCAGTCCAGCAAGTCAACGCCATTGACGATCGCTTGCAAACCCTGCCAAAATTATTCTTAGCATGAAAAGACAACAAGAAACGTTAGCCCAGCAAGTCGACCAGGTTACCAAGTAAACGCAACCATTGTCTGCGACCCTTCGTGAGCTTCAACAGCAACAAGTGCAATGAGCACGTGTATGGATCACATAGAAAGCAGCCTCACACATCTCATCTGCCGCCAGGAGGAGCATGCAAATGATGCTTTGGATCAGCTACAAACAAAAGTGACTGATCTAACAACACAACTCCTCTCCGTTGAAGCAAGATACACAGATCTCAAGGAAAGCCACGACGCACTGCTCGAAAACCATGAGCATGTGCAAGTGGCACTTGAAGAATTACAAGCCATCCATCAATGATGCAAGAAAGCATCAACTAAGAAGAACAAAGACAAAGCGGTAGATGACGAAGATGATGAAGATGATGACAATGACGATGATGGTTTTGATTCCTCGGCGGACTCTAACACTGACAACTCCTCTTCAGACGACCAACCGGATGACCCAGGCAATGCGGGAGAGGGCACCATCCGAGGAGCAGATAATACAAAAAGGAGATATGGTGGAGACCACAGGGAGGGTGGTAGCAAAGATTCTAAAGACCACTGTGCTCCTAACAATAATGACAATGTAACAATGTCCTATGCAGACCAATTCTTCAATTTTTCTGCTATGGGCTCTCTGGGGGATACAGCCAAAGACAGCTTTTACTGTGTTTCAACAAAGTATTTTGGAAACCAGCACTAGCCCGCTCATAGTAGCTCTCACTTTTCCACCATCAGCTATGGAGCAAGCTACAATCCTTCCCCAGAACAGGAGGATTCTGACAGAGTGAGTCTCGACACCGATGATCAACTCGACTCTGACTCTAAAGAGAATGAAGATCTGCCACAATATTTTGTTGACAATGAACAAACTTCACTTCCTCCTCCAGCAGACCTTCCCCCACCACCACCACCCCTACCTCACAAGATGCACGACTTAGATCTGGAGGCCATCTTTACATTAGATGTTTAGGACATCTTCATCTTAAACACTATATTGGGGGGGGACATCATCTATAATAACACAAAGACAAAGTGCAAGCTGACACATGAAGTTTTTTTTGTTCTCCTACGACCTCATTTGGCGATGAAGATGGCTATCCTCCGTGTACTGCTTGCTAACGCAATAGAGGAATTTCAGAGCCCAAAGAAAAAGCAGCCAGTTTTTAATGCTTCACCTACTCTAGCATTATGCCTATTGAACAAGGACTTATAGGAAAAATCCATCGAGCGGCTGCAAACGGGTCTCGCAAGAAAGGCACGCTACATCACGGTGCCTTTCAAAGTTTCTGGCCATTGGTTCCTTATGATTGTTGACATCGAGGCCCGTGACGCCAAGGTGTACAATTTCTGCACCAGCAAGCTTAAGGCGGGAACCATTAACTTCACTGGTTCAGAAGCCAGAGAACTGTGATGCATTCCCTTCCAGCTTCTCAAAGTCATATGGGCCGCCTTCCCATCTCTTGCATACGGTTGGATCCAACCATGGTTCAAGATCATCAACCCAGCCATTCAGACGCTAGAAGGTTTAGGGGATTGTGCTCTTTGCACAATCAGATTCACTGAGGCACTCAACAGACACATCCCCTTTACCGAGCTATATAAAGAAGACATACATGCTTTATTGGGGTGATATGCCATGGAACTTATTTGTGATAGAAGGTTCTTTAAGGACCCGATAATGGGACATAACGACATACCCCACTATCTGTTCTCTGTCATCCAACATCCTCAAAAAAAAACATTCAGACAAATCCTAAAGGAGTTAGAGCACCAACAACAAAAAACTGCCAGGACCCTAGAAAAACATCAACGGGATCCTTACACTTTTGATATGGCAAAAGATAAGGGGCACACTAATCTACTAACAGGAGCTATCATCAACAGATCCCCCAAAGATATGGTGCCTCTTTCTGAAATAACACCGACATTCCCGAATTTTAACCTTGATGCATGCAAGAATCTTTCTGATAATGAACTCAGACTCATCATGTCTCGGCTATATGCAGAGAATGATGAGCTTGTTTTCCTTGAAGAGAATATTCTTATAATGACTGATGCACTCTACGAGACCATACAAGTAAAAGGTACAATGTTCGTGAGCGTGATGGCTGCCTACCAATATCTTTTAGCACGGGACTTACCTACAGTTTACATGGCATCAACATACCTGAAGGTTGATTTGCTCGGATCAAAGAACTTCGGAACCATAGAAGCTCTTATTTCATACCTTAAACAAAGGACTCCAAAGTTCATCTTGTTTCCCTTCCTTCACTCTGAGCATTGGATGCTGCTGGCAACGAACTTACACAACGGAACAACAACTATCTACAATAGTTATGATAGCCAGATCAATCGAAACTAGAGATTGTATAACATCATAGCAAAGATGCCCACAGAGGAAGTGGTAAAGGGTTGTGTTGAATGACTACACAATCTTCTAGGCGAGCACACAAGGGTGTACATGAGAGCACATTTCAAGTGCCTTGCCTTCTGCCACATATGTCCCCAGCAAATTAGAGAATCCAATGACTGCAGATTCCATATCCTTTACTGGATGTATACCCTCACCGTTCTTGACAAACGCGTTGAGGACATGACGGATGTGGACTATCACACATTATGGGGGGAATTTGCTGCTAATCTGCTCCGTTCTCATGGAGCCAACAAAGGTTTAATAGAACCTTGGCACCCTTGCCCATGTACTTCTTAACCTATCACCTTGACACTCTAGGGATAGAGTGAATGATAAGTTGGGGGGGAGTATATTGGGCAAGGGAAGAGGTACTATATTCAAACCCTCTCTTTTTCTTTCACCATTGTTTTCCTTTTTTTAAAATTGCACCGAATATTCTTTTCAATGTTTAAAAGTTTCTAATAATTTCTTTGACAGAATAACTTTTGTACATAAGACAACATTCACTTTGGTAATGGGACACCCCCAGCAAAGTTAGAGATAAAGTAGTCCTCAAAAACGCTTATAGAGTAGAAAATTAGTCACGTAATGGAAAATTAATAAATCACCTCCACATTCAATTTCCATGCATTTGCTTCAATTCTATATCAGACTCTCCATAGGTCAAAATTGCGGTCGAAACAAACCCAACACTCTCAAGGACGGGAGGGAACCAGGTGAAATCCAAATCAAGGAACCTCATAAGTAGACCACCAAGTACAAAACTGAAACAAGTGCATGTCTGGAAACTCTAGGGAACATTTTTCTTCTTTTCAAAAGAGGCTTGGAAACCCAAATAAAATCCCTAAATACCCAATTCCCAAGCCAGTGAGCATATGAATAAAAGCCTGAGTGTTGAATAAAAACATGAGAGTTGTGCCATGCATAAGGACTTATATGAAGAACCAATAAAGGTCTTTCCCAGATGGCACATTCATCTACCCTCACAAAGGCAAATGTGCCGCACCCGATAGAAAGATCCTAAGGTCTCCAAATATATGAAAAGTTGACAAAGGTCTTGCTCGATCGGTACATTCAGCTACCCTCACAAAGGCAGGTGTGTCAGGCCCAGTAGTAAGATCCCAAAGTTTAAATAAACCCTCCCCCCTCGAAGGGGGAGTTACACAGCAGCCTTCATCCAACCCTTGTACCTACTTTAGCTTCCAGTAGGATTTTCAAAGAAGTATAAAACTGCTTAGAGTCGAAGACATGCACATAATACAGTCAAGGAAAAGGTGGTCCCAATGAGAGTTACATGACATGGAAGAAACTTGAGGACCATGCAACTCCTGATACCTGAAAGAGCCAGAGTAAGCAGAAGCCTCGATAAAAACCTAAGGGGATCTCTGGTATAGAACTGAAGCAAGAGTATGGAAATCTTCACTAAATAAAATCCCCTCACCACTGCATGCCTTAGCTCTTTCCAACTTGAGGACAAGCTAGACTCTAAGTTAGGGGGGTGATAACCTCCCATTTTGTGATGTTATCATACTAGTTTTTCTTAGTTTTCCATACTCTTTCTTAGATAAATTAGATTAAATAATTAACTTTCTAGCTTTATTGTAAATATACCAATAGACTGATATTTCTCTTTTCTTCTTACAGATAAACCCAAAAAATTCATAAAAGTCTCAACCAAAGCGGTCCCAAGACCGAATGAAGACCCAACCGGTCCCAAGACCAAGAAGATGATACCGGTCTCCAGACCGTGAAGAGACTACCGGTCTCCAGACTGCAAAGAGACTATCAGTCCCAAGACCACGAAGACCCAACCAGTATCTAAGATCATGAAGATGCTTAACGGTCTCAAGACCGTGAAGAATCAACCAGTCTCCAAGACCGTGAGGGTGCTTAACGGTCTCAAGACCATGAAGACCCGATCGGTCCCCTAAGACTGTGAGGATGCTTAACAGTCTCAAGACCATGAAGACCCAAAAGTCTTCAAGACTGTTCAAGATTCTTGGAGCCTATAAATAGGACTCAAGGGGTCCTCATTCAATATCGAATTCTTAGAGGCCCAAAGGCTTCCGGTCTAAGATCCACACTCCATCCATAAGCCTACTTTCTCTCTCATCAACGTAGAAGGTGGGGAGTGAAGAATTCATCACCAAAGCAACCATGTAGTGTGAAGATAGTTGTTCTCTACTCCAAGGGGTCAACCTTCCTCCCTCCTACATGGAGATGATGTTTTCCTTCTTTTCTCATGTCTCCTTCTTTGTTCTTGCCTTGAGCGAGTAGTTCCATACACTAGGGTGCGGGAAGTAGCCCCTCTACCCATGTTTTCATTTCATGCATTGTAATTCATGAGTTTGCAATAGAGAAATACTATCTTTTTAGTTTAACATCAATCGTTTAATGAATGCTAGTTGCTTGATCACCAACTTGTGTTACCTATTATCTACTAGTACGAATTGTCTACATTTGTGCTTTTAGATTCGATTATCGATTGTATGTTGGTTCTTGATGTATGTAGTCATCATAAATATGTTTTGGTATCTAGGAGCACTTTTCAAGGAGTGGAGTAAACTGACTTCCATCGTTGTACTTTCATACTATGAAATGGAATTAGCTGACGTATGGAAGTACAACTTTGACATGTCAAGGAACACACTTTGTGAAGGGAGTGATGCAAAGTAAGTGACCATTCATTCAGGGATGGATGGCATTGCAATACTTCCACATTTCTCATAGTTGATTAGACTCTTTTTGCAAGCTATGTTATTATGATGTATGTTATGATCCATGTGTAGTGGTGGTGAAACTCGAACACATCCTAGTGGTTTCCAAATATTGTTTACAACCTTAATTTTACTTTCCTTCCATTTAATTTACATTTGCATTTTAGTTTAATCATCAACCCAACTCTTCGATCTAAATATCAACTCTTAAGTAGATAAATAGAATTATAACATTTTCCATCTTGTTAATCCTTAACAAGACCGTTGTCTCATGGATTCGACCCTCAACTTTACTACGATAAGACTTCCACGTACCTTAGTGTATGTGGGTGGAGATCTTATTATATCACATGCAAGGCTAAACTTAGAGACTTACTATCTCTAGGATTTTTAGTGGTGCATGCAACTTCACGTGAGTGGAGGCTCCATCACTAATGAAGATCCAAGTCTTCATGTTGCCGAGTTCTTGGAATATCTGAATACTTTTCGAATCAACGGGGTATCTACCAAAGGAGTAAGACTTATGCCATTCCCTTTCACCCTAAGAGATAGAGCCAAGGCATGGCTTTTGTCTCTTCCAAAGAAGTCAATCAAAAGCTGGGACCAACTCTTAAATGCTTTTCTTGCAAAGTATTTCTCACCTAGAAAGACAACCCAATTAAGAAATCAGCTCACCAATTTCTCTCAAAATGAAGGAGAAACTCTATATGACACATGGGAACAGTTTAAGGATCTTCAACGCCTTTTCCCGCACCATGGTTTGACCAACTGGTTGCTACTTCAAACTTTCTATAATGGATTGTTTTACAACACCTGATTGACATTGGATGCTGCAGCCAATAGAGCATTGATGACTAAGTCTTATTGGGAGGCCTATGACATTATTGAAGACATATCGCTTAATCACTGCCAATGGGGAGCAGATAGGGGAGTAAAATCAGCCTCTACAGCTAGTTCTTCGACCGGGAAGCAAGGAGGGAAACACACTATTGATGTTGTTGATCTTATTGCTGCCAAACTCGATGTTCTTACACAGAAGTTTGAGAAGATGACCACTTCACAAATCCAATCAGCTGAAGTTATATGTGAAGCTTGTAGCAATGTCGGGCATACTTCTTCTTCATGCTTTGCTCCTAATACAATTGAAGGGAGTTTTGAACAGGTCAATGTTGTTGGAATGCAAGGGAACAAGTAATACAATCCCTATTATAACACATACAATCTGGTACAGAGAGATCATCCTAATTTCTCCTACCAGAACACAAGCAATGCTCAGAACTTCCAACAAGGACAGCAGCAGTCGCAGCAACAACAACATTTCAACCGATAAGGATTTCTGCTAGGTTTTAATAATAGAGGTTACCAACAACCACAACAACCCCAAAGTTCTTCTCTAAAAGCCATGATGGAAAAATTTATGTCTACACAAATGCAACAGAATGAAGTACTCTGGGGAAATGACAAGTTGTTGAAAGATGCTATTGCTCAACTTTCCACAAAAGTGGATGGAATTTCCACTCATACCAAGATGTTGGAGAACTAAATAGCACGGAAAGCTCTAAACAACAAAGGAATCCATAGTTTGGTTCTCTTCCAAGCCAACTGGAAGTGAACCCAAGGCAACAAGCTAATGCAAGTACTCTAAGAAGTGGAGCTGAAATTGAGAGACCTTCTCCACTCAAGGAGAAGAACATGGAGGTAGTTGATGAAGAGGAATCCAACACTCCTAATTGCAGCAAGGAGAAAGTTATGGCTGAAACACCACCTTCTTTCAAGGCTACTACACCTTTTCCTCAAAGGTTGGCCAACAAGAAGGAGGATCTCAAGTTTAGGAAATTTATGGACATTCTCAATAAACTACATGTCAATCTTCCTTTTGCTGAAGTTATTTTCGAGATGCCTTCTTATGCTAAGTTCCTAAAGGATATCTTAACTAAAAGAAGAAAGGTTGATCAAGTTGAAATAGTAATGATTTTGGAGAGAGTGAGTTCTAGTATTCAAAATTGCCTTCCACAAAAGCTTGATGATTTGGGAGCTTTTACACTACCATGTAAGATCAATAATACCACTTTTGACAAAGGTCTAGTAGACCTTGGTACTAGTATTAGTCTCATTCCATCTACCTTATGGCAAGAACCGGATCTTGGAGATTTGAATCCGACAAAGATGGCTATTGAGTTAGCCAATCATTCTATTAAATATCCAAAAGGTATAGTGGAGGATGTACTAGTGCAAATCGGAAAGTTCTATATACCATGTGATTTTTCATTCTTGATATGGTGGAGATCCCTTCCAATGATGTTCTTTTTGGAAGACCATTCTTGAGGACTGTCAGATGTCTTGTTGATGTTCGGTATGGAAAGCTCACCGCTTGTGCGGGCCCCCGTCAATTCCTTTCACAAGGGAATTAACTTCTTCATTAGATTCTCTGGTTTAGTCTCAGAATCAGTTGTAGTTGAAAGGAGGCATTGTACGGGAAGCGAGGGCAGGTGGGTAAGGAGTCCATCTGGTGAAGGCAGGTGGGATTTGGGCAAGAAGAGAGTTGAATGGGGAATAGGTGGCTGCAGCAAGATAAAGAGCAAAGCAGATGCCACTACAGGTACTAAGCACCTCTTGGCAAACTGCACACAGCAGAATCTGATATAATGAGAAAATAATCTATATTATAAATATGCACTAATACCTAATTAACAAATACTCATTATTAAGTTATTCTAATTATTAATTTATTATGGAAAATTCTATATATATAGAATATGTATCAATATGTATTATATATGTATATTATATTTATATAATTATGTAAAATATGTTATTATGTAAATTTTGAAAGCCTATTTTTTTCTAGTATTTCATTTACTAGTCTATTTTCTTTTTTTCCTTTTTCTATAATGGAGATAGTCGCACGTAATGACAGAATGGAATTCTCTATTTATGATGCCATGAAAGCACCCGCACGTGTTGAAGAAATCTATTTGTTAGATACTATTGATCCAATTGAGGAGGATAATGATGATATTGCTGATTTGATGGTTAATCTTTGTGATGATGATGTGGCTGAAATCAACAAATCTGAAATTTCTAGAGCACTTCCTATTTCTAAAGCACAAGCTATTAATGAAGATGCTCTACTTGTTGATGACAAAGTTGATGAAGGTACATCAGGGACAAAGGTAGAACTAAAAACCCTTCCACTCGAGCTGAGGTATGCATTTCTTGACCCAAATTCTACATCCCTAGTTATAATAAATGACAAATTAACCAATGACCAAGAAAATAAATTACTTGCCAAACTGCATTTGTATAAAGACGTCATTGGTTATTCCATAAATGATTTAAAAGGCATTCATCCTTCAATCTGTATGCATAGAATAAATATGGAAGATGATGCCAAACCAACAGTTGAACCACCTAGGCACCTAAATCAAAATATCCTTGAAGTGGTAAAGAAAGAAATTTTCAAATTAATTGATGTTGGAATCATTTATCCCATCAGTGACAGCCCCTGGGTTAGTGCCATTCATGTGGTTCCTAAGAATGGGGGTGCAACTGTCATTAAGGGAGACAATGATGAATTAATACAAACACACATGGTCACCGGCTGGCGTATGTGTATTGACTACCGGTGCTTGAATAAGGCAACCCACAAGGATCATTTTCTGTTGCCTTTCATTGATTTGATGCTTGAACGCCTCGCTAAGCATTCTTACTTTTGTTACTTGGATGGGTATTCTGGATTTTTTCAAATTCCTATTTATCCACCCGACCAAGAGAAAACCACATTCACTTGTACTTATGGAACATATGCCTATCGTCGTATGTCATTCGGTCTTTGCAATGCTCCCGCGACATTCCAGCGGTGTATGATGGCCATATTCTCTTATTTTATTGAAAATATAATGGATATTTTCATGGATGACTTTAGTGTCTATGGTGATTCCTTTGATCAATGTTTATTGAACTTGTCTTTAGTCTTAGCCCGCTGTAAAAAGGTTAACCTAGTGCTAAGCTGGAGAAATGCCATTTCATGGTACAATCCGGTGTAGTACTAGGACATGTCATTTCTAACAATGGTATTGAAGTGGACAGGGCAAAGGTTGAACCCGTAGAAAAGATGGCTACCCCATCTTCAGTCAAAGACATCTGCATCTTTCTTGTCCATGAATGTTTTTATAGAATATTCATTAAAGAATTCTATAAGATTGCAAATCCATTGTGTTCCCTACTTGCAAAAGATGCCAAGTTTGTATTTGATAATGATTGCCACACAGCCTTTTCTAAGCTCAAGGAGGCCCTCATTTCAGCCCCAATTATACAACCTCCAGATTGGGATTCTCCTTTTGAGGTAATGTGTGATGCAAGTGATTATGCAGTGGGAGCTATTCTAGGACAGTGGAAGGACAAGAAACTCCATGCCATTTATTATGTAAGAAAAACCCTTGATGAAGCACAGATCAACTATACAACCACAGAGAAGGAAATGCTAGCCATTTTATATGCTTTTAACATGTTCCGACAATATTTGGTGGGATCTAAGGTGATTGTATATACTGATCATGCTGCTGTAAAGTATTTGCTGAACAAGAAAGATGTCAAACCACATCTTATTTGTTGGATTTGGCTTCTACAAGAATTTGATCTTGAGATCTGGGATAAGAAAGGTACAGAAAACAATGTTGCTGGTCATCTTTCTAGATTAACCACGGAGGCCGGAGATCCATTGCCCATTGAAAAGCTCTATGTGTTGTCATTTACTCAAGCACCATGGTTTGCGGACATTGCCAACTTTCTTGCTACCGGACAACTCCCACATGATTTGATGTATCAACAAAAGAAGAAATTCTTTCATGATGTGAAATTCTATTATTGGGATGATCCATTGTTATTCAAGCATGGAAGTGATGGGATGATCTTCCAGTGTTTTGTTGAAGAGGAAATCCCAAACATTATTACGGAATGCCACGCCTCTCCTTATGGAGGACACTTTGGAGGAGAAAAGACTACTGCTAAGATACTACAAGCTGGCTTCTATTGGTCCACATTATTCAAAGACGTCAATCTATTTGTAAAATCTTGTGATAGATGTCAAAGAACATGAGGTATATCCCACCGTGATGACATTCCCCTCAACTCTATCTTAGAGGTTGAGGTGTTTGATGTATGGGGAGTGGATTACATGGGACCATTCCCATCCTTTTGCGGGTACCAATACATTCTTGTTGCTTGTGAATATGTGTCCAAATGGGTTGAAGCCATTCCAACCCAAGCGTCAGATGCCAAATCAGTAGTAAAGCTTTTTCAAAAGATCATCTTTCCAAAGTTTGGAGTTCCTCGAGCCATAATTTCAGATGGAGGCACTCATTTTGTTAAAAAAACATTTCAACAACCTTCTCTCTAAGTATGGCGTAACTCATAAGATCTCTACGCCATATCATCCTCAAACTTCTGGGAAGGTAGAGGTCTCAAATTGACAGCTAAAAAACATCCTTGAAAAGACTATTTCTAGTTCAAGAAAAGATTGGGCTTTAAAGATTGACGATGCATTATGGGTGTACCATACAGCCTACAAGACTATCATATGAACTACTCCATTCAAGCTTATCTATGGCAACTCATGTCACCTTCCGCTGGATTTGGAACACCGTTCTTTGTGGGCCATTAAATTCTTGAACTTTGATATGAAGAAGGCAGGGGAGAAGGGCCTTTTGCAGCTGCAAGAACTTGAGGAACTTCACCTTGATGCTTATGAGAATGCAAGGTTGTACAAAGAGAGGACAAAAGCTTGGCATGACAAAAGAATTTGTAGGAAGGACTTCCAAGAAGGAAATAAAGTCTTGCTATTCAACTCTAGATTAAAGCTATTTCTAGGGAAGCTGAAATCAAAGTGGTCCAGCCCATTTCTTGTGCTAAAGATTTTCCCATATGGAGCTGTGGAACACCAAGGCAAAGACAGAAACTTCAAAGTGAATGGACAGTGTTGCAAGCTTTATTCTTTTGGAGATGAAGTGGATAAGGGAGCCTCTTTCTCCCTCCAAGGTGCTTGAAGGAACTGAAGAGTCTTACTCCAGACTCTAAATGGAGGACCTTGGAGGAGTTGAACCCATATTAGGATAGATTTCTTTTAAATTTCTTCGAATAAAAAACACTCTTTAATTTCATCAATAAGCCTGTCATGGATGAATGTAATAATTTAGACTTGATTGCTGCCATATCTATCTTTATTTTGTGCTGATTGACTGCTATTTTTTGTAGAAATTCCAAAATGCACGGTGTGTCTTTATTTGACATGGCATGCACCTCAGCAAAAAATATATCGTAATCGGGATACATCTCCAGGTACACGGCATGTTTTTCACCAACACGCCATGTTTCGTTCATGAATATGTTTCTGGAAACTAATATGGCATGCATTTACTCGATGCACGTTGTGCACCTGGAAGAGCTGCAAAATACAGAAACTTTTTGGAAAGTCACACGGCGTGCATTCACCGACGCACGACATGCACCTAGGAACTGAAACGTTCAATAAGTTACTGGAATCATACATGGCGTGCATTTATTCGATGCACATCGTGCGTATATCTTTCACTGAGCAGTAAGAGTTTCTGTAAACTCATACGACGTGCATAAATTCATGCACGCCGTTCGTTTGGGCACAAAGTCAAGTCTAAAAAGTGAATTCAAAGCAGAACACGTCATGCATGTCATATGCATGCCGTGTCTTTTTTTGTAAAGTTTGGCCAAAAAAGAGGGGTGCACGACCTAATTTCTCACTTGAGAAATCAGTCGTACGAGAGAACCCTAGCAGTTGTGCCTTCAACCGTGTGTTGCCATCTTCCCCGCTCAAGCCATGCACCCCTACACACCGTCATAGCCCCCACTCACGCTGTGCGCTGCCAAAGCACTTTGCACCTCCACCAACCTCTGCCATCACCGCCGAAGCTGTTTGAGCTTCTAGCTGCGCCTAGCGCCACTAACCAAGTAGCCGACATCTGTGATGCCGCTCAGCAATGAGTAGCGTCCTCACGCCGACGGCAGTAGTTTCAGTGACAACTCCACCATTAACGATGTTGCCATCAGCACCACAACAGCAACGAGCTTGGTGCCTAGCACGCGCCGCCTAGATCTTTCCGCCTAGGTCGATGTCGACCATCCATCACCAACAGCAACAGTTCCCAACATCAACGCGGCCCAAGTCCTGTCGTCGGGTTCCCTTTTCCCCACCTTCTTCTCCACTCACGACACCAATTTCAGACTGTAGAAAATCTACATGTGCACATTGTGCATCCATTATACACATTGCGTGTTCCAGGTTCAGGGTAGAATTAATACATTCTAAGTGCATGTCGTGATCAAGATCTACACACCATGCACTACGACAGAAATAATGGCACCAATTAAGAGTCGCTCGGGAAGACACCATGGTGGAGCTTCATCTTCCATGACACCTTCTGAGGCGGCAGCTTTTGTGCCCTCCACCCAGTTCCGAGTCACCCCAGAGGAGGATGCAGACTACCAGTTTCTCATCACTAGGTGGGTATTACCTTTCTGCTACATTTCTAAAGAAGCTCTAGACAAGTTGGGCTTCAAAAATGAGGTAATGGGGTATCTTTGGTTCTTAGGTCTCCATCTACTCTGCACTAGAGTTACAAAACCTACCCCCACCTCAATTATGAATTTTTGACCACCTTTAAGGCAGAATACGACCCCCAAAACCGTTGTGAGACATATTTGAAGATCAGTTTTCACCTTCTAAACAAATGTTTTGCTATGGATCTTTGTCGGTTTTGTAGTTTGCTTGGGTGCAACTATGGATGCTATACTGACTATCTGCCTGCCTTCCATAGTGATACTTTTTGGTCTAAAATTACTAGTGAAAAGGTGCATAAATCTAGGCAGGCACGAGCTTCTTTGCTCCATAACCCAATTTGCATAGTTGTACATCGCCTTTTAAGCACTGGTCCTTTTGCCAAAAATGAAACTCAAGGGGTCATGGGAAAAACTGACCTTTTCTTCTTGTGGTGCATGGTCAAAAATGAGCAAATTAATTCTGGTTACTACATTGTCAATAAACTTCTAGAAGCCAAGAAGAAGAAGCAGAGAGATGTGGGTGATATCATGTGTGGTGGGATACTCATTATACTTGCTATGAAGCTAGGGTTAGATGTGGCTACTCTAGAACCTGCACCGGGGAAAAACCTTGTAGACATCAATTATCTTATTTCTTGTGGCCTAATATCAAGGCATGGTGATAGCTCTAGCAAGTTCAAGGTTTTTCTTACAAAGAAACAGTTCATTGTTGTCCCTGATGCAGCCCGCAATGACCTCAGTGACAAAGCAAATTGGAAGGTTGAGTTACAGCCTGAGGACTAAGAGGAGGCACCCACCCATGGAATCAGTAGTTCTAGAATAGCATCAGCTACCGCTATAGCCACAGCACCACTTCCACCCTCCACTAGTACTCAGACGAAGTACGGTTGGGCGATGCCTGATGTGAGGCATCTTTACAGTTATGTTCAACAGTGGTTTGACCACATCAATCGCCGTTTGGACTAGATGAGCATGCAGTACACTGTGTTGCATGACATGGTCCACCGGATGGACTCTTGGCATATCTCTCAGAGCCATTACTCCGTCCTGTCGTCGTATCAGTCACCACCGCCACAGCAGCCCCAATTTCCTCAGCAGCATGACTCCGCAGACCGGTCGATGGACATTCCAGATCTTGTCAGCTAGTTTTTCCCTGATCAGGAGGGCGGTGGCCCTCCATTTTGTTATTTGATCAATGACAAGTACCCGGTTGTGAACTCCATAAGTTCGACTGATGTAGTGAGGACATTGTTGATTTCAAGCTTGGGGGGGCACAACCGGCCCATAATTGTAGTTTTCAGTTTGCATTCCTTTAATTTGAGTCAGTTGTGTCGGTTTGTTTTCTATTTTATTCCATGTTTAGTTTTCTTTGATGGCAATATTATTATGATTTGAGGCTACCATGTTAGAATGAACTCCATGCTTGATCTATTTTGTCCCTTGTTTTTCTTGTGGCTACATGAAAAGAATTTCAAGAGCATGCGTGAATCAAATAAAAAGGAAAGTCCCCATGTACATGATCTTGTTTTGTGTTTGTGGTTTGAAATCTCAAATTTTTACATCTTTGATTTCTCAATACATGTAATGGTTCCACATTTTTGTGAATTAATCAACTTTGCATCACTTACTAGAATACGGGATAATTTTGCTAAACCCTTAGTGTTTTTGCAATCATTTTTTTTAGTGATTTTTTTTCAAAAGAATAATTGAAATCTTGCTAGCCTTGACACTCTTGTTGACTCTTTGGTGTTGCACCATACTTGTGCTATCAATTGTTTACCTTTACCCAATAAAAGATGGAAAATGGCCCACATATTATGCTATCCTAGTGTGAGTCTGGTTTGGCAATGACGGTTAGGTGATATGAAATTCAAAAGAGGGTAAAAACAACACCCCAACCGGCATTCCACGTGAGCATAAGCCTAAATTAGCAGTTGGATGTCAGAAACCCAAAAATTTCCATCATCATATCCTTGAGAAAAAGAGTACAACTAAGTTTGTTAATGTTAGCACTGATTTCATCATCTTACATCCATACTAGCTGAAAATTTTGTAATGTACATGCACTTATTGTTTGGCTTGATTATCAAAATTATATTTAGTGTGGTCAAGTTGATTATCTTGTTTGAATTTGGAACCACCACCATTGCTGAACTTAAATTATCTATCTTAGATGTCTAAACTGAGAAGATAACAATGAAAAAAAACACAATGTGTGTTGTTGGTTGAGCTGATTGCATATCTTCTTTTCATTTAATCCATGCATGAGCTTGATTATTCTTTCACCTTGAATGTAGCCATGTTTTTTTTTGCTTGAGGACAAGCAATAGTTCAAGCTTAGGGGGATTTTTTGTGTGTTTTCTACATCATCTTTTCACATGTTATCACACACAAATTTGATTCATTTTGATATCACTTAGGCTCTTTTTATATTACTTTTGCCATCTTTTCATTACTTTACTTATCGCATAACTTGCATTGCAGATATGTTCCAAGAAAGACTGAATTGCATAGTTTAATTCTACTGAAATAGTAGAATACACGGTGTGCATGTTAAATGCACGACGTGTAATATTTCAGAAGAGTTTCAATTCACCCAGACAGCAAAACGCACGGCGTGTTTGGGCCTTGAACACGGTGTGCGAGTTTCCAAAAAAGTGTAGAAAAGAAAATGCACGACGTGCACCCAATTGCATGACGTACACCTGGAGCATCAAGCAAATTAAAATCTACTGGAAAGTCACACGGCATGCATTACTTCAGTGCACGCCGTGCGTAGTACATTTCGGAGCAATTGTCAAAGCTTTTGCAAGGCGTGCACTTTGGACGCACGTCGTGTCTCTGACAGTTTTAGCATTTTGAAAAATATGAGTTTTTGTTTAAAACAAAGAGGGGACTTAATGGGCGGTTACCACTGGTCATAATTCAAAGTTCTCTCATCCCAGAGCAAGTCTAGAGCAGAGGAGGGTGATTTTGAGAAGAAAGGAGGTGGTTTCTTGCCAAAGGAGCCCATTCATTTCTTCTTTTCTTCTCCATTATCTTCTCCAAGGTGCATCCAAGCCTCCCCAACTTCGTGTAGCTTCTTGAGAGAGGAGCCAGTTTATTTTGGAGAAGTTAAAGGAGGAGAATTTCATCCCCAAGCTGGAATTCCTCCTTCTTGTGGTTACATTTTCGGATCTCTTTGTTTTTCCTCCTCGAGATCATGTTAAAACTTGAATTTTCTGTAGCAAATCTGCAAAGATTATGGATGAGTAATTCCCTTTTCTTAGGCATGGGAGAGTAGCTCCCATGTCATAGCATGTATGGAACAAGTTAATTTCGTACTAAATACTTTGTTGCTTGTTTTTCTACCATGGAAGTACCGGTTCAATCTTTTCTTGCAAGTACTGCTGGCCACTTTATATGTGTGTGGTATGCTTTCTTGCTTTATATGAGAAGATAGGTAGGAATGTATGCAGGTGTTCTTCTTGGAAACTCTTTTTCTACCACAAGAGTGGAGATAAATGAATTGAGGAACATGTTGTGATCAAAAACAAAATTTATGCATGAGAATGTGACTTTGAGTTGAGATCGTTGCACTTGCACCGGGAGGTGAAGTGCAACACAACCTTTCCTTTAAAACAAATGCTTATGTATGTTTAAATTTTCGTGTTCCTATGATGTGCTATGATATGTGAGTGAAATTCTAATGTCAAAGATCCTTGATCTCTAAATCTAAACCTCTTTTAGTAAATCTTTTCGTTGTTTGTTTAAGTCTAAATTTCTACAACAAGTTTAATCAATTACCATCCTTTTAAAAATCGATCTAGATTGTTGAACTTTAGTGTTGTTGCGCTCAGTTGATTACTTAAGCTCCTTGTGTTCAACCTCGACTACACTACCTCCATATACTTGCGGATATTGGTTAAGTTTGGTAAACTTTCCTTGTTAGGATTGAAACTCGTTAGCCTAAATAGCAAACTCAGTTATCAATAAATCTAGCTAATCTTCCAATTTCCTTTTAGGCACATGATTTACATTAAAACAATGTACCATCTATAATGGTTCAAAAAAAACCATATGAGATATGGCATGGGAAGTGTCCCGATATGTCCTTTATGAATATTAGGATTTAAATCTTATGTAAGAAAATTAACTTCCTAAAAAGCTTTGTTCACAAATTTCATATATGTTTTTTTGTTGAATATTACTTTTATATTCCAAGCCAACAACAAAGTTGTTTGTTGACCAGGATGGATGTATTCCTGAAAGGGAACTTAGTTCCAAAGGAATCAGTGTGAGTAAAAGTAGAACTCAAAAAGTTGGAGACAAACAAGAAAAACATTTAACCTAAAAGGGTAAAGTAGGAACAAGGAGAATCACAAGTTTTTGTGGAATCTCAAGTTCCTAATGTAACACAACAACTCGCAGTTCTAGTAGAACACACCTTGAGTTGGAAAGATTATGATATCTTATAAATCAAGAAAACGGTGAGTTGATCATAGATGATGAGTCAATAACCAACCTTGAAGCTATTGAGGGACCAGAGTCTGAGAAATGGCTTGAAGCCATTAGGTCCAAAATGGAGTCCATGTATACCAACAAGGTCTGGCCTTGATGTATCAACCTAAAGGGGTAAAACCCAAAGGGTGCAATTGGGTTTTTAGGAAGGAGATTGACATGGATGGTAGTGTACAAACCTATAAGAGTAGATTGGTTGCAAAGAGTTTCAAACAAGTTCAAGGTGTTGAACATGATGAAATCATTTCACTTGTTGCCATGTTTAAATCCATCAAGGTTCATGCTTGCCATTGCAGCTCAACATGACTATGAGATTTGGTAAATTGGATGTGAAAAATGCATTCCTTAATAGGATTATTGTACAGTATGTGTATGTGACACAATATAATGGTTTAATAATTTCATATAATGGAAATAAAGTCTATAATCTACAAAGGTCAATCTTGTGATTGAAGCAAGCATCTCATAGTTGGAATTTTCAATTTGATAAGATGGTCAACGAGTATGACTTGAGTCAGAATGAATACAAACTCTGTGATTACAAAAATATTTAGTGGGAGCATATTTATATTCCACATAAGATGGGGAATAACATCCTCACACTACAAATATTAAAACTTGGTAAGGAAGTACCTTCTCTATGAAGGGTTTAGGCAAATCATCCTATCTGATAGGAATTGAGATCGATAGATATGGATTTGAAAAGATTCTTGACCTAAGAAAAAGCATATGCATTGGCAAGATGTTGAAGGGGTTCATCATACAAGACTTAATGAGAGAAATTTTGTGAAATTGGTCTCTCAAGAGCCAGTATCCCAATTCTTGTGAATAATGGGAAGACATGAATGAGATTTCATATGTATTCTCAATTGGATCTGTGACGCCTCGTTCGAATAAAATGTTATTAACTTAGCAGAAGTGTTCACTAAGCAGCGGATTACCGAAAATCACTTAAAATTAAAACCTTTTTATCAAGAGATCCATCAAAGGAAAACTTTCTCACATAGAACCAAAGTAACACATTTACATTCTGGTTTAAAGATACATGTCATGTATCATCTCTTTCTAAAAATTACAAGCATTATAAAATTTCGAGGCACTGAGCCAAAATCTCAAAAGCACTAACTACTACTCCGAGGACCTGAGAGTACAGAGACGACACATAGGACTCTATATACATCTAAACAAGGTGTAACAGCCAGTGTCTCCACCTAAGATTTCACTGCTATCCACGTTGTTGCTACTGTTGTCCTTCACTTACCGAAGGATTCCTGCCTCCTCATCCGCATCCACCTAAAAATGTGGTTCCCACAGGGGTGAGACAATTGTAAATTGCCCCAGTGAGAGATATAACTCTCCGCCAGTAACATTATTATTGCAGCTTAAGAAGATAAGTATGAACAGAAGAGTCATATTTGTTTAACAATCGTTAATTCAATGTTTAATAGATTAGAATATTATTCTTATCTAAAACATTGCAGCTATAACTTGGAAGAGCAACATGTCACTTATCCTTTAAGGATTATGAAGAACATGTATAACATTTATTCATTACAAAATCATTACCACGGCATTAACTCTCTTCAGGTTTAGATCATATATCGAATGTCTGGCATTGTCATTGTGGAGTCATGGCCTGTAGCCATACTCTTTTCACAAAGTATTGGGATCTTAATCCTTCAACTTATCAAGTACATTTCCACTTCTTAACAAGTTCATCATCATGATTATAGAATCTGGGTATTTGAACCCATATCTTATCATAGGATGCTTATTACCACTTATTAGGTAACTTCATACCTTCAGGTCATCTGACCAAGGACATTATGAATCTTGCTACACAAAGTATTACACATAGTTCACAAATCTCATATCACCTTTTGTTACCCATTAATAGGCAACAAGGCACATTATGGCTTATGAAGCCATAACCAATTTCAATAAGTAAAACATCATATGGCACACAGGGCTCATAAGTTTTTAGATTACTTCTCACTAAGCAATAAAGCATATGAAGGCTTATAAGGCCTATGAAACATTTTCAGTATATAGTGCATTATAGCCCAAACCTGGCAATGCTCATCATCTCAACATACCTGCATGTTTAGTACTCATGATAACAATTATATATCAGTACCATGCAACACTAAGTAATACCACTACTCCCCCTTTAAGGTTCATGGTCTCTCTTTCATATCAACACCATACAAAACAAGGATTATCTTATTACATTCATAACTCATCAATCTGTATTAGAGCTTCACATAGGATTACTCTATTTTAAGACTTCACATAGCATTACCCTGTACTAGGGTTTCACATAGCATTACCCTGTATTAGGGTTCACATAGCATTAACTTATATTAGGGTTTCACATAGCAAAGAATCAATATGGATTACATAAGTATTCAATCATACTTATTTATTCTCATCATTCATCCTTAAATGAATTATCAACACACAGTATGAGTTTCTCTCTCATCTTTGCCAGAACATGATTTCATCATAGTTTATAGGTTTAGATTAACCTTTTCATAAGGCATGTTAGACTATATTCATCAAAGTGCATTACCTCTAAGTGTAGCAATTGACATGACACATTTCACATGTCACACATCCAATTATATTGGACTTATAACACATCAAGGTATATCATTATTGGGGTGTTGGATGTGACATCTATCATATCTTGATGTATCACTACCATCTACACCTTTATCTCACTTGAGTTCATCCACTTAGCTTTTATTAGGGTATTCCCATCCTAATACTTTATTCACCAGTTTATCACATTTATCATGTAATGTATTGGGAATTAGTCACTCAGAATATACAATCATTGCCAACGATATGGACTCATCTCGAGTTAAGGCATTGTTGATATAGGATTGACCATTATCAACCACTCTAGGCATTTCACCTATCAAGGTATTAGCCATACCATTACTTGGTGTTACACTCATCACTTCTAAGAGTGTCTTGCTCTCACCTTTACAAGGTGTATAGGGTTGAATCATGTGCATATATCCACCATATCGGGTTGGAGATGTATAAGCACTCACCATATCGGGCTAGAAGTACATGAAAACCATCCATATCAGGCTAGAGGTGCATGAACACCATACATGTCGGGCTAGAGGTGTATGAACATCATCCATGTCGGATTAGGGTTGATTATGTCGAGCACATGGTACATATATGTGTCACCCATGATGTATAAGAGGTATCAACTCATCACCATGTCGGGCTACCATGTTGTCTAGGGTTGTGTATCGTGCAAAGTCATGTGTCATGCAACCATGTCATGAAAAGTCATGTAGGCCTCATGATACTAAGTACCAATGATGTATTATATGATCATATCGTGCAATAGCACTTGTTACTCTTTGCTTATATCGGGTTACCCAAATTAGGGTTTCTTGTCAACTTACAAATATACAATTGACCTTGTATCGTGCATGGAGTCTATAATAGACTTCCTATCATGCAAGAGGTGTATAATACACTTCCATATCGTGCAAGAAGGTATACAATCATGTCCATATCATTTTAGTGAAGTAGGTATATCATCATATCGGGTTAGAGCTATTTGTATATATGCTTGAGCTCGATATCACTTTTACAAAGTGACACCATCTTCTTCAAGCTCTAGACCTTTGTTTTAACTGATATAATTCATGGAAACAGGTTTAATCAGTTACGAAAACTCATAATTTCATCAACTATTTCAGGGAATTTCAGAATTAAAAGTATTTCACTAAGTATAGCAATTTAGGTGATGAATAATAACATGACTGAGTTCAAGTTATATAACCCGCCTTAAGAACCACTTCAAAGCTCCAAGCTCCAAAGCTCCACATTCCTAAGGTTGAAGATGACTTATTAAAAGTCCAATTCTCGTTCAAAACTCCTTCATATACAAGGAATCACCATGGATAAGCAATTGGTGAAGAAGAAAAGAAAGGTAGATCATAACCCTAGTTCCATGCTTCAATTCAATCTTGAAGACAACTATGGCTCACCTTAGAGTTAAGATTTGAGCTCCTTAACACCTTTTCAAGATACACTAGTGTCCTTGCACGATATGCCACCCCTCTTGAACGATATGGCACTCACTTGCATGATATGCCACTCAATTCTTCACCCTATTGGTTGATATCACCTTATATGGCCAATTTCACCTACTTGGCTGATATGCTCTTTCCATGGGGGATATCCCAAGGCCTATGAATGATATCCCTTCACGATATGGGAGATATATGCACGATACCTTAGGGTAGGATGGTGGTAAGGGTCACAAGATTGCACTAAGGGGTGAAACTAGGGGTATATATACTTGTTTCTCATGAAGGAAGGTAAAAATGAGGTGTCATCATTTTGAGCTAGTAGGTGCCACATGTCCATGCATGGATGACACGTGTACATGCATGCATAAACATTTATATTGTCTTGCAAAACGGTTTAGAATCATCTAGAGATGCAAATTCATCCATTACTTATCCCTTTGAATAAGATATATCAATTAATTCATCACTTTTTGCACAACCCGATACAACTTTGTTAAGGAAGTTGTAAATCAACACAACTGACCTACTTGAGGTTCTTTGCACGATATGGACTTTACCAATAGTTCACAAAATGCTATGGGACACCTCCTTGGGCTCCATGGCCGATAGGCACTCATATATAAGCTTTTCAACTTGATACAACTCAAGTTAAGCTTTCAAATGCAACCCTTTTTCTTGGTCATTTCTTCACCAGGATTACCATCATTCATAATGGAATCAAACATGGTGTATCCTTATTTCTATCTCCTCTATATGATACTAGGAGGGAATAGGGACACTCTAGAGGTGGTAATTTTCATATCAACCCCACATTTTGAGTAAATTACAATTTGTACCAAAATTGGTGCACAATGCACCAGCATTGTTTAAACAAGTTCAAACTTGGAATTTAGGCTTTCCACAAGCCAAAACTTAGCATCATTCTCTCTATTATGATGCTAAAATATATGGGGTACATTCAACATGTGACATTTTGCATTATAGCCCCTCAATTTGGGTAAATTGCACTTTGGTCCAAAACAAAGGAAAATTACTCAAACAACATTCAATCGGGACCAAACTTGAAACATAAGTGTTTCACATGATGTCAAAACACCTTAGAGGATTATATTAAAGTTATAAGCAACTTTATTAGCCAAAACAAATGGGGTTACCTCATAACCCAGGTCAGGGTCGTTACAGGATCTATCATGAATGTCATGTTATGTATTCATCTCGTTATCCCATATGTATAGGAGATTATGAGAGGATATATACTGATTCAGTTGGCTCATATGTATTGGACATGACAAGAGGATATTTGTTAGGTCCTAGTGAAGGTCACTACAATGCTGTAAGAACATCCTTAAGTACTTGAGAAGAATTAAAAGGATCGGTTCCTTGGTTATGGTAATAAGGAAGAGTTGGTTGTAAAGGGTTACATCGATGCAAGCTTCCAAAACAACAAATAAAATTTAAGGTTGCAATCTAAATTTGTGTTTGACCTTAAAACAAGGGCTAGTAGATGGAAAAGGTCCAAGCAAGTGACATGTGTTTGATTATATTATAGAATTTGAGTATCTTGGTGGTATGAGAACAATAGAGCATACTGTATGGATCTAGAAGTTCATATAGATGAACTTGTGGGAGGTTATAACTGTTGATGACATAGTAGAAATATCATGACAACAATGGATATACAAGGTTGGCAAGGAATTTCATATAGCATAATACAACACTTCCATCTCATACGAGAAGTAGTACACGGAGAAGATGTGAAACTTGCAAAATATTGACTAGAAGCAAACTTTGCTAACCCACTATAAAAGCACCAGCACAGCAAAAACATGATGGAGATGTTGATGAGATTTGTGAAGTGATTGGCTCTGTCGGGGCCTCTCTTTTGATTAGCGTAATGGCCAACTATTAAAGAAATCATAATCATAATCATGATTATGAAACAAAACAATGAATTCTCATCAAATGTGATTAACACAATATATGAAAAAGATACATAATTATTTTCCTTTTTCCATTCTTATAAAACCTCATGAACAATCTCATTTTATCATGAGAACTTGTTCAACTACATTAAACCTGAATCAAAATCTTGATACTCATATGCAATTCAATTCACTTCATTTACATGTACATGAAAGAACAAACTATGTATACTACCCATCCCGGGAAAGAGAGTGTACAGGGACATTCTATTCTATCTAGATTATCCTTCTATTCATATCTTCTTTGTCATGACCTCTTCGTTGGATAGCATTATACCTAAAAACATTAGAAACAATCTCATGTGACTCATATAGAGCCCCAGTGAATGGATACCTCCCACTCAAGATAGGTACATGCATCAGCATCAAATTAAGTATAATGAACTCAAATAAACTTGAAGATATTGAAAAGTCTAGCAGATAGTTCTACATAAGTCAAATCTAGTTTACAATTTTAATCTAGTCAAACAAATAAGGTGATCACTTAAACCAGTCATAACATTAAAACATTATATAGATCATGTCTATGAACAAATCTACAAGTACTTCTTAGTTTAGATTAACAATCATTTTGCATGAGTAATAAGTCAAGATCTAAGCATTTTGAATCAATACATAATAATAAATCTTTGTGACACTCCACAAGCCAGACTAGGAACACATCCTGCACTCCTGAAGTTGAAGTACACATAAGACATGTCTACCAAACATACTTATCAAATAGCAAGCAATCCAAATCATATTTAGAGTGGATATTTAAATCCTAACATTTACTACTTGTCAACAAGACATATCAGAATATGGAACATATAATCTCTGTGATAGCATGATTACTTTCCGTAATATTAAACCAGTTATAACATTAAACTAGTTATAACTACTTGTCAAACAGATAAGGTGATCATTTAAACCATTTATAATATTAAAACATCATATAGACCATGTTTATGAACAAATCCATAGGTACTTCTTTGTTTAGATTAACAATCATTTTACATGAGTAATAAGTCAAGATCTAAGCATTTTGAATCAATACATAACAATAAATCTTTGTGACACTCCACAAGCCAGACTAGGAACACATCCTGCACTCCTGAAGTTGAAGTACACACAAGACATGTCTACCAAATAGACTTATCAAATAGAAAGCAATCCAAATCATATTCAGAGTGGATATTTAAATCCTAACATTTACTACTTGTCAACAAGACATATCAGAATATGGAGCATATAATCTTTGTGACAACATGATTACTTTCTACAAAAAGAACATAATCAACAATGGTAAATCATCATCTAGCAGTACAAGGAATATAACAAACATTCAAATCACGTTCTACACATCTTGTCATCTTTTATTCATTTTCCCTAAAACTACTTAGCTTGTACCTCACTAAGTAGAAGTCAGCATGCCTGATTCTCATGTCAATAAATGATTGTCACTATCTTAGAGTTTAGTCAGCCACCCTAAGATATCACCAACAGACCCTAGACACCTCAAGGTTGACTGAAAGGCTCACGTCCTTATCTCATGTACACAAGATAGGAACCAACAAAACAATATATCACATATCACAACATTTCTCATATTTTCTTCTCACATATTTCATTTCATTAGAGTCTATTCCTCATGGACATAGACTTTCACAGCAAGGATTTAGGGCTAGAGACACTCCAGATAATCACTCCTAAATCTTGGTAGTCTAACCTTTAAGGTCTCAATTCACACTCTAAAATCCTTCTCATAATTCATTAATTACTATAAGGAGATCTGTTTTGTTTCCCCAGTGTGGTCCTTGGGGGAACTCACAATGTTTAGGGTACCTAACTAGATGTTTCATCATTTCACTTGTTATTAATCTCTTTTACTCATCTTAAAAAAATTCAAAACATCATATATCATATGTGTGTATTCTCACATAACTAGATTAACCTGAAACAAATTAAGCTTATCAAGTAAGACTTTGACAAAAACAAGAAGCACAATAATATATAATTTTGTAACACATACAACTATTTACATATCCACATCATCTCATAGCAGTCATCACCCAGTGAGCTTTCAGCCCAATACATAATCTCATTGTTCAATACTTATCCCATTAGGGCTTTATCATCATCAATGGGCTTTCAGCCCAAGACATAATCTCATTGAGCAAAATTTACCCTCATTAGTGTTTCTCAAATGTAATCAGTGCATTTTAAATTCAATCTCAATATATTTCTTGTTAGTTCATTCTATATCATAGATCTCAACAAAATATTCACATAGACATAAGAAGTAGCAACAATAAAAGCATATAAATAATATGTATCATTCGTCTTACTCATAATAGATTTATCATACGACATATACTTATTCCATCCAATTTCAATAGATGCAAATAAATTTCATGCATAATGTAACATATCAAAACTTTGACATATTCTCTTTTTGGCCCTTTCTCAATATTTTCATATCATTTCTATCCTTTTTGGTCTTGATGCTTAAATTGTAGAATTTATATTGGTTTGGTGAACATTTGTTCAATAATGATACCAATGGAATGGTTTGTGTACAAATACCTCAGTTTAAGGATCTAAAATGTAAAATCACCACTTTAGTAGAACAATGGTTTATTAATTTGTGCTAGAAGTGCAAGTCCCTAAACCTTGATTAATGTATTAAATAAGCTTAATTATCATAATTAAGTGCTCTAAACATTAATATAACATTTTTATGTGATTTTAAAACATAAAATAGCCTAAGTTTCAAATTTGGTTTGATTTGGATGTTGTTTGTACAAGTTATGCAATTATAGGTACATTCTGGACTTTTATGCAATTTACCCAATTGGGAGGTTTTATTTGAAAATTATCACCTGAATTTCAATCCTTAGATACTCCCTTACCATTATCGATATTTTGAACTATGGGTCACCTAGTTGCACCTTGGTTTGAAGGTGTTACTATCCAAGGGCATTATAGGGATTACCCTCTTTATAAATGTGCTTATCTTTAAAAGATATCAACCAATGGGGATATTTCTTTGTTTGAAGGACGGTGGGGATGACCTAGAAGGCTCTAGGGGCTCTTAGGACCGGCCTTTGATATACAACAAGAGTCTACGAGTTGTCCTCTTGCATGGCCATGAAGCCCTAGCCTAAGGAAACATGGAAAGTCACATAGACACCTCATACTTGCCCCCTTCTTTATAAAGCCATGCCTACCCCTTCCCACCTCCCAATCTAAGAAGAAATCCTCTCCTTATCTTTCCCACAGCTTATAGCATCATCCCTTCTATGTTTGTCCATGAAGTTTCTGTCCCAAGGTAAAAGAGGGTACCTACCTTGGTGAAGCAGGCTCCTAGGGTTCCAAATTTCTCTATTTAGGATTTCTTAAGCTCCTCCTTGGTGATTTTGGCCAAAACTAGTAAGAGTCCTCCTTTCCTTCCCTACTTTCATGCTGTTAGTATTCCTCTCACTTTATTCCAGGTCGGAACCATGACCTCCATGGTAAAACTCCACCTAGAACCCTAAAACATCTCATCTCCATGCTCTTTTGCTAGGGTTTGCACCTCTAAAGTGGAGAAGGTGATCTTTGCTCCAGAAAAGAGTTTGGATTGGAGAAACCAGACCTTATAATCTCGGGATCCTTTCTATTTAAACCTTCTTATCTTCCTAGAGGAAAGTTTTGTTAACCCCCTTCTCATATATTGCTTAATACATGCTTAAAACTTATGCTTCTATGTTTGAAATCGATAATTTGCATCTCTTTTTACCATGTTCTTCTAGGGTTTTCATTTCTTGTTGTTTTACCTTCTCTAGAAGCTCTAGTTTGGTTACCTATGCAGCTTAAAATCTGGTCTTGGGTCAAATGGTGTTTTCTCCCTCTCCCTCTCTCTTCAATTATCTCGATCGGATTGATGATATGGTAATTTCCTATTGGTCAGTATTGAAAATTTCATATCTTCTAATCTGCTTATCCAAATTTGACAAATAAATATGTTTTGGAATTCTAAAATTAATCTCTATCTAATAAAAATATTTTAAAGGTCTTATTTCATGGTTTTATGAAGGGTTTTTTTTTAAATGAATTTAATGCATACAATCCATAAAAATTACATCTTAAGCATCATAACTCCAAAATTAACATAAAAATATGGTTTCTTCATCAGGAGAACCTAATAAGTTCATTGGTGATATTTTCAAAATCTAAATCTGAGTTTTGCTTAGAAAAATTGAAATTAGGGTTTATATACATTAATGTGCACTATGTACTCTAATCCATGTTAATACATTGAAAATAGGCAAAGTGGAACTTCGACTCAATTAAAGTGGTGAAAGTTAGTAATTGATATCATTAAGAGAGGCATGTGTATTTACAACTTAAGTTGGGAATAATTGTGCCTTAACCTATTTTTTTATATAATGAGGCTTTATTAAACCATATTTCATATACTCTTGAATCTTTTGCTATACTTATAAATCAGTTTTGGAACATTATTCTTGGGTCTTGGTGCCCCACTTCCATGCTTATTGATTCATATGATTATTCTTGCCATGACTACTTTTTCTATCATGTGGATTTATGTTCTATTTAATTTAAAGTAGCGGTACTTATGTACAACCACCCATAGAGGGCATGTAAATAATCACCCTAGGGAATGTCTTATTCTCCCCCATAATATTGTAGGTGACTAAGAATGTCTTATTCTCCCCTCATCTAAGGTTAGAGGTCTGGTAGGTGCCTCAACCCTACTTAGTTAGGTATACATAACTATCTTACATGCAAAAAAAAATTATTATATTTGTTAATGGCAAGCTTCTTTGATATATAGCCTCATACTCTTGTTATCTTCATCATATGATAAACCTTAGCCTATTTTTATTTGCTTTACTTATCTTGATATCCTATACTAGTTTTGTGATACATACATTGTTTTCTTCCCTTTTTTTCGGGTGCCTTCCCAACCACCCAGGTGTTGAGCAAGGTGATGGATAAGACAAGGAAGATCTTAGCCTTTGGATTGGACTCGGTTGATGGAGATGTTGCTTGTAGACAATATTATAGTATTCTAGAATTCCCTCTACTTAGATCCTTATGTTGTATCATACATCAAACCCTAATGGGAGAGTTTGATGTACTTGTATAATCTTTTATGAAAGTTAAATATAGTCAGTTATTTTTATTCTGCTGCTACACTTTGGTCTTTTGCATACCATTATAATAAATTCGGAAAACTTATACCTATTCCAGCATGCCTTTGAGTGTGTTTGGAATGGATGTTTAATTATTCAAACTTTTTATTTAGTAAGGGGGTGATCTCGCCTCCTTACACATAAACATGCATAACACACTTGTTTATCTTCTTCTTCTTTTATTTCATATTCTTTTGTTAGGGTTACTAATCAACACATGTTGAATATCATTTGAACTCCATCAAAATAGTCCATCTTCAGAGTATAAGTATTATATCAAACAAACATAATCCAAGAACACATTCATGTGAATCAATTCAAATGCTTGAACCTCATCTTTTAATTGAACCCAACTATAGTTATGTGCATTCCTTAATCCCTCATTTGAGGTTGTTATTCATTAGCATCATCTAACTCGTCATTTTAGGGTTAGATTTAGAATATTAGATTCATATACTATTTCTCATCTTTTTCCTTCATTTTATATTTATTAGTCTCAACTTCTTTCATTTCATGTTGATTACATTAATGGGACTAATTATTCTTGATTCACTTGATATATGATGCCTCTACTCTCATTAACATCTATCTCAGTCTAGTTTTAGTATATATCATTCAATTTGGGTTAAGCCACATGTAATTAAAATAAAATATGACTTCATTATAATAATTTCATTAGTTTCATCTTTGACTTGCCATCATCATTCAGTACATTTTTGTTCATATTGTTTCTTATATTTAGATAAGGGTACCATGTCATTGACTTATAATGGCATTCCCATAATAAACAATGATCATTCCTTATTGTACTATTCACTTTAGGTAAAAGGAACGAATTAGGGTTATGTCTTCTTACACTGTAATCTCTAATCATCCTTCACAATTTAATGTTATTTAACTTGTATAAAAGGACCCACATTCATGTGGGGTTGTTCTATTCCATAAATTATACTAAAATAGACGGGTTAATATTATATCATATTAATAAGACTCATCATCTTCAATTGAAGTACTAATACTTACACTTCAACATTTCATCACGTTTACAACATTATATACAATTTCTAGCTTTATCACTCATACTCGTGTCAATAATAACCTTTTAGGGCTTTCAAGAAACCATCCTTAGTTCAACACATCACACGAATCATATAATTCAGTAATTTCATCATGGAGCACAAGGATTCATTAGGGATATTCACACACATGGAAACCCTAGTTTCCATTTCCACATACTTCATCCATCAATCATAGTATACATTGATTTATTAAATCATTTGATTCAATCCTTCGACAAAACCCTAAACAGGGAATATCCCCACCTCATACTGACCCTTATGTATATATTATATTCAATTTCACTAAGAGTCCATAAAACACTTGTATAAGTCATTCCAATACAATTCAAATATAATTATATACATGTCAATTCAATTTCCAAGCATATCGGACATTGGGTTAATTTTTAAGCAATATTCACATGAAATAGCATAGTCATTTATCCGTAGATTTTTTCATGTAACTTCAATCAATATATCAGGAACTAAGCAAGTTCCAATCAATGAGAAATAATCAAAATTGTTAGAATTTAATTCCCAAATATTTTTTGCAAATCAATACCCAATCACATATATACACAAGCAAGGTTTCTAAATATTTTATCCAGATAAAATTAGGTTTTCAACATGAATACATATCTTAAGAGGAAGATAAACACTTGCCTAAGGTGACAAGCACCTTGAAAACATAGGTGAAACTCTGAATTTCTAGAAATCCAATAAAACTCTAGCAACTACATCCATTTCTTCCTCCTCTCAACTCGGAACCCTAGAATGGAGATTAGGAGAGGAAGAGTGATAAAAGGGGGTGATTTGATGTGATTTCAAATCAAATAAGAGGAGGTACGGAATCTTGACATGTGAAAAAAGAATATCGGGACACCTCTCTATAGAGATCAAACATCACCCAAAATTTATGAAAATTTAAAAGGATGTCTAATGTAGAGTTTCCAACTATAGTTAGAATATGAGATCAATTGGAAGTATCAATAAAAAAGATAAAATTCAAACATCAGACTGCTATATTTCAATCTGAATACATGGTCTGCTGAGTTTGTCTTGGGGAAATTCGGCCAAAAAAAGGTCATAAATTCTTCAAAAATTCTGGTATTTTTCAAGAACACTAATAATTGAGTTTTTCCAACTATATCCAAATTTCATTTAAATTAGAGTATTATATAAAATAATAAAAAGCATTTAGCACACCATTATACTTATCAAATGTTGTATTCATATACCATCAAAATCCTAATTTTAGCCGATTAGGATTTTTCAATTATCAAACCCTAATTATTTTAAATAAAATCATATTTAGAGCTTCAAATTAGGTTTATGGAATTACAATTAGAATCCCATCATTAATCAAGTTTTAAACAATAATCAATTGGGTTAAGCATGCAATCATCTAATTAAACCTTGATTATATGACTAATCTGAAAATGAGTCCTTACACATTCTCCCCTCCTTTTAGGATTTCATCTCAAGATCTATGAAAAGATCAGAAAGAATATCATATCATATATCACTCATCTCTTTCATAATCAAGTTAGAAAGGCTTCCATTTTATCTTTCTTTCATATGACATCTTTTTTTTTTGTAGTAGATGGATATTTCATCCTTGTCATCATCATATGTCTCCTTGAGTATTAAAAACCCTTAAATCACAAATATTAGTAATACATCATTTATTAAGATGTGGTTCACATCACCTTTCACATTCTTCTAAATTTGATTATGTATCTCATGGATCAAGATTATGACTCATTCTATATTATCATCCACATTCATCAATTTCCTTCATAAAGAAGATCATTTAGTGTGCATCATTCTTAGTTCTTATCTTTTTCTTACAATTTCAGATTTAGTTCATTAGGGATTATCTTCATAATCCATTAGGATTTCATCTTTCTTATATGAGATTTCTTGCTTATCATAGGTTCCATATTGAATTATAAAATCCTTTCTCTTCCACCATTTTATCACCATTTTTTATCATCATGCATTTTATTGTACTCCCAAATTGTAGTCATATGGATGCTTGGTAAAGGCAGCCAGAAGATGTATAGTGGGTGGTTCCATACTAGCTTATCTCAACACCCAAATACTTGACCAGAGTATCTGGATACTGAGTTCAATCAGTATGCACATCATTTGAGTGAGTTTAACATTTGTATTTTCATTTAGTCCTAGATCCTATTGTCCCTGCATACTCATCTAACATGGCTCTTATACCACATTTTTGGGACCTCTCTTTTGGTTATAATAAATGCCAACCATTAGATAGAAACCCTAAACTTAATCCCAATTATGAAACAAAACAATGAATTCTCATCAAATTCAATTAACATGGTATATGATAAGCACACATAATTTTTTTTAGTTTTTTCATTCCTAGAAAACCTCATTAATAACGTCACTCTATCATAAGAACTTATTTAACTTCATCAAAATCTTGACACGCATATGCAATTTAGTTTACTTTAGTTACATGTACATGAAAGAACAAACTCTATATACTACATATCCCGAGAAAATGAGTGTACAGGCACATTCTACTTTATCTAGATTATCCTTCTATTTACATCTTATTTGTTACGACCTCTCTGTTGGATAGCATTATAGCTAGAAACATTGGAAACAACCTCTTAAGACTCATATAGAGCCCCAGTGACTGGATACCTCACACTCAAGCTAGGTACATCCATCACCATTAGATTAAGTATAATGAACTCAAAGATACTTGTAGATATTGAAAAGTTTAGCAAATAGTTTGACCATAAGTCAAATTTAGTTTATAATGGTAATCTAATCAAATAGACAAGGTAATCACATAAACCAACTATAACTTTGAAACATCTTTTAGATCATGTCTATGAACAAATCAGCATATACTTCTTAGTTCATATTAACAATCCATCTGCATGAGTAATAAGTCAAGATTTGAGCATTTTGAATCAAATACGTAACAATAACATTATCTTTGTGACACTTCATCAGCCAGACCAGGAATACATCCTACAATCCTGAAGTTGAAGTACACACAAGACATGTCTACCAAATAGTACTTATCAAATAGCAAGCAACCCAAATCATATTCAGAGTAGATATTTAAATACTAACATTTATTACTTGTCAACTAGACAATTCAGAATATGGAATAGATAATTTCTATAACAATGTGATTACTTTCCACAACAAGAACACAATCAACAATGGTAAACAATTATCTAGCAGTACGAGGAACGTAATAAACATTCAAATCATGTTCTACATGGCTTTTCATCTTTTATTCATTTGCCCTGAAACTACTTGGCTTATACCTCACTAAGTAGAAGTCACGACGTCTGATTCTTGTGTCAACAATTTTTGTCCCTATATTAGGGTTTAGCCAGCCACCCTATGATATCAACAACAGACCTTGGCTAGCTCAGGGTTGCCTAAAGAGGATCACATCCTCATCTTGGGTACACAAGATAGGAACCAGCAAAATAGTATATCATATATCATGACATTTCTCATATTTTCATATCTCACATATTTCATTGCATCAAAGTTTGTTCCTCATGGACACAGACTTCCACAACAAGAATTTAGGGTCAGAGCCACTCCAGATGACTCACTCCTAAATCCTTGTGGTCTAACCTTTAAGTTCTCGATCCGCACTCTGTTAATCCTTCTCGTAATTCATCGATTACTACAAGGAGATCCGTTTTGTTTCCCCAGTGTGGTCCTCGAGGAAAACTCACGGTGTTCAGGGTACCTAACTAGATGTTTCATCATTTCACTTGTTATTAATTTATTTTACTCATCTTAAAAGATTTCAAAACATCATATATCATATGTGTGTATTCTCATATAACTAGAATAACATGAAATAGATTAATCTTATCAAGAAAGACATTGACTAAAATAAGAAGCAAAACAATCTGTATTTGCAACACATACAATTCTTTCATATCCACATCATCTCATAGCAGTCATCATCAGGGAGCTTTCATCCCAATACATAATCACATTGTTCAACATTTACCCCGTCATGGTTTTATCATCATCAGTGGGCTTTCATCTTGAGACATAATCTCATTGTGTAACATTTACCCTCATCAAGGTTTCTCAAATGTAATCATTGCATGTTAAATTCAATCCCAACATATTTCTTATCAGTTCATTCTATATCATAGTTTTCAACAAAATATTCACAGAGACATAAGAACTAGAAAGAATAAAAGGATATAAATATCTTGTATCATTCATTTTTCTAAGAATAGATTTATCATACGACATATACTTATTCCATCTAATATCAATAGATACAAATAAAATTCATGCATAAGCATGCATAACACACTTAGTTCTCTTCTTATTTTATTTCACATTCTTCCATTAGGGTTACTAATCAACACATGTTGAATATCATTTGAAGTCCATCAAAATAGTCCATCCTCAGAGTACAAGTATTCTATCAAACAATCACAATCCATGAATATGTTCATGTAAATCAATTCAAATGTTTGAACCTCATCTTTTAGTTGAATTCAACTACAGTTATGTGCATTCCTTAATCCCTCATTGAGATTGGTATTCACTAGCATCATCTAACTCGTCATTTTAGAGTTAGAGTTAGGTTCTTAGATTCATCTACTAATTCCCATATTTTTCCTTCATTTTACATTCATTAGTGTCAACTTCTTTCATTTCATGTTCATTACATTATTGGGACCAATAATTCTTAATTCCCTTGATATATAATGCTTCTATTCTCAGTAACATCTATCTAAGTCTAGTTTTAGTATATTTCATTCAACTTGGGTTAAGCTACATGTATTAAAATAAAATATTAAATACTTCATCATAATAACTTCATTAGTTTCATCTTTAACTTGTCGTCGCCATTCAGTACATTTTTGTTCATATCATTTCTTATATTTTGATAAGGGGACCATGTCATTAACTTCTAATGGAAAGATTGTATCCTAATGACTACTTGATTAGAGCAATCAAAAGGATTACAATCTAAGAGTTTCCATACTCACTTTATCATCAATAGTTGTATACCTGGCCAGGGTATATAGATATTGAGATAAGGTAGTATGCACTTGTATACTATCATATTCCTTCCTTTTCATATTATCACAAGTATAAAACTTAACATTACTAGATTTTATCCAGGCATCTCTTCAATACCTCATCTTTTTCTCATAGAGGTAAGGGCAACATGAAACATCTATAATTTTTATTATGCAAAATATAAGTCCTCATAGGACTAATTAAAGAAAACTCAATCAATTACTTTCTCAATTTAACTCAGAAAACCATAAACAGACATATTAGAATGACATTATTTTGTCTAACATGTCATGATTTGTGGATGGTTTACTTCCTCAGGCTGACTCTGCCTCAGAGGTTGATTCACCATAACATTTCTGGCTGAACAATTTCTTGCCAGATGTCCTACTTGTCTGTATTGGTAGCGAATTTTGGGTGCTAGATGTGGTTTAGAAGGTTCTTTACCCTTTCTAGATGACCATTGCCTTGGTGCACTAGGCCCTGGTTGTACTGATGGTACCAAAAACTTCTTCTTTTTTGAACTACCAGGCCTATGTTCCTGAATTTGGATAGGCCTTTTCTCAAATATTCCTTTATATTCCATTTTTGGACAATTAGGTCTAATATGTCCAGGCTTCCTACACCTATGCCAGATCCTAGTTTCAAATTGTATCCAACAGGTTGATGTTGAGCAAGAAACCTATTGGAGTTCAACACTTCATCATTTGGGGCTGGCATTGTAGGTTTCATTGCTAATGCACGATCTACTATATGTATCATAGTTGTCCTAAATTGCTCAAACAGAGCAAGGAAAGCTGGGATCTCTATCATGGCTATGTCAAACTGGGGATGTGCATGTATATGTTCTTCTCTACTCTGATCCTCTACATCCTTTCTTGATGCAACATTGTTTCTTTCTACAGCAAACTCCTCATGTGACCCAGTCATCTTCAAGTTCTTCTTCTCCTATATGAGCAGAAGACACTATCAAATACACTGGAAGATACTAGAACAAACTCTACTACCTTACTCCTATGTCTTTGTAGACTCAGCGAACCTAGGGCTCTGATACCACTAAATTATGGCATCCAACTTATAAAAATAAGATTTACTTAAGCGGAAGCGAATCATTTGTAGCAGATTACTGAAAATCACTAAAAATTAAAACTTTTTGCAAAGAGATTCACACATAGGAAATCTTTCTCTTCAAGAACCAAAGTATAATATTTACATTTTGTTCCATAAGTACACAACTTGTACTATCTCTTCTCAAGGATTACAACATCATCTGCCCTATTCAACATTATATATAGACAGCATAAAATCCTCGACGCATCAAGCTAAAATCTCAGATCAATTCATTAAAAACACTGACTACTGACTCCAAGGACCTGAGAGTATAGAGACGACACATAGGACTACTAGCTATGACTTGACTGACAGTATCTCCACCTGAGATATTACTGTCGTCCCTGATGTTGTTGCTGTTCTTTCTCTACTATAGGGTTTATGCTTCTTCATCTGCGTCCACCTAAAAACATTGGATCCCACGGGGGTGAGACAATTGTAAATTGCCCCAACGGGAGATATAACTCTACGCCAAAACATTGTTATAATAGTTTATTATAATAAAACTGAGTAGGAGTTCTTATATTTTAACAGCAGCATTAATCATTGAATGAACAGAGTAACGTAATCTCCTTTCCCAAGGAGAGCATTACATTTATCCATGATAGAATCATAATTCATACTTCTACTTGCAATGAGTATAAAGAGATATGAATAACATTCATCAACTAGAGATGCATAAAAGAGTGTGACATCAGCCAATGAATTTCTGTATTCAATCCTTAAGCAAACATGCTATACAGCTGATTACATTTTACAATCACACTTATGTCATGAGGAGATGAGGTATATCGCTCATACTCCAACCGACCATTGTGAAGTCGAAATCGGTGCCATACAATGTCAAAGGTAGAGCCAGTTACCAAGACCTCCCTTATCTCGGTCAGTACAAGATCAAATGTAGGACATCTTGTGTCTCTGCTAAATAGCTTTCTAGGTTATACTGGCAACTTCGCTATTAGAGTTACAGTGGCGTGTTGCACTCTCTTCACAATCGTGAGATTTCTTGTTTAACTCCATCGATCTGGCATTAAAATTATTGGGAGATGTGTACTACATCTGTCCCAATCATCGGGAGATTCGTGGCACATCCATCTCGGTATAAAAATGAAGGATTGAGAGGTTTAATGTTTACCTTTACTCAATTCCCTCATTAGGACGTCAGGATACATTCGCCCATTGCCCCCACATATTCAAAATATGTGTTCCAGGTTTTTCCGCGGAGCACCCGTTTCACCATCCAGCAAGTTCTGACACTAATGGTTATATGGCCAGGGCTCTACATGATATGATTTCACTTGATTAATTAAGTAGATCAGCATATTCTTTTAGCATCAGTCAAGTTCTCAAACATAACTTATTCAGACAAATGCTATAAAGAAACATGTACTATCTTTATCAATCATTTCTCAGTCTTTATAAGACATTGGGATCTTAGTCCCTCATTTCATTTTTTTGAAAGTTCACATCCCTCAACAACATCATTATCATACTTATCAATTTTAGGTATTCATACCCTCAATTCATCACTATCACTATTACCACTTGTTAGGTAACTATTACCTCCAGGTCCTCAGACCGAGGTATACATAATACTTGTTACACAAGTATCTCACATGGCTTACTAGGCCTATTAAGTGTTTTGTCACCTTTCATTAGGCAACAACTTATTCAAGGAACTCATAAGGTCCATACACATTTTGTTACTTTTACTAAGCAACAACAACGTTAGGCACATAAGGCCATACAACATATTTATTATATGAATGTCATAGCTCAAATCTGGCTATATTCATCATCTCATGATGTCTACATGATTAATAGACATGATAACAGTCATGTAAATCATTTATCATATCATATTAAACAACAGTAACACCACCATCCTTTATCAGGATTAGGGTTATTTATCAAATAGGGCTTTTCATTCCCTTTACTCAAAATTAAGGTTAGGGTTTCCCATCTTACATTAATTAGGGTTTCATGATCACATTATTAGTTCAACCCTAATATGTTTCTCCACACCTCTAGGAGCATTCAAATATATCATAAGTATTTGCTTATGATCACTATTCTCATCATATATCATTAATGATCATCAATTCAAGGTATGAGTGCATTTCTCATCCTTATCATGGTATGATTACATCATACTCATTGATTTGACTTAACCCCATTCTCAAGGTATATTAGTCAACATTTATCAAAGTACATTGAGTTCATTACATCTTTATTGTAACAATTACATATCACATACTCCATGTGTTTCTTATCCAAGAATATTGGATTAGAGGTTCAACAAGATATGTCTACACTGAAATGATAAATGTGATATCTATCATGTCTTGATGTATCACTTTCTTCTCATTTCCATCTTTCTTAAGTTAATCTACTAACCTTATATTAAGGTATTTCCCTCTTAATACTTTATCCACTAACTTGTCACTTTCATCATATGGTGTGCAGATTACACCTTAGAATTGTACCACTATCTTTAATGATGTGGACTTATCCGATGGTTAGGCAGTGTTGAATATAGGATAAACCATTATCCATCACTTTAGATATTTCAAATATTAGGATGTTATCCACATCATTATTTAGTATATCATACATCATTCCTAAGAGTTTCATATCCTCATCATTGTAAGGTGTATAGGGTTGTTACACATGCATGAAATGAGATATATAATGATCTAGGCATCATCTTGTCCCTTAGACCCTTACTCATTATAGTATCAACATTATCATTCATATAGTTCATCAACTTTACCCTTGATTGTAATAACCACATCCTACTTTATTATATTGGCCATTATACCATAACTATGGTTGCATATATCATTATATGGCATCACCCTGGATTTAAGTTTCTCATAATATCATTACATCAAGGTCTTACATAACATCATTCTAATTTAGGGATTTTCATGGCATTACTCTAGATCAGGGTTTCTCATTCAATAACCCGCAATTAGGGTTTACTATTCATTCCAACTAAGGTTTCTCATAACATCACTCTCAATTAGGGTTTCTCATGGATTCACCCTCAATTAGGGTTTCACATGGATTCACCCTCAATTACGGTTTCACATGGATTCACCCTCAATTAGGGTTTCACATGGATTCACCCTCAATTACGGTTTCACATGGATTCACCCAGAATTTGGATTTCCCATATTATCATCCTGGTTTAGATTCACAGCATTACTCTTGATTTGGGTTACATCTGATATTGCCCTAGATTTAGGTTAGACCTCAACAACCTCCTTGATTAGGGTTTCATATTAAGGATCATACCCTAATTACTTAATCATTCATGTTGAAGGTGTTGAGACTTATCCATTACATGATTATCATTCATGTAGGAAGTCCTCTCTCTCTCATCCTCTATAAGATAATACTACTACAGACTTGATTAGACTAAATCAACTTAACTTGAAAGAAGAATTGACACTTAATGCATTATGGCATTTCTTTCATAATCATTAAAGATTAATTTTCCAAAGGGTACTAATCACCCTATCTCATTAAGGGTACAATTATTATAATCACCCTTGGTTCACATCATGTAATGTTCAATTAAATAATTGACCCTTACTCACTTTAAGTGTTCATACGGTTTGGTTGATTAACTTCCAAACGATCTTACTCTCTTAAAATCCAAACGGTCTTGACCAATTAGACCTTAAACGGTCTTGGTCTAAGGGTTTGAAACTGTTTGGTAAAGGTGGTGCTTGAAACCATTTGCCAAAGCAAGTACTTGAAACTATTTTCTAAAGCACTCATGAGATCGATTGGGCCTCAAATGGTTTGGGATCGTTTGGTCCCAAATGGTATTGAGACCGTTTAGTCCAAACCTTCTCAAAACTGATTGGACCAAAGATGGTCTCAAGCGCTCAAACTGTTTTAGGATTTCCAAGATTGATTCCTTCATGGATTGAATTCATATAATCACTCATAAATTGAACCTAACACCATAATTCTATTGAGATTAATAGATCATCCTTCAACTGATTTAACCCTCAATTAATCACCAATTAGGGTTTTGAATCAATTGGATTAGAGATTGAAATCGACGAACCTTCAATATTAGTCATTGTATTATTAATTACTTTGAAACTATTAGTATTGAGAAATAGATGGCTAGGGGATGCGGAGGGCGTGGGTAGGGATGAGCATCGGGTTGGGCCGGCCCGATCTGACCCGCGACTCAGCCCGCATAACCCGATCCAGACTCGAACCCGATTTACAATATGGGTGGGTCGGGCCTAAAATTTAAACCCATATTTTATTTGGGCCGGGTACGGGCAGAGGTAAACCCAGGCCCGAAAACCCAAATACCCAGATTATATTTTATGTACATTATATACCTATACATCTATCTTTGTCTTAAAAGAAAAACATACAAATTTCTTGATGTGTAGTATGTACCTAACCAATGGCAACATGGATACTATGCAATCAATCAACATGATTAATGAATTCATACTAGTAAGATAACCATCATTGACATGAATAGACATACTTGATTTCTTTATTTTGATCTCATTGTGTCCACATATATGAGATGAATGATCTTTTGCTCAATGCATAGTAGATAATGCTCATCTTTTTACTCATATGCCCACATGTAGGAGACAAATGATCTTTTGTCCTTCCAAAACCCATTTCATTGTACATACATATAGGATGAGGAGACAAAAAGGCACAACATTGTAGACTCCATTGATTTTTTACTTCTCATATATTCACATGTACCAAAAAATGATTTGTTACTCTTTCAATATGGTGTATATACATTCTTTTGAAGGTTTATCACAAAATACATATCATAGTAATTCAGTTTTCATGTTAGCAAGTTTGATCTAGCAAAATTTGGTATGCTCATTCGATGTTATATGGGCAAACCCGAATCCAGCCCGAAACCCAGCATTCTTATATGGGCCGGGTATGGGCTGACATTTTTCAATTTTATCCGGGCCCGAACTCGGCTCGTGGCCCGCTTTAAAATGTGGGTTTGGGTTTAGGATAGGCAAAACCTGGTATAACCTGGACCGATGCTCATCCCTAGGCGTGGGCGAGGTCGTGGGCGATTTCCTGGCGGCCGCGGGGAGAAGACCATTGCTGCTGTAGAGCCGTCTCTGATGACTCCTCCAGGTTGTCCACCTGTAGAACCTGGGGATGGAGGTAAGCAAATCAACCCTGGACATGCTGGATCGCCCGCTCAATCCAAAGGAAAGGAGGTGGCGGAGGCATCCTCCTCCTCCTCCATGCCAACCCATCCTGTCAACGGAGCAGCCACCGCCTCATGGATTGCTGACTGGTTGAGCTCCAGTAGACAAGACCGGGAGGTCGATGGGGTTGCTACCATCAAGTATATCGAGCCAATCCCTAAAGATGGGGTGAAATGCGCCTCCATCTCTAGTCGGGATTGTCCCGTGCCGGATTGGGGCGAGTATATTTCTATTCGTTTCATCGGAAGGAAACCCTACCGTGAGCACCTTGCTGGCTGGATCAGAAGGATGTGGCGCCCCAGTGGAGCAATTGAAGTCTTCGTTGAAGAGAGGGAGGCCTTCATCATCAAGATGTCGTCCAAAACAGAAAGAGTTTGTAAGGACCCTGACCTTCGTTTAGGGTTTACCCTATTTGTTTTGCTTAACCTTGATGCTTTGGTGCTTGCTAATCACCTTTAGTGGTGATTAGGGTTTGGTTGTGCTTTGTTGAGAGTTGGAGGGGCTACTTGCAAATAACCCAAGTCTAGGGTTTTGTGGGCAAGTTTGCCACCTTGTGAGGTGTTCCTCTCTCTCTTTGCTTCCTCTTGTGTAGAGGGGAAGGCTTGGGCTCGTTGCTTGAGTTCTTTTGGGCCTTGGATGAGCTTGTTGGGCCTTGAGGTGTCTTGTTTTGCCTTGGTTGAGCCTTGTATCGGCCAAGAGTAGTGTGTATCGCCCAAGATGGAGAGTGTATCGACTAGGAGTGTTTGTGTCGGCCAACATGGATGTGTGTCGCCCATGGTGCCTTGTTGTGTCGCCCATGGTGCAAGTTGTTGCGTCGCCCATGATGTTTGACCTAGCCTTGACCTCATTTGTGTCACTACTAAGTGGGCACTTGGTACATACCTTGGACATGTGTATAGAGCTTGCTAGAGTGGTGGCTCGTGCACTAGGACAAGTGTCCCTAGGTAGGCGACACCTTGCTTGGCTTTGCCTTATTTTCTCCTCCCTTTCCTTCTATATAGGCGGTTCCTTTCCTTAGCTTAGGGTCCCTTTGGTCCCTTAGTCTCTTCTCCACCTTGGTGTGCACGACACACTCCCTTCCTAGTAGCTTGGTGGTCGACACCCCTTCTCCTTGGCAGCTTGGTGGACGATACCCCTTGGAGGAGCTAGCCTGGTAGCCGATATCCCTTGGAGTCTCTTCTTCTTTGTTTGGAGCTTAGAGTTTGCTTAAGGCGGGTTGCATAACTTCTAACCCTAGCTACACTATCTCCTTTCCTTTTATCTCATTTGCATGTTGTTGTTAGTTGTGTATCTTGCTTTAGTATCCTTGTTGGCCGATCCCCCCTTAAGGTTTAGGGTTTCTTGGTGAGCTTGTGTTCTTGACCCTCTAGGGTTTTGGGTACCTTGTACATGAGGTAGAAGACGACCTTGTGTGAGTGAACCTTGGACGATATCAGCTTGGGAAGGTGCTTCCCGACAGCCCTTTTATCTAGCCTTGCACGATACAAGTGGGTGATGGGCGATAGGATGTGTGACGGGCATTATACCCTGACCTGTGATAGGCGTCACAACTCCTTTCTTTGCTTGGTGACGGTCGTTAGGCCCAGATCAGTAGGGATGCACGATATGTGGGATGAGTTCTCTCTCTTGGCCGTTAGCTTCTTGTGGTGACCTGGCCGATATAGGCTCTGTGATGGGCATTGTTGGGCCAGCTGTGATGGGCGTCACATGCCTGATAGGTGCCTTGGTATCGGCCGATAATGTGAGCTGTGACGGACGTTGCTCGGTATGTGAGGAGTGCTCGATACCCCCCTCCCCTGACGCATCTTGCGCGTTGCACGCTTGGTTGCCTTAGTGGCAACACAGCATTGCGGACTGTTGTGTGTTAATCTTGGGTGAGGGCAGGTTGCCCGATACACCCCTTTTTAGTGAGGGTTCTTGATACCTTTTGTGAGGGTTCCTCGTTTCATGAAAAATAGTCTAGTGGTTTATATCCTTGCTTAAAGAGATGGTAACTCCTTGATTATATAAGGGTGATGATAATGATAATGGTGATGATAATGATAATGGTAATGTTGTTCTTTATATCTGACACGACTAAATGCATGGACTTAATCATCATGATTAGTTGTTATTGATAAGGAGAATAACAATAAGTACGTTAAACGGGTTGCCTTATAATGTGTCTTATGTACATGATCATCAGTTGATATCACCCAATGTTGATAGCATAGTTTTGCTGTTAAGCTTATGATTATTGTGTACACTAACCATGCAGGTAATGCATAGCCAAATGAAAGGCTATGAAGAATGAATATATGAGGACAATGAGATAATAGGTATATTATGAATGTTGTTCCAAAAGGATGATGATGATGTAAGCCTTGAGAGGCAATAGCACTATGTGTTGAGGGATTGAAATCCCATGATAGGTGATGATCCTTGAGTTGGATCTGGATTGATTGGCAAGAGGCCAAGTGATAACATGTGATGTGGGATCCTTGTGATGGATCAGTCTGATGTGAATTGTGATAAAAGTATGAGGTTTAGTTTATGTTGTTTATTTCCTGTTATTATTGCATGTTATACAACTTGGTTGAATCTTTCAATCCATCTAAAAGATACTAATTAATCACAGTGAAATCTATCATGTAGTTGCCCTGGCCATAGATCCATCATCGTCAGGAATTGGTGATGGTGAAATGGGTTCTCCTGCGGGTTAACCTGGAGCGCATATTTTTGAATATGTGAGGTTTCTCCTAGCCTAAAGTGAGGAGGTAAGAGTGCAACTTCGGTTGTAGACTCCAGGGTGCGGATTCAGGCCTGTAGCCCAATTGTGATGAAGAGCATGGTGAACAGGCCCATGGCTCAGGATATGTGATATGAGGAGCATGAATGCGTTCATGGCTCAGAGCACGGTGAATAGGCTCATGACTCAGTTTCACTAGCGTCGAGACCTGTACCGAGGCGGGCTAGGCAGAGGGTAGCCTGACCCTGTGGCTAAGACCACTTCAGCATGAGACTGCGGTCCTGCTTGTGTTGTACTCATGCACTGACCACGAGGGGCGAGGTCGTGGAGTCCGGCTCTTCCATTGACCTTGTATGGCACCGGCTTGGGTTTCGTAATCGAAGGTTGGATTTGAGCGGTACAACTCACTTCCTCAGGGCATAATAATACGTAATTTAGCCGAATAGTATTACTGCTTAAGACAAACACGAAACATTGGTTGAAGCCTTGTTTGTGTAGTTATCTCTGTTATATCTTGCAGTTACTTTTATGTTCCTCATATGTAGTAGAGCTTATATATATATCTTGTCTTTTTAATCATGTTTCACAAGTAATATTTGATTACATCTGATAAGTTGCTAGGCATAGATAGCTTTAACTGCTCTTTTATACCTTTTAACAGTTAGCTACTTTATACATATCTGAGGTTTTGTAGTCTTCGGCAGGGAGTTATGTTTCTCGCTAGGACAATGTTCGATTGTCTCACCCCACTGGTTTACACCCTTTTTAGGTGGTCGAGCTAGATGTGGTGGTGGTCGCGGAGTTGCGGCTGAGCAGCAAGAAGAACAGTAGAGGCAAGTGTTAGACGTGCTCCTATTGTGGATGTTTTGTAGTAGAGTCTAGAGTCATCCCTATACTCTCAGGTCCTTGGAGGTGTTTTGACATTGTTTCATGATGTATAGTTGTTGATGCTTTTGTATATCCTGTTGTCGGCCGGATGTGGGCCTTTATGTATGTTTAAACAGGTGATGAACTCATGTGATGATAAGACAGCTATTGCTCTAAGTAGCGGACACGTATCGGATCTTGTATATGTTTATATAACATGTTTCTTTGCAGGATGTGGACTTGAATGTAATAGTTTCTCAGTTTATCAGTTTTTCTCAATCGGTTTTAATTAACCCGTGTTTTGGTAATCTGTGGTTATGGTGATTTCTGCACATTTTCGCGTAACACCTCGCTGTCTGTGTGATAGTGGGATGTGTTGCCACAAGTTTTGGTATCAGAGCTTTAGGTTCGCTGAGTTTACATGGATTTAGGACTAGGCTGAGTCTGTTCTTATGAGTTTTCCAGATTTTCTCATAATTATCTTCTACCTCAGCAGAAGAAAAGCCAAGATGTCTGGAGACCATGAAGAACATACTGATGAGCACAGTGATGTTGCATCTGTTGATGGAGCTTTTGAGCAGGCACATGGAGATCAGGTTCCTGAGGTCCCCCAACCTAACCCAACCATTCTTGAACATCCTTTCTACCAACATCTTATGGGGCAGATGATGGCTACAATGAATCTCATGGTTGAGCGATTGCCAGTGCCTCCTCCGAGAGCACAGGTTCCCCATGGAGAAGCATCGGGTATTGGGAAGACCTTTGAGCGGCTTCGCCGAGTCAGAGCTTCAGATTATGCTGGAACGGCTGATCCAGCGGATGCAGATATGTGGCTGACAAGTCTTGAGAAGGCTTTCCGGATCCTTGACATCCCCGAAGCAGACAAAGTAAAGCACGTTGTCTACCTTCTGAAAGGTAGTGATGGTCACTGGTGGACCATCGAGGAAGAGAAGCGGCCTGGTGAGGTGATCTGTTGGGAGGTTTTTCGGCGCGAGTTCGTCACCAGATACTTCCCAAAGACGTATCTGGATGAGAAGATCAGTCAGTTTGAGCGGTTGCGACAAGGAACGATGAACATCACCGAGTACGAGGCCAAGTTCATAGATCTGTTGAGGTTTTGTCCTCACATGGCAGCAACAGATGAGGAACGGATCAGACATTTCGAGAAGGGTCTGAGTTCTGAGCTGACAACACTTGTGTCTGCGTTGGAGAATCGAGAGCAGTTTGCGACGTTTGTGGAATCTGTCTGAAGAATCGAACGATCAGTTAGGGAGAAGAGAGAGTCTATGGCTAAGAAGAGACTCGCTCAGTTTCAGGGATAGAGGTTTGGTGGCTTCAAGAAGCCAAGGTTTTCATCACCGGTAGTGATGAGAGGTTCTGGTGGACCGTCTCAGTGGTCTCAGAGTAGAGGAGGAGGTTATGTTTCTTCACCATATAAGTCACAAAGCACACCTTCTGTGGCAGTGACACGGCCATCTAGGCCACGGGTTGACGATAGAGCATGCCATCTGTGTGGTCAGATCGGGCATTGGAGGTTCAACTGCCCGAATAGAGATGTTGAAGTGACGCAACAACCAAGGTAGAGTCATCAAGGATTGGATCGACAGCAGCCTAGTGGTAGCAGAGGATGAGGACGCGGCCAAGCATCTCAGGCTGGATCATTTGTCAAGGAAGCAGAGGTCATGGACAGCAAGCAACGGCTCGATTCTATGCCATGAGTCAGCCGGAGGCGATAGTCAACCCGCGAGTAGTGACAGGTCAGATGGAGTTATTTCATTCTGATATGTCTTCTTCTTGCTTTATATCTGTTCTGGTTGACCCGGGTGCTACGCACTATTTTATTGCCTATAGTATGCTTGAAAACTGTCGTTTACCTGTTAGTTGTAAGAAGGATAGCTTGTTGTTAGAAACCCCTCTTGATGGTTCCTCGTTGCTTTGAGAAGAGTGTCCATCTTGTGTCTTGTCTTTCTCAGGACACAGTATACAAGTGGATCTTATACCACTAGATATGCATGGTTTCGATGTTATCCTTGGGATGGATGCCTTAGAGAAGTATAAGGTTGTTTTGGACTGTGGTTCCAAGTAGGCGGTGTTTGATGAGGGTGGAGAGAAGTGGATCTCCTAGGGGGATAGGAAGATTCTTCCGACGTGTTTAGTATCAGCTATGGTGGCAAAGAAGTTGCTACGGCAAGGATGTGAGGCGTTATTAGCTCACGTAGTGGACACCGTTGTGGTTACCAAGGCGAAAGGTCCTATTCTTGAGGAGGTGTTAGTTGTTCGAGAGTTTGTCGATGTGTTTCCTGAGGAGTTTCCTAGTGTTCCTCCATCCTGAGAGATTGATTTCAAGATCAATCTGGTTCCAGAAGCGCATCCAATTGCCCAAACACCGTATAGAATGGCTCCAGTGGAGATGGCAGAGCTTAAGAAGCAGTTGCAAGAGTTGTTGGATAAAGGTTTTATCCGACCGAGTACGTCTCCTTGGGGTGCTCCAGTATTGTTTTTCAAGAAAAAGGATGGATCGATGCGGTTATGTATAGATTACCGGCAGTTGAACAAAGTCACGATCAAGAACAAGTACCCGTTGTCGAGGATAGATGATCTGTTCGATCAGTTGTGTGGTGCTACGGTGTTCTAGAAGATCGATCTATGGTCTGGATATCATCCGTTGAGGATTAAGGTAGATGACATACCAAAGTCAGCCTTCAGGACGAGGTATGGTCACTTTGAGTTTGTGGTTATGCTGTTTGGGCTAACCAATGCACCTGCTGCTTTCATGGATCTAATGAACAGAGTGTTCCGTCCGTTCTTAGATCAGTTTGTTGTAGTTTTTATAGATGACATTTTGATCTACAGTCGGGATAGGCTAGAGCATGAGCAACATCTTCGTCGAGCGTTGACTCTTCTTCACCAACATCAGTTGTATGCCAAGTTCAGTAAGTGTGAGTTCTGGTTGGATGAAGTAACTTTCTTGGGTCATGTAATATCTGCAGAAGGAGTCAAAGTAGATCCGAAGAAGGTGGAATCCATTGCAGAATGGGAGCAGCCGAAGACACCGACAGAATTTCGTAGTTTTCTGGGTTTAGCAGGATACTACTGGAGGTTTATCAAGGACTTCAGAGCGATTGCGTTGCCAATGACAAAGTTGACCAGAAAGGATGTATCTTTTGTTTGGGATGAGCGATGTTAGCAAGCTTTCTAGAGTTTGAAGGAGAAGCTGACCAGTGCTCCAGTGTTAATCCAATCAGAGTCTGGAAAAGGTTATGTTGTTTTCTGTGATGCTTCCAAGAAGGGTTTAGGTTGTGTGCTGATGTAGGAAGATCGTGTGGTTTCTTTTGCTTCACGACAGCTTAAGAAACATGAGGAGAACTGTAACATCCCTGACCCGGGTTATGTGTTAACCCTAGATTTTTTGTCTAATAAGGTTGAGTAGATGCTTAATCTTATCTTGGGAAAAGTAATTAGGGCCCATGAGAAACTTATGTTTCAATTTTGGTCTTGTTTGGACAATGTTGAAGCAATGTTTGCTTATTTTGGACTAATGTGCAAATTACCCAAGTTGAGGGGTTTATGTGCAAATTGTGCATGATAATATGTTCTTCATGTGTTGAAGCATCATGAGAGTGAATATGATGTTGATGTATGTCTTATGGAAGCCTGAATACCAAGAAAGAGCTGATAAAGCAATGTTTGTGCATTAAAACCTAGTTTTGGAGTAATGTGCAATTTACCCAAAACCTGGGGTTCAATATGAAAATTACCACTTCAATTAGGTCCTTAATGTTTCTTGTCATCATGTAGAGCAAAGAAAATGAGAGGGGCACCTCATTTGAATTAAGTTGGAGGAGAGAGAATCTTGGTATTAAAATAATCAAGATTTAATCTTAAGTGAAACCCTAATTCAATTTAGGGCAAAAATAAATGTATTAATTAAAGGGCCTTCAACCAAAATGTTATTGGTTGATTTTGAATAAGGATGTACATTCTTTTTCCAAGATAAGGAACGAAAATATCCTAAGTAGGTGAAATTCCACTCACCTTATTATAAGGAAAAGAATTTCCACTAAAAAAGATATATTAATATTATAATGGATTAAGGTGCTTATTTTCTTTTCCCTTAATCCATGGATAATGGAAGGGAGTTCGGTGGGGATAGAGATTCCCTTGCATGCAAGAAACCAAGGGGGAAGTGGTGGCAAAAATTTTGGAATTAAAAGACTTTTATAAAGTATCTTCTCTCTCATCAATTTCCTTATAAAAATGCCCTTTCCAAGCCAAATGAAAGGCTTTTCTCGACCCTTTTCTTTCTCTCCTTGCTTTGGCCGACCAAGGGAGCTTAGGAGGAGAAGAAAGACGAAACCCAACCTGTAGGTAAGGTTCTTGATCCATTTCTCCTTGATTTCATGGTGGAAATCGAAAATAAATTATGGATTCCTTCTTACTTTGATCTCCTCTTCAACCCTAGCCAACTTTTACAATCAAAAGCTTGAGGACGAGCCTAGGGGGAGTTGCAAGAGCTTCATCCACCATTATTGGCGTGATCTTGGAGCTTTGGATCTCAATTGGAGGTGGTTTTTATAACTTAAACCCTTAAACATTGCTATTGCATCAATTCTCTATGCTTTGTTGATTGATTTCTTCAATTTGATACACTCTTGTTTCTTTGCTGCAATTTCCATCAAGAACGGTTGCTGTTCTTGGTTGTCCGAAGGAAGGGGATGATGACATCATCCTAGATGCTTATCCAAAGAAAAGTACCAAGCCAAACGGTTTTGATAGCTATTCCAAAACGTTTTAATTTGATTGGCTATGCGGTTTCAGCAAACCGTTTAAAGGCAAACGGTTTGAAACCATTTGGGAGAAAACGGTTTCAAGACCATTTGAGATGGTTGACCAAGCGTTGACCGTTTGGGAATTTTGTTCCTAACTATGTAGGATAATGACCCACCACATTTGAAGGGTTAAATCCAAAGGAATCGTAGGTTGAAGGCCAATCAATTAGGAAAATCGAATTGAATTAAATGCGGATTTCCAACCTGATTAACTTGACCTGTTTGGGAAAACGGTTTCCAGACCATTTGAGTGAGTTGACCAAACGTTGACCGTTTAGGATTCCTGTTCATAATTTTATTGGTTGATGACACTTCAATTTTGAGGGATTAATTCCCAAGGAATCGTGAGTTGAAGGCTAATCAATTAGGGAAACCTAATTGGATTAAGTGCTGATTATCAATCTGATTTAATTGAACGTTTTGGGAAAACGGTCTCAAGACCGTTTGAGTGCGTTGAACAAGGGTTTACCGTTTGGGATTACTGTTCCTAATGATGTGGTCTAATGACGCACCAAATTTGAGGGATTAACTCCCAAGGAATCGTGAGTTGAAGGCTATTCAATTGGGCAAACCCTAATTGAAAACGGTGCTGAAATTCCAATGAGTTAATTGGAGATTTTGGGTTAATTAGCCCAAACGGTTTCAAGACCGTTTGGGAATCACCCAAACGGTCTCAAGACCGTTTGGGGGTCACCCCAAGACCGTTTGGAGGTCTGGGGTCAAGTATAGTTGACCAATTGAAGGTCTAAAGGTACCAAATCATATTGCAATTAAGTGTTGATTTGTTGATCAACTCGATAGACCAAACCTTGATGAAATTTCACTAGAATCCAAAGGTTGGATGAGCCAAACGGTCTCAAGACCGTTTGTAGCTCATCCAAACGGTATCAAGACCGTTTGGTGGTCAACCAAGACCGTTTGGAGGTCTAGGGTTGAGTATGGTTAGGTGTTTGAAGGTCTAAAGGTACCAAGCTGATATACAATGCAATGCTGATTTGGTGATCAATCCCATGATCCAAACCTTAATTGGATGGCTTGGATTTGAGTGATTTAATGGGAAAACGGTCTCAAGACCGTTTGGAGGTCATCCAAACGACCTCAAGACCGTTTGGGGTCAGGTCATACCCAATTTGGATGATGGTTCAAAAGTTTCAAAGTAAACAATCTTGCATTGATGAGTGTTGTTGAATCATCGATTCTAAACCCTAATTCAATTGATTCAAACCCTAATTGATGACTAATTGAGGGTTAATTGAGGGTCAAATCAGGTGAAGCTTTACCTATTTAACTCAATTGAAGTATGAGGATAGGTCCAATTGGTGATTGGTTCCATGAATTCAATGATTGAAGGAATCAACATTGGAAACCCTAATCCAATTTGATTGGTTGAGACCATATCTGGTCCATACGGTTTTGAGGAGGTTTGGACCAAATGGTCTCAAGACCGTTTGAGTCCAAATGGTCTCAAGACTGTTTGGGGCCAAACGGTCTCAAGACCGTTTGAGACCAAACGGTCCCAAACCATTTGAAGACCAAAGACCATTCAGTTTCAAAATCGTTTGGTGATGAAACCTCAAAAACCGATTGAAGGTTGTTGGTAATTTAATCACTTGGTAATTGAAGGTAATGATAGTTCCAATAATCCTATGATGGTTAGTGATGATAACCAATGAAGGTACAAAGGTTGAAACCCTAATAGTACCTAAGTGATTAGTGTCAATTAAGGGATGAACCTTAATCGCTTATAGGATCAATGACTTGATAATCATAGTTGTATGTACTCAACTGAAGGGTGATATGACCTAATCAAGTTGAGAAGTTGATATCATGAATTCATACATGAATATGATTCATGTGGTGATTAAGGATTGTGATCCTTAAGTAAAGAGATCATGAAACCCTAAACATGAACATAAACCCTAATTGACAGGGTTATTGAACTCAAATCATAGTTGAGGGAGTATCCATGTAAATCCATAGTTGAGGGTGTATCCATGTGAAAACCTAGTTGAGGGAGTATCCATGTGATACCCTAACTGAGGGTGCATCCATGTGAAACCCTAAATGAGAGTGATTTCATGAGAAACCCTAATTGGAAATGATTAGTAAACCCTAATTATGGGCAAAGTGATATGAAACCCTAATAAAGGGTGATGCTATATACAATCTCTATTCTAAAGAAGGGAGATGGTATGTGAAACCCTAATCCCTAATGAAAGAATAGAATTCATACTTGAATATGATTCATGAGGTGAACTCCTATAGCACGACCGTGTAAGGTAGCACGACCGTGGCGGCTTCCCTTAGCACGGCCGTTTTTTGTTGCACGGCCGTGGTACTCTAAGCTTGACTTAGAGTTGTTTTGAAAAGGACCTAGCATGGTATTTTTGTTAATTTATGACTTATGGGTGAATCCATAGTATTGGCAATAGTTGTATGCTCCAAGTGAGTGATTGATGATCACTACTTTACATGATGAATGTGATGAAATGGTGCATAAAATATTAGGATGGTTAATACCCTAATACAAGCTAAGTATATGAACTAAAATAAGATAATGGTGTTGAGGGAAGTGATACATCAAGATATGATAGATATCACATCCAACACCCCAATACTGGTATACCTTGATATGTTATAAGTCCAATATAATTGGATGAATAAAACATGAGATGTGCCATGTCAATGGTTACATTGAGATGAAATGTACCCTGTTGAATGTAGGCCAACATGCCTTATGAAAAAGGGTTAATCCAAACCTATAAACTATGATGTAATCATATTCTGGTAAAGATGAAAGAGAAATTCATGTTGTGTGTTGATAATTCATTTAATGATAAATGATGAGAATAATGAAGTATGATTAAAATACTTATTATTCCATAATGATTCCTCGCTATGTGAACCCTAATACAGGGTAATACTATATGAACCCTAACACAGGGTAATTGCTATGTGAATCCCTAATGTAGGGTAAATGCTATGTGAATCTCTAATGTAGGGTGATTGCTATGTGAGTCCCCAATGCAGGGTGGTGTTATGTGAAGCTCTAACACAGAGTAATTCTATGTGAATCTCAAATACAAACTAATGGGTTATGAATATAATAAGATAACCCTTGCATTGCATGGTACTGATATGTAATTGCATCATGATTACTAATCATGCAGATATGATGAGAAGATGAGCATAGCCAGGTATGGGCTATGATGTTCTGTACATTGAAAATGTTTTATAGACCTTATAAGCTTTCATATGTCTTGTTGCCTATTAAGGGGTAATAAGAGGTGATATGAGCTTTGTGAACTATGTGTAATACTTTGTGTAGCAAGAATTATAATGTCCTTGGTCAGATGACCTAAAGGTTTGAAGTTACTCGATAAGTGGTAACAAGTGTTCTATGATGAGATAAGGGTTTAAATGCCCAGATTCTATAATCATGATGATGAATGTGTTAAGAAGAGGAATTGTACTTGATGAGTTGAGGGATTGAGATCTCAATACCTTGAGAAACAAGTGTGGCTACAGGCCAAGACTCCACTATGACAATGCCAGGCTTTAGATATATGATCTAAGCCTGAAGAGAGTTAATGATGTGATAATGATTCTGTAGTGGATAAATGTTATACATGTTCTTCATATTCCCTAATGGATATGTGATATGATGCTCTTTCAAGTTATAGCTGCAATGCTGAATAAGATTAATGTTCTAATATGTTAGACATTAAAATATCTGCTGCCATATAAATATGATTCCTCCATTCATAATTATCTTCTTAAGTTGCAATAATAATGTTACTGGCAGAGAGTTATAACTCTCGCTGGGGAAATTTTTATAATTGTCTCACCCCCGTGGGAACCACATTTTTAGGTGGACACAGATGAGGAGACAGGAATCCTTCAATAGGTGAAGGACAACAATAGCAGCAGGGACAACAGTGAAGTCTCAGGTGGAGACATTGGTTGTTATGTCATGATTAGATGTATATAGAGTCATATGTGTCGTCTCTGTACTCTCGGGTCCTCGGAGTAGTAGTTAGTGCTTTTAAGATTTTGGCTCAGTGCCTTGAGATTTTATTCTGCCTATGTTGAGCTTACCAGTGCAGCTAATGTTGTAAATCTCGAGAAGAGATAGTACAAGACATGTACTTTGAAACATAATGTAAATGTTATACTTTGGCTCTTGAAGAAAAAGATTTCCAATGTGTGGATCTCTTCGCAAAAAGTTTTAATTTTTTTTGTGATTTTCACTAATCCGCTGCTTAATGAACGCTTCCGCATTAGTTAATCTTGTTTTCGCGAATCGGTCATTACAAGAACTATCTGACTCATGACTTGGAGTTGGCAGTAGTGGTTCATGCGTTAAAGATTTGGAGACATTATCTGTATGGGGAAGTGTGTCAAATCTTTACAGATCATAAGAATCTGAAGTACATCTTTTCACAACATGAATTGAACATGCGACAACGTCGATGGATGGAGTTGATCAATGATTACGACTATATTATTGAGTATCATCCTGGTAAGGTGAACGTGGTAGCTTATGCGCTTAGCAGAAAGTCTTCTTCTCTTTCTTCAAAGAAGGCACGGTTGAGTTCTCTGGTATGCCATAGGCAAGATATGTTTGTTTCTCTGCGGCAGATGAATGTGCAGATGGAAGTTTCCTTGCTAGCTAGACTTTTAGCAAAGATGCAAGTCAAGCCTACGCTGAGACAGCAGATCAAAGATGCACAACAGACAGACGAGGCAGTACAGTTGATCAGATCCGAGTTCGGCAGTGAAAAGCGTGATGGGTTCCATGAGTCTGAGGATGGACTAGTTTGCTATCGTGATAGGATGGTGGTTCCAGATGCTGATGATCTAAGGAAGTTAGTACTTGAGGAAGCACACACGTCGATGTATGCTATGCATCCAGGTGTCACTAAGATGTATCATAGTCTGAAGGACTTGTACTGGTGGACCGGCTTGAAGAAAGATGTAGCTGAGTTTGTGGCAAGATGTGCGGTTTGTCAGCAAGTGAAGGTTGAGCATCAGAAACCGGCAGGTACGTTGCAACCTTTGCCGATACCGCAGTGGAAATGGGATCATATAACCATGGATTTCGTAGTTGGTCTGCCCAGGACAACTAGGAATCATGATTCCATTTGGGTGATAGTGGAAAGATTGACGAAGTCTGTCCATTTCCTACCTGTAAAGATGACGTATACAACTAAGAAACTCACTCGAGTATATGTGGATGAGATAGTACGTTTGCATGGTGTGCCAGCGACGATAGTTTCTGACAGAGGTCCTCAGTTTATGAGTCCTTTCTGGGAACAGTTGCACAAGGCGTTGGGAACGCAGTTGAGATTCAGTACCGCTTTCCACCTGCAGACAGATGGATAGTCTGATAGGACTATTCAGATTTTGGAGGATCTCCTTCGAGCTTGTGCTTTGCAGTTTCTAGGCAACTGGGATGTACATCTTAGTTTGATAGAGTTTGCCTACAACAACAGTTATCAGCGGAGCATTGACATGGCTCCTTATGAGGCTTTGTATGGGAGGAAGTGCATATTTCCTTTGTGTTGGTATGAGTCTGGTGAGTATCAGCTTTTGGGTCCTGAGTTAGTACAACAAACAACAGAAAAGATCAAGGTGATACAACAACAGTTAAAGGTGGCACAGGACAGGCAGAAGTCTTATGCAGACAATCGACGACGACCTTTGGAGTTCCAGGTAGGAGACAAAGGGTATCTTAAGGTCTCACCGTGGAAAGGTGTGCTAAGGTTTGGCCGGAAGGGTAAGTTAGCACCCAGGTATATGGGGCCTTACCCAATCACCGTACGAGTTGGAAAGGTAGCTTATGAGATAGAGTTGCCTCTAGAGTTGTATAGGTTACATCCAATGTTCCATGTCAGTATGCTGAAGAAAAGCCATCCAGATTCAGGAACAGTGATACAGCCAGTTGAAGTTGAGCTTGATAAAGATGTGACCTACGAGGAAGGTCCTGTGGCGATCCTTGACAGAAGAGTTAAGAAGTTGAAGAGGAAGGACTTGGTTCTTGTGAAGGTTCTTTGGCGTCATCGTGGCGTTGAGGAAGCCACGTGGGATCTTGAGGAAGAGATGAGGAGGAAGTATCCCTCGCTTTTCTCTTTAGATATCGGGGACGAAATCCCTTAAAGGGGGTTAGCTTGTAAGGACCCTGACCTTCATTTAGGGTTTACCCTGTTTTTTTTGCTTAACCTTGATGCTTTGGTGCTTGCTAATCACCTTTAGTGGTGATTAGGGTTTGGTTGTACTTTGTTGAGAGTTGGAGGGGCTACTTGCAAATAACCCAAGTCTAGGGTTTTGTGGGCAAGTTTGCCACCTTGTGAGGTGTTCCTCTCTCTCTTTGCTTCCTCTTGTGTAGAGGGGAAGGCTTGGGCTCATTGCTTGAGTTCTTTTGGGCCTTGGATGAGCTTGTTGGGCCTTGAGGTGTCTTGTTTTGCCTTGGTTGAGCCTTGTATCGACCAAGAGTAGTGTGTATCGCCCAAGATGGAGAGTGTATCGGCTAGGAGTGTTTGTGTCGGCCAACATGGATGTGTGTCACCCATGGTGCCTTGTTGTGTCGCCCATGGTGCAAGTTGTTGTGTCGCCCATGATGTTTGACCTAGCCTTGACCTCGTTTGTGTCACTACTAAGTGGACACTTGGTACATACCTTGGACATGTGTATAGAGCTTGCTAGAGTGGTGGCTCATGCACTAGGACAAGTGTCCCTAGGTAGGCGACACCTTGCTTGGCTTTGCCTTGTTTTCTCCTCCCTTTCCTTCTATATAGGCGGTTCCTTTCCTTAGCTTAGGATCCCTTAGTCTCTTCTCCACCTTGGTGTGCATGACACACTCCCTTCCTAGCAGCTTGGTGGCCAACACCCCTTCTCCTTGGCAGTTTGGTGGATGATACCCCTTGGAGGAGCTAGCCTGGTGGCCGATATCCCTTGGAGTCTCTTCTTCTTTGTTTGGAGCTTGGAGCTTGCTTAAGGTGGGTTGCATAACTTCTAATCCTAGCTACACTATCTCCTTTTCTTTGATCTCATTTGCATGTTGTTGTTAGTTTTGTATCTTGCTTTAGTATCCTTGTTGGCCGATCCCCCCTTAAGGTTTAGGGTTTCTTGGTGAGCTTATGTTCTTGACCCTCTAGGGTTTTGGGTACCTTGTACATGAGGTAGAAGACGGCCTTGTGTGAGTGAACCTTGGACGATATCGGCTTGGGAAGGTGCTGCCCGACAGCCCTTTTATCTAGCCTTGCACGATACAAGTGGGCGATGGGCGATAGGCTGTGTGACGGGCATTATACCCTGACCCGTGATAGGCGTCACAACTCCTTTCTTTGCTTGGTGACGGTCGTTAGGCCCGGATCAGTAGGGATGCATGATATGTGGGATGAGTTCTCTCTCTTAGTCGTTAGCTTCTTGTGGTGACCTGGCCGATATAGGTTCTGTGATGGGCATTGTTGGGCCAGCTGTGACAGGTGTCACATGCCCGATAGGTGCCTTGGTATCGGCCGATAATGTGAGATGTGACGGACGTTGCCCGGTATGTGAGGAGTGCCCGATACCCCCCTCCCATGACGCACGTTGTGCGTTGCATGCTTGGTTGCCTTAGTGGCAACGCAGCATTGTGGGCTGTTGTGTGTTGATATTGGGTGAGGGCAGGTTGCCTGATACACCCCTTTTTAGTGAGGGTTCTTGATACCTTTTGTGAGGGTTCCTCATTTCATGAAAAGCAGTCTAGTGGTTTATATCCTTTCTTAAAGCGATGGTAACTCCTTGATTATATAAGGGTGATGATTATGATAATGGTGATGATAATGATAATGGTAACGTTGTTCTTTATATCTAACATGACTAAATGCATGGACTTAATCATCCTGATTAGTTGTTACTGATAAGGAGAATAATGATAAGTACGTTAAACGGGTTGCCTTATAATGTGTCTTATGTACATGATCATCAGTTGATATCACCCTATGTTGATAGCATAGTTTTGCTGTTAAGCTTATGATTATTGTGTACACTAACCATGCAGGTAATGCATAGCCAAATGAAAGGCTATGAAGAATGAATATATGAGGACAATGAGATAACAGGTATATTATGAATGTTGTTCCAAAAGGAGGATGATGATGATGTAAGCCTTGAGAGGCAATAGCACTATGTGTTGAGGGATTGAAATCCCATGATAGGTGATGATCCTTGAGTTGGATCTGGATTGATTGGCAAGAGGCCAAGTGATAACATGTGATGTGGGATCCTTGTGATGGATCAGTGTGATGTGAATTGTGATAAAAGTATGAGGTTGAGTTTATGCTGTTTATTTCCTATTATTATTGCATGTTATACAACTTGGTTGAATCTTGCAATCCATCTAAAAGATACTAATTAATCACAGTGAAATCTATCATGTAGTTGCCATGGCCATAGATCCATCATCGTCAGGAATTGGTGATGGTGAAACGGGTTCTCCTGCGGGTTAACCCGGAGCGCATATTTTTGAATATGCGAGGTTTCTCCTAGCCTAAAGTGAGTAGGTAAGAGTGCAACTTCAGTTGTAGACTCTGGGGTGAGGATTCATGCCAGTAGCCTAATTGTGATGAAGAGCATGGTGAACAGGCCTATGGTTCAGGATATGTGATATGAGGAGCATGAATGCGTTCATAGCTCAGAGCACGGTGAATAGGCCTGTGACTCAGTTTCACTAGCGTCGAGACCTGTACCGAGGCGGGCTAGGCAGAGGGTAGCCTGACCTTGTGGCTAAGACCACTTCAGCATGAGACTGCGGTCCTGCTTGTGTTGTACTTGTGCACTGACCATGAGGGGCGAGGTCGTGGAGTCCGGCTCTGCCATTGACCTTGTATGGCATCGGCTTGGGTTTCGTAACTGAAGGTTGGATTTGAGCGGTACGGCTCACTTCCTCAGGGCATAATAATATGTAATTTAGCTGAATAGTATTACTGCTTAAGACAAACATGAAACATTGGTTGAAGCCTTGTTTGTGTAGTTATCTCTGTTATATCTTGCAGTTACTTTTATGTTCCTCATATGTAGTAGAGCTAATATATATATATATATATATATATATATATATATATATATATATATATATATATATATCTTGTCTTGTTAATCATGTTTCACAAGTAATATTTGATTACATCTGATAAGTTGCTAGGCATAGATAGCTTTAACTGCTCTTTTATACCTTTTAACAGTTAGCTGCTTTATACATATCTGAGGTTTTGTATTTTTCGGCACGGAGTTATGTTTCTCACTGGGACAATGTTTGATTGTCTCACCCCGCTGGTTTACACCCTTTTTAGGTGGTCGAGCTAGACGTGGTGGTGGTCGTAGAGTTGCGGCCGAGCAACAAGAAGAACAGTAGAGGCAAGCGTTGGACGTGTTGCTGTTGTGGATGTTTTGTAGTAGAGTCTAGAGTCATCCCTATACTCTCAGGTCCTTGGAGGTGTTTTGACATTGTTTTACGATGTATAGTTGTTGATGTTTTTGTATATCCTGCTGTCGGCTGGATGTGGGCCTTTATGTATGTTTAAACAGGTGATGAACTCATGTGATGATAAGACAGTTGTTGTTCTAAGTATCGGACACGTATCGGATCGTGTATATGTTTATATAACATGTTTCTTTGCAGTATGTGGACTTGAATGTAATAGTTTCTCAGTTTATCAGTTTTTCGCAATCGGTTTTAATTAACTCGTGTTTTGGTAATATGTGGTTATGGTGATTTCCGTACATTTTCGTGTAACACCTCGTTGTCTGTGTGATAGTGGGATGTGTTGCCACAGAGACCGTGTGCTAGATGAGGCGTTGTGGTTCATGGATGGGTCACTGGTTATCGCCCATTCATGGAAGCCCAGAATCTCTCTCCCCCCTCTGTCTTTCCCTTAGGTTCTGATATGGGTTAGAATCGAAAATGTCGACGTTCCTTGGACTCGCAGCAGCATCGCAAGAGTTGCGAGCACGATAGGGAAGCCAGTCGACTTCGACGACAGCTCAACGACCACCAGTTTCTTGGGTGCTGCAATAGCCTGTGTCGAGATTTGTAGTGGATCTGCACTGCCTAGGTCGACTAAGGTTGAAATGGATTCAACTGTCAAGCAGCTGAAGGTTGAGATTGTTTCAAAGCCAGCATCATGTCCAAGCTGTAAGCTGTTCGGGCACAGGGCTTCCTCTTGCCCATCGAAGGCAAGGAAACCAATCCCGAATAATGATTTACAGGTAAGGCACGAGAAGCAGAGAGGTGTTTGCATAAATGCCTCTAAAGACAAAGTGACTCAAGCTGCTGAAGAATAAGGAGGATCGTTGGTGATGCCTGTAGGTATTGCTGATGAAGACGAGAGCTTGCAGAACTTCATCATTCAGCAGGTTCAAGAAGTAGTCCTCACTAGTTGTGCTTTGGCTCATGATCATGAACCCAAAGGTCCTGTAGGTGGGATTATGGAACTAGATATGATTGGGTCATCCCTAATATGCAATCTGGACTGTGACGATCGTCTCGCGAAAATAAGATTAACTAATGCGGAAGCGTTCATCAAGCAGCGGATTAGCGAAAATCACTAAAAATTAAAACTTTTTGCAAAGAGATCCATTCACAGGAAAACCCCTTTCATTCAGAACCAAAGTAAAGCTTTACATCCTGGTTCATATATATACATCTCATGTACTTTTGCTTCTCGAGGAATGCAAACATTAACTACTCTATCTTAACTATACACAGGTAGTATAAAACCCTCGAGGCATTAAGCCAAAATCTCGAAATCACTAACTACTACTCCGAGGACCTGAGAGTACAGAGACGACACATAGGACTTTATATACATCTGAACATGACATGACAGCCAATGTCTCCACCTGAGACTTCACTGCTATCCCTGCTGCTGATGTTGTTGTCCTTCACCTCCTGAAGGATTCCTGTCTCTTTGTCCGCGTCCACCTAAAAATGTGGTTCCCACGGGGGTGAGACAATTATAAAAATTGCCCCAGCGAGAGATATAACTCTCCGCCAGAAACATTGTTATTGTAACTTAAGAAGATAAATATGAACAGAGAAATCATATTTAATTGACAGCAGGTAAATGTCTAACAGTTTAGAACATCATTCTATGTCAGAAGCATTACAGTTAAAATAGAATCAACATATCATTTATCCTTTAAGGAATATGAAGAACATGTATAACATCTATTCAAACTACAGAATCATTATCACTACATTAACGTTCTTCAGGCTTATATCATATATTTAAAGCCTGGAATTATCGTTGTGGAGTCATGGCCCGTAGCCACACTCTTTTCACAAGGTGTTGGGATCTCAATCCCTTATTTCAACACTGGGAATTCTCATCCCTTCACAATTTCAATGCACTAACATGTGATTCTGGGTAATTAAACCCTTAGCTCATCACCTGAGCATTGTTACCACATTCTCCAGCAATTAACACCTTTAGGTCATCTGACCAAGATAAGCATGATACTTGTTATACAAGCATCCATCATGGCACTTGAGGCCCATCAACTCTCTTGCTACCTCTTACTGGGCACAAGGTATATTATGGCACACAAGGCCCAATAAACAAATTCAAACTAATAACACATCATAGCTCATACGTGGCTATGCTCATCATCTCATGATACCTGCATGGTTATCACATATGATAGCAGCACATCAATTATCTATCATCACCATGCAAAAACAATATATTAATAATTCAAGGGTATTATCCTTAATCCTTTACCAGGATTAGGATTTCCATCACACATCTCATGTATCAGTATTACCCTTAATCCTTTACCAGGATTAGGATTTCCATCACAAATCTCATGTATCAGTATTACCCTTAATCCTTTACCAGGATTAGGATTTCCATCACAAATCTCATGTATCTGTATTACCCTTAATCCTTTACTAGGATTAGGATTTCCATTACAAATCTCATGTATCATATTCAAGTATGAATTCTATTCTTTTATTAGGGAATTCTGGTTTCACATACCATTTCCCTCCATTAGAATAGGGATTGCATATAGCATCACCCTTCATTAGGGTTTCATATCACATTGCCCATAATTAGGGTTTACTAATCATTCCCAATTAGGGTTTCTCATAAAATCACCCTCAATTAGGGCTTCACATGGATACACCTTCAATTAGGGTTTCACATGGATACACCCTCAACTAGGGTTTGAGTTCAATAACCCTGTCAATTAGGGTTTATGTTCATGTTTAGGGTTTCATGATCTCTTTGCTTAAGGATCATAACCCTTAATCACCACATGAATCATATTCATGTATCAATTCATGCTATCAACTTATTAACTTGATTAGGTCATATCAACTCTTTAGTCGTGTACATACAACTATGATTAACATAGTGTATCAAGTCATTGATCCTATAAGCAATTAGGGATTCATCCCTTAATTGACACTTAATCACTTAGGTACTATTAGGGTTTGAACCTCTGTACTTTCATTGATTGTCATTACTAATCATCATTGGATCAATAGTACATTCATCATCACATTGGACCTCCATTACATAAGGTATCCAAATGAATTAGGGTTTTCAATGTTGATTCCTTCAATCATTGAATTCATGGAACCAATCATCAATTGGACCTATACTCATACTTCAATTGAATTTAATAGGTCAACCTTAAACTGATTTGACCCTCATTTGACCCTCAATTTATCATCAATTAGGGTTTGATTCAATTGAATTAGGGTTTGGAATCGAAGATCCAACAACACTCATCAATGAAAGATTGGTTACTTTGAAACTATTGAACCATTATCCAAATTGGGTATGACCTGACCCCAAACGGTCTTGAGGTCATTTGGATGACCTCCAAACGGTCTTGAGACCATTTTCCCATCATATCACTCAAATCCAAGCCATCCAATTAAGGTTTGGATCATTGGATTGATCACCAAATCAGCATTGCATTGTATAACAGCTTGGTACCTTTAGACCTTCAAACACCTAACCATACTCAACCCTAGACCTCCAAACGGTCTTGGGTGACCACCAAACGGTCTTGAGACAGTTTGGATGAGCTCCAAACGGTCTTGAGACCGTTTGGCCCATCCAACCTTTGGATTCTAGTGAAAAATCATCATGGATTGGTCTATCGAGTTGATCAACAAATCAGCACTACATTGCAATATGATTAGTACCTTTGGGCCTTCAATTGGTCAACTATACTTGACCCCAAACCTCCAAACGGTCTTGGGGTGATCCCCAAACGGTCTTGAAACCGTTTGGGCTAATCAACCCAAAATCTCAACTTAACTCATTGGAATTTCAGCATTGTTTTCAATTAGGGTTTGCCTAATTGAATAGCCTTCAACTCATGATTCCTTGGGAGTTAATCCCTCAAATTCGGTGAGTCATTAGATCACATCATTAGGAACAGTAATACCAAACGGTCAACGCTTGGTAAACGCACTCAAACGGTCTTGAGACCGTTTGCCCAAAAAGTTCAATTAAATCAGATTGAAAATCAGCACTTAATCCAATTATGTTTCCCTAATTGATTAGGCTTCAACTCACGATTCCTTTGGATTTAATCCCTCAAATTTGGAGGGTTATTAATAAACATAATTATGATCAGGAATACCAAACAGTAAACGCTTGGTCAACCATCTCAAATGGTCTTGAAACCATTTTCTCAACCAGGTCAAGTTAATCAGGTTGAAAATCAGCACATAATTCAATTCGATTGCCTAATTGATTGGCCTTCAACTCTCGATTCCTTTGGAGTTAATCCCTCAAATTTGGAGGGTTATCAGCCTACATAATTAGGAACAAAATTCCCAAACGGTCAACGCTTGGTCAACCATCTCAAACGGTCTTGAAACCGTTTGCTCCCAAACGGTCTTGAAACTGTTTGCTCCCAAACGGTTTCAAACCGTTTGCCCTTAAACGGTTTGCTGAAACCGCATAGCCAATCAAATTAAAACGATTTGGAGTAGCTATCAAAACGGTTTTGCTTGGTAATTTTCTTTGGATAAGCATCTAGGATGATGTCATCATCCCCTTCTTTCGAACAACCAAGAACAGCAACCGTTCTTGATGGAAATTGCAGCAAAGAAACAAGAGTGCATCAAATTGAAGAAATCAATCAACAAAGCATAGAGAATTGATGCAATAGCAATGTTTAAGGGTTTGAGTTATAAAACCCGCCTCCAATTGAGATCCAAAGCTCCAAGCTCACGCCATTAATGGTGGATGAAGCTCTATCAACTCCCCCTAGGCTCGTCCTCAAGCTTTTGATTGCAAAAGTTGGCTAGGGTTGAAGAGGAGATCGAAATAAGAAGGAATCCATAATTTATTTTCGATTTCCTCCATGAAATCAAGGATAACGAAGGTCAAGAGCTTACCAACAGGTAGGGAGTCGTCCTCCTGCTCCTATCTAGCTCCTTGGTCGGTTTTGCAAGCAAAGGAAAGAAGAAAATCCGAAATAGCCTTTCATTTGGCTTGAAAAAGGCACTTTTATAAGGAAATTGATGAGAGAGAAAATGCATTATTAAAATGCATTAAATTCCAAAAATATGGCCGCCTCTTCCCCCTCAAATCCCTTAAGGACGAGGCACCTTCCTTTTCCTTTAATTCTCCTTCATTATCCTTAATTTAAAGAAAAGCAAATTAAGCACCTTAATGCTTATTATATTAATATCCATATGTGAGTGGGTTTTCTTTTTCTTATAATAAGTTGAGTGGAATTTCACCTACTTAGGATATTTTCATTCCTTATCTTGGCAAAGGAACGTCCATCCTTATTCAAAATCAACCCAAAACATTTTGGTTGAAAGCCCTTCAATTATTTTTATTCATTTTTGCCCTAAATCAAATTAGGGTTTTCAATTAGGCATTAATCTTGATTATTTTAATATCATGATTCTCTCTCCTCCAACTTAATTCAAAAGAGGCACCCCTCTCACTTTATTTGCTCTACATGATGCCAAGAAATATTAGGGACCTTATTGAAGTGGTAATTTGCATATTGAACCCTAGGTTTTGGGTAAATTGCACTTTTCACCAAAACTAGGTTTTAATGCACAACATTGCTTTACAAGCTTAATCTTGGTGCCCAAGCTTGTGGAAACCATACCACTACATCACATTCATTATTATGATGTCTTAATATCAGAGTAACATCTTATCATGCAACATTTGCAAGTTAACCCCTCGACTTGGGTAATTTGCACTTTAGTCCAAAATAAGCAAACATTGCTTCAACATTGCTCAAACAGGACCAAAATTGAAACATAAGTTTCTTATGAGGCCTAATTACTTTTTCCAAAATAAGATTAAGAATCTACTTAACTTTATTAGTCAAAACATCTAGGGTTAAATCATAACCCAGGTCAGGGATGTTACATGGACAACCTTAATCTTGATTGGGAATTGGAACTTGCTCGCAGCTGTTCAGATTCGTGGAAGGTTAACAAAATTTGGGAAAGTAGTGGCTGTTCGGATGACTACCAACTGAGGAAGACACAACTCTTTGATGATGATGATGGCTCTATGGAATACTCCCTTTTAGGGATTGATTCTGACCGCTTGGTGATTGAATCTCTGGAGTTTGAGGAATCTTGGGACAACAGGAAAAAGAAGTCAGCAAAGATGAAGAGGGATGGGGGTTGAGGTGCTTCATTTTTATCTCTGTCCTGGTCTTGTGTTACAGCTGGTCTCGAGCTGGTTTTAAGGAGTTATCAGTCGATTTCTTGGAGTTGGGGTCTGAGTTTCATAGTTCTCAGGTTGTTGATCAGCCCTCATATTTTCAGGAAATGAGTTTACTGTTAGTGAGTGAGCAGTCAGTCTTATGGGCTCTATGATTTGATGAGACCAGCTTTTTGGTTCTTCTTGATGATTGCTTAGCCTGCTGGAGATCGTATCTGGTTACTGGTTAGTAAAAGAGTTGATCAATTGGGCCTAGGTCTTTGTTTTATCTGGTTCAGATTGTCTTTGCTTGTTGGTTATTCCACATTCTTTCAGATGCAGTTTTTAAAGCCAGTGTGTGAATGATTAGCTTGTTGAGTTAATTTGTGCTAAAGGATCATTGTGCTGCAGGCTTTCTTGATTGATTCTTTTGATCGTCAGAAATTGTGCCTAGATGATAGTAGATGGGGTTCCTTCCATGATGCTCATGGGTTTTCTTGGATACTGAACTGATGACTCTGGCTGCTCATTCTGCCATACTTTCAGAGGAAGGATCTATTGCCTATGTCATTATGAGTTGTATTGTGGGTCTAGGTTGTATCTCTAGCTACCTCTGAGTCTGTATTGTGGGTCTGCCCCCTTCTGTTGTTTAAGTAGTTAGTTACTATGTTTTAGTAGCTTAGCTCAGTCAGTTTATCTAGTTGTTGGATGTTCTTTTCAGGTTTGTTTTGGGGGTGCAATCTCTTGTACCCAAAGTTTTGGGAACTTAAAGCTTAGTAACACGATTTTTTACCGACCAAAAAAAACTATTAGACCATCATTCAAATTGGACATGACCTGACCTCAAACAGTCTGAAGGTCGTTTGGATGACCTCCAAATGGTCTTGAGACCGTTTGCCCATCCCATCATCAAAATCCATGACATCCAATTAGGGTTTGGATCATTGGATTGATCATCAAATCATCACTTAATTGCAAATCAGTTTGGTATCTTTGGATCTTCAAATATCCAACCATGCTCAACCCTAGACCTCCAAATGGTCTTGTGTGACCCTCAAATGGTCTTTAGACCGTTTGGGTGATTCCCAAATGGTTTTGAAACCGTTTGGGTCAATCAACCCAAAGTTCTAGCTTAACCAATTTAGAAATCAGCACTTAACCCGATTAGGGTTTGGTGATTGATTGTCCTTCAACTCATGAACCAATTGATACTAGTCAATTATATTTAAGGAGTCATTAACCATCAATATTGTCAACAATTATCCAAATGGTCAACCATGGTCAACGCCCTCAAAAGGTTTTGAAACCGGTTGCCCTTAAACGGTTTGTGAAACCGTTTGCCCCTAAACGGTTTTGAAACTGTTTGCTCCCAAACGGTTTGTGAAACTATTTGAACATTTAATTGAAACTGTTTGTCCTAGATATTTGGGGAGGTGTGTGCTTATGATGATGTCATCATCATCAAGCTCTAAACTCACGAAATCTGCTGTGATTTCCATGGAGATTGCATCAATCAACCAAACCAATTATCGTGAATGTAGAAATGATCATTATTTGCTAAGGAATTGAATGCAATAAAAAAAATCAAGGATTCAAGTTATAAAACCCTCCTCCAATTGAGATCAAAAGTTCCAAGATCACGCCAAAAATGGTGGATGAAGCTTTTGCAACTCCCCCTAGGCTCGTCCTCAAGCTTTTGGTTGAAAAGATTGGCTAGGGTTGAAGAGGAGATCGAATTAAGAAGAAATCAATGATTTATTTTCGATTTCCACCATGGAATCAAGGTGAAAAGGGATCAAGAACCTTACCAACAGGTTGGATCTCGTCCTCCAGGTCCTCCCTAGCTCCCTTGGTCATTTTCCAAGTAAGGAGAAGAAGTGGAAACGGAAAAGCCTTTCATTTGGCTTGGAAAAGGTCTTTTTATAAGAAATTCAATGAGAGAGAAAATGTTTTATAAAAGTATATTAATTCCGATATTGTTGCCACCTCTTCCCCCTTGGTTTATTGTATAAAAAGGAAACTCTATCCCCACATAACTCCCTTCCATTATCCAAGAATTATGGGAAAAGAAATTAAGCACCTTAACCTTTATAATAAGAATATCCATATTTGAGTGGAAATTCTTTTTCTTATAATAATGGTGAGTGGAGTTTCACCTTCTTAGGATATACTCGTGAATTTGCAAGGCTTAATATCGTCCACACATATCTGAATCCAACCATTTTAATTTTGTTTGATGGCCCTTCAATTATTTTATTTATTTTTGCATTAAATTGAATTAGGGTTTCAATTGGGCTTGAACCTTGATTGTTTTAATATCAAGATTCTCTCTCATCCAACTTAATTCAAATGAGGCGCCCCTCTCATTTTATTTGCTCTAAATGATGTCAAGAAACATTAGGGACCTTATTGAAGTGGTAATTTGCATATTGAATCCTAGGTTTTGGGTAAATTGCACTTTACACCAAAACTATGTTTTAATGCACAAACATTGTTTTATCAGCTCTTTCTTGATACCCAGGCTTTCATAAGCCATTCCTCTGCATCATCTTCATTCTGATGATGCCAAACTACTTGAGGAACATTTATCAAGTAACATTTGCAAGTTAAACCCTCAACTAGGATAATTCGCACTTTAGTCCTAAATAAGCAAACATTGCTTCAACATTATTCAAACATGACCAAAATTGAAACATAAGCTCCTCTTGAGCCTTAATTACTTTTCACCAAATAAAATTAAGGATTTAATTATTTTTCTTAAACAAAAATTCTAGGTTTAAGGCATAACCCAGGTCAAGGATGTTACAAATTATAAACCCCTAATAAGGATTTCGTCCCCGAAATCCCAGATAAAGGAAGATAGCTATTATTCATGCATCATATTATCATGTCATCACATAACATCTCATTATTATGGAGACACCATAGAGTTTTGATCAATACAAAGTTATTCCACACAAGTTTATCATGGAATAATTCACATGGGACATATACTCCCATGTTCCTTAGTTAGTTCAACATTTCTCTTTCAATATCACAATTATATTCTATCATCCACTTGAGACTATAAGTCTTTTCATACCCTGATTGTGCCATCTCACCTGATAACACCATACTAGCCTTCGTATTACTTGCACTAACTGTTTCATTAGTTGTTCATTCTCTTATCATAAGGAAAGGTTACTTATCAATCAAGAACTTATCTCAAAGGTATCTTCAATTGTTATATTTATGCAAAGCATAAACCCCTAACATATGATGTTCATATTATTTTACATGTTTAATTTGATTTCATGGTTGACCATTCTAGATAGTCAACATATATCATATGATATTTCTTTAGATACCAGGATTTCTCACCTTGGTACCTATCACATGTGTTAAAAACACATCACATCTTTATCTTCCTTTCATCTCGGGACATTACTTGTTACATATATCTTCACCTTGGAGCCAAAGTCCAAGATAAACTAATACCTTTCTAAGTATCCATCACATAAACATCTTTATATTATGCACATCAAGTGTCCTATGACCCACTTGATTGCCATGTCCCTGAAAGGAAAGAGAACAAAGAATCATATTTCTCTTATTATTTCATATATTTTCAACTATTCCTGAAACATTTACTCTTTGTCTCATCCTAGGTTCCTTGCCCTAGCATAGGAATTATAAGGATGATTACATGACATTATTCCTTTCTTTATTATTATCTAACATGTTTAAGATCATCTTAGGATCTCATCACATTTTCCATTTCCATATTATGGAAAGGATCTTTATAATACTTATAACTTTATTAGATAAGATTCATCTCCCTTATTTTCATTCTTATCTTATGAGGATTATACTTTTAATTCCTCATACAAACATGCTCATCTGAGGTTATCTCAGATTTCTCTTTCTTATGCTTAGGACAGGACACATTTATTTATTCCATATTTCTTATTTCATGATACTCATTAGATTGTATCAGAATGACTACTTTATCAGAGCAATCAAAAAGATTACAATCTAAGAGTTTCCATACTCACTTTATCATCAATAGTTGTATACCTGGCCAGGGTATATAAATACTGAGATAAGGTAGTATGCACTTGTATACTATCATATTCCTTCCTTTTCATATTATCACAAGTATAAAACTTAATATTACTGGATTTTATCCAGGCATCTCTTCAATACCTCATCTTTTTCTCATATAGGTAAGGGCAACATGAAACATCTATAATGTTTATTATGCAAAATATAAGTCCTCATAGGACTAATTAAAGAAAACTCAATCAATTACTTTCTCAATTTAACTCAGAAAACCATAAAAAGACATAATAGAATGACATTATTTTGTCTAACCTGTCATGATTTGTGGATGGTTTACTGCCTTAGGATGACTCTGCCTCAGAGGTTGATTCACCATACCATTTCTGGCTGAACAATTTCTTGCCAGATGTCCTACTTGTTTGCATTGGTAGCAAATTTCGGGTGCTAGATGTGGTTTAGAAGGTTCTTTACCCCTTCTAGATGACCATTGCCTTGGTGCACTAGGCCCTAGTTGTACTGATGGTACCAAAAACTTCTTATTTTTCGAACTACCAGGCTTCTGTTCCTGAATTTGGATAGGCCTTTTCTCAATTCTTCCTTTATATTCCTTTTCTGGACAATTAGGTCTGATATGTCTAGGCTTCCTACACCTATGGTAGATCCAAGTTTTAGATTGTATCCTATTCCTTTCATCATTATTCATTGCTCCAACATGTTGAGTTGAGCAGGAAACCTATTGGAGTTCAACACTTCATCATTTGGGGCTGGCATTGTAGGTTGCATTGCTAATGCACGATCTACTATATGTATCATAGTTGTCCTAAATTGCTCAAACAGAGCAAGGAAAGCTGGGCTCTCTATCATGGCTATGTCAAACTGGGGATGTGCATGTATATGTTCTTCTCTGCTCTGATCCCCTACATCCTTTCTTGATGCAAAATTACTGCTTTCTGCAACAAACTCCTCATGTGACCCAGTCATCTTCAAGTTCTTCTTCTCCTATATGAGTAGAAGACACTATCAGATACACTGGAAGATACTAGAATAGACTCTACTACCTTACTCCTATGTCTCTGTAGACTCAGCGAACCTAGGGCTCTGATACCACTAAATTGTGGCATCCAACTTATAAAAACAAGATTTACTTAAGCGGAAGCGAATCATTTGCAGTAGATTACTGAAAATCACAAAAAATTAAAACTTTTTGAAAAGAGATTCACACATAGGAAATATTTTTCTTCAAGAACCAAAGTATAATATTTACATTTTATTCCATAAGTACACAACCTATACTATCTCTTCTCAATGATTACAACATCAACTGCCCTATTCAACATTATATACAGACAACATAAAATCCTTGAGGCATCAAGCCAAAATCTCAGATCGATTCATTAAAAACACTGACTATTGACTCCAAGGACCTGAGAGTACAGAGATGACGCATAGGACTACTAGTTATGACTTGACTGACAGTATCTCCACCTGAGATATTACGGTTGTCCCTGATGTTGTTGTTGTTCTTTCTCTGCTATAGGGTTTCTGCTTCTTCGTCTGCGTCCACCTAAAAACATTAGATCCCACGGGGGTGAGACAATTGTAAATTGCCGCAGCAGGAGATATAACTCTCTGCCAAACCACTGTTATAGCAGTTTATTATAATAAAATTGAGCAGGATTCCTTATATTTTAACAGCAGTATTAATCATTGAATGAACAGAGTAACATAATCTCCTTTCCCAAGGAGAGCATTACATTTATCAATGATAGAATCATAATTCATCCTTCTACTTGCAATGAGTATAAAGAGATATGAATAACATTTATCAACTAGAGATGCATAAAAGAGTGTGACATCAGCCAATGAATTTCCGTATTCAATCCTTAAGCAAACATGCTATACGACTGATTACATTTTACAATCACACTTATGCCCTGAGGAGATGAGGTATACCGCTCATACTCCAACCGACCATTGCGAAGTCGAAATCGGTGCCATACAAGGTCAAAGGTAGAGCCGACTACCAAGACCTCCCTTATCTCGGTCAGTACGAGATCAAATGCAGGGCATGTTGTGTCTCTGCTAAATAGCTTTCCAGGGTATACTGGCAACTTTGCTATTAGAGTTATAGTGGTGTGCTGCACTCTCTTCGCAATCGTGAGATTTCTTGTTTATCTCCATCGATCCAGCATTAAAATTATTGGGAGATGTGTATTGCATCTGTCCCAATCATCCAGATATTCATGGTACATCCATCCCGGTATAATAATGAAGGATTGAGAGGTTTAATGTTTACCTTTCCTCAATCCCCTCATTAGGACGTCAGGATACATTCGCCCATTGCCCCCACATATTCAAAATATGAGTTCCGGGTTTTACCGCAGAGCACCCGTTTCACCATCCAACAAGTTCTGACACTAACGGTTATATGGTCAGGGCTCTACATGATATGATTTCACTTGATTAATTAAGTACATTAGCATATTCTTTTAGCATCAGTCAAGTTCTCAAACATAACTTATTCAAACAAATGCTATAAAGAAACATGTACTATCTTTATCAATCATTTCTCAATCTTTATAAGACATTGGGATCTCAGTCCCTCATTTCATTTCTTTGAAAGTTCACATCCCTCAACAACATCATTATCATACTTATCAATTTTAGGCATTCATACCCTCAAATCATCACTATCATTGTTACCACTTGTTAGGTAACTATTACCTCCAGGTCCTCAGACCGAGGTATACATAATACTTGTTACACAAGTATCTCACATGGCTTACTAGGCCTATTAAGTGTTTTGTCACCTTTCATTAGGCAACAACTTATTCAAGGAACTCATAAGGTCCATACACATTTTTTTACTTTTACTAAGCAACAACAACGTTAGGCACATAAGGCCATACAACATATTTATTATATGAATGTCATAGCTCAAATCTGGCTATATTCATCATCTCATGATGTCTACATGATTAATAGACATGATAACAGTCATGCAAATCATTTATCATATCATATGAAACAATAGTAACACCACCATCCTTTATCAAGATTAGGGTTATTTATCAAATAGGGCTTTTCATTCCCTTTACTCAAAATTAGGGTTAGGGTTTCCCATCTTACATTAATTAGGGTTTCATGCTCACATTATTAGTTCAACCCTAATATGTTGCTCCACACCTCTAGGAGCATTCAAAGATATCATAAGTATTTGCTTATGATCACTATTCTCATCATATATCATTAATGATCATCAATTCAAGGTATGAGTGCATTTCTCATCCTTATCATGGTATGATTACATCATACTCATTGATTTGACTTAACCTCGTTCTCAATGTATATTAGTCAACATTTATCAAAGTACATTGAGTTCATTACATCTTTATTGTAACAATTACATATCACATACTCCATGTGTTTCTTATCCAAGAATACTGGATTAGAGGTTCAACAAGATATGTCTACACTGAAATGATGAATGTGATATCTATCATGTCTTGATGTATCACTTTCTTCTCATTTCCATCTTTCTTAAGTTAATCTACTAACCTTGTATTAAGGTATTTCCCTCTTAATACTTTATCCACTAACTTGTCACTTTCATCATATGGTGCATAGATTACACCTTAGAATTGTTCCACTATCTTTAATGATGTGGACTTATCTGATGGTTAGGCAATGTTGAATATAGGATAAACCATTATCCATCACTTTAGATATTTCAACTCTTAGGATGTTATCCACATCATTATTTAGTATAGCATACATCATTCCTAAGAGTTTCATATCCTCATCATTGTAAGGTGTATAGGGTTGTTACACATGCATGAAATGAGATATATGATGATCTAGGAATCATCTTGTCCCTTAGACCCTTACTCATTATAGTATCAACATTATCATTCATATAGTTCATCAACTTTACCCTTGATTGTAATAACCACATCCTACTTTATTATATTGGCCATTATTCCATCACTATGGTATCATATATCATTATATGGCATCACCCTAGATTTAAGTTTCTCATAATATCATTACATCAAGGTCTTACATAACATCATTCTAATTTAGGGATTTTCATGGAATTACTCTAGATCAGGGTTTCTCATTCAATAACCCACAATTAGGGTTTACTATTCATTCCAACTAAGGTTTCTCATAACATCACTCTCAATTAGGATTTCTCATGGATTCACCCTCAATTAGGGTTTCACATGGATTCACCCTCAATTAGGGTTTCACATGGATTCACCCTCAATTAGGGTTTCACATGGATTCACCCTCAATTAGGGTTTCACATGGATTCACCCTTAATTAGGGTTAAACATGGATTCACCCTCAATTAGGGTTTCTCATGAAATTACCCAGAATTTGGATTTCCCATATTATCATCCCGGTTTAGAGTCACAACATTACTCTTGATTTGGGTTAAATCTGATATTGCCCTAGATTTAGGTTAGACCTCAACAACCTCCTTGATTAGGGTTTCATATTAAGGATCATACCCTAATTACTTAATCATTCATGTTGAAGGTGTTGAGACTTATCCATTACATGATTATCATTCATGTAGGAAGTCCTCTCTCTCTCATCCTCTATAAGATAATACTACTTCAGACTTGATTAGACTAAATCAACTTAACTTGAAAGAAGAATTGACACTTAATCCATTATGTCATTTCTTTCATAATCATTAAAGATTAATTTTCCAAAGGGTACTAATCACCCTATCTCATTAAGGGTACAATTATTATAATCACCCTTGGTTCACATCATGTAATGTTCAATTAAATAATTGAACCTTACTCACTTTAAGTGTTCATATGGTTTGGTTGATTAACTTCCAAACGATCTTAGTCTCTTAAACTTCAAACGGTCTTGACCAATTAGACCTCAAACGGTCTTGGTCTAAGGGTTTGAAACCATTTGGTAAAGGTGGTGCTTGAAACTGTTTGCCAAAGCAAGTACTTGAAACCATTTGCTAAAGCAAGTACTTGAAACCATTTTCTAAAGCACTCATGAGATCGATTGGGCCTCAAATGGTTTGGGATCGTTTGGTCCAAACCTTCTCAAAACCGATTGGACCAAAGATGGTCTCAACCGCTCAAACTGTTTTAGGGTTTCCAAGATTGATTCCTTCATTGATTGAATTCATATAATCACTCATCAATTGAACCTAACACCATACTTCTATTGAGATTAATAGAACATCCTTCAACTGATTTAACCCTCAATTAATCACCAATTAGGATTTTGAATCAATTGGATTAGAGATTGAAATCGATGAACCTTCAATATTAGTCATTGCATTATTAATTACTTTGAAACTATTGGACCATCATTCAAATTGGACATGACCTGTCCTCAAACGGTCTTAAGGTCGTTTGGATGACCTCCAAACGGTCTTGAGACCATTTGCCCATCCCATTATCAAAATCCATGGCATCGAATTAGGGTTTGGATCATTGGATTGATCATCAAATCATCACTTAATTGCAAATCAGTTTGGTATCTTTGGATCTTCAAATATCCAACCATGCTCAACCCTAGACCTCCAAATGGTCTTGGGTGACCCTCAAATGGTCTTGAGACCGTGCAGGTGATTCCTAAATAGTTTTGAAACCGTTTGGGTCAATCAACCCAAAGTTCTAGCTTAACCAATATAGAAATCAGCACTTAACCCGATTAGGGTTTGGTGATTGATTGTCCTTCAACTCATGAACCAATTGATACTAGTCAATTATATTTAAGGAGTCATTAACCATCAACATGGCCAATAATTCTCCAAACGGTCAACTATGGTGAACGCCCTCAAACGGTTTTGAAACTGGTTGCCCTTAAACGGTTTGTGAAAGTGTTTGCCCCTAAACGGTTTTGAAACCGTTTGCTCCCAAACGGTTTGTGAAACCATTTGAACATTTTAATTGAAACCGTTTGGCCTAGATATTTGGGGAGGTGTGTGCTTATGATGATGTCATCATAATCAAGCTCTAAACTCACGAAATATGTTGTGATTTCCATGGAGATTGCATCAATCAACCAAATCAATTATCGTGAATGTAGAAATGATCATTATTTGCTAAGGAATTGAATGCAATAACAAAATCAAGGGTTCAAGTTATAAAACCCACCTCCAATTGAGATCCAAAGCTCCAAGCTCATTCCAACAATGGTGGATGAAGCTTTTGCAACTCCCCCTAGGCTCGTCCTCAAGCTTTTGGTTGAAAAGATTGGCTAGGGTTGAAGAGGAGATCGAATTAAGAAGAAATCAATGATTTATTTTCGATTTCCACCATGGAATCAAGGTGAAAAGGGATCAAGAACCTTACCAACATGTTGGGGCTCGTCCTACAGGTCCTCCCTATCTCCCTTGGTCGTTTTCCAAGCAAGGAGAAGAAATGGAAACGGAAAAGCCTTTCATTTGTCTTGGAAAAGGTCCTTTTATAAGAAATTCAATGAGAGAGAAAATGTTTTATAAAAGTCTATTAATTCTGAAATTGTCGCCACCTCTTCCCCCTTGGTTTCTTGTATACAAAGTTATCTCTATCCCCACCGAACTCCCTTCCATTATCCAAGAATTATGGGAAAAGAAATTAAGCACCTTAACCTTTATAATAAGAATATCCATATTTGAGTGGAAATTCTTTTTCTTATAATAATGGTGAGTGGAGTTTCACCTATTTAGGATATACTCGTGCCTTTGAAAGGATTAAGATCGTCCACACATATCTGAATCCAACAATTTTAATTTTGGTTGAAGACCCTTCAATTATTTTATTTATTTTTGCATTAAATTAAATTAGGGTTTCAATTGGGCTTAAATCTTGATTATTTTGATATCAAGATTCTCTCTCCTCCAACTTAATTCAAATGAGGCGCCCCTCTCATTTTCTTTGCTCTAAATGATGTCAAGAAACATTAGGGACCTTATTGAAGTGGTAATTTGCATATTGAACCCTAGGTTTTGGGTAAATTGCACTTTACGCCAAAACTAGGTTGTAATGCACAAACATTGTTTTATCAGCTCTTTCTTGATACCCAGGCTTTCATAAGCCATTCCTCTGCATCATCTTCATTCTCATGATTCCAAACTACTTGAGGAACATTTATCAAGTAACATTTGCAAGTTAAACCCTCAACTAGGATAATTTGCACTTTAGTCCTAAATAAGCAAACATTGCTTCAACATTATACAAACAGGACCAAAATTGAAACATAAGCTCCTCTTGAGCCTTAATTACTTTTCACCAAATAAAATTAAGGATTTAATTATTTTTCTTAAACAAAACTTCTAGGGTTAAGGTATAACCCAGGTGAGGGATGTTATAGTTATAGGGTACTCCATGGATGACATTAAGGGTCTAAGCCCAGCCTTATGCATGCACCACATAAATCTGGAAGATATTCCAAGACTCTAGATCAACCATTGAGGAAGTTAAACTAGATGCTCAAGGAGGATGTTAAGAAGGAGCTGATCAAATTACGTGATGCATGAATCATATACCCTATAAGCGATAGCAATTGGGTCATCCCAATTCATTTCATGCCTAAAAAAGGTGGGATGACTGTTGTAAGAGGATAGAATGGAGAAGATTTAGTTACGCGAACTGTCACTAGTTTGCGTATGTGCATAAATTATCAAAAATTAAATGATGCTACAAGGAAGGATCTTTCCCCCTACCCTTTATCTATCAAGTCTTAGAAAGATTAGCGCATCATGCATATTTTTGCTTTATGGATGGATATTCTAGATTTTATCAAGTACCAATCCACCCAGATGATCTGGAAAGACTACATTTACCTACATGGCCACCTATAGTTTTAGAAGAATGTCATTTAGGTTATGTAATGCACCTGCAACCTTTAAGAGGTGCATGATTTCTATGTTCTCTGATTTCCTAGAAGATATAATGGATGTTTTTATGGATGACTTCTCTATTTATGGAATAGATTTTGATAGATGTCTCAATAATCTTTCCCTAGTTTTGCAACACTGTGAGGAGAAACCTAGTCTTGAGTTGGGAAAATTGCCATTTCATGGTTCAAGATGGTATGGTGTAGGGGCATAAGATCTCGGAGAAAGGAATAGAGGTTGACCTTAGCAAGATCGAGGCTATATCCAAGCTCCCACCTCTAAAATCATTTAAAAGAGTGAGAAGTTTCTTGGGACATGTGGGGTATTATAGAAGATTTATTAAAGATTTCTTGAAAATAGGCAAGCCCTTGTCTAACCTATTGGTAAAGGTTGTAGAGTTTGATTTTTCTGATAAGTGTCTTGAGGCATTTAATGTCCGGAAGAATGCTTTGACTACTACCCCTTTCCTACAAGCCCCAGATTGGGAACTCCCACTCAAAATCATGTGCAACGCCAGTGACTATGTCATTGGGGTTGTTCTTGGTTAAAGGAAGGATAAGAAGCATCACACAATCTATTATGCCAGTCAGACTCTAGATGAAGTGCAAGTAAATTACACCACCATGGAAAAGGAGATGATGGCAATTGTGTTTGCTTTTGACAAATTCATATCTTACTTGATAGGATCCAAGGTAAAGGTTTATACAGACCATGGAGAAATTAAGTACCTGATGCAAAAGAAGGATACAAAGACAAGGTTATTGAGATGGGCTTTGTTGTTGCAAGAATTTGATCATGAGATCATTGATAAAAAAGAATAGAGAATGTGGTTGTTGACCACTTATCAAGGATCGTAGTCATGAATGAGAATCAGATGCTAGTTAATGATAATTCTACAGATGAAGCTCTGATGATGGTCAAGTCAGTTGGACCTAACATGTCCTGGTTTGCTAACATTTGTAACTATTTGGCCTGGCAACAACTACCTCCTAATATAACATACAACCAAAAGAAGAAGTTGTTTTCTTATTTGAAAAACTATGACTGGGTTGACCCACTTATGTTCAAGAGTTGTTCTGACAACCTATATCGTTGATGTGTGCCAGAAGAGGAAGTACCTCAAATTTTGAGGGAGTGTCATTCTTCACCTTATGGTGGACACCATGGAGGAGAAAGGATTGCAGCTAAAGTCTTAAGTTAGGCTTTTATTGGCCAACCCTTTTTAAAGATGTTATGACTTTTGTCAAATCCTGCAAAGAATGTCAGCTTGCCGGAAACATCACCAAAAGGAATGAGATGTCAATGTCTGATTGGGTAGAAGTGGAAATTTTGGATGTCTAGGTAATAGACTACATGGGTCCATTCCCATCCTCAAGGGGAAACCAATACATACTAGTAGTTGTTGATTATGTTTTCAAGTGGGTGGAAGTTGTGGCAACCCCCGCTTGTGACTCCAAGGCTGCCGTTAGACTATTTGAGAAGATTATTTTTCCTAGATTTGGAGTCTCGTGCACCGTCATTAGTGATAGGGAATCCCATTTCAAGGAAAGACAATTTGAAGCACTGTTGAAAAAGTATGGATTCAAACATAAGGTTGCAACACCTTACCAACCACAGACATCAGGCCAAGTTGAAGTACCCAATTGGTAGATTAAAGAGATTCTAGAGAAAATTGTTGGTAAGACCCACAAGGACTGGTCCATGAAACTTGACTATGCATTATGGGCCTACAAGACTGCATACAATACATCAATAGGGACTACTCCCTATAGGATCATTTATGGGAAGTCATGTCATTTGCCAGTAAAGCGAGAGCATAGAGCCCTATGGGGCATCAAGTTTTTGAACATGGATCTCAACAAGGCAGGGAAGAAGCGATACCTACAGCTACATGAGCTTGAGGAGTTGAGGTTACACGCCTATGAGAATGTTCATATCTACAAGCAGAGAACAAAGGTGTGGCATGATGCTCACATCAAGAACAAAGATGTGTTGGAAGGAGACAAGGTTTTGTTGTTCAACTCATAGATTAGATTATTTCCAGGAAAACTCAAGTCGAGGTGGTATGAACCATTCTCTGTTGTGAAGATCTATCCATCGAGAATGATCAAAATTACTAATGAAAAGACTGGTACCTTCAAGGTGAATGGACACATAATCAAAAGATATTATGAAGACAAAGCCTTTTTGAGGAGATCAAAACTCAATCTGGAAGAGCCACAACCAGCACCAGCTAATGAACCATGAGAATCCAGACATGAGAGTCAAGCTAAAGACCTAAAATTAGCACTTCTTGGGAGGCAACCCAAGGATTTACTACTTTCTTTAGTATTTCAAGGCTTTTTGTCTTCATTTAAATCTAGTATGTGTACATATCTATCATCTTGATCTTAAACTTCTCTGCTTTAAGTAACTTCAAATTTCCCTTAAGTAGGTAGTCAAATTTGATGTAGTAGCTATGTTATTGCATTTTTCAATTGCTTTAAGATGAACAAGATTAATGTTTAATTCATATATGTTTAGTTGCTTATAAAACCTTTGTACTGATAGAAACACTTTTGCTAGTTGTTTCGACTGATACCCCCCCTTTCCTTAGCTGTTGTGGCCGCAACATGTTGGCACTAGTCTCAGTTTGAACAATAGTCTCGATCATGACACTCGTCGTGGTCGTGACACTTGTCTCGGTCGCATCACCATCTGTCAATAGCGGTCAAGACGTCGCTCCCCTAGTCTGATATAAAATGACTCCTGAACAGTAACCACCCCCCTTTGCCCTTGCTTCGAGGCTTTGAAAACCCCTAGCAAAGACTCTCTAGAGAACTTGTGTGCGATCAAAGTGGACATCAAGATGACAGTGACGATGGCATTTCACTGAAGCGACGACTGGTCGAGATCACCATCAGCTGTGCTGCCGCAACATTGTTTCCCCCTTCACTATATAACCTCCAAAAGGTACCCGTTCCCACTTCTCCTTCGTCCAAACAAGATTTCTCTGATTTGTGCCACTTTGCCTTCTTCCCCACTTCTAGTCCATTTCTATGTAATATCACAAATCATCTTGCCTTGATCGTCCCTTCTGACCTGTTTCCCCCCTCTCGAACGAAGTAGACTTCTGGATCAGATGGATGGCACTCAAACTCTTTCATTTGACGTCAAAGACCCGATCTTTAAAGAAAGTCAAGCACTACAAGACTACGCACCTCCTTTTCTACCAGAACCTAGCTAGGCGACAGGTAGATTATCATGCTTGGCACTAGAAGGAGGGCAGGAAGAAGTCAGAGAGGAAGAATTAAAAAAATCGAAGATTGGACATATTTTGAGAAAGATGATTTTTTCGTGCCCTCCGCTCGATGAGCAACCAAAATCCCTATTTCAACCTTTTACCTTCTTATGCCTCATCATCATGGTCACTACACCCTACTTGTTATTTTGACCACCCCATGACATTTCACCTTCTTACTCTTTCATTCCCCCTACACATTCCCCACCTATCCACTAGAGTCAGATCGTTCAATTTTACCTCATTTTCCAATGAAAATGGACCTTCAATGTATGTGATTCAGTCGCGACAACTATTTTGGTTGAGATAGTTGTTGTGGTCATGACACTCCTTGTGGTTGTGACAGTGGTCTCGATCGGGACAATCATCTCAGTCGCTACATACCCATGTATTCTATTCAAGTAATCGCTTTGTCTCGACCGCAACAAGAGTCCCCACCTCATACTCCCATTATATTTTGTTTTTTCACCTACATATCTCCCATCATTGACCCTCTAATCCATGATCATAAGATCTAACACCTCCTTGATCGTTACTCCTAGAATATGCCACCCTGAGTAAGTGATGCTTTGTCACACCTCTTTGACGTCTCAGTTGAGAAACTAGTTTCGGCCGTGACACTAACATGGTCGTGACTACCGCCTTATTCGAGAATCTAGTTTTGGTTGCGACAATCATCTCAATCGCGACACCCGTCTCAGTTGTGACATGCAAAACTCGTAGCAGTCGCTACACTTTAAGCATGAATTAAAGTATGTCTCGACCGATACATATAATGACGCATCTCGAGCGATATGCCAAAATCACTACCCCATATCTGAATTGTTCTTGTTATTATTATCATATAAAATGTCTGACAAACTCCTATTGCCAAAATTGCAAAATGTCGACTTCCACTTCTAACAACTTGACTAGGAAGGCAACCTCTCTAAAAGGGGCAGAACAAGCTCTTGAATCAATCAACAAGGCACTGAATGGATACCCCAACATGTCACTAGAAAAGAAGCTTCGTTTGGAGCTATTAAAGAAGAAGTATGAATACATCCTTAACCACCAGACACCAGAGGAGTCCCAAGGCACTATGGAGATAGAAACTTCTGAATATGTGCCAGAGGAGGAGGAACCTAGTAAAAGAGGGAAGTGAAAAGTCATTACGCCAGAAGAACCAAAGACAAAGAAGAGGAAAGTGATGATAAATATTGGGTTGCTCGCTACTACTCCAATAGAAAAGGTAGAGCCAATTGTCAAAACTACAACAACAAAGTTGTCAGCAACTTTCATACCAAGGGACCAAGTGCACAAGTCCAACTATGATATGATCAAGAGGAGCAATGTATTCAAGCCTATAGGATACATAGAGAACAAAGACTTTGGAATGTTGGGGATCAAGGACCGAGTGATGGATTTCCTTAGAGGAGCAAACCCACATTGCATCGTCTCAACCAAGGCAGTCTCTTTGATAGAACTCACTGTCGAGTTTGTATCATCTATTGAGGTAGTCCCTGTCGATAACATGGAAAGACAGGAAGCAAGGGGAGTACAAGCTACAGGTGAGGATGGGAGGCAATGAATATTATGTGATAGAGGTAATTCTGGATAAGACTTCATAGATAATGAAGAAGAGGATAAAGCTTGTTTGGTAGCACTGGGTGAGAAGACCACAGTAGGATATAGCAGCCATAGGATGTGGGAGAAGCTGACATGAGAACTTGAACATAGCCCAAAGAAGTCTAAGGCAACACTCATCACTTTGTGCTTCATCAGGGTAATGCAAAAGATAACATCAAACACAATCTTCACAAGATCTGAAACAGGGGTAGTGTCTAAGGGAAAATATTCCTCATCTGGTCGATGCTAAATAAGAGTCCAGTAAACATAGGGAGGCTCCTGATCAAAAAGTTTTCAACAGTTGTGGGGCAAGATGTCATGAAGCTAAAAGACTCTGCATGGGAGGGCAAATAACTTTGATCGTCACCTACTTCCTGCCAGTTGAGAAGCTGAGGAGATATAAGAAAATAGAGGGGTACACAAAGATAGACATCAAGTACCTGATAATTGCTGGTATTCTAGTGTATAAAGGAGAAAATCTCTTTAATAAGCAATCCAATTATAAGTTGCTACTTCCTCTTCTAGAAATGGCCTATTATGATGCCCTGAAAGTATGCCCAAGCATGGAAGAGGTCGATAAAATGCACTCAAGTGCTGTCCACCGAATAACATACCCCTAATCATTGACTAGAGTCCAACAAGAATAAGAACCAGTGCTAGAAATAGTGCACACATGACCAAAACTGAGGAAGAAGTGGCAACAAGGTCCCGCGAGGCCATTTCAGAAGCATTGATGCAAACACCCTAGCCTCCCAGATACAACATGTCCATGTAGAAGTTGTACGACAATCATCTATAGCGGATGAGCCCCCTGCATGACGACGGAGGATTCCAAGCCGCCTCACCATCTCCACCCTCTCCTTTGATTCTTCAAACAGCACCAGAAGTACCCATAGGAACATCAGGCAACAAGATGGGCATCCCTACAACTACTCGAGAACAAGCTATAGAAGCTGAGGAAGAGCATGTAGGGAAATCTGAAGTTGTAGCGGGACCTAAACAACCAATGCCAACCCCTCTGGAAACTATAGTGGCATCAGAAACACCAGCGGGAAGAATGGAAGACCCGCCTAAGTCACCAGATGTTGAGAAAGAAACATATGTAGTGTAAGAAGGTGCGCAAAAAGAACTTGCTTAGTCAACCCAACAACGACAACCCAGCTCTCCCTAAGATATTGCCACAAACTCTCAGTCACTACCACAAACCTGTAAAAGGACAAGCACAACAACAATCACATCCACAATTGAACAACAAGAATTCATGTCAACCTTTGGCGATGTATTGGGGCATAGTTTCAATGCCATGCGGGCACAAATGCAAAACTCTTCTACATTATATATGCATATCACTTCTAGTCTGCATGTACTAATGATGCAGGTACAAAGCATAAATGCAAGAATTGTGTCACTCCCACAGCTTATGCAATCACTCAGCAACATGATGAAGGTCATGTAAACCATGGTGGCATAAATGATGGACCTCAGAAAGGAGTGGGATGCAATGTGACGATATATAAGTAAATGTGTCACCATAACAATAACACCCTTGAGGCAGTGGAATCATGTTACATCCTTGAAATTCATAGATTTCAAGCCTAAATAAAATAACAAGGAAGAGGATTAAGGGATCTTGATTGAGGATTCCAAACCCTAGGCTCATGTTAAATGGTTAATTTAAGTAAATAATGTGTGTTTGAAGATATGTGTTCATGCAAGGCTAATATAAGATGCAATGATTATCAACACCTTATTTTGGTATTTAGGAATGTAATCAAGCTTGTAAGGCCCAAGATGTGAATCGTGGGTCATAGGGACACGTTTCAGCCCAAATTGGTGAACCAGGGTTTACATACGAGTCCCTAAGATATGGATTTGGACACTTTTGTTACTCGTGATCATAAGAGATATCCAAGATATTTTTGGTTGCTAGATAATCCAAATATAAGAGTGTACATGAAAATCCAGGATACACAAAGTTATATGGTAACCTAGGTAATCAATTAAGTACCTAGTGATTCCTTAGAAGACAAGTTTAAGGTGATTATCGAATCCTTTTAGAAATGATATCTAGATCATAAAAAGATAATAACCAAAGGAGGATTATACAAGAAATAGGGAATAAAAGGGGTTTTGATGTAGGTGATATAACAATAATGTTAAAAGGGGGGGTTTATCAAAGAAAATATATCATTTATGAGGACAAAGTGTCCCCTTCACCACAAAAGCCAGACTGCATGCGGGAGTAGGAGTCTGATCCCCCCCCTCTCGGTCTAACCCTAAAGTCACATCAGCCTATAAAAGGACCAACCTTGCATGGCTTTGAGGGATATCGTTTCTCTCGCATGTAACATAAGATAAGAAGAGAGATACCACAAATGCTCTATAGGATGACCGCATGTGCATTTCGGGATCCCTCATCGACAAAGCTCCAGGGTGACGGTGTACATGAGGGATAGGGAGCACCGCACTGAGGTAGGTCGTCCCTTTGGAGGTGTTGTTGGAGGCTTGGAGGCCCATCCGCATCGTCAACATCCTGCTGGGTGACAACGTCTGTACGGGAAGAAGGAGGCAGCGAGGCAGAGTGCACTCCATGGCAGTAGCGTCGGGTCTCACGAGGAGCCCTGGTAGCTGAGACCACAACCATTGTTAGTCCTTGGTGCTGAGGTGGTGGCAGGACATGAGGCTACGATGAAGGAGGAGAGGTGACTAGGGATGAAACATGGGGATGACAGAGACAAGAGAATAGGCTGACGCAAGGTGCCATCCGCCGCCCCACGACGGGCATCGAGTTCGTTGGGACGGATGTCGTACGGATAGAGCACCTACGTGAGGGTGGGGATGATAGGCAAGTTGGTCGAGGTCTGGGATTCGGGGGACTTCGGTCGCACAACAGCCCGACGGCAGTGCAAGCCGCACATGAGGGAGAGGAAGATCAAACCGAGCGGTGATGAGTGGTTTAGTGGAATAAACCAATGAATAGCTGGTCCAAGAGAAGAACTGGGGCTGAACCATGGATTGAACCGTGCCTTCACTTAACCAATGTGGTGTTGGAACTGACCAATAGGAAGGCACCATGTGTCCCAAATATGAGGTAAAATTACATATCTTGTTTAATTCATAGAAAATGCTAGGGATGTCCAAATATAATGAACCTATATATGAAATCACTCAGAAAAACATGTACAATCTAAATAAAATAGTTTCGTGGACTAATTATGCTTCATGTTACAAATTTTTATGCAATACATGTTTTGGTGTGATTAATAAAAGGAAAACCTATATTCCTTTAATATGATGCTTAATAAGTAGATTCGTTTATTTTGAGATAATACCTAATCTTGACATGTATAATGAGGAAATCGTTGATAATGATGAATAATTGATGTTTCTAGATTGAGAATCTCATGCATGTATATTTAGGGTTTTGAAACCAATGTGGAAATCTTGTATGATATTAATGCTAACAGTATGATCTAGGTATCACAAATAACCTAAAATGCATAAGATTATGATTAGGGTTTCACCTAATATGCTTAACTAAAGGTCATAATCTTAGAAATCATGCCATGATGGAATTAGGGTTTGTAACCCTTATCCCTAGTCCAAAAATGAGACAACCCTAAACCCTAGTTTAGGAGCAAATTTAGATATGATTAATATAATGAGAATACATGGTAACACATATGTAGTATGTGTATTTCAGATAATATTGAATGCTTTGTTGCTTGGATGTTTAGATGCACTCTTAATGTATATGAGATTTCTGCATAGTTTTTGCAATGGCATAAGGTATGTGGTTACGCTTATGAATACATGTATCGAATTTTGAGTTTGCCAAGGTTTCTCAATGAGATTCAATGAATGATAAATTGCTTGTTTGTTTATTTACTTCATGCAAATTATAAAGTCCCTATGAGTATAACACAAGGTTAATTTGATATTCTTAACCCTAGGTTAGACTGATCTTAAGGTAAGGCGCATGAGCCCAGAAGGGATAGTGATTACACGTGAGGTGAGGTAGTAGACCATATATGGGTTAGAATATGAAAGCAAACTTATGTTTTGTTCTTATGTGCAAGTAAAAGGTGTTTGATTATATGTATACTTGTAATTATTGGATGAACCCATGTACCAGTATAGAAATATATTGACCGTGTATTTGTTTGTCGGCGTTTTAGGTATCAGGTATACTTGATTCATGGACATGAGGTTACAAATAAAGATGTTGAAGACACTAAAGTCATTCATGAGGGTTTAGTCATAGTGGTATATCTTCATACATGTATAAGGTAGTTCTTCTAAAATTTATGTAACTCTTTAGAGGAGCCTTTTATGCAAACATGTAAATATTTGTTTATTAATGGAAATTTTCTACTATTTTGTATTATTTGTTGAATCTAATCCTGGAATTTATGAGTAATGATCTGCGACTTTAAGGTCTTTTAGACACTCAAAAGTACGGGTAAATACAAAGTTGAATACAAAAAGCTTGAAAAAAAGCCAGAGGAGATGGAAGTCGAACGCCATCAACTACAAGAATGGCAGGCTAGGAAGAGGTCAAGGCAGATGGCAAGCCCTTCACCATCTCAAGCGTCTTCAAGCCTTTTAACACTGAAGAGATAAAGGGTAATGCAGCACTAAGCACAACCCTGGTACCCAGAGTAGAGATCTCAAATCCACCTTGGGAGCCACTGGATGAAGTGCAAGCACCCTAGGAGGAACCATCTGCTGAAGGCGCAAACAACAATATACAAGAGTTTGATTTAAACTCTCTTCCAACTAAAGATGAGCTGTTCTTGGGGAATCAACCTACAATATGCGCCATTGGGCAGGAAACTGCCAGTGTAGAAAAGTTAACACATGGCAAGATTTTGAAACTCAATAGAATTCTAGATGAGATGAACATTAGCATGGATATTTGTGACATATACCTCCAAGAGCATATCCATAATGAACATAACTATGTTATATATGATGAAAAGATGGCTAAAACTTTAGCAACACTCAATGAAGCAGATCTTGGGACGTCATCATGTGTAATCCAATATGCATAAAGACATGTTAACATAGTTACAGTCAAAGATGGAAGTATGAGCAAACCTAAGCAAGTCCACTGCAAGTCCTGCTCCAATTCCCCCACCCGCCACCACCACCCTAGCATCTCCCATACAAATAACTGGCAAAGGGCATCAGATGATGACAAAGGTGGCTTGGCCTCTTTCTTTGCTAGTACACCTGAAAAGGGAACACAGTCCACCTAGAAAAGAAATCGAAATGGCTCTAGCACCTCCGCTCTTGTGCAAACCAGCAGGGATGGACATGACATCAATATCACACATCATCAACCGAGACGTCCATGTACTAGAAGACGTGTTGAATGATAATCTACCAAGGGGTGATATTCTATACAACAACAAAGGAAGGACATTAACGATAGATCATTTCATAGGGATTTTCTAAAAGAAGGCACGAGTCCACCAAAGTCTTTTTAAAGTACTCAGCGCAACTTTACTAGAAGAATTCCTCCACCCCAAAAAAGTACAACCAATATTCAATGGCACAACACATGTAGCATGGATGTTGTACAAAGATAAATGTAGTTCAAAATCTGTGAAGGAGCTCCTAGGCACTATGGATAGGGAAGAAACTCATTTTTTCACCCTGCCAATCGAAACTGTCAAGCATTTGGTGTTGATTGTCATAAACTTGTATGATAGACATACGACTTTCTACAACTGTTGTGCTAGCGAACTACCTAGCACTTCACTAATTGTCATAGACAAAGAGGCACATGACATCCTGAAAGTACCACTTCATCTCCAATGGGCTTTTCAATTGGCAGGAAACTGCCACAAACCTAACTAGAAGAATTTCTCTGTTTTTATTAAAGTCCCTTAAGAGGAACAAGGATTAGGGGATTGCGCCTTCATTGTACTCACAATGATGGAAGCAATAAACAAGGGAACCTATAAAATACCTTTTCCTTAAAGATTTGCATGGCTCGTGAGGCACTTACACTATGGAGGTCATATACAATCGCTGCTTCTTCAAAGACCTCGCAACGCCTCCTGATGTTGTGCCATGTGGATTACATACATAAGTTCCTCTGCTAGAAAAGAAGTCATGGTGAGAGAAATTAAGGACATTGTGGATCGACCCTACTGAGCCAGCCTGAGCTTCTGCTTGGAAGGCAGGGTGGAAACTAAACAATTAACCAAACAACGTTATGCATAATAGTGTGCAACACCCTCAAGCTGTGAAGAGACACAAGTCACCCCCAAAAAGAAAAAGAAGACAAGAAGACGTTAAATCAACCAAAAGAGGGAGAGATAAATGAAGAAGATCTGTAGGAAATTTGACCAGATGGTGCAACAGGGGCCATCGAAGCAACTTTCCATGATTTCAATAGATGGGCCTACAAAGATATATCTCAGGGTTCGTTGATGCTGATAATGGACAGAATGAGGGAGGATGATACTATGGGGGAAAAGATTTTCAAACGGGATGGAATTTCTGTGATTAAAGATGACCTCCATGATATGCTAAAGACGGGAGGATACCTATATGTAAGTGTCATGTCTGCACACCAATCCCTACTAGGCAATGATATGCATCATGTGTGCATGGCCTACTTCTTGCTCGTTGATGACATATTAAAAGACAAGAAGTTAGGAGAAAAAGAATGTCTAAAATTGTGTCTGATAGACTCCCTCCCTAATTTCAGATTCTTACCAATATTGCATGATAATCACTGGACCCTTATTGTAGTCAACATCAAGGAGAAGACTATCATTCTATGCAACAATTCAGATTCAGCCTTTGCACTGAACAAGTGCACAAAAATGACTAAACTGAAGACACCTACTGAAGAGAAGGAAGTAACTTGTGTAGAATAAATTATAGAGACGATATGCAAATATGGAAAGGGGTACAAACATGTGAAGGGCAAGGACTTTAAGAAAAATCAGTTCTATCACAGAATTCCCCAACATATGTCTTTATCTAGTGATTGTGGTTTCTAAAGCCTAGCATGGATGAAAGCCCTGGCTATAAAGGATGCAAAAGTTGAAAGCCTGCAGCACGAACGTTATCACACACTCCAAGGAGGGTATGCTAACATGCTGCTACGCTTTAAATGGGCAGTTGCTGAACATCAACAAAAATAAAGCAAGTTTATTTATACCTAAACCTTAACCTTTGACACTCTGAGATGGAGTGAATGATAAGTTTGGGGGGAGTTATAAATAGGCATGAGAGGTACAATTTTGCCACTTAATTTTGATTCCAATTTTGAAGTCCAAATTTGAAAGTCTTGTACAAATTTTCTTTTACCCCTATGTGGTAGGATTTTTTTGATAAATTTTGAATTTTTTATTTATTTACGAGAGAGCCACAATTCCTAGATTTTTTTGATAAATTTTGAAAATTTTGATATCTACAATTCCTAGAATTACTCAATTACCCCTTTCTTAGACTTGTTTGTCCTCCTAATACCTTTTAGCGTAATCAGTTCAAGAGTGGTGCAAATGGGATACTAGTTTACATAAAAAATAATGACACAACATTACAATCTTATTCCATTCTTATAGCAAAATATCATGTAAAGCAGAAGAACCATTTTGAGTCTGTGAAATCCCTAGAAGGAGGACTTGGTTGACCACACTCCCAACCAATCACCCTAACTGATAATACTAGTTAGAATGTTTACATATCCATCAAGACAAAAAAAAGCTACCCCGTCCAGTTATATATATCCCCGCTTTGGGATCAAAAGAGGCTTGACCACCTAGAAAACCCTTACCAATCCTTTTTCTCAAGCCAGTGAACAAAATAAAAGCCAAAAAAAATATGAGAGTTGTGCCTAGATTGATGTTGAAGGGTTTCACATGACTAGTGTATTAATGCATTCAAGAATGAAGATATGTCATGCCCAGAAGTGGAATCTGGAAGCCAATTCTAACCCACCTGCATTTTGAAGAGAACCTTATGCAACCACCTGACACTACATCAGAGACCAATTGGGTGACACTGTCTTACGATAGCATTATGGTTGAGTTACACTGAGAAATGTAGGAAAACACTTAAAGCCTAACCTTCCCCGACATAATAGTTTAGAAACTACCAAAATAAAGGTAGGGTGTGAAAGCTACCCCTTGCAGGAACCGTTTATGAGTACAACTAGGAACCAAGGAAAGGAGGACATTGCGAGGGAGAATCCTTTACTACAAAAGGCAATGGATGACGCATAAAGTCATGTAACTCCAGAAATACATGGAAGGAATATGATCTCAGTGTATGGACCAAGCATGCCACAAGGGTTTTGACGTAAGGATAAAATAATTTTGTAGTAGTATGTACATCAAAAAGAAAATAACATTGGCTCATCACTCGATGCTTTGATTCTATCTATTAGCCTGAGGACATGATAGATTCTAAGTTTGAATGAATTAATAATATGATATTTTGTGAACTTTTTGCACCTGTTTTGTCTCTATAATGACACCTCTCTTGTGAATTTTCCTATATATTTTAATGACCTTAAACAAAATTTGGATTGAACTTAATATCCTTTCTTACTCCATGCAAACTCATCATCGATCGCTACTATACATCTTCCTTGTTGTCGAAACACGTGCATTCAAACAATTGTCTTGACCACAAGGATCCATGGGCATATCGACTGAGATAGATTTAATGATCAGTGGTTGTTTGTCATGACCACAACTGGGCATCAGTGGTCTTGACCACTATTAAGGTCTCGGTCGTAACAACACTTCCAAACCATGACAATTGTATCGACCAAGACACCACCATGACCGAAGCGTCGTCTCGACGTAGACGAGGTCATGACCTGGACATCACCTCGACCAAGACATTGTTGCAACCATGATGAATGTTGTGACCGCTACATAAGAGTAACTCAGTGGGCAACACCTACAAATAGGCCCCAACTTCACACATGCCAAGGTTCAACTCATCAGGAGACAATGAAGTGTTGCCACACTCCAGACTCAATCACTATCCTCTCCATCAATCTTGGATCTCCAAAGATGAAAGTTGGAGGAGTGAGAAGATCTGCCTCCATCTTCTTTGGAAGAAGGAGATGCCATCCACCACACCTACACCAGATCTAGATCTAAAGGAGTATTGTTGGTGTATCGCCTCTTCCCTTCTTTAGATCTATCACCCCCTTCACGTTGTTCATGCATCCTCTTTGTCCATCTAGATGTATCTACACTTTTGTACCCCCCATTATGTTGCACATTAACATGTGTGGTTAAACTCATTACTTGGGTTGGGGGTATCCACTAAGGCTCTCCCAATGTGTATATACTTGCACCTCTTTGGAATATATGCTCCTAACAAAGATTATCTATATACTCTTGTTCTTAATGCTTCACTTGCATGATTAGCTACCATCTTGTCATGTATAATTGTTAATGCCTCGAAAGAGTAATATTAATCTTATCTAAGTGTTATGGAGTTGCATGAATGCATGAAATGTTGGAATCCTAAATCTAATGATCATATGGTTTGCTTTGTGATTGTTTGTTTGCCATTTTGAGAGAGAGAGAGAACCTTATAAACTAGATTTATCCTAAGTTCGAGAGAGGAGGGAATAGACATATATGATGATTGCTTGTAATCTTTCTGAGGGTGTACAAAAGGTGTGAGTATTGCATGTTGGTGAGAGATATTAGTAGGTGAAACCCAACCCAAGTTCCCATCCATACTTTGGTTACATCAATCTTGTTTGATCTTATTCCCTTGTTTTGTTTTCTTACCCTTACTTTTCTTGATGTGTTTGGAGTAACATAGTTCCATAAGGAACACCATCTCAATCTACCCCTTCATTTGTTGTATTCGAGTCCAAGGATCTACATTCGTAGCACTTATTATTACTTGTCCCTGTGGTTTGACCCCGATCTACTACCTGTATAATAGTTGTGGGGGACTGAGTGTTGGGTTATAAATCTAAGAGTCCGACTACTATAGATCTGCTCCATTTTTAGACGTCTGATTTAGGCTGGTCAGTGAGTTACTCATGTTGTGCATTACATGTCATTAGGGGTACAAACAAGTGTATTAGGATATAGATCTATCCTTGTTTGGTTAAATCTAAATATCAAGCATACTAGTCTCCATATCTTGAAATTAGGGTTTTTCCAGATTCCAAATAGTTAGAATTCAGTATGTTAACGATATTACACCCCTTAAAAGGATTTGGTCCTCAAAATCAACATATCCATACAAGGTACAACACTCCACGCCTTAAAAGGCTTAACCTAATACATCAAACAAAACTATAGGCACAAAATAATTTTATCTAAACCATACAAACATCATTCATTAACAAGACATATACCTCATAATGTCAAGATATCAAGCAACATGGAAAAAATAAGCATAGATGTATACTCAAGTTTAACCATGAACATAAGGGCTAACTTCATCATTTTGGTTATAAACTTCTTAACCACCAATGACATTGAGATGTCCTACATGCCTATCATTAGGTTTATATTTAGGTATTCCTACATTATTGTGATTGTTATCATTACCCTTGTGTTGTATTGGTACTTGACCTCCATGAAGGTGAGGTCAACAAGGTTTGATATGACCATCTTTTGCACAATGATGGCATATGATTGGTCATTCACATTTAGGAGGAAAAATCCCATGGGAATGCTTCTTATGGCACTTAGAACATCTATAACTCTTTGAGTCTTCACTAGGTGACTCTCTCTTATGATTAACCTTTTCTTGATAACTAGGGTAAGCTTCTATAAAAAGGGATTTATCCACCAACTGAGGAAAGGTCAGGGGTAGATGAGGAATCAACATGCGTCCAATACTAGAACACAACCCTTCTAAAAAGATACTAGCACATCACTCATTAGTCAGACCATTAGCATAACACTCTAAGCACACAAACTTTTACACATACTCAATGTTTGTCATGGAATTCAGATGTAGGTTGTAGAACTCAGACTCCTTCCTTAATGTTGCACATGAAACGTACTTCTCCCTAAACAAGGCTAGGAACTGATTCCACATCATGGAAGAAATATCATGAGTCTTAGACACACTATTCCACCAATGACAAGCTGTGTAGTTGAGCACATAAGTAGCAAAACGAACCTTTTGATGCTCAGGACAACCCATGCCATCAAAAGTCTATTTGGTAGCAAGAATCCAAACATCGACTTTGTCCACCATGTTGACTTCATTCTCACCACTAAATTATATAGGGCACATATTTAGGAAATCAGTGAGATTATACTCCTTAGGTTTGTCTGTAGCAATGTCATAGCTAACTTTCCTTAGTAGGACTGAGGAAAGTATCGATCAAAGATGAAGCAACTCCAGGTCAAAGGGAATTCCCGGACTTTGGGTAGTTGACACAGATTGACCGTGCGTAGAAACGCAAGTGAACGCGTCTAGTAGTACAGGCCTTTATGAGGCCCGAGTCGAACTCAGGGATACGTGCAATCGTCGGGGACTCCTACTAACTACTCGCGATCAGCTAAGCCGATTACAAGTTGAGAGTTGTTGTAGAAATTAAAAGAAAAATAAAAACAAAACGAAACAAGCAATCGATTAAATGTTGGTTTAATCAATTCAAAAGGAGATCTTTAGGATTGCGGTTTCACCGCAGGTTTTCATTGTATTAAATTCTACATAGCTACTCAATTTTATCTCTCTATCCGGGTAGTGGCCTGAAATCAGAATTGCCCAATGTCGTGGTACAATTCACTACCTATGTCTAGGTCGGTTCCACCGTCGTAGTAACCTATACCCTAAACTAGGTGCATTATAAACGACCTCTCGGTATCCACCATTAATCTTACACCGCCTTGTTCAAGGGATTTGTCAATTAATGTAAATTCCATCTCTTTTCAACCGTTAATCCTTCTTTCAAAGCAATTAAGGGCATTAGGTTATTATTATGGTGATCAAGCATAACAATATATTGGAGAACACGAAATTATACCACAGATTTAAGAGATAAGATATGGATTACTATTATAAAATCATCATACAATGAATCCCCGGGCTACTCCCGGTCCTAAAGACAAAAGGGATTAGCCCCGCATGGTCATCTCAAAGTACAATGTAGTAGAGAAAAGGGGAGACATGAGAAAAATGAAATTGAGTGGTGAAACCCCTAAACGGAGAAGGTCCAATCGATCCTTGGTGTGGAATCCGTGTTCTGCCACCTTTCGGTGGTGGAATTCATCTTCTTCAGCGTCTGGATCGGCTGGGGCGTGCTCTCGTGCTCCGTTCTTCTCTCCTTGCTGTCCGGGATGTGTGCAGCGGCTAATGACGTGACTCCCCAGTCAAGGGCGCCGTCATTAGGTATATCTCCCAAATTAGGTCGCCAATTAACCACGGCCGTACGATTAAGATCATTCTGAATCAAACTGATATCTGACGGTGTCGATACCATCGACGCGGGTCGATGGTATCGACCTAGCGTGGTAGCGGCAATCCTTCTTCTCTTTCGTCTAAGCGCCTGATGTCATCTTGATACCATCGACGCGGGTCGATGGTATCGACAACCCTGTAGCGACGGTTTTGTCATTTTGTGTCGCTGCAGCTCCTTGTGTCGATAGTATCGACCATCGTCGATAGTATCGACTCCTTCCTCGCCAGCAGCCTGATGGTACCTCGATACCATCGACATCCCCGTCGATAGTATCGATCTTGTTCTGGTCCTTGCGGCTGGCAACCTGTGGTCCGGTCGATGGTATCGACCACCGTCGATGGTATCGACGGCAGTAGATACTTGTTTTTCCTGAAATTCACACGCGGAACCACATAAATCCACACAAAATATATTTTTTCGATAATTAATACTAAAAATGCTTAAATAAAGGTAATTTGACATAAAGAAGTAGCATAGACCAAAATGAATGAATTATGCAACATTAACCATGAAAATGACTAATAAATGCATAAAATACATATCAAACAAGTCTATAAATGTGACTCAAAATCATCGCATCAAACTCCCCTAGGCTTGAACATTGCTCGCCCTCGAGCAACTATTTCTTAGAATAGAATTGCCAGAGTCAACTAAAGAACAAAGCATCACAAAAGACATCCCATATGACTCCCACCAGACATTCGCATACCGGCCCTCGCTAACCACAAAATGATAATTACCCTGAAGGCGACAGTATTCATCCATAAAAGATGTTGACCTCAAAACTGATGAACACTATCACATAAGGTAGTTAACATAATAAAATTCGTCGGTCCAGGCTTGGTGCATCTTGTGATCTTCTATACTACGTTGCTCGCCCTAACTACCATCTACATGGAAGCAGTTCTCCTGATATTCATTAGTGAGGAGAAATTCACGGTGGCCTACCAATCCGAGCAATGGGTGGATGAAATGGGTGGCTCATGGAAGAAGTGGAAGTATTATACAATTTCAACATGCATAAAACAAAAATGCCCTAAATGATGCAAATGCACATGAAAAATGCCCTAATGCCTTAGAGATCGGGTGGAATGATGCATGCACTAACAATCCTATCTCAACATGAGATGGATATCTAATTAAGCTACATCATGTACTCACTTATCTTGAAATACAGGTGAAATTATGTTCCTTTCTCCTTCTTATTTTTGTTGCTTCTAAATAACTCTCTTTTTTTTCAATTTCAGATTTTTTTTCTTTTCTTTTTTTTCATTTCAAGCCCTTATATCCATAATTGACAATGAATATTTGTTGGGCTTATTTTTTTCTACATAACTCAAAAATTTGCACTATTTAGCAGGTATGGAATAATTGAATTCACCATTAAAGAATAAATGAGGAACATGACATACTTTATGCATAAAAGTTATGAATTCAACTACATGACATGCACCTAAGGGGCAATGTGCATGTATATCTATTCTTATTTTTTTTTCACTTTTCATTTTCCATGCAAACATAAGAAAAATTGCAATGCAAATCCTATCTACATGTCATGCAATCAAGAAGAGTTAAAATCGTACTTTACTTCCAATTCTTGGGTGGATTATGAAAACAATGAGGTGAACATATCACAAGACTAGTTGACTGAACCTTAGAAAAATATTATGCGTCCCTCCTTACTGACCTGTGTAGTAGTCAAGAAGTTTTTTCTCTCTTACTTCAAATTAAAGTCTCATTATCATTTGGTCAGTTTAGGCTCAAACAACTATTTCCATCCACTTTCATGAATCATTAGGGATATACAATTGTGATTTTCTGTTTTAAAGTTGACAAAACCAATCATTTTCTAAGTTAAGTGATCAAGGTTAAACAACACTCAAGCTTGTGAACACTCAAAAATTTTTTAGTTTCCCATCATTCCCATGCACATGCAACAGAGATGACACAAGATTAAAGACATCCACGATTACACTAGATAGAATGTGGATCCTACAGCAAACTAAAATTGCAACAAACAAATGACAAGAACAAAAGCAAGAAAACTAAAAACAAAGAAAATAAAGATAGAACTGTCCCAACTACCCCCTAAGCTTGAATTCAACTATGGCCTCATAGTCAAAAACAAACTCAAAGGTTGGAACAGTGATACTGGTTTACTCATGCGGTGGAGGCGGGTACTGCGGAGCCGTAGGGTCCCAAGAAGGATACTCCCCCTGGAAGCTTGGATCAAATTGGGCCCTAGGTGGAGGTTGTGGATAGCCTCCAAAGTAATCTTGGCTCCAATAGTGGTCATAGAAGGGCTCTTGCTGCATCTCCATCCGATACAACCGATCATGTATCTGTTGTTGGTTGTTGAGGAGAAGACGCTCATTCTCGAACATCACCCTTTGGTTGTCCAGAATCCGGTTCGTAGTGTCTTGAATACCGGTATACATTGTCATGTGCTGATGTTGCGTTTGCTGGATGTCTTGCAGCATAGTGTACATGCCGTGCATAGAATAGGCATCCTCGCTTGGTTGCGAGGGCAGTGGTGGTGGCGGCATAGGCTGTGATGAAGAAGATGCACCCGGATGCATCCGAGGACGCTTCCATGGTGCCACTCATGCCCGAAGAGGTGTAAATGCCTCCTCTTCCTCCTCAGCCTCGTCGTCATTTCCGTCGTCGCCACCGTCGTTTCCGCCTTCTTCATCGGAGTCGGCGATGGCTATGATTGGCCACCGGAAGTGTTGTGCCCCTTCGATGTTGAAGACCGGATCAGGCAACGAGCACTCATGATAGGCATGGTTGACATGGCAATGCGCATACGCCAAACCATCTCGAAGAAGTAGGAGATTGGACCGGTGCAAATGTTGCAAGTTCACCTTGCTCCTAGTAGATAGAGGGGTGAGGGTCTGGAAATTCAAGCCGAGGTATGAAGCCAGCTTGGTGATGAGCCCGCCGAAGTGAATCGGCGCTTTCCTCGTACTCCTCTTCACCGCCAATACTCTCTGTAGAAAGAAGGCACCCCAATTGCACTCTTGACGCTTCAGGAGCTTGTACAGAAAGAATAAGTCTGTCTCCTGAAACTTGTTGAGGGCCAAGTCACCCTGAGCAAATAGCATCGAACTGAGCATCCGGTGCAGTATCCGGACGAAAGGGTGCTTGAAGTCAGCTACCGCAGCATTATGGTAGCTAACGGACTTCCCCGGAGGCACTGTAACCAGCTCGACAAAGATGACGTCATAGTCGGTGCGGTTGTCTGGGCGCCGGTAGTCATTTGGCGAGTGGTTCCAGTTGAATATCTTGTTGAATTGCCGGAGTGTGAGGGTATAGTCGATGTTGAACAGTCGGAACGACACCCGACCTTTGATCCACTCGCGGTCGGTGGCAATAACGTCGTTGGGCACGACGCAGACGTCCAGCGACGCCATGAACTCTACCACCAACTCCTTGTACGTGGGCCAGTCGCCGAAGAACAGTTGGCCATCTGCATGAAATTCCAGCTCGTCAGGTCTTCGGCTTGTGTGGTGCGCCTGTCCTTTCAGAACGTAGGCCAAGTTAGCCTCGGACCCTAAGTCGCGGATCATGTCCCGTTCGACATAACGGGTTGGCTCTATCTTCCTCTTTAAGATCTCCTCGTAGATCTTCTTCACCTCTGCGGATGGATGAATCAGTCGCGGGCGTGAAACCAACGCGGGAGGAGGTGGCACGAACTCCGGGATATCCGCCGGGTTCGCACGTGAAGATGACGCACCAGCTCCATGCACCATGGTTGCGAGAGAAAGGGAATAGGGAAGGAGCTCGGTGAAGATTGGAGAATCGAATCTCTGCTTGATGAAGAACTTGCTCGTTGTTGCTCGTTGACGGGCTTGCACAGCTCTGGAACTCGCTCGGCACAAGTGGAGGAAGATTGCACTGAAGGTGTGATGTCATCTAACGCAACTACTCCCCATATATATCCGTGGCCAGCGCTACAGTCTGCCCGTCGATACCATCGACGCGAGTCAATGGTATCAACTCAGGTAGCACGATCCATACCTCTACTAGTATCGATGGTCGTCGATGGCTGGATCTGTGGGGCCCGGATTGCTGACGCGGGTCGATAGTATCGACCCGTCCCCCGGATCGACTTCTTTGTTTGCTGCGATGCCGTTGATCTTTCTCACGGATCGTTGACGTGGCGCGTCGATACTATCGACGCGAGTCGATAGTATCGACCCGCTGATTATGGCAAAACCTCGCGAGGCCCAGCCGCCGCCATCTTTCACTTGAATGTGTCGATACCATCGACACGCCCGTCGATGATATCGACTTCACTGATTCGATTTCTTCTGAAAATCTCCAGAGATCTCGATGGTGTCGACAGGCATCTCGATACCATCGACCTTGACTTTGCAATCTGCCTATAGGTATGTCGATACCATCGACGAGGCTGTCGATAGTATCGATGCAGTCCGATTTCTACAGTCATCAACCTGTACCATGGTCGATACCATCGACGCAAGGGTCAATGGTATCGACTCTGCCTCAGCCCTACACAAGTAGCAAACAATCACGGTATCTTTTTTACACTAAAAACTAAGTAAAAACAAATTAAACTACGAATGTAAATGAACTAATTTAAAGTACCAATGGTTGGGTTGCCTCCCAACAAGCGCCCTTATTTAACGTCTTAGGCTAGACGACTTGAAGCACATCATGTATCCGAAAGTGAAATGAGTTTGACCTCATTCACCTTCCTCGTATAATCTTCACCAAAATATAGCTTCAACCTCTGTCCATTCACCAAAAATGTAGTTTCGCCATCGCGCACCAAGATTGCGCCATGTGGCTTGACTTCTTCCACCAGAAATGGTCCACTCCACCGGATTTGAGCTTCCCAGGATGCAACTTTAGCCTTGAATTGAACAACAACACACGATCTCCCTTCTTAAAGGTGCACATCTGAATGTGACGATCGTGGATCAACTTAGTGCACTCCTTGTATATCCGAGAGTTCTCATATGCAGTCATGCGCAGCTCATCCAATTCATTTAATTCAAGCAATCTCTTTTTCCCCACCTCATCATAGCTCAAATTGAGCTTTCTTAGCGCCCAATGTGCTCTGTGCTCTAACTCCACCGGTAAGTGACAAGCTCGGTCGTACGCCAACCTAAAAGGCGTGGTGCCTATAGGTGTCTTGTATGCCGTCCTGTATGCCCACAATGCATCCGGCAGTAAGGCACTCCAGTTCTTCCTCATGGAAGCCACCGTATGCTCCAAAATCTTCTTAATTTCGCGATTGGAGACTTCCACCTGTTCTTGAGTTTGCGGGTGATATGGGGTACCTATGTTATGTTTTACCCCTTATTTCTTCAACAATGTCGAGAACTTGTGATTCTTAAAGTGCGTACCCCCATCACTGATGATCATTCGGGGCACTCCAAACCTGCAGAAGATGTTTTCTTTTACGAATTTGCACACTACAGAAGAATCATTAGTCCTTGTGGGTATTGCTTCTACCCACTTCGACACATAATCAACAGCTAAGAGGATATATAAATTCGAATTTGAGGACACAAAGGGTCCCATGAAATCTATACCCCATAAATCAAATACCTCCACCTCTTGGAAGACATTCAGGGGCATCTCTTGTCTCTTTGAGATGTTACCTGCTCTTTGGAAGGAATCGCATTGTCGCACGAACTCATAGGCGTCTCGGAACAAGGTAGGCCAATATAGTCCACTTTCCAACACTTTGGCAGCCGTACGAGAGCTCGCGTGGTGTCCGCACGTAGGTAGAGTGTGACAGTGACGAAGAACACTCTCGTATTCCTCCTCAGGTACACACTTGTGTAGAACACCATCCCTACATTGTTTTAAAAGAATGGGGTCATCCCAAAAATAGTATCTTAGAGAATGGAAAAACTTCTTCTTCTCTTGATACGTCCAATCTTCCGGGATGATCCTGCAAGCAAGATAATTCACAATATATGAAAACTAAGGATCTTTAGAATTCACTTTTAACAATTGTTCATCCGGAAATGTCTCAGTTATGGGTATATGTAAATCTTTTTCATCCACCCTCTCTAACCTAGACAAATGATCCGCCACAACATTTTCAATCCCCACCTTATCTTTAATTTCAATATCAAATTCTTGTAGGAGCAAGATCCACCTAATCAATCTAGGTTTGGCATCTTTTTTCTCCATCAAATATTTAATAGCGGCATGATCAGTCCAAACAACTACTTTCGATCCAACTAAATATTGCCGGAATTTTTCAAAAGCGAAAACCACAGCAAGCAAATCTTTTTCAGTATTTGTGTAATTTAATTGAGCATCATTCAACGTCTTGGATGCATAGAAAATTACGGCGGGTTTATTGTCCACCCGCTGTCCCAACACATCTCCTACTGCAAAATGTGATGCATCACACATGAGTTCGAACGGCTTAGTCCAATCCGGTGTTTGAACAACCGGTGCATAAATCAATTTCTCCTTCAGCACGTTGAACGCGTGTAAGCATTTGTCATTGAAATAAAAAACAACATCTTTCTCGAGAAGCTCGGATAGCGGTTTGGCGATTTTAGAAAAATCTTTTATGAACTGACGATAAAATCCGGCGTGTCCTAAGAAACTTCTTACCCCTTTTACTGAATTTGGTGGGGGCGATTTAGAAATTACTTCAATTTTCACCGGATCTACCTCCAAACCTTTGCTAGACACCTTATGTCCTAGCACTATCCCTTCACTCACCATCATATGACATTTCTCCCAGTTGAGGACCAAATGTGTGTCCTCACATCTTTGTAATACCTTATCCAAATTATAAAGACATTCATCAAATGAAGCACCATAAATGGAAAAATCATCCATAAAAACTTCAAGATAGCGTTCTACCATATTAGAAAAAATGGCGAGCATACAACGCTGAAAAGTCACTGGTGCATTGCATAATCCAAAGGGCATGCGACGATACACAAAAGTTCCATAGGGACAAGTGAAAGTAGATTTCTCTTGGTCCTTAGGATCGATTGAAATCTGATTGTATCCCGAATACCCGTCTAGAAAATAGAAATGAGATCGGCCGGCTAAGCGCTCTAGAATTTGATCAATAAATGGCAGAGGAAAGTGATCCTTCAACGTAGCGGCATTAAGACGTCGGTAATCAATACAAACTCGCCACCTAGTTACCAAACGGGTGGTGATAGGTTCATTTAAAATGTTTTGAGTGACAGTAATACCCCCCTTTTAGGGACTTACCCATGTCGAGTCTGAAATTGCATATATGATACCTGCGGAGAGAAGCTTAATCACCTCTTTCTTCACCACCTCCATCATGCTCGGATTCAGTCGACGTTGCGGTTGGATCACCGGCTTGGCTCCCTCCTCGAGTCGAATCTTATGCTGACACAAGGTAGGGGAAATCCCCTTTATATCTGCGACAGACCACCCAAATGCTCCCCGGTGGTTCTTCAGCACTTTCAACAATTGGTCTTCCTCTTCCACACTCAGATATGCAGAAATGATCACAGGTAATTTTTCTTCCTCCGCTAGAAAGGTGTACTTGAGATGCGCCGGCAGTGGCTTTAGCTCTAAATCCGGCGGGCTGATTAATGATGATTGAAGCGGAGGGGGGAGTTCACCTAAATCTTCATAATACCTCACATAGAAACATGGAAGCATCTGAAGCATCTTGGCGCACTCCTTGAGTGATTTGCTTCTCATCCAATCATGAGTGATGTTTACTAAGCAAGCCTCCAATGGTAATTCCGGATATGCATCAAAAACTGAATTTTCTATAGCATCATCCTCCATAGAGGGAGGAATGTCCTCATTCTCATCATTCGGGAATCCTACAGCCTTGCAAAGGGAAACTACTTTGGTTTGCTCCATGATGTCTACAACCAAAGTCCCTTTGTCCACCTTGGTCATTACATGAGCCATATCCAGAAATGGCTTCCCTAGACAAAGTGAGATAGTATTATCAAAATATTTTAACATGTGACATTGCTCCTTGGATTTAGGTGAAGTAGCGCTAGAAGGCATGACCATCTCAAATCAGTCATCGGCTATACCCAAGGTCAACCGACCTCTCCCCATCTCGAGTATCATGTCGGCTGTAGCTTGGAATGGTCTTCCGAGTAGTAGCTCGTTGCCTTGCTCATCTTGCATCTCCATGACGACAAAATCTGTAGGAAATACAAATCTATCCACTTTCACAAGCACATCTTCACAAATCCCATATGGTTTCACTACAGAGTTATCAGGCAATTGAATTGTCATGTTGCTTGGCCTTGACTCCTTCAATCCCAACCTTTTGAATGTAGAAAGGGGCATTAAATTGATGCTTGCTCCCGAGTCACATAATGCTTCACCAAATTTGACTTTCCCGATATAGCACGAAATGTTGAAACAACCCGGATCTTGCCTCTTTGGTGGCAATGTGCCCATGATGAAGGCACTCACCTGCTCTTTAAGCACAACTACTTCCGTGTCCGGAATTTTTCTCTTCTTCGTGATGATGTCTTTTAGAAATTTTCCGTAAGACGGAATTTGCTCAATAGCTTCCAATAGAGGGATGTTTACTGAAAGCTTCCTGAAACTGTCCAAGAACTTTTTGAATTGATCATCTACCTTCCTTGCCTTAGCACTGTTCGGATAAGGGATCGGTACCGCCTGTGCCCTTTGATGCGGTGGCACATAGGGTGTCTTTTTCTGAGGTTCCTCCTCCTCTGCAATAGGGTCTTCCGTAGCCTCCACAACTGTGTCATCGACTGGTTCTGTGACCAGTGTGGGCAGCTCCCTTGTGGCTTGAACTTCAATTTCAGCTTGGGGTTTGCTTGCTTCATCGGCCCTGGGATTTAACAATTTCTTGCCACTTCTTAGCAAGATGGCCTTAGCTTGTTGGTTCCCTCCTGGAATATTAGTATTTCCTGGGAAACCTGGATGTGCCGGCTTCTTCAAACTGGCTATCTCCGCAGCCATCTGTGCCATAGATGTCTCTATTGTCCTCATTTGAGCCCCATGGCTCTACAGTGTCTGCCCGAATTGGTTCATGAACTCCCATTGTTGCTTTATTTGCTGGCCGAAAGTAGCCATGAGTTCTTAGTTTTGCTTTATAACTTGATTGAGCAGCTCTGTGCTCTTATCCTCTGCAGCTGGTTGGGGTTTAGCATCCGGATCCTACAAGAAGTTGTTAGGATCCTTCCAGGAAAACTTCTTGTCTTTTCTCCATGCATAGTCGTTGTTCCTGTAACCTGACTGCTGCCTCATAAATTTCACTTGAGCCTCGTCCTCGGACTCAGTTTCCTCCTTTGCAAGCAATTTCTTTGCGAGAAGATCCATCTTCTCATTCAGATCCTTTATTGCTTTAGATTCTCCCACAACTCACACCTGCTCCACGACGCCTCTTTCGCCCCATGATTGTTTCTTTGCCATGTTCTTTAAGATCTCCCAGCATCTAGTGTCTGTGTTATTCAAGAAGAATCCAGAACCGGCTGAATCTAGGTTGCTTCTGTCATGCTCGGAGAGAGAAAAATAGAAGATCTTGACTTGGGTCTCCTTGTCCAACCCATGATGCGGGCATCGCCTGAGCATTATCTGAAACCTTTCCCAGGTCTCAGAATAGGTTTCTCCTACTTGTTGGGTGAAGTTATGGATCTTTCTTATCATGTCATTGGTCTTCTCGGGCGGAAAGAACCTCTCGAAGAAGACCTCCACCATGTGGTCCCACAACTCCACATATTCATCGTCTAAATTATGTAGCCATTCGCACGTAATTTCCGCTAGTGAACTCGGGAAGAGCTTTAAGTAAAGCACGTCTTGTGGAAATCTGTCGATTTTTACCATGTCACAATTCTCCACAAACTGACTTATGTGCGCGACAGGGTCTTCATTTTTTAACCCATGGAAGGCATTAGACTTCACCAAGTTGATCAAAGCTGGATCAATCTTGTAGGTCGGAATATTCAGCGCTTGCTTCTTTATAGGCCCCTTGGAAGCGGACGAGGAAGAAGCCTTGATCTTCTCCCATATTGTCTGTGGCTCGTCCATCTCTTCTTGTTCGTGTTCAGAAAGTATATCCTCCAGCTCATCTTGATTATAATCTCCCTCATCTTCTGGTCCTGGCAGCGGAACCTCTGGTGCTCTACCTGCGTAGTCAGTACTACGTGTCTGCACCATGCACAGTACCTGAAAATAGAAAGATTAAATTTAGTATAGTGCTTGACAATTGCAAATATTTAGGAAAGAGATTTTGAATTTTTGGAATAAAAAAAATAAATAAAAAGGTGGCCTAGAGTGGCCGCTCACAGCACTCAAAGTGCCAACAATTGCCGTATCCCCGGCAACGGCACTAAAAACTTGACGTAGATTGACCGTACGTAGAAACACAAGTGAACGTGTCGAGTAGTACATGCCTTTGTGAGGCCCGAGTCGAACCCAGGGATACATGCAATCGTCGGGGACTCCTACTAACTACTCGCGATCAGCTAAGCCGATTAACAAGTTGAGAGTTGTTGTAGAAATTAAAAGAAAAATAAAAACAAAACGAAACAAGCAATCGATTAAATGTTGGTTTAATCAATTCAAAAGGAGATCTTTAGGATTGCGGTTTCACCGCGGGTTTTCATTGTATTAAATTCTATATAGCTACTCAATTTTATCTCTCTATCCAGGTAGTGGCCTGAAATCAGAATTGCCCACTGTCGTGGTACAATTCACTACCTATGTCTAGGTCGGTTCCACCGTCGTAGTAACCTATACCCTAAACTATGTGCATTATAAATGACCTCTCGGTATCCACCATTAATCTTACACTGCCTTGTTCAAGGGATTTGTCAATTAGTATAAATTCCGTCTCTTTTCAACCGTTAATCCTTCTTTCAAAGCAATTAAGGGCATTAGGTTATTATTATGGTGATCAAGCATAACAATATATTGGAGAACACGAAATTATACCACGGATTTAAGAGATAAGATATGGATTACTATTATAAAATCGTCATACAATGAATCCCCGGGCTACTCCCGGTCCTAAAGACAAAGGGGATTAGCCCCACATGGTCATCTCAAAGTACAATGTAGTAGAGAAAAGGGGAGACATGAGAAAAATGAAATTGAGTGGTGAAACCCCTGAACGGAGAAGGTCCAATCGATCCTTGGTGTGGAATCCGTGTTTTGCCGCCTTTCGGTGGTGGAATTCGCCTTCTTCAACGTTTGGATCGGCTGGGGCGTGCTCTCGTGCTCTGTTCTTCTCTCCTTGCTCTCCGGGATGTGTGCAATGACTAATGACGTGACTCCCCAGTCAAGGGCGCCGTCATTAGGTATATCTTCCAAATTAGGTCACCAATTAACCACGGCCGTCCGATTAAGATCATTCTGAATCAAACTGATATCTGACGGTGTCGATACCATCGACGCGGGTCGATGGTATCGACCTAGCGTGGTAGCGGCAATCCTTCTTCTCTTTCGTCTGAGCGCCTGATGTCATCTCGATACCATCGACGCGGGTCGATGGTATCGACAACCCTATAGCGACGGTTTTGTCGTTTTGTGTCGTTGCAGCTCCTTGTGTCGATAGTATCGACCATCGTCGATAGTATCGACTCCTTCCTCGCCAGCAGCCTGATGGTACCTCGATACCATCGACATCCCCGTCGATAGTATCGATCTTGTTCTGGTCCTTGCGGCTGGAAACCTGTGGTCCGGTCGATGGTATCGACCACCGTCGATGGTATCGACGGCAGCATATACTTGTTTTTCCTGAAATTCACACGCGGAACCACATAAATCCACACAAAATATATTTTTTCGATAATTAATACTAAAAATGCTTAAATAAAGGGAATTTGACATAAAGAAGTAGCATAGACCAAAATGAAGGAATTATGCAACATTAACCATGAAAATGACTAATAAATGCATAAAACACATATCAAACAAGTCTATAAATGCGACTCAAAATCATCACATCAGTAGTTGACGTTGGTGTCGAGGTATATTGAACAACTACAAGTTGACTCCCAACTGTTAGGGGAGCTTGTAACAGTGAAGGGGTAAAAGGAGGATCCAACCTCAACATTTTGTACTTTGGGTCCTTAGGTGTCTCAAAACCAGCTAGGTTATCAATAGTTGAGTTGCCTCCAGTCATATTGATATGCATGCACAAGGAAAGGGTATAAGGTGTAAGAAACCTATAGGAGGGGTAAAACCCTAAGGGAGATAAAGATTGAAAGAGTCTTATCAACCAATTGCCTTGTCTCTAATGCCATACTTGCAAGGAGTGGGACCTAAAAGGGGAGCCACTCACTTACTTTGAGGGAATAATAGAAAACCAACCAAAGATAACGTAGATAATAGTTTTTTGTAAAGGACGATGAACTAAAAGTCAAGTGTATATTGTATCATTAATAAAAAATGTAATAGCAGAAGATAGATAAAAATCTAACTATTACGATGGTTATGTCTAACATTGTTTTTCACCGTGTAGGGTGTACATAAAAGAAAACTATAAGAAATAAACCGTAGAGGGTAAACCACCTACTACAATATACTTCTGATACACCTAGATAAGTCATGGTCAACTTTAATCTGTACCTCCTTGCTCTCTACCTAGGGGGTGGAAAGCATACCCCATAATAGAAACAAAATGGAGGTTGTTAGCATAAAAGTTAATATGTGTATATAATAGCGATTGGACAATATTAGGGAAAATGGACACAAATAATATAATAAGGCTTCCCAATTACGTTATCCATATCTAATTATCATCATCTTATAGCCCAAAAAATCACATGATATTTATTTTACACGAATTATAACATTTGCTCATTAAGTCAATTATCTTCATTAATTAAATGTTAACTTATATAAAGCACATTAGTTATCCTCACTAACATCGAGTGTGCTAATTATTATTCCAATGTATATATTAAGCATGAATTACCTCTATTTACTCAGTATGTGTATTCAATCTCATCTAGTTACTCATAAAACATATTTTAGCCATTATACATGCATCAGTGAACCATGAAGCATATATTTCTTAATAAAAGAGATTATGTATATATTAAGCACAACTCAGGTCACTAAATGCATTTTAGGATTATTAAGAGATCTTATTTTATCATGACACCTAATGATGTAATGCATCCTATGAGGCACCAAACTATTGTAGGACGGGTTAGCCACAACAAACTAGGGCTTGGGTAAACACAATCACTATACACATCATCACTATGCTCCAAGCCTAGGGTTAGGTTCCATATATCCATTTCTTCATCACAACATGGTTTATTGGTCAATGGCACGATCGAGATCATAGTATCCATAGTTAGGGTTAATATGTGAGTTACTCGTGTTATGTGCATTACATGTCATTAGGGGTACAAACAAGTGTATTGGGGTATATATCTATCCTTGTTTGGTCAAATCTAAATATCAAGCATACTAATCTCCAAATTTTGGGACTACCATTTCCAAATTATAGATAGCTAGCATTCAATATGTGAGGTTATGATGGGACCAGTAACGTCAATATTTTATACATTGGGCTAAGTGGATTCAACTGATTAGTTGTAGCTTGACATGTGCAATCCATGCTAATTGTGACAAAACAATAAACCATGGTTAGATAGTCCACTAGAACTAGATTGAATATAATACTTCCTTTACATTTACAACATGTTGTCGTTGTTGTTATCTTTTAATAACCTATCTATCTTAGTTAAATGATATAAAAATATGCATTATATTATCTGATTATATGTGTTTCACCATTCTCTAGACTTTTGTCTCATGCTTATTATTTCATGCTTTTAGATAATAAAAAACCCTGACATGGTTATTATAGTGATTAGTCGTCACCCCACTTGAGTCAGAGGCAGGTGTAGAAGGAGAACTCCGCCTAGACGTGAGTTGGAGTTTTAGTAGTCTTGCAGCAGAATTATCCCTATACAATTGGGTCTTGACATGGTCTTTTATAAACTTGTATCAACAACGCAAGTTTGTAGTTATCTAGTATAAAAGTTGTATATATGAATCAACTAGAACTATTGTGTTGTATTATATAAATCTCATTCTATGGGCTCACTTCATGTACATTTGCATGGAATGGCTATATATGTGATGGAACCTTGTGCATAAAATACTTTCTATATAATGTTGATATGGTTTTATATTCATATATTTTTATAGTGCAACATGCTCAACTCTAATCGTCGAGTTGTGATGCTAAAGATCCATTTTAGTTTTATTGATGAGGTTTCTTGTGTGACCTAGGTTTTAGGACACAAACATTCATGTTCTTGAGATTGGGTGCCACATACAATCTATACAACAAATAACATTTTAATGCCTAGTTGTATCTAAATACATGCATGATACATGTGTCATATTGAATGGTCATATTTGGAAAAGGCAACTTCAAACTGTAAGAGAATTAAGATTCCAACATTCATTTGATCATTTAGACGAAGACCATAGATGGAGATCACCAAGTGATCTAAGACAATTTAAAACTCAACCAACACTGTAATGTAGTTTGTAGTGCATACATATACCTTAGTGGCAGTATTAAAACTGACATGAAACCTTTTAGAATGATCAATTTCAGTGAAATTATATACGAGTTCTAAAACTCATGAACCTAGATATTGAAGAAATAAATTTGGATTCATATATATCAAACCAAAAACTCAAGACACTAGATTTTACAGTCATTTTAACAATACATTTTATTGAATCTGTCTATTTATAAGAAAAGAAGGTTAACTTTGTTTGAGCAATCAAAATAGCATGATGGATATGCATGAAGAAATTCCAACGGGAAAATATACAAAGATGAAGAGGATATAATATAAGTTTATGAGAGTGCACAACAACAAGAAATAAATGAAGATAGAGAAATATGGAATCAGGTTCTTTGAATTAAATTTTGTTGAAAAATGTTCCCTTCAGCTTATTGATTTGATTTGACGATGGCTACATTATAAGTGCCTGCTTTATTAATATAGTTACTGTAAATGCTCTATGCAAATTCCCGAGACCTTTTCCCCAATCTCATTAGTCTCATTAACTACAACACTCCCTAAATGAACTTCTAACAAAAGATGTTTGCCCAACAAAACTCAATTCTAAATTTTAGAGGGATGGTCTCCTCAATTTTATCTATCTGGAGACAATATTTTCATCAATCAAACTATTTATGTAGGGAGATTAACTAACCGGGAACATGTACATCTCATCTCATCAATATTTCAAACTGATTGGGTGCTTTTGGTCCCTTTGGCCTCTTAGAGATCTTTATGTAATTACTCTTGCCAACATTCAAAATATGGAATCCCAAAGACTCTTCACTGGTTTTATCTAGTACCATCTTATGTATTTTTTGTGGCCTGTCCTTGCGGCTTGGCAATATGGTTTTTCCGAGGTTCAACCCTTGCGAGTGACCCTTGATCTGACCGTTCATTAATTTGCTGATAACTCGAAACCAGAACATAGAGTTTCGACATAGCTGAATACCAAGTAATATAGATTTGACTGAATTCATAATGGCATTAGTTCCAACTAAACACGTCCCTTTGTTTCAAAACTCTGGAACTGCTTAAATCTATATCACGTGCAAGACACTTGCCAGACATTTTACACTGCTATTTACTTCGGCCGTATTGGGCGGAAACAGGCCCAAAACCGCACAAAGGAAATCGGCGACCATCCCGTGGCCGCTCACTCGAAAAACCCTAGGCGGAGCTGACCAATTTTGTTCATCCGAGCTCGGAGTCGCAGCTAAAAAGGTACTCCGCGCCTGGAGGTGTATCACGCAGTCCGTTTCAGAGAATTAGGGTTTTAGCTCCTCACTATTTCCCCGTTTTGTTGCCGTGGTAGGTAGCTACGTCGCGTAGCCATTCTCCTAGTAGCTGCTGCAGCCTTCAAAATGGCCACAAACGCGGAGGACCAGAACATATACGGTGATGACGGAGAAGAGTATGAAGAAGTATACGATGAGGTAGAGGTGGAAGAGGAAGTCGATGAGGAGGAGGCGGCGCAGAATGACAAGGCGGGCGGCGTGGACGGGGGCGGTGGTGAAGAAGAGCAGAAAGATACACGGAAGGCAAACGGTGCTCGTGACGACCCAGGGCATGCCCTCGCAGACGGTTCCTCTTCCGAAGGGTTAGTAATTTAGGTTTCTAGAACTTTGTGGGTCTCATATCTTGGTGGTGTTCTTTTGTCACTACAAATTGAGTCCTGGCCGTCTGTGGCCAGAGCGTCACGTCGCTACCAAGGATTGCCAAATAGCGAATGGTGATTCTAATGACATCCGTCTGTTTCCCTTATAGAAAAATCTTTGTTGGCGGCGTTGCTTGGGAGACAACCGAAGGTATGTTGCTTGTATATTTGCTTACTTTTGTCTCGTCTCGTAGTACATCCTCATTTCCTTCGTGAAATCGCACTTTTTCTTGTATCAAGTTTTCTGGTGTTGACATCTTGAGCCCAAAGTTTCTTTCTTTGTTCTCATCCGGATTCTTTTCATTGTCATTCCATTCTAGCATAGGAGGTGAAAAATCCCAACTCATCCGGATTCTTCTCATTGTCATTCCATTCTAGCATAGGAGTTGAAAAATCCCAACTGACCGACAAACAAAACAGAAACTGCTTCCCAACCAAACAACCAACTACCCCTACCCCCGAAAAAAGAGAGAAAAAAAAGTAGATCAGACGTCCAAACGGCAGCTAATAACTTGGGTTTGTGACAGCAGTCAGGCATTCTACTATTATAATATTTAGCATTAATCAGATGAGAAACTGAATATTCACAAAAAGGAGTGCACCTTGACTCTACTCTGCTAGGCAGACTCTCATCAACACATGTTTTGATGTAACCTTTTTCCGCCAATTGCATGCTGTCATCATTTTAGTTGCTGGTAAAACAAGGTTCAAATGTCAGCTAACAAACTGGTATAGCTGACAATCACACGAACGTGGCATTAAGTACTGTGTTAATATGAACTTGATATCTCAAGCTAATGTTATTTTACTTTGTAATTGGAATCCATTTGATAATTATTTCAGTGAGACTAGTGTTAGTGCCACTGTTCTTATTAAATTATGTGCTGTAATAACAAGGCAACACAGTTATACACGCGTTTAGATATAGACTGCACATACAAGTGATGGCAGAGTTAGTGGGGGACATGGTTAAATCTTATACTCACCATCCTTGATGTGGTATATGCGTTGACGCTAGACCGTTCTATATGTGCCTTGAGGTTAGGCTGTCCTTTCTGTACCTTGAAGCGTAAGTCCTCAGTGTGCTAGATAGGGCACATTGATGCTTATCCCTCAATATGTCTGATGCCTTGCCTTAAGGCATCGAGACAGTCAAGACTCTTTATTCCACAATCGAGGAGTAAGCTTCTGCTTTCAATGATAATGTCTTATGGTTACATACTCTTTTCTTTGAAAGTTTTCTGTCTAGATTTATTGTAATTGATTACTATTCTCTCACTAGGGATCTGGGTTTTTTTTCCCTTCTTCGGAAGTCTCACCTAAAAAATCAATATCAGTGTATTGTTGACATTAATGTATTTGCTACCTATTCATTTAAACCTCATCTTCATCTATTCTGGTCTCTCGTTCTAATTAATTCCAAATTATGTTTCATCTTATGTCCTTTATCCAATAACAAATTTTCGACAAGAGAGTTTATAGTATTGACATGATTATTTGCTAAAATGTTCTTTTTAAGGCTGGCATTGAGGATTAGGTGATATCGATCTTGACTTCTTTTACTGTATTTGCTCTTAGTTCCAATTCATCCCTGTGTAAGTTTTGTAAAATGTTTGTATTTTGTTTTAGTCAAGGTTTTCAGAGTTGATTTAGAGGTTGAATTGTCATAGCTTATGGGCCTCGAGTCTCCAATACAACTGTTTGATCTCCCGATGACATTAGCATGACACTATACAAACATGTATATGATACATAGTTTGTATATGCCCGTATATGTGTGTGTGTGTGCGCGCGCTTACACACACGAATGTGCACACACGTGTATGACTGTATATGTATGTAATCCACTATCCGGAAGCTTGAAATTATGAATTATGAAACAACAAAACATACAAAATCAAGGATTGGCTCCGAGCCGATATTTATATGTTATTGTTATAATGTGTTGACAAAGCATGCTCATAATGATTGCCATTTTTTGTTTTTATTTTAAATGGTATCCCTTGGCTCATGCTATCTGGAGATGATACTGCGTTGATTGATGAATGAAGGCAACTCGAATAACAAACTATACTACAGAGAAATGCATTTAAATCCGATGAATTTAAGGTTGTGTTTGGTTCGTGGTGAAAAAATTGATGGTGATGGGGACGGGGACGGTGATGGGGAAGGAGACGGTGATGGTGATTAGAAAATTGTTAAAATGTGTTGTTTGGTAACATATGCATGGGGATAGGGATGGGGAAAAACTTAAAAATGTTCTTTGTTACATGTATAAAGAGACGGGGAGGGGGAAATTCTTTATAAAAAATACCCTACACAAGTATCATATTTATTAGAATGTTTTTTGCATATCTGTCTAAACAAGTAGTGGAATCTTGAAAGAAACTTCTTTCACCATGATTCACCATGCTTTTCCATGGAGACAAAAATAGACCAAACCATGGATATACCATGGATTTACCATGATTCCCTATCACCATGACAAACAAAACAATATTTTTTGTTTCTCCATTATTACTCTCCCCATGATTTATCACGTAAACACATCCTAAGTTGAATATAAGCAAAGTTAAGTATATTCACTGCAATTTTAACCATTTAAAGTATAGTACTATTAAGTTAGACGGCGTGGATGTACCAAAGTGTGATAAATTTCATTACTAGGGTACTATTATTCATGTGGATGACGGCGTTCAAAATAATATGTCACTCTATTACACTATGGTATGGTGGATGAAATAGAGGACTAACTAAATAGTTTGTGACCAGAAAATCCCTCTTAAACTAGAAAATAAACAATTGAACAACCAACCATTTTTATATGGGAGTAAAGGTTGGGCAGTGAAGAAACAAGGTCCTAACAAGATGAATGTGGCAGAAATACAGATGTTGAGATGGATGTAGGAGACAGGATAGCTTCAGATATACCATGCAAGGAATACAATGGTGATGGCAAGTGTTGAGGATAAACTATGCGAGGGCCGCCTTGGATGGTATGGGCACATAAATTAGAGACAGGAAATAACACCATTTTTAAGTAATACTATACAGTCAAACATAGTATTGAGGGAAAACTATGTGAGAGTTGCGTCCTATGGTATGAACATGCCTAAATCAACTTGGAAGGACTGATAACAAGAGTTTTTTATGTTTACATCTCGTATCGCACTACACTAAACAAAGCTGAATTGAAAAGGAGTCATGTAGCTGACCTGAACATGGTTGGGAATAAGGCTTAAATGATGATGATACACATACAAAATTAAGCATCTTTTCTTGACAAGAAAGCTGGCAATTCATAAAATAAGTTATAACTTATAAATAACTTAAAAAGTGAATATTTGGATATTTGAAATAGAAGGCTTGAGGGGAAGGAGTTGAAAATAAGTCACACCATTTAGAGAAGTAATAATATAAACAACCAAAGCTTGGCTGGGTCAGTAGGTCAATAGGTGGCTCATTGAGTCAAAGCTTTGTCTTTGTCAAAAATGGGTTTCAGCCCCACCCAATCCACCAGACATGTCGGGTTGCTGGTTAACCAATTTGGGTTTCAAAACCGTTGTTTTAGCTATTTTTATACCTACATGATAGGCATTTGGTAATGTTACATGCATACACATAGTCACATATGCAGGAGCACCTGCACATGTGTATACCCACCCTCCCACACACACACATATATATATATATATATATATATATATATATGTATGTTTGTTTACACGCCATAAACATGTACACATGTAAATACACAAGTATACATATTCTGAATCGGTTATAGAACCTTATGCGTCAAATACCTACACGCTCTGGGACAATACTGCTTAGTTACGCCTCAAACCATAGAGACTTGGGTATATGTCTGTCTTTAGGAATTAAATTAACCTACAATGTGAAAAACTTGTTAATTACTAATTGCTGAACTGAAACTTAATCCCGCAGTCAATTGCATTTGGCAATGTAGATTGAGCAGTTGGGACATTAAGTGTAAAATACTTGTGAGTCTGTGAATTTATTTTCCAGTTGACACTGTGCAAAGTTTAGTAGGTGTTTGTATCTAACTAGGGCTCGACAATCTTGCAATAAGCGGTGCTGTAACTTTGTTAAACGTTAAGCTCTAATTATTCTGTGTATGGTGGTAATGTTACATACATACACATAGTCACATATGCAGGAGCACCTGCACATGTGTATACCCTCCCACATATATATATGTTGTTTACACGCCATAAATATGTACACATGTAAATACACAAGTATACATATTCTGAATCGGTTATAGAACCTTATGCGTCAAATACCTACATGCTCTGGGACAATAATGCTTAGTTACGCCTCAAACCATAGAGACTTGGGTATATGTCTGTCTTTAGGAATTGAATTAACCTACAATGTGAAAAACTTGTTAATTACTCATTGCTGAACTGAAACTTAATCCCGCACTCAAATGCATTTGGCAATGTAAATTGAGCAGTTGGGACATTAAGTGTAAAATACCTGTGAGTGTGTGAATTTATTTTCCAGTTGACACTGTGCAAAGTTTAGTAGGTGTTTGTATCTTAGTATGGCTCGACAATCTTGCAATAAGCGGTGCTGTAACTTTGTTTTTTTTGGTCGGTCAAAAAGCGTAAACTTTGGGCACTGGGTACCCCATTACATAGACAGGAGCTAAGAAGCTCAACAAGGGTCAAAATCCCCACGCAGGGGGACACTCCAGAAACTAATCCAAAATGAGACTAAGAAGACTAATCAACTAAACAAGCTAGGACCAGACAATCCTACTAGAAGAAGTCTATTACAAGCCACTATTACATGCATTCAGCATACCCACAATTAGTAACAACAAAATGTCTTAGAACAAAAACTAGCAATCCTGCCAGTAACTAGCCATGAAGTCTCTGGTTTTTTTTATCTACTCAAGACCAGGTCTCTCACTGGCAAAATCCAAAAGGACCTCTACCATCAGCAATCACCCGAAGGTAAATCCTGCACACAAAAGCAGCATGGACTAAGGAAGAAAAAGGGGATCAACCCCCCTCTTAAACCCAACCCTCATGATACACTTGACTGCATATCATCCAACATCTTGAAGGTGTTCTAATCCAGCTGTAGCAGAGGAGACAAGAAGCAAAACAAGGTTCATCCTTTAGCTGACTACCGATTTATGTCCTTGAGCTAGACAACCACCGTTCCCCCACTGGCATTTGAAACATTCCCTGAATGTGTGGGATCCAAGTAGAAATCCAACCCCTCTTCATCGGTCGGCAAACAACTGAAAACCAGAAACCTGCAAGTACGACTTCACGCAACTGCAGCAAGGATTAGGAGGAGAAGAAGAGCACCATGCCTCCCTCTGAACCCAATCCCACCTAAGACCCCTGTATGCACAGGGACCCCTTGTCGAACACCTTGAGGGCGATCGATTACTTGGCTACGAAGAGACACCTGACTCGACGAGAACCACCAGCCACGGGGTTGGAGCCCGTAGGGTTCTAGCAGCATCATCGCCGGGGGAATAGCTGCAAACCCACCAAGGAACGCCAGCCGCGGCGGCATCGGCGCAGCTAGACCCTGCACTGCTGGCACCAGACAGGCACCTAGGACCAGCCAAGACCTATAACCACGATGAAGCCATCGAAGAAGGTTCACGCAGCAGGGTGGCAGACAGTCACCGCAGGGCCTGCAATCCAGCACTTGCGGCTACTGGTTGCACAACATCCAATCATCGAACACCTGCAGGGTGCTCCTTTTTTCTTCTCCGTTGCCAACCAACCGTCGAACGCCTGGTAATGAGGCTTCAGGGAGCAAAGACGGATGCACGAGGCAGGGCAACAGCTCGCACCCTCAAGAGGCTAGAAGCCAGCCTGTCGTCGGACGCCTGGAGTTTACCTAGATCTGCAACGACGGGAATACCCCAAGTCATCCTTGACGCTTTGAGCCTCCTATGGATAGGGCCGAGGACCGACCACTAGGCAGACAGGAGAACCCACAGTCCTTTGTGTCGGCAAATAGAGATCCAAGCAGAGGGCGCCGCCGGAACAGGAGCACATCTGCTTGTAGGGAGTCCGCCGCTAGCGAATTGGGTCAAGCCCTAGGCACCCTTCCGCCATTCTAAATGCCAAAGAGGTCGCACCAATGCCGGGGATGAGCGGCACCATCATCCATCACCAAACCAGCTATTCCAGGATCTCGTTGGGAGTCGCCGTCGGCCTAGCCAGCCAGCCACACCTCGGCCGTTGGAGTAGTAGGCGCCTGAGAAGAACGAGCGACCGGCCAGTTCTTCACCTGCAATACCGGATCCACACGTTGCCGTCGCAAACCATGGCGAGGACGGATTCCCTCCAACCATCTCTCTTGAACGATTGAAGTCGACCATAAGCCGAGCGCCCCCGTGATCCAGATCTCGACTAGGCGGCGCGACCCTCCTCCTTCCACTCCAGCCAGCCGAGGGGGCCCTGCGATCCAACAGAGCGCCAGAGCAGCCACGTGAACCCAACTCCCTTTTCTCCAGCGAAACCCACCTTCTGACCGCGCTTCTTGAAAGGGCCAAGGGGAGGGCACGCCAGAAGGGAAGCGGCGCCCCTCCCCCCAGCGGAAGAAGCCCTAAAGAGAAGCGGGAGCTCCCGTTTAGAGAGAGAGAGCTGATGCTGCTGTAACTTTGTTAAACGTTAAGCTCTAATTATTCTAACTGTGTATGATGGTGGATGATTGCTGAGAGTCTGGATTGGTTTTAAATCATTCTTGTTGCTAAGACCATTGTGGAACAAAATTGGATAGATGAAAATATTTTTATTTGATAAAGGCAACATATAATAACACACCAATAACTTTTAGCACTTTATCCTCTGTGCAAATGATTTGTGCTTGCTTATTTCTGTTGACGAATGGTTAAACATATGAAATAACAATTTAGGGGCTTTCTTGGAATTGAGTTCATGATAATCTGTAAAAATATAAAGCAGTGTTGTATACATCGCATCCACACAGTTGTTTGGACTTGCAATGTCCCCCCTCGCATGCATTCAGTTGTTTGGCGATCTTTTTGGTCTACAAGGATACTACTTTAGGACTTAATATCTTCTAAAGATCACCTTTCAAGGGCCATCTATGTATCCTTTATTAGAAAGTAGATGGCAAGTGTTTGAAACTGCAAAGCCCTCCCCCCCCCCCCCCCCCACCAAAAAAAAAAATGAAATAACGATTTAGGGGCTTTCTTGGAATTGAGTTCATGATAATCTGAAAAATATAAAGCAGTGTTGTATACATCGCATCCACACAGTTGTTTGGACTTGCAATGTCCTCCCTTGCATGCATTCAGTTGTTTGGCGATCTTTTTGGTCTGCAAGGATACTACTTTAGGACTTAATATCTTCTAAAGATCACCTTTCAAGGGCCATCTATATATCCTTTATTAGAAAGTAGATGACAAGTGTTTGGAATGCAAAGCCCAGTCCCCCCCCCCCCCCCCCCTAAAAAAAAAAGACACACGCCCCACTCCCCCACCCCCAAACAAGCTGAAAGCTTATTTTCTATGCACTCATGTTTTTTGACATGCACTTAGTGTGTTTAAAAAGGTCTAGCCTTGCTTTGGAAAGGACACTCTTTGTCAGAGTTTTTTTTCAAACACAGTTGCACATCACTACAATGGTGCTACAGGGTTAAGAATCATCACAATATAGATGTCAATAGAACAATTATGGTTCAATCATGTTGATGCCATTAAGTTAATAGAACACCATGTGTTACTCTTCCCAGCCAGGTTTTGCTCTGGAACATCTTGAAACTCCATTCATTTTTGATCCTGGATTATTAGCAGTACAATGATTACTCAAGAGTCTGTTGCCCTCCTATTAGAGGTGCAATCCCGGATCAGTAGGCACTCGAAATCTACGTCAGTGCAAATGTTGTTTTCTTGAGGATATTTGTATCTCTTTGGGACATAGTGTTAAGCCCTAAATTGCTTGTTGAGCCTAATGTTGCTAGTTCATCCTCATCTATACCACTGCATTCTGTTGACATTCTACTGAGAATATCTTGCTAGTTTATACTTTATACTACACAGTAGGGTCTGCTATTGAGGATCATGCTGACGAGATGCCTATTACTTACAATAGTGTTACCTTTATTCTTCATATATAATTTGCTATAGGGCAAGGCACCGTGTCATGTACGTGTCTGACATTTCTTTGCACTCTAGATCTTAAGATTGACTCAATTTTGTTTACCTCTGCATTTTGTTGTTGTAACTATACCTTACAAACAGAGCAACTCAATTTCATAAACTCACTCATCAAAATCCTGGTTGGCACTGAGGATGGAACAAGAAATGCATGCATTGTCTGACATACAAACATGGAAGTTGGTTAATTCTTCTGCTGATTATGTCCTAGGATGTTGCAAGGTCTTTACTTTCAACTATCACCTTAATGCATCTATTTAGTGTCTTAAAGGCATACTGGGTGCCGATGGATAGACACACACCATTAACTACTTTGAAACTCTCTATCATGTTGATCGATTGAACCTGTGAAAAGTTCATATGGAACGATTGCTTGGTCTTGCGGCACATGGGAGTATTCTATAAGGTACTTGAACGGCTTAAGGTTATGTATGACCTCTAGTGAAGTGTGAAGATGTAGTTTGATGATTCTATTTGGGCCTTCTTTTGTATTTATAGGTTCCACCATGGCCATTCGGTATTTATCAAGAGAACTAGGACTTAGATGGCTATTCTTCTAGTTAGTTATGTGAATAATGTTATTCTTTAGCAGCGGTAGTGTTGGTATACATGATACTGAGGACTATCTTTCATTATTAAATATTTGGAGAAAACTTTGATGCGTTCTTGGTGTCCTGGTCAAGAAATAGCTTTCATTGCGACAAAGGAGATATACTTCTCATTTACTACAGAGAATAAGAAACGGACTACATTCGATCCACACTTGAATAGGAGCTTCCATATCTTGGTCACGTAGTAAATATACTCTAATTTGCTATAGGCGGACTTGCTTTAGGGAACATGACTATCAGGGGCCAAACCTACTTATATTTTCATTAAGATGATAACATTCCATGGGATGACAAGAATTCTACTCTTTCTTGGGCACAAACAGATTGCGTGTTGGGAATATGATATATGATGTAGCCTCTTGTTTCTAGATCATGTAGGTATCTTGACAAACAGTATCTGTTACACCCGGATGCTATTTCACACATTCTTAACATCCGAGAAAATTCCTTTTAAAGAGGTTTGTTGCACAAAACAATAGACATAAAGGATTTATGGCTGTTCTAGTTTTGACTGACTGGGGTTGCATTGATAGGAAATTTATGTCTGGTTACAACAAGTGGTATTCTGTTCACCTCAAGATATCTAATGCAGGCAGTGGTAACCGGATCCAATGCTGAAGCGAAACATCATAAATTGCTCACAACCTTGAACTGCTATGGCTTTCATGTATCTGATCCTATTCCTATGCCGTAACAACAAGGTCACTATATTCACTGCTAAAACCTTGTTTCCATTAGAGGACAAGGCGCATTTAATTTGAATGTCATATTGTGTAAGAAGCCTCCCTAAGAAAGTTGATATCTACTCCCAATGTGGAGTTTTAGGATCAGGTTGCTGACATTCTTACCAGGGAACCATTCTTCATAAAATAAGTATGTTGAATAGAGTTATATTTATTTACCATGGAATGGAAAATAGCTCTTTACACACGGCTGAATGATTTTGGTAAGGCGATGTTGTATCTCTTTCTGATTTTTGAACATATCCGCTTAAGCTTCTACATGTACTGCTTGAGGAGTTGCACAAAATACAGAGGTGTATTGTTTGGAAAAAGGGCACATTATTGCTATTGATGATGGCCATCTTATTTTCTTGAATAAGTGTTTTCGTGTATACTTAATGTGGCTACAAGCTTAATGAGAAATGTTGATGACGTGGATATTAGAAGTTCTTTCTCTCTTACAACTGTTCACTTCAAATCTAGCAGTGGTGAATACAGGATAGCTCCATACTCTTATTGACACAAATTTCGCTTAATATTGGTGATAGTGAGTTTCTAAAGCTAAATCTGTGACTGTGAGCCTACATGCTCTTATTTCATCATTCAACTACTTTTGATTGGTTCCTAGCAGGAAGCTGAAGAAGGTTGAGAAGTAAAAGAAGAGTAAGGAGAGGCAAAAAGAGGGTGGAAATGGTGGAAGGTGGGGGCAGAGGAGGAAGAAGCGTAGTGGGAGAAAAACGAGGTGGGAGCTCTAGTCGTTATCTGTTGCTGCAGTGAGTAATGAAGGCAGAGATTTGAAGCATTAGTGATGTTGACGGCCTGGCAGCTAGAGTTGGTGAAGTCAGCTCAATTACAACTGCTCCCATGTAGTCTCAGGGCGCTCCAAGCACTATCAACCTTTTTCTAGACTGGCAAAAATAAGGCACGCCATGTAAACCATCAGATGTTTACATGATAAAAACAGAGATGAAATTGACACGAATTCCCTAATGCAGGGTAGGAGAGCAAGAGGCTGAGAAAGTTTGTCGCAGCCAACAATGTTAAAGTTGTCAATGCCACGTAGAGTAGCAACAGGAAGAGCTGGATGACACTGCTCATTGATCGATGACCATAATTATATTGAGGTTTTTGAGGCAAAGGGGTGTGTTTTGAGGGCTACAGAAATAGGTTCTTTATTTATTGAGAAGACTAAATTACAAAAAGAGCTTGTTGACTTTGCAAAGTGCAAACAGGATTCTCATCTTGAGGACTTTGATTGGTTTAGAGAGCTGAGATGTTAGGGCTTCTATGAATGGGACTTGTTTCTTTCTGGGCTTGCTCATCTTGTTGGTTTTTGAGCAAACTCACGTTTTATGACATCTTTTCAAGCTTCATGCATCTTAATTTTTATGTGCTAATCTCCCCTTATTCTCAATGAATTAAACCCTTGCCTTCAGAGCCAAAACAAAATCTCTGATGTTTCTTGTGGTATTTCCAGATGAATTTACTCTGCCTCCGGGGCTAATGATATTCAAAAGGTAAAGGACATTTTCAACATCTATGTTGATGGCTTTGGTTAGTTTGGTAGCTCCAATAATCAGTGTTGTCAATTGGGTTCGTATCCTTTACATAAATAGATGATTCATGGGTTCTTTTAATATTCCTTCATCCTAATACCCTTATGTGAACGTTATCCAAGTGAGTGGATTTCACTGAGCCTAATATGTTATGCTCCTGTCTACCTGTGACTGTCGAGCCTAGTTGGGCCGATGTGTGGTTTATGTAGCCGTCTGTTTGGAGAGTTCCCCTATCCTTGACCACCCATGGAGGAAAGGTATGAAGATAGGTGGTGACGTTGTTCTGTTGAGTGCCTCCTTACCCTTGTCCTAGTCCTTAATTTATCTGCGAGGTGCTTCAGCAGACTGCAGGAAGCTCCAGCAATGTGCATCCAAAACGCATTGCTCACTGACCGGGAAAGTTTCATTCATTTGCTTCCATGGGTGATGGTTGCATGCTGTACAACATAAACAATGGGGCGTCAGGGCTAGAGGTTTTCATGTTATCTAAAATTCTCAATGACGTGAGTGGATCTTGGACCACTTTCTAGTTCCGTAGACCAATTCCATTGCCCTGAAGTCATCCACTTTCGCTTTTTCCCTTGGTTTTTGTACAAATGTTGACCATGGGTGATTCTTCCAGTCCTGGAATGTCACCTTTTATGAATCCTATAAGCAACTATAGTCGGCATTTATTTTTATGTTCTTTGTATTGTTTTGGCAGTCACGCGCTCAATTTTTTCCAGCTGTGTTTATCAAATATTATATTCCGCGCAATCATTATTTCCAGTGAGCTATCTAATTGTTGTTCCTATCATTAACATATTCTTCTTTGTTATTATCTATGAATGATATGTTAATAACATAATATGCAGCATATCCCCCTTTTTTTCTAATTAAGAATTTCCATGTATTTATTCTTGATGATTAGATACTTTCACCAAGCATTTCAAAAAGTATGGAGAAATCACTGATTCAGTTATTATGAAGGACAAGCATACTCAGAATCCCAGGGGTTTTGGATTCGTAACCTTTGCTGATCCATCTGTTGTCGAAGAAGTACTGAAAGATGAGCATGTCTTAGATGGGAGAACAGTATGTCACTAACCATTTGCAATTTAAAGTAGTGCATCTCAGTTGTAGCATTCTGTAATACACTATAATTCAGGTTGAAGTTAAGCGTACAGTTCCTCGAGAAACAATGCCAAGCAAAGGAAATCTGAAGACGAAAAAAATATTTGTGGGCGGGATTCCAACCTCATTGACCGAAGGCAAGATTGGGTAAACCTGTTTTTTTTTTAAAGTTTCATGTATCTCATTAATTATAAACTCTTGCAGATGAGTTCAAAGAGTACTTTGCTGCCTATGGGACTGTGGTTGAACACCAGATAATGGTGGACCATAGCACTGGACGTTCTAGAGGGTTTGGTTTCATAACTTTTGAAAAAGAAGACACTGTAGATGAGATAATGGCTGAGGGCAAGACACATGAGCTTGGTGGGAAAACGGTTAGCATCTTTCTTCGAACACCATTTCCTTCATTTCCCAAGAGAAACATTGAAAATGTCCCAAATGCTCTTTTTCCCCTTTCATTTTGTAAAGCCCTCTCTGTCGGTAGAATCAGCAACACTCTCTACTAGCTTTATGCTCATGCTTGGATTGGAGCTTGTGTTTTGATTCAAGTTACCATTAATCACAGAGCTGAGCTGCTAACTGATTATACCTGGGTATAGTATAGTCCAATCGATTTGCCTAATATGTTTATAAGACGAAATAAACATTGCCATTGGAGATATCCTTCCTGTTAGTGCCATTAAGGTTATCCTTCCTGTTAGATTCTTCTAAAATGAGTGCTTACTTGAGAATCCCGCCATTTATTATTATGCTACTTGTGAGATTTTCTCTCCTTTTTCCTCTATCATAGTAATCATAACTCTACACATAAGTTGAGGGAAAGTAAACGAGGCCAGTTTAATTTGCTTTTCCGTAAAAAGATAAACTGTCTGCTAGTCTTGACTTTGAATGGTATTTTGTTTTTTTCCTTCTATCGAACTCTAATGAGCATCCTTGGGGTTTATAAACATAAGTGTGGACTGACATAATCTGTGTCCAGGTTATATTGGGTATTTGTATTCTAATTATTATTGGGGATCCTTTGCAGGTTGAGCTGAAGAAGGCTGTCCCGAAGTCTGCTGGAGGAGACCTAGGGAGCAAAAGAAGAGTTGGTTCTGGCTCCCGATCAGGTGGCGTTAATATGTATGGGGCATATGGCTATGGTGGTGGTTATGGTGCAATGGGTGGTCGTGCGGCTACTGGGGCTTATGGAAGGGGCTATGGCTATGGCGGTTATGGGTATCCCATGGGCTTTGCTGGTGGATATGGTGCTTCGATGTATTATGGTGGTGGGGGGTATGGAGCCCAGGGTTATGGTTTCTATGGTGTTGGTGGCTACGGTGCTGGTGGCGGCGGTGGCGGAGGCGGCGGCAGTGGCAGTGGTGGCGGCGGTGGTAGGCAAGGAGGTCGATACCACCCATATGGAAGGTGAGAATGAGCTTTTGATATTCTTTCTGCTTAATTCTGTCGGATGTGACTGGCCTAATGAGCGAATGCATGTGGAGGTTCCAACATTTTTTCCCAGAACAGTTCATAACTCTTGTTCCCATATGCACTGCTCATATCGAGCCTCGTTAAGGATGTTGTAAACGTTTGAACTTTCTTCGGACTTTGTAATGCTGCCGAAGTTATCTAGTAACTTCCTAAGAATGTTTGTCATCTTTTTGTTGGAAAACGAGTTACAATATTGCGGCTCAAACATAAATAGTTTAGTGTTGGTTCTTTTGGTGGTCCATTTACATCTGGCACCGTGTTGGACACTATATGCTGCAAACGACCAGCGTCAGTTGTCTTTGATGTGGAATGCTACATTGGCGTCGGGGTGTAGTTTTTGTGGCATGTCGTGCAAGTGTTCAGTAAGTATAATTTACTTGTGCTATCTAATTTTGGCTGGTCAGAAATACTTGTATTGCGTGCAGGGGCTGCGATGTATATAACAACTGATTTTATCCAGGAGTACTAGGGAAGCGACTTTCGCAAAATTGCATTTAAGCGATAGCTAAAGTAGCATTTTTTGTACGTCTGTAGCGGCAAGTCAAGTAGATGCCCATACATGTTAAGGTGTATGGGATGCTTGTCGGATGATATGCAGATAGATTCGTTGGCTGAGGCCTAATGCCTATCATATAGTGTTTTACTGTTTATAAAGTTTAGGCGTCAGTCCCATGTTGGTCAATGCTACTAGCTTATTGTAAAGAAGTAACGTTCATATCCAATTTGGGGGATTGTTTTATCTAGTTTGGGTTTTGTATTCAGCTTTATGCAGGGTATATTTTATAAACTATATAACATTAATTTAAATTCTACTTGTAAACATTAAAGCTCCTCATGCACAGTAGGTGCCAAAAATGTTGGTGCAACAGTAAAGCTCCTCATGCACGGTAGGTGCCAAAATGTTAGTGCAAGGCATCAAGTATCTATTTGCTTGCTAATGATAGTACTAACATTTTAAGTCATTGCTTGTTTCTTGTGCCCGCACTGTTTTGTATGTACTTGTATACTTTGGTAACTTGAAACACTTGTATTGATTGGAAAAGTCAATTTGGCTTTGTTTATCTTTATAGTTAAGGGTTACATTCATATAAAAAGTGTTCACACAATTATTCATATGATCATCACGCTCAAGCAGACATGAACAACCTTCCCTAATAACTAGCTAACAACAATCAGTCCAGCAGAAAAGGAGGGAAATGGGGAATGGTTAACTGAAAAAAATGTATGTCATATAATCATTTAGGATTATGATTGGACATGCCTAGACCAAATTCCCTTCTAAAAGTATAGAAAAAAAATCTCGGTCATATAATATGTCACCTAAACTAAAATTAACTTATATTGTTATCTATGTTTCTTCTAACTTTTAGTAACTATATATTAAGTGTTATCGAAATATTCATATTTATTATTTTATAGTATATTATGACATATGTACTCATATAGAATAAAAAGTGTCAAAGCACCAACATATTATATATATTCTAAAATTTTTAACATTTATAATTAATGAATGAGATTATTTGTACCTTCAAAAAAGAAATTGTTTGTGGTTGAAGTTGTGATTAGAGATCTGCATGTATGCTGCTGAGGAAGTTCCCGATGGAGAAGACATGGTGATTATGTTCGTTTTGTCAACAATCACCATGGTAGAAGCGAACTGGGTTCTTAGAAGACAATGCATACGATACTGACCACACAAAAACTGTTGATTCACCAGGAGTCATGAGACAGAGTCTTCATGTAGCATCCCAGGTTTTGAAAACTTCATATAAGATGATCTTGAAAGGAATGATTAGACTATCCATATCATCAAGGTGCACCGCCTTTTTTGAAAGTTCATCACCAAAGAACTCTGTGATTAGGCGTGCTAAGACCAAAGTAGTACTAGGATGGGTAACCAGACAAGAAATTTATCCTGCGTCTGAGTGAGGACAAAGCCCACAATTACGGCTAGTGGTGGTCAATGGGACCGTTCGTCATTCTCGAAACTCTATTAGAGCTTGGGCAGTGGGCCCGATGTTATAAATGATATCAGATCCATAACTCAAGAGTCTAAGTGGGGGAGATTGTAACATCTCAGGATCTGAGGCCTCAGATAAAATATTCTTAAAAAGAATGATTGAACTATCCATATCACCAAGGTGCATCTACTTTTTAGGGAGCCCATTATTAGAAAACTATGTGGTTAATCATGCTCAACCTAGAATAGTACTAGGATGGGTGACCAATCATGAATTTTATCCTGACTTGTGTGTGAGTGAGGACAAAACACTCAGAGTCATAGTTCCTCTAGTAGGTGGGGCCCACATGGCCATGTGGCATGTTAGTCTTGAGACGTGTGGTCCAGGCATGTTAGAAAAGGATGTGAATGGTTGACGTAGCCACCGTTGCGTTAGTAGCTATGATTAGGAGTTGGGTGTCTAGGGGCCATTCTGGGTCTACACTAAAATGAAGAAATATTATGAGGCCATGTAGTTGAGCCTTGACGAGGACGTCAAGACTCTAAGTGAGAGAGATTGTAACACTACTATAGGATGAGTATACAACATCATTTTAAATGACGACCAAGTGGGCGACACTAAAACTCAAGCATTCTTCATCGATTCACATAATCGACACCAATAATGTTTGTTATTAGTTCTGTGTTGCAACAAAATTAACGATGTAAAACATGGTGGGCGACGTATTTGTGGTATACTTTGACCATTACTCGTCGGCCACAATAACAACAACCGACTCCTCTAATTTTACTCTGTCAGTTGTGTAATGACAAATAATCGATGTCGAATAACTGATGTCAGTTTGATCAGTGATTGAACAGTAGAAATTTTAGATATATACCTTGTCAGTTCATTATAAATAACTGAATTAGAACATATATGTAGCCGCTTATTTACAAATAATCGACAATAAATGTCTATTTTTTTAATATAGTAGCTCTCCAGACTTGCTGTTCGACTACTAGCATGTCTGCTGCATGCAATTCTTCAAGACTGAAAGTTTTGAAGAACTACAAGCCTCTGCAAGCATACAACTTAACAACATGCCGACAACCCTGTAAGAAAAAGATATATAATACAAATAGGCACAAACATGCTACCTTGTATCATTTTTTCCACTTCAAATGCATAAAAATCCATGAAGTCACAACTCAATTATTTTATTTCTCAGTTACACTTCAATTACATACATATATGTACAAATACACATCATTCTCTTCCTCACGCCTTCACATTCAAATTCACACACATATGCACTTAACATTCATATCACACTCACAAATAGATATCAACATCAACTGCCATCTTAGATTTTAAGTCACAATGTATAAATAATATATAACAATGAAAAATCTAACATCAAAGTTTGAACTACCAAAAATATCAATTATCAATTTTTTCATTCAAGTCCACATTTTTGATGAAGCAGTCTGCCCACTATTCACGTAGGTCATTCAGCTGCTCCAATGTATAGGGTTTAATGTTCGCACAAAATTGCAAAGAGAATGAGATTTCTAATTAGATTTGATTGTTTGTATCATCAAATGAGACTAACTTCATCCTCTATACATTTGATCTGTTAAGTGTGAATGACAATCGTATGCGTGTACAACATTACGTAATATGCGCATGCCCAACCATTGTCTTGTATGGCCCCCTGTAGATTTACAATTACATTAATAAATATAATTAAGCAGAGTTGATCATATATTATGCAATTACTATATACATCAACACTCTTCCAAGTTATGGATTTTTTCCCTTATGTACTTTCCCTCTGCTGCTATGAAATGTTTTCACACCCCTATAAGTTAAATTAACAAATATTGTTGACTCAAGGTCTAAATTGACTAAACCCTTATTTTGATGATGACCAAACGACTACACTTATTTGTATCTAATGCTTCTACTTGAGTGATTTCATATTAGGTATAGACACACTCCAAATGTCCTTACTTGCACATATCAAATTGGAGAAAAGACAAGTTAAAGTCAATACAAGTGCACATTTTTAGAATATGATGTAAATCTATTAGAATCATGTTGTAAATCACTTGTAACGATTGTGTGACTTGTAATTAAGCTTAGAAAAAATTAGGAGCACTTAAATCGAATATTTAAACACTTTAATAACATATTCTAAAATTCATTATAGGCACTTTATCACTCGAGTTACAATCTCGACCGATCCTTGATGGATTTTGAGAATGTGATGGTTCGGTCGAGTTGCCACTTCACAGTACTCGACTGATCCCTGCACAGGAACAAAACTAATTTAAGTGATCAGTCGAGTTTCATGCAGGATAAACTTGACCGATTGGTCAAATTAGCTTTGTCTCATAGTGCATTCGGTCGAGTTACCTTTATAGAAACTCGACCAATAGCACTGTACGGAAAAGTGCAGAAAAGTATTTCTAGCCATTGTGGAGTTGCAACAAGCGCAAATATATATGTTTCAAGCCACAAAATGGCTAGTTTTCATTCTTAAGTATTCCCAAAGGCTAAGAGACATCCCCAGCTATAAATAGGACCCCTTGGGATTCATTCCAAGGTTGAGCATTCAATCCAAGCACTATCAAGGTTTCTATTCTATAGTTGAGTGATCCTACAGCCTCCTCTCTCTCTAAGCTTAATCATTTGCTACATCCATTAGAGTGAGTAGGAGATTTGTAATAGAGATCGTCCTACATGTATATCTTGTGAGGATCTCACTTCCACCACTTCCAATTCTCTCATTTCAACCATGAAGATGAAGGTTCTCTCTATTGGCTAATAGAGGTGAAGAAAAACAAGGGAAGGGTCCCTTGGTGAAGATCAAGGATGGATGTTTGGAGTAAGAGTGGGTAAGCCATTGGTGAAGGTAGAAGACTCCTTGCTCAAGTGGGTAAGTCTTTGGTGAAAGCTTCTCTGAGTGAAGGTGAAGTCAAAGGCTGAATATCCAAGAAGAGTGGGTAATTCCTAGAAGGATGAAGACTTGTACAAGAGTGGGTAAGCCCTTGGAGAAGGCCGAAGACTCGTTGCAAAGTGGGTAAGTCCTTGGTAAGGTTGAAGACTCTTTGTATTGGATAGGTAAGTCCTTTGGTGGGTCATGTATTGTAAGTCTTATGAATGAATATAACATTGTAATGGTTAAGAAATCTTAGAGGTTGACTTCTCTAGGTAGTGGACTGACATACTTCTAGTTTGAAGTGTGGAACCATTCTACATAGCTTGTCAATTGATGTTTGTTCAATCTCTCTCTCCCTTGCTATGAATGTTTTATTTACATCCAAATTTCCTATTTAGTAATCTTATCTTGTGATATAACTTGAAGGTCTAATGAATTTTGTTTAAGTGCATTCAGATTTATTCACCCCCTTCTAGAGCATCCAATCACCCATCTAGGATCCAACAATTGATATCAGAGCGGGTCTTCTCCAAGCATACTTCAACAAGTAGGAGAAGATGGGTGACTACCAAGGTGGGAGATACTTCATCAACCTTCCAATCTTTAATGGGGCTAACTTCTTCTATTGGAAAAGAAGGATACAGTTCTACATCCAAGGATCAATTCTTGAGCTATGGAAAATGATGAACCATCCATACAAGCTACCAACGACAAAGATAGAAGAATGAGATGAAGCTACCATGAAGAAAGCCACCTTGAATACGAGAGATATCAACATCCTCTATGCCACCATGAACCCCACCGATTTCAACCGGATTTCCTATTGTGAGAAACCTATGAGGTATGGAGAAAGTTATGCATCACTTATGAGGGGACTCAACTAGAGAATGAAAGCAAAGTCTACATGCTTAATGGGATGCTTGAGAACTTCAAGATAGGAAAGGAGGAGAAGATAGCCAACATTTACTCAAGGCTCAACACCGTTGTGAATGGTCTTGTTGTTCTAGGTTATCCTATGAGTAGAGGAGAGATCAATTCAAAGATCCTTAGAACTTTGCCCAAGAAATGGGAACCCAAAGTGACTTTCATCGAAGAAGTCATATCTCTTGATGATATACCCATTGAAGAGCTCATTGGAAATCTACAAGCCCATGAAGTCACACTTGACAAGAGAGAAGAAGTTGAAAGACAAGAGGAGAAACAACTAAAGAGAATGAATACGGCTAAAATCAAGGCTCAAATTGAATCTATAATGGGACAAGCCTATGCATCCTCTCATGTTGAAGAAGATGCCATGTACTCCAAGGGTAGATTATACAAGGGTAAGAATTCCTCCTCCATCTGGTGCCTCAAGTTTGGAAAGAAGGGTCACCTCAAGATAGATTGCCCACAAGTCATAAAGACCCGTCATCACAAGAAAAGAGAAGAAAAGTGACATTCAAGCTCAAGTGACTCCTCCAACTCAAGCTCAAGTGGAGATTCAAGTGGAGGATCAAGCTCAAGCTCTAGTGATGAAGGATAATGCCATTTTTCTCTTATGACATTAAAAAGTGAAGACTCAAATGAGGTAAATCTAAACTCTTTAGATAAAGAACCATTAATTGCTATCATTAATGCTACTCGCGCCTCTTTTAAGTCTTCTAAAAAGAAAAGGAAAAGTTTGCTAGAATTGTTGATAAAATGCATGTAGAATTAGATGATCTTGAACATGCTAATACTTGCTTACTTAATGATAAAAATGCTTGTCTTAGCCAAGTAGACTCTCTTAAACTTGAAAATTCTAGTTTGTTTGATACGATTAGATTTCTAGAAGCTCAACCTCTTATGACTAATATTAATGTAGAGCATAATAACATTGTTGATTCTCTCATGCATGACATTAATGTTCTTAGAACTGAAAACAAGGACAAAGATCTTGTTTTGCAAGGATTAGAATATGAAAATGGTGTTTATCTTTCTAAGATTCTTTGCTTGAAAATGAAAATGCTTCCTTGCTTGCCAAAATCAATGTTCTTGAATCTTGTTCTAATTATACTAGTAGAAATAATAATGTTGATGCTCTTCATATTGATAGAGATTCTTATTGAACAAAGCTTTTTTCTTAAAAATGATCTTTTGCATGCTAGAGATAATATCAATCATTTGTCTTATACTATTTCTTCTCTTATGCATGATAATCATAGTTTGAGATCTTCTTTGCAAAGATTCTTTGTTGGTAAGAAGAATCTTAATGATATCCTACACCATACTACTAAACAAATTGGTAGACATGATTTGGGGTATGATGGTAGACAAAGGAACAACAAAGGTAAAATACCTCCAATCTTTCATGGAGAATCCTCTAGTTCCAAGGCTATGGGCACATGCAACTATTGCAATGAAATTGGTCATTATTCTACTTGTTGTCCTTTTAAGAAAGAACCCAAGAGAAATAGGACTTGGGTTGCTAAGCTAACCCCTCCGGACCCTTAAACATGATTGGAGACCATTTCATATTTCTTCTTGTAGGTATCTTGCTAATGGATTGACATGAGCTATGAATTTGCAAATTGGCTTCTCAATCCACTTGAAAGAAGAAAGGTGAGATGTGTATGAGGTGAAAACAAGTGCAAAAGCAATGATAAGCATAGAGGTAATGTTATTCTTGCTCATATCTGATCATAATGTGTTTTTGCCAAGTTAGTGTGCTATACATGTGGTTTTTGACTCAAAAGTGGTATTTAATGTTCTTCATATATACATATGTTCTTTATGACAACATCTTTGTTAGTTGAGTATGCCCTGATAGAAACTTGACCGATAGGCATCAATGGGTGTTGCCAACAATTGTCATCGGTCGAGTTGTCAATACACAAAACTCGACCGACAACACTGTGCACAGAATACACAGTTGGCTTATTGAATAATAAATTTCCCTCTCAACTAGATTTTATCAACCAATAGCCTTGTTCTTTGGCATTCCCTTTGGTACCTTTTTATGCATTTTGCCATGCTTTAAATTACCTATCTTGCTTACAACTCTATCTTTCTAATTGCTATAATTTGGTATCCCACTAGTGGTATTCCTATATCATGCAATTACTTGTTTTGAGTTGTTTTGCAGGTTTTGACGATGATCTTTTTTGATCTCCTAGTTGTGTCTTAAAATGCTTCTGTCGTGCTCTAACTTGCTACATTTATATAGTTGTATATCTTATTTTGATACAACCTTGAGGTTCTTAGTGGTAATCATCTCCTGGTAATGATGCATGTTTGATAGTGAGTTCTACTATCCTGAGTTGCTTGCACAATATTGTGATGCAGGCTACATAGAGCTATATTGTATGTAGAAATTGGAGCATCTTTAGATTTCATGCAGATTTTACTCTAGTTTCAACTTTTGGTACAAGACTAGTGTTTTTTTAATGCAGAAATGGCCTTCTGAGCAAGACTCATTGCGTCACCATGAGTCCTGACACTTTTTGGGAAAATTCCGTCATCATGAGGGTCAAAAATATGATTTATTTTTCTTTTGCTGCACTTTATCTTGCCTTGTTATATGCTATAACTACATTTTGGGTTGTTCAAGTACATGCTTTAACTACATTTTGGGTTGTTCAAGTACATGCTTTAACTTGGTTCTATTCTATGATTGGACAAGCCCCTAGCTGTGCTCTTCTACTCTCCTTATATAACTTTTGTTATCTTCTTTATCTTCAAACCCCCACCTTTTTGAAATGACAAAGGGGGAGAAGGTTATCTTCTTTTGACGAAAGGAAGGGATGGCATGTCTTACATAAAGAGGAGAAGCATGAATCTATGTAAAGAGGAGAAGGTAAAGGGGAGAAGACATATATGTGTATAGCATATATAAGTAGAATACCTAGTATTCTATAAAGTTATGAAAGATAACCATGCAGGAGAAATAACATCAATTGAGGGTGAGTATTCTATAAATTTAAGGCACTGAAACTTTCTGGGAGAATTCCGTCATCTTGAGGGTCAAAGTTTCAATTTATTATTTTTCTGCATCACTTTATCTTGCATTTTGGGTTGTTCAAGTGCATGCTTTACCTTACTTTTATTCTATGCTTGGACAAGCCCCTAGCTATGTTCTTCTACTCTCATTATATAACTTTTTGTTATCTCCTTTCTTTTAACAAGTGGTGTTTCTTACCCCCACTTTTTGAAATCACAAAGGGGGAGAAAAGTATGTCTTCTTTTGACAAAAGAGGGAGAAGACATGTCTTACATCAAGAGGAGAAGCATGCACATGTAAAGGGGAGAAGATATATATGTGTACAAAATATATGAGTAGAAGACATAGTATTCTATAAACATTATAAAAGTTAACCATGCAGGAGAAATAACATCAATTGAGGGGGAGTATGAGAACTCCACTAGCATCATGTAAGGCCCCTGAACTTGCTTAATGAGTTTAATAAGCTTAATTACCATAATTGAATGCTTATAACCCTAATATAACCTTGTGATATACTTTGAAATTATAAGACGAGCTTAACTTTCAAATTTGGTCCAATTTGAACACTGTTTGAGCAAGTTATGCAATTTTATGTACATTTTGGACTTTTATATAATTTACCCGATTGAGAGGTTTTCTTTACAATTTATCACATGTATAATTTTCCTTAGATGTGATATGATCATTCTTTAGTATTTTGAGACATGGAGCTCCTCGTTGAACCTTGGTTTGAAGGTGTTTTCTTCAAGGGTATTTTAGGGTTTACCCCTTTATGGATGAGCTACCTTTAGTAGCTATCAACTAATGACTTATTTGATTGGCTTGGAAATTCGATAGAGGAGAGATAAGAAGGTATATATGGATGGTGGGGGAGATTCTTGTGTGCAAGCTTGTATATTCTTATTAGTTTATGGCCATGGACACTTGGAAAGATACTAGAACTTTAACTTTTTCTTTTTCTTTATCTTAAAATTTCATATACTTATCCCTAAGCACCCAAACGAGCCATTTTATCTCCACCACTTCCCTCCTTCTATGAATCTCGTTCCCCCTATATGCTACTATGAATTTCCTATCCAAGGAAGAAGAAAGTGGGGATCTTCTTGGAAAAATCATCTAGGGTTGCAATTGACTTCCTTTTAGGGTTTAAAAAGCTTCCTCCTAGTGATCTTGACCTAAAAGAGTAAGTATTACCTTATTTCCTCTGTTTATTTCTTTGATCTTCTTCCTCCTATATTTCTCTAGGTCAGAACCTTGCTGTTCCATGGTGAAAGTGGCTCTAGAACTCAAAAATCTATCCTTCTTGTTTCTTCTTCTAGGGTTTTGCTTCTTTGTGGAGAGAAGTGCCTACTTGGCCAAGTTCAGATCTGAATCTAGAATTTTCTTGCCTTATTTTCTTGGGATTCTTGGTGTTAGGGATCTGACCTACTCTATAGAGGTGAGTTATATAACATTCTTCACTTATATTGCTTACTAGAAGCTTTCTAGTTCATGTTTATGCTTCAATGTGATGATCTAAGCATAGAGAAATCATGCTTGTTTAGGGTTACGAATTTTTATGGTGTTCCCTATTCTGTTCCAGTTGTATATGAACTTGTAAACATGTGTACAACCTTTCTAAGGTATAACATGATCTGGGACAGGTAAATAGCAACAACCTATGGTGCTAAGCACAAAACAATCGATGGTTCAAATTAGGGTTTCCAAGCTATTTCCTTCACTACTACATAACCGATGGTGATACCATGCAACAACCAATGATGTTGCTATTTTGACAACTGATGGTCGTGATCAAAGGTGTCAATTGATGGTGACAACCTATGGTCACCCCCCTTAGGTCAGATTTTGGCTCAATTAGAAGTTTAATTATCAACCATTAAGTACCCTACTGATGTTATCAATCAATGATGACATTAACTTAATATTTGATGTTGATTAATGAATATAGTGCTGATGTAACAACCTATGGTGACATAATGGTCACTAATGATGGTGTATCAGGTCTCCACAACCTACGATGAGTTAATCATATAGTTGTAGCATCAATTAAGCCTTAGACCAATGGTTTCTTGGGTCACTTGATGCAATAGTCAAACCTATACTGTAATTGATGGTTTTAACATATGAACTTGACCCAATGGTCAAGATCTAATGTTTATTCCTCCAATAAAGTGGAATGATGGCTAATGTAATATGTTTGTCCTAATAATGTGATTTAGATGGTTTCCTTTATACGATCAACTTAAGGAGCTTACTTGTTGACAATGGATGGTTTGTTTTAAATGAACAATCGATTGTGAGTTTTACCCTACTCTCAACAGAACCCTTATTGTTGTTAAGAAAAGGATGTCTAGACTTAAATGGTGACTTTTATAGATCACAACTCAATAACATCATAGAAGATTCATTCAAGGTGCTTATTTATTTAAACTACCAATGGTTTTGCCTATTCCACATCCAACAATTTTGGGTTAATGTTTGAGGCATGTTGGTATGGTTTGAGTGATGTTGAAACCGATAGAGGTTTGCCCTTATTTATATAGTCTTACCTTTTCACTCATATGAATAGAATTGATAATAATCATGTTGTGTTGACATTCAACCCTAATGGGACATAGCTTTTACACCTTAAACCTAATGCAATTTGGTGATGGTGATTGATCATAATCAACCTTCTTTTAATGATAATAGAATAATGGAGTACTCTCTTATTGTTGTTGAAACCCTAGTATGCTACAACCTGATGGTTACACCTTGATTTATGTGTAGTTTCATACTTGAGAATACAATGGAATGTGATGGTGATATTTCACCTTATGTATCCATGATCTAATGGGGATGCTATGAGTTAGGGTTTGGGTATAAGTGCTGATTAGTAACATTAATATAATTTATCTTGTTGAACCTAACTCTAATGCAAATAGATAAAAATGAGTATTCATGTTTACCATTCTTATATGATGGAATGATGGTGAAATAACCTCCTTGATATGATCATAACCTTAATATGTTAATTGGTGGTTATCATAGCCACATGGTTGATACTTTCTTATGCTAAACATGTGCATTATGAATATGATGAGGGTTAATAATATCTAGATTCCTTGCATGTTGATGTAATAAAGGAATGATCTTAATGTTAATCTAACCCTGCTATGATTGTTGATGAATATCTCCTAGCTCATTAATGCAATATTGTGCTGATCCAATGTATTATATGAAAGTGATGTTGTTGAGCCTTGTTATAAGGCATGCAAAGATAATGATGATCTTGTAGGGAATAGTATGATGGTGTTAATGACCTTTGGGCATGGTTGATCCTTGAATGAGGTGTAATCCTCTTGTGTTGATAAGGGTTGATACCCTGTGATATTGTGAAAATGATTTATATCTTGTGATAGTATGATGATTAGTATAGTCTCATGAATGGCATGCGAATAGTAGCATGTGATGATGAGATGAGAAATTATGTTTCACACATTTTATATCTTTTGAAGTTGCGATATTTATATGCTTGCTAGAAGTGAATTATGGTTTGTATGTCCACTTGTTTGATGCAGCCATTATTCACCCAATTGACATAACTAATCAAGTGAAACTCTAATCATGTAGTGCTATGTGCTGTAGAGCCATCTTCAGTGTCAGAACTTGCTGGATGATGAAAGAATATTCCTAAGGGAAACTCAGAGCGCATACTGTTGAATATGTGGGGGTGGCAAGTTGAGGATATATCCTTGTCATCCACAATGCAGGTTATGGAGGATGTCTATGGTCATGCCTTAGACATTTGATGTGATAGAGGAAAACTATGATTGTACCTCAGATTAGAGGGTTTTGTATAGTATACCCTAGTTTCTAGTGCTGTGACATGTACCAAGGGCGGACTAGTGGTTAGCAGCTTGACTATATGTCACTGTAGTGGCAACTTTGACTAATATGTCACAGCCTTTTTACTCGTACGGACTGAGGGGAAGAGATATTAGGATACCATCACTCCTAGATCTTGTACGGAACTGAATAGCCCTTTGCATGGGTTGGTTGGACTTTGAATGGTACGAATCAAATTCCCCAGGGCATAATAAAAGATGTAATACAACCATGTAGCATATTTGTTTAGGGTTATACACAACGTTTCACATTGGATGATAACCCTTATTTGTTCTCTTTACATAAAGATGATGCGTAGTGCAATTAAGAGATAGTAGATATACTTATGTTGTGGATATGCTTAAAATTGTAGATGCGTACATATAGTAGCCATGATTATGTTGATAACTATATTGCTACTATTAATTATAATCATGATGCTAGCTATCTCATGTTGTTAGTTATGTTTAGCATGCTAGCCATGCCTTTGTAACTAGAGATGCATATACTACTAATCATGCTTATCCAAATAGTTGTGCTTATGTTGTTAGCTCTTCTTAGGATGTTGATATGTTCAACCTGTTAGACATGCAAATGTTGTTAACTATGGTTATGTGGCTAGAATTATTCATAATGATAGAGATTCTATGTTACTAGACTTGCTCATGATGCTAGATATGCATATGCTACTGAATTTCTTATATTGTCAACAAGATAAAGGATGATAGTATGACTAATGATGATAGTTATTATCCGCTCCTTAATGTATTTTGTTAATAATCACTGCTGCTGAGCATATTTGTTATATCTGCTTAAACTGCTTAAACTATTTAATTACTTAAAAATGTTGTAATTAATATCTATTGGAGAGAGTTATATCTCTCATTGGGACATGGGTCTCACCCTTGTGGTACACCATATTTTTTTAGGTAATTGGCAGTGACGACAACAGAATAATGGAAGTAAAGAAGAACTAAAATAATGGATCTTTGAGAAAATTGATTAGATGCCTAGTGTGTCCTAGAGTCGTCCCTGTACTCTCAGGTTTGGGCAGGAAAAGTTTGCATATGGTGTTTCAAACGAATCAGACTTTTGTTAGCATATTAATGTTTATTTGTATGGAATATATGAATATTGTTTTCATGTGTAGATATGCTGAGGCTAAGGCTATAGAATAATTTGTATCAAATTCTTGGCATAATATTGATACAATAAAGATGTTTGGGCTCTTATGCAAATGTTTCTAAGCGGGTGTTGATGTTGAAATCTGTTTTAATTTACCCACATTTTTGGGTATGTGATTAATTAGTAATTGATTGTGTTTTATGTTTTGAGTAATCTCGTCTAGTGTAATGGGTTCTCACACATCAATTGAGGGGGAGCATATGAACTCAATTCTATTGAAACTCCTAGGTTTCTCCAAAGGTATGACTTTACTCAAATGCTTTCAATACATTTATGGAATGATTTGTCATCTTTAAAAAGGGAGAGAATGTTGACTCAAGGTCTATATTGACTAAACATTTGTTTTTATGATGAATAAACCATTCCACTTATTTGTGTCTAATGCTTCTACTTGAGTGATTTTAGATAAGGTATAGACACACTCCAAATGCCCTAACTTGCACATATTAACTTGGAGAAAAGATAAGTCAAAGTCAATACAAGTGCACATTTTTAGAATATGATGTAAATCCATTAGAATCATGTTGTAAATCACTTGTAATGATTGTATGACTCGTAATTAATATTAGAAAAACCAGGAGCACTTAAATCGAATAATTAATCACTTTAATGACATTTTCCAAAATTCGTTACATGCACTTTATCGGTCGAGTTACAATCTCGACTGATCCTTGATGGATTTTGAGAATGTCATGGTTCGATCGAGTTACAATCTCGACCGATCCTTGATGGATTTTGAGAATGTCATGGTTCGGTCGAGCTGCCACTTCATAGAACTCAACCGATCCGTATACTAAAGTAAAACTAATTTAAGTGATCGGTCGAGTTTCATCCAGGATAAATTCGACCGATTGATCAACTTAGCTTTGTCTCATAGTGCATTTGGTCGAGTTACCTTTATAGAAACTCGACCGATAGAACTGTATGAAAAAGTGCAGAAAAGTGTTTCTAGCCGTTGTGGAGTTGCAACAACTGTAAATATATCCGTTGCAAGCCACAAAATGGCTAGTTTTTGTTCTTAAGTGTTCCTAAAGGCTAAGAGGCGTCTCCAACTATAAATAGGACCACTTGGGCTTCATTCTAAGATTGAGCATTCAATCCAAGCACTATGAAGGTCTCTATTCTATAATTGAGTGATCCTACAACCTCCCCTCTCTCTCTAAGATTAATCACTTGCTGCATCCATAACATATTTGTAAGAGATGTCATCCTACATGTATATCTTGTGAGGCTCTCACTTCCACCACATCCCATTCTCTCATTTCAACTATGAAGAGGAAGGTTCTCTCTATTGGCTAATAGAGGTGAAGAAGAACAAGGGAAGGAGTCCCTTGGTGAAGATCAAGGCCAAAGGCTTGGAGAAAGAGTGGGTAAGCCCTCAGTGAAGGTAGAAGACTCCTTTCTCAAGTGGGTAAGCCCTTGGTAAAAGCTTCTTCGAGTGAAGGTGAAGTCAAAGGTTGAAGATTTAAGAAGAATGGGTAATTCCTAGAATGTTGAAGACTTGTGAAAGAGTAAGTAAGTCCTTGGAGAAGGATGAAGACTCGTTGCAAAGTGGGTAAGTCCTTGGTAAGGTTTAAGACTCTTTGTATTCGATAGGTTAGTCCTTTGGTGGGTCATTTATTGTAAGTATTATGAATGAATATAAGAGTGCAATGGTTAACAAATCCTAGAGGTTGACCTCTCTAGGTAGTGGACTAACATACTTCTAGTTTGAAGTGTGGAACCACTCTACATAGCTTGTCAATTGGTGTTTGTTTGATCTCTCTCCCCCTTGCTATGCATGTTTTAGTTGCACTCAAGTTTCCTATTTAGCAACCTTATCTTGTGATATAACTTGAAGGTCTAATGAATTTTGTTTAAGTGCATTCATCTCTGTTCACCCCTTCTAGAGCATCCAATCACCCATCTAGGATCTAACAGATATATTGCAATATTAAACTGTCATATGATGTAAACATTTGAAAAATATATTGGGCACTGAAAAACTATGCCTATGCATGAATAACCAATTTCATTGGGTATCCCTCATTTGGTGTCAATTTTACACCTGAAGGATCAAAGAAATACACAGTCCAAGTCTCGAGAACAATCAATAACAATGCCAATACTTATTTTTGAGTGAATAGAAGTCAAATAAAATAAAAAGAAAATTAAATAACAAATTGTATCCACATGTTAGACATATAAAAACATGCCAAAAACTTACCTAAAGTTGAAGGGAAATAAGATCACGTTCTTAGAAGCACCTTATAACTGCAACACAATAGTCACATAATCTTTGACGTCACTTGGATCTCTAAGTACATCACTAATCAATAATGGCATTAGAAATCCCACATACAAATGAAAAAAATGACATATATGGAATACTCAGTTAATGTTTAGGAAACAAGTAAACAAATTTTCACTTATGATAGGGGTATTCAGACTCACTGTATCTAGAGTTCTATCACTGATGTGTTCAACCTATCATGCTAAAATAGCTCAGAAACATCTATCAACACTATAATAGTGTCATGTTCTGTACCTACAATCTCCTCTCCAAGACTGACCACCATGGTACTTGTTTGGTCTATTGTCTAACCATCTTGTCAACATCTTACAGCCAGGGAGGGCCTAGGGAGTTGAACAATTCCTATGGAATAAAATATGGGGGCAAAGGTTTTGGAACCCTAGGGGGCTTCTCAACTGCTATGGGCTGTATGCATGTATTCACATATTAGCTTTCAATTATTTATATAAGTTTCAATATACATTTTTCATATATGAAGAAATATAACAAGTTGTTTGGGCCACCCAGTACATTTGCCTTCTACCTTTCTGACTCTGGTGGCATCTGAGTGCTTGTTTGGGAGAGGTGCGTCACTTATTCCTAGAAAGACACATATGACTCTCACACGTACGTGATCAGCGGGAAGGAGAATGCCATGAATCACTTCGGTGATAGAAGCCTTGACATCTGCCATGATGTTGTGTGATGGAACATAAACAAAAAAGAAGACATTTTTCAGGCCACCTACAACCTTATGAAACATAAAATTTAATTTGACAAACATAAATATTGACTTGAGGGATTATTTTATCACAATATATATAAAAAATGACTTAAATTAAATCTTACCCCGACTGTGCCATTTGGGTATAAAGGACTAATCCCAATGCACTATGTGGGTGAGTGCCAAGAAATTTATTATTGCAAGAAAGTCATGGATATTATTGCGAGACCAAGAAATTTACCATTTTTGAAGCCACCTCATGTGTTGCCTGGACATGGATTTCTCTATATTTGTTTTTCCTCACATCTATCCACTCTATATGGCAAGGCAACCTTCCTGAAGCACTCTAAGACTCAACAATGATAGAGTAGAAGTAGAAGGCCCTTGCTCTTACAGTTTGCTCTTGCCCTTGCTCTTGATCTTGTTGTTACTCTCTCATCTGGCATCATTCAAAATAACCACCTGAATCCAGCTGGTGGTTGTGCACATTCTTGTCGCGCCTATTTTTTGAGCACTGTGAAGGGCCTGATTAATTAAATAAAGAAATATTATTAAGTAACCATAATAAAACATAAAAATGTATTTAATTCAATAAAGAAATATTGTTGAGTAACCATAGGAAACTATACGTACCTTAAATGCATCTATTTTTCTCTTCTCAACAAACTCCTTCCAGTCACTTTTATCAATATAGCTCCATTTTAGAATGGGGTCCTCATCCTTCTTGTCTCTAAAGATGTAGTCTCTTGTGAGGATTGTCTACCAATATCTATGTCTTCTCCTAACGAGCTGCATAACAAACTTGTGATGCAACTTTTCATCAAGCTCACACCGACCCTAAAAAGGTTTATCGTTCACTACTATTTGGAAATGCTAAAACAAAGAATAAGAAAAGACTATAAAAATGTAAATGCATTTATCTCACCTCTAACTCTCTCCAGATGAGCTCTTTCTTAGCATCACTCACTTGTCTCCAATCCTTAACAAGGAGAGGAACTTTGCTTTGACCAAGGATCCCACAATAACTAAAAAACTCTTTAGTAATCGTCATGCATGCTTCATTGCATTCAACGACGCCCTTCCTCTGTTGCCTATTTGTGGTATATTTCATCACAATTATCCCTCTAACTACCTTATGTTTTGATTTATCAACACCATCATCATACTCCTTAGGATGCTCACGATCCACATGCTCATGCCCCTGTCGCTCTCCATCACTATGCTCCTGGTCAGATGCCATCTATAAAATAAAATATAAACAAATGAAAAAAGTTAGATCACATATAAAAAGTTAGATCACATATAAAGTCAGATTACATATGAAAAAATAAAATGTTATATAATGTAGAAAAAGCCAGATTACATATTAACAATTGATACCTTAAACTAATATCCATTCTATGCGATCTTCATGTGTATAGTCAGTAATGTTAGATTCAACATTTACACTACGTAAGCCAATAGAAAATGGACTAGAGTCATCACACTTGCCATAGTACTCTTCTTCATAAATATGATTTGAAATGAACTATCTTTTCCCATGAATAACGACAATCATCGACATAGAACACTTGTTTTGGTTGTGATGCCATGAAGGGTTCGTCCTTCTCACCTGTCCACTCAAAATTCACTATTGTAAAACTAAGTTCGTCCACTACAACTCCTTTATTGTTATTAATCCATTTACACCTAAATAATGGAACTATAAACTCTATGTAGTCAATTTCCCAAATGTCTTCAATGACACTGTAATAATGCATCTTTCCTTCATGTGGGATCCTATCCTTGGCTTTCAAAAAATACAATGAAGGCAGCTGAAGGGTGACCCCACTATTTTGTATGATGCTTTTATCATATTGACGTTTTGTGTAGTATGAAAATCCATTTATGTTAAACCCTTTGTAATATGTAGCGTGGGTCTTTGGATTATACATGATCCATTTAATATTTTATGTAACATTATTTGGTGTTTGATATAGTTGATTGAATACTTTCTTTTCAAACATAAATATCTTATTATGCTCTCTAGCAAGCCACATTGAATTGGCTTGGGAATAACTTGTCTTATGCTCATTGGTGTGTTTGATAATATAAATACCCACATCGTAAATGTTGTGTAAAATATACAAGTGTGCTTATTCCCACTTCTCAAGACTGATATTTATCTATCGTTCTTTCAAAATACCTTTGTCGGAATAAATATTGAGATTCACACTATTAGCAGGAGTTTCGTTGGAACTCAAAAAAGTCCTTGTAAAAGTATATAACCTTCCCAACAATATAGCCCTCAATGATACTCCCTTTGGAGCGACAACAGTTCTGAACATCACATTTAAAAGCACTCATGTACCGTTCAAAAGGATACATCAAATACAAGAAAAATGGACCCAATATTTTCACTTCCCTAGTCAAATGGACGACTAGATGTACTATGATATCAAAGAATGAATGGAGAAAATTTTGCTCAAGTTGATATAGGGTAACCACCACTTCTCTATGCAACTTATCTATAATATCAGAATCAATTACTTTGCTACATATAGTGTTGAAGAATAAGAAAAGCCTAGTGATTGCAAACCTTACATGCTTAGAAAGGATATATCAAATAGACACATGAAATATATGTTGCATTAGAGTGTGATAATTATGTGATTTAAGACCTATGAACTTCAGATCCTTCATTGCTACCAATCTACATATATTGATTGAGTATCTCTATGGTACCTTAACATTACAGAAGCACTCATAAAAAGTTCCCTTCTTCTTTGTAGATAAGGTGTAACAAGTAGGAGGTAGATATGTGCGATGACCTTTTTGTAACTTATTTTTTCAATCCTTATACCCATTTCACATAGGTCTATTTGTATTTGATGTTGTCTTTAGTATTACAATGTATATTCAACAGAGTGCTAATAATGCCATCACATATATTTTCTCAACATGCATGATATTGATACAATGTCAAACTGTCAAAAAACTCCAATAAGAAAGATCCCAGAATATTGACCTCTTTTTGAATAAAGACTTTGCACCTGTGGGAGTAGTACAAGGTCTCTTACTGAAATTATTTACAATGGTCTTTACTCTTGAATAAACATCCTCCCCTAATATAGGTTTAGGGGCAATCCATTCCTCAGTTGAGTCATTGAATGTTTTGTGCAACTTTTTGGCAAGGATGCACCTTTGGCAGAAACCTTCAATCACCAAGATATACAACCTTACCACCATGTTTTCGTCTGAGAATTTGCAATTTTCTCACATATAAGACATGCCTTGGTTCCTTTGACGCTGTATCTAGACAAGTTTCCATAAACAGGAAAGTCACTAATAGTGCAAAATAACACAACACATAAATTAAACATATCTCCACACAAAACATCATAATTCATTACTCTTTCTCCCCATAGTTTTTTGATGTCACCAATCAGAGGTTCAAGGTAAACATCAATGTCATTGTTAGGTTGTTAAGGGCCCGATATCAGCAATGCCAACATGACATATTTATTCTTCATACACAACCATGTAGGAAAATTATAAGTGACAATCATGATAGGTCAAGTGCTATCTTGGCTACTTAATTTTTCATATGGATTCATCCCTTCAATGCAAAGTACAAGTATTTAATTCCTGACTTCTTCGCCAAATTCATGATATAATAAATCAATCTTCTTCTGTTGCCGGAAATCAGACACATGTCATAGCATACCATCATTGTTTCTCTTTACCTCTGCATGCTAAGATAAATTTCGTGCATCTATGGTATAGCAAATAAGCATTGAAACCATGGTAGTATAGGAAGATAACACATCATCTTGGCAGGAGGCTGGGTTTTGGTCTTACTTGATGTCATCCTTTGGTACCTAGACGCCTCACATTTTAGACATTCTTTCAGATTGATATAGTCCTTTTAAAATAACATACAATCATTCAGACATGCATGTATCTTCTTATCCTCCATTCCCATTGGGCACAATATATATTTTTTTGTATGTTGAGATTGGAAGCACGTTGCCTTCAGGGAGAATTTCTTTCAACAAAGACAAAAAAGAAGTGAAGCTATTTTTTCTCCATCTATTGTTAGCCTTCAGAATATAAAATCCTAACACAACGCTCAACTTCATAAACTTAGTACGATCTAAGTATAACAATTTTTCTACATCATGCACAACATTCTAAGTAAGGGAGATGGGTCTGTAATATTTACCCCGTAGCTATCTAGCATCACATAAACCATGTCTGTTGGAATTGGTTCATTCTCATCAACATCGTCAACCATTTCTTCTTGGACACAACTACCACTACCAACATATGCAGATCTCATACTAGAAATCTTACCATGCCAGTACCATTATGTATAGCCATGTACACTCCCATTGCACATGACATGATCTTTGATTGTGTCAATAGTGCCAACTTTTAAGTTGTTGCTACAATTCCTGCATGTTCAATAGAACCTATCTCTAGGTTGTTTTAGATGTTCCTCTACAAATCTTTCAAAATCATCAAGACCACTAACAATATCCAGAGTGTAGGGATTTTGTTTAGACATCCATGATCGATCCATTTCTATGATCATACGGGATATGAGCAACTCATCAGGTTCTAGCTAGTAAGTTAATTTTAGAAAAAGACAATGTTTGAATAATTGAGCCCTAATCATCTAGTAGCATTCACATTAATAAATCTATACCACATATCCCATTCTTGAGCACTTCATCTCACTAGTATGATTATAAAATAACTTGATTTGATAATGTCAATGTTTATGTTGACTATCTTGCTCGAGTCACATGATTTCCCCCATTTTATGAAGATATCCTATTAATCAAATCCTTGATTCAACTGTGATGTGTCACACTAAGTCTAAATGAATCCATGTTGTATAATGCAACCTGGTAATGAGCATGCATGACCTAGTTTGAGATATTGAAACTAATATGCGAATAAACCCTAATTTGTGTATTTGAATATGTAAATAAACCCGTACTTGTGAATTATTAATCTATAAACTCCAATCTGTAAACCCAATATTCAAAGCCTTAATTTATAAATTGTGTCATTGGTTTAGAAACCCGTCTGAGATTTACTCATTAGGAGTATACCTTGGATAGTCTATGATTTGGGATTGTATTGAGCACTTCATCTCACTTAGGATGTAAGTGTATAATGTGTGTTCAATTTCAATAAATTTTGACAACATTTCCCCTTTTGTTCTGTGGGTACATATGTAGGTGGGTATTTTCCCATCTACATCGGTGTACTTGGAGAAGTGCAGGGAAATAATGTCAAAATTTATTGAAATCAAGCATGCATATAATCATTAGAGCATAAATGATATCCACTTGAAACTAGGTGTCACAAACATAATAAAGATACTGATTTGATTGCATAATGTAGAATGAATTATCATTTATCTTACTAATATAAGATAAGTGATCATTTATCCATATCAACATTATTGCTAACATTAACATCATATATATCAATCTCCATCTCCCTTCCCCCTCTTCTTATTCCTTCTCTCTCCTCCTTCCTCTTCCCTTCACAATTTATTCTCACTGTTGAGAAGAAATCAAAGGGAAGAGGAAGGAGGAAAGAGGAGGAAGGGGGAGAGGGGAAAGAGAGATGGAGAACTGAGGGAGGAGAGAGGAGCAAGGAATACAGGAATAAGGAGGCCACCTATGTCATAGGTGGTAGACGTTGGGGGAGAACAACTGGAGGAGGAGGAAGTAGTGACAGTAGAGAAAGAGCACAAATGGAGGAGGAGGAGGCATCATTGGTCGTCAAGCAGTAGAGGAAGAAACAAAGAAGCATGACTAGTGAGCAACAGAGGCAGCAGTAACAACAACAATCGCCGACAGAGAAGTAGAAATGACAGTGGATGCACCTAGTAGCAGCAGTAGTAGAGGTGGAAGAGGGAGAAATTGCTGAAAAATCATCAGAGCCTAATATCCAGATAAATGCGGGTAGGGGAACAAAGGGAAAATGTTTTCTTGCCGAATACGTAAGACTTACCCAGTCGATTATCTAAAAACCAACAACGTGGGATGTAGTTCGTCAGTTACAGACATAAAACTGACAAAAAAATAGCTACATTCATCACCGGTTGTCTAGGAAAAACCGACGCCTAACTCGACATCCAAGATGTAACCCAACGATACCTACGTCGTCAATTATGGTGAAGAAAATTGGTGCAAAATACAAATTAGGGATGGGGAAATTTTCATGGGACACATGACACATACACCTTTCTCATCAGTTTTTAGGTATAATAGATGAGAAAGACCCATTGATTTTCATGGGACACATGGCACATACACCACTTTATCTCGTCAGGTATTTTGAAAAGAACCGACGATGTAGGATTTTGGAGGCAAATGAAATGCCCACAAAATTTTTGTGCAAAATTCTATATTTACGGGTGATATATAGTGTAGGTTGCTTTTAAAAGTGACCGAAAACAACAAGAAAATGAAACCTGTGTTTTCTCAGCTAACCAAACCACAAAAGTTATCTTTAAGGAACCGACGCCAAAGATAACACAATCAGTTTAGCTTGAAAAAAAACCAACTCAATATGTCATATTCGTAGTGTAACATCCCATGATTTGAGGGCTCATATAAAATAATATTAAAAGGAATCATTGGGCTTACCCATACCACCAAGGTGCACCTTCTTTTTATAGAGTCCATTACTAAAAAACTATGTGGTTAAGCGTGCTCAACCCAAAGTAGTACTAGGATGAGTGACTAGCTGGAAATTTGACCCCCTCTTGCACGTAAGTGAGGAAAAATCATGCAGTTATGTCCAGCAGTGGTCTGTGGGGCCATTTGTCATCCCTAAAACTCTACCAGTCTTGGGAAGTGGGCTCGGGTGTTATAATTCCCATAAAAGATCAAGATTTACCGCATAAAGGACTGTGGACCCATGAGCGCTGTGGCGTAGGTGTTCTTGGATATGACCAGCTAGGTGGATGGAATTTGGCAAAAATTGTACCCAATCAATGTTTCCAGATGAAACATCTAGCTATGGAATTAGATGCGGTCATGTGGTGCGGAAGACTACTGATCGCCTCAGAACGCACGTCTAAAAGAGAGGAAAATTTATATTAACAAGTCAAGAATGAACTTATATCTTCTGGGATGTTTTAATATATGGATATAACTTGTATTGGGGCTTACCAATTAAGACCTCTTGCCAACATGCATCACTCACATATATTGTATATCATTAGTATAGTTTACAAGCAATCATCATTAGTGTTTGTTCCCTCCTCTCTCAAGATAAATATATAGATTTAGATCATATGTGTCTCTCTCTCGATACAGTGAACTTACAATAAAAATATAACCATATGTTCATTGGATTCAATATTTCAATATTCTCGTACATCCATACTACTCCATAACTCTAGATATAAACTAATACTACTCTTTCGAGAAATTAAAATAAAATAATACAATATTATTTAATCATGTAAGTAAAGCATCAAACACAAAGAGTATGGTGATGAACATTACTAAGAATATATAACCATTAGATATAAGTATTTACATGTTGGGAGAGCCTTAATGGTTACTCCCAACCCAACAAAATATACTAGACACTCATTTCCATGTCAGACAATACAAATTTAAAGATGGACTGATCCATAAAAGATGGATGGATGAAAGGGGATTGAACAAATTAGAGAAGAAGGAAGACAATATAATAAACAATGGCCACAAGGATACTGATGTTCGATGGTGACCTCCGTCACTGTAGTGAGTGATTGGAGGGAATCCCACTGGTAGGAGACTGGTGGCTCTCTTGTGTGCCTCCATTAGTTCCACCTTAGGTCATCCAAGAGGTCTTCATGCTATGACTGATGGTAATGGTTGGGCTATGGCTCGCCTGTGTGATTTTTGTTTCTGCTGCCTTTCTCTTGCTCCATATATCCAACAATACGTTGATGACATAGTTCTCATTGGGGATTATACAAAGTCACAGAGGTATAGAAAAAAGTCACTTCAACATCCCAGATCTAGGGACATTTGGAGTTGGGATTGAACTGGCAAAATCAAACAAGTACATACTTCCTATTATATCCAAGAGAAATATGCAACTAAAAAAATTCACTTCCAATAAAACAACATGTACGTGGAACCCTAGATTCCACCAGTGAAAGGGATGCCTCCTTGCCAACCCGTCAGGGATTGAAACATGCAGGGAGTGAGCTCCAAATGAAAAACCTTTCTGGTAGGCTTTCATACCAAGAAAAAATGTGAGTGAAAAAATCAGCAACGCACACTTGCAACCCCCATTTATTGAGCGATTCTGACATGTTGACCCATGTGTGACCTATTTTTATTGAATCAATGTAATACAAGCATTATATCCAATCCTGTGGTTGATACTGCTAGTTACAGTAAGCTTAGTTGAGTAACTTGGATTGTCATCCACCTTTTCCTCCTTTACAATTTGCCATCACACCATAAATGCTCCCTCACATCTAAATTACGATTTCTCATTTTGTTTCCTCCTTTCCTTGCCAGGTACTGATTTCCTTCCTGGTGTACTTATACATGCACAAAAAAGCTCTTTAGGCTTCTCGTCTTGTAGGAAAGATGTGACTAGTTGAGTATCACAAGTACCACAATTGGCCAATCCCACTACTTTTGAGGGTTGGTGTTCTGCAAATGTGTTGAGACACATGCGTGCCGTTCATGGTCTGAAAACTACTCTTAGAGACAAGTTTTTACTCTGGAAATTTATGTGTTCCATTGTGCACACATATCTCTAGGAATGTGTTGGTGCTTAGACTGCTCAGATGCCACTCAACACATTGTTTGAAAAAAAACTCAGAAATAGAACTTTGTCCACAACCAACATGGGGTAGTCAAAAGACGAAAGGACATACATCTAGCTGCAATTTACTCCTTGACCTGTGTGGCTGGAAATTGAGAGGCCAACGGAGCACACCCGATAGTAGATATGTAAACAAATTAAATATGGAGCAGATACTACTAAACCTGATATCTGAATATGATTTTTTTGATCTGGTAGCCGACCCGATATCCGATGGATATCTCTAAATCCAATCTGGACATATAATATCTAAATTCGGGTAAATATACGATCCGAACTGAAGATCATACATTTAAAGTTAATAAATATATTATATATAGGAAATATTGATATTATATTAAATATATGTGATAACATGTCAATATTTTCATACTTTTATATATAAATAATGTATATTTAATAATACATGTACGTATTTGTCAAATTTAGATTTTTTCCGGAGCGGAACAACAATATCCGATATTCGAGCCCGACATTTTTGGACTCAAAATTCGATATTCGAAATCCTATCCATATTATGCGGATGTCAGATTTTTTTTTCAAAATTTTAGATTCGAATCCAGATCGAATGTGCGGATTCCGAACATTCAGGTCTACCCGATAGATAAAAGGAGCAATGAAGGATGTCGATGCAGTGACATGTGGCATGCTCGTATATGGTTGGATGATGTCTGACTTTCTCCTAGTCATCCTCAAACTAACCGGAGTTCCATAAGTAGGAGATGACAACCCACACTGCCATTTAGAGTAAGTGGACATTGACCATCCCATTCTGTCCCTAGATAGTGTCCAGCAATCCATTCCACATTGAATGTCCAACTACACAGACTATCTGAAAGGACTAAACTTACGGGACGCTCACACTCGCACGTGAGCGGTTTCACGCACTGGGAAACCAGCCGTGAAATCAGCCCCTCTAAGCCACACCACGTGACAGATGGTGATTGGTTGGTCTTTTTGAAATTATGCAATAGGCAAATAAATTTGTTTCGTTTATAACTTTTGAACTTTAAAGAATTTTTTAATAAAATAAAAACCATTGGTTTCTTTATGAAAAATGCAATCTAACAAGCCTAATATTGACATATTTTTGAGAAAAAAAATATATATAGTTTAATTGACAACTAACTATAGCGCCCATAAATGATTACTGACACCTAAAAACGCCGAAAATGGTTCATTGACACGCAGAAGTTTAAAATGACGCTAAAATAAGACATTGAATGTTATGACGCCCATAAATAGTTATTGACACCCAAAAAATAGTTAGTCGATGCACAAAATAGTTCGTTGACACCCACAAATATGAAGATGACGCCCAAAATAAGGTAATTGACGCCCAAAATTGTTCATTGACACCCAAAAGTTTAAAATGACGCCCACATAAGACATTTTGGATACTATGACGCACATAAATAATTATTGACACCCAAAAATGGTTAATTGACACCCAAAATGGTGCATCGACACCCAAAAGTATAAAAATGACGCCAAAATAAGGTAATTGACGCTCAAAATGATTCATTGACACCCAGAAGTTTAAAATGACACCCAAATAAGGTATCGACAACCAAAACAACATAACGACACCCAAATAACTTATTGGCACCCAAAAATAGCTAATGACACCCAAATACACCCATAAATGGCTAATGACACACAAATATGGTTATTTGAGGCCTAAAATAGTTCACTTACACCTAAAATTACAACGACGCCGACAAATACCTAATGACACCCATAAATGCCCAATGACACCAAAAAATGGTTAATTGGCACCCAAAATAACATATTCATATCATTTTTATATTTTTTTTGTTAAAAATATATCAATATTAGTCTTGTTGAATTGCATTTTTCATAACGAATCCAACGATTTTTATTTCGTCAAAAAATTCATCACGGTCCAAAAGTTATAAGCAAAATAAATTATTTACACATTACACACCCTCTACCAACCCATCCAATTAAATGCTGCCACATAATCATCCGAAAACCACATTCAAAAAGGCAAAACTTCTCAAAATTTCTCAAAACCGCCTTCTGCGCGTGAGCTGCGCTTGACGGTAACCGCGCGTTACCAAATCATTTTCGTATCTGAAATGGTTGTAAGATATACAACATGCCATGATTAAGGAAGACTTATTAATTTGTTAGAGCTTGAACAATTGAAAAATATTTTATTTAAGAGAATTCAAAGATTAAGATAAATTTTAAATAGACAAGCATGGGTCAACCTGCCACTACATCCAGTACGAGGCAATTGTTGGTGCGAGGATGCGAGCATCAATTGTTGGCCGCTGCGTTTTGTTTAATCTATTGTGTAAACAGCAAGTTCCCATCGGTCCTTCATGCTACTGGGTACCGTATGACAAGTGACATAATTACTGATATGCCAGATACAATTGTCTGTGTCCTTGGTGTCTAGTGATTTCCAACCAATTTATAATTCCACTAGAATGCTATATACGACCTCACGTGTACTTGACTTTAGAGTGAGCGGAATACAGCTAATAAGCGATTGACCGAATAGTCAAAACTGAATGATTAATTTATTTTAGATAATTTGATTGATTCGGTTAGTTTATTTTGACTAATTGGTTAAATGAATAATTTGACAGTTAATTTTTTTATTTAGTTAACCAAATTAACCTAAAAATTTATTAATTTTAAAAAATATTTTACACATATATACCTAAATATTTGTATTTATATTTGAAAAAACCTCTACATTTACATACTTATCACGTTATCATAATATGTGCGCCTCTAAATCTATATGCCATACTACTATAGTATAGTATGACAATTGTTCAAAGTTTTATGAATATTTTTATATAATACTATTACAAGAGTGTTATTTGGTTAATTAAATTAGTCAACTAAATTAACTGTTAACTGATTAACAGTAACTGAATTAACCGACACACATATGGTTGTGTTAATAGTTAAAATCTCACAACACAAATTAACAATTTAACCAAATCAAATTAATCATAATCGACTAAATTAACCAAATACTCACTCTTACTTGACTTTCACTAAGTTTGTCCAGTCAATTTTCTTCCTTTATCTTCTGGCCGTCTTCATTACCTACGTATTTCTCTTCATGGTCAATTTTTAACTAGTGATTTCCAACCATTTTTTAATTCACCTATCATGCTCTTGGCTTCCGCCAACTTTGTCTAGCCAGGTTTCTTCCTTTATTTCCTGGCTGTCATCATTACCTAGGTATTTTCCTTCATGTTTATTTTCTGATAAGTGATTTCCAACCAACTTTTAATTCAACTAGAACACTACATACGACATCTCTGGCTCTCGGCTTCAGCCAACTTTATCTTGCAGTTTTCTTCCTGTATTTCCTTATCGTCTTCATTACCTACTTATTTCTCTTCATGATAAATTAATTTTAAAATAAAACTTCAAGTGTGTTTACACGTCATCAACTTTTTTTATTTTTTAATGTTATTGCATACATTTTTAAATCTTTATTTTAGGGGATTCTGCGACAATAGAAAAATTGCATAATCCTAGTTCAACAACATTTCTTAAAATTTACATTGCATTGCATGTCAAGGTAGAGCCAAACTGTGACTTTGAGATTTAGTTCAGTTTATACGGGAGACCATGAAATAAATTTTACCCCGATATCTTTTAAATTTAAACAACTGACAAGTAACTATTTATGAAACATAGAAACAAGAGAAGACACTTCCAAAATTATAGAGTATATCTAAAAGGTACATCTGTATGCATGTAAAAAGTGCACAATATTGAGGTAGAAGTTATTCACCTAAAAATACTTGCAATTTTTCACCAAGGCATGCCGCACAACAAGTGATAACATAGCCACATCGTGCTTAAAATAGTGGAAATAGAGCCAACTTTCTTTTTATATTTGATTAGCTTTACTGAGTTTAGTTTAAATGGTTACTTTAAAGTTTTATTATGTTTACCATATACTGATGTGTTGTTTATTGACTTGTAAACAACATATTATAAATCTGGAAGCGCCTCAACAGATGTTTTATATCCATGTTATACCATTATACTTATATTATTATTATATATAAGTAGATATATAATTTAACAATATTATTAATATTGGTTTGGATTAGTCCGGATGTTCGAAATGATCACTCACATTAGTCTACTAGTAAGTCATTGTCTTTAGGGTTTGGGACCGAACCAGACCAATAAACTCCCTAAACCAAACTAGACTAGTCAATTAGGTTCGGTCTAATCTAGTCGTGCCGGTTGGTGTGATCCTCTTCTCATCCCTACAGATGGCTTTACATATTTTCTCGAATACTTTCTGTAAGTGCTAGTAACGTCTGATTTTCTAGTCAATATACTAAATACAAATATCGATATAAGTTCCATACTTACAATAAATGGGGGAAAAAGATGTATAAGAGAAACATAGTGGGAAATGATAGTAATAAATATCATATATCTATTAACATCAACAATATAATGATTGTTGCAACTCAGCTTTTTCTTTTTTGATAAAAACTTTGTGTTGGGGGAAATCTAATCTTAGTTTACATCTTTGTAACTTCATTACTGCTTGAATATAGTCGAATATTTAGTTTGACCAAGTCAATATCATGCTTCTGATATATATCAAAACCAAACATAAAAGAGGGTATAATATATAGAGAATTTTTTGTACATAAACATTTAAAAATCTTAATGCTCATACAAGTGATACCCGATCATATACAAGTGGTTCATAGTTCTATACTAAATATTTTTCTAAACATGCATATAGTTGAGCAATTCATTCTATAATGATAATGAATCAAGAATAGCTCATAAGGCTCGATCCTGACACATCACAATCGTGCATGGGTGATCTACATACTCTTCTTTAGTCCGTGTAGAACACAAGTCCACCAAACTTCCCATATATAAGGTTTGCCCCAACACAGAGGCACAAAAATTGGGACTAAAGTATCATGTTATCAGATGACACACATTGCTGGGCTACAAATGACAACTATTATAAAATTTCATATATTATTTAGATCTAAGAATACATTATTAAAAATGTTAATTCAAGTTTTCTTGCGTACCAAGTTACTAATCAAATTATGTGTAAGGTAATTTTATAATAGCAAAAGTAATTGTATGCAACTATTTGGGTCGTGAATAACACCTAAATGCGTGAATAATATCCACAATGGAACTAGGCTTATGCACCTTTTTTCAAAAAATGTCGACACAATTGATTAAATATGAATAAATAATAATATTAAATAGAATGGAAATAATGAAAAGGTCAAGAGAGAAAGTTTTTGGCGTGTCGATACATTTTACAATTTTAGCAAGTCAAAAATTGAAGACGAGAAAGAGGGGGTTAGTGACGGAAGAAGCAAAAAAGACACTAAGAAAAAAAAGATACAAACAGTTTAGAATTAACTTAAAATACAAAAATCGTCGCTCTCTCCCGGCGTTACCCTAGCGCTCTGGCGACTAGGTAGACGACAGTGGGAGTTTTCCTCACCCGAGTGGTTACCCTCTATCCCGAGTGGATTCTCTCTCTTGCAGGTTCAAGGAAGGCTAGGGCTCTGGGTCTTGGTCACAGGATGGCAGACGATTTGGTACACAGATGTGCTCGGCTAGGGTTACAGGATGAGGAAGATAATGAGATCATCATCATCGCAGAGACGGAGAAGGGCGATCCAAGCAAACATGTCGAACTGGCCTTAGTGGCGAGACTGCACATGAATCGACCCTACAATTTCTGGGCCATGAAGAGAACCCTAAGTCAAGCATGGTCGATTCCGAACAAGGTTATCTTCAAGTAGTTGGACGCAGATGTATCCATGATTCAGTTTGTGCACTGGAAAGATAAGGCAAAGGTGGTCGAGGGAGGCCCATGGAATTTTGAGAACCGATTGCTGCTTGTTAAAGAAGTGGAAGACGGTGACCTTCCGGGCCAGATTGCTTTCACCGAAGCACTCTTTTGGGTCCGAATCTATGGTATCCCGCTGGGGTACAGATCAGAAGGCGCTGTGAGAACAATTGCGGCCAGGTTGGGGCGCGTGGAGCAGGTCGACCTGGATGAACTTGGCTGGGACTCTTCGTCAAGAGTCCGCGTATCGCTGGAAGTCGATCGTCCATTGAAACGCTCTTTGAAGATGCAGGATAATAAGGGGCGAGTGTTCAATCTGGAAGTGAAGTACGAACGATTGCCAAACCTGTGCTTCTTGTGCGGGCGGATGGGCCATGTCGATAGAGACTGCGACCACGTAGAGGAGTCAGAGGAGCAGCAACGAGGCCGGGGCGCATGGTTGAAGGCTTCACCCAAGAAGCCCAGGGTTTCTTCCATGGAGGAAGTGTATGGTGTGGGAACCACGAAGAAGAAGGTCGTGTTCCATACGAAGCCGGGGCGCCGGGGGTTAGAAGGACAGGGCGGGGAGAACGCCGGTGGAGGAGGGTTGAGGTTGGAAGACCTGGAAGAAAGAGTGGGCCGTAGGGATGCGGTGCCTCGGGTGGTGGGGTTGCGAGAGGAAGATGACGAGGGAGGAAGAGAGGTTCAGGAGAAGCAGGGCGCGGGGGGAAAGGCCCCGTGGTCAAGGGGGACGGGGGATGATGGGACGAACAGAAGTGCAAGGACGGTGGTGTTTACTGCTGTTCGGAGCCGTGGCGTTCAGGAGGTCGGAGGGGCGACGGCGGGGGATGATGCGGTTGGGGGGAAGGCTGTTGCGGAGTGGGATGGTGGGGAGCGGAGAGGGAGCCAGGTAGGTGCAGATCCGGTTGCTGGGGAGGGAGGCGGGGAAAGGAGGCGGGAGAATAGCTCTACAGGTAGCGGAGGTCGGGCTGCTATTGAGTCACGTTTGACGGAGACGCCAAGGCACTGTGAATGGGAGGCCCATAATCATCAGGCGGAGAAGTCAATGGAAGCAGGAAGCTTTGCAATTCACAAGGAAATAAAGAAAATACGGAACACGAGAAGGAGTAGCAGCAAATTACTGATAAAGTATATGTCCAGCAACCTCAAGATATGTATTATGAAGGGGGACAACACGAGCTTGCAGGTGTATCCAAGCAGGTTATAGGGCATAATGGCATGGTGTTCGAACAGGGGTGGGGAGGACCGCAAGTGCAGAAGAAAAAGAAAGATACAAATGACCCAGTAAGTTCAGCGTGATCGAAAGCCCCCGCAGGTTTAAACGCATGCCAAAAATTGTCAGAAGACAGGTTCGTATAGATGAAGATGAGCCAGAGGCTGCAGCAGAAGAGGGGGAAGTTTTTCTTCAAGGGAAACGAGGATGAGATACAGATGAAGGTGGTATGGACATTGATGCTGATTTGGGGTTAGTTTTCCCGGTAAAAAAGCACCAGGGCACACATGTCAGAGTTGGAGGTTCTAATGGAGGCACTGAGCTTCAAGTAGCGGGTTCTGGGGATATCCAGACCCGTGAAGGACAATGAAAATTTTGAGTTGGAACTGTCGGGGGTTGGGCAACCTTGACAGGAAGCAGGCTCTCCAGAAGTGGTGTTGGAGAGAGCGCCCAAGTTTGGTTTTCATTTCGGAAACCAAGGTGGATGGAAATAAATTGGAACGAGTTAAGAAAGATTGTGGGTTTGCAGAAGGCTTTTTCTTGGCGAGTGAGGGAAGGTCGGGAGGATTGGGGTTGTGGTGGAGGGACGTCAAGGTGAGTATTCAGAGTTTTTCACAGCATCATGTGGATTGTGTAGTGGAAGCGGATAAAAATGGCGTGATGTGGAAAGCTATAACTATTTATGGATGGGCTGAGCAAAGTCAGAAATATCATACCTGGGACCTAATGAGGAGACTAAAAAGTGCATCAGACCTGCCAGTGATTTTCTTTGGCGATTTTAATGAAATTCTTTCAAATGAAGAGAAATGGGGTGGCAATCCAAAACCTGACAGGTGGATACAGGACTTCAGGGATGTTGTAGATACATGTGGTCTGCTTGATCTGGGTTTTTTAGGAAGTCCTTTTATGTGGCAAAGAGGAAGCACAGTAGAGACCCTCATTAAAGAACGTCTGGACAGAGGCTTAGCTTCACATGAATGGTGTCAGTTGTTCAGGTACAAGAAGGTGATACATCTCCCTATCTACAGCTCAGACCATACTCCCATTGTCATTATAGTGGGAGGGAGAGAGGCAAAATGACACAGGCCAAGGAAGAATTTCTGTTTTGAGCCCATGTGGTTGGCTGAAAATGACTATGAGGAAATTGTTAGGGAAGCATGGACCCAAATGGGTGAGGGGAGTGAGTTGAAAATTAAGGTGGAAAACTGCGGTGTAAGACTGAGAAAGTGGGCATCACAGAGATTTGGGAAGATGAAGGACAGAATCAAAGAAGTGGAAAAGCTTCTTGGCGAGGAACAAAAGAAACCTCCAGATGCGGTTGTTCTTGACAGGTGTTTGGTATTATCTAAAGAGTTAGAATGCTGGCATAGATCAGAAGAGTCCTATTGGTGTGCTCGAGCAAGGATTGCTGCGCTTTGCGAGGGGGACCGTAATACAACGTATTTTCACCACAAGGCTTCTCAAAGGTGAAGACGAAACCATATTTATGGACTGAAAGATGAATAAGGGGTATGGCGCACTGAGGAGGGGGAGATCCAGCAGGTAGTGATTGATTATTTCCAACAGTTGTTTTCTAGCAGCAATCCAGTGGAGTTTGAGGAGGCTACTAAAGGTGTGGCTGCTGTGGTGGATGATAATATGAACGGTGTGCTAGAAAGAGATATTATTGATGCGGAATTTTTTGCTGCCCTTAAACAAATGCACCCCAATAAGGCACCTGGCCCGGATGGGATGAAGCCCATGTTCTTTCAAAATTTTTGGGACATTGTTGGAAAGGATATTGCAAGTTATATTAAAGGGTGGTGGAAGGGGAATGCGGATATTAGCATTGTGAACTCCAAACTAGTGGTGATGATACCCAAGGTGGAGAAACCTGTATAGTGTCTGATTTCAGGCCGATTAGCTTGTGTAATGTCATCTACAAAATTGCATCAAAAGTTATGGCCAATAGACTTAAACCGTTCATGGATAGGATCACTTCTGAGAACCAAAGTGTCTTTATTCCTGGGAGGATGATTACTGATAATGCGCTTGTTGCATATGAACTTTTCCACAAGATGAAGAGTGAAGGAAAAAATAAAAGGGATTCCTGGCGTTGAAACTAGACATGTCCAAAGCGTATGACAGGGTGGAGTGAAATTTTCTGGATTTTGTAAAATAGAAGATGGGGTTTGGGAGTAGATGGAGGCAGAAAGTTTGGGAGTGCATTTCGTCTTTGGAACATTCCTTTTCCATTAATGGTGACCGGACCCGAAGCCTCAAGCCTCTCCGCGGACTGTGGTAGGGTGACCCTCTCTCTCCCTACTTATTTGTTCTTTGTGTTGAAGCTTTCTCTACTTCCCTTTTACATGCTGCTAATGCAAACTTGATTCATGGGATTAAGGCGAGCAGACATGGCCCGTGCATTTCACATCTTTTCTTTGCAGATGACAACATTCTCTTTACTAGAGCGTCTCGTCACGAATGCCTGGATATAGCTAATATAATTAGCCAGTACAAGCAGGCGTCGGGTCAAAAAATTAATCTTCTAAAGACCGAGGTTGCTTTTAGTAAGGGAGTGCCACAAGACACACGGGAGGCCATTAAAATTCAGCTGGGTGTTCAAGAAGTTGACAGACACGTAAAATATCTGGGGCTGCCCACAATCATTGGGAGGTCAAAGAAACAAGTGTTCCAATTCATAAAAGACAGGATTTGGAGTAAACTACAGGGTTTGAAAGAAAAGTTGCTATCTAAGCCGGGCAAGGAAGTGTTGGTTAAGTCTATTGTGCAGGAAATACCTTCTTATATCATGAGTGTGTTTCAAATACCGGTAGGGATACTGGATGAGATTCAGAGCTGCATTGCAAGATTTTGGTGGGGAGCTAAAGATAGTGAGCGGAAAATATCATGGCAATGTTGGGCGTCTTTGTGCAAGCCGAAAAGAGAAGGTGGACTTGGCTTTAGAAACATGCATGTTTTTAACCAAACTTTGTTGGCAAAACAGGTCTGGAGGCTATTGACCCAAACATCTTCACTGGTATACAGGGTACTCAAGGCGCGGTATTTTCCTTCCACTTCTATTTTAAAAGCAACTAGGGGGTACAATCCTAGCTACACTTGGAGAAGTCTCTGGGCGGCAAAAGCAGTGGTTCTTGAAGGGACAAAATGGAGAGTGGGAAATGGAGAGAGCATTAGAGTTTGGGAGGACAGCTGGATACACGACTATCATGGAGAGATGCCGACAGTGCAGGACACGTCCATATGGCAGCCTTCTATGGCCAGTGACTTGATAGATACACACACATTAGAATGGAATATGGAGAAGGTCTATCAGGTTTTTCCTGTAGAGGTGTGCAGGCTGATTGCGAGCACTCCTATTAGTACCAGACTTCCAGAGGATATTTTATATTGGTGGCCGGATAAAAGAGGGAATTTTTCTACCAGATCAACATATTGGTTGGGGTTGCTAGGGAAGAGGGCATTCATTGAAGCCAGACGGGTGACTACTGAGTGGATCTGGAAGGTTGTATGAGACCTTTCTTGGCCACTGAAAGTTGCACATTTCTTATGGCGGGTTACTACAGGTGGTATGGCTACTATGGGTAGATTGCTTGACAGACACTGCCATGTGGATGGCATGTGCCCTTTGTGCCATGAGGAAAAGGAGACGGTCCAGCATATGCTCTTTTGTTGTGTAGAAGCCAGGAAAATGTGGAGCTCAACACCTGCGACTATTATCATTGCATCGGCTCATATTCAATCGCCTAGGCAAACGATACTGGAGTTATATGACGGGCTAGATCAGCAGGAGTTTACAGATGTAGTCGCCAACATGTGGGGGCTATGGACATATAGAAATCATAAAGTGTTCCAGGATGATGGGAGATGTCTATTTTACCAGGGCAGCACATGCATATATCCTTGACACGTGGAGTGCACAGGCAACACCACATGGACAACAACAGCCGCAGAGCACCAGTGATGTTAAGCGATGGAAAAGGCCGGGGATGGGGATAGTGAAGATTAACACTAACGCAGCGGTGAAGACTGGCACGAGGACAGGTGTGGGCGCTGTGGGACGAGATCACCAGGGACGTGCAACAACTATTCATGGGCGCCAGCTGTGGGGAGAGTGGAATGTGGACATATGCGAGGCGGTAGCTGTCTTGGACGGTGTCCAACTTGCACGTCAGCAAGGGTGGACGACGGTGGAGATTGAGTCTGACTCGACCACGGTCATTGCGGCGCTGACTACATCGACGGAGAGGAGGGACCATCTTGGTCTGATTGTTGAGGATATTAGAGCCCTTGCTACTGATTTTACTTCCATTTCCTTTATGCACGTTTGCCGATCCTGTAATATGGTGGCACATGAGGTAGCCAAGCTTGCGAAAGTCGAAAACTTCATGTACACTGATGAGGCAGGGGACATCCCTCAGTCTCTTCTGAACTATGTATTTTCTGACTATGTTGAGTAATGAACAGGATCGACCCCTTTATAAAAAAAAACTTAAAATACAAAGAAAACCATAGTAGGCTGATGCTTAGGCAAAAGATTATATGTAGCAAGTCAAGTAAACTAAAAATAGGAGTTCAATGTGCTCAAATGAAAGATAACACGACATCTTGTATATTGCATGCTGAATATCTTATTACATTAGCCGTGACACTTGGCGTAGAGGGTGGATGGAAATCACGACAATCCAATGATAAGACTAAAATTGGCAGCCGCATGTCATAAGATGTTGCAAGGAGCAGCCTGCTCCTCATACAACTAGGAACAACAAATCCTAGAGGCCCGAAGGATAGGAACATTTGTATAAGTCACGTCAATAATTATGACTACTGCCGCAGAGGATGTAGGTTGTAAGGCTGGCAATACGATATCCAATAGCAAGACATGACTTTGTTGCTATTTCTCTCTCTCTCTCTCTCTCTCTCACACACACACATAGTCCGGTTAGTGGACACTCGAGTGTACCGGAGGCACCGTACACCTCAGTCACTTTTAAAGATGCAGTAACTTTTTAAAAATTCTAAATCATTGATTTTCTTAAATATCTTAAGAACATACTATATAATAAATTTTAGCTCATTTGGATACTTATAGGTCGTGCATCTAAAGGAAGTAAGAATCATACATTTCAAATTAGTTTTGTGCGTCGGTTTTGTTGTCCTTAGATGAGTGACTTACACTCATCCAAATGAGCTCAAATTTTGTATGTGGCCTATTATTATTGTAACCATGAAGATCAATGGATTGGATTTTAGAAAGACAAGGTCTAGATAGGCAAACACTATTGAGGTGTACGACGTAATATGTACACTCAAGTGTATTCTAGCCTGACTCTCTCTCTCTCTCTCTCTCTCTCTATATATATATATATATATATATATATATATATATAGTCAGGTTAGAATACACTCGAGTGTACATATTACGTCGTACACCTCAATAGTGTTTGCCTATCTAGACCTTGTCTTTCTAAATAGTCAGGTTAGAATACACTCTAGTGTATTCAGAGCAGAATACACTCAAGTAGTTTTTCATGATGCAATATTTTGTTTCAAAAGTCTAATCCGTTGATCTTCTTAAAAATCTTGTGTATATCTCATATAAAAAATTTGAGCACATTTAGACATTTATAGGTCATGTTATAAAGATCGCAAAATTATACATTTCAAATTAGTTTCATGTGTCGATTTTGTTTCCCTTGGATGAGTGACTTACACTCATCCAAATGGGCTCAAAATTTATATGTAGCCTTATTATAGTATGACAGTGAAGATCAATGATTTACATTTTATAAAAAATAGTCTTGATATACAAACACACTTGAGTGTATTCGTATAATCTGTACACTCGAATGTATTCTAGCCTAACTCTCTCTCTCTCTCTCTCTCTCTCTCTCTCTATATATATATATATATATATATATATATATATATATATATATACGTTCATTCAATACCCGCACGGGTAGTCTGGAATTCGCTACCCGTAAGTCAAAAAAGTAACTATTTGGCTAGAGAAGTAACTCTGTGAATAAAAAAGTACCCCTGTTGATAAAAAAGTAACTATACAATTAAAAAAGTAAATCTGAAAAAATACACAATATATATATATAATTATATGTTCTATATATATAATTATATTTTCTATTATAGTTGTTGCAAATGTAACTACCTATGCATGAAGAGTAGCAATTTGTAAGGTAAAGTAACCATCTACATGCTAAAAGTAAGAAACTCCAAAAAAAAACCAAAATAGGGTGTGGGTAGCTACCTGAACGGATATTGAATATGAGCCCATATATATATAATTTTTTGATTTTTTACTTGAATTTCAATTCAATTCATTAAGATTATCTATAAAAATGATTAGATAGAATAGCAATATATATATATATATAGTGCCTATATTTAGAACTAGGGCTGATTTTTTGTATTTTTCTAAAAAAATGATTAACAATCAACCAATCACAATTTGCCACATTATCCAAACGAGGCACGACTAGGTTGACCTTTATAATGGGGGCAAGACCCCTTTGCCCATATGTAGTGACCTAGTTTGGTTACATGGATTTGGGGTAGGGAGGTAATCTACTTTTTCATAAACAAATCTTATTCAACAAGCTAAACGTCACATTTCTCAAAATTAGGGTTCACATATAATCATCATTTTACAATTATGTATCAAATATACTTTTTAAATATGAGACTAAATTAGGTTATGAAGCCCTTGTTTTCATATTTCACATATTTTTATGAGAATTTTGGTATATATTGCCAATATTTATATCTAGGGTTGATCTAATTTTTTTTAAATAATTAACTATTAACCAATCATAGCCTGCAACATCACCCAAGTGGGCCTCGTCTCGGTTGAAATTCATATCAGGAGTAATAACCCATTTTTCTCTATGCCATGTTTCTTATATTTCTCATGCCAACCGATGGTCATGACTTAATTTCTATTTTGAACTCTTTTTTTCTCAAGAAAAAATGGTCTTAATGCTCTTGTTGTGGTTTCAATCGATGGTTTCTTTCCTTCCACCCAAAAGATGGTTCCACTTGGGTTTTTGACTTGTTTCACCACCTATTGATGACAACCAATGGCTCCAATGGGTCCAACCCTCGATGGCTCATAGGTCAATCAACCAATGGATGTTCTGACACTAAGATTCGATGGTCTCTCTGACCTATGATCATCAACCGATGGTGGTACTGGTTCAACACTTGATGGTGTCAACAATTAGAGGTTCAAATTTCTTGATCCGTCATGTACACCAAAACTGATGGTGACTCTGAACACCACAACCAATGGTGGACCTAGGTGTCACAACTGATGGTGTCCTTTGAGCCAACAAACAATGTTGCTTCTTATGTCTCCAACCGATGGTGTACTTTGAGTTGTCAAATGATGGCTTGACTAGGTTAAGTTAATGATCTATCTAGGTCACAACTCGATGGTTTACCTATTTGATTTGTCCAAGATTTTTACTTGTGTACAACCAATGGTTTTATGTACTCAACATCCGATGGTTTTGGGGTGAATCTCATGTGTGGTGGCTTGATTTTGATGATGTAGAATTGATGGTGTTATGCCCTTAGCCTTGTAGTCATACCTTTGGCCTTGTATAAATATGAAATAATAATCACCATGATGAGCTGATGTGTAACCCTAATGTAGTACATCTTGTTACACCTAACCGTAATACAAGTAGGTGATTGTGGTTAATAATGCTTAGCCTCGTGTTATTAGTATGATGATGGAATGGTCTCTTAGTGTTGTTGAAATTCTAAGATGCTGCTAGATGAACATCATAGCCCTTGTTATGCTAAACTTACATGTCACAAGTATGGTGATGGTATGTTGAGACTTGTTCCAAGGTGTGGAAAGATAAGGATGTCTTATAGGTGATTATGAGAAGGGTCTTGATTATCTTTGGGCATATCTTGAGCCCTTATGGAGGTGTAATCCTCTTCATGATGTGAAAATGATTGGTATCATGTGATTATGTGATAAGAAATATGTCTCACATGTTTTATATCTTATGGAGTTGTTATATGACTAATGCTTTATAGAATGAATTAAGGTTTGTTTGTCCACTTGTTTGATGCAACCTTAATTCACCCAATTGACATAATAAATCAAGTTAAACCCTAATCATGTAGTGTGTTGAGCCATAAAACCATTCAATGTTAGGACTTACTGAATGGGGAAATGAGTATTCCTAAAAGAAACTCAAAGTGCATACTTTTGAGTATCTGGGGTGCAAGGAGTGTACTATTGGGAAATGCAGGAATAGAGTATAGTAGCAGAAACAATTTTTTTATCTATCCATATTCCCACAATAGTAAGATCGCGCCAACTACTATGAAATAGGAAAGATGGTTTTAGCAAGTTATACCTGGTCCTGAAGAAAGTCCAACAACAAAACTCGTTTCTTTGCAACTACTGACAAGTTGTACTTGGATGGTGGATATGCAGCTTCTGGTCTTCACCACGAACAACTGTATGTGCAACTTCTACAATGACTCCGGTGGTCTCGCCATGGACTGCAGGTTGACTTTACTCTCTGAGTAGTAGCTAAAGGACTCTTGCCTCTAGAGTAGTCCACACGAACCAACTAGAACTCCTGTTGTTCACTAAGAATGGATAGGAAGGAGTTGTCCCTCCCGTTGGTGTACTAGTCACCAACCTACTCTCCCATAACAACAACTATCAGTTGTTCTCTCCCATTGGCTATCCCTCCTTTTCAAGTAGAACTTTCCCAGGCTCTATTGGTTACCACAACTAGAGATGACAACAGTTGTCATAGGAACTAATTCTCAGTTGTCTGTGTTGTGCTGCGGGAAGCCCCCAATACCTCTCTGTTTATAGTAGAGGCCGTGGTCAGGGTTCCTAGTTGCTATCCGATACAAGATTGTGTGGGAGTAAAAGGGACCGAAAGAACTTGAACTTTTGCAACATGGGACAACTGAAACGGCCATTTCACACACTTAGACGGCTGTCTGGTGTGCGAGATGGTCATCTCGCACTGCCAAATAGATGTTTGGCAGTTTCCCAATTGCACACGAATTTGGCAATTTTGATTTCAATTAATATACATATTAGTTTTACTTTCTCTCCAAGTATATGAAATTGAAACTATTTGGGAAACATCCCAAACCTTCATTCGATCGAATTGGGCCATCTCACCTAGGCGAGATGCCCGTCTCACTAACCCAGATGACTGTGTGCTGATTTGAGATGATCTGGTCAGTTCAAGGGCAGAACTTAGGCCAATTTGAACTTCAATCATACTAACCCCCAAAAGGATGTCTCAACATCTTGAGACACATGTCTGGATGCCCTAACGGCCATCTCACTCAATGAGATGGTCGTTTGGCAGACATGGTTAGCCAATCAAGTAATCAGTTGCATGAATTGAATACCTAAATACTTTAGTAATCAATCCAATTGTCGTTTAAGATCAAGCTCCTCTTCTAGACGAGTTCCTATGTGTGTGACCCTATAGGTCCCATATCACATTGGCAGTGAATGTCTATAACTACCTTATGACATTACAAGCAAAGAGTGGTCCCTAGTCGCACATCAATGCTACCAAAGTGAAATGGAAAGTTGGAGAACAACTTCAACCTACAATCTGTGTAAGGTATTTTAGTGATTGTATAATTCCTCTGTCTCTGATATCCAGGATGAAATCCAGGCATGGCTGATCATCCTCTCAACATTCAATCCATGTTTCTTGAACCAAGAGCATACATTCTGAGATAATGTGACCTCAATATCATATATTGATTGACATGTGCATGCACATGCATTTCTTAGTCTTGCTTATCAAGTGGCCAGGATATCATACTCCAGTAGGAGGGATAAATCCTGTATCTATCACTCACAGTCTACCTCCATGTGTTAAAGTCACCCATTTATCACCTCTATAGAAACCCATGTTTTAGGATTGCATTTGATGATGTAAAACATACCCCATGACATGTGATGAGTGTAGCGATTTGAGGTCTAAGAATCACAATCACCACCTTCACTACGAGAGATGACTGTGACCACCACAACCATGTGTCACTCTCAAGGTGGGTCTGTCTGATACACTGTTCCCTAACATGTACATGTGTGCTTGATTTGATATTGCCATATCATGACTTAGTGAGATTCAATCATCAACCAATTGACACTCCGATCTTATGTGTTACTGGTGTCTATCTGCCTTCCATAGTAGCAACCAACTAGGGACATATTGACAATATTTATATGTACTCTTAACATCAATATGATCTCATTTCAACAAGTCTAATACTTGAAGACATACGTCAAGTATACCCATTCTCTATACATTCACTCTATATCCTCATTATCTCATAACTGAGTGAAACAAATGAATTGGAAGCTTGCCTTTATATATGTTATTATTAATCAAATCCTTTTAGGTAATTATGCCATGTCAATCATCATATGATTGGCTCTACATGCATACCTTACCAATAGACTCCCACTTGTACTTAGAGCCAATCACCAACATATCTCATCCTTAGTGACTTAAACATGTCCAATCATGCTTCTGCTACGCTAGTGCCTATTCAGCGGGTTAACAACACTTTTTTTATAGTCAATATATTGTATGTTTCTTATATCTTTGCTCTAAGATGAAACCGCTGTAATATGATATCTGATATTCCTTGGCTAACAATTAGCTCCATTGTTGTTACAATACCTCTACTGAGTCATCTATAAATTAATCATATGAACTTTTAGATCCATATAATATCATTCTCTGTTCATAACACAAGTATACTCGACTTCTATTGTAGAATAGAATTAATGGCTAATAGTTCGAAACCTTTTAACTAATCAACACTTCTCGATTAAATAAAACATATTTTAATTTGCATTCATTTTTGTCATTATGGAAGCTTGCATCAATGTAACTCTTTACATCCAACTCTTCCTTTTATTTCTATCCTTACTAACTAGCAAACTATCCTTAGATGCTTCAAAAGTACTAATAGATATCTTTATGACATTTCCAATAACCCTTATTGGATTTTACTGTCATCTTGTCATGTCTAATACATACAAGATTATATGGGATAAGCATGTTTAACAACTTACATGATAGATCCACTGTTCAGTTGACCCATGGAATCTTATTCATGATATTTCCATTCTTCACAAGAATTAGAATGTAGGGTTCATGAGAAACTAATCCAAATTCTCTCTCATTGAATCCTTCCATGTTAAAATATTTCAATACATTGCTATTGTAAGTGCTTAAACTTCTATTGTGATACATTCAAGAACTATCTCATAGGTCTTGGTCCTTATCTCATAAGATGTTTCACCTTATCCTTCATTGCTGAAGGGTTTTTTTTATGTCAGTTCTCAATATTCACAATATTGAGATGACATTTCTCATCACATGTGGAATATTCATATATGCTCTCACTAAATCTTTTGTAAACAAAAATTTCATATTTTATCTTGACTCAAGTAAAACTCTTTGACTATCTAGTTAAGTCATAAGATTTCATCTCTGAGACACTTATTTCAATTGAAAATTGAACCTTGTAGTTTATAGACCTTAGTTTCATTCATGAATTTATGAAACCTTTTAGGTTGTGTCACACACACATCCTCTAATGTATTCCCTTAAGGAATCCAATTTTCATCTTCATATGTAAAATATCATAGTCCATTCTAACTACTATTACATGCATGAAAATTGGTAAAGGAATTTATATCATGTCCAATGACTTGAACTTGATTTATTCAACCAATATGTCCTTTGAGTTATCCATGTAGATCTTGATCATAAGACCCTATTGCACCCTTGAGGTATTACCCTTTTAGGTGGCGCTATCAAAGTCCTTGTAAGACCCCTAACCTAAGTTTTGGGGTAACCCTATTTATCTATCTTAAGTAAGTTTCTTAGAACCTTGTTCTAATATTTGGTTACATAATTAGGGCTTGTGGAGGGATTAAATTTCAAGTTTGAGCTTGTTTGGATGCTATTTGTGCTTTATGTGCTAGTTTTGGTGCAAATTACAATTTACCCAAAGTAGGAGGTTGATGTGCAAATTTTCTCATCTAGAGTGTTCCTTTTCTTTCTTGACATCACTTAGAAGAGAGAAAAAGAAGTAGGCACCTTGCTTGAGCCTTGGGTGGTTGAGGAGTGTCACCCTTAGTGGTGATTAGGGTTTCTATGAGTGTTGCGTGTCTCAACCTATGTGTATATAGTGTGTTGTCTTGACCCAGGTTGCAACCTAGGGTTGATTTGGAGGGTGTCATGGTTGAGACACCCCCTCTAGATGGTGGGGTTGTGACCAAGGAGGTCTTGGGTCGAGACAGTTTCCTTCTTGTTGGATATCTCAACCTAGGATGTGTGGAGATCTCTTGTCTCACTACTACATAAAATCCTTTTAGCGTCAGTTATTTAACCTCTTTAGTGTCGGTTTCAAAGCGACACCCAAGTGGGCGCCACTAAAGGAGGACACCTTCGGCGTCGGATCCCCACCGACGCCAAAATATTTTTCGCCACCGAAAACGTGCCATCAAAGGGACTATATGCGTCGGTTGTTAAGTAAAAACCGACACCCAAACTCTTCCCGCCACCGAAAATGCGCCAGCAAAGGGACTATAGGCGTCCGTTGTTTACTAAACAACCACCGTCAAAACTCTTCCCGCCACCAAAAACACGCCAACAAAGGGATTATAGACGTCGGTTTTCTAAAAGAAACTGACGCCACATCATCTGAACCGACGTCAGTTTTGTGATAATAACCGACACCATATCCCCTGCCTCCCACCACGGCCATGCTTCCCAGCACGACCGTGGTACCTGGTCACATAGACGTCGGTTTTAGGTGAAAAACCACCACCATATAACATAGGTGTCAGTTTTGTTCAAATAACCGACGCCTATGTTTTAATTTTTTTTCTGTCAGTCTGCAGACCTGCTGTGGCTGGTCGCAGGATGAGAAACCTGCAGTTCAGTTATGAACTGTAGGTTTTATGACATCCATTGATATCAGCCAACAACAAGCCACAAACCTGCAAAATTAACATGATGAACAATATTATATATATGTGATTCACACTCATGTATAAGAACATTTAATTCATATTATTTTTTCATCACACACATGTAGAAACCAGTAGCAACCTGCAATTCCATTTATTTCATCTCTTTTCACATTCAGACACATGTAGAAACATTCATGTATTGATGATTTTCACACACATATGACAATTCATAAAAATTCATTCACATTCACACAAAATTAATTATGAGAACAAAGTTATTCTTTATTCATCATTGTCAGCAAAATCATATTGAAAAATTCCCACTCTTTGCAGGGCTTTTGCCCAATCTTCTCTTACATCATCTAATTCATCTCTCATATAGGGAGCATGTACGTCGAAACTCTTTGCACCTGTGTTGAAGTCCTCAGTTTTAAAGACCTACAAAGAGAATGACGTATATACATAATTATAATAATATATAATAAGATTCATATATTTCATATTATCTAACGAGACTATGTATAATACCTGTTGTATGTTATCGATTTCCAATACGACATGTTTGATGATTAGGTCCATAAATCACATCACATAGTAGGCACATGCCCACCCATTGTCTTGTGTAGCACACTATAAATTGAAACATACACAATATTCAAAAATACAAATAAGTACAATTCACATAAATAATATATACATTGGAGTCAGGAAATTACTTTCACATTCTCCCAAACGAGTGTCAAGATTTTTTTTCCTGGGGACCTTTCCTCCAACTTTTTTGTACTCTTGTAAATCCCTATATATATTAATGTAACACATTAAATTGCATAATTAAATAGTAATGCAGTAATAAATGTTAATAGATATAAAAACATAAAATATTTCTCACGAGAATAATGGCCTTTTAATTTTATGTCCATATAATACATCCAACTCACTCCCTGCAGGATCTAGATAATAGACAATGAATGTCTTGGGGACAATAACTAATAACTCCCAATGCTTAGCACTACAGGTAAGAAAGTAGAAACTTAATAACTCAATATCCGCAATAAAAATATAATTTGCTTAAGTCCAAATTACAAGCAAAGTAAACTTACTCGACATTGAATGGAGCTGTTATCACCGTCTTATTATTTTTACCAAAATATTCAAAAGCATCATAGTAGTATGAAGTAACTGAATACGAGTATGTATCTACAAGACTAATCAAAGATGGAACCAAAAATCCAACATGGGAAAACCCAAAATCTGTACATGTCTTGTGTAAGTGGCTGCAAAACATGTATTACGTATGCATTAATATATAAGAAACCAGATTGCCGTATATAAAACAAGGTATATAGATGTATAAACCAGATTGCCGTATGCATTAATCTCACCATATCCACAACTCTATCATAGACGTGTTCAACCATTCATAACTAAACAACTCCAAAATATCTTGTATAAATATGTTATTTTCGAATGTTTGACATGCATTAATACGTATCCAGAGCTTCTATTACGTATGCATTAATACATATGTTAGACTTGTATAAATAGATTGTTATCGTATGATTTACCTACAACATTCTCCGGAATAGTAACATTTATAGGGCAATTTGGATTATGTTCGCCGATCCATACTGCCACACTCCTACAATTAGGACCTATCGAGGCGTGTAGGTCCCTTGGAAGCCAACTTGGTACTCAAGGAGGTGGAGGCCGAGATGTAGCGGGTCTCGTCTTTTTGACCTGTATATATAATTTCATATCAATTGACTCATATATATACACACTAACAAATTAAAGTAATGAAAATTTATCATACAATATCAGTATAGAGGACATCCGCTTCGGGCCACATTATCACTCCGCCTACTGCCTCACCAAGTGTTTCAGCATCTGAGTGTGTATGAGGCAGTGCAAGATTTGTCCAGCCAGCGAGTATATGTATCGGGCTCACACATACCATGCCATCTGGTACTGGACTCCCATTAAACATGCACCCTTTAAGGGGTGGGTAAGCCGATGCCTCTGCAACGATATATCCTTCACTTTGTAGTCAGCATGGCTTCAACCTCTACAAATTTACGTAAAGAATGTTATATGCATATATACACAAACATATCATCTTGAACAAACTAGCTATTATATATTCCATAAAAATACTTACAGAGGACGTGCTAGGTTGTGGGTCTATAGGATTACTCCCAACCTCTGCAGTATGAGTAGTAGGAGAAGAGAGGTTCTCCACAGGTACTGTCTGAGTGGCAGTCTGAGACGCCTGCCACTTGTTAATTGCTTCATGGAGTCTTTTATCAAGTACTTCATCGACTCTCCTATCAATTAAGGAATCTAACTATACATGGATAAAAGAAATGTGAGTTTCTAATTATTGAATTCCCTTTCACAATAACGTTCTTAAATAAGAATAAGTTACCTCAGCTTGTGAAAGTCCCACTTTTAGGATAGGTTTGCGCTGGGATGGCCCAAAGAACGCTTTGATGCCCACACCAGCGCCTGCACCCCTTACACGTCTAGGATGCTCTGGGTTACCCAGAGCAACTGTCAATTCATCCCTTGTGCCCTGAGGGATGAACTTTCCTCCCTTCCTCTGCTTGTGCAGCTCCCGCTAATCACCATCAACAAAAATTCATAAGTAAACATAACAATAATCAATATCGATAGATTTCTCTAAGAGTTGATTTTTACCATTTTTGCAGCCGCCTCAGCGGTTGCGGGCTTCGGTATCTCTCCCTTCTTGTTTTTCCTCCCAACTATCTACATAAAATGATGAGGTAGAGGTGCGGGAGCAGAAGTAGAGGACTCTACAGTCTCCTGAGTAGCAGTAGGCTGAGTAGACTCAACCTGTAGTCTTTGGCGAACGCCTACATATCCTTTTGGACCCATTATGTGGTCGTGCACATTCAGTGCACGCCTTGCTCGTTGAGCATCACTGATAGCCTAGTTAGTTAGCACATTGATTTGGTTAGTAACACTAAAGGTTAAACTTGAATAGGTGAATACATAAAAATGTATATTAATTAAATTGGGAGTGCCGCTTAATACCTTGAATTCATCTGTTTTTCTTTGGGTAACAAACTCCTCCCATTCTTTGGGGTCCAAGTAGTTCCATTTCTGTGTGGCTTCCTTCTTCCTATATTTATTTTTCAAAGAGAATACAAACAAAAATTATTAGTGTAGAGTTAGTGAAATACTGATCAATGTCTAGAATTGGAATCAATCAAGAACCTATTCTCAACATAACGCATGTAATCTCGGGTGAGATTGGTCCTATAGTTCCTTAGGACCCTCCCACAATGTTGCATCACATATTTACGATGCAGCTTTTCATCCAGATCAAATATACTCTGCAAATTAAATAGAATTGCTATTAACTAGTATCCTAAAAATTAGTAATCTACACAAATAGAATTACAAATAATAATAACTCACACATAGTTCCTTCCATATGTGGTCTTTCTTCCCCTTAGGAACTTTATGCCATGATTCTAGGATAGGACTGCAATGGCTGCGAGTAAGAACCCCAAGATATGAAACAAATGAGTTACTGTTCACTCCATATGGATTTCCTGCCTGATCGAAATCCATGGCCAATTTGGGTCCATTGCCCCTTTGCTGTATTAACTTGTTCATCTTTGTGATGCCCCTCACTTTCTCAATTTTCTTTTGCTACTCATCAAGTGCTGTAATTTCTTCAGGGGGTACATCACCAACCTAAAATTTGATAAAAACACACTTACATAATATAATTATAAATGAACATATAGATAGAAACCTCAGGGATATATTCTTAAAACTTACATTGTCAGGCGGTGCAAGCACGTCCTCACCCTCATGGTGATCATCAACACAATCATCATGGGAATGCTCATCCATCTGAAAGTTCACATTCAAATTATAAATTTCACATTGTAAAGTAACACTAATTATAAAGTTCACATTGTAAAGTACACATTCACATTGTAAAGTAATTCACATTGTAAAGTTCACATTCACATTGTAAATTTCACATTCACATTGTAAAGTAATTCACATTGTAAAGTCCACATTCACATTGTAAAGTTCACATTTAGAAAAATAAAACATAATAAAAATATAAACATCCATGCCTCTAATATTGTGATCTTTTATCAATTAACAATCCTTCATTATGATCCCTATGAACATACAAGTCATTGTGATCCCCAACTTCAATGTTTGGTGGTGTTGGCAACCCAACAGAGAATGGACTGGAGTCATCATACTTATCATAGTACTCTTCTTCATCTATAGGATCTTCAATGAACTGTCTTTTACCATGAAGAACAACTGACCATTTATCATTTGCAGGATCATCGATATAAAATACTTATTTCTCCTGTGATGCCAATATGAATGGTTCACCCTTTTCGCCAATCTTTTCAAAGTTCACTAACGTGAAACCCAATTCATCCACTATAACTCCTTTGTTGTTGTCAACCCAATTACATTTAAAGAGCGAAATTCTGAAATCTACATAGTCAAACTCCCATACGTCTTCAATGACACCGTAATATGACATTTTAGCTTCACGTTGACTTTTATCATTTGCACTTGTAAAAAACAATGAAGACGCTTGAAGGGTGACCCCGCTATTTTGGATGACACTCTTATCATGTTGATGCTTTGTGTAATATGAAAAGCCATTTATGTTAAACCCTTCATAAGACATAACATTCAATTTTGGTTTAAAGGCGAGGCATTTGATGGTTTTAGTAAGATTATCTCATGTTTGAGATAGTTGATGTAAGACTTTATCTTCAAACCACTTAATAAATGTCTTGTTATTCTCTCTAGCAAGCCACATTGTATTGGCTCGAGGATATTGTATCTTGATGAAATTGGTATGTTCCTCGATATAAACACTCACTTCATCCATGTTGTGTAAAATATACAAGTGACCTTGCTCCAACTGCTCACGGCTGATTACTTTCACCCGTGATCCCAAAACTCCTTTGCCAAAATGCTCCTCAATATTCTTGTCATTCACGGGAGTGTCATTACCACTCAGAAAGTCATTACAAAAATCCATAACCTCTCTCGCCACATAACCCTCAATAATACTTCCTTCAGGCCGATAACAGTTTCGAACATCACCTTTAAAAATGTTCATGTATCGTTCAAAGGGATACATCCAATGCAAGAAAACTGGTCCCAACATTTTCACTTCCCTAGTCAAGTGGACAATAAGATGTACCATGATATCAAAGAACGACGGAGGAAAATACATCTCAAGTTGACATAGGGTAACAACCACTTCTCTTTGCAAATTATCAAGAGTATCAAGGTCAATAACTTTGCTGCACAGACTATTGAAAAAGAAATAAAGTCTGATGATTGCAAACCTTACATGCTTCGGCAATATAGATCTAATTGCCACAAGCAATATTTGTTGCATTAGAGTGTGACAATCATGAGATTTAAGACCTATCAAATTCAGATCTTTTATTGATACCAATGTACAGATGTTGGATGAGTAACCCTATGGCACCTTAACATTTACCAAGTATTCACAAAATGCTTTCTTCTCCTTTTTAGACAATGTGTAACAAGCAGGAGGTAAATATGTTCTCTGATCGCTACTAACTACTTCTGTTAATTCTGTCCTTATTCCCATTTCACGTAGGTCCATTCTGTATTTTATCCCATCTTTAGTCTTACCTGGTATATTCAATAAAGTACCGATGATGCTATCACATACATTTTTCTCAACGTGCATGACATCGATACAATGCATGACTGTCAAAGAACTCCAATAAGGAAGATCCCAAAATATCGACTTCTTCTTGAATAAAGACTTGTCACTCCTTGTGGCCATCGTACATTGTGATCTCTTACCAAATTCATTGACGATGTCTTTCACTCTTTCATAAACATCCTCCCCTGATATAGGTTTAGGTGCACTACGTTCCTCATTCCGTCCATTGAATGCTTTGCACAACCTACGATACAAATGAAATTTTGGAAGAAACCTTCGATGAGCAAGATATATAGTCTTGCCATCGTGTTTTAGTCATATTGAATCAGTGTTATCTTCACATATAGGACACACTTTAGATCCTTTGACACTATATCTAGACAAATTCCCATATGCTGGAATGTGGCAACACATCCCGCTATCACACAGACAACGAGGTGTTATGCAAAAACGTGCGGAAATCACCATAACCACAAATTACTGAAAACACGAGTAAATTAAAACTGATTGCGGAAAGTAGGTAAACTGAGAAAACTATTACATTCAAGTCCACATCCTGCAAGGAAATAATTTATATAAACATATACAAGCTAGATACATGTCCACATCTTAGAGCAACAACTGTCTTGTCATCACATGAGTTCATCACCTATTTATACATACATAGAGGCCCACATCCGGCCAGCAACAGGATATACAAAGGATCTGTTGGATCCTAGATGGGTGATTAGATGCTCTAGAGGGGGGGGGGTGAATAGAGCTGAAAGCACTTAAACAAAACTCATTAAACCTTCAAATTATATGACAAGATAAGGTTGCTAAATAGGTAATTTGAGTGCAACTAAATCATGCATAGCAAGGATAAGAGAGATTGAACATGCACCAATTAGACAAGCTATTTAGAGTGGTTCCACACTTCAAACTAGAAGTGTGTCAGTCCACTTGCCTAGAGAGGTCAACCTCTAGGACTTCAACCAATTGCACTCTTATATTCAATTATAAGACTTACAATACAAGACCAACAAAGGACTTACCAATCCAATACAAAGAGTCTTCAACCTTACCAAGGACTTACCCACTTTGCAAGAGTCTTCGGCCTTCTCCAAGGACTTACCCACTCTTGTACAAGTCTTTGGCCTTGTAGGAATTACCCACTCTTCTTGGATCTTCCGCCTTTGACTTCACCTTCACTCGGAGAAGCTTTCCACCAAGGACTTACCCACTTGAGCTTGAGTCTTCTGCCTTCTCCAAGGGCTTACCCACTCTAGCTCCAAGTCTTCGGCCTTGATCTTCACCAAGGGACTCCTTTCCTTGTTCTTCTTCACCTCTCTTGGACAAGAGAGAGAACCTTCATCTTCATGATTGGAAATGATAGAAGGGAGGTGGTGGAAGTGAGAGCTTCACAAGATATACATGTAGGACTAGCTCTCTTACAGATTTCCTACTCACTCTAATGGATGTAGCAAGTGATTAAGCTTAGAGAGAGAGAGGAGGCTGTAGGAAGCACTCAACTATAGAATAGGAGCCTCACATAGAGTTTGCAATGAATGCTCAACCTTGGAATGAAGCCCAAGGGGTCCTATTTATAGCTGGGGATGTCTCTTAGCCTTTGGGAACACTTGTGAACGAAAACTAGACATTTTGTGGCTTGCAACATATCTATTTTCACTTGTTGCAACTCCACAACGGCTAGAAACACTTTTCTGCACTTTTCCGTACAGTGCATTCGGTCGAGTTTCTATATGTGTAACTCGACCGATCAAGTAGCAGGCAGCCCGATATTGAAATGATCGGTTGAGTTTGTTCTGAGGAAACTCGACCGACCATTCCAACTGGAACTGGCCTACTACCCAATCGGTCGAGTTCTGTGAGTGCACAACTCGACCGATGCAATCTTCAGAAAATCGACCAAGGTTGATCGGTCGAGTTTCAGGGTGGGAAACTCGACCGAACAAGTGCCTGTAATTGATTTTCAAAGTTGCATTAAAAGTGCTCTAATATTCGATCTAAGCGTTCCTGATATTTTTCTAAGCTTAATTACAAGTCATACAATCATTACAAGTGATTTACAACATGATTCTAATGGATATACATCATATTACAAAAACGTCCACTTGTATGACTTTGACTTATCTTTTCTCCAATTTGAGATGCGCAAGTTAGGGCAATTGGAGTGTGTCTATACCTAATCTGAAAACACTCAAGTAGAGGCATTAGACACCAATATGTGGAATGGTTAGTCATCATCAAAACACGAGTTTAGTCAATTTAGACGTGAGTCAATATTGACCTAATTGACCTTGAGTCAACATTCTCCCCCTTTTTGAAGATGACAAACCATTCCATAAATGTATTGAAAGCATATAAGTAAATTCATACCTTTGGAGAAACCTAGGGGTTTCAATGGAATTGAGTTCATATGCTCCCCCTCAATTGATGCTAGTGGAGTTCTCATACTCCCCCTCAATTGATGCTATTTCTCCTGCATGGTTAGCTTTCATAACATTTATAGAATACCATGTCTTCTACTCATATATGTTCTACACATATATGTCTTCTCCCCTTTACCTTCTCCCTTTACATGAACATACTTCTCTTCTTCATGTAAGACATGCCTTCTTCCTCTTTTTAAAAGAAGACATTACCTTTCTCCCCCTTTGTCATTTCAAAAAGGTGGGGGTTATGAAGAAAAAAGAAACATCACTTGTTAAAGAGAAAGGAGATAACACAAATATATAAGGAGAGTAGAAGAGCGCATATAGGGGCTTGTCCAAGCATAGAAAGAAAAGCAAGTTAAAGCATATACTTGAACAACCCAAAAAATGCAAGATAAAGTACTGTAGAAAAACAATAAATCACAATTTTGACCCTCAAGATGATGGAATTTGACCAAAAACCATCGGAGCTCATGGCAAAGCCATGAGTCTTGCTCAGAAGGGTGTTTCTGCATAAAAAATACTATACTTGCAGCAAAAATTGAAACTGGAGCAAAATATGCATAAAATCCAAAAATACTCCAATTTCTACATACAATGTAGATCTATGTACCCTGCATCACAATGTTATGCAAGCAACTCAAGATAGTAGATATGCAATTCAAGGAGCAATCTTGAGCATGTATGAGACAAGATACAAGCATAGCATATAGATGAGAAAAGATGGAAATTTTAAACTACATGTATATGAACTACTAGTAGATGATATCACAAGTTAGGACTACTAGTAGGATCTAGATCATAGCAAGAGATACCAAAAGATACACAAGATAGAGAAAGCTATGAGTAGATGTAGAGATATATCCAAACAAAGAGATATGCAATTTTAGAAGCATGAAAGGATATTACTCACATACAAATATGCATCATTACCAGAAGATGATTACCACTAAGAACCTCAAGGTTGTATCAAAACAAGATATACACCTAGATAGATGTAGCAAGTTAGAGCACAACGGAAGCAATTTAAGACACAACCAAGAGATCCAAAGAGATCATCATCAAAACCTGCAAAACAACTCAAAGGAAGTAATTGCAAGATATAGATATACCAATTTAGAGCAATTAGAGAGATAGAGTTGTATGCAAGATAGGCAATTTAGAACATGGCAAATATGCACATATAAAGGTACCAAATGAGAGTGCCAAAGAATAAGGCTATTGGTTGAGAAAATCTAGTTGAGAGGGAAATTCTCACTCAATAAGCCAAATTTATATTCTGTGCACAGTGTAATCGGTCGAGTTCTGTGCATTGGCAACTTGACCGATGACAGCTGTTAGCAACACTCTTGGTGCCTATCGGTCGAGTTTCAATAGGGCAAACTCGACCGACAGATCAGCTGTCAAGAAGCACATATATATCATAAAAATATTTAAAGGCATGCTTAAAATACAAACCATATCCAAACATGTTTAATCAAGTTAGTAATGCACTATAGAAGCATTAGAAACAGTTTTTGAGCAAGAGTGTGAAGATAATCACAAAATGCCACTTTTGACTCAAAAACATATGTATAGTGCACACTAGCTTGACACAAACAAGTTAGAAATGGTTATAAGCAATAAAACTTTACCTTTGTGCTTACTATTGCTTTTTCCACTTGTTGTCACCCTCTACACATCTCACCTTTCTTCTTTTATGTGGATTGACAAGTCAATTTGCAATTCAATAGCTCAAGTCAATCCATTTGCAAGTACCTACAAGAAGAAAGATGAAATGGTCCCCAATCATGTTTTTGGGTCCAGAGGGGTTAGTTTAGCAACCCAATTCCTATTGCTCTTGGGTGCTTTCCTAAAAGGACAACAAGTAGAATAATGACCTAATTCATTGCAATAGTTGCATGTGCCCATAGTCTTGGAACTAGAGGATTCTCCATGGAATATTGGAGGTCCTTTATCTTTGTTGTTCCCTTGACTACTATCATACCCTAAACCATGTCTACCAATTTGTTTAGTAGTATGGTCTAGGATTTGATTTAGATTCTTTTTACCAACTAAGAATCTTTGCAAAGAAGATCTTAAACTATCATTATCATGCTTAAGAGAAGCAATAGTAGAAGACAATTGATTAATGTTATCTCTAGCATGTAGAAGATCATTTTCTAAGCAAAGAGTTTTAGTTAAATAAGAATCTCTATCAATATGAAGAGTAGCAACATCATTCTCTCTAGAACTAGAACAATATACATGCCCATTGATTTTAGCAAGCAAGGAGGCATTTTCTATTTCTAATTCATGCAAAACAAAATCTTTGTTCTTGTTTTCAGATTTAAGAACATCAATATCATGAATGGGAGAATCAATCATTAAAGTATGTTCTTCATCAGAATTAGGCATGAGAGGTTGAGCTTCTAGAAATTTAATCTTATCAAGTAAACTAACATTTTCAAGTTTAAGAGAGTCTACTTGGCTAAGACAATCATTTTTATCATTAAGCAAACAAGAATTTGCATGTTCAAGATCATTTAATTCTACATACAAATTATCAATAATTTTAGTAAGCTTTTTCTTTTTCTTTTTCTTTTGAGAAGACTTAAGAGATGCACAAATATCATGAATGAGATCAATCAAGGATTCTTTATCTAAAGAGTCTAGATTTACCTCATTTGAGTCTTCACTTGTTGATGCTACAAGAGCAAAATGGCATTCTCCTTCATCACTAGAGCTTGATCTTGATCCTTCACATGAATCTTCACTTGGGCTTGAGTTGGAGGAGCCACTTGAGCTTGATTGCCATTTCTTCTTGTGAAGATGGGTCTTTTTGCCTTGTGGGCAATCTTCCTTGTAGTGACCCTTCTTTCCACATGTGAAGCACCGGATAGAGGAGGACTTGCCTTTGTAGAGTCTACCCTTGGAGTACATGGCATCTTCTTCAACTTGAGAGAATGGAGAGGCTTGACCAACAATAGCCTTGATTTGAGCTTTGATTTCAGCCTTCTTCATTCTCTTGAGTTCTTTCTCCTCTTATCTATATAATTCCTCCCTCTTGTCAAGTGTGGCTTCATGTGCTTGTATATTTCTAATGAGCTCTTCAATAGGAATATCCCTAAGAGACCTTGCTTCTTCAATGGAAGTCACCTTGGATTCCCATCTCTTGGGGAGAGTTCTAAGGATCTTTGAGTTGATCTCTCCACTAGACATAGGATGTCCTAGAATAGAAAGACCATTCAAGATGGTGTTGAGCCTTGAGTACATGTTGGCTATGCTCTCCTCCTTTCCCATCTTGAAGTTCTCAAGCAACCCTTTGAGCATGTAGACTTTGCTTTCCTTCACTTGATCTGTCCCTTCATAAGTGATGCAAAGCTTTCTCCATACCTCATAGGCCATCTCACAAGAGGAAATCCGGTTGAACTCGGTGGGGGTCATGGAGGCATATAGGATGTGCATGGCTCTAGCATTCAAGGTTGCTTTCATCAAGGTGGCTTCATCCCATTCTTCAATGTTTGTCTTTGGTGGAATGTATGGGCTGTTCACCATTTGCCACATCTCGAGACTTGATCCTTGGATGAAGAATTGAAGTCTTCTTCTCCAATAGAGGAAGTTGCTCCCATCGAAGATTGGAAGGCTGGTCGAGAGTCTCCCTCCTAGGTAGTCACCCATCTTCTCCTACTTGTAGAAGTATGCTTGGAGAAGACCCGCTTTGATACCACTTGTTAGATCCTAGATGGGTGATTAGATGCTCGAGAGGGGGGGTGAATAGAGCTGAAAGCACTTAAACAAAACTCATTAAACCTTCAAATTATATGACAAGATAAGGTTGCTAAATAGGTAATTTGAGTGCAACTAAATCATGCATAGCAAGGATAAGAGAGATTGAACATGCACCAATTAGACAAGCTATTTAGAGTGGTTCCACACTTCAAACTAGAAGTGTGTCAGTCCACTTGCCTAGAGAGGTCAACCTCTAGGACTTCAACCAATTTCACTCTTATATTCAATTATAAGACTTACAATACAAGACCAACAAATGACTTACCAATCCAATACAAAGAGTCTTCAACCTTACCAAGGACTTACCCACTTTTCAAGAGTCTTCGGTCTTCTCCAAGGACTTACCCACTCTTGCACAAGTCTTCGGCCTTGTAGGAATTACCCACTCTTCTTGGATCTTCCGCCTTTGACTTCACCTTCACTCGGAGAAGCTTTCCACCAAGGACTTACCCACTTGAGCTTGAGTCTTCTGCCTTCTCCAAGGGCTTACCCACTCTAGCTCCAAGTCTTCGACCTTGATCTTCACCAAGGGACTCCTTCCCTTGTTCTTCTTCACCTCTCTTGGACAAGAGAGAGAACCTTCATCTTCATGATTGGAAATGATAGAAGGGAGGTGGTGGAAGTGAGAGCTTCACAAGATATACATGTAGGACTAGCTCTCTTACAGATTTCCTACTCACTCTAATGGATGTAGCAAGTGATTAAGCTTAGAGAGAGAGAGAGGAGGCTGTAGGAAGCACTCAACTATAGAATAGGAGCCTCACATAGAGTTTGCAATGAATGCTCAACCTTGGAATGAAGCCCAAGGGGTCCTATTTATAGCTGGGGATGCCTCTTAGCCTTTGGGAACACTTGTGAACAAAAACTAGCCATTTTGTGGCTTGCAACAGATCTATTTTCACTTGTTGCAACTCCACAACGGCTAGAAACACTTTTCTGCACTTTTCCGTACAATGCATTCGGTCGAGTTTCTATATGTGTAACTCGACCGATCAAGTAGCAGGCAGCCCGATATTGAAATGATCGGTCGAGTTTGTTCTGAGGAAACTCGACCGACCATTCCAACTGGAACTGGCCTACTACCCAATCGGTCGAGTTCTGTGAGTGCACAACTCGACCGATGCAATCTTCAGAAAATCGACCAAGTTGATCGGTCGAGTTTCAGGGTGAGAAACTCGACCAAACAAGTTCTTGTAATTGATTTTCAAAGTTGCATTAAAAGTGCTCTAATATTCGATCTAAGTGTTCCTGATATTTTTCTAAACTTAATTACAAGTCATACAATCATTACAAGTGATTTACAACATGATTCTAATGGATATACATCATATTACAAAAACGTCCACTTGTATGACTTTGACTTGTCTTTTCTCCAATTTGAGATGCACAAGTTAGGGAAATTGGAGTGTGTCTATACCTAATCTGAAAACACTCAAGTAGAGGCATTAGACACCAATATGTGGAATGGTTAGTCATCATCAAAACACGGGTTTAGTCAATTTAGACGTGAGTCAATATTGACCTAATTGACCTTGAGTCAACAGGATCAACAACTATACATCGTGAAACGATGTCAAAATGCCCCAAGGACCTGAGAGTACATGGATGACTCTAAGACTCTACTATAAAATAGCCAAAATAGCATCATATCCATCACTTGCCTTCTACTACTCGTCTTGCTGCTCGGCTGCAACTCTGCGACCACCACCACGTCTAGCTCGACCACCTAAAAAGGGTGTAAACCAGCGGGGCGAGACACACAGTCCCAACGAGAAACATAACTCCCCTCCGAAACTACAAAACCTCAGAAGAATAAAGCAGATAACTAATAAGAGATATAACAAACACAATTATAAAGTAAAGCTGTTCATACTATCAAGTTTACCAGATGTACTGAAGACATATAACCAAGTATTTCTTTATGGAACATGATTAACAAGATAAGATTTATAAGGTCTTACCACATAACATGAGGAACATATAAGTAACTGAAGTATATAACAAGATTAACTACACAAGCAAGGCCTCAAACAATGTTTCGTATTTTGCCTTAAGCAGTAGGTACTATTCAGCTGGATTACATATTATTATGCCCTGAGGAAGTGAGCCGTACCGCCCAGATCCAACCGATAGCTGCGAAACTCAGAGCCGGTTCCATACAGGGTCAATGGAAGAGCCGGACTCCATGACCTCCCACCTCGTGGTCAGTGCACGAGTGCAACACAAGCAGGACCGCAATCTCATGCTTAAGTGGCCTCAGCCACAGGATCAGCTCCCGCAGGCTACCCTCTGCCTAACCCGCCTTGGTACATGTCTCGGCGCTAGTAAAACTGAGCCACAGGCCTGTTCACCGTGATCTGAGCCATGAACGCATTCATGCTCACATATTACATATCCCGAGCCATGGGCCTATTCACCATGATTTATACATATATATATATCCGAGTCTACAACCGCAGCTGCACTCGATTCCCTCTCTATTTTAGGCTAGGAGAAACCTCACATATTTAACAATATGCACTCTGGGCTAACCCGTAGGAGAACCCATTTCACCATCACCAGCTACTAACAATGATGGATCTATGGCCATGGCAAACTACATGATATGTTCCACTATGATTAGTTTGTATATTTTAAGTGGATTGCAAGATTCAACCAAATTGTATAACATGCAAACTATAATAAGAATAAGAAGCATGAAATTAATATTATACTTTTATTGTAATCAACATCATCCTGATCCATCACAAGGATTCAACATTTCATGTTACCACTTGGCCTCTTGCCAATCAGCTAGATCCATCTCAAGGATCATCACATTGCTATGGGATCTCAATCCCCCATCACATACTGCCACTGCCTTTCAAGGCTTACATCATCATCATGGGATAGTAATCCCAAGTACTTTAGATAAACACATCATACATGTTATCTCATTATTAAGAGTAATTATCAAAGAAATGTTACTCATCATATATATGTATATTCCTCATATCCCTTTTACCTGGCTATGCATCACCTGCATGGTTAGTACAATCATCATGGATTAACAACAAGATCATGTCAACATTGATTGATTATACATGATACCATTCATGCCTCAACCTGTGATCATAGCACCATGCAAGGCATCTTACATGCTTATCATTATCTCAACAATATATATAATATCAAGATGATCACATGCATATGAGATGTTGCATTTAGATGCATAGATATGGTCTACTATATCGTGCACATCCAGGGTTACCATCAAACCAAACGTGGTACAAAACAACATATCGGTTTCCCATAAGGGACGGGACCCTCACTAAAAGTACTCACTATCCTCACCAGAAGTGGTATCGGGCAGGGCACTCACCCTGTCGCCCATCTCATAAAGGTCAACACATGTATCGGCCAGGCACAAGGTGTGACGTGCAGCGCTGCGTTGTGCATGGTGTAACGAGCATCTAAGCAACGTGCAGCTCAGGCTAAGGAGTGTATCATGCAACGCCATAAGACAAGGAATAATGCTCATAGATATAACACGAGCAGCAGAGAAGACATAACACTCCTCATGAAGCTAGCCACATCTATCGGCCGACACACAAGGCTAAGGTGTGATGCCCGACACATAAAGGTCAACGTCCAGGAGCCTGACGCCCGACACACACTACCAACAAGATAACAAGCTCCACACCTCAACGCACAATGACATCAAACCATCCCAAAGCTAAGTGTATCAGGAAGGTTTCTCATCTAGGCGTGATGCCCGACACACACACAAAACATGAACCAAAGGTGACGCCCGTCACAGCCACAAGATGTGTCATCCAAGGCTCTAGGTCAAGAAGGATATCGGGCAACACCTCTTCCAAGATCATAACGGTCAAGATGCAATACCATAAGGTCGTCACCAACCTCAAGCACAAGAGCACCAAACCCTAATGGGTCAAGAAGATGGTTCACCTCTCAACAAATAAGAGAGAGGGGTCTTGCCCATCTCTTATCACCAATCGGGCAACACAAGGGTCAACCCTAACAAGGTTCCACAACTACAACAAAGCTCACCCTTCAAGTCCATGGTGAGAGGAGGGTGTTGCTCAAGCTACTAGAACACAAGCTCACCTCTCAACTTAAACGAGAGAGGAGTGTTGCTCATGATACTAGAACTCAAGCTCACTCCTCAAGACCTAGGAGAGAAGAGAGTGTTGCTCACCAAGAAACCCTAGAACACATGGTTCAGCCAACAAGAAAAACTAAGCAAGGAACTAAACTAACAACATGCATAGCCGATCATAAACAACAAGAACAAGAACATAGAAGATGGTAATGTAATTAGGGTTAGGAGTTATGTAACCTGCCTTAAGCAATCTCCAAGCTCCAAGCACCACCACAAGAAGGAGAGCAAGACACTCTAGGGTTCGGCCACCACTAGAGGAAGAAGGAGACTCCAAGAAGGATCGACCACCAAGCTTGCAAGAGGAGAGAGTGTCACGCACCAAGGAGAAGGAGAATAAGGAACTAAAGGGATCCTTAGCAAGGGAAAGGAAACACATATATAGAAGGGGTTGGAGGAGAAACCAAGGTAGAGCAAAGCAAGGTGTCACCCACCTAGGGACACTTGTCCATAAGCAATGCCACCACTCTAGCATGTCTGAACCATATTTCCAAGGCCATTTCCACATGCAAGCATCAAGCACCAAGTGTCCACTAGTGGTGACACAAACGATGTCAAAGAAGGTCAAAGATCCATGGGCGACACACCACCACTATGTCCGACACAACCTTGGGCGACACACCCTGGCCTACACAAGGCCCTCTTGCCTGACACAAGGTCCAAAGAAAACAAAGGCAAGGCACCACAAAGCCCAACAAGCTAAACCAAGCCCAAAGGAACTCAAGCAACGAGCCCAAAGCTTCCTCTCAACACTAGAGGAAGCAAGGAGAGGGAGGAACATCTCGCAAGGTGGCAAACTTGCCCACAAACCCTAGACTTGGGTTAATTGCAAGTAGCACCTCCAACTCTCAACAAAGCACCAACAAACCCTAATCACCACTAAAGGTGATTAGCGAGCAACAAAGCATCAGGGTTAAGCAAAGCAAACAGGGTAAACCCTAAACCGAGGTCAGGGTCTTTACAAGCTAACCCCCTACAAAGGGATTTCGTCATCAAAATCCGAAGAGAAAAGCAAGGGATACTTCCTCCTCATCTCTTCCTCAAGCTCCCAAGTGGCTTCCTCAACGCCATGATGATGCCAAAGAACCTTCACAAGAACCATGTCCTTCCTCTTCAGCTTCTTGACCCTTATGTCAAGGATCGCCATAGGACCTTCTTCGTAGGTCACATCTTCATCAAGCTCAACCTCAACTGGCTGTATCACTATCCCTGTATCGGGATGACTTTTCTTCAACATACTGACATGGAATACTGGATGTAACCTGTGCAACTCTGGCAACAACTCTAACTCGTAAGCTACCTTGCCAACACGTGCTATGACCGGGTATGGTCCCATATATCTTGGTGCTAGATTACCCTTCTGACCAAACCTTAGCACACCTTTCCATGGCGAGACTTTAAGATACACTTTGTCTCCCACCTAGAATTCCAAAGGTCGTCGACGATTGTCTGCATAAGACTTCTGCCTGTCCTTTGCCGCTTTCAACTGTTGCTGTATCACCTTGATCTTTTCTGTCGTCTGTTGTACTAACTCAGGACCCAAAAGCTGATATTCACCTGACTCATACCAACACAAAGGAGATCTACACTTCCAACCATATAAGGCCTCATAAGGAGCCATGTCAACGCTCCGCTGATAACTGTTGTTATAAGAAAACTCTATCAAACTAAGGTGTATGTCCCAACTACCTAGGAATTGTAAAACACAAGCTCGAAGGAGATCTTCCAAAATCTGAATAGTCCTCTCAGACTGTCCATCTGTCTGCGGGTGGAAGGCGATACTGAACCTCAACTGCGTTCCCAACACTTTATGCAACTGTTCCCAGAAACGACTCGTGAACTGAGGACCTCTGTCAGAAACTATCATCGCTGGCACACCGTGCAAACATACTATCTCATCCAGTGAGCTTCTCGGCTGTATACGTCGTCTTCACAGGTATGAAATGGACAGACTTCGTCAATCTATCCACTATAACCCAAATGGAATCATGATTCCTAGTTGTCCTGGGTAGACCAACTACGAAATCCATGGTTACATGATCCCATTTCCACTGTGGTATCGGTAGGGGCTGCAACGTACCTGCCAGCTTCTAGTGCTCAGCCTTGACTTGCGGACATATCACACACCTAACCACGAACTCAGCTACATCTTTCTTCAAGACGGGCCACCAATACAAGTCCTTCAGACTATGATACATCTTGGTGACTCCTGGATGCATAGCATACATCGATGTGTGCGCTTCCTCAAGCACTAACTTCCTTAGATCATCAGCATCGGGGACTACCATCCTATTATGATAGCAAACTAGCCCCTCCTCGGACTCATGTAGCCCATCACGCTTTTCGCTGCCGAACTCTGATCTGATCAACTGTACTGTATCATCTGTTTGCTATGCATCTTTGATCTGTTGTCTCAGCGTAGGCTTGACTTGCATTTGTGCTAAAAGTCCAGCTAATAAGGAAACTTCCATCTGCACATTCATCTGCCACAAGGAAACAAGCATATCCCGTCTATGGCATACCATGGAACTCAACTGTGCCTTCTTTGAAGAAAGAGAAGAAGACTTTCGGCTAAGCGCATCAGCTACCACATTCGCCTTACTAGGATGATACTCAATGGTGCAGTCATAATCATTGATTAGCTCCATCCATCGATGCTATCGCATGTTCAACTCATGCTGCGAAAAGATGTACTTCAGACTCTTATGATCCGTAAAGATCTGACACACTTCCCCGTAAAGATAGTGTCTCCAAATTTTTAACACATGAACCACTGCTGCCAACTCCAAATCATGAGTCAGATAGTTCTCCTCGTGTTTCTTAAGCTGTCGTGAAGCGAAAGAAACCACACGATCTTCCTACATCAACACACAACCTAAACCTTTCTTGGAAGCATCACAGAAGACAACATAGCCCTTCCCAGGCTCTGGCAGGATTAACACTGGAGCACTGGTCAGCTTCTCCTTCAAAATTTGGAAAGCTTGCTGGCAACTATCATCCCAGACAAAAGGTACATCCTTTCTGGTCAACTTTGTCATCGACAAAACAATCGTACTGAAGTCTTTGATAAACCTCCTGTAGTATCTTGCTAAACCCAGAAAACTGCGAACTTCTGTCGGCGTCTTTGACTGTTCCCATTCTGCAACGGACTCCACCTTCTTCGGATCTACTTTGACTCCTTCTGCAGACATCACATGACCCAAGAAAGTTACTTCCTCCAACCATAACTCAAACTTACTGAACTTAGCATACAACTGATGTTGGCGAAGAAGAGTCAACACTCATCGAAGATGTTGCTCATGCTCTTGCTTGTCCTGACTGTAGATCAAAATGTCATCTATAAAAACTACAACAAACTGATCTAGAAACGAACGGAACACTCTGTTCATCAGATCCATGAAAGCATCCGGTGCATTGGTTAGCCCAAACGGCATAACCACAAACTCGAAGTGACCATACCTCATCCTAAAAGCTGACTTTGGTATGTCATCTGCCTTTATCCTTAGCTGATGATATCCGGACCGTAGATTGATCTTTGAAAACACGGTGGCACCACACAACTGATCGAACAGATCATCTATCCTCGGTAACAGGTACTTGTTCTTGATCGTGACCTTGTTCAACTGTCGGTAGTCTATACACAACTGCATCGATCCATCCTTCTTCCTAATGAACAACACTGGAGCACCCCAAGGCAACGTACTCGGTCGGACGAAACCTTTCTCCAACAACTCTTGCAACTGCTTCTTAAGCTCTGCCATCTCTACTGGAGCCATTCTATATGGTGTATGTGCAACTGGCTGCGTACCTGGAACCAGATTGATCTCGAAATCAATCTCTCGGGGTGGAGGAACACCAGGAAACTCATCGGGGAACACATCAGAAAACTCTCGGACAACTGACACTTCCTCCAGGCTAGGACCTTTCACCTTAGCATCCACAACGTGAGCTAGGAACGCCTCACATCCTTGTCGTAACAACTTATCTGCCACCATAGCTGACACCAGACATGTTGGAAGAATCTTCCTATCTCCTTGGAAGATCCACTTCACTCCATCATCCTCAAACACAGCATGCTTGGAACCACAATCCAAAACAACCTTATACTTCTCTAAGGTATCCGTCCCAAGGATAACATCAAACCCATGCATATCAAGTGGTATAAGATCCACTTGAATGTTGTGTCCCGAGAAAGACAAGACACAAGATGAACACTCTTCTCGAAGCATCGAGGAACCATCAAGGGGGGTTTCTTACAACAAACTATCCTTCTTACAACTAACAGGTAAACGACAGTTTTCAAGCATACTATAGGCGATAAAAGAGTGTGTAGCACCTGGGTCAACCAGAATAGATATAAAGCAAGAATAAGATATATCGGAATGAAATAACTCCATCTGACCTATCACTACTCGCGGGTTGACTATCACCTCCGACTGGCTCATAGCATAGAATCGAGCCGTTGCTTGCTGTCCACGTCCTATGCTTCCTTGAGCAGACGATCCTGCTTGCGACGTTTGACCACGTCCTCGCCCTCTGCTACCACTGGGCTGCTATCTATCTCCCCCTTGTTGACTCTGCCTCAGCTGCTGTGTCACTTCAACATCTCGGTTTGGGCAATTTGACTTGAAATTCCCTATCTGACCACAGATATAGTACGTCCTAACTTCAAACCGTGGCCTAGATGGCCCTGTCACTGCCACTGAAGCTGTACTATGTGCCTTTGACGGTGAAGAAACATAACCTCTTCCCTTACTCGGAGACCACTGCGATGGTACACTGGAACCTCTCATCACAGAAGGTGCTGAAAACCTTGACCTCTTGAAGTCACCAAACCTCTGTCCCTGAAACTCAGCAGGCCTTTTGTGAGGCATAGATTCTCTTTTCTCCCTGACTAACTGTTCAATCCTCCATACAGATTCCACAAACGTAGAAAACTGTCCTCTATTCTCCAATTCAGACACAAGTGTTGTCAACTCAGTACTCAAACCTTTCTCAAAGCGTCTAATCCGCTCCTCATCTATCGCCGCCATGTAAGGACAAAACCTCAACAGATCCATGAACTTGGCTTTGTACTCGGTGATGTTCATCGTTCCTTGTCACAGGCTCTCAAACTGACTGATCTTCTCATCCAGATACGTCTTCGGGAAGTATCTACTGACGAACTCATGCTGGAAAACCTCCCAACCGATCACCTCACCAGGTCGCTTCTCTTCCTCGATGGTCCACCAGTGACCAGCACTACCCTTCAGAAGGTAGACAACGTGCTTTACTTTGTCTGCTTCAGGGATGTCGAGGATCTGGAAAGCCTTCTCAAGACTTTTCAGCCACAGATCTACATCTGCTGGATCAGCCGTTCCAGTATAGTCCGAAGCTCTGACTCGGCGAAGCCGCTTAAAGGTCTTCCCAATACCCGATGTTTCACCATGGGGAGCCTGTGCTCTCGGCGGAGGCACTGGCAATCGCTCAATCATGAGATTCATCATAGCCATCATCTGCCCCATAAGATGTTGGTAGGCAGGGTGTTCAAGAATGGCTAGGTCAGGTTGGGGGACCCCAGGCACCCGATCTTCATGTGCCTGCCCTATAGCTCCATCAACTGATGCAACATCGCTGTTCTCGGAAGCATGTTCTTCATGGTTCCCAGACATCTTGTCTTTTCTTCCACTGAGGGCAGAAGATGATTGTGAGGAAATCTGGAAAACTCACAAGAACAGACACAACCTAGTCCTAAATCCCTATAGACTCAGTGAACCCAGAGCTCTGATACCAAACTTGTGGCAACACATCCCGCTATCACACAAACAATGAGGTATTACGCAAAAATGTGTGGAAATCACCATAACCACAGATTACCGAAAACACGGGTTAATTAAAACCGATTGCGGAAAGCAGGTAAACTGAGAAAACTATTACATTCAAGTCCACATCCTGTAAGGAAACAAGTTATATAAACATATACAAGCTGGATACATGTCCACAGCTTAGAGCAACAACTGTCTTGTCATCACATGAGTTCATCACCTGTTTATACATACATAGAGGCCCACATCCGGTCAACAACAGGATATACAAAGGATCAACATCTATACATCGTGAAACGATGTCAAAATTCCCCCAAGGACATGAGAGTACAGGGATGACTCTAAGACTCTACTACAAAACAACCAAAACAACAACATATCCATCGCTTGCCTTCTACTACTCGTCTTGCTGCTCGGCCGCAACTTCGCGACCACCACCACGTCTAGCTTGACCACCTAAAAAGGGTGTAAACCAGCGGGGTGAGACACACAGTCCCATCAAGAAACGTAACTCCCCGCCGAAATTACAATACCTCAGAAGGATAAAGCAGATAACTAATAAGAGATATAACAAGCACAGTTATAAAGTAAAATGTTCATACTATCAAGTTTACTAGATGTACTGAAGACATATACCCAAGTATTTCTTTATGGAACATGATTAACAAGATAAGATTTACAAGGTCTTACCACATAACATGAGGAACATATAAGTAACTGTAGGATATAAAAAAGATTTACTATACAAGCAAGGCCTCAAACAATGTTTCATGTTTTTCCTTAAGCAGTAGGTACTATTCGACTGGATTACATATTATTATGCCCTAAGGAAGTGAGCCGTACCACTCAGATCCAACCGACGGCTGCGAAACCCAGATCCAGTGCCATACATGGTCAATGGAAGAGCCGTACTCGACGACCTCCCACCTCATGGTCAGTGCACGGGTGCAACACAAGCAGGATCACAATATCATGCTTAAGTGGCCTCAGCCATAGGGTCATCTCCCGCACGCTACCCTCTGCCTAGCCCGCCTTGGTACAGGTATCGACGCTAGTAAAACTGAGCCATGGGCCTGTTCACTGTGCTCTGAGCCATGAACGCATTCATGCTCACATATTACATATCCTTTATACATATATATATATATATCCGAGTCTGCAACCGCAGCTGCACTCGATTCCCTCTCTATTTTAGGCTAGGAGAAACCTCGCATATTCAACAATATGCGCTCTGAGTTAACCCGTAGGAGAACCCATTTCACCATCACCAGCTACTGACGATGATGAATCTATGGCCAGGGCAAACTACATGATATGTTCCAGTGTGATTAGTTAGTATATTTTAAGTGGTTTGCAAGATTCAACCAAATTGTATAACATGCAAACTATAACAAGAATAAGCAGCATGAACTTAATATTATACTTTTATTGTAATCAACATCATCCTGATCCATCACAAGGATTCAACATTTCATGTTACCACTTGGCCTCTTGCCAATAAGCTAGATCCATCTCAAGGATCATCACATTGCTATGGGATCTCAATCCCCCATCACATACTACCACTGCCTTTCAAGGATTACATCATCATCATGGGATAGTAATCCCAAGTACTTTAGATAAACACATCATACATGCTATCTCATTATTAAGAGTAATTATCAAAGAAATGTTACTCATCATATATATGTATATACCTCATAGCCCTTTTACCTGGCTATGCATCACCTGCATGGTTAGTACAATCATCATGGATTAACAACAAGATCATGGCAACATTGATTGATTATACATGATATCATTCATGCCTCAACCTATGATCATAACACCATGCAAGGCCTCTTACATGCTTATCATTATCTCAACATTATATGTAATATCAAGATGATCACATGCATATGAGATGTAGTATTTAGATGCATAGATGTGGTCTACTATATCATGCACATCTAGGGTTACCATCAAACCAAACGTGGTGCAAAAACAACATATCAATTTCCCATAAGGGATGGGACCCTCACTAAAAGTACTCACTATCCTCACCAGAAGTGGTATCGGGCAGGGCACTCACCCTATTGCCCACCTCATAATGGTCAGCACATGTATCGGCCAGGCACAAGGTGTGACGTGCAATGCTACGTCATGCATGGTGTAACGAGCATCTAAGCATCGTGCAACTCAGGCTAAGGAGTGTATCGTGCAACGCCATCAGACAAGGCATAACGCTCATAGATATAACATGTGCAGCAGAGAAGACATAACACTCCTCACGAAGCTAGCCACATCTATCAGCCGACACACAAGGCTAAGGTGTGATGCCTGACACACAAAGGTCAACGTCCAGGAGCCTGACGCCCAACACACACTACAAACTAGATAACAAGCTCCACACCTCAATGCACAACGACATCAAACCATCCTAAAGTTAAGTGTATCGGGCAGGTTGCTCATCCAGGCGTGATGCCCGACACATACACAAAACATGAACCAAAGGTGACGCCCGTCACAGCCACAAGATGTGTCGTCCAAGGCTCTAGGTCAAGAAGGATATCGGGTAGCACCTCTCCCAAGATCATAACGGTCAAGATGCAACTCCACAAGGTCATCACCAACCTCAAGCACAAGAGCACCAAACCCTAATGGGTCAAGAAGATGGCTCACCTCTCAACAACTAAGAGAGAGGGGTCTTGCCCATCTATTGTCACCAATCGGGCAACATAAGGGTCAGCCCTAACAAGGTTCCACAACTACAACAAAGCTCACCCTTCAAGTCCATGGTGAGAGGAGGGTGTTGCTCAAGCTACTAGAACACAAGCTCACCTCTCAACTTAAACGAGAGAGGAGTGTTGCTCATGATACTAGAACTCAAGCTCACTCCTCAAGACCTAGGAGAGAAGAGAGTGTTGCTCACCAAGAAACCCAAGAACACATGGTTCGGCCAACAAGAACAACTAAGCAAGGAACTAAACTAACAACATGCATAGCCGATCATAAACAACAAGAACAAGAACATATAAGATGGTAATGTAATTAGGGTTAGGAGTTATGTAACCCACCTTAAGCAAGCTCCAAGCTCCAAGCACCACCACAAGAAGGAGAGCAAGACACTCTAGGGTTCGACCACCACTAGAGGAAGAAGGAGACTCCAAGAAGGATCGACCACCAAGCTTGCAAGAGGAGAGAGTGTCGTGCACCAAGGAGAAGGAGACTAAGGAACTAAAGGGGTCCTTAGCAAGGGAAAGGAAACACATATATAGAAGGGGTCAGAGGAGAAACCAAGGTAGAGCAAAGCAAGGTGTCACCCACCTAGGGACACTTGTCCATGAGCAATGCCACCACTCTAGCATGTCTAAACCATATTTCCAAGGCCATTGCCACATGCAAGCCTCAAGCACCAAGTGTCCACTAGTGCTGACACAAATGAGGTCAAAGAAGGTCAAAGATCCATGGGCGACACACCACCACTACGGCCGACACAACCTTGGGCGACACACCCTGGCCTATACAAGGCCCTCTTGCCCGCCACAAGGTCCAAAGAAAATAAAGGCAAGGCACCACAAAGCCCAACAAGCTCAAGCAAGCCCATAGGAACTCAAGCAACGAGCCCAAATCTTCCTCTCAACACTAGAGGAAGCAAGGAGAGGGAGGAACATCTCACAAGGTGGCAAACTTGCCCACAAACCCTAGACTTGGGTTAATTGCAGGTAGCACCTCCAACTCTCAACAAAGCACCAACAAACCCTAATCACCACTAAAGGTGATTAGCAAGCAACAAAACATCAGGGTTAAGCAAAGCGAATAGGGTAAACCCTAAACGAAGGTCAGGGTCCTTACATGGAAAGTCATTCACAATGCAAAATAACATAGCGTGCAAACAAAATGTCTCTCTTTGTGAAGCATCATAGGTCATCACACCTTCACCCCAGAGCTTCTTCAAGTCATCAATCATTGGTTCAAGATAAATGTCGATATCATTTCCAGGTTGTTTAGGGCCTGATATCAAAGACGACAACATAACATACTTATTTTTCATACACAACTAGGGAGGAAGATTGTATATAACAAGCATAACTGGCCAAGTGCTATGTTGGCTGCTCAATGTCCCGTGCGGATTCATCCTATCTGTACAAAGCCCAAGTCTTAGATTCCTGCCATCTTCATCGAATTCAGGGTACAATAAATCAATCTTCTTCCACTATGGGGAATCAGACGCATGTCGTAGGATCCCATCATTATTTTTCTTAACATCTGCATGCCACCTCAAATTCTTTACATCTATAGGATTGGCAAACAAGCATTGAAACTGTGGTATTATAGGTAGATACCACATCACCTTGGCTGGAGAACCAGTTTTGGACTCCCCCAAAGTCGTCAATTTATACCTTGATGCACCACATTTCGGACAATCTTTCAAATCCACATAGTCCTTTTGAAATAATACACAATCATTCTTGCATGCGTGTATCTTCTTGGCCTCCATTCCCATTGGGCACAACAATTTCTTTAACCGGTATGTTGAGATCGGCAGCTCGTTTCCTTCAGGAAGAATTTCTTTCAACAAAGACAACAATGACGTGAAGCTTTTGTCGCTCCATCGATTGTTAGCTTTCAGTTTATACAATCTCAACACAGCTCTAAGCTTCATAAACTTACAACCCGTGTATAACAGTATCTCAACATCATGCACAATGTTTCTAAACATGGGAGGTGGATCAGTTTTGGTGTGCTCTACCCCACAACTATCCAGCATCGCATCAATGATGTCTACTGGAACTGATTCGTTCACATCTACATCATCGAAGGCAATTTCTTCTTCCACACAAGCACTGCTATCGACATCCACTGGTTTCAGGTTTGAAATCTCTCCATGCCAGTGCCATTCTGTATAGCCTTGTACAATCCCATTGTACATGACATGACTTCTGATTTCGTCACCAGTACTGACTTTCAAGTTGTTACCGCAATGGCTACATGGACAATATAACCTATCTCCAGGTTGTTTCCTATGTTCCTCGGCAAATCTAATAAACTGATCAAGACCAGAAATAAACTCTGGGGTGCAGCGATTGCGAATGGATATCCATGATCTATCCATTCTATGATCAAAGAAAAAATAAGTATATATTACAACAAGATTAGGGTCTAGGGTAAACAGATTAGAGTTTATGGTTAAAACTTTAGGGTTTTATACATGTGATGTCATTCTTATAATATAATAAATTTGTACCACCTATCCCATTCTTGAACACCTAATCTCACTAGTATGTGTACAATGTGTATTGGGTTTTCAAGAAAATTTTGCCAGCATTTCCCCGCTATTCTCCAAGTACATATGTACTTAGAGAACAAATGAGGAAATGCTACCAAAATTTTCTCAAAAACCCAATACACATTATACACTTACATCCTAAGTGAGATTAGGTGTTCAAGAACATTCCCAAACCGGGGACTATCCAAGATTTACTCCTAATAAGTAAATCTTAGACGGGTTTCTAGGCCAACATAATCATATCATTAAGAGCATGGTTTCATGTTAGGTCATCATAGGTCATAATAATCCACTAGAATGAGAAAAAAAGGTCTCATGGTGTTAAAATAGCATAAAAGTATTAGATCTTGATTCTAGAGTATACAAGACATAATAGTGACTACTGATTTTGTGGGGTGATATCATTTCATGGGATTTATAGATTCAAACTTAACAAGTGTACAAGTTGCATCATTTTAATACTCTAAAGGTGACTAGTGGGTCATAACACATAAAAGATACATTACAAGGAAAGTAAGCAAGCTAGCTCAATTAACACTCATCTCAAGGGAACATTAGTTACTGAGGTACCAGGAAAGAGTGATTTTAATCACTAAGATCATACAAGTAGCAATGTTGATTAAGTCTATGTGATTTAAGATCAAACAGTGTATTAAAACAGGGTTTTTGGGGGATGTTTACCTCTGTTTGAGCCCAGCCAGGCGTAAGCAGGGAGAGAGGGCGAGATGGAGGGCAGGCAAGCAGGAAGGGGGGGGAGCAGGTAGGCGGCGGTCAACAGCCAGGTGAGCAGGGAGCAAGCAGGCAGCCAGCGAGCAGCAGGTGGCCGATGAGCGAGCAAGGACGAGGGAGAAGTTAGGGCATCAGTGAGAAGTCAGGTGGCCGGTGAGCAGCAGGTGAGCAGTCGATCAGGTGGCCGACGAGCAGCAGGTGGATGACGAAGAGCAAGGAGAACGGCGGTGGTGGGAGGCGGTGCGGAGGGAGTCTGCTTGCTCATCAGAATTGCCAGACCCTAAGCCGATTGCAATGAAACAGAGAAAGGGGAAGAGTCGGGCTCGCTGCGCGCTATTAAGTTAACATTCGGTGTCGGTTATTAAACAAAACTGACACATAAAACTAAAGGTGTCAGTTAATCACAAAAACCGACACCTTTTCTCAATTATAGTCGTCCGTTTTAACTAGAAAAAAAACCGACGTCTATCTACATATGCCGATTAAAAAATTTGTTCTCGATTAATGACCATAGTCGTCGGTTTTTTTAAAAATCCGACGCTCAAGGGTGTGAAAAATTTCCTGCGAATAGCGTGGGAAAACCCATAAGTGTCGGTCATTGTTGTAAAACCGACGATCAAAATGTGCCCAATTTTTATTTCACGAATAACATTTAGTCGTCAGTTTATTAGTTAATGACCGACGCCATATGTTAAATTTTGGAGGTAATTTTTTTCGCTGGAAATTTTGGATTTGGCGGTTAATTTTAGGCGTCGGTTTTTTATTAAGGAACCGAAACCGAATAAAAGTGATACCCATTTTTGGTCGCCCTTCACAGATTGATGTTAGTTTATTTAATAAACCGACGCTTTATTGTTTAGGTGTCGGTGTATTTATGCAACCGACACCTTTAAAAGTGATGTTATAAGCCATTTCTGTAGTAGTGTCTCGACCTGGTGGTGATGGATGGTGCTTGTCGCAACCATGGATGATGCACCATGCTTGTCGGGACCATATGGGGGACCAAGGTGATCGAGACCCAACCTAGAGTGTATCACCATGTATTGCATGAATAGTTAGGGTGGTTGCATGTTTGTCTTATGAGTGGATAAGTGTCCCTTTGGTACCTTGGAGTATTGACACATCATCTCTTATCTTCTCTCTCATCTTCCACCTATTTAACCTCTTATCTCTCCATGATTGTCACCCTTTCGGTCCTCCATCTTCTTACTTCCCTTTTGCTTGTTCTTGGAGCTTGGTGGAGCAAGGAGATCTGACCTTGGAGCTTGGTGACATCCTTTTCTTACATGTGGTACTTGTTGTGACCATATCCCATCTTCAACCTTGGTAAGTATTTATCTTCCTTGATGGTGTTTTCTTTGATCTCCTACCTCCATCCTCTTCTTTTTTCTCAACTCTAGATCACAGTTCATCCATGATGGTCATTTTGGCATAGAAACTCCTCATCACAAGGGCCATAACCCATGTTTAAGGTAGACCCAAGTGAGAGGAAGGTTTGTCCTCTCTTTCTCTCTTTCTCGTTTTGGTTTGGCCTAAAGATTTTTGCTCTCTTTCCTTGGGTTATCTTTGACCTTGGTACCTTCTAGTTCTTGAGGTGCTCTTGTGGCTGAGAGTGAAGCCTTTGGTAAAGCTTCTTCAACCTTTAGATCGTGTGTTTAGAGCCCTTGATCTTGGATCCTGGAATCCTTGGTGGTGATAATCTTAAGGCAGGTTATATAACTCTTTTTCCTCTCTATTACTTGCACTCTTTTATACATGCAAACTACTATTTTCTCCTTCTAAAATTTTCCCTTAACATTTTAGATGATGATGATAATCTCAAGATCTTATTTGGTAGTTTTTATTTTGCTTGGTTAGGATGAAATCCAAAACCCTAATTTTGTATACCCAATTTTTGTGATTGTGGTATTATGGTGATCTCCTCTTACCTTTGACCTTGGATTTACTCACATGCATGATGTTTGAGTACCTAGATGTTGAAGAGAGTTTAGGTTCTATTTTGGATACCTTGATCATGGTTTTCTCTCTCTTAGATGAGATCCTTTCATGTGGTTTTATGATGTATGACCTAGGGTTTATGGTGATCGTTTTGTACATCCCTTTTCCTTTATGATGATCATGGTTTTCCACTTAGTTTTTTTCCTATTGGTTTTTTTCTTTTATTTTAAGACCAAGATATCATTCCTTAGGATGGTTGAGATACCTTCCCCATGTTGGTCATGATCATGGTTGGTCTTGGAGGAGATGCTTCCCTTTTGGTGAGTTGGACCTTGTGTTGATAGAGATCGTGACACTTGGTGTTGAAGGCTATGTCGATCACTGTTTTAGTTGGATTTTTGCCCTAGTTTTTAGGTCTTGATCTTTCCCTTGTCGCGGTCGTGGCATTTCCCTTGTGAGAGGTCATGGCATGTTGATCTTGGGTCGTGACATGCTTTAATGGCTTGAGGTTGAGACGTCAATGCTCCTTGAGGTCACGACATGAGCCTTTGGTAGATGGAACCCTAACCCTAGATGGGTCGACACACCCTAGGTGTCAAGGTCGCAGCATGGACCAGGTTGGGTGGTTATGACCTAGATGTTTATGTGGTTGAGACACATGGTGATGTTAGTGGTCGAGACACATGTGGATGATGGTGGTTGAGAGGTATGCTTGGACACTTAATGATACTCTTGCATGTGTAATGTATAATCCATGTAGAGTGTTGTTTAGAATAGTGTATAATCAACCCTAATGATGTTCCTTAATCATAATATACCCCAAGATGACAAGAGGTGGTGAATCTAAGGTTGATGGTTGAATCTATCCTTATAAACCCTAATCGGCTAAGGATGGAAAACCCTAACCCTAATGATGGGTGACGCAACATGTTTGCTTCTCTGTCTTAGAACAACTATTATGTTATGATGATTTCTCTCTCTTGTTGTGAATCTCTAACCTTTCAGGTTGAATGCATGCCATTGCTTGGGTATGCTATGGTGATGGTTATGAATAATTGAGGCATGAGGATATGATGATGTGACACATAGATTTAGGATGTTTTCTCTCTCTTATTTATCAATTTCTAACCATGCAGGTGATATGAACTTGAATATCATAGCTAGTTCATGCTATGATTAAGGGATTGCCAATGATGATGCTCTTATATCTTTGAATGGTAGTGTATATGTGTTATGTGGTGATAGTGTGACAAGGTCACACCTTATAAGTCTTATATCTTTGAAAGTTGTACCATGCCCTTATCTTTGTAGTTTTTGTTATGGTTTTATACATCATAACTTGATTGATGCTAAAACTTAATTGGGATAACTAAAAGATGACCATGCATCAGCCGATCTCGTTCTAATATAAGGAATGGCCATGCACGAGCTGATTTCCTTATTCAACATGGATGGCCATGCGTGAGCCACTCCTTCTATTTTGGATAGCCATGCGTGAGCCTATTCTCTTGTGATATATAGATGGCCATGCGTGAGCCAATCCATCTGTTCACTATATGCCACTTGTACAAGTTGAAAAATATGACAATGTAGTATCACTCTCATGCTAGATGGGAGGTGTTAGAAAGGTCATGTAATCTGGCTCTTCCATTGACCATGTGTGGTACCAATAAGGACTTAATAATGGTACTTTCGTAAGATCAAATATGAAAGCATTGGATGAGGCTTTTCTTGCTTTTGTATAGCCTGGTTGGTAGAAAATATACATGTTCTTCATATTCCTTCTTAGTTTATAAATGTTCCACTACTATGTTATAGTTACTTGATCTACTTAAAGGATGATATTTCCCTACTTACATTGGTAATTGAATCTTCTTATCATAGATATAGCTTTACTTCTGTTCTTTAGTTACTTTATCAGTGCTTTAATAGATGTTGGCTGAGAGTTATATCTCTCACTGGGACGTTTGGTCTCACCCTGTGGGTTTCCACATATTTTAAGTGGACGTGCATGCTGAGATAGAGATCACGATGCTGAGGTAGACATCCTGAGATGTTGTAGCTTTTGGATCATGGATATGCAGCTAGTGTTTAGTAATAGAGTCCTATGTGTTGTCCCTGTACACTCGGGTCCTCAGGGGTGTTTTATAGACACTGTACATCGGTCTGCATTTTTGGACATATACAATGATGGTTCAGATGTGATGTGTGTACATGAACAAGTTATCACATGTAATAGGTTGTGGCTAGATAGCCAGTGAAATATGTCATGTAACAACTATTGATATGAATGAAATACAGTGGCTCCCATTTATGACTTCATACATTATGAGTTAAGCTTGATGCATGGTTACGGAGTCAGTTTTAATTTCCTATGATTTTCAGTAATATGCTTGCTTAGTGTTAATTCTGTGTTTGGTTTTGAGTAATCTCGCTTTGTGTGACAAAGGGTGTCACATTTGGTGGTATCAGAGCTCTAGATTCACTAAGTATATAGGGACACTAGGACTAGGATGGTGTCTAAGTTGAGACATGAAATAAAACATGGTGCATACTACCTAATCTCAGTACTTGAGTGTTCAAATATTGAAGGAAAGGCGAGTATGAAACTCTTAGGTTGCGTTCTTTCTGGTTACTCTGACCAAGTAGTCATTTTGAAACAACCTAAAGAGCATAATTAAATATGAATCATGGTAATAATACCTTCATCTTGCTCTAAAGAAGGACATAACTACATCATAACCTATCATAAATTGAATGTCCGATGATCATAAGAGAAGAATATGAAACTTTAAAACCTGAATTTGAACACAAATAAGCTATAAGAGATCCTTGAAGTGATAATTCCAAGAATTTTCTAATGTAAAATACCGATAAATCTATCTTAATAAGGTAAGTCAAGGTGTAAAACTCGCATAATATGAAGATAATTCTTGATATAAGTATGACAAAAGGTGACAAATGAGAATAATGATGAACTGATACAATGGAATTTGAGCTAACCTCAGACCAACTTATGTGAATAAGAAAGTTCTAAAATGAAAACCTTCATTATGTATGAAAGAGTTAAAGAGGGATTACCTCTGCTTAATGAAAGAAATATGAAATATGATGGTCTACCTCTTGATGAGGGTTGGGAAACGTAAAAAATAGAAAACATACATGAGAATAATGAACAATAACCAAAAGAGAAGTGATGATATGCTTTAACCTTAATAATTCCTATGCTGATAGCAACGAAACTAAGGTGAAAAAGGTAAGATGACACATAATAAGTTGTAAATCTGAATAATAATGAAGAAAGTTGGTAACCCCTTCCTTTGTTAGCTAGACTATTGAGATTATCACTAGTAAGACCGATGTTGAGTTAGTAGATCATAGTGGCACAGTGGAAGCATGGCGGTCCCATAACCCACAAGTCCCATGACATCACCAAGTTATGGAGGAATCCACATGTGAGCTTAAGGAAGAGATGGGGAGGAAGTACTCCTCTCTTTTCTCTTAGGATTTTGGGGGCGAAATCCCTGTTAGGGGTTTATGGCTTGTAAGACCCCTGACCTGGGTTTTGGGGTAACCCTATTTGTTTGGATTAAGTAAGTTGCTTAGAACCTTGATCTAATCTTTGGAGATGTTATTAGGGTTTTTGGAGGGCTTAAATTTCAAGTTTAAGCTTGTTTGAATTCTATTTGTGCTTTATGTGCTAGTTTTAGTGCAAATTACAATTGACCCAAAGTAGGGGGCTGATGTGCAATGTGTCACCTCTAGAGTGTTCCTTCTCTTTCTTGACATCACCTATATGAGAGAGAAATAATTAGGCACCTTTTTTGAGCCTTGGTAGAGGAGTGTCATCCTTAGTGGTGATTATGGTTTCTATGAGTGTTGAGTGTCTCAACCTATGTGTATATGGTGTGTTGTCTTGACCTAGGTCATGACCTAGGGTTGGTTTGGAGGGTGTCGCGGTCAAGACACCCCATCTAGAGGATGGGGTTGCAACCAAGGAGGTCTTGGGTCTAGATAGTTGACTTCTTGTTGGATGTCTCGACCTAGGATGTGTGGAGATCTCTTCTCTTGACCTAGTGGTGATGGATGGTGGTTGTCACGACCATGGATGATGCACCATGGGAGGGTCACGAACGCAACCATGTGGAGGACCAAGATGGTCAAGACCCATACTAGAGTGTATCACCATGTCTTTGATGAATAGTTAGGGTGGTTGCATGTGGTTTCATGTTTGTCTTTTGAGTGGACAAATGTCCCTTTTGTACCTTGGAGTATTGACACATGACTCTTGTCTTCTCTGACATATTCCACCTATATGACCCTTATCTCTCCATTCTTGTCACCTCTTCAGCCCTCCATCTTCTTCCTTCTCTTTTGATTGCTCTTGGAGCTTGGTGGAACAAGGATATCTGACCTTGGAGCTTGGTGACCAACTCTTCTTGCATGTGGTGCTTTTTGTGACCATAGCCCATCTTCAACCTTGGTAAGTGTTTATATTCCTTGATGGTATTTCTTTTATCTCCTATCTCCATCCTCTTCCATTTTCTCATCACTAGATCATGGTTCATCCATGATCATTTTGGGAGAGAAACTCCTCATTACAAGGGTCATAGACCATGTTTTGACAGGGTAGATCCAAGTGAGAGGAAGGTTACTCTCTTTCTCACTTTCACTTTTTGGTTCGGCCTAGAGCATTTTGCTCTCTTTCCTTGGGTTATGTTTGACCTTGGTACCTTCTTATTATTGAGGTGCTCTTGTGTCTGAGAGTGGAGCCTTTGGTGGAGCTTATACAACCTTTGGATAGTGTGCTTGGAGCCCTTGATCTTGGAGGTTGGAATACTTAGCGATGATCTTCTTAAGGCAGGTTATATAACTCTTTGCCCTCCCTTTTACTTTCACTCTTTATACATGAAAACTATTGTATTTTCTCTCTAAAATGTTCCCTTAACATGATAGCTGATGATGATAATCTCTTGAACTTGTTTGGTAGTGTTTATTTTGCTTGGTTTGGATGAAATCCGAAACCCTAATTTTATATACCCAATTTTGGTAATTGTGGTATTATGGTGATCTCTCCTTGCCTTTGACTTTGGTTTTACCCACATGAATGATGTTCGAGTAACTAGATGTTGAAGAGAGTTTAAGTTCTACTTTGGATACCTTGATCATGGTTTCCTCTCTCTTAGATTAGATCCTTTCATGTGGTTTTATGATGTATGACCTAGGGTTTATGGTGATCATTTTGTATGAGCCCTTTTTCTTCATGATGATCATGGTTTTCCCCTTAGTTTTGTTTCTATTTTGAGACCAAGATATCATTCCTTAGGATGGTCGGGACACCTTCCCCATGTTGTTCACGACCATGGTTGGCCTCAGTCAAGATGCTTCCCTTTTGATGAGTTCGACCTAGTGTTGATAGAGGTCACGACACCTGGTGTTGAAGGCTATGTTGATCCCTGTTTTGGTTGGATTGTTGCCCTAGTTTTTAGGTCTTGATCTTGCCCTTGTCTCGGTCGCGACATGTCCCTTGTGAGAGGTTGTGACATATTGGTCTTGGGTTGCGACATGCTTCCATGGCTTGAGTTTGAGACATCAATGTTCCTTGAGGTCGCGACATGAGCCTTTGGTAGATGGAACCCTAACCCTAGATGGGTCAAGCTGCCTTAGGTGTCGCAATCACAACATGGACCAGGTTGGGTGGTTGCGACCTAGATGTTTATGTGGTCGAGACACATGATGATGTTAGTGGTCGAGACACATGTGGATGATGGTGGTTGAGAGGTATGCTTGGACACTTAATGATACTCTTGCATGTGTAATGTATAAGCCATGTAGAGTGTTGTTTAAAATAATATCTAATCAACCCCAATGATGTTTCTTAATCATAATATACCCCAAGATGATGGGAGGTGGTGAATCTAGGGTTGATGGTTGAACCTAGCCTTATAAACCCTAATCTTCTAGGGATGGAAAACCCTAACCCTAATGATGGGTAATGAGATATGTTTGCTTTTCTATCTTGGAACAACTATTATGTTATGATGATTTATCTCTCTTTTTGTGAACCTCTAACCTTGTAGGTTGAATGCGTGTCATTGCTTGGGTATACTATGGTGATGATAATGAACAATTTAGGAATGAGGAGATGATGATGTGACACATGGATTTAGGATGTTTTCTCTCTCTTGTTTATCAATTTCTAACCATGCAGGTGATATGAACTTAAATATCATAGCTAGTGCATGCTATGATTAAGGGATTGATACCCCACAGTGATGTGATATTAATGATAGCCTTGAGTGGCTTTTCAACAATGATGATGGTCTTATGAATGGAAATGTACATGTGTTATGTGGTGATAGTGTGACAAGCTCACACTTTATAAGTCTTATATCTTTGAAATTTGTACCATGCCCTTATCTTTGTAGTGCTTGTTATGGTTTTGTACATTATAACTTGATTGATGCTAAAACTTAATTAGCATAACTAAGAGAGTACCATACTCTATTACAGTTACTTGATCTAGATAAAGGATGATAACTACATTGATTACATTGGTAATTGAATCTTCTTGTCATAGATGTAGCTTTACTTCTATTCTTTAGTTACTTTATCAATGCTTTGATAGATGTCGGCTGAGAGTTATATCTCTCGCTGGGACGTTTGGTCTCACCCAGTGGGTTTCCAGATCTTTTAGGTGGGCGTGCATGCTGAGATAGAGATCGTAATGCTGAGGCAGACATCCTGAGGCGTTGTAGCCGTTGAATCATGGATATGCAGCTAGTGTTTATTAATAGAGTTCTATGTGTCTACCCTTTACACTCAGGTCCTCATGGATGTTTTATAGATGTTGTACATCAGTCTGAGTTTTTAGACATATACGATGACGGTTCAGATGTGATGTGTGTACATGAATAGTTTATCACATGTATTAGGTTGTGGCTAGATAGGAAGTGAACTACGTCATGTGACAACTTTTGATATGAATGAAATATAGACGCTCAAGTTTATCGCTTTAGACATGATGAGTTAAGCTTGATGCATGGTTATCTCCACACCTACACATTATGGAAGTCACATCTAAACAACAAAGTCATTGTATCCACCCACTTGGTTCTCTCCATGATCTTTCCAAACTAGTGGAGATAATATCTCTAACATGGTCCTAGAATTTCCCTCACCATGCTATCTAGGGTTACTAAACATTGGATTCAACTTTTTGTTTTTAATGGTATTTTTTCATTGAAAAGAGGTGCTTTTGTTTTATACTAGAAGAAAAATATGTTCCAAGAACATGAGTTGCAACTGATGTAACCTAATAAGATAAGTCAAACACATTATATGGCATACTACTAAGTATTGTTTGTAAACCAATTTCTCAATATTGAGAAACCTAACTTTATACTTGTATGTTTTTAAATGTGTGTTGTTACTGTAACACTCTAAGATTGAGAGTAACTAACTTTGTTGTGGAATGAAATTATGTAATTCACAAATGGGTCAAGTGTATTTAGTTTACAGTAAATGAACATATTTGACACCACTTCATATTCTTAGCACAACATAATAAAATAAAATCAACATCTGTTAGTTTTCTACACAAACTTAACCTAAGACTAGCAGTTTTATTTTCAAACCTATAACTGAACCCAAGATCCTGAAATAAATGAACTCGTTTATATTTTTCCTGTTCCATTGTAATGTATATAATAGGTTGATGATACTCATGACATTGATATAAGTATAATCATTTTATGTGTATATACAAAACATTCCACACATGATATGGATTTATGCTAGTATGCTAACAATGCATTACGTGGTTACACCATACACATATTCTCATAAACTTGGATAATTTAGCAAAAAGCAATTTGACAATATAACTATACTGGTTAGAAGGAAAATGGTCTGAATTAAAGTCTATCTAAAGTTAACAATGGGAGTATTTAGTTGTTTGATGTAGAAGATGATAACTAATTACAAAGTACAAATGAAAAAGATTGGACTAGAAACACACATTGTTAATGTATTTCTAAATAAATAGTTGAATCAATCAACTGGAATAATATGATAGTCACTCTCAATTTGGTAAACTTCCTGTGAGCTTTTATTATGAACAAGAAATGTGCATTATGTCCTTAGATGTGACTAATTTGTTGTTTATAGAGGCATAGTTTATTCCCTGTACTATCACCTTTGCATGAATGCATTTTATATGGAAATATTAACTGAGTACTGCCATAACTATTCATTTTGTAAAATGAATTTGGGATTTGTTCCTGATAGAGACATATTTTATTTCTTATTCTATCCCTTTTTCTTGAATGCATTTCCTTTGGAAAATGATAGTTCATTAATGTCATAGTTATTCATTTAGGAATATATAGTTGACTTATTATAAAAGGCTAAATCAAAATTTCCCCTAACCATTGAATTTATAACTAATCATTTAAATATGATCTAGTATGAATTGAAAAATTTAGGTCAAAATTGAGTGTGTGACCATGCATTCAACAATTTATGTTTGAACCTAGAGTGGGATATCTTTTGGTTGGTATTTCAAAAATCATCAATTTTGACATAACTTAGGCTCTTAATATATCTAACACTATCTTCAATATATTTTGTATTTGAAAATAACTACAACATGATATCTAATGATGAAAAACTACAGGTTATGCAATATTTGCTATTTAAATTTGAGTGATTCAAAATCTTGTTGCTTATTCAGATCTAAGCTTAAGATTCAATTATTGTGATCTTAACTAAAAATTTAAGAATGTATGATAGAACTTGAACCTTGTCATATCTAAGTTGTTATTATTAGACGATAAATGTTAGAAAAAGGGCTCAAGTCAATCTGCATTTCTAGGTTTTAATAATGTAATCTTTTTCAATTTGAATATTTGAATAGTGACTTCTAAATAATCTAAGACATTAGAACAAAGTTAGGCTTCTTACACTTCTGTCAAAAAGTTCCACAAAGATGGAGTAACTTGCGAGGAAAATCATTATCATTTTTTCCTTTAACCTTGGATAGCTTTGAAGTGTTGGATGATGATGCAATTTTTCTTCTTCCACGCCTTCAAAATTTAGTAAGTAGGAAATTTATGGTTCTTCATCTATATCTAATAGTTTTATGTTTAGATCTGTTTATTTCATTATTCAACAAGAATTGATAACCCAATTCGATGTCAGTGCCTCTGTAAAGGTACTTTTCTAATTATTATTTTTGGATTATATGTTTTAAACAATTTTTTTGTATAAGTCATAAGCTTTTTTAGCACCATTACATGTACCTAGTATTGCTTGGAAAGAAAAAAACAAATAGCCAAAGTCCCGAACTATCATTTTGGGTTAAATGGACAAAATTGTATCTGGCTCATAACCTCCTTTTTGCACCCGTACACACACAAAACTAAATGAATATTCTCTCAATCACAATACAAGCCTAAGTGATGTTATCATATTGTTGTGTTAACCCAATAGATTTTATGAAGTTTACATGGATCTTCATTTCTATTTAAACTCATTTAGAACTAATCTCATAAGCTCAAGCATTCTTGGTTTTGCTATGTGCTCAAGTAGAGAAGCTGCAAATTCAACACCCAAAAGTATTATTACTAATTAATGTATTAAAATCTAAGTATGGTCCTAATAATCACTCAAGAAATTCCTATGACCCCAACACATGTTTTGAAATATGTATCTAGTTAAAGTCTAAGTATTATTACTAACTAATGTATTATTTTGGATGCGACAACACTTGTCTAAATGAAAACCACATTTTGACACCCCTGTACTATTGTGAAGAAAAGAAAAACAGTGTGTTATTTGAGAAGCAAAACAAAAACTGCCGCACATATGTTGAGAAACAAAATATCAATGCTAAGAAAATAACCTCTTAAATATCTACTTAGCCAAGAACTATAAGTAGCCAAGCATGTATTTAGAATCATAAGACAATACTGCCTCTTATCCACGGTGTTATATATGATAGATGCACATTAAAATTTTTAAGGAAATACTGCCACCATGGTTCAGGAAAGCGGTATGCAGTGTACGGGTGGAGAGGATACTGCATAGAGTATATGCGGTATGCGGGAGTATATACGGGAGTATATGCGGTTTTGGATTTTTTATTATTTCAATAAACTAATTATATATAAAATAATATAGTGAGATCATAAATTAAAAATATATAGAGTAGGCACATACATCTATTTACTTATAAACATATTAATATGTATGTATGATAAATGATATGCTTATATATGTATATATGTCTATATATAGAATGTGTTTGTAATATATGTACACATACTAAAATGTTGGTAAATCAATGTAAAAATATATGTATAGTGTGTATAAATGTGAATAAATCAAAATTTATATATACATGCACAAATATGTGATTGTTTATTTAGGTATATTATATATGTATCTATACATGTTATTATATCAAAAGGTATTCAAATAAATGTACAAATGCATGTGGAAAATTTTTATATGTATTACAATGTATAAATATAATTCAATGTATACATATAATTCAATGACTATATATCTCAATTTATATATATAATGAAATGTGTGTATATATATGCATGCATGTACGAAATGCATGAAAATTAGGTGTGGGCTTGCCAAAAAGCGGAGTTTAATCGGCCGCTTAATCGGCCAAGCGGGAGTATATGCGGCCCATGACTGCTCAGTGGACCAATTAGTAATATGCGGTGCAGTAGGGTGACTGAATAGGTATATGTGGGAGTATATCCGTCCGTGCGGACCGATTTCCCGAACAGTGACTGCCACTTATCCAAGATGTTATATATGATTTTTTTTTGAGGGAGGAGGTGTTATATATGATAGATGCACATTAATTTTTTTGTTATTCATCCATTTTTCAGCTTATATCATTAGAAATAATTAATTAGAAAAACATATGAATCAAAATACACTAATTACGTCTTACGTGTACGAAAGAGCTCAACAAGGAATATTGCTAGTCCGTTCGTCAACTAGCGGTTGTGAAAGTTCATCTTACTAAAAACACAAAGCTAATGAGGTCCTCGACATCACAACTTTTGCCAAATGGGTTTCATATTGTATTGACCGAGAGATACCACTTGCTCATAATAATCACCTCACCAATTAATACACTGAGGACCTATGGAACTAAGCTACCTTATCAATTTCACATCCCCATAGGAAATTTAATAGGGATCTATAACTCCTATGACATGTTCTGGAGGTGATCACTTTTTTGTGTGTGGAAAATGATAATATATTACTCCAAGAAAGAAAGAAAAGTGTCAACTTCAAAAAGTACAGAGCCACAAGCAGCACCCAACCCTGTACACATGGGTTAAACTACAAAATCCCAGTAACGCCTAATTTGTGGGGGTTAGGTTAGCGTGTAGAGGATGTTTGGCTCTTACCAGCCTAGCAATCTCCTTCAGTAAACTATCAAAAAGGTGTGTGTAATCCATGCCAGGCTTCCCATGGATTATGTTGTTCCTCTCCTGCCAAACCTTGTGACAAAGTCCTGTAAGGAAAATTCCACCGAACCGGGCGGCCATCTTCTCCATGGTCCAAGTCACTGTCTCCTGCAGATGAATTGGAGGGGAGTGACCCCATCCATTCTTCAGGCATAACCGTTCCCACATGTAACGGGAAACTTTACACTCAAAGAACAGGTGGGTATGAGACTCCTCTTCCTCTCTACAAAGCGGGCATATAATCTCCGTATCCAGTCCCCAACGGGCCATTCTGTCTCTTGTAGGTAATTTCTCCAACATCGCTCTGTAGGTTAGGGTACTCCACTTGGGATTGAAGCACCTACCCCAAAGAAGCGCATGCCAAGGGATAGGGTTGCCTACCGTCATCTTCCAAGGGTACACATGAGGATCCATAAGGGTCCAGATCCCATCTCACTATCACAATTATACAAGAGTCTAACCTCGTCCCACCCCATGTTCATATGTTTCCACACGCGGGAGTCATACAAAGTGGTGGTATTGGACCCCCCGAGTGACCCATTGCATCTCTCTCTCATCCAAGTAGCCCAAACACCATGGGGCTTGAGGTTGGACTTCCTGTGGGTCTCAACCATGTCTTGAATCCTAAGACCGCCGAAATGAAGTGGCTTGGCAATGGTATCCCAAGCAACACCATGGCCCTTGCCACCCCATAAGAAAGACGTCGTGAGGCGTCTAATGCTCAACATCGTCAGCGTAGGTAGGGTGTATAGGTGGCACCAGAACCGCACAATACTCTGAATGACTGATTCAATTAGTACAAGGCGGCCTGCAAAAGAAATCCGAAGACCAGCCCAACTATCGAGGTTTTATTGGAAGTGATCACTTCCCGTCAAAGAATATCGAGGTTTTATTGTTTCTGAGAGCTAATCCAAAATAGTCTACTTAATTTCATTTAAATTTCTGTTATGTGAATGATACATACTTTGCCTTTGATTCTTTTCTCTCAACTTGGTGAGCTTGTACATACTTCACCTTTTATAAACGTCAATGCATCGTTGGCTGCTGCTTACATATACCTTAAAAGCTTAAAAATTCTTGTGGGGGCCACGCTCCCTTTTTTCTCTGAAACGATCGGCCAGTGTCTCGAAGAACTTGTGTCCCAGTTTATATTTTCCATAAAGAATGTCAACACAGGAATTTAAACTGGACAGGGCACCCACCAAAACTACTTTCCGTGCCAAAAAGGCCTTGTGGATGTTGAACTCTTAACCTAATAATTTCCTCATTACCTTACTTCACATTCGTGCAGGTGCCTGTCTCCAGTCATGTATGGTTGCATGAGTAGGCATACATAAAAGGAAGTTTCTACACATGCCTTTCGGTACCTAATTGAAATCAAAACTGAAATTTTATTTTGTATGCCAACATCAGAAACTATGCTTCAGATAACAGCCTTTAGTATTCATAGTCAGCCCTAAATAATTCTGTATTAAGGGCCTGTTTAGTTGGATGTATTTCTATAACAAAATGTGAGTTTGCTTAATATTTTAACATTGCGAACTTACACACAACACTGGACCACACCCAACCAAACTAGTCAAAATTAGTAAAGAAAAAAAACCAATTTAACACACTTTTATAAAAATATTTACCAATATAGCACACTATAAAATATTTCCCAAAATATCACATTTTGTGTGGAATCCGCCACTTTTTGTGGCATTTTTATATGCGAGATTGAAAAACACCACAATAATTGGCGTGCCTACTTTTAAATAAATTTTTTTGAAAAAATAAAGAAAAACGTCACGTTTTTTATTTTATTTTTTATTTTTTTTTAATTTAAAAGTAGACACGTCAATTATTGTTGTGGCCCTTTTCAGTTCTGGTTACAAAAAGTTCCATACAAAGTGAAATTTTCATATAAAGTGTGCTACTTTAGAAAATATTTTACAAAGTGCTATGTTGGTAAATATTTTTACAAATTAGTTTTTTTTCCTAATAGTAATTCAGCCAGACAGAATCACGCATTCAAGGTTACACATCTATAAAGAGGTATACGTCCATCAACAAACTAATCGGACAGTTGGAATGGAATGGCAAATTGGCTTAGGGGCCGTTTGGGTGACGATTTCCTAATCACTGCAGTAGTCTTTAATTTCGGTATTTAAAGTATAGCAATTAGAGAATGCTTGAACTCAAAATCACATCGTCTGGATGACTCCGCAAAAGCAACCTCACCGTAAACTGCTCCACCAGATCGTCTTGACTGTCAAGTCCGTCCATGCTTCTCTTTTGGCATCCGCCGGTGGTAGCCATCCGGTCATTGGAGAACAATCTGCGATCTCAGCATGTCGTATCATACCTCAGTGATGACTGCTCCGTCGAGTAGCACCACTGTAGGTACAGGAACCTCCAGATCGAGCGCTGACGGATTTGGCCACCAAATGGAACGGCGACGACAGGGACCAGCATAATCAGGGCATACTCAAGTGCGCGGCTATGGGGCTCCGTTACCCACACACCCAGATTCGTCCACGGCGGATGTCAAGGGCATGAACCTACCCGTCGGCCGGTGACGTAGCCACTGCCAAGACCACAGTTCCGTCACCAGAATCGAAGTTGAAAGCAGAGATGGGCGACGCCTAATCCAAGGGACACTCTGTGGATGGCGCCGGCCAGAGCTCGCATGGGGCGAGGTGCCAACACCCGCCTCCAACATCTGGTCAGAACCTTTCGGCGTAGGAGGAGCATCTGCAGCACCCGTTCTTTGCCAGGTGGAGGCGGCGGAGCAGAGCATTCGTAATGGCGTGTTCACAACCGTCCAACCGCCAACGGTGGGCAGCAACTGTGATAATATTCATGAGTTTTTTTCCCATATACCCTCTCTGCTCTCTGGAAATTCCACACCCTCCTGCTTGTTAGCCTATAATTCCATATGCCTCCTTCCCGTTAGATTGCTGTCAAATTCAGTTGACGGAAGCTCCACGTGAGTTTTTTCTTGAGACCACTTCCTATACATAATAATATAAGGCTTTCGTCGATTATAAATAAAATGATTATGTTAGGTAAACACATTTAATAACACCACTTATTTGGGCAGTCAAAACTCCAAGTCCGTGTTTATTTCAACTTAGAAAAGGCGCTGACATGTTTTCTAACATTCAGACTGATCATCTTGGATTTGAATTTAAAACACGAAACAAACTTAGGCACATATTTCTAACAACCAAGGAACTGGCCCATAGTTGCCAAAATTAGAGTCTGAAAACCAGGTGTATCAAAATTTTAATTATGAATAACTTAGATTTCCCCCCAGTCTAATAGAAAGTCGACTCGGACCCGATTTGTCTAAAATCAGAATTGACATGCATTATAAATGTTAGAATACATAACCGACCCGTTCAACATTTCTACCAGTTTGTATAGTCTCAAAGCATGTCAAAATTAGTTGCGTAACATATTTTTCTACATCAGACAGAATCAACTCAGACGTATCATTAACAACCTTATTCATTTTAATATCATATGATCTTCTAAAATTTGTTTATAAGAATGGGGTTCAAATTAAATAATTTAAAATCAAATCTAAATCTAATCAAAAAGTCAAAACTCGGTATCCGCTTCAAAATCCACTAGATGTCGCAATGTAATGAAATAGGAAACTAAAAAAATTGGACACAACTCGTATCTAGACAATTATATATTCAATTTAATTTAACCAATGATGTCACAACCAAAATTTATGAAAAATAGCAACATTACAGAATTGATTGAGTATTTCCCTCATTTAGAAAACTAATTGATAAGTAATATGAATATCAAATCTAAAAGTCATAAAAAAATTATACGCATTATGATATTTATAAAATTCTACATTAAACATTGAATAAACTTTGATGCATCTAACTTTTGGATTTTAAGGTTTGAAAAATTTAACTCAATTCTGAATTACATCGGTTGAGCAAAATTTAAGTCCAAATCAGTTTCAAGTAATTAACTTGACAATCCTAAAAAGTTGTGAGTTTGAACAAAGTCATTGAAATTAAGATTTAACTGACTTGGTTTGAATTCCAAAAATACTTCAGCCTTTTACAAACCAAAATTGACCCGACTTGAAGTATAAAATAAATAGATTTAATCAACTTGGCATTATTAATTGTGTATATCCAATGTAGCCATTGATTTAAATTTGTTGAATTGACTAAGGTGATGTATGATTATGTATTGGAAGAGGTTCCCAAATAAAGGCCCACGTCAACCATTCCGTCAAATGAATTAACGGCAGCATGACGGGAAGGGGGAAAATGCAATTATAGGCTAACAATAGAGGGTCCTTTGGAATTAGTAAAAGAAGAGGGGGTATTCAGGAATTTTTAATAAGTAGAGGGGGTATTTGGGAAAAACTCAATATTCATTGCGGTGTCAATTTCAGATTTCGCGGAGATGGCACGGGTTCGTGGAGTAATCACTAATCAGCAACGATGTCGACAAAACTCATCTATCTGGAACGAGGAGACACGGAAGGGAAGAAACGGGGGAAGACGAACGAGGAGAGGCAGAGAAGATGAGCCAACGAGGGGAAGGGGGTGTTGGCCTGTTACGGGTAGGGTTCGGGCGCATGGTATTCTAAAACCAGCCAATTATGGCGGTTTTTGGTAGGTCCGCGGATGTGAAGGGAAAATACCAGGGCCCTAAAGGCCTAAACTACCGAGATTTCATGATTACATGGTCTGATATCCAAACCACGTATTTGTAAGTATGGTCTTTAGAATACAGAAACTAATTACAATACTGTTTTGAATTACACCGCCCCAACGGCACCTTTTATAGTGCATGTCTTTACGTGGAGCATATTAAAAGGCGGCCCCTTCCTTTTGAACTTTGAAAGTTTAATTCGACGGTGACCAGCCTACAATCATGAGACAAATTTATAATAATGATTTAATAAAAGAAAAAAGATTGAACGGAAACAGACAGCCTCAAAAGCATGCAGCATAGATCATTATTGATGTAATAAATGATGTATATAGAGAATTTGTAGATTCAATACGTGAAAGTTTCCTTCTTCGATATGTGTTAATGCTGGACGCACATATGTTGCATCCTATAAAAACGCGAGACAATATGAAGAGTCATTAGTCAATCTGAATCGTGTGTGTGGAAGAGAAAAAAATGAGCCTATAGCTTGCTTGTTTCGATGCCCAAACGCAACTGTGTAGACAAGTGGTTTTGTAGGTTGCAACAGGGAATCCAAGTTTCAAGACTAGCTACAAAAATAGATTATCATGCTACAGAAAAAGAAGTGGCAACAACCGAAAAGGAAGGAGGACATCTTAGCAGCTTTGAGTATCAAGCTGTTGCCACACTTTGATGGCCAGACATGACACAGAGATAAACAGTTCATGGCCCAATTCTTATCACGAACATTAGAGATTTTCTGGATCCTGGAACTCTATCTAGATATATCATCCACACGTATATCAATTTGCTACCGTTTTTGGCTCAGTTCCAGCAAAGATCTACGTAATGTATTGCAAATTGTCACGTTAGTCTTTCCGATTCTCAAACTAGGCACTAACTCACATGTCTTTTAATATTTTGTTTAAGATTCTTAACTAATCGGAAAACTAGCCCACACCCAATGTAAAAGTAACACATACGCCCCCTTTAACAACCCTGCTTAGGCGACGCCTATTCTATAAGACGAGTCCTATAGAAATTCCATAGGATCCAATAAGATTACGTTATGGTAGACAATTTATATTTTCTTTCTCTTCATTTTTTTTGAAGGGTGAGGTTTTGAAGATGAGTGAGAAGGAGATAATGCATTCTGACGAGTCCTATACTACTAGCTACCCTGCTTAGGGACTTAGATCGTGCCTTGTCTGAAATGGAGTATTAGAGTAGTTTCCCCGCCTTACTTTATAGCAACATGGTTTCTGTTACAAAAGGAAGAGACTGAGATGAAGTGTACTTTTCAACCATAATTCTTCCCCTGTTGTACCGTCATATCATCCCCTCTTGTACCGTGATATTAGAATGAACATGCATGCTCACCATATCTAATTCTTGTTCGGGGTTCATATTATGTTGCAACTGTTTGTAGTTCTAAAATATCACATTCAGATACCATCGGAGACATATTATGTTAGGAATTTGTGGTGGGTAAGTGACGATGCTTTGCAAGACTGAAGACACAAGATTTAAAGTGGAAAACTCTCTCCAAGATGAGAAAAGAAAAACCACGGGACAATACCGACCAACAAGCACTATGTAATCAAGATTACAACTCACACTGTCCAGATTTAATTATTCCTAAATCCGGATCGCCCCCCACGAGAACAAAGATAGGAAGAATAGAATTACACCCAAACGTGTACAAAATATCCCACTTATCTTTTTCTCATCACAACACCTCTGTCGTTGTAGGTAATCAGACACACAGTTGTGCTCTTTCCTGTTATTGCTGCAACCGCTGATCGGACCGCATCTACTCCTGACGAGGTTGTGTACCTCGCTTACCAACCAAAGAACTCTCTATGCCTGAGAGAGCAAACACGTCTTCCGCTGAACGGACAGACTGCTGTCGTAGTCGCTGCCGCAACACCAACGTAGTGCCATCAACTAATATGCGTCTTCTGCTGCTCGGATCCACTGTCATAGTTGATGCACCACCAATGTGTCGCTGTCTGTCAGCCACTACTTCACTTCAAGGCAAAGTCGCTGACCCTCTCTTACCAAAAGAGAGCACCACAAATTATTTTTGTTTTTCTAACTCTTCTACCACAGAAGACACCAACAACAAACAACTGATGAGATGTTCCCAATGGCCTCCCCCAGTGCCTTTATTTATAAGCCTCCATCACATGTAGTAGCAATTAGGAATCTCACTCTAATTCATAATCCAATTCCTAATCCATTTCCAATGTTGTAAATAGAGAGCCATCTTCTCTCCTATTGGATTTAAGTCCTACTAGGATCGGCAACACAAACCAACTCCAACTCAAACTCAAATATAATTAGGACATTGCCAAAATCCTATTTCTTTTCCCAACATATTACACTTCCACGATGAATATTTTCCATTACAAGGATATCATGTTTTAAGTTTTCTATTAGCTTCGCATTATAATCTATACACGCACGCCAGAAAATAGACTTGAAACCTTGCTGAAATTGATGTCACTCACATACATGACAATAGCAAAAGCTTCCAAACAGAAGGATGTTGTCATACACTGTTAGCATATCGCATTTAGAAAAAGACAATTCTGTGTTCATAAATTTTCTGACTGGTAAATCTCGTTGATGTTACAAAGGGGTCAGACTTCATGCATGGAACTAAACGGGTGATGCCTGCATTGCTGAGGGAGTTTCTTGTATATATATATACTCGAAGAAAGAACATGACACTTCAATCGATTATGGCGGTTAATGAGTTTGAAGAAACATAAGGTAGTATTGTTATGTAAGGAACAATTTCATCCACATCCAATGCCCTATATCTCAACAGAACATTAACTACTTAAAACCAGGATATGGCTCAGCCTTAAGTTTGTTCTTCTGCACAGAGGATAGTAGCCCAGATAAACACAGGATATTGCCATGTGCCACGCTTGATCTTATGCCAAAAGGCTCGATCCTTTTTCTAAATTTGAGAAAAGAAATCCAGGAGAAAACTAGCTAAGGAAAGTAGCTCAGCTGTTGCAGCAGAACTGAATGGCGGAGGAGCCCTGAGAACAGCCGAGGGCGGTGTTCCACAACCAGACGTCGGTCCACCATTCATCTTCACTGACCATCCACTGCTCGGCTGGCGTTGCCAGATCCTCCATATCACCCCAAAAGCCCTCGGTGCTGCCCCAGAAGTCCTCCACTCCATATGAGACATAGGGGGCAGCAGGTCCTCCATTCTTGAAGACGGGGTCGAGGTCTCCAATGGGCTCACAGACGGCACTATTGCTTCGATGGTGCAAATGGAGGTCCCGTCATGTGGGCATTCATCCATAGTATCCTACTCGCCGATAGAGAGTGCGGCTGCGGTGAGGGCGGCTGTCTGGATGTCTGTCACAGAAGTGTTCTTACTCCAATCCCAATCACACTGCCTAGACAGTGATAAAGGGATTGAAGCGCCCATCCCTGAGTGGCACAATAAGATCAATCACACTGGCATATACAATAAGAAATAAATAACTCAAAAACTGGATAATTAAAAAACAAACTAACCCAATATGGAGATATATCCGATTATCTTTGTCTTCAGAGTGTATAGTGCGGAAGCGATCATGTTCAGTATTCTATTTGTAATGCCTAAAATCAAGAAAATAAGAGACAATCATGCAATTGCACGGTACACTATCAAAATCAAGCAAAATAGTTTATAAGAAAATAAGTATACTTGGCAGGACTTATATTTCAAAGTATAACAAACGATTTCCAAACATTCAATATCATTCGACAAAAAGGTTGTTATTCGACGATTCAATTTTTATTACGAGTTCCCATTATGCTGTAATTCAAGAAGCATGCTTATATATTTTTGTGTGACTTTATCGCCCCAACACGATGGGGTAAGTCACTGGGCTCCTTCTCACCATAGGAACATAGGAGGCCAATGTACAAGTCCCACCTCCAAATGAGGGGGTTGTTGTACTCAATATCAACATTATCAACATTATCAATATCATCATCATTATCAATATACGGGAAGTCATAATTGGCATGCAATTTATGTTTTCATGTTTTTCAAAATATAGTATAGAAAAATAGAAGACTAATCATAGGGAATAGTAGCTCATCCAAATAAATAGCCAAGTATACAATCAAGAGATACATAAAAGTATATACAATAGAATCAAGGAGGAGTCATATAATAGCGTACCATTCACCGAAGATTTTGAGTATAAATCCATTAGTAATAGGTCGACCCTTCGAGTTAGATCCTAAAACACAATGTTTGGATCAAGGGTCAAGATCAAGATATTTGGATATCATGTTTCAATACTCAAGATTAGGGTTACACTTTCCTAGGTCAACCTTAGGGTTAGGTCATCCACTTATGATTCATACTATATCAATATGTCTAACATTATTCAAGTGTCAATAATATTTCAAGTGTGGATGACCAACTTAGGTTTTCTAGGATCATATATGTAAACCCTAGTTTTATGATCTTTATCCAAGTCATCATCAAATTTCTAGCTCATCATCATGATACTTAGTATAATTGGAATTCAATATCAGATTGACGGGTCAAAACTACATCAAGTGTTTTGCAAGATTAGGATCAAGATTACTCATTATAAAGATTATCACCAAGATTGAATCTAGTAAAAAGATCTAGTTCACTAATGATTCATTTCAAGAGTGGATGATTTAAATATATTAGATCTAGATTACAAGATAATCATCCGAGTACAAAACTAGGGTTTTCAACATTAGTCATGATCAACCACAAATAGAGTCATTTTGACAATTTACATAATCAATAGATGAAAATTTAGGTAAATCAGTTATCATAGTTTGGAATCAGATTTCAAAAGTATTTTTAATGGGTTCACTGGATTTGTTTGATCAAAATAGACTATTTATTTGTAATTTTTGGATCTAGGAATCGAAAGATACAAAATTTGCAAGTTTTGGTCATTTCTGGAATTTTCGAGTAGAGAGGAGCAAAAATACCTTGATTGCAAAAATATGAGGGCCGAGGGAAAATTACTGGCCGTCAGATCTGTGGTCAGATTTGACCAGTACCGCAGATGAGTGGCTGAGGAGTGCCGGTTTACTGGGCAAGGAACCAGTCTGATCTTTGATTTGGCCGGTTCAAGGCTGGATTCATTGGTCTTTTGGGCCGATTTGGTTCCTTGTCTGGGCCGGCGGTCTAGCGACCTGTCTCCCTTACGTAGGCTCCCGCAAGCCAGGAACTGCGGCAGGGAGGTCTCGCCGGAGTAAGGTGGCCTCAGAGCAGGAGAGTGTAGCAGAGAGCTTGACCAGGTCGGCCGAGCTTGCCTTAGCCTCGCGGACTCAAAAAGTGCCAGATAAAGGGGAGAGGGGGTCCGCAGTAGGATCGCCCAAGGTGGCTGTGCGGTGGTGCCGCTGCTGCAGCAGGTGGAAGAGTCGGAGGTAGTTGGGGTGCTCAAGCCCAAAAAAGACCACGAAAACAAGGGTATCTCCTACAGAGTGATGAGGGGAAATCCATTGTCGGGGTTTTTATAGCATTAGGACTAGGTTTTAGGGCAAACAAGCTTTGGTTGCAGCCATGGCCGCCGAAGTGAGAAGGCTAGCCAAGGGAAGCATTTTGGCGGCTGAAGAGAGCATGAATGGCGGTCAAAAATAGGGTTCGTCGAGTTCAAATTTGTGAGAACAAGATTTCTATTCACTTTGATTTTTGAATTAGGGTCGCGAGCGGGAGATTCATTCTTCCGTCCCCATTTACTCCTCCCCGCAATCAGTGGGAGGTTGAAGATAGGTCAGTGGCTGTGAGATCAGGCCCTGATCCGTGCGGGGCTGATCTAAGGGATGGGGATCGCCCCGAAGGTGAGCCCTGGATCGCTGACTTGGAATAGCCAAAGAAAAAGGCAATTATAAAGAGATTTTGAGCACAAAAACTTCCAAAATTCATAGAAACTTATAGGAATGTCCAATTGATCTCAAATTTGGACCACAACTTCAAAAAAATGTGGAGAGTGTATATAAAAAGTTTGAGGACAAGAAAACGAAGTTTGATGAACAAATTTTCTTCTTTGGACAAAGTGATGAAATAATCAAATTTAAGGTGTTATAACATGTATAAAATCCACAATGATCATCATATTTCGATTTTGAGTATCAACAATGATTATGAAGACAAGAAGAATGATTTGAGATCATGAGTGAACATAAATTGGTCAAAATGTATAATTAATTCATAATTATGCAAAATCCAGTTTGTCACATCCTTCCCTCCTTAAAAGGAATTTTGTCCCCAAAATTCAAAACAACCTCAAAAAATTGGATCATTCAACCTAATTCATATCCTCAAATACTGAAGTGTCCTCAATTATAAAATCAGAATCATGTCCTCAAATTTCAAGTAATCCAATAATTATAATTTGGATTCCATGTTCCATATCATAACCAACTTGGTATCAACATCTTTCATCATCGAGCAACTGAGTATCAAGGTTAATGCATATATTGTCCAAAGTCATCATATGGGTAACAAATATGGAAAGAATCCTATTGATCACAAATTTGGAGAGATCATATTTAGGTCAAACAAATAGAGTTCAAGTGTACAAGGTGACTTTCAGTCCCAATATCTCAGGGTCTTAAACTCTCCATTGGCCTAGGTGGGGTTATACATCCATGATTTGAGATTTTTCATATTTCAACATATCTAGACAATATCACACTTTCAATATCATTATTTTGAGCTCAAAATCACTGGGAGGTCCCACCCTAGTCCTAATGGGAGCTAAACCCTAACTCATAAATCGAGAAGTCAAAATAGTCATCTTTTTGAAAATTTCAACATTTGGGATTTTGAAGTCATTAGTCATATATCAAGTATGATTTGTAGATCCAAATAATGTGAACATAGGATTTGTATCATTATTGAGATCTAATAATAATGAGTCACAAGTCCATTAATCAATATCAAGAGTCAAGATTGTAAGCATAAAAAATTATAGGTCCAAAATTTTGAAGCTAGGGTTTAGATTCCTATTTAGACCTTGGGGAAGATCACTCATCTATATTCAATTTTAAGCAACAATTTTCAAACAATATTCGAGCAACATATCAAGATTTCATTATCATGCTTCCAAGGTTGATGAATGATCTAGACCTAGGTTTATCTAGGAAATCAACTGCAAGCTATAGTCAACATTGTCATATATCAATTATGAAATCAATTTTCAAGATCGAGTATCAACATTGGGTTTAACCTATTTAGACTAAGGTCAACCAATCCAAATCGGGTGAAAAGGGATACTTTTCCAAACTCTAAATAATCAACATTATGAAAATTTAGAGGTAGTCAAAATATGGATGTGTCCTAGGTTAGGGGAGTCATAAGTCAACTGCTACCCTAATCTAGCACATTAATGACATTAGTCATTATCCATTGAGCTTATTCAAATATGGAGAGTATCAATGGTTAAAGTATGTTTTATAAGGTCATAACATCAAAATTTCAAGATAATAGGGAAATAATGTCAAGATTTGTATTCCTTTCCTTTCATGATCAAGGTAGTGATAAAATTTGGAAATCGAGGATTTGAATTTGGCATTCGAGGAATTAGTACAAAATCTAGGCCCATAATCATCGTATCAAATCAATTTTGCAAAAGGCATCAATAGTCAATAGGAAAAATACTTTTGCATCATAGTCTTACATCATGATTTTGTGAGTCTAAGACTTAGTCATTTGATAGCATGGTCAAGGTGTGTATAAAATAGGATACGAGTTTGCATAACTATGTATGAGGTTTAATCAATAATAGGGCCACATGGGTTTAAATCAAATAGGGACCTTATCAACAATAAGGTATAAGGTATAAGTCATCCTTATTTCACCATATCATAACCTCAAACATAGTGAAAATTGAGTGTTAATGATATTAGGGATCATACATGAGTATTTGGTTTCAAAATTAATTGATCAAAATCGAGTATTCAATTTTAGGTCAGGTCATGGTATCAACTTTTCAAGATTTAGCGAAATTCATTTTCTCATGCATAAGCTACCCATAATCGAGACATCAAGTGGTAAAAGGTCATGAGAAGGACCACATGATGAGATAATAAGATTACCTAATCTTCATCTACATGGGTGCCTTAGGATTGTCCTTAAAGAAGAGATGAGATGCTAGAAGACTCTATAGGGTTTCACAAAGGAACCTTTAGGTCCAGTTCTGGATCAATTAAGGCCAGGTAGAGCGGGGGATCTCAACCACCGTGAAGACGGATACAAAAAATTATGCCAGGACCCCGACCCTAGACACCTCAATTTTTCACCATTATGGACTTTAGGGTTTCTTGGGTGTAAGAGACCTGAAAAATTATTTACTTAAAGTATATGAGAGTGTGTAAGCTCTGATACCAACTGTCACGAAACTGTTCTTACCCCAATCCCAATCGCACTGCCTAGACAGTGATAAAGGGACTGAAGCACCCGTCCCTGAGTGGCCCAATAGGATCAATCACACTGGCATATACAATAAGAAATAAATAACTAAAAAACTGGATAATTGAAAAACAAACTAACTCAATATGGAGATATATCCGATTATCTTTGTCATTAGAGTGTATAGTGCGGAAGCGATCATATTCAGTATTCCATTTGTAATGCCGAAAATCAAGAAAATCAAGACACAATCATCCAATTGCACGGTACACTATCAAAATCAAGCAAAACAATTTATAAGAAAATAAGTATACTTGGCAGGACTTATATTTCAAAGTATAACAAACGATTTCCAAACATTCAATATCATTCGAAAAAAGGTTGTTATTCAATGATTCAATTTTTATTATGAGTTCCTATTATGCTGTAATTCAAGAAGCATGCTTATATATTTTTGTGTGACTTTATCGCCCCAACACGATGGGGTAAGTCACTGGGCTCCTTCTCACCATAGGAACATAGGAGGCCAATGTACAAGTCCCACCTCCAAATGAGGGGGTTGTTGTACTCAATATCAATTTTATCTGAAAACTACTAGAGGGGGGGGGGGGTGAATAGAGTTTTCTAGATAATTTAACAATTATTGAACTCAAACAACCACAATGAAAATATTGGACAAAGAGACACAAGGTTTAGAGTGGTTCCAACTATAGCAAATACTATAGCCGTCAATCCACTACCCGGTTGCTTACCCAACCGGGATTTGAAAAGAAATTTATTTTATTACCTCTTCAAGGAATTTATATAAAATACAATCTCTTTTCCTAAACCCTTCAAGCAGCCTTCACCTAGAAGTAATCGCCAACCTTGAAGCAGCCTTCCCTTGAAGTAGATGCACCAACTCCCGTTGCACCAGCCTTCTGAAGTAGCTTCCCTTGCGATAGCCTTCTTGAAGTAGCTTGAAGTCCCCTTCTCCACCTGAGAAGTCAACCCTCTCCAATCCGCAGCCTCCAACCCTAGGAGTAGCAAGGAGAGTACAAAAGATAAAAAGGAACAAGAAAGAAAAAGGAAATTCCAACTTATCCTTTAAGCCCGAGGCTTGATATGCCTAGATCAAGCGTAAGATCTCCTAGCCAAGTATGTGAACTTGTGATTGCTGTGGGTAGGAGAATCTAGCCTATAGGACACGAGATTGAGCTAAGGAGAATGTAGACAAATGATCACAGTGCTCAAATTGCTTGCAAAAGATTGCTCAAGTATGCTCAAGTGTATTCTCAAGTGTAACAAGTGAATTCTAGTGTCCTATGGCTTGTCCTATTTATAGGAATGGCCTAAGTATGCTTAAGGACGTTCTAGACAACTTCTAGGGGTTTCTAAGTGCTTAACTAGCCGTTAGGTACAAAGTTGTTGCTTTAACAACGGCTAATTACTTTATTCTGCAGTTGCTGTCAGAGACCATCTCGGTCGACAAATGGTCGACCGAGACACCTACTCGGTCGAACTTTTGTCGACCGACAGGCTCTCTGGAACAAGTGATTTGCAACGTCTTTCTTCAACTACCAACTAACTTGTCTGTTGTGTCTAACGGCTACTTTGGATCTTTCTCGGTCGAGAAGATTGTCGACCGAGAGTGTCTCGGTCGAGGAGTTTATCGACCGAGAATGATCCTGTTTCAAGGTTTCAATTTAAGCATTAATTATATGTGTGAGTGTGCAAAGGTGATCCTAATAAAATGGGATGACATGTCTAACTATGGTGTTTGGCTAGGGAAAATCTAACGCTTGATTTACATGCAATTCTAAGTACTTGTACATTATATATTTGTACAAGTTTTACAACATTGATTACATTGCATGAAAATATAACTAAGTTTGGATTTTCCCTTGCTACTTTGTCATCCTGCACACTCAAGTAGCTCGTTAGATTAATAAGAATGAAATGTTTGTCATAATCAAAACAAAGGGATTTATCATAATATCCAATTTATCCAACAATATCAACATTATCAATATCATCATCATTATCAATATACAGGCAGTCATAATGGGCATGCAATTTATGTTTTCATGTTTTTCAAAATATAGTATAGAAAAACAGAAGACTAATCATAGGGAACAATAGCTTATCTAAATAAATAGCCAAGTATACAATCAAGAGATACATAAAAGTATCTACAATAGAATCAAGGAGGAGTCATATAATAGCGTACCGTTCACCGAAGATTTTGAGTATAAATCCATTAGTAATAGGTCGACCCTTCGAGTTAGATCCTAAAACACAATGTTTGGATCAAGGGTCAAGATCAAGATATTTGGATATCATGTTTCAATACTCAAGATTAGGGTTACACTTTCCTAGGTCAACCTTAGGGTTAGGTCATCCACTTATGATTCATACTATATCAATATGTCTAATATTATTCAAGTGTCAATAATATTTCAAGTGTGGATGACCAACTTAGGTTTTCTAGGATCATATATGTAAACCCTAGTTTTATGATCTTTATCCAAGTCATCATCAAATTTTTAGCTCATCATCATGATACTTAGTATAATTGGAATTCAATATCAGATTGACGGGTCAAAACTACATCAAGTGTTTTGCAAGATTAGGATCAAGATTACTCATTATAAAGATTATCACCAAGATTGAATCTAGTAAAAAGATCTAGTTCACTAATGATTCATTTCAAGAGTGGATGATTTAAATATATTAGATCTAGATTACAAGATAATCATCTGAGTACAAAACTAGGGTTTTCAACATTAGTCATGATTAACCACAAATAGAGTCATTTTGACAATTTACATAATTAATAGATGAAAATTTAGGTAAATAAGTTATCATAGTTTGGAATCAGATTTCAAAAGTATTTTTAATGGGTTCACTAGATTTTTATGATCAAAATAGACTATTTATTTGTAATTTTTGGAGCTAGGAATTGAAAGATACAATTTTTGCAAGTTTTGGTCATTTTTGGAATTTTCGAGTAGAGAGGAGCAAAAATACCTTGATTGCAAAAATATGAGGGCCGAGGGAAAATTACTGGCCGTCAGATCTGTGGTCAGATTTGACCAGCACCGCAGATGAGTGGCTGAGGAGTGCCGGTTTACCGGGCAATGAACCGGTCTGATCTTTGATTTCGCCGGTTCAAGGCTGGATTCGTTGGTCTTTTAGGCCGATTTGGTTCCTTGTCTGGGCCGGCGGTCTAGCAACCTGTCTCCCTTACGCAGGCTCCCGCAAGCCAGGAACTGCGGCAGGGAGGTCTCGCCGGAGTAAGGTGGCCTGAGAGCAGGAGAGTGTAGCTGAGAGCGCGACCAGGTCGGCCGAGCTTGCCTTAGCCTCACGGACTCAAAAAGTGCCAGATAAAGGGGAGAGGGGGTCCACAGTAGGATCGCCCAAGGTGGTTGTGCGGCGGTGCCGCTGCTGCAACAGGTGGAAGAGTCGGAGGTGGTTGGGGTGCTCGAGCCCAAGAAAGACCACGAAAACAAGGGTATCTCCTACAGAGTGATGAGGGGAAATCCATTGTCGGGGTTTTTATAGCATTAGGACTAGGTTTTAGGGCAAACAAGCTTTGGTTGCAGCCATGGTCGCCAAAGTGAGAAGGCTAGCCAAGGGAAGCGTTTTGGCGGCCGAAGAGAGCATGAATGGCGGTCAAAAATAGGGTTCGTCGAGTTCGAATTTGCGAGAACAAGATTTCTATTCACTTTGATTTTCGAATTAGGGTCGCGAGCGGGAGATTCATTCTTCCGTCCCCATTTACTCCTCCCCGCAATCAGCGGGAGGTTGAAGACAGGTCAGTGGCTGTGAGATCGGACCCTGATCCGCGCGGGGCTGATCTAAGGGCTGGGGATCGCTGACTTGGAATAGCCAAAGAAAAAGACAATTATAAAGAGATTTTGAGCATAAAAACTTCCAAAATTCATAGAAACTTATAGGATGTCCAATTGATCTCAAATTTGGACCACAACTTCACAAAAATGTGGAGAGTATATATAAAAAGTTTGAGGACAAGAAAACGAAGTTTGATGGACAAATTTTCTTGTTTGGACAAAGTGATGAAATAATCAAATTTAAGTGTTATAACATGTACAAAATCCACAATGATCATCATATTTCGATTTTGAGTATCAACAATGATTATGAAGACAAGAAGAATGATTTGAGATCATGAGTGAACATAAATTGGTCAAAAAGAGTAATTAATTCATAATTATGCAAAATCCAGTTTGTCACAATGTCCTTATCCTTTGGCGAGGTGGAGGCGGGACGAGGGAGGAGGTGGACGGTCTCTGGGAAGTTGAGGGACGCCTTTGTGACCTTGAGGCATAAGGCAGCTACGTCGTGAGCACGAGTGGCCATTTCTGGTGAAGGATAGGAGCCTAACCATATCCTAGACTTTTTCTTCGGCTCCCGGATCTCTGAAACCCACCTCCCCCATCTCCTTTGTCTCACACCTTTGAAAACCGGCTGCTTCATCGGCGATGACCCATGTATCTCATCGCCGTCGCTCCCTCCACGTACAACTTGCATACCCTCCAAATAGCCAGTCATCTCTATATTAAACAGTGGTTTCAGACTCTCAAGGTCGGACGCCTATTTTATAGATGCCTCCTATAGAAAAATGATAAAAGACCAATCATACTTTTTTATAATATTAAAAAATTTGTTTTAATGCTGAAAAAAATAATTTCTTTCTCCATTATTTTTTTATGGGTTAGGTTCCCGGGTTCTCATTGGCTGTCCATACAATAAGTATAGAAGACCTCCTATACTATAAGTTTTGCTCAAGGACGGTGATCTAATGCGAACACTCGCCAAGCTATTTACATAGGTCATTGTAGGTTGTTCTCAAGACCGGAAATGCAAGTGCCTAAGGGATTGTCGAACTTGAGTGGTTCTAAACGACATTGTTAAGCAGAGAACATGAGATGGCGGGTCATCTACTCTCCGGGCATGTTTGTTCCGTTGGATGTAGCCGGATTCCTGTCAATCCTGCATTTACTAAATCTTGAAGTAACAACTTCCTGGTTTCTAGGCATCCAATAAATTCAAAGTTTATGTTCGCTGTCCCGCAAATCTTGGCGTATCCCTACGTGTAGAGCTCGACGGAAAATGCTTTTCGTTTTGGTGTCGAATGACAATGAGGTCGGGCCCGTCAGTAGAAAGAGGCGGTGGGGGTGGGGAGTGGGGTCAAATTGGAGCGGTGGGAATGAATATCACTGACCAAAAGATCTCCCTGATCACTGATATCAGTCGCAGGCGGTGGGAGGCATGAACGGGATGGCGGCGTCCAACCATTTTAAGAAGGGAAATGGAATGCAACATTTTCTGTATGACAAAAAAATCTCGGAATTTTTGTTTTTCTCCAATTCCGATAACCAAACATAAATTTTGTGCAACTGTATTAATAACTACAATCCAATACGGCAAGGTCCATGTAATTTTACAGGATAGATCTTCGGATTCTACATAGGACAACTTCGATACGGTGATTCGAAAAATGAATCAAAGAGAACCATGTATTTTCTACTGCTTCCATGTCGTTTTGTAAGGGGTAATACGCATTCAATGCTTTTGTTTATAATTATTAGTGATTGGGAAGGGATCATGGCAGGCTGACAGCTTGTGGCCTCTGTCTAGGCCCATGGCCATCGGGGAGTGAGAGGATAGCAGCACAGGCTAGAGCACGTGTCATAGAGTTGTGGTACATCTAGTCCAAGAGTTTGATATCTCTTAGTTTTTTAAGCCACGAGGAATTGTATTCATACCACACTCTTTGTGTTATAAGGGACAAGCCAAAGAAAGCATGAGGGACAACTGAAAAATAAAAACAAAATGGTATAAACACACCACACTCAAGTTTGATTTTGAATTTGACAAAAAATTTAAAAAAAGTTTAATGCCCTCCTAGAGTCCATCTACTCTTATGGCTTACTAGTTATAGCAAGCTTCCCAAATGTCAAAATTGGAATAAAAAGGGTGGACACGGTCCTTTTATTTGTCTTATGTGTCAATTTCTCAGAGGACGTGGATCATACCTACTTCCATTGCCTAATCTCCATACTTTCAATTTCTCAGAGGACATGGACCATACCTTCTTTGGTTGCCTAATCTCCCTATTTTTTTGGAGACAATACTATGATGGCTCACATGAATGAGATGATCTTAAAAAAGTTAGCCATCCATTAACTCTTCAACACTTTGGGATGCCATGATATATTATTTCACAATAGTTGGAGTATACTTGTTGCTAGTTTTTTTATTAGATAATACAATATGAAACATATTCGCTTATTTGAAGCTACTTTCAACTCTATAAATAACATTACTACTAATAAATATAATACTTGTATGAGTTGGTTCTCTTCTTTATGTAGTACCTGATGTAGATTCCGTTCTCATGAGCAAATGTCCTCTAAAACCATTCTTTGTGACTGAGTGGGTTGATGTTCTTGGGGCTACTGGGGCAACATGTTTTGTAGTTTGCTACTGATAACACTATCAACCACAATTTGCTCGATCTTGGTTCACCTTTCTCTCCTACCTTTCACTAGCTATAAGAGATGAAAGCTTTTTTGTTGTGATGTTTTGTGATGTTCCCTAACACATCACCTCTCCTTCTAATTGTTTATTGTCTTAAAGGGATCCCACCACAACTAGATGCATGGAGTAATCCCACATCACTACTTGACATGACATGCATCACACCCACCCTTCATTCAAAACTCAAAGGCCATCACTTGTGACATTTTCCTTATCTTTATTTACTTTTATGTTATGTGCTATTGTACTAGTCTTTGCAAACCAATTACTTTTTCTAAGAATAATAGTTGCTCTATGAGGTTGATCAAGTGTAACCAACCATATTGTAGTGCAGTGATGTGTTGTTCACACCCCATTTTTTTCTCACATAGTAAAAAATCATGACAAAGTTTTCTCTATGGGTATTGATGGAGTTCATTCCATTCATCAACATTTTCAAATTTCCCCCACCTATTTACATATGCTATTCACCAATTTTCTATCAGTTGGGGATTTAAGGACAAATGACATATTTTATTTGAACTGAAGTGCAATTTTGACATTGATTGAGATTTTCACAAAGCTATTTTAATTTATTTTGCCAATTGAATTGTCATTGAGTAAAATATTCAATCCCAATCCCAATCCCAATTGGACATTTAATTGATTTTTATTATCTAATGAGGAGAAATTGCAAAATAAATAATTTGAACTCTCATTCCAAATAAAAATACATAATAATTAATGAGTTGTCCTTTCTCAATTTTCGTGCCTTTTTTAGGTTCTTAGTTGGAAAAGGATTAAAGAAAGGAGAGAGGATTTGCAATATCATAAATTTTAGTGAATTTGAAATATATAAGATTCAATATGACAAACAAATTGATGGGATAATAATGTTATTCACTTTGTGGCATGGGTGCAACTGATGGCCCAAGTGAGGCCCATGAGACTATTTGCTTAGTAAATGGGTTCTTGTGGCACACATTTGATAAATAAAAAGGGAATTCATGTATGAATAAATAGTAATCGATATATAAATAATTAGATAACTAAAATATGAAATAATATGCAATTTTCTTAAGGAAAATAAAATACAAGGTGTTTTAGATAATTAAAGGAGTAATTATGTAGTCATGAATGGCAACATGAGATTTCAGGTATCAAAAAGTTTTATCTCAATCTTCCTTCTGGTACACTTGAAAATAATAATGAAAAGAAGAGAATTCCAGAGTTTGAGCGAAAAAGGGTTTCCCATGTGGTGTGGGTGATTAATTGAAGGAAATGCTAAGAAAGCAAGTTTTGACTATAAATGTGATTCCAATAAATCCCAAAAAATTATATTTAGGTTGGGAAAAGTTGTTAGTAAGTTTCCCTCCAAGTTTCATAGAAAAAAGTGGCTCCTAGAAGCCTAGGGAAAACTAGGAGAGGAGAGGGACTTATTCGTAATAATTAAATATGTTGCTTTTTTGGGAATCAATTTATTAGGATTCCACCTTAATGGAATATCATCTACATTCCATAGATGCATCACAGACCTCTTGACTTCCAGATCAGGGATTAATGGCTGAGCCATTGGCATCTACCTCTAGCCATATTAGGAAAAATAGGCTACAGACTGGATGATCGCCCCCAACTTTTCTCTCTCCACAGGCCATATCTTTCCCTGGAACCTTTCCATTTATGTTTTAGAGATCCATACAAATCATTCTTACCCTACTTCTCTCTATCCGAGATTAAAATTTTCCTAATTTACAACCGACATTGGATACAACCCATGGAAGCCCGTAAACCTCCATATATATAGCCCTTGGTCTTTGATCTCAAAGCCAGAAACTTCTTTAGTAGAGAAAAAGTGTCCACAGTCCCTGAGTGTGAGAAACCTCTTGCAACCTTTGCCTTGATTCCTTGTTCTCCAACGATAAAACACGGCCTTAATATTCCCTTGCCCATACTCTCTTCCACTAAATTGAGACCACAAAGGAGTTCGGCAAGACCCAATGGAGGAACTGGTGCCTTTGCCCAACTCTTTGATGCCATGGATCGTGGAGTTAACACCCTGGTTGACCCGCTCAGAAGCCTAGTTGTGAGAAGAGAACGACCACGAGGTAGAAAATGAGTACGGGGAAAAGTACTTCTCTGTCCCTGAATCTAATACAGCGAGGTAATGCCAGTTATTTTCTTTTAGCCCTTTTCTTGATTAGCGCATGTGCAAGACGCCAATGTGGCGTGATCCCATAGGCACATGCCTGACCGTGCGGTTGTCTGGTTTCATTCAGGTAATATAACAGTTGATGACATGGCACATTCTGATCGGTCCAAATAGTGTTATTTTGTGAAAATCATAGTAATTTCTTGGGTGATCAGAATAAGTGAATATATATATATATATATATATATATGAAAATTGATAAAAAAATGAGAGTAACATGAACAAAATGGATGCAATATCTAATTCTAATATCAATACCAAAACTAATGCTAACATGTGGTAAAATGGTGATTAATGCATGGAAATTGTAGTTTGGATATTAAAGAGTAGTAAATGTTAAAAACCCTTTTTATGTTATAATATGATCCTATTGGGAATAATGATAAACCAGATGATAAAAAAATTGATGATATGATAATTAACATTTCTAGACAATTAATCTCATACATGCATAATTAGGTTTTGAAACCAAAGATCATAACTTGTGATAATCTTAATGAACTTAATATGATCTAAATGTTTACAATGAAAATATATTATGGATCTAATGATTAGTTCCTTCACCTAATGTTCAATATGTGATGGAGTTAGGGTTTGTAATCTTATTCCCTATCAAACTCGAGACAACCCTAAACCCTAGATTAGGACCCGAGTAGGGTTTTATCTAAATAATGTGATGGTGATACTTTAGGATTTACATACATGTAGATTAAATGATGATTTCTTGGAGTCATCTTTGTTGATTGGATTGCTTAAAAATACTTGAAGTATATACTACATGATCTGCATGGTTCACCATTGAGGTACGTGATTATGTTTATGACTACCCGCAACATCATTTTTTGGTGTTTTCTGAATGTTTCTAAAAGATTGTTTAGATAAACTAATGGTTGTTGATTTATATTCTATTCAATTATAATGCCACTATGAGTATCACATAAAGATGAGAATATGTGAAAAAATACCAGTTCTTATTTGCAAATAATTGAGTGATTATATATTGTTATATTACTTGCACACTTTTGCATGCAGCCCGCATACACATTTTATTTTAATATACTGTTCCATGCTTTGTTTCACGCCATTTTAGGTAGATGCAATATATGAAGATATTGAGACTTGACAATTAGATGAAATCTACCTGAAGACATTAATGCTAAGTAAAGGTGGACTAGTTAGATATTTTTTCTCATATGTATAGATGTGATAGAAATTCATGTAAATGCTTAGAACAACATCATTGTACAACCTATAAACAATATTTTGAAACAAAGAAAATTATTTGCTATTATTTATTATTTTGTAAATATATCGTTCCTTGGGAATTTTAGGTAATGGCTCTCACCTTTTTGATCTTTCCTTAATTGGTGCATGCTAAAAAGTGAGGTCGCTAGATTTGGTACCAGAGCCCCAGATTTTTCAAATAATATTTAGTATTTTATAATTTTGAGTAATCTTTAGAAATTTAAGGAGAATTACTAAGGCATGACTTGACAGTAATGGTGTCTATAAGGAATCATGTCTTTGGGGACTGACAATATTTTTCTCAACACCACTAAGTTGGTATATGAGGACTCCCTTAGCCAAAGTGATACCTTCCTGTCCAGAACCTAGGGTTTTCCTAAATCAATATTTCCTCCAAGTCTTCTCATCTCAAATTTCATGCACTTCTCATCCTATCTCTCAATGAACCCTAAAAGTTACTTCCCTCATATCAAGTTAGGGTTTTTGTAATGACCCTGCCTCCCAGTAACCCCCAATTAAGGGAGACCAGAAGGTCAGAGATGTTAACAATAATTCCGTATAAGTGGTTCAACATTTAATCAATAATAATTATCAAATTCTACAAAAATAAACTGAAAAGCTAGAATAAAATAATTCTCTTGATACCTTGTAAAAATTTTAGATTTCCAGACTTCTATCCACAGATGGAGTTTATCTATCTAATCTTTCGTGAATTGATTATTCGTACCTTCACAATGTTTTAGTTTACTATTTGTCCTTTTCAATGATTGTACCTAAAACACCGACAAAGGAAATGTCGGCCAATATATTTCTATACCGGTATGTGGGGGACAATCAAAACTTTCACAAATAATTGCTAACAACCTAATTATCACAAGTAAGTTATTAATAGTCCAAATTACATTTTCAATGTGACATTCTCAATCGCTTTTGCACTAAACCCTGGTTTACCCTCTGTTAGGGTTTTATCCTTGCAAGGGACATAAGGCCACCTTCTCCATCCTGAGCTTGGTGCCTGGGGTCACCTCTCATGGTGCCCAATGGTCTTCCCTCTGAGGCTTGACCGAATAGACCTTCCCTCTGGGGCTTGGTCATGCATCTTACATCAGGGTGGCATGTAGGTCCGAGAATGTACTTATATACTTAATTGTGATAATCATAGCGACTTTATAGTATTACATTCATAAAACACTCAGCATTTTAGGTTTCATCTAATCGATCAAACGTTCGAGAAAACTTTGTGAAACTAGATCGATTATTCATAAATAACCACATACTTGTTCAGCCGAAACAAGATAGGAATAGTCCAAGCAAATATGAAATCCAGGCAAGTAAGCATTTCACCCAACAAGTATCCTAAAATAACCATACAATTTCCTTCACTACTCATGTTATCAAGGTCTATTCAATCTAACTTACTTCCTAGGGTTTCTACTTTCTTTTAGGGCTTCTTGCTATTAGGGTTTCATTATCACTTTTGTCACTACAAACCCTAAATAAGCAAAACTACTCATAAACCCTAATTATCTTGTCCTATCTCTCCTAACATGCTTAGGATCAACAATTATAAGCATATTTCCAAATATTTTGAATTAAACATACCAATCTCATCTTTTACCCTAAATTAGGGTTTCTACATGCATTAACATGGGTTCTTGGTTTAAAACCCTAAAATATGCAATTTCTCATCTAAATCAGATTTGAATCTTTCATTATCTTTCAACAGGTTATTAGTACTCAAATTAACCCATTACACATCATAGATTCAATCTTTAATCACAATTAGGGTTTCTAACCTAAGTTTAATGCACTTTTCATCAACTTAATATACTTTTGCAATTAGGAACGAAATCAAGTTCTAAAACTATTTTTATCAGGTTCCTCATATTTTTTTTTGATCAAATTTCATATATTAAGTCTATCCATCAGAGCTTCATAGAAATTTCTACGAATTTTGTAAAGAAAAGTATTTTTCTTAGATTATCTCTTATTCTCAGAAAATCGTCAGCCACTCGATCTGTGGTCTGCTGGACCACATGCGGGATCCAATGATCCAAGATCGCGCACCCTATTAATGATCAAACTAAAGAAAAGGGTGAGAATGCCCTTATCTGGATAAAGACACGGGAGGGCTAGTTTAGTAATTTGCTCGGTGGTCTTCTTCTACCTCGCGCCAACGAACATCGAGACTCCGCGGTCAACTCCCAGTTGACTCTGGGATCTCATCCACCAGAGAGCAAGCTAAGAGGCTTAGAAGCTTCACCACCGCCATCCAAACTCGAATGGCTCCTCATTTGTATGCTCGCGTCGTGCCTCCACCCCCAATAGATTTCTGGAGCTCCGGTAAGGTCGATTGGAAGATGAGGGGGAAGATCAGGGTTATTTCTAAAATTGAACTCAACAACACATTCATCGTCGCTCTCCGAAGACTCTAGGGTAGAGAGTTGATGTGTTGGTGCCCTCAAGAGCCCTCCACTATATATAGGGTCAATGGCACAGTCTGGCAGGTTGGGGACTTCTTCCCTCATCGACGAAAACATCCAAAAATTGGGTCAAGAAGCTTTAGTTTCGTCTCCCGGAGTTGATAGGAGTGTCTTTGTTTCCAACAATCCATTCCTCTTCGCAAAAAATTCTGATCTAGGATCTCGCAGGTGGACTCTGCCCAAGAAGTCCCCATGAGATTGGAATTTGCTCCCAGTCGTTGGATCGTCAATCCAACGGTCGTGCTCCAACCGAAAATTAGGAAAATCGGGATTTGATTCCCATTATCAAATCATGACATAATTTCCTTTCTACTTTAGGATAATCTTCAAAAAAGCATAACTCATTATTCCTTTATCCGTTTTCAACCAAATTTTAAAGGAAGATTTGAATTGATATTATCTACTTGTGTACCACATTTGAAACCCAATTTCCAAGGAAAATGGTATTTCCTTCATAAACAAGTTATCCTTTAAAAAATACCAATTTAGTTGGTATTTTCTCTTTCTTATGCCATTATCTTAGTATCTTGGACTCCTTAGACCTCAAGGAACCCTAAAGGCACGAAATACCATCACGGAGGATACTCCCTTGCCTTTTTCTTTATCCTTTCTCCTTTCCTTATTTATTCATTTATTATTTTTGAATTTCTTTATCTCTTTCTTGTTACTGGGCCCAATAGCCAATAAATCCCTCTAAGCAACCAAACAAAGCTATTGTAAACAAAATCCATTCAATTCAAACATATAAAGCAATTATTGATTTCATTTATCATTAAAAGGAGAAATACAATTTCATTACATAGCTAGGAAAAATGGGGTAATAACATCCTCCCCTCCTTATAGGAATTTTGCCCTCAAAATTCAAAAATCAAACAAACAAGTCAGGATATGCTTTTTCCATGTCCGTCTTCAGCTCCCATGTGGCCTCATTCTCTCCATGGTACTTCCAAAGAACCTTTACCATCTCTATATTCTTACATCTGAGTTCTTTCACTTTAGTATCTAGAATCCACAAAGGTTACTCAAGATATGTCAGCTTCCCTTGAAGCTCAATAGGCTCAATGCTATGCACATGGCTTAGATCTTGCACATATCACTTCAGATTAGACACGTGAAACACATCATGCATCAGACTATACTGAGGGGGTAATGCCAAATGGTATACAACTTCACCAATCCATTCTAACACCTCAAATGGACCCATGTATCGGGGACTCAACTTTCCTATGTTCTTGGCTATAACTCAAAGCGGTCAGATTTTCAAGAATACATGCTCTCCCACATTGAAATGCACGTTAGTCCGCTTTGCATCAACATACGACTTCTGTCAATCTTGGGCTCTCTTCAGCCTCTGCTTGATCAAAGCAACTTTATCTGCATACACTTGGAGCTCGAATGACCTCAACAAGGTCCTATCACTAACATCATCCCAATGAAGCAGTGACCGACATGGTCTCCCATAAAGAGCTTCATACGGAGGCATCTTGATACTGGCTTGGTAGCTATTGTTGTAGGCAAGCTCAACCAAAGGTAAGTACTGTTCCCATGATCCACCCCAATCGAGCACACAAGCTCTCAACAGATCCTCTAACGTCTGGATCATCCTATCTAACTGACCATCTGTCTGGGGGTGATAAGCGGTACTGAACTTCAACCTTGTACCAAGTTCCTCTTGTACTTTCTTCCACAATTTGGAAGTGAACTTAGGGTCTCTATTAGAGATGATGGAACCGGGTACGCCATGGAAACATACTATCTCCCTAATATACAACTCAGCTAGGTCTGACACCTTGGCAGTGGTATTCAGGGAAAGGAAGTGTGTTGACTTGGTAAGGCGATCTACCACAACCCATGTCACATCATGGCCTCTCTTGGTCTGAGGTAGACCCACCACGAAATCCATGGTGATCTGCTCCCATTTCCACTCTAGAATCTCTATCGATTGTAAAAGTCTATCGGGTTGTTGGTGTTCAGCCTTAACCATCTCGCATGTAAGACAGCTGGCCACATATGCCACAGTGTCTCTCTTTATTCTTGGCCACCAAAAATACCTCTGTAGGTCCTTAAACATCTTTGTAGTTCCCGAGTGTACCGTATACTTAGAACCATGACACTCTTGCATGATACGTTCCTTCAACGATGAATCCTCAGGAACCCATATGCGGTTCTTGAATCTGATTCCTCCGTCTACTCCCACCAAGAGATGGGTTTGTGGCTTCTTCATCAAGCCCTTCATTTTGTTGAGGTCCAAACTGGTCAATTGTGTCACTACTATCTCGCTCAACAACTCTGTCTGGATCTGAATATTGGCCGATCGAACTCGATTCTCTAACAGCTATAGAGTCCACTCTACAAGCTCTTCTAAGCTCATCCAATGACTAGACAAAACAGCTACACACCTGAGCAGTTTCTGACTCAACGCATCAGCTACGACGTTCGCCTTACCAGGATGATAGGTGATGGTGAAGTCATAATCCTTCATATACTCCATCCATCATCGCTGTCGTAGGTTCAGGTCTCTCTGTGTCAGGAGGTACTTCAGGCTCTTATGGTCGGTGATGATCTCGAAGGTAGCACCATATAGGTAATTCCACCATATCTTTAATGCATGGATGATAACAGCAGCTCTAAGTCATGCATCGGGTAGTTCACCTCGTTGGCCTTGAGTTGTTGGGAGGCATATGCAACCACATGCCGATTTTGTTCCAACACACAACCAAGTCCGATCTTTGAAGTGTCGGTGAATATCACAAAACCTTCATTACTGGAAGGTAGGGTCTATACTGGGGCGGTGGCCAACTTCTCCTTTAGCTCCTGAAAATGAGCCTCACATGTATTTGACCACACGGACTTCACATCCTTCCGAGTCAACATGGTAAGCGACAAGGCGGTCTTCGAGAAATCCTTGATGAAGCACTGATAGTATCTGACCAACCCTAAGAAGCTACAAATCTCAGAGGGGTTCTTCGATGCATGCCAGTCTCAAACTACCGACACTTTAGCTGGATCCACGACGATTGTTCCTCCTAAGATGATGTGTCCGAGAAACATGACTCGGTCTATCCAAAACTCACATTTTGAGAACTTTCCATAGAACTTCTGCTTTCTTAGAATATCAAAGACTCTACCCAGATGTCATGATGTTGAACTAGGTCATCCGAATACACCAAGATGTTGTCTATGAACACGATCACAAATGAGTCAAGGAAAGGTTGGAACACACTGTTCATAAGGTTCATAAAGACACTGGGTGCATTGGACAACCCAAACAGTATGACCACAAACTCATAATGGCCATATCAGGTTCAGAAAACCATCTTAGGTATATCCTCACTCTTGACTCGTACCTGGTGATACCCATACCTCAAATCAATCTTGGAAAAGACTCGAGCCAATTTGAGATGGTCAAAAAGGTCATCTATCCTGGGTAAGGGGTACTTGTTCTTAATGGTCGCCTGGTTGATCATCCGATAATCAATACACATCCAGAGTGATCCATCCTTCTTCTTTACAAATAGGACGGGTGCTACCCATGGTGATGTACTAGGTCAGATAAAACCTTTATCTAACAACTCAAGCAACTGAGTTTTCAACTCAAGCAACTCCACTGGGGCCATTCTATAGGGTGCCTTAGATATAGGGTTAGTCCCGAGAGCTAACTCAATGGAGAAATCTACCACCCTGTCAGGGGGAATCCCTGGTAGATCATCTAGAAACACGTCCACATACTCCCAAACCACATCTATCTCTTCTAAGGGTCACACCTTGGTATCAGGCTCGGTGACTATGGCTAGGTATGCTGGGAAGCCTTTGGATATCTTCTGCTCAACCTTCAAAGCCGACACATAAAGGCTGGTAGTCACATCTATCCTTCCTCGAATGGTAAAGTGTGGATAACCAAGCTTCCTAATAAGAATCTTCTTCTATCTACACTCAATATGTGTTCTATACGTGTAAAACCAATCCATGCCAATGATTACATCAAAATCATTCATATCGAGGAGGATGAAGTCAGTGGGAAGCTCATGGCCTAGGTACTTAACTGGCAAGATAGGGGTTTTTAAAAGATATGTATATATTTGACCACTTGGGGTTGTGACATCCAAAACATAGCCTAAATCTTTGATGTCAAAACAAAGCATACTTTCCTAATTTCTCAAAATAAAAGAATTTGTAGAACCAGAATAAAAAAAGAGCTTTTACATTTTATCCCATGACTTCAAGCATGCCTACATAGTTTCATACTATATCAGATTGCTATTAATTATCAAACTAAGCTGAAAGGAAAACTCTATGGGTTATTACCCTCGATCAACCTATTGGCATTCGCTTGGGCTTCTTCATTGTCAATGGCAAATACTCTGGCTTGCCTTATCTCTCCAATAGGTGGACCTCCAGCTAGTACTCCTCCTCCTGCTGGGGGTGCTACTGCCACAGGTTACACTGCCACTGGACCTCTCAGATTAGGCAGAGGACAATTGGCGATGAAGTGTCCCTCTTGCTGGAAATGGTAGCACACCCTCTTCTCAAAGCGACATTTCCCAGGAAGTGTCCGTCTACAGGTACAACACTTCTGAAAGCGACTCTCACCACATGGCATTCCTCTGTATCCATGCTTGCTCTTTTTGTGGTTATGCCCCTATCCTTTCTTGGGGTCATTCTTCTGTCCTTGAGTACCCTTAGTGAAACCCAGATATCCTTTGGGTGGGTTCTGAGAAGGCATCACTGTCCTCTCCATATCTAAGGTGGTGTTGTAGGCTTTAGAGAAAGTTGCTGGTTTACTTGCCATCACATGTGGTTTGATTGCAGGGTGAAGATGCTCCACAAAATGGTCCACTCTTCTTTCCTCATCCATCATGTGTCCAAAATGCTCTAGGATGTGAAACTTGTGGCCAAAGTCTGCAACAGACAAGTTACTCTGGGTCATGTTGGTGAATTCTCTTTCCTTCTCCTTCTTAGCTGAGGTGGGTATGAATCTGGCGGTGAAGATAGTCCTAAAGTTGGTCCATGCCATCGGTTCATCACTTAGATCTCATCCCATGATGTGGTTTTTCCACCATATCGTGGCCACTCCTTCTAAGAGGTGAGCAGCAAAAAGAATCTTCTTGTTTGGCTGTACCTCAAGCATGCGAAAACCATTATTGACTGCCAGCAACCAATCATCCACTTTGTCGACCACTTTGGTCTTATCCTCTCCCCAGAATCTCTTGATGTTTAGCTTGAAAAAGTCTAGAATGGTGACTCCCAAGTCGGGGATGAACAAAAAGTGATTCTCCAGTTTCATCTTTGGCTAGAGCACTGATGGCCTCAATTAGCCTTTTCTATTGTTCCATCCATAGGGCATCCGGGGTGAACCACCATTGCCGGTCCTGGACCACCGGTCTAGTTCTCCTCAAACTTGACTTTGTCCTCCATGTGCTCCTCTTCTTGGTCCATCTCGGGGTTGTCGAAGGGTACTGGCTTAGGATCGGGGCCTTCTTCCGAGGCTCCCTCAGGTCTCTTTCTCTTCTTAGAGGACTCACAACCATGGTTCCTCTTCCTCTTCTCAAAAGATCCCTTTCCCTTGTGGGGAGGCCAACCACCCCTAACTGGGTTCTCGGTGGCCTCGGGGATAGCTATGTTCTTCACTCGAGCCATCTACATAAGCATACAATCAAACTTTAGTTTACGTTTAAGATAATTATACTTATGCCGATGACATCTTGTTTATGTATCATTTATTAATTTTATGGAGGATTCCTTAATCCTTATCATACTTACCCTTACCTCAAGAGGGTAGGGAAGAGAGAGAAAAATCCTAAATCTTAGAATCCTTAATTGAATTAGGGTTGAGAAGGGACAAAATAGATGAGAGAGTCCTAAAGGTATCTTATTTCTAGTCACAACCTCAGACATTATCCAGGCAGTCACACTGCATCTGAGAGTCCTCATGACTGACTAGCGGGGCAGAGGAAAATATTGCCAGCCCCAGGACCGTGATCCTTTTCTAGACACCTCTACCTTTTGGAAAATCCTCTAATAACTCCCTATGTTCTATAGAGTTTGTATAATTTAATAATTACTAAGGATTAAATGAGGAATCACAACTCTAATACCAAATGTAACAACCCCGCCTCCTAGTAACCCCCAATTAAGGGAGACCGGAAGGTCAGAGACGTTATCCCAATAATTCCGGATCAGTGGTTCGACATTTAGTCAATAATAACTATCAAATTCTACTAAAACTAAACTGAAAAGCTAGAATTAAATATCTTGATACCTTGTAAAATTTTTGGATTCTAGACTTCTATCAACAGATGGAATATATCTATCTAATCCTCCTTGAATTGATTATTTGTACCTTCACAATGTTTCCGTTTACTATTTGTCATTTCCAATAATTGTACCTAAAACACCGACAAACAAAACGTCGGTCAGTATATTTCTATACCGGTATGTGGGGGACAATCAAAACTTTCACAAATAATTGCTAACAACCTAATTATCACAAGTAAGTTATTAACAATCCAAATTACATTTTCAATGTGACATTCTCAACCGCTTTTGCCCTAAACCCTGGTTTACCCTCTCTTAGGGTTTTGTCCTTGCAAGGGACATAAGGCCACCTTCTCCATCCTGAGCTTGGTGCTTGGGGTCACCTCTCATGGTGCCCAATGGTCTTCCCTACATGGCATGACCGAATAGACCTTCCCTCTGGGGCTTGGTCATGCATCTTACATCAGGGTGGCATGTAGGTTTGAGAATGCACATCTATACTTAATTGTGATAATCATAGTGACTTTATAGTATTGCATACATAAAACACTCAACAATTAGGTTGCATCCAATCGATCAAACGTTTGAGAAAACTTCATGAAACTAGATCGATTATTCATAAATAACCACATACCTGTTCAGCCAAAACAAGATAGGAATAGTCCAAGCAAATATGAAATCCAGGCAAGCAAGCAATTAACCCAAAAAGGATCCTGAAATAACCATACAATTTCCTTCACTACTCATGTTATCAAGATCTATTCAATCTAACTTGCTTCCTAGGGTTTCTACTTTCTTTTAGGGTTTCACTTGCTATTAAGGTTTCGTTATCACTTTTGTCACTACAAACCCTAAATAAGCAAAACTACTCATAAACCCTAATTATCTTGTCCTATCTCTCCTAACATGCTTAGGATCAACAATTATCAACATATTTCCAAATATTTTGAATTAAACATATCTATCTCATCTTTTACCCTAAATTAGGGTTTCTACATGCATTAACATGGATTCTTGGTTTAAAACCCTAAAACATGCAATTTCTCATCTAAATCAGATTCAAATCTTTCATTATCATTCAACAGGTTATTAGTACTCAAATTAACCCATTACACATCATAGATTCAATCTTTAATCACAATTAGGGTTTCTAACCTAAGTTTGATACACTTTTTATCAACTTAATATACTTTTGCAATTAGGAACGAAATCAGATTCTAAAACTATTTTTATCAGGTTCCTCATATTTTTTTGATCAAATTTTATATATTAAGTTTATCCATCAGAGCTTCCTAGCAATTTCTATGAGTTTTGTAAAGAAAAGTATTTTTCTTAGATTATCTCTTATTCTCAAAAAATCGTCGGCCGCTCGATCCGTGGTCCGCTGGACCACATGTGGGATCCAACGATCCAAGATCGCACACCCTACTTGCGATCAAACTAAAGAAAAGGGTGAGAATGCCCTTATTTGGTTGAAGACACGGGAGGGCTAGTTTAGTAATTTGCCCGGTGGTCTTCTTCTACCTCACGCCAACGAATAGCTAGACTCCGTGCTCAACTCCTAGTTGACTCTGGGATCACGTCCACCAACGAGCAAGCTAAGAGGCTCAGAAGCTTCACCGTCACCATCCGAACTTGATTGGCTCCTCAATTGCACGCTCGCGTCATGCCTCCACCCCTAACAGATCGCCAGAGCTCCAACGAGGTTGACTGGAAGATAAGGGGGAAGATCAGGGTTATTTTTAAAATTGAACTCACCAACACGTTCGTCGTTGCTCTCCGAAGATTCTAGGGTAGAGAGTTGATGTGCCAGTGCCCTCGAGAGCCCTTCCCTATATATAGGGTCGATGGCACAGTCCGGTAGGTTGGGGACTTTTTCCCTCGTCAATGAAAACATCCAAAAATTGGGTCAAGAAGCTTTGGTTTAGTCTCTCAGAGTTGATAGGAGTGTCTTTGTTTCCAACAATCCACTCCTCTTTGCAAAAACTTCTGATCTAGGATCTCATAGGTGGACTCTGCCCAAGTAGTCCCCGTGAGACTGGAATTCACTCCCAGCTGTTGGATCATCGATCCAACAGTTACGCTCCAACCAAAAATCAGGAAAATCAGGATTTAATTCCCATTTTCAAATCGTGACATAATTTCCTTTCTACTTTAGGATAATATTCAAAAATTCATAACTCATTATTCCTTTATCCATTTTCAACCAAATTTTAAAAGAAGATTTGAATTGGTAATATCTAGTTGTGTACCAAATTTGAAACCCAATTTCTAAAGGAAAAGGGTATTTCCTTCATAAGCAAGTTATCCTTTAAAAAAATACCAATTTAATTGGTATTTTCTCTTTCTTATGCCATTATCTTGGTATCTTGGACTCCCTGGACCTCAAGGAACCCTAAAGGCATGAAATCCCATCTTGGAGGATATTTACTTGCCTTTTTCTTTATCCTTTATCCTTTCCTTATTTATTCATTTGTTATTTTTGAATTGCTTTATCTCTTTCTTGTTACTGGGCCCAATAGACAATAAAGTCCTCTAAGCAACCAAACAAGGCTATTGTAAACGAAATCCATTCAATTCAAACAAATAAATCTATTATTGATTTCATTTATCATTAAAAGGAGAAATACAATTTCATTACATAGCTAGGAAAAATGGGGTTATAACAATTTTTAGAAGAAGTAGGATTAAGGCATCCTCCACCAATTAATGCACATGTAATGTAGAAATAATGATAAAGTAAAGGAAATGTTTTATGGGTTTTCCTTTGCAAAGGTAAACCCTAGATGGAACTAGAGTTGGTTTAGGAAAACCCTAGTGGGTCAAGGGACATAGAAATCCTAAGAGGTAGGGTGTAGTCTCTAACCCTAACTCAAAATACTAATCCTAGGAAATGGGAGTAGTGTTGGTGATAGAGTAACCTTACCTATATGAACCTGAATTTCTGTGAAAAGTATTAAGAAAATCCTAAATGAGTTTAGGTGACCATAATTTGCTCATCTCCCACATACTATCTCTGGAGGAATGGATGAATAAAAAAAACCCAACGAGTGGGTATGTCAATGGAAGTACCCCTAATGAGTTGGTATGCTATTGAAATTATCTCAATGAGTGGGTACGTTATTGAAAATACCCTCAATGAGTGGGTATGCCATTGAAACAACCCCTATAGAGTGGGTATGTTATTAAAATTACCCCCAACAAGTGGGTATGCTATCCCTAGTGAGTGGGTATGCCATGAGGATTACCCCCAGTGAGTGGGTATGCTTCCCCCAACAAGAGGGTATGCTATATAAACTACCCCCATCGAGTGGGTATGTTATTGGGTATGCTACCACCAGCGAGTGGGTATGCCATTAAAATACCTCCAATGAGTGGGTATGATTAGCGATTACCCCTAGAAAGTGGGTCCATCATTGAGATACTCCCAACGAGTGAGCATGATATTACGAATACCGCCAATGAGTGGGTATTCCATAGCGATTAGGTAGATACAAGTTGATAATTTGTAACTATAAATGTATGAGAAAAATATAAAATCCTCCATTCAAATTTTAGGGTTGGTGTCTTGGCCTGGGGTGGGACAATCCAAGAGTGGGAAAAGGACCTATGGGGAAGGTAAAAACCTATTTTAGTGGGGTCAGTTTGTGGCTAGAGAGCCTAACCTCCTCTTCTGAGCTAAGAAGGTACCCTAGGTTAGGACCTTCCCTAGAAGGGCAAGTTCACAAATCAGTTTTAGCATTGGGGTAGCCTTTAATGTCACCTAAAGGTTGAAAGATTAAATATACAAAAACATGAAGGTACATTGTAAAGAGGTGATATCACCCCCTTACTAAAATTTAACAGAAAATACACAACATCCATCTCTTATGAAAATTTTATATTATGAAGGATGCATGCATAATAATTCTATTTAAATAAGCATGATCTGATACAAAAATGTCAACAGTAGTAGTGGAAAGAAAAGACTAAGTTATTACATGACTTTGATCCAAACTCACTACATGAGTTTCATGAAACATAAACTAGAAAATGAAACTACTATATCTAGAAGTAGCAACCTAAACATCTCAACAACGTCTCCTTGAATTTCACTCCTGGACAAGACCTCATTAGTCTTATTCCACTCCTTGTACTAGTCCTAGGTGATTGGGATCACCCAACAAGAGAAGAAAACAAGGTATGTGTCAAATAAGGAACAAAAGAACAAGAAGGAAAATATAGGGTAAATATTCATCAAGAACATAGAGGGTCAACAATATGAGGAACATATTAAATATGAATCTCGCCATATTAAAATAATAAGAAAATTCACATGAATGATTAAGTTAGAATATATTAACTAAGTAGAGCTGAGGCACCTACCGGACCCCAACCAATAGGTGAGGGGAGAGTAAACACATTACTAATCACCTACACAATATTTTTATATGGGGGAGAGTAAATGCGTTCCCCAGGGTAAAATAACACATGCCCAAACTATGGTTGGTTGTACATAAGTATCAATACATTAGCTAATAAGTCAAACATATCATCATGCTCAACAAACTCATATGGACAATTTAAATAATAGAAATATTATATGTGGTGTTCAAGACCCAAGTAAATATTGAAGCAATTGTACCAAAAAGTGCAATAATAGGAACAAAGGTTTTAGTCCATGCCTCATTGGGAAATTAGGTTTGGATAACAAATATGCCCAACTTAAGGGGTAAGATGCACATACCTTGACTTGAGCATACAAATTAGAGATCAAATTCTACCCTTCCAAGTCTAAAGTCACTCAAACCTACACATAATATTTTGTTCATTAGTTAAGGTTCAATGTATGTTATATAGGTGAAAAAATTCTTGAAATACAAACCTTTAGAAAAACACTAGATGGGAACTTGATCTTGACATGATATTGGGTTCATGATTACTTATTAATATCTTGACTCAAAATCCCAACTTTTTAAATTATTGTGTTGCATGTAATAATCATTAAGATCATAAGTAAAATCCAAACGCTAGACTTTAAAACTTGGAAATCAGGCAACAAAACTAACACCAAAAGATAAAGAAATTTCTAATGATTCCAAAACATATTTTATCATAGTTTTTGGAGCTTCTAATAAAAAGTTATGAATTTTGCAGTTCTATATATTTTTACTAATTTTAGTATGTAAATTATGTTCTAAAGAACATACTGGTCTCATATTAACATTTTGAACTATACACCATGATAGGATATTTCATGATATTACCATACCACCATTCAAATGACAAAACAAAAGATGGAGAATGTAAGAAGACAGAAACACTCATGCGACAAAAACACCAGAAATAAGGTCAGGAGGGGTAAATTGGAGAACATGCATAAGATCCTTCTTCCAGCTCTGTCCATGCCATGATAGACGACGTAGAATAGGTTAGGCGGATGAAAAATTGGGGAAAAATTGTTTGGATGAAATCAAGTGGAATCAACAACTTAGAAATGAAGACGAGGGTATAGAGAACCTTACCCACAAATCTGTTGAACTACTGTGGAGAGAACTTCCATCAGCCAGAGATTTACAATGGAGAGTAAATCAACTTGGTGGTGAGATATGATGATGGCTTGGGGTTTAATTGACATAAGAGAAAGAGTATACAAGGGCTAGTGAAGGTCTGAGTATAGGTATATATAGTTGGGGTTTGGTTTTGATGCTTCGGGAGGTAGAAATTTCTAGGGACTTGGAGAACAAGTGTTGGTGTTTCCTGAATGCACAACTTTGGACTTCGAATAGGGTATGGATGGATTTAGAATTCAATTTTCAATCTAACACAACTTTTTTCATGATTTTTTTAATTGAGAAATGAAGGAGTTATGCCCAAAATACTAGATCCCTTTGGTCCACAGTTACTGTTCACGTGAGTGATATGCAATGGAAGTTATTTCATAATTTATTTAATATATTTCACTCTTATTCTTATTTTCTTTCTCAATTAGAATAAAAATATTTATTATTATGCTAATAATGTAAAACTTGACAGCCAAGACAATTGAGACCCAAGGAATTCGAATAAGAAGTTATTTTATCCAATGACTTTTCTTTTTATAAGTTTTAGCCCATTTCCACATTATTATCACTATTTGTCACATGAAATTACTTAATTCCATATTAACATGTTTAAGGATTTATTATTTATTCCCTTTTTCTCTCCTTAATCCAAAAGGCAATAGAAAGTTGTATAATGGAATTATTTTACCAATATATCACTTAAGTGATAATTTTGCATCTTAGATCTTGATTAAAACACTAATTGAGGTATTTTGCACAAACCCATACATTGGTCTGAATTGAGATAAAATATACTTCAAACCACTAATAATTGCACAAATTAACATCAAGGACAAAAATGATAGAAAGGAAAGAAAGAACTTAGGAAAAGGGCTAGATTAAGAATGCACCTAGATTTCAGTACATTACAACACTCCACCCCTTAAAAAGATTTCATTCCCAACATCTTAATCAAAGAGGGAAGAGTGAGTACATAACATCTCAACTCTAAGATCCCAGTTTGTTTCTTGAAAACCATGGTACTTCTAGAAGACTTTCACTAGATCGATTTCGATATTCTTCAAATACTTAACTCAGGAGTCAAGAATCTTCACAGGTGACTCCTTGTAGGTCACGTTCTCATAGATCATCAAAGGTTTCACTAATGAGATTTCCTTTAATGAGATATAACACAATTAACATTTTTGGCTTATTAAAATTATATTTATTATTATATTACATTATCCTTATTATTCTTTTAACGGATTCACTTTGTTGACAAAAGAGTTACATTTCATTATTATGCACAAAATCCTGTATATTTATTATTTATCTCATTAAGAATTTTAGCACAATTAAAATTTACTCAATTATTTCAATATCTATTAATATATATGATCATTATCCTTAATAATTTGGATTTAGACTCCATTATCCTCATTTTATCACCATATTGATTATATCAAATTATTTGCATGAAATAGGAAATTTTATCCAATTTGTTTCATTCTACAAATAACCCAATTACTATCACATTAATTACTTCCACCTACGTTAAACATCTATACATTGTCACATTACCTTTCATACTCATATTAATGTCCTCATAAATAATTTACTCTTGTTTATTCACTACCTATTATTGATTATGCACATTTAACACCATATTAGGCATTCATGCCTGTTTATGTGAATCAAATTACTAATTAACCATATTTGAGTCATTAGGTGGATATTATCAAACAAGGTGAAGCATATTACATATTAATTATTTGATATATATACATTAATTTAGGATTATGTGGTTTCATGTGCACCATTATATCTTATTTGATTATGACATCTAATGTCATTAATGTATCATGAAAGTCATCTAGGATGCATATATCAGGGTTAGATGATTACAAATCAGGATTTAGGTCAACATGATCGTTATACTTCACTTAAACCTTCTTATTAAGTCTAGGGTTATGTTACATTTATCTCACTCATCATAATATTAGGGTTTACTGGTCCATGGCATGGGCAATGTATCCACAATTATGATTAATATGTGAGTTACTCATATTATGTACATTAAATATTGATTAGTGTTCCAACATGTGAACTATTCATCATGTTACTATTATATGTTCATTAGCATGTTAGGGTATAACTATAACCTTGTTTGGTCAATTCTAAGGATCTGAACACACTAACCTCCTGATCATGGAGTTAGGGTTTCTAGAGTCAAAGCAGCTAGATTTCGATATGTTAAGGACTCCATCCATTAAAAAGGATTTTGTCCTCAAAACCAGCATATCCATGATCTATCAAGGTACTACTACTACCCCTCCACCCCTTAAAAAGGAAATAAGAGATAAAACAGTGACTTTAACTAAACCATGTATAAGATCTATCACTTGATTTCTTACTAATTAAAATCACCAAACCTCAAAGTCTAAGTTCTAAAGATAGACTACCCAAACAAGCGGTCCTATGGGACATAAGAGAATTATTTCAGGTATCCATCCTCAAACAAGTCACAAGGTCATTATATTAGATTACCATGAGTATCCAACAAGATGTCTAAGGCTACTATTGCCTATAGGTATGCTATTTTGGACAATCAATATCATCTCAGGCCAGACATGTATCATACGGATATGGGAGTCATCAGAAACCAAACTAGTGGTGCGGAGGAAAATCTTGCCAGCCCTCAAACCTTGATCCTTGCTAGACACCCTTTCTTTCAACTTATGCCCCTGTAGCTACCTAACAGGCTCGTATATAATGCTGTAAAGAGGCGAGATCACCCCTTACTAAATTTAACAAAAATTACACAACATCCATATCTTATGAGAAATTTAGATTATAAAGGATGCATGCATAATAATTCCATTTAAATAAGTGTGATCTAGATACAAAAGTGTCAATAGTAGAAGCGGAAATAAAAGACTAAGTTATTGCATGGCTTTGATCCAAGCTCACTACATGGATTTCATGAAACATAAACAAGAAATGAAACTACAAGATCTAACAGTAGCAACCTAGACATATCAGCAAAATCTCCTTGAATTCTACTTCTGGGAAGGACCTCCTTGTTCTTGTTCCACTCCTTGTCCTAGGCGTGGGTGGTTGGGATCACCCAGCTGGAGGAGAAAGCAAGGTATGTGTCAAATAAGGAACAAGAACAAAGTTAAGAACAACAATGAAATATAGGGTAAAGATTCATCAAGAACATAGAGGGTCAAGAGTATGAGGCTCATATCAAATAGGAATCTTGCCATAACAAATAATAAGAAAATTCACACAAATGATTAAGTTAGAATAAATTAACTAAGTAGGGTTGAGGCACCTACCGAACCCCAACCAATAGGTGAGGGGAGAGTAAACACATTCCCAGTCACCTACAAAATATTTTTATATGGGGGAGGGTAAACACATTCCCAAGGTGAAATAATACATGCCCAAACTATGGGTGGTTGTACATAAGTACCACTACATTAGCTATTAAGTCAAACATATCATCATGCTCAAAGAAATCATATGGCAAGTTTACATAATAGTAATATGGAAGATGGGGTACAAGACCCAAGTAAATATTGAAGCAATTGTACCAAAAAGAGTAATAATAAGAACAAAAGTTTTAGTTCATGCCTCATTGGGAAATTATATTTGGATCACAAATATACCCAACTTAAGGGGTAAGATTTACATACCTTGACTCGAGTATAAATCAGAGATCAAGTTCTACCTTTCCAAGTCTAAAGTTACTCAAACCTACATATAATGTTTTGTTCATTAGTTAAGGTTCAATGTATGTTATATAGGTGGAAAAATCCTAGCAATTCAAACCTTCAAAAAAATCATAGATCGACTCTTAATCTTTACATGATATAGGGTTCATGAATACTTATTAATATCTTGATTCAAAATCTCAACTTTATAAATTATTATGTTGCCTATAATTATTATTAAGATCATAAGTAAAACTGAAACACTAAAAATCTAGACTTTAAACTTGGAATAAGGTGACAAAACCAATGCCAAAAGATATTGAAAGTTCTAACAATTTCAAAATATATTTTTTCATAAATTTGGAGTTTCCAATAAAACATTATGGATGTTATAGTTCTATATATTTTTGTTGATTTTAGTATGCAAATGATGTTCTAAAGAACATACTGGTCTCATATTAACATTCTGAACTATATACTATAGTAGGATATTTCATGATATTACCATACCATAATTCAAATGACAAAACAAAAGATGGAGAATATAATAAGACAGAAATACTCATGTGGCAAAAACACTAGAAATAAGGTGATGAGGGGAAAATCAGAGAACATGCATAGAAGCCTTCCATCGGCTCTGTCCATGTCATGATAAACAACTTAGAGCAGGTATGGTGGATGAAAATTCAAGAAAAATCATCTGGGTGAAATCAAGTGGCATCAAAAATTTAGAAACGAAGAAGAGGGTATATATCTATTGAACTACCGTTGAGAGAATTGCCGTCAACAAGAGAGTTTATGGTAGAGAGAAAATCAACTTGGCGGTGGAATATGATGACATCTTGGGTTCAATTGGCATAATATAAAGAGTGCACAAGGGCTAGCTGAAGTCTGGGTATAGGTATATAAAGATGGGGTTTGGTTTTGGTGCTTTAGAGAATAGAAAATTCTAGAGCCTTGGAGAAAAATTTTTATTGTTTCTTGAATGCACATTTTAAAGCTTCAAATATGGTATGTATGTATGTGGAATTAAATTTGCAATCTAAAGCAACTTATTTCACGAAATTTCGTTGAAAAATGAGGGAGTTATGCCCAAAATACCTGACCCCTTTAGTCCACAGTTACTGTTCACACGACATATCTGCAATGGAAGTCATTCAATAATTTATCTACTATATTTGGCTCTTATTCTTATTTCCTTTCCCAATTAAAATAAAAATAGTTATTATTATGCAAATAATGTGAAACTTGGCACCCAAGACAATTGGGACCCAAGGAATTTGAATATGAAGTGATTTTATCTAATGCGTTTTCTTTTTATGAGTTTTAGCCCATTTACACATTTATTCTCACTATTTGCCACATTAATTTATTTAATGCCATATTAACATGTTTGAATCTTTATTAATTATTCTCTTTTTCTCTTCCTTAATCCAAAAGGCCATAGAAAGTTCTAGAATGAAATTATTTTCCAATATATCACTTAAGTGGGTAATTTTGCATCTTAGACCCTGATTAAAACATGAACTGAGGTATTTGTGCACAAACCCATACATTGACATGAATAGAGATCCAATATACTCCAAATCACTAATAATTCCATAAATTCAACATCAAGGACAAAAAGGATAGAAAGAAAGGAAGAACTTAGGAAAAGGGCTAGATTAAGAATGTACCTAGATTTTAGTACGTTACATATATGCATTGTTTGAACCAAAGTTTGCCATCTCTTAGGGACACAAGTAGTAAAGCCAAAAATTGGAAAGATCGGCGTGACACAAAGCACCAAATTGGGAAAATGGATCAAGTCCATTTTGTAAACAACTATGACCAAGCCCCAGATAGGAAGGTCACAAAGAGGTCAACCCCAAATTGGGAATGCTGACATGGCATTAAGCCCTAGATAGGGAAGGTGGCCCGAGCCCAATGTTGGGACATAAAGTAAATAATGTGTACCTTAAGAGAGATGAAGGAAATCTGGGTTAAAGTATTTCATAAGAAAATTATGTGCTTGAAAATGGTTAAATTTGTGATATATCAATAAACTCTAGGCAAGGTAGATCCCTGAGTCAATCCTAAGGTAAAGTAGGGATGCTTAAAGGTTTGTAAGACCTATGAAGTGATCATGCCCTGAGTGCATAAGACAATGGGGCTAGGATATAGGCATCCATGTTGCCCAAGGCCCATGGGTTAGGATATTGGCCACCTTCACGAGTTTATGAGGCCAAGGGGTGAATGTGAGAGGCACTCCCTTAGTCAATAAGGTCCACGAGGCTAGGAAGAGATCACTCCAAAGGTACATGTACCCCTAGAGACCTTGAGGAAAAGACCAAGGCTAATGAGACATGAGGTGTAAATATAAAAGAGTATAAGAAGTCAAGTAACAATGAAACATAAAGGAAGTGGTGCACAAACTCAAGAGTGAGGAAGACATTTGACTTCATGAAATATAAGAAAATCATGGGATTAAAAAGGTATTCATGGTTTGGGATTATGGTTAAGGATAATTCAACCAAACTGTGAAATTCTAAGATAATGGGTGGATACACCATCCCTACTCTTGGAATGGGTTGAACTTTGTATTTGGGCTGTGGCCAAATGTTTATTTTATCTTATTATGAGTGAGAGAGATTGGGTAGACACATGTTATGCTTAAAATTGACATATGGTAATGAATTCCTTTGTGGCGACCGTCTCGTGAAAACAAGATTAACTAATGCGGAAGCGTTCATCAAGAAGCGGATTAGCGAAAATCACTAAAAATTAAAACCTTTTGCAAAGAGATCCACACATAGGAAATCTTTTCCAACAAATTCCATTGTATATCATATACATTCTGTTTCAAACGTACATATCATGTACCATCTCTTTCCAGAGACTACATCATCAGCTGCCTTATAAACATATATGCAGGCAGCATACAAATCTCGGGGCATCAAGCCAAAACCTCAGACTGATATATCAAAAACATTGACTAAAAACTCTGAGGACCTGAGAGTACAGAGACGACACATAGGACTACTATCTATATGACTAGACAGACAATATCTCCACCTGAGATCTTATTGCTGTCCCTGCTGTTGCTGTTGCTGCTGCTCTTTCCCTGTTCTAGGGTTTCTGCTCTGCCTTTCATGCATACCTAAAAAAATGTTTCCCACGGGGGTGAGACAATTGTAAATTGCCCCAGTGAGAGATATAACTCTCCGCCAGAAACATTGTTATAAAAGATTATGAAATTAAACTGAGCAGGGGTTACTTTTACATTATTAGGCAGTATTATTCTTCATAGAACAGAATAAGAAAATCTCCATTTTCAATAAGAGCATTGCATCTACCCATGGTAGACTCGTAGTTCATCCATCTACTTGTAATGAATACAACAGATATGAATAATCATCAATGAACTATAGATATATAACAGAAATGTAACATCAACCAAGTTCTCTAGCATAACTTATTAACACAAATGCTACAAAGAAACATGATACTTGTTACCCAAGCATCACACATGGCTCACAAGGCCATTCATATCTTGTCACCTCTCACTAGGAAACAACTTATTCACATGGCTCACAAGGCCATTCACATCTTGTCACCTCTCACTAGGCAACAACTTATTCACATGGCCCACAAGGCCATTCACATCTTTTCACCTCTCACTAGGCAACAACTTATTCACATGGTTCATAAGGCCATTCACATCTTGTCACCTCTCACTAGGCAACAACTTATTCACATGGCTCACAAGGCCATTCATATCTTGTCACCTGTCACTAGGCAACAACTTATTCACATGGCCCACAAGGCCATTCACATCTTGTCACCTCTCACTAGGTAACAACTTATTCACATGGTTCATAAGGCCATTCACATCTTGTCACCTCTCACTAGGCAACAACTTATTCACATGGCCCACAAGGGAATTCACATCTTATACCTCTCACTAGGAAACAACTTATTCACATGGTTCATAAGGCCATTCACATCTTGTCACCTCTCACTAGGCAACAACAACATCAACGCACAAAAAGCCAATCAACATTTATTATATAAATGTCACAGCCCAAACTTGGCTATATTCATCATCTCATCATACTTGCATGGTTATTAGGCATGATAATAGTCATACAAGATATTTGTCACATCATGTGATACAATAGTAACACCATCATTCCTTAACCAGGAATTAGGGTTCACTATCAAACAGGGCTTATCATTCCCTTTTCCCCAAATTAGGGTTAGGGTTCCCCATTCCTCATTAATTCAGACCCTCTTGAGTTAACCAACTTTATCTTGTATTAAGGTATTTCCCCTCTTAATACATTCCATCACAGAATACTCACCCTTAGCATATAATGCATAGGCCACATAGTAGAATTGTCCAGCTATCTCACATGATATGGACTTATCTTAGTTTAAGGCATGGCTTTATTATAAAGTTGCCTATAAACAATCACAATGATACACCCTCAACTAGGGTTTCACAATGATACACCCTCAACCAGGGTTCACAATAATACACCCTCCACTAGGGTTTCACAAGGATACACCCTCAACCAGGGTTCACAATGATACACCCTCCACTAGGGTTTCACAAGGATACACCCTCAACCAGGGTTCACAATGATACACCCTCCACTAGGGTTTCACAAGGATACACCCTCGCCCATGGTTCTTAATGATACACCCTCAACTAGGGTTTCATAAGGATACACCCTTAACCAGGGTTTGATAAGGATACAACCTCAACCAGGGTTTCATAAGGATACACCCTTAAACAGGGTTTCATAAGAATACACCCTTAACCAGGGTTCACATACCATCTCCCTTCTTTAGAATAGGGATTAATAAAAAGACCATCATATGTTCTCTTCAAAACAAACTCTAAATCAAGCATAGAGTACCACGACCGTGTAACCAAGAACGGTCGTGCAAAGAAAGTCACCACGGCCGTGCTACCTTGCACGGTCGTGCAAAGTGAATCCACCACATGAATCATATTCATATATGAATTCTATTCTTTCATCCTTTCAACTTGATTAGGTCACATCAACCCTTCAATCAAGTTCATACAACTATGATTAACATAGTGTATCAAGTGATTGATCCTATAAGCAATTAGGGATTCATCCCTTAATTGACACTAATCACTTAGGTACTATTAGGGTTTCAACCTATGTACCTTCATTTATTATCATTACTAATAATCATTGGATCAATAGAACATTCATCATCTTAATTCTCAAAGATTCAATCACATTGGACCTCCATTACATAAGGTGTGGGCTCTGATCTCCAAACCATGATATAAACACGATTTAAATGTAGCGGAAATGGTTCGATTAACAACGGAAGACAAAAATCACGGAAAATTAAAACTTTTCGAGATAAGAGCTTGAATCCATAAAAACTTCTTTCATAAAAGGAGATAAACTGTTTACATCTTTGATAATTACTTCTTGAGTAATTATATACAGCATGATACAAAATCTCAAGAACTCAGAATCAAAATCTAAGACCAAAAGACTCCAAGGACCTAAGAGTACAGAGAACACATAGGAATGACTATCTAACTACACAACTCAGCAGTCTAAATCTCCACCTGAGATTTACTGCTGCTCCTGGTGCTGCTGCTGCTGATACTGTCCACCTGCAGACTGATTCCTTCGTCCTCGACGACCACCTAAAAAGGTTGAAATCTACGGGGTGAGACAATTTTAAATAATTGTCCCAGCGAGAGTTATAACTCCTCGCCAGAAGCTTTATTATAACAATTCAAGAACAACATAGGCAATAAAAGCTTTTAAGGTAATCAACAACAGATTGTTATCAATTAGAACAACAACATTTAAGGAATATGAAGAACATGTATACTAAGTAATGTATCTTCAATCAATGTATCTCGTGGATCAACCTAAGCAGATATGCTACGCGGTTGATTATGTTTTACAAACATCATTATGCCCTGCGGAGATGAGGTATACCGCTCATACTCCAACCGATCACTATTAAGTCGCATCGGTATCATACATAGGTCATCAAAAGAGCCGGATTCTTATGACCTCATCTTCCTCAGTCAGTGTGAGGATCAACATGTAGGACATCTAATGTCTCTGCTACTATAGCTTACCAGGGTATTCTGGTACTTCGCTATTAGAGTCACAGTGGCATTCTGTACTCTCTTCGCCATCGAAAGATTTCTTGTTTATCTCTCATCGATTGCGGTATAAAAGACTTCCTCGGGAGATTAGTGTTACATCACCCCGGCATAACCCATAGTGAAGGATTGATAGATTAAGATACATCTACATCAATTCCTACACTAGGATGTAAGGACATTCACATCCATTTTCCCCACATACTCAAAAGTATGTGATCCAGGAGTTCCCATAGGAAAACCTATTTCACCATCATTTAACTCCTGACAATGATGGATCTATGATAAGGGCTCTACATGGTATGATTATACTTGATTTGTTAGGTACATTTTAGTATTCTTTTAACATCATACATGTTTTCAAACATTAATCATTAGAACATCAGTTATGAAAGTAGAATACTAAATGTATCAAGTCTAACTCATATAATCATCATTTCTCAGTCCTCTCATCACAAGTCATCTCTTAAAGCATGACCTTGATGGTATTCATGGCTCTCACAACCTATCAATCTCATAAGATGCTATTAACAAGGCATCAGGATAAATCACTATTCATAAAGCTAACAACATGCTTTCAATGAATATAGTATCATCATCCATACATGGATATGATCATCCTCATATAGGAACCTGCATGGTTAAATCAACTGATAACAATAAATGACTCATTTAAAGAAGTTGTATCTCCCTACTCATACAAGAGCTAGGTTTCCCTGATTTTCATCAATTAGGGTTTACTATTCACCTATTGGTGAATTGATCTCATAACATCACCATGTATGAGAAACATCATTATTAAAGTCCTCAGATAAGATTAAGATTCATCAATTATCATAAATAGGGTTTTCATGATCTCACATAGGTGGATCATACCCTAATCATGTACATTCATATATATTGAAGGTATTTTACTTGGATTTCAACCATAATTGGGATTTTCTCTCTCCTCTTGCTCATAGGTGATGATTACATTCCTCTAGATTGGGTTAGGTCTAATCAACATTGATAAGCCTAGCCAAGTCATCACCATTGTAACCATTGGGGTTTGCATGATAAAAAAGGGTTACCTACTTGAATCCATAAAGGGTATTTTGGTAAAGTTCACCATTGATCATAACATGGGTTAATATACTAACCACTTGACCCTTAATGTCTCTAGGTATCATTAGGGTTTAGGTTGAACAACCATCAAACCATCTAAGCCTTCAAGGCATTAGGCAGACTTATCCTTAAAAATCCCCAATGGGTTTCACACCTTCAACCTTCAAACGATCCTGAGATCGTTTAAGGTTGTAGACCATTTAGCTTTGGTTGACTTCAAGACCGCATGACACTCAAGACCATTTACCCTTAAACGATCTTGAGGTCGTTTGCCCAAGATGGGGTGAAGACCGTTTAGTCATAGTTTGACTTCTGAAGTCGTTTGAGCTCATTCGGACCTGAAGTCGTATGAACTCATTCGGTCCTGAAGTCGTATGAACTCATTCGGTCCTGAAGTTGTATGATCTCATTCAGTCCTGAAGTCGTATGATCTCATTCGGTCATGGAGTCGTATGATCTCATTCGGTCCTGGAGTCGTATGGTCCTAAAAGCTCAAGATCGCATGGACCTCCAAGGTGATTCAAAGGGTAAACTCGATTAGGGTTTCCTATGTTGAAGCCTTCAATTGGTCTCAAGCTTGCTAACCACTTATCAATTGAGACAATTAGGGTTAGCCTTAACCAATTGGTCACTCAATTGATCCTCAATTGATATCCAATTAGGGTTGGAGTTGGTTCAATTAAGGTCTATAAACATTCAACCATCAACACTCAACAATGTGAATCAAATCGAAGTTGATCCCATCAATTGACCTCCAATCGGTCTCAAACTTGGCCCAAACGGTCTTGGGATCGTTTGGATAACCTCGTGACATACTAGGACAATGCCTTGGAGACATCATATGTCTCATGTTGTCTCTACAACTCATAGTTCAGAGAACACAACATCAAGCACTCCTCATCAATGTCTTCCTCGGTATGCTTCCATAAGCATACTTTCAGCCATTGATGTGGTGGGATTGAGTTCATCTGGTTCTGGTATAACTAGGACTTAGAGCTTTCGCTCTTTGATTGAGAACGCTTCTCAATGTCCTAACCAATCGTGGAAGTTTGTCCCATTTAGCTTGTCCTTTACAAGGACCGATCGCAAAGAAAAGTGATTGTTGTTTGTTGCCATTTGTACTATAAAAGGAAATATGCAATTTTAGTCCAAAAACTCAATTTTGACTTATTTGAGTGATTTGAAAAGATGATGATATAATTAGGCCTTTAATTAATTATCACTCCCACTATTTTAGTTCAAATTGATAGCCCTCACCATCAATTCGGAAGATTGCAGCGTACAACCTTCTAGTGGGAAAGATCCTAAAATCCTCTAAGTCATGGACCAGCTAGGGCTGTCACCCACAACTTAAATCTCTCAGGTAGGCAACTCTTTCCAATTGCATCATATGCAACTCTTGATAAGATGTCATATGCAACTCCTTGCCATTATCATCTCCATGCCTCAAGGTGCTAGATCCTATCTAGGTCACCTTGTTAAGTCCGACCCAAAGCAAACACGATGAATATGCACCCTACTAGGGCAGACCCACACATTCATCCTTCATGCTTCCACGAGATAGACGGTGCACCACGCTAGGGCGTGCGCACACTTGGTCGATCAAGCTTTTTACGTGTGTCGCATTTGGAAGGCATCTAAAACTTAATATTTAATGAGGGATATGGTTTTATATACATATACACATCCAATCACCACAATACATAGTACGTATCATATACATGCTATATCCCACAGAAAACATGCAAAACAATAAAAGAGATGATTATGGCCATCCTAATGTGATTCCTCAAGCCAAGAGGAATCATGATCATCTAGGTCTACATCACATGCAACCTGTACAAGATGAACTATGTGCTTTCCCTTTCTGGGTTTGATCAACTCATCACATGACTGATCGGCTCGCCATCAGGCTGGTCGGCTGGGTGCCACCAGCTGATTGGTTGGCTCCTCCAACCGATCAGTTCGCCTGGTCATTGTGCATCTCATCACGGCTGCCACTCGCTCGTATCGCTCCTTGAACTAGTCATCAACCGATCGGCTCACTCCTTGAACCGATCGTCTGGAACGTCAACCGATCGGTTCACGCCTTGAACTGATCATCTCATCTGTCGTCAGGATGTCCTCCGTTCTTTGACATAACAGGAAATAAAATTCTATCATATTTTACATTGTAAAAAGAGAAACCTCAAGTTACATTCGAGTGGAGCAAAGGTAGGAAAGAAATCTCAAATTATTTCGAGTTACATCAGGAATAGGAGAAGGAAGATCGATGCGCAGACCGAGATGCAAGCAACCACATACAACCATACAAAGATAGGGTTTATTGTCCATAACCATGCTATACATCCACCACAAAACTCGTTTAAGGGTGACGCGTATTGAGTGCATTCATAATACATATTATATATGTAAATTGGGATTTGTGGATTTAGGATTGGACATGCATAAAGCCAATTTTATTCGCATCGTATGTAATAAATAAAGGCGACAAACTAAAATCGATCATATCGATAATCCTAAAGTATAGAGCAGTTGACGTGGCTCTGGTACCACTGTTGGGTTCTAGGGGAGGTAGAGAAGGTAGCGGAAACAAAAAAAAATTCTCCTCCCCAAACCCAGAACAAGGAAACGCGTCAACGTCTATACAATAGGAAATGATGGTTTGTGGAATCATACCTTATCCCGAGGCTTGCTCGGAAACAATACCTCATGTCTTGCACGGTCTTCACCTCCGGTCTTGGACGGTGTCTGTGCAGCTCCTGGTCGCACCGGGACTGACAACTCCTGGTCTCACCAGGACTATCGGGATTGACAACTGTCCTCCGAGCGGCAGAAATTTCCCGCCTCGGAAGTAGTCCACACGGACCACCTGGAACTCCAATCTCCTTGTCTCACATGGAATTGGAAGGAGTCGCACCCTCCTGTTGGCGTACTAGTCACCGACACACTCTCCTACCACCAGTCACTTTCTGTAGTTGTCTTTCCCTTGCTGTGCCTCCTTTATCGGGTAGCACTTGCTCGGGCTCTCTCAGTTACCAGAACTAGAGAGAACGACAACTTTACAGAGCAACTGGTTGCACAATGTTGTACTTTGAGAATCCCCCAATACCCCTATATATAGGAGGGTCATGGGACAGGGTTCTCTATCCCGGGCAATGTGGGACTAAAGCAGGAGTAGAAGGGTTCAAGATTTTCTACAAAAACAACCAACTGCGCAACCTGAACCGATCATTTCATTTCTGAAATGGTCGATTGGGGACCTGAGCTGGTCGGTTGACACCTCAACCGATCAGTTGGGACCCATGAAATGGTCAGTTCACTTCTAAACTGGTCGGTTCATGGTCTTGGTCAGTTCCTGATTGACTTTTCCTCTTTTGTTTCTAATTGGTACGTAATACCAATCCTTGTTCCAATCAAATTGGCCAAGTGAAACGAAAGGAAATTTCTCACCAATCCTACTTTCCCAACTTGCTCGGTTGCATCAGTTGAACCGAACATTTCAACACTTGAAGCAATTGTTTCATCCTGTCCATGAGCCGATCGACTCACCACCTGAGCTGATCGGTTCACCAAGCTGAGCCCATCGGTTCATCACATGAGCCGATCGGTTGAGAGTGCAGATTGTGCAGAATTAGTCAATTGTAGTTTCAATCAATCCGACACTCCAATCAATGTGTCCAACACCTTGAACATTATGACATTGAGCTATCAATTAGTTAAGTGTTTAATTGAACTACTAAACTCCTTTAGTAATAAATCTAAACATTGTTTGTGGACAAAACTCCTCTTCCAGGTTAAATCCTATGTGTGTGACCCTACAGGTCCATTTCACGTTGGCAGTGAAAGTCCATAACACTTATGACTTCACAAGCAAAGAGCAGTGCCTAGTCACACATCAGTGCTACCCAAGTGAAATAGAAAGTTGGAGAACAACTTTCAATCCTACAATCTGTGAATGGTGTTACAGTGAATGTATAATTCCTTTGTCACTGATATCCCGAATGAACTCGAGGCATGGAACAGTTATCCTGTCAATGTTCATTGACTTTCTTGATCTCAAAGTAGATCGGAAGATATATGTATGACATCAATATCATATACTAATTCACACATGCGTGCACGCCTTTCTCAATCCTACTCATCAAGTGGCCATGGATATCAAACTCCCTCGGGAGGGACAAATCCCATATCTATCACTCACCCCTCAAAAGCCCCATGTGTCAAAGCCACCCAATCATCACCTTTATAACAACCCATGTTTCAGGACTGCGTTTGATGATGTCAAAGTGTGCCCAACAACATGTGTTGAGTGTAGTGATTTCAGGTCAAAGAATCACACTCACCACCATCACTATGAGTACTGACTGTGACTACCATGTCATGGTTCCATGTGTCAAACTCACAGTGGGTCTGTCCAGTACACTTGTTCTCTAACAAGTACCTATGTGTTTGGTTTGATATCTATGATAGAGTGATCTTTTGGATTCCTTAGATATATAAGAACATAAGTGAACTCTTGTGGGTTTGAGTTGATTTAAGAATTTTAAGTATTTGAATAATGTTTTGAAATAGACCAATGTTGATAGCAGAACTCTGAGTTCATGTCTCCTTGAGGTATTGTAGTGATAATTCAAATAGTAATAGTTTTGGTACCAAGATTTCATCGAAAGTTGATGATATGACGAGGAACCAATGGTTTAGATTCTAAGATATTGAGATATTCCTGGAGAAAAGTATAGATGGTTGAGGTTGTTTAATTGTCTAATATCGATGAACATACAACTAAGATTTAATGTTGTTTTAGACTTAGTTAGGGCGACACTGGTTATCACATGGGTTGCTAATGGATAAAAGAGACACAAGCCTTTGACTAGACGCATTATGCTTTTGAGTAAACAAGAAGAGCAACTAGTGTAACTGCATCTCAGCCACACAAGGACTCAGCAATCCATATTGCATGCCCTGCGGTTATCAGCTATTCGTAGGGGTGAAACACAACTGAGCCTCAACCAAACCCACGTCAAAGTCATGGCCCTAGAGCGAAACTTATGGGCAGTTTCCTTCGTCCGATCGTGGGCTACATGTAGAACCTCTCTCGGAGCATATGCAAGCCTACGGAGAGAGAGAGAGAGACCCCCACACACCTCGATCGCTCCATTGCCAACCGCAGGGGAGAAATGAGATGGAGAAGGACTAGCATGATCAGATCGTAGATGAGTGCTCAAAAGAGGGGAGGCTAAGGAAAGAGACCAGTTAGCCGCGGTGCGGAACAAAGGAAGCAACAGCCATCACTGACGGCTCACGGATCAGGAACAAGATGGAAGTGTTCATCTTGCACAGAGCAGATCAGAGAGATGGATGACGTTGAGAAGGAGAGAAAGGGGAGAATGGGTCAGTCGAGACCTTGTTCACGCGACGAGCGCGATGATGAACGTGTGGACGCAGTGGTGAGATCGCGCAGACCACGGAGCAACACCTCACCGCAGCGGCGGCGAGTAGGTGCGAGTGGAGCTCTAGATGTCTAGCTGGAGACCTGAGTGGCTGGCGATGCTCTAGATGATCAACTGAAGATGATGGAAGCCTTCGTAGGTTAGGGAGGAGAGTTGGATCAGTACCGGTTGCTCGCCGGATCCCTCCTTCACGGCGGCGGGGTTGTGAGGTAGAGGAGCGTAAGACTCCTTGCCTTCATTCTGGTGTGAGGCGACACTCAAGCCCACAACATCAGGCGCGAGGCGAGGCATCCTTGCCGAAGGACAGCCCCACGGCGGCAGATCAATCCCGCGGACAGACCACGTCGAACGAGGGAATGAAGGGGACGGAGAAAGAAGAAAGGATGCAGACCGGCCCATATTACATCTCGAACCGGCTCCAGACCATATGAACCACGGCCCAGTGTGAGGCAGAACCCGTGCCCTGGGTGGACACGTGGCGATTCCGGATTGGCCGCTTAAGGTAAAATGTTCAGTTAATATGCAGATCTTCTAAAATTTGTAGAAAATAGCCTGTTGATCAGAAAATTACAAATAATATACCGAAATGTTCAGAAAAATGCGTAGAACAACCTGGAACAATAAAATCAGGCTTTTTATGCACTAATGACAGTGATATCATGAAAGATGTGTAATGCTCTTATAATGGATAATAAATATCAAATGATGTTCTAAAATTATGGAAAAATGCCAATAAGTCTATAATAATGCTTCTAGTGCACCTGATGTCAGTGATGATCATGTTGATGCACGAAATTATATAATTTGCTTAATATGTCTAATTAGGGCTTATAACCCTAAATAAAATGTATTAAATACACACATGCTCAATAAATGATGAGATTTATAGAAAACCCTCATATCTGTAACTGGAACATAATATATAAATTTGAGATCAGTTATATTCACGAAATCCATGTTATATGAAGATGAACCTTGAAACATGTGATGATACCCTAATTTGAGTAATACATTTAACTTAGAGTTAATATGTATAAATAATGATATGGAACTTGATGTTAGGTTATGTATCCTAATCTGGAATATGAGAACAGTGAGATAATTCTAAGATGAGAATGAAAGTGATAATGTATATATCCTAATGAGATAAAGTGAAACCCTAATATGAGCACGATTAGGGTTAAGAGGAGATATAATATGATGAGAACCTGATGATAGTATATGGTCTTGTCTTGATCAGCGTGTGACAAAGATATAGTTGACATGAGGGATATCTGATGATTAGGTTTGTTCTTGACCAAGGTATGCCATTACCTCTTACTTGGCTTATTATACAATATGCTTGTGTTATATGTGTAGTAAAATACTTGGCATATGATATTGGTTGAAATGATTGTTCTTGTATGATATGTTGCATGATTTTCCATACTTATTGCTATGAACACATGAAACATAAGATATCTGATCCATCATATGATAGCACTAAACTCTTTGGTAGTACAGTGCATTGACAAACATCAAAGCCCTAGGGGCAGATGTAACATCAAAGCCCTAGGGGCAGATGTACGATTTATATGACAAGGCCTAAAGACATCAAAGCCCTAGGGGCAGATGCATGAGATATATGATGGAATTGTGCTTAAAATATGTGTTCTCTTTTGTTAATGAACATCCTTGTGCAAGTATATGCTTTTCTTATATTCCTTTATAACTGCCAAGTATATTAGTTTTATTCTTATTGCCAAGATATGATGAGAGGTAAATAAAAGACACGTAGGCGAAGTCAGTACAATATTCATGAAATATTGTGCTGACGTGTACCACATGTAATCTTTTTGTTTAGGTTGTGGTTATGCTCTTGAAGATCCAGGATAGTGAGAGTTGTATAGCGAGCTGATGTACAGGTGGACCTGTTGTCTTAAGATCCTGCAGTTTAGTAGTAGTACATGTATATGTATAGTTTGCTGTTCAATATGTAATATCAAATGATGTAACAATTCATGTTGTAATTATATGTTGAATGGTGAACATGTGTTGTGGTTTTATTATTGTTCATGTACATGTGCTACTGGTTGTTTCCTTCTGACTCCCTTGATTTTCTTCTTCTTAGCCTGGTGTGGGGTGTTTAAATTGGGATTCTCGCTGAGGTGAGGTTTCAATTTGGACGTCACACATCAGATTAAGTTTTAGAAAATCCGAGGACGTCACAATATCTCTATATCATGACTAATGAGATTATGTCATCAACCAACACCACAATCTAGTCTTGTGTGTCATTGCTATCTATCTACCTTCCACAATGACATCCGACTAGGGACATAACAAGAATATACAAACTCTTAGCATCTGTATGATCTCATCATTCAAGTCCTAAACTTGAAGGCATACGTCATTGAGTACTGTCATTCTCTAGACGTTCAATCTGTTCTATCACTATATCAAATGACTGAACCAGAAAGAATTGGAAGCTTGCCTTTGATGTTTATCAAATCAATCTTAATGTATCCCACCAATCATCCCATGATTGGCTCTCAAGGCATACATACCAACAACCCTAACCCTAGATTAGGACTCAAGTAGGCTTTTATCTAAATAATGTGATGGTGACATTTAGGATTTACATACATGCACATTAAATGATTATTGCTTGGATTCCATTTTGTTGATTGGATTGCTTAAACATACTTGAAGTATGTGTTTAATGATATGTATGGTTCACAACTAAGGTATGTGGTTACATTTATGGCTACCCCAAATATCATTTGTCGGAGTTTGCTGAGTGTCTCCTAAATATTTTTCAAATGAACAGTTGGTTGTTTATTTAAATTCTGTTAAATCATAGTGCCAATATGAGTATCGCATAAAGATGAGAATATGTGAAGAAAATTCCAGTTCATATTTGCAAATAATCTCATGATTAATGTTTTTATATTACTTACACACTTTTGCATGCACCCCACGTACATAGTATATTTAAATATACTGATAATTTCTTTGTTTCATGCTGTTTTAGGTAGATGCAATATATGAAGATGTCAAGACTTGATAAATCAGATGAAATCTACATGAAGGCATTAAAGCTAAGTAAAGGAGGATTAGTTAGATACTTCTTCTTATATGTACAGTTCTGATGTTAAAAATTTATGTAAATGCTCAGAAGAGCATCATTGTACAACTTGTAAGGAATCTTTTAAAATAATGGAAATTATTTGCTATTATTTATTATTCAGTAAAGTGTGGATGCTCAAGAATTTTAGGTAATGACTCTCAACTTTTTGGGTCTTTCCTTAATTGGGGGATGCTGAATAGCGAGGCCGTTACATAATTTAATCCACTTTTTCATTCTCTTATCCCTTTTCTCTCTATTCTTATTTATTTCTTTTCCAATTTGGAAAAGAGTTTAATAAGTGAGAGGAGATTTCCCCCTTTACTTTCTTCTCTCCTTTCTCCCTCTTTCATTTAGTAATTCAAATTCCATGAGAGGTATGAAATAAGGAAAAGAGAGGGGATTCCATCCCCTTTTCTTCCTCCTCTCCTTTCTTTCTCTTTTCTTCATTAATTCAATATCAAGTGGGAGAAGGATTAAGAGGAGGAGAGAGATTTTGTCCCCTTTTCCTTTTCCCTTTCTTATCACTTTCATCAAACAATTTAATTTAAAAAAAAATAGACTAGGAAAATGAGTAGGAAGTATCTTGGTCATAAATTTGACTTCCATCCTTATTTTCTCTCCCATTTATCTCTTTTAGAGCCACATAAGTAAGTCCACCTGATATCTAAATCCAAAAATTCCATAAAAAATTGTAAAACAAATAGGAAACCAGGAAATAAATGTATCCATACCTCTCCTTGGGATAAGCACCCACAAAACTTAGAATTCTTCCATAGTGACCCCATGGCAGACCCACATGGTTCGAGGGCTGTTGGTCCCAATGAACATCACGTTCCTTAAGGCACTACATGCCTATTTAAATTCCATATAAAACAAGATGAACATTCATTCTTTAAAATGATTTTATTTGAACAAAAAATTCACAAATTCCAATAATTCATAATGCTTTCTAGGGAATAAGGGGGAGCTAGCTGTAAACAACTAGCTGCCCACAGTATCTGACAATATTTGGCATGGGTAGAAGTAAGATGAAATTGATAATGATATGATAGTCATAACTACTTAAAATTCTGGCATTACTAATAAAGTGTGTGGTTTCTATTTTTCTATCCATGAAAATGTAGTTAATAGTTTCACATAATACACAATGAGTCATATAAATATACATTGATTATCATGATTCAATATAGTGCCTACCCAAACTATACCTAAATAATTTCTCGATCATTTTGTCCAAACCATCAAACCTCCATTGTTAAGTAATAACAAACCTCCACGCCCACCATATAACTTGGCCCCTTTGGACTCTTGTGAATCCAGTGATCAACTATCTCCTTATTTACATTCAATTTATTAACTGACTAGAGGATCTTCCAATAAACACAAAAACTTCCCATATGCCTTTAGGTTGTAGAAATTGTAACATTTCTTAGTTTATCATGTTTTGATCTAAAACTACTATCTAACTTATGTTTAGGATTTTGATCTAAACTAGTCATCATGATATAATATTAACTACTTAATTAGCTAATCATGATCTAAACTGCTCCTAAACTGTCTATTTCAAACTCAACTACCCTGATTAATTAGCTAAATTTGTCTCTTATGTCAAACAATCATAAAAATTCCATTATTTATATCTATTCAAATGTAGTCTAATCATTTTTAAAACATCTTACTTGATTTAATCTAAAAGGTTCTATCTTTCCCATATTGACTCTTTATTTCCCTTCTCTAGCTTCCCATAGTTCATACTGATTGCTCGAGATGGGTCTTTGTCTTGGGAGATCCTGAGGCAATTGGTATCCCGCAATCTAAAATTTATGATCTTTAGGATAATTATGGGAAAGCCAACCCATCTTTTCCCTCGATTTCCTCTAACTAAAGATCAAATTTTTACTTGATTACCCTCTCTATTTACATTAATAACACAAATCTTTGCTTTTTTTACTCGAGCTTATGAGAATACATTACCATTTTGACGGGTTACGTGGGGGTTCCTAACACCTTGACCACTTGTAAAAGGACTTGTCAAATTTATTTTTGGTCACACATTCTTCTTTCACCCACCCTTGCATGGGTCAAATTTGGATTCTTTCTCTAATGTTATTGATGAATTAAAAATGTATCCTCATTTTCTATTTTTTTGTTAAATTTACAACAATGACTCTGGAATTTATTCTTTTTATTGTTTTTATGATTTTTATGCAAATTCCAACTTAGCCTCTCACATGATTTTATTCTTTTGAGTAAAACATTTTTCCAAATCCAGTTGGGAGTACTAGATGGTATGAGTTTTTTCCTTTTTGCTTTTTTAAGTTTCTCTTTTTTTGGTTTCAATTTTGTTTTTTAGTCTTATTTCATGTTTAAGATTTGTCTAGGTCTTAGATGTGGTGGGATCATATGTTGGGACAAATTTAGTTGTTTATTATTATTTTTTTGTTTTGAGATCTTATCTTAGGGGTTCTCGTGATTATTGGTTTTGAAAAGTCATTTCCTCTTACATGTTTTCATTGCTTCCCTTTTAGGGTTTTCTTCTACTTTTATTGTTATAATTGCAAAAAGATTGATTATTGAAAATCATTTGATTAATTTTTAGGGGGTTTGAGCTCGGGAAAGAAGCCCTTTTAGGAGAAAAATAAATCAAATCCTCTTTTTATTTTTTTATAATGGAATCCACCTCTATGGTCCCATATTTAATGATTCCCGAACTATTTCTTCTGTATCAAGGATCATTGAAATAGGTAATAATACTATTTCTAGTCTTTTAGAGTTGCCATTTTTGCATTCCTTTTAGTGTTGTTGTATGCTCTTACCTTTTAGAGTTTCCATTTTCACATCCTTTTTAGGTTTTCCACAATTTCCCTTTTAGGATTTCCATTTTTTCTCCCCTTTAATGGGTTCTATTTTCACTTCCTTTTTGTTTTCTGCCACTTTACTTTTAGGATTGCAATTTTGTTTCTCTTTTAGGTTTTCCAATTTTACTTCCTTTTTAGCTTTTGTGTCATTTCCCTTTTCGGGTTTCCATTTTCTCTTCTATTTTAGGGGTTTTATTTTCACTCCCTTTTTAGGTTTTCTGTTGCTTTTCTTTCATTATTGTCATTTTTGCTTCCCTTTTGTGGTTGTTGTCTTCATTTACTTTTTTATGATTTCCTCCTCTATCTGTTCAAAGTTGTCATTTTTTCTTTCCTTTAATGGACTCCATTTTTTCTTCATTTTTAGGATTCTCATAGCTTCCCTCTAGGGTTGTTATTTTTCTTCTCTTCCAGGGTAATCATTTTTGCTTCTATTATAACCTAGTTTTTCTCATGTTGTAATATATTTGTTTGCAAATAATGTAATATGAAGAACACATTATAAAGATGTTTCTCTATGTGTCTTGTTTGGAAATTGTGGTTTGAAAGTGCAACTACTCCATATGGTATGGATTCATGCAGTTCACTATTTTTAATGAACCATTAATAGATTTTGGACAAAGAAAGAGAAGAAAATCCAATAATAAAGAAATTACTAAAGACAATTCACAATGGATGTTTTAAATGTAGAATTATGTGGAATAATATAGAAAAGAGAGTTTTCATGCATAAATAAAGGATGATTACTCTAAAAATTGTGGGTCAATAATAATATAAAGATAATGGACAAGTTTCCAAAAGAAATAAGATGTATGATTTTTTAAATAATTAAAAGAGGAATTATCTATCCAGTTTGGCAACACATATTTTGGGGAATCAATAAGTATTATTTTATCTAACATTTTGTATATTGGAAAATAATAATGGAAAGATGGAGAATTCTAGAAATTGGGAGAAAAAGGATATACCATGGAATAATGGTATTGTTTTAAATAATCTTTTTGAAAGGGGGCAAGTCTTGTATTAGAAATGCATCCCAATAAGTCTTAATTAATATATATAAGTTGGAAAGGGCACAAGTGAGTTCCATGGAATAAAGATAATATATTGGAATGATATATCAAAGAGAGAGAAAAGAGTAATCTATAATTCAATATGAAAGTGGTTCCTAAATAGGACCAATTATTTAATGTACACCAAATGGTTAAATGATTTTCCTTAATAGCTTATTGTTGCCAAAACCAAGTGCTGATAGGAACATGATAGCATATTCTCATGACTGTGGGAAATATAAGAGAAAAAGCCAAGGAGTAAGGAGAACATGTTTAATTACTTCCTAAAACATGATGCCTTGCCCTCCTCGTGTGTTAGTGTCTAATCATTAATAGTAAAAAGGAACAAATGTGTAACAATGTAAACATAGATATGAAGAGCAATGGAGTTGGAAGGCATTAAAGGTTGTAATTTGGGAAACAACCCTAAGGAGGCAAGATCTAGGGAAGGCCCATGTAAAACATAGTATATAAGAAGGTGGGTGGTAAACCTTCTCGTTAGATATCTTATCCCCTCCTACTTTATTATCTTTCTCATCTATCTCATGTAGGGTTATACCTATAATACTTATCCATGATCCCTTATAGGATATGACACCCTTTCCTCCATACATTCATAGGTAGGACTCTGGGGATCCTTCGGCCTATGTCCAACAACCTCCCTAGTTTCCATGATGGAGGGTCGTTGACCCCTGACTGGTGATCCCAAGTAGCATGCAGGACAGAGACATTTTCCCATACAAAGAGAGAAGAGTGGAGGGGATATTTGGGCAGTGAAAATGAGGGAAGAGCCCCAATAGCCATCACCCAATGATTGAGAGGCGGTGCTCCGAAGATGACTTTGCTTACAACACCTGTAAAGGCACGATCATAGCGCGTCCATGTAGATGGCACTGCCTCATCGTCATGGATCAATGGGTCTGGTTGCTGAGGTCTTGTGATGGTGTGAGCCTAGTGGGGAGGAAGAACTAAGGAGGGTTCCATGGTGGATAGGGCCGGATCATAGATGGCACAGGGGGCAGTTGTCCTCATCCCGAATAAAGCTCACAAGTGTAACCTGTAAGGCCCCTGACCTGCCTTGAAGTGTTGAACAAGCTCAATTACCATATTTAATTCTTATAACCTTAATATAACTTTATGAGAAGTTTTAATATCACGTGACAAGCTTATGTTTCAAATTTGGTCCAATTGGGACACTATTTGTGCAATTTATGCAACTTTATGTACATATTGGAATTTTCTATAATTTACCCAATTGGGAGGATTTTCTTACAGTTTGTCACAAACGTTATGTTCCTTATATGTTTTATTATCATTCTTGAGCTTTTTGATTCATGGGGTGCTCAATTGTACCTTGGTTTGATGGTGATTCCCTTCAAGGGTGAATTAGGGTTTACCCCTCCATGGATGAGCCACCTTGAAGGCTAACAACCAGTGGTTCCAATGGTTTAGCCAACATCCAATGGTCAACATCTGGTGGTGACTACCTTCGGCCATCCCAAAAGGCCCTAGCTCGATGGTTTTGATAGTTTGGTTCTTTTAAACCGATGAGTCACTTATAAGGTGATCAACTGATGGTTCAACCACCTATTGACCTAGACATGATCAAACAATGGTTTTGGAGGGCCAACAACAGGTGGTGGACCTGGAAGGTCATCAACCAATGTTCTAACGGTTCCCAAAAGCCAGTGGACCTACTGCTTTCTCATCCATGAAAGCTCTAGGCCATGGACACATGGAGAGCTGCTTGGACACCTCATGCTTCTTCTCTTCCTTATCCTCAAGCTTTATATACCTATCCATAATCTCCCAAAAGAAACTTTTGGTCTCTATCACTTCTATCATGCTTAGAGATTTGTCTTTTCTCTATTTTTTGGTGGAGGATCTGCCTAAGGTTGAAGAAGGTGACCGACCTTCTTACTGGAGCAAGTAAAGCTTAGATCTACCCATTTCTAGGGTTTGCAAAGCTACCTTAAGGTGTTCTTGACCAAAATGAGTAAGTTTCTCCTTCTCCCTTTTTTTCCTACTATTCTTCTTCCCCCTGCCTTCCTATAGGTTGGAACTCTTCTGTTCCATGGTAAAAGTTTCTCTAGATCTCAAGAACCCACCTTTCTTGCTTCTTCTATCTAGGGTTTGCTCCTATTGTGGAGAATAGTGATACTGGGGTTTTCTACCTTCTTGCTTGAGTTTTCTTGCTGCTATAAGTCTTTTTTTCTCCATAGAGGTGAGTTTTATAACCCTCTTCACTTTTATTTCTTACTACAAGCATGCTTGCACATGTTCTTGCTCTAAAAATGAAGATCTAGGCACATAAAAATTATGCTTGCTTAGGGTTTCAATTTTTATGGTGTTCCTTGCTTAGTAACTTGCTTTAGATGAACCTAAATGTAAGGAGTGCGATCCCAGAGGGGATCCACTCCCTACTAAAAGTTTGAAGAATAGAACCTCCAGTCCAAACACACCTAAAAGGCATGGCAGAGTGGGTGTAAAATTTTCAAATCTCAATAATGGCATTCAAAACAACCAAAGTGTAGTAGTGGAATAAAAATTAAGACTATATTCAATTCTTCAAAACATTACAAAATTCCATCATATCTCCCATTAAGGTTTTACATGTAAAATACATCAAAGGATCTAAGGTAGAGGAAAATTTAAACCATAACAAGTTTGTCTCTAATCTTTAAACTCCTTAAGCTAAGTCCATAACTTCATGCCATGTCCTCCTTGTCCTTCATCTAGGGTTGGAAGCATACCCTAGCAAGAAGAGAAAAATAGAAGACATCAACAAAGACTGGTATGTGCATATTAAAAAGAAATAGAGAAATACATGGAAAAAATGACATCAAAATAAATACTTCCCATGAAAGAGAAAAGTAGTACCCAAAGGGGTATAAAAGGAAAGAACACAATAAAAGTGATACTTTCCATCAAAACGATAATAAAAGTGGTGCCACAAAATCCCAAATAATCTTTTTGGGCACAAACCCATAACAACCTGCATGCATGTGAGATAAAGTTAGCCCTAGAACAATATAAAGACAAAGTCAGCCAAGTCTCATAAAATTGAAACCTGATAGAGAATGGCACACAACCAAACTCCCAAATATATATAAAGTGGGCCAAACCTAATAAATTTGAAACCCAGGTATGGGGCCACCTCCATCCCAAAAATAACATGAGCATACTGACCCAAGAAAGAAATACACATCTGCCTAAAAACAAATGAAATTATACTACTCTAGTTCTACTGAATCACATAGCATGTTTAATGTAGAGGCAAGTAGAAAGTATAGTTAGATTATACAAACTAGTCACTCCAAAGTGACCAACATATACATCCACCTCATAAGTGGGCAAAAGACATCACATGTCATCATATAGAGTTCCATTATGAACAAAGCATAATAATAGACCAAAAGAATGTCCAAAGAAGATCACAAGATTAGTAACAAATAAGATACTTCACATGAAGCATGTTTTCTAAAAGAATAAGATATTGTGTAGGCTAATGTCCATAGGACTAAGATAAAGATAAAAGTAGGTGAATTGATCAAAAGAATAATTGGGTATGCAAACATACATTAAGAGAGAAGAATTAGAAATTGCTCAATATATAAATAATGTGGGATGCTATCATACCTTACTCAAGAATCTAAACAGTCCAAAGTCAGTCCTAGATCTAAGTCTAGGTCTCTAAAACACCTATGATGCATATATGTAGAATTAGGATTAGGTTTTCATTAATTATTAAAAACCCTAAAAATCTCCTTTTTAATATTTGTGAATTAGGTCATCAAACCACACCATATTTTAGGTTATCGTTTTTTGAGTTTAAAGCATATTTTATTATATTTTGCTAACTTATAGATTATTAGTTACAAATTTTGCAAGTTATTATATAATTAGGAAAGTCCATTAAAAATCACATATGTATAATATTGGATTTTGGCAACAAAACCAATACCATTAGATAAGCTACATTTTTATAATTTCAAGACATATTTTACTCTATTTTTCTGAGCTATAAATTAGTTTTTATGAATTTTAGAGAAATTGTCCAATCGAAAAATTAAGAAAATCCACATCGACGTCAAAGCGGGCCGTGGTGGCCCAATAGGATCTCGCTAACTAAGTTGGGTCAAACACAAGTCAATGCAAAACTTAGTGCTTCAAAGAGATACAACAAAGCATCACAAGACAAAAATACCCCTAATAGAAAATTAAAAGAAAACTACAAACAAAGGGTAACTCTGGGATTCAATTATCCCGATTGATTAGAATCAAAGCAAAGATAGGAAGAACAACTTCTGATGAGAATGCCGGGTTTCACAGCCAACAAAATGGAAAGATCAACTATAAACAATATCACAGGAAGATTTCTCGTCTAAACCAGATTCTAAAGAGCCAAAACACCAGATCTGTGTTTCCCTGTAGCCTAGTTCCAACCTTCTTCCATTATTGAAAGGAGGCAAGAAATTGGTAGCTAAGCACCACAGAGCGCAAGCAACAAACTTAGGAAACAACACCCCAACCAAAACTAAAGCTACAGGTGAAGAAACCCCCTGTCAAGGTGAAAAGACACTTGCTGATTGTTTAAGATGGTTAAAATTGAGAAAAAGGGGCTTTTGCACTTACCGTAGGGAAACCTCAAATTGGCCCACGAGATAGCTTCAGATGGACCCCAGTGCCAATCCCGCATGCTCCGTGAGCCACACAATGGCTAGAGTCAACTTGAGGAACTTCGGGATGCAAATGAAGACTGCCAGAGTAGGGGAGACATGCTCTGTTGAGATTGTGGATGAACCAGTGACTAAGATAGGGCTCCTGTGATCTGAGGATGGTGTATATATGATCATATAGGGTTGCAGAGCCTTGGGATTGTAGAGGATTCTGACAGAGATGGGAAATAGAGGAACACTAAAATCCTTCATCGACTGGGGCTTTGAAGAGGAAAAACCCTAACAAATTGGGGCTAGGGCAATGCATATTCTAGAGAGGAAACCACTGGAACCAAAATCTTGGGAAACCATAAATCAAAGAGAGAGAAACTGGAAGAAAAAGGATCAGGGCACTATACTATTGTTTCCTACTCAGGAGCGGGGGAAGAAGACAACACCTGAGCTGTAGGATTGGAAATTTGATGGTAAAAAACATCACTCGATTAAGCTAGGTGTGACAAGCATTAAACTTGAGAAACTTAGGAAAATCGATATTATAAATGAAATTGATTTAGGTAACTTATATATTTCTTTCCTAAATTCATTTTAGGGATCAAACAAGTCCCAATTAATACCAAATTTTGCAATTAGACTAATTAAGATATAAAGAACCCAATTTTGGCATTTATTTTTACTTTTGAGGACTCTAAGTGTTTTGTTTAATTATTTTAAAGAAAATCACATTTTCTCTTTCTTATCACATTAGATACATATAGAACCCTCCAATTAATGTGAAACTTCACCATTAAGCAAACTAACATCTATGGAATACAATTTGACCATTAATTTTATTCTTTGAAGTTTTTTGCACAATATTTAATATTTTGGCTTTAATTCCACTTTCTCTCTCCTACACATTAAAGATTATCCAAATTAAATGAAAATTCACCCAAAGGCTATTTTAAAGGTTTAGATTATGAATATATGATTATTTGCTATGTTTGGAGTCATTAGATGTTTTATTTCTTATTTTAGAGAAAAACTCATATTTCCTTATCTAAAAGAAATTAGGATAATTATTATTGTGCAAATAAGTTGAAACTTGACTCCCAATTCAATTGGGACCCAAGGAACACAATTTTAACATTAGATTTCTTTTTTAATATTTCCTTTCATGAATTGTACATATTTAAAATTTGTGTCCCATTATTATATTAGTTACCATTTTATTTCATCATTATCACTATTATTCATCCAATTGTATCCCATATGTAAAGATTACAACCAAAAGGGTTATATATAATTAGTGTGCACACAATTCTATATAGTTATCATTTATCTCACATGACATATTTTATGTATCCTTTACTGGTTTAGAAATTAATATGAGAGCATTAAGTCATATTTGTTTGCAAGCCTAATCATGGGCATAGCTAGGCTTCTAATGTTATCCTTGTTTCGCCAGACCTAAATAATCAGGCCTACTATCCTCTAAGACATATTATCAAGGTTAAGAGGCTAGGTTTTGGTTTGTTACATTGAAACTCTATGCACAACATTCCTAAGGTAGAAGATGACTTAGATCAGGCCTATATGGTAACTGATGGTGCTTAGCACCTAGCAACTGATGGCTTATACTTAGGTTTAAGGGCTGATTTTCATTTCATAAATGAATTGATGGATAACCTTGCATGGCAACTGATTGGTGATGTCATCATGAAAACTAATGGTGATGAATAATGATGACTACTGATGGTGTCAACCAATGGTCACACCTTAGGTTAGCTATAGGCTCCTTTAGAAACTTATCAATCAATGGTTTAATGCCCTATAGATGGCATCGATGATGGCAGCTTTAATTCAATATCTGGTGGTAATAAATGATAGTAGTGCTGATCCTATCAACCGATGGTAACCCAAGATGTCACTATTGATGATGAATTAGGTCACCACAACTGATGGTGAGGCAAGGCTTCAAATGTAGCATCAATTCAGACCCTAACAATTGGTTTCTTGATTTGATTGATTCAATGATTGGACCTATACTCAAATTGATAATTTTGAATAACGAACCTGACTAAATGGAGGAGAATGGATGCATTAATATCCAATGGATTAGAATTAATCGCATAGTATTATATGTCGGTCCTAGTGATGAGAATTTGATGGTCCAATTCCCTTAATTTGTAGTCTTACCTTTTCCCTTATATGAATACATTTAAAAAATCACTATAATAAGTGGATATGTAATTCTAATATGATATAACTTGTCACATCTAACCATAGTGTAACTAAATGATGGTGAATGGTTATAATAAACCCTCTTGAATGTTTAATGTGACAATGCATTACACTCTTCTTGTGTTGAAACCTCAATGTAGTACTAATTGAATATCATAGTGCCTTGCCATGTTAAAATCTATGGGACACCTGTGTACTGATGATCTTTTGAGCCTTGTTTAAGGATTAGAATGGTAATGATGATCTTGTGGGGATTGATGTGATGGTTTTTAAGACCTTGGGGGCATGATTGAGCCCTAATTGAGGTGAAATCCTCTTCGTAATCCAATACAGGATGGAACCCTATAACTTGTGATAAGAATTTGGTACCTTGTATTGGTATGGTGACAAGTGTGGTCCATTATATTGTAATGAATGATAGTATGTGGTATTGTGATTAAGATTTATACGTCAAATGTTTTATATCTTATGAAGTTGCAATACATATTCTCTTTCTATAAAGGAATGCCCATTTGAATGATGAAGCCTTAATTCACTCAAATGGAAATAACTAATCAAGTAAAACCCTAATCATGTAGAGCCCTGAGCCATATAATCATATTCATTGTCAAAACTTGTTGGATGGTAAAATGAGTGTTCCTAATGGAAACTCAGAGTGCATATTGTTGAATATGCATGATACTTATTATCCTAACCTCAAGTGTTTAGGGAGGATGACTGTGGTCATACCTAGCCCTCTTTTTGAGAAGAGCTACGGTTGTGTCTTAGTGATTATCATGTGATAAAGGTTTTTCTTTACATACCTTTGTTTCTAGCGCTATGACCTGTACCAAGGTGGGCTAGTTGTTTACAGGATTATGTGTTGTTGTTTTACAGTTTGAATAAAATGTCACTACGGTGCAAAATCGTACTAACCGAGTATGGGGAAGATCTGGGAGTTTGACTCTTTCTAGATCTTATATGGAATTGATTGCGACCAATCGGTGGTTAGTTGTACTTTGAGTGGTACGAATCAAACTCCCCAGGGCATAATAAAAGATGTAATACATGCTATGTAGTATATCTGTTAGGGTTAAATACGTTTCACATTGGTTGAATTAGCCCTTACCTTGCCTTGATACTACATAGTTCTTACATGATGTAGACTTATGAATATGAGTAATTCTACTTGATGCTAAAGCTTATTTGCTTCATATGCTTAAACTATTCAATCTTCTCAATTACCTATTTATTACTCCAATTGCTCAGTTTATTTACTATTATAACTAATATCTGTTGGAGAGAGTTATGTCTCTTCCTGGGACTGGGTCTCACCCATGCGTCACCACATCTTTTTAGGTGGTCGTGGGAAGTGTGGTTGAGATCGTTCTATGGAAGAGGAGCTTCCTGGTGATCAGTAATCATAGAAGGTTGGACAACTGTAGTTGTTAGTAGTAGAGTCCTAGTGTCATTCCTATACTCTCGAGTCCAGGTATGGGATATGTTTTCTAGATGATATACTTGTATCGAAATGATATTTTGGTAGTATTCTAGTGTTTATATATATGGCAATTACATGTGAAATGTATTTGGTATACAATATGTGGCTGAGGCCATTGGAAACATATGTATTACCTTTTATGGTATATGAAAATGAAAAAAATGGACCTTTCTGTAAATGTTTCAGAACTTGTTCATGATGTGTAATTTAGTTTTAATTCTTCCATTTTTCTGGATATGTGATTAGTTAGTAGTTAACCATGTTTTATGCTTTGAGTAATCTCATTTAGCATGATGAGGTGTCACAATTAAGTTGGTATTAGAGCTTTTGGTTCGCTGAGTCTATAGGGACATAGGACTTAGGTTTGAGTATGTTCTTATGTATCCAAAATGTCTGATCATAGCTTATACTTATGTAGATATGTATAGAGAACACAAAGAACAGGCCGAGAGTATCTATGTTGCACCAGGAGGAGGTGCAAGGAGGAAGGCACATAATGATAGAGTGCTAGAGAAAAGTACGAAGCATCCCACAATGCCTCAGATAGACCCGACAATAATGGCCAATCTGTAGTTTTAGTCTATCTTTAGATAGATGATGGCCACAATTACACATATAGTGGACATAACACCAACAAATCAAGTTAGGGCATATGTCACTAATGTGGAATCCTAGGGAGTCGTGAAGACTTTTGAAGGTCTTAGGCGTGTTGGGGTGATTGAGTATGTTGGTACTTCTGACCCAATAGTTGCTGACATGTAACTGAATGAGCTCGAGAAGGCATTTAAGATTTTGAACATCCCTGAAGAGGACAAAGTTAAGCATGCTATTTACCTGTTAAATGTTAGTGCTAGCCATTGGTGGGCCATAGAAGAGGAGAAAAGGCTAGGAGTTGTGATAGGATTGGAGGAGTTTTGGTGAGAATTGTTTCGCTGATACTTCCCAAAGACATACCTAAATGAGAAAATCTCTCAGTTTGAAAAGATTCAACAAGCCGCGACGACTATTAATGAGTATGAGTAAAAGTTTGTGGAGCTTCTGAGGTGCTACCCTCCCATGGCATCTACAAATAAGGAAAGGAACTGTAGGTACAAGACGGGCTTAAGTACAGAGTTGACTACAACAACATCAACTCTAGAGAATAGGGAAATATTTTGCACCAATCTGTAAGGCAGATTGAGAGGTCTGCCATAGAGAAGTGCAAAGCCAATGCTAATAAGTGATTGACTCAATTCTAAGGATAGTCTTCTAGAGGCTTTAAGAAGCCAAGGTTTTCTTCACAACAGTCGCAACAAAAGTTGACTTTTAGTGAATAGAGGTCTTTTACTCCATCCCAGTGGACCCCGAGTAGGGGTAAATGTCACAATTTTCCACATGCAGAAGCTCACATTACTTCATCAGTTTTAGTGACAGGGCTGTCTAGGCCACGGTATGAAAGTAATGCATGTCATAAGTGTGGATAGGTAGGGCATACAAATTGGTATTGTCATGTGAAAGACGAGGAGGTGACTCAACAAACAAGGTAGAGTTAGGAGGGTTTGCAACAACGACAGTTTAACACTAGTAGTGGTAGAGGATGCAATCAAGCATTGCATGTAGGTTCCTCTGGATAATCTAGCAGAGGATGTGGGTAACAACATGCAACGACTAGGTTCTATGCTATGAGCCAATCAGAAGTAGTGGTCAATCCATGAGTCATGAAAGGTCAAATGGAGTTAATTCATTCAAATTTGTCTGCTTCTTGTTTCGTATATGTACTAATTGACCCAGGTGTGACACACTCTTTTGTCACCAAAGAGGTGATACATAGTTGTTACTTTCCTTTTAATCATAGATCTGATAGTCTTTGATTAGAGACTCCTTTGGTTGGTTCCAAAGAGTTGCAGGAAGTGTGGTCCTCTTGCATTTTTTCTTTCTCAGGACACAACATTTAAGTGGATATTTTACCACTTGACATGCATTGGTTTGATGTGATCCTAGGAATGGATACCTTGGAGAAATACAAGGTCATGAAGGACTGTAGTTCCAAGATAGTGACATTTCATGATGGAGATATCTCATGTAAATTCCAATGTGATAGGAAGATTCTTCCCACGTGTTTGATGTCAGCTATGACAGTGAACCAGTTGATGAAACAAGGATGCGAGTGTTTCTTAGCACATGTTATGGATACCAAGAGGAGAGGTCCTAATATACAAGAGGTACCAGTGGTGTGAGAATTTGAGGATGTCTTTCCTAAGTAATTTCTTGGAGTTCCCCCTCCTACCTAGAACACAACCCATAGCACAATCACCATACAGGATGGCACCGGCAGGGATGCATGAGTTAAGGAAATAGGTACAGGAACTATTAGAGAAGGGTTTTATCAGACTGAATAATTCTTCTTGGGGTGCTCCCATGTTGTTTGCCAAAAAGAAAGATAGTTCCATGAGGTTATGTATAGAATATAGATAGTTGAACAAGGTGAAAATAAAGAATAAGTATCCATTGCCAAGGATTGATGATGTTTTTGATCAGTTGAAAGGTGCGTCCATGTTTTCAAAGATAGAACTCAAGTCAGGTTGTCACCAGTTGAGAATAAAGGCAAATGACATACCCAAGTCAACCTTGAGGACTAGGTATGGTCATTACAAGTTTGTGGTTATGCCATTTGGGATAACCAATGCACCTGCAACCTTTATGGATCTAATTAATAGGGTGTTTAGACCTTATCTAGATCAGTGTGTGGTCATGTTCATAGATGATATCTGAATATATTCAAAGGATAGTAAGAAAGATGAGCAACACCTTCTCCAGGCATTTACTTTGTTAAGGAAACATAAGCTATATGCTAAGTTCAGTAAGTGCAAATTCTGGATGTCAGAAGTGTCTTTTCTAGGACATGTTATATAAAATAAAGGTGTATGTATTAACCTCAAGAAGGAGTCTATATTAGAGTGGAAACAGCACAAGACACCGACAGAGATTCACAGTTTCCTAAGTTTTGTAGGATGCTACTGGAGGTTCATTAAGGATTTCAGTGTTGTAGCGCTACCCCTAACTAGGTTAACCAGGAAGGATGTTACTATTGCTTGGAATGACAAGTGTCAACATTAATTCTAGCAGTTGAAAGAAAGGTTGACCAGTGTACTAGTGTTAGTGCTACCAGAGCAAGGGAAAAGCTATATTATCTTTTGTGTTGATTTGAAAAATTGGTTGGAATGTGTATTGATGCATGATAAGAACATGATTTCCTTTACTTCTCGACAGCTTAAGAAACACAAGGAGAACTACCCAACACATGATATAGAGCTTGCAGTGGTGGTCCATGCCTTAAAGTCTAGAGACACTACCTTATGGAGAAAAGTGTGAGATCTTCACCGACCACAAGAATCTATAATTATGTTCTCAAAGCAGGAGCGAAATATGAGGTAGAGGAAATGGATGGAGCTGATTTAGGATTATGATTGCACGATAGATTACCATCCAGGAAAAGCAAATGTGGTAGCTGAAGTGTTGAGCAGGAAGTCATCTTCATCATCATCTGCAGACAATGTACAGTTGTATTCCTTGGTGTGCCATAAAGGGGATATGTTAGTGTCACTTTGCCAGATGAATGTACAATTAGAAGTTTCTTTACTGGTAAGACTATTAGACCAATTACAAGTTAAACCTACTTTGAGACAGAAGATTCATGAGGAACATAGAATGATTCTGTGATACAAAATATTTGATCAGAGTTATGTAGTGAGAAGCATGATGGATGACGGTACCGTTTGTTTACACAATAGTATAGTGGCTCCTAATATTGATGGGTTTAGGAAAGTGGTACTGGAAGAAGCTCACTCCTTGATGTATGCGATGCATCTTGGAAGTACCAATATGTATCACAACTTGAAAGACTTGTATGGGTGGCCTGGTTTAAAGCATGATGTGGCAGAGTTTGTTGCCAGGTGTCCAATTTTCAGTAGGTGAAGGCTGAGTATCACAAGCCTGTAGGGACATTACAACCTTTACCGATACCACAATGTAAATAGGATCATATTACCATGGACTTTGTGGTTGGTCTTCCTAGGACAACCAAGGGTCACGATTCCTTATGGGTGATAGTGGAAAGATTGACTAATTCAGCCGAATTCTTTCCATTCAAAATGATGTTTACAATAGAAAAGTTTGCACAAGTTTATGTTCATGAGATAGTACGGCTGCACAATATTCCAGTTACTGTAGTTTATGATAGAGGTCCACATTTTACAAGTTGGTTTCGGGAACATCTACATTCAGCAATGGGAACACAATTGAGATTCAACACAACTTTCCATCTGTAGATAGGTGGCCAGTCTGAAAGGACTCTTTAGAATTTAGAAGAACTTTTAAGGGCTTGTGTATTGTAGTTTCTTGGTAGTTGGGATATACACTTGAGTTTGATAGAGTTTCCTTATACCAATAGTTATCATAGGAGCATATATATGGCTTGTTATGAGGCTGTGTATGGGAGACATTATTGGTCTCCTCTATGCTGATATGAAACTGGTGAATATCAACTCGTGGGTCCTGAGCCTGTACAATAGACTACAAAGAAGATTAAAGTGGTACAACAACAAATGAAAATAGCTCAGGATAGACAAAAATCCTATGAAGATAACCATTATAGACCGTTAGAATTCAAAGTAGGGTACATATTGTATCTCAAGTTCTCTCCTTGAAAAGGTCAGATAAGGTTTGGGAAGAATAGTAAGTTGGCTCCTAGATCTATGGGACCATACCCTATCTTGACTCATGTTGGTAAAGTAGCATACAAGTTGGAGCTACCGATAGATCTACATAGGTTACATAATGTTTTTCATATCTCTATGCCAAGGAAGTGTCATCCAAATACAAAGCAGATAATCCAACCGGTAGAGGTTGAGTTAGATGAGGATATTTCTAATGTTGAGGGTCCTGTGTTGATCCTGGATAGAAGAGTGAAAAAGCTGAAGAAGAAATATATAGTGATAGTGAAAGTTTTGTGGCATCACCATGGTGTATAGGAAGCCACGTTGGAACTAGAGGATGAGATGCATAGGAAATACCCATCTCTCTTTGCATAGTATTTCGGGGGCAAAATCCTTGTTAGGGGTTTATTGTTGTAAGGCCCCTGACCTTGCTTAAAGTGTTGAACAAGCTTATTAACCATAATTTAATGATTATAACATTAATATAATAATTTATAAGTTTTAATATCATGTCAGAAGCTTAAGTTTCAAATTTGGTCCAATTTGGACACTATTTGTGCAAGTTATGCAATTTTATGTACATTTGGGGCTTTTCTGCAATTTATTAAAAAAGGGATGGTTTTCCTAAAATTTTTACATGATATATGTTCCTTACATGTTTTCTTATCGTTCTTGATCTTTTTGAGTCATGTAGTGTTCAATTGTACCTTGGTTTGATGGTGATTCCCTTCAAAGGTGAATTAAGGTTTACCCCTCCATGGATGAGCCACCTTGAATGATAATAATTGGTGGTTCCACTGGTTTGGCCAAGATACGGTGGTCACCAGATGGTGGTGAAAATCATTGGTCATCTTATAAGGTCCTAGGTCGATGGTTTTTGCTGGTTTGGTTCACTTGAACCGATGGTTCACTTATAGGGTGATCAACCGATGGTTCAACCACCTATTTACCTAGACATGACAAATGATGGTTAGGGAGGGACAACATCCGGTGGTGGACTGGGAGGTCATCTACCTATGGCCTAGCAGTTCCCAACATCCAATGGACATGCTGCTTGTTCATCCATGAAAGTTGTAGGCCATGGACACATGGAGAGCTGCTTCGACACCTCATGCTTCTTCTCTTCCTTATCCTCAAGCTTTATATACCTATCCTTAAGCTCCCAGACAACACTTTTTCTCTCTATCACTTCTCTCCTACTTATATCTTCATCTTTTCTATGTTTTCTAGTAAAGGATCTACCCAAGGTAGAAGAAGGTGACCGACCTTCTTGCTTGAGCAAGTGGAGCTTAGATCTACCCATTTCTAGGTTTTGTAAAGCTACCTTAAGGTGTTCTTGACCAAAATGAGGTTTATCCTTCTCCTTTCTCATTTTTCCTGCTGTTCTTCTTCCTCCTACCTTCCTCTAGGTGGAAACTCTAATTTTACATGGTAAAATTTTCTCTAAAACTCAAAAACCTACCATTCTTGCTTCTTCTAACTAGCATTTGCTCCTTTTTTGGAGAAAGGTGATACTTGGCCAAGTTCAGAGGTTCTTCTTGGGTTTTCTACCTTCTCACTTGATTATTCATGCTTCTAGAAGTCTATTCTTCTCCCTAGAGGAGAGTTTAATAACCTTATTCACTTTTATTGCTTACTACATGAAATGTCTATTTCGAGAAAACAAGATTAACTAATGCGGAAGCGTTCACTAAGCATCGGATTACCAGAAATCACTAAAAATTTTAAACTTTTTACGAAGAGATCCTTTAAAGGTAAAGCTTTCTCATAAAGCAACATGATAAGTTGTTTACAACTGATCCATCAGTAAAACTCTGTAAGGCAAGATACAAAAGTCTCTAAGGACTGGACCAAAAACTCGAAAGCACTAACTATTACTCCGAGGACCTGAGAGTACAGAGACGACATATAGGACTCTAACACTATCTACACATGACATAGCAGCCAATGCCTCCACCTGAAGCTTCACTGCTGTCCTTGGTACTGCTGATGCTGCCCTTCACCTATTGAAGGATTTTTGCCTCCTCGCCCACGTCCACCTAAAGGTTGAAATCTACGGGGTGAGACAATTATAAAAATCGTCCCAGCGAGAGATATAACTCTTCACCAGAAGCATAATTATTGCAGCATAAGAGAATAAATGTACACAAAGAAGTTATGTATATTTGAGAGTAGTTAAAACAATGTTTAACAGATTAAACTATTCTTTCTACTAAAAGCAATGCAACTATAAATTGATAAAATCACATGTCACTTATCACATCACTAACTCCCTTCAGACTTGGATCATATATCCATTTCCTGGCATTATTATTTGGGAAAGGATGGCCTGTAGCCATACTCCTTCTCCCAAAGTGTTAGGATTCCAACTCCACAACATATCTGCATAACTTGTACATATGATATCAGACTTAACATTACTTATGTAATACAAGGGTTATTTACATTCATAACCCATTAGTCTGTAGTTAAGCTTTTCATAGGATTATTCCGTAATAGAATTTCACAAAGAAACACTTTGGTTTAGGTCATACCTCATATTTTTAATATTGGGATATCAATCCCTAACCATCTTATTAATATGAAATCCGGAATGTGGGAGTTCAAACCCCTGGACTAATCATAGCATTTGTTACCAAGTAACATCTCATTTTATCTGGTTATCTAAATAATATGACCTTTGATGATCAACAAATCATATTACTCGTGGCTCATTCAACCTATCAAGCTCATATGTTATCACTTACCAGATAACATGACATTTAGTTATACTCTTGAATTATAGGTAACAAGTGTTCTTAATGCAATTAGCATTATAAATCTTACCTGGATCTGATCACCTCTATATGAAACCTGTCAAGCTTAACTTTTATCAGTTATTCCATATACTCCCACATACTCTAAAGTATGTGATCCAGGAGTTCCCTTTGTAAAACCTGTTTCACTATTATTTAAATTCTGACAATGATGGATCTATGATCAAGGCTCTACATGGTATGATTATACTTGATTATTAGGTACATATCAGTATTCTTTTAGCATCATACATGTTTCCAAACATTCAAGTACTAAACATGGCTATAACAGAAGAATACTAAATGTACAAGTATAACTCATATCAGTTATCAACTGGATATCAATTCTTAATCATCTTATCACTATGATTCAAGAACATGGGTGCTCACACCCTTATATCATCATAACACTTGCTATCAAGTGCCATATCAGCATCAAGTCATCTATTAGCATGACCTTGATTGAAGCAATGTATATACTTTTCACATATCATTACTCTAAAAGCTTATAATTGTTTTCAAGGAATATGACATCATAACTCATACCTGGCTATGATTACCTCATAATATCAACTTGTATGACTTATACAAATAAGGACATGCATATATAACAATGTCAGCACAATACCAAAACTTCTCAATTTCATAATAGGACACCACGGCCGTGCCACCTTGCACGGTCGTGCAAAGTAAGACTACCACGGCCGTGCTCCCTTGCACGGTCATGCAAGCTAAGGCTACCACAGCCGTGCTCCCTTGCACGATCGTTCTACATAAGATCATTCCATGATTCATATTTATATATATATATATATATATATATATATATATATATAAATATATGTATTCTAATCTTTCATTCTTTTAACTTGATTAGGTCACATCAACCCTTCAATCAAGTACATGCTACTATGGTTAACATAGTGTATCAAGCTATTAATCCTATAAACAATTAAGAATTCTCCCTTTAATTGGTTCTTAATCACTTAGGTATTATTAGGGTTTCAACCTTCACACCTTCATTGATTATCATTACTAATCATTATTGGATCAATAGAACATTCATCATCTTAATTCTCAATGATTCAATGACATTGGACCTCCACTTCATAAGGTATCCAATTGAATTAGGGTTTCCAATGTTGATTCCTTCAATCTTTGAATTCATGGAACCAATCATCAATTAGACCTATACTCATACCTTAATTGAGTTTAATAGGTCAACCTTCAACTTATTTGTCCCTCACTTGACCCTCAATTGACCATCAATTAGGGTTTAACTCAATTGAATTAGGGATTGGAATCAATAACCCTTCAACATATTTCAATGTGGGACTAATTGATTTGAACCTATTGAACCATCATTTCATTGGGACATGACCTGACCCCAAACGGTCTTGAGGTCGTTTGGATGACCTCCAAACGGTCTTGAGACCGTTTTCCCATCATATCATCAAAAATCCAAGTCAACCAATTAAGGTTTGGATCATTGGATTGATCACCAAAACAACAATTGATTACATTCCAACTTAGTATCATTGGATCATCAATTGCTTAACCATACTCACCCCTAGACCTCCAAACGGTCTTGGGTGACCTCCAAACGGTCTTGAGACCGTTTGGATGAGTTCCAAATGGTCTTGAGACCGTTTGGCTCACCCTACCCTTGGATTCTAGTGAAAAATCATAAGGGTTTGAGCTATTGAGTTGATCGTCAAATCAGCAATTGATTACCTTGTAATTGTGTACCTTTGGACCTTCAATTGGTCAACTATACTTGACCCCAGACCTCCAAACGGTCTTGAGTGACCTCCAAACGGTCTTGAGACCGTTTGGGTGATCCCCAAATGGTCTTGAGACCGTTTGGGCCAATCAACCCCAAACAATCAACTCAATTCAATGCAAATCCAACACTTAGTCGATTAGGGTTAACACCATATTTTTTGTCCTTCAAACACTTAACCATATCCAACCCTAGACCTCCAAACGGTCTTGGGTGACCTCCAAACGGTCTTGAGACCGTTTGGGGGATCCCCAAACGGTCTTGAGACCGTTTGGGCAAGAAAACCCAAAAAGTCATATCAATCAAGTTGAAAGGCAGCACTTAATCCAATTAGGGTTTACATAATTGATTGGCCTTCAACTCACGATTCTTTTGGAGTTAATCCCTCAAATTTGGAGGGTTATTAACTAACATGATTATGAACAGGAATCCCAAACGGTAAACGCTTGGTCAATGCCCTCAAATGGTCTTGAGACCGTTTTCCCGAAACGTTCAATTAATCAAATTGGAAAATCAGAACTTAATCCAATTAGGTTTATCCAATTGTATAGCCTTTAACTCATGATTCCTTGGGAGTTAACCTATTAAATTTGGTGGGTTATTATATCACATCATTAGGAACAGTAATACCAAATGGTCCATGCTTGGTCAGCGCACTCAAACGGTTTGAGACCGTTTTCCCAAGAAGTTCAAGTTAAACAGATTGGAAAATCAGCACTTAATTCAATTTGATTTGCCTAATTGATTGGCTTTTAACCTACGATTCCTTTGGAGTTAACCCCTCAAATTTGGTGGGTCATTAGCCTACATAATTATGAACAGAAATCCCAAACGGTACACGCTTGGTCAATGCCCTCAAACGGTCTTGGAGACCGTTTTCTCCAACCGACCTTGTGAAACCGTTTGCCCCTCAAACGGTTTTGCAAAACCCCCAAACGGTTTTGCAAACCGTTTGGCCAAGGGTGCAAGACCGTTTGCTAAAGTGACATAGGTATTCACACCCCCCTTCTTCTACCTCCAGATCCAGGTCTGTTCCCCATGGTTTTAGATGCAAGAAAGCAAGGAAGGATGGGGGAAAGAAGAACAAGCTACTTTTGCAAGTACAAAGATATGCATAAGAAAGCAAAAGGTTTAGAGTTATAAAACCTGCCTTAAGGTCATTCCTTGAGCTCCAAGCTTCCAAGATTCAAATCTTTAATGGTGTATTGAGCTCCACAGGTCGGCCAAGGGTGTTTCTCCAAGGAAAGGTTGGGAAAAGATGGCTAGAAAGAAGAAACAAGTAAGGAAGACCATAAAACCAACCTTGCACCATGAATTCCTCCATGAATTCGAGCAAGATGATGATCAAAGCTTACCTAGAACTGCTTGGCTGTTCTCCTCTTCTCCAGAGCTCTGTCCTAAGTTGGTCTAAGCAAGGGGATAAGAAAGGAAGTGAAGGAAACGATCCTTGCTAAGTGAGAAAAGGTGTATATATACTTTAGGTGAAATTCAACATAAGGACAACTTGTTTCTCCATTTCTCCTCTAGGTCCTTCTCTTATTATAAACCACGTTTCTCCCTTCCATACTTAAGAAAAACTCATCTTAAACCCAAGGTCTAAAGGTGAAGAAAGCCAACTTCTTACTAAGTTGCACATATAGAAGGGTTATTAGACTTATAACTTGATCATTTAATTTATAAGGGTTATCATTCTTATTTAATTATTCAATTGAAGTGACCTCTTCATCATTCTTACTCTTAATGATGCCAAGAGTCATAAAAGATACTCTAGAAGGTGCATTTTACAAGTTGCACCCCATATTTTGGGTAAATTGCACTTTACACCAAAACTAGAGTTTTAAGTACAAGGATTGCTCCACAAGCTGCATCTTGGTGCCCAAGGTTGGAGAATCCATCATAATTTATCATATTCATTCTTATGATGTCTCAACACCAAAGGAACATCTTAAAATGTGCAATTTGTAAGTTAACCCCTTTTAATTGGGTAATTTGCACATAGGTCCCTATATTACAAAACAATATTACAACATTGTTCAAAAGGGACAGAAATGGAAATGTATGTTCCTTAGGAGATTTAATTACATACCAAAAGATAATCACAAGTATCTAATTACATAATTAAGCAAAACACCTAGGGTTAGTTCATAACCCAGGCCAGGGATGTTACAACAACATTGTTTTAAAAGGACAGAAATGAAATTATAGATTCTTCTAAAGCTTAATGACATATCAAGGGGTAATCACAAGCCTTTAATCATATTTTAAGAAAAACATCTAGGGTTAGTTCATAACCCAGGTCAGGGATGTTACAACAACATTGTTTGAAAAGGACAAAAATGAAATTATAGATTCTTCTAAAGCTTAATTACATATCAAGGGGTAATCACAAGCCTTTAATCATATTTTAAGCAAAACATCTAGGGTTAGTTCATAACCCAGGTCGGGGATGTTACAAATTATATCCCCCTAACAAGGATTTCATCCTCGAAATCTCAGATAAAAGGAAGCAGATATTATTTAAGTATCATATCTTGGCAATCAATTAATTTGGAAACATTCACTAAGAAGGTTCACTAAGCAATTTGTCTTGGAGGATTTCACTAAGTAAATTTACTAAGTGTATTGTTTCAAAGGCTTTTACTGAAAGAGTTCGTTAAGTATATTCACTAAGTATATTCACTAAGTTTGCTCACTAAGTATTCACTGAGTAAGTTTACTGAGTATATTCACTAAGTATGTTCACTAAGTTTGCTCACTAAGTATTCACTGAGTAAGTTTACTGAGTATATTCACTAAGTATGTTCACTAAGTTTGCTCACTAAGTATTCACTGAGTAAGTTCACTGAGTATATTCCCTAAGTACATTCACTAAGTTTGCTCACTAAGTATTCACTGAGTAAGTTCACTGAGTATATTCACTAAGTATGTTCACTGAGTATTCACCGAGTATATTCACTAAGTATGTTCACTGAGTATTCACTGAGTATATTCACTGAGTATATTCACTAAGTATGTTCACTGAGTATTCACTGAGTATATTCACTGAGTATGTTCACTAAGTATGTTCACTGAGTATTCACTGAGTATATTCACTGAGTATGTTCATTGAGTATTCACTGAGTATATTCACTGAGTATATTCACTAAGTATGTTCATTGAGTATTCACTGAGTATATTCACTGAGTATATTCACTAAGTATGTTCACTGAGTATTCACTGAGTATATTCACTAAGTATGTTCACTGAGTATTCACTGAGTATATTCACTGAGTATGTTCACTAAGTATGTTCACTAAGTATTCACTGAGTATATTCACTGAGTATGTTCACTGAGTATTCACTGAGTATATTCACTGAGTATGATCACTAAGTATTCACTGAGAAAGTTCACTAAGTATATTCACTAAGTATGTTTACAAAGTATGTTCACTAAGTATTCACTGAGGAAATTCACTGAGTATGATCACTAAGTATTCACTGAGGAAATTCACTAAGTATATTCACTAAGTATGTTCACAAAGTATGTTCACTAAGTATTCACTAAGATCCTCTCATTTAATTTTTCTTATACTCCTTAGATTGTTTCAAAATAATTACCTGATCAGAGTAATCAAAAGATAACAATCTAAGAGTTTCATACTTGCCTTATCTACAATAACCATATACCTGGCCAGGGTATATAAGTATTGAGATTAGGTAGTATGTATTTTACTTATCATCCTATTCTTTGCTTTTCATATCAGTATACACGTAGAATTTATCACTCTAGGTTATTCTTCAGGTATCACATCTATATCTCATCCTTTTAATACACAGTTAAGGGAGATTATAAATTGTTTTAAAGAATATTGAGTAAGATATGAATTCTTATCTTTCTTGTGTCCTTCTAGGACTTAGTCAAGAAATTCAAAAGTAGCTAACTTCCATATTTTTAACACATAGAATCCTAATATGTAATAATAAAACAATACTTATTTCATCTGACCTGTATGGGATGTTTGTCCACGTCCTCTATTATTATATTGCCTCCCTTGTGGGCCTTGCAGACTCTGTCCTTGAGGTCGAGTCATTATTGCATTCCTATCTGGACAATCCCTTGCCAGATGTCCCGGTTGTCTACATAAGTAACAGATCCTGGGTGCAAGGTGTCTATACGATCCAGTTACCGATGCTGAGGCTATGCCGGAGGGTCTTCTTGGAATACTACTATGGTCCCTATTTCCACTTGACACCCATTGTGTCTGGGTAGGGAATTCTGATATTGCCATTGGTGTAGAAAATCTTGGCTTCTGAACACTTTTAGGCCTTTGTTCTTGAGGCTGGGTGTACATATTCTTACTACTTGTCTGTTGTTTCATGGCTTCCGACCTCTCTATCCTTCTTACTGACTCCACAAAGGTGGCAAACCTTTCTCTGTTCTCCAAGGCAGACACAGGAGTGGCTAGCTCAGCATTCAATCCTTTCTCAAAATGCCGAATTCTTTCTTCATCACTAACTGCCATCTGTGGACAAAACCGTAGTAACTCCATGAACTTAGCTTCATATTCGCTAACGTTCATCAGTCCTTGTGTGATCTTCTCAAATTGAGAGATCTTCTCATCTAGATACGTCTTAGGGAAGTATCTATTGACGAATTCTCATCGGAAAACCTCCCATCCTATTTCTTCACCTGGTCTCTTATCTTCCTCTATCATCCACCAATTACCAACACTTCCTTTTAGGAGGTATACCGCATGCTTAACCTTTTCAGCTTCAGGAATATCAAGGATCCTGAAAGTCTTTTCTAGCTCTGTCAACCATAGATCAGCATCTGCTGGATCAGATGTACTAGCATAGTCTATGGCTCCCACCCGGCGAAGTCTCTCAAAAGTCTTGCCGGTTCCATAACCTTCCTGATGGGCTGGTGCCCTAGATGCAGATGGTGGCACCCTATCTGCTATGTGTGTTATGGCTGCCAGAAACTTATCAAATAAAGCATAAGTAGCTGGATTTTCTATCTCAGCTGGGTCAAACTGGGGCTGTTCAGGTATAGGCCCTTCCCTATTCTGGTCTCCTGCACCTCCTCCTGGTGCAGCAGAACTGCCCTCATCGGCATGCTCTTCACGTGGTCCAAACATCTTCAAGTTCTTCTCCTCCTATGTGAGCAGAAGATACTATCAGATAATCTAGAAAACACTTAGAACAGACTCTACAATCTTAGTCCTATGTCTCTGTAGACTCAGCGAACCTAGAGCTCTGATACCACTAATTGAAATGTCGATTTCAAGAAAACAAGATTAACTAATGCGGAAGCATTCACTAAGCATCGGATTACCAGAAATCACTAAAAATTTTAAACTTTTTATGAAGAGATCCTTTAAAGGTAAAGCTTTCTCATAAAGCAACATGATAAGTTGTTTACAACTGATCCATCAGTAAAACTCTGTAAGGCAAGATACAAAAGTCTCTAAGGACTGGACCAAAAACTCGAAAGCACTAACTATTACTCTGAGGACCTGAGAGTACATAGACGACATATAGGACTCTAACACTATCTACACATGACATAGCAGCCAATGCCTCCACCTGAAGCTTCACTGCTGTCCTTAGTATTGCTGATGCTGCCCTTCACCTATTGAAGGATTTCTGCCTCCTCGCCCACGTCCACCTAAAGGTTGAAATCTACGGGGTGAGACAATTATAAAAATCGCCCCAGGGAGAGATATAACTCTTCTCCAGAAGCATAATTATTGCAGCATAAGAGAATAAATGTACACAAAGAAGTTATGTATATTTGAGAGTAGTTAAAACAATGTTTAACAGATTAAACTATTCTTTCTACTAAAAGCAATGCAACTATAAATTGATAAAATCACATGTCACTTATCACATAACTATCTCCCTTCAGACTTGGATCATATATCCATTGCCTGGCATTATTATTTGGGAAAGGATGGCCTGTAGCCATACTCCTTCTCCCAAAGTGTTAGGATTCCAACTTCACAACATATCTGCATAACTTGTACATATGATATCAGACTTAACATTACTTATGTAAGACAAGGGTTATTTACATTCATAACCCATTAGTCTGTAGTTAAGCTTTTCATAGGATTATTCCGTAATAGAATTTCACATAGAACACTTTGGTTTAGGTCATACCTCATATTTTTAATATTGGGATATCAATCCCTAACCATCTTATTAATATGAAATCCAGAATGTGGGAGTTCAAACCCTTGGACTAATAATAGCATTTGTTACCAAGTAACATCTCATTTTATCTGGTTATCTAAATAATATGACCTTTGAAGATCAAAAAATCATATTACTCGTGGCTCATTCAACCTATCAAGCTCATATGTTATCACTTACCAGATAACATGACATTTAGTTATACTCTTGAATTATAGGTAACAAGTGTTCTTAATGCAATTAGCATTATAAATCTTACCTGGATCTGATCACCTCTATATGAAACCTGTCAAGCTTAACTTTTATCAGTTATTCCATATACTCCCACATACTCTAAAGTATGTGATCCAGGAGTTCCCTTTGTAAAACCTATTTCACTATTATTTAAATTCTGACAATGATGGATCTATGATCAGGGCTCTACATGGTATGATTATACTTGATTATTAGGTACATATCAGTATTCTTTTAGCATCATACATGTTTCCAAACATTCAAGTACTAAACATGGCTATAACAGAAGAATACTAAATGTACAAGTATAACTCATATCAGTTATCAACTGGATATCAATTCTTAATCATCTTATCACTATGATTCAAGAACATGGGTGCTCACACCCTTATATCATCATAACACTTGCTATCAAGTGCCATATAAGCATCAAGTCATCTATTAGCATGACCTTGATTGAAGCAATGTATATACTTTTCACATATCATTACTCTAAAAACTTATAATTGTTTTCAAGGAATATGACATCATAACTCATACCTGGCTATGATTACCTCATAATATCAACTTGTATGACTTATACAAATAAGGACATGCATATATAACAATGTCAGCACAATACCAAAACTTCTCAATTTCATAATAGGACACCACGGCCGTGCCACCTTGCACGATCGTGCAAAGTAAGACTACCACGGCTGTGCTCCCTTGCACGGTCATGCAAGCTAAGGCTACCACGGCCGTGCTCCCTTGCACGGTCGTGCTACATAAGATCATTCCATGATTCATATTTATATATATATATAAATATATGTATTCTAATCTTTCATTCTTTTAACTTGATTAGGTCACATCAACCCTTCAATCAAGTACATGCTACTATGGTTAACATAGTGTATCAAGCTATTAATCCTATAAACAATTAAGAATTCTCCCTTTAATTGGTTCTTAATCACTTAGGTATTATTAGGGTTTCAACCTTCACACCTTCATTGATTATCATTACTAATCATTATTGGATCAATAAAACATTCATCATCTTAATTCTCAAGGATTCAATCACATTGGACCTCCACTTCATAAGGTATCCAATTGAATTAGGGTTTCCAATGTTGATTCCTTCAATCTTTGAATTCATGGAACCAATAATCAATTAGACCTATACTCATACCTTAATTGAGTTTAATAGGTCAACCTTCAACTGATTTTACCCTCACTTGACCCTCAATTGACCATCAATCAGGGTTTAACTCAATTGAATTAGGGATTGGAATCAATAACCCTTCAACATATTTCAATGTGGGACTAATTGATTTGAACCTATTGAACCATCATTACATTGGGACATGACCTGACCTCAAACGGTCTTGAGGTCATTTTGATGACATCCAAACGGTATTGAGACCATTTTCCCATCATATCATCAAAATCCAAGTCAACCAATTAAGGTTTGGATCATTGGATTGATCACCAAAACAACAATTGATTACATTCCAACTTAGTATCATTGGATCATCAATTGCTTAACCATACTCACCCCTAGACCTCCAAACGGTCTTGGGTGACCTCCAAACGGTCTTGAGACCGTTTGGCTCACCCAACCCTTGGATTCTAGTGAAAAATCATAAGGGTTTGAGCCATTGAGTTGATCGTCAAATCAGCAATTGATTACCTTGTAATTGTGTACCTTTGGACCTTCAATTGGTCAACTATACTTGACCCCAGACCTCCAAACGGTCTTGAGTGACCTCCAAACGGTCTTGAGACCGTTTGGGTGATCCCCAAATGGTCTTGAGACCGTTTGGGCCAATCAACCCCAAACAATCAACTCAATTCAATGCAAATCCAACACTTAGTCGATTAGGGTTAACACCATATCTTTTGTCCTTCAAACACTTAACCATATCCAACCCTAGACCTCCAAACGGTCTTGGGTGACCTCCAAACGGTCTTGAGACCGTTTGGGTGATCCCCAAACGGTCTTGAGACCGTTTGGGCAAGAAAACCCAAAAAGTCATATCAATCAAGTTGAAAGGCAGCACTTAATCCAATTAGGGTTACATAATTGATTAGCCTTCAACTCACGATTCCTTTGGAGTTAATCCCTCAAATTTGGAGGGTTATTAACTAACATGATTATGAACAGGAATACCAAACGGTCAATACTTTGTCAACGCCCTCAAATGGTCTTGAGACCGTTTTTCCAAAAAGTTCAATTAATCAAATTGGGAAATCAGCACTTAATCCAATTAGGTTTATACAATTGTTTAGCCTTTAACTCATGATTCCTTGGGAGTTAACCTATTAAATTTGGTGGGTTATTATACCACATCATTAGGAACAGTAATACCAAACGGTCCATGCTTGGTCAACGCACTCAAACGGTTTGAGACCGTTTTCCCAAGAAGTTCAAGTTAAATAGATTGGAAAATCAGCACTTAATTCAATTTGATTTGCCTAATTGATTGGCCTTTAACCTACGATTCATTTGGAGTTAACCCCTCAAATTTGGTGGGTCATTAGCCTACATAATTATGAACATAAATCCCAAACGGTCCACACTTGGTCAATGCCCTCAAATGGTCTTGGAGACCGTTTTCTCCAACCGACCTTGTGAAACCGTTTGCCCCTCAAACGGTTTTGCAAAACTCCCAAACGGTTTTGCAAACCGTTTGGCCAAGGGTGCAAGACCGTTTGATAAAGTGACATAGGTATTCACGCCCCCCTTCTTCTACCTCCAGATCCAGGTCTGTTCCCCATGGTTTTAGATGCAAGAAAGCAAGGAAGAATGGGGAAAAGAAGAACAAGCTACTTTTGCAAGTACAAAGATATGCATAAGAAAGCAAAAGGTTTAGAGTTATAAAACCCGCCTTAAGGTCGTTCCTTGAGCTCCAAGCTTCCAAGCGTCAAGTATTTAATGGTGTATTGAGCTCCACAGGTCGGCCAAGGGTGTTTCTCCAAGGAAAGGTTGGGAAAAGATGGCTAGAAAGAAGAAACAAGTAAGGAAGACCATAAAACCAACCTTGCACCATGAATTCCTCCATGAATTCGAGCAAGATGATGATCAAAGCTTACCTAGAACTGCTTGGCTGTTCTCCTCTTCTCCAGAGCTCTGTCCTAAGTCGGTCTAAGCAAGGGGATAAGAAAGGAAGTGAAGGAAACGATCCTTGCTAAGTGAGAAAAGGTGTATATATACTTTAGGTGAAATTTCAACATAAGGACAACTTGTTTCTCCATTTCACCTCTAGGTCCTTCCCTTATTATAAACCACGTTTCTCCCTTCCATTCTTAAGCAAAAATCATCTTAAACCCAAGGTCTAAAGGTGAAGAAAGCCAACTTCTTACTAAGTTGCACATATAGAAGGGTTATTAGACTTATAACTTGATCATTTAATTTATAAGGGTTAGCATTCTTATTTAATTATTCAATTGAAGTGACCTCTTCATAATTCTTACTCTTAATGATGCCAAGAGTCATAAAAGATACTCTAGAATGTGCATTTTACAAGTTGCACCCCATATTTTGGGTAAATTGCACTTTACACGAAAACTAGAGTTTTAAGTACAAGGATTGCTCCACAAGCTGCATCTTGGTGCCCAAGCTTGGAGAATCCATAATACTTTATCATATTCATTCTTATGATGTCTCAAAACCAAAGGAACATCTTAACATGTGAAATTTGTAAGTTAACCCCTTTTAATTGGGTAATTTGCACATAAGTCCCTGTATTACAAAACAATATTACAACATTGTTCAAAAGGGACAGAAATGGAAATGTATGTTCCTTAGGAGATTTAATTACATACCAAAAGATAATCACAAGTATCTAATTACATAATTAAGCAAAACACCTAGGGTTAGCTCATAACCCAGGTCAAGGATGTTACAACAACATTGTTTTAAAAGGACAGAAATGAAATTATAGATTCTTCTAAAGCTTAATGACATATCAAGGGGTAATCACAAGCCTTTAATCATATTTTAAGCAAAACATCTAGGGTTAGTTCATAACCCAGGTCAGGGATGTTACAACAACATTGTTTTAAAAGGACAGAAATGAAATTATAGATTCTTCTAAAGCTTAATGACATATCAAGGGGTAATCACAAGCCTTTAATCATATTTTAAGCAAAACATCTAGGGTTAGTTCATAACCCAGGTCAGGGATGTTACACTACAAGCATGCTTGCACATGTTCTTGATCCAAAAATGAAGATCTATGCACATAAAAATTATGCTTGCTTAGGGTTTCGATTTCTAAGGTGTTCCTTGCTTAGTTTACAACTTTATATGAACCTAAAACTGTGTAAACAACCTTCCTAAGGTAGAAGAGGACTTGGATCAGGCATGTATGGCAACTTATGGTGCTCAACATCTAGCAACAGATGGCTTATACTTAGGTCCAAGGGCTGATTTTCATTTCATAAATGAACCGATGGATAACCTTACATGGAAACCAGTGGTGATATCACCATGAAAACCAATGGTGATGACACATGGTGACAAACAATGGTGTCAACCAATGGTCGCACCTTAGATTAGCTATAGGCTCCTTTAGAATCTTATCAATCCATGGTTTAATGCCCTATAGATGGCATCAATAATGGTGGTTTTAATTCAATATCTGATGATTACAAATGATAGTAGTGCTGATCCTATCAACTGATGGTGACCCAAGATGTAACATCCCTGACCTGGGTTATGAACTAACCCTAGGTGTTTTGCTTAAATATGTGATTTGATGCTTGTGGTTAAATTTTGAAATGTAATTAAGGCTCTTGAGGAACTCATATTTCAATTTCAGTCCTTTTTGAATAATGTTGAAACATTGTTTTGTTAATTTTGGACTAAAGTGCAAATTACCCAAGTTGAGGGGTTAGATTGCAAATTGTGTATGATAATAAGTTCCTCATGTGTTGATGCATCATAAGAATGAAGATGATGCAGAGGTATGGCTTGTGATAGCCTGAATACCAAGAAAGTGCTGATAAAGCAAAGTTTGTACATTAAAACCTAGTTTTGGTGTAAAGTGCAATTTACCCAAAACCTAGGGTTCAATATGCAAATTACCACTTCAATAAGGTCCTAATAATATTTTCCATCAAGTAGAGCAAAGAAAATGAGATGGGCACCTCATTTGAATTATCTTAGAGGAGAGAGAATCTTGACATTAAAATAATCAAGATTTAATCCTAATTGAAACCCTAATTCAATTTAGGGCAAAAATGAATAAAAATAATTGAAGGGCTTTCAACCAAAATGTTTTGGGTTGATTTTTAATAAGGATGGACGTTCCTTTGCCAAGATAAGGAACGAAAATATCCTAAGTAGGTGAAATTCCACTCACCATTATTATAAGGAAAAGAAAACCCACTCACATGGATATTAATATAATAAGGATTAAGATGCTTAATTTCTTTTCCATTAATTCTTGGATAATGAAGAGCTTTTACGAAAGTTTGAAGGTGGTTTCGTGATCAAGTAATGGAGGAGGATTATGGGGAAATTAGTATGGAATTTATTTAAGGAAAATGATTTCATTTTCTCTTTCATCAAAGACCCATATACATATTCTTTATATATACCTTATTTCAATAACACATAAGGAACGTTTCCCTTAGCCTTTTCCTTATTCCTTTTGCTTTGGCCGACCTAAGGAGAGCTCAGGAGCAGGAGAAGGACGAACACCACCTGTAGGTAAGGTTTGATCATCTTCTACCTTGGATTCATGGTGAAAACCCTAAATCAATGATTGATTCTAGGTTTTCTTCACTCGATTTCCATTTCTAGCCATCCATTTCATCCAAAAGCTCAAGAACGAACCTTGGATAGTTGCTGGAGCTCCATCCACCATTAAAGCCACGGAGCTTGGAGCTTGGAGATCAAATTTGAGGCGGGTTTTATAACTTAAACCCTCAAACATTGCTATTGCAACAATCTTCTATGCTTTGTTGATTGATTTCTTCAATTTGATAAACTTTTGCTTCTTTGCTGCAAATTCCATCAAGAACGGTTGCTGTTCTTGGGTGCACGAAGGAAGATGATGATGACATCATCATAAGAAAGCACCTCACTAAATATCTTGGGAGAAAATGATCTCATTGGTTGGGACCAAACGGTTTCACCAAAACCGTTTGGTGACCAAACGGTTTGCAAACCGTTTGGTGGAAAACGGTTTCAAAACCGTATGAAAGAGTTGACCAAGCGTGGACCGTTTGGGAATCTCGTTCCTAATTATGTAGGATAATGACCCTCCAAATTTGAGGGGTTAACTCCAAAGGAATCATAGGTGGAAGGCCAAAAAATTAGGCAAATCGAACTGAATTAAGTGCTGATTTTCAACCTGATTAACTTGACCTGTTTGGGCAAACGGTCTCAAGACCGTTTGAGTGCGTTGACCAAGCGTTGACCGTTTGGGATTATTTATCCCTATTATGTTGGATAATGACTCACCAAATTTTATGGGTTAACTCCCAAGGAATCCTGAGTTGAAGCCTAATCAATTAGGCAAACCCTAATTGAAAACAGTGCTGAAATTCCAATGAGTTAAGTTGAGATTTTGGGTTGATTAGCCCAAACGGTCTCAAGACCATTTGGGGATCACCCCAAGACCGTTTGGAGGTCTGGGTTCAAGTATAGTTGACCAATTGAAGGTCCAAAGGTACTAATCATATTGCAAGGTAGTGCTGATTTGTTGATCAACTTGATAGACCAATCCATGATGATTTTTCACTAAAGTCCAAAGGTTGGATGGGCCAAACGGTCTCAAGACCGTTTGGAGCTCATCCAAACGGTCTCAAGACCGTTTGGTGGTCACCCAAGACCGTTTGGAGGTCTAGGGTTGGGTATAGTTCAGTGGTTGAAGGTCTAAAGATATCAAGTTGATCTGCAATAAATTGCTGATTTGGTGAGCACTTCAATGAACCAAACCCTAATTGGATTGCTTGGTTTTGAGTGATATGATGGGCAAATGGTCTCAAGACCGTTTGGAGGTCATCCAAACGGCCTCAAGACCGTTTGGTGGTCACCCAAGACCGTTTGGAGGTCTAGGGTTGGGTATAGTTACGTGGTTGAAGGTCTAAAGATATCAAGTTGATCTGCAATAAATTGCTGATTTGGTGAGCACTTCAATGAACCAAACCCTAATTGGATTGCTTGGTTTTGAGTGATATGATGGGCAAACGGTCTCAAGACCGTTTGGAGGTCATCCAAACGACCTCAAGACCGTTTGGTGGTCACCCAAGACCGTTTGGAGGTCTAGGATTGGGTATAGTTCAGTGGTTGAAGGTCTAAAGATATCAAGTTGATCTGCAATAAATTGCTGATTTGGTGAGCACTTGAATGAACCAAACCCTAATTGCATTGCTTGGTTTTGAGTGATATGATGGGCAAACGGTCTCAAGACCGTTTGGAGGTCATCCAAACGACCTCAAGACCGTTTGGGGTCAGGTCATACCCCATTTGAATGGTGGTTCAATAGTTATGAAGTAACTAGTCACACATTGATGAATATTGAAGGTTCATTGATTCTAAACCCTAATTCAATTGATTCCAACCCTAATTGAGGATCAATTGAGGGTCAATTGAGTGTCAAATCAGTTGAGGGTTGATCTAATTAACTCAATTGATTAGTGTCTAACATGTGTAAGATCGATTGAAGGGTTCAACATTGAAAACCCTAATTCAATGTGATTCATGGAAACCATATTTGGTCCTTTTGGTTTTGAGGTGGTTTGGACTAAACGGTCTCAGGACCGTTTGAGTCCAAATGGTCTCAAGACCGTTTGGGACCAAACGGTCTCAAGACCGTTTGGGACCAAACGGTCTCAAGAGCGTTTGGGACCAAACGATCCCAAATCAGTTGAGGCTTAAACAGTTTTAGAAGTTCAATTTTGTTAAGTGGTTTCAATTGCTATTCTACTAAATGGTTTCACCTAGTCCAAGATCACTTGGAAGGTAATCAACCAAAGAGTATGAACTCTCAAATTGAATGAAGGTCAGTGGTTTATGTAATCAATCACATGATGTAATCCAAGGGAGATTGAGTTCTTAATGATCTTGATATAATGACATATCCTATGATGTCAATTCTTCTTTCAAGATTGAGTTGACTTATATTAATCAAGGTTGAAGTAACTTCATCTTATAGAAGATGAGGGATAAGTTATTAACCCTAATTGAGCTAAGGGAATGGTTACCCTAATTGAATTAAAAAGGAAACCCTAACCCTAGTAAGGGCATAGTGGGGTAATCCTTGAATAGTGATGTTATCATTATTTTGCATTGTACTGATATAAAATTGATGTGTTGTTATCATCTGTACTAATCATGCATGTTTCATGAGGTATTGCACATAGTCAGGTATGAGCTATGATGCCTTGTGTATTGAAAACACTTTATAAGTTCTATAAGCAATGATATGCCATGTTGCCTAGTGAAAGGTAACAAAAGAGTTTGATAGGCTTTAAGAGCCATGTGAAATACCTGCATTACATTTATCATGTTTACACTGTTAGATGACTTGATGGCATTAAGTTACCTGTTAAAGTGGTAACATGTGTCTTGATAATTTAAGGGTTTGAACACCCATATTCTTGAATCATGATGATGAGATGATAAGGGATTGAGATCCCAATGTTAGCAAAGCTGTGAAATGAACTTGATAGAAATAGTACTCATTCTTTATAGCAAATGTTATAATGTTATATGATTGACAACATGCCTGATGCTAAAAGAATGTTGTAATGTACTTAAATAATCAAGTGAAATGATATCATGTAGAGCCCTGACCATAGATCCATCATCGTCAGTAGTTAGGTGATGGTGGAAACAGATTTTCCTAAGGGAACTCCTGGAGAGCATACTTTTGAGTATGTGGGGGTTATGGGCGTGAATATCCTTACGCCCTAATGAAGGAATTGATGTGAGATAAACACTAAATCTCTCAATTCTTCATTATATGTATATGCCGGGATGATGTATCACTAATCTCCTGATGATGTTGTTAATGCCGCATCGATGAGAGATAAACAAGAAATCCCTCGATGGCAAAGAGAGTACAAAATGCCACTTTAACTCTAATAGCGAAGTTGCCAGAATACCCTGGAAAGCTATTACAGCAGAGACACAAGATGTCCTGCATGTTGTTCCTCACAGTGACTGAGGAGGATGAGGTCATAGAAATCCGGCTCTTCTGATGACCTATGTATGGTACCAATTTCGACTTCGCAGTGGTCGGTTGGAGTATGAGCGGTATATCTCATCTCCTCAGGGCATAAGTATGTTTGTAATATGTAATCAGCCGTGTAGCATATTTGCTTAGGGTTGAACTACGAGAATCAATGGTTGAGAATACATTGATTAACATGTTCTAGTTGGATAAATGATATACATGTTCTTCATATTCCTTCTTAAATGAATGACTTGCTGCTTTCTCAAGTTATAATTGAAATGATTGCATAGAGAATACTGCTCTGCATATCTTATTCAATGATTTACCTGCTGTAACACCCCTGACCTGGGTTATGACCTAACCCTGGAAGTTTTGCCTAAATATGTAATTAATATACTTGTGAACACTCCCTGGCATGTAATTAAGTTCCTCAGGAACAATTACTTTCAATTTTTGCTCCTTTTTGTATAAAGTTGTAGCATTGTGTTGTATGCAGGGACCTATGTGCAAATTACCCAGTTTAAGGGTTGAACTTGCAAAATTCACAAGATAAGATGTTCCTTTGATGTTGAAACATCATGTGAATGGTTATGGTAAAGTTTGAGGGATTTCCCAAGCTTGAGCACCAAGGTGCAGCTGTGGAAGCAATTCCCATGCTTAGAAACCCTAATTTGGGGTAAAGTGCAATTTACCCAAATTGAGGGGTCCAACTTGTAATTTTCACCTTCTAGAACATCTTTTATGACTCTTGTCATCATTTAGAATAAAAATGATGAAAGGGATACATCATTTAATAATTAAATGAGAAAAATGATCTTTGTGATAGAAATCACCTAAAATGGGTACAAAACCTTTACATGAATGTACCCTAGTTGAAGGTTGGATTCCTATACCCTTAGATCTTGAGTTTTCTTAAGAATTGCTTAAGAATTTGATGGGCTTGGGCGTGCTCTTGAGCAAGGAGGGACCTAGATGTGAATTTTTGGTTTTGAAAGGTCCTTGTGGTAAGAAATAGGCTTAAGCTATAAAAAGGCTTTTCCTTTGCAAATGAGCAAACGATCTTTCCCTGTTCCATTCACTTCCTTTCTTTCCCAAACGGCTAAGCCTTGCTCTGGAGCTCAGGAGAAACGACCAAGGGTGCAAGGTAGGTTTGGATTCCCCTTCTTGCCCAATACTATGGTTAGAACTCGGATTCAAGGGCAAATTCATGGCTAGCTTACTTAACTCTATCTTTTTAGCCATCTTTCCTCAATCTTCCTTGGAGAAGTCACCTTGGCCGACCAGTAGAGCTTCTTGGAAACCATTGAAAGCTTGGACCTCGAAAGCTTGGAGCTCAAGGAGCAAGCTTTAGGCGGGTTTTATAACTCTAAACTTGATGCTTCGATTATACATCTTTTCTATGCATATAGTTGATAGATCTTCTTCTTCCCTATCTTCCCTTGCATCCTTGCAAGCAAAATCGTGAAGAACTGCTACTGTTCTTAAGGTGGAAGATAAGGGCGTTAATTACTATGCTTATCCACAGATTTTCACTTTATCAAACGACCTCCACCTATTGCTCAAAACGGTTTCAAACCGTTTGGTGGGCAAACGGTTTCAGGGTCGTTTGAGGGCAAACGGTCTCAAGACCGTTTGGTCCCATTGACCAAGCGAAGACCGTTTGGGAATCTTGTTCATAATTATGTAGGTTAATCACCCACGAAATTTGAGAGGTTAAATCCAAAGGAATCGTGAGATATGAGCAAATCAATTAGCAAAACGAATTGAATTAATTTCTGATTTGCAATCTGTTTAATTTGCCCTTTTTGGGCAAACGGTCTCAAGACCGTTTAAGATGGTTGACTAAACGTTGACCGTTTGGGATTACTGTTCGTAATGATGTTAATTAACGACTCACCAAATTTTATGGATTAATTCCAAACGAGTCATGAGTTGAAGGATGATTAATAGGGCAAACCCTAATTGAAATTAGTGCTGAATCTCCTATGAGTTAAGTTGAGATTTTGGGTTGCTTAGCCCAAACGGTTTCAAGACCGTTTGGGAATCAACCAAACGGTCTCAAGACCGTTTGGGGGTCACCCCAAGACCGTTTGGAGGTCTGGGGTCAAGTATAGTTGATCAATTGAAGGTCCAAAGGCACCAAATCATATTGCAATTAAGTATTGATGTGATGATCAACTCAATAGATCAAACCTTGATGAATTTTCGCTAAAGTCCAAAGGATGGATGGGCAAACGGTCTCAAGACCGTTTGGAACTCATCCAAACGGTCTCAAGACCGTTTGGTGTCAACCCAAGACCGTTTGGAGGTCTAGGGTTAAGGTAATTTGATCAATTGAGGCCCAATTACAATGGGTTATTGAAACAATCAAATTGCTGTTTACTAAATATAGATCTTGTTGAGTTTTGGGTTGAAGGACCCAAACGGTCTCAAGACCGTTTGGGGATTCCTCCAAACGGTCTCAAGACCGTTTGGGCACAACCCAAGACCGTTTGAAGGTCTAGGGTTGAATTAATCTAATGGTTTGAGGGTCCAATTGTAGGAAATTGATGCATTGTTGAAAATTGCTGATTTTGACCTAATTGGACTTCAACCTTAGTCAAAACGACTTGGTTTTTGGTCAAACTTTGGGCAAACGGTCTCAAGACCGTTTGGATGATGTCCAAACGACCTCAAGACCGTTTGGGCCAAGTTTGAGCCCAATTGGAGGTCAATTGATAGGTTCAACCTTGAATTGTTTCACATTGTTGAACATTGATGACCAATCAACTTGAAACCCTAATTGAGAACGATTGAACCCTAATTGGTTTACAATTGAGGGTCAATTTGATGTCTAAGTGGTTAAGGCTAACCCTAATTGGCTCAATGTATAAGTGGTTAGCATACCTTTAGCCAATTGAGAGCTTCAACATACATATCCTTGAACTTTGGTGACCTTTGAACCCTTTTGGAGGTCCAAACGGTTTGAGCCCATTTGGACCAAACGGTCTCAAGACCGTTTGGGTCCAAACGGTCTCAAGACCGTTTGAGACCAAACGGTCTCAAGACCGTTTGGGGCCAAACGGTCTCAAGACCGTTTGGGCTCAAACGACCTCAAGACCGTTTGAGCTCAAACGACCTCAAGGTCGATTGGTCCAAACGACCTCAAACCGATTGAAGCTCCAAACGGTTTGGAAGTCAACCCTTCCAAACGGTCTTCACCTCCAAACGGTCTCAAGACCGTTTGGATCCAAACGGTCTCAAGACCGTTTGAGGGCCAAACGGTCTCAAGACCGTTTAGGTGGTTGAAACCGTTTGAAGGTTGAAACCGTTTGGAGATTTGTGATGGTTTGTACTTAACCATTTGATGATGTAATCAGTTCAATGGTGATTCAATCTAAACCCTAATGGTAACCTAGGTCATTAAGGGACTATGTGATTAGTGGGTTAACCCATGATGGTGATCATGTGGCAAATTACCAAAATACCCTTGAAGGGTCTAAAGGGGGTAAAACCCTAATCTAATTAAACCCTAATCACATGATGTTGATTCCTTGGCTCATATCAGTCAATAGAGACTTATCTCAACCTAATCTAGAGTGGTGTTGCCACCATCTACTAGAGAGAGGAAAGAGAAAGTGTTTCTAGAGAGAGAAAGTATCCTAGAGAGAGAAAGTGCCCTTTTTAGGAGGAATCTCTAGTAAGATACTTCTTTTACACATGAAGGTGCATGATTAGGGAATGACCCACCTATGTGAGGTCATGGAAACCCTAATGATGATATCTAATGGATCTTAATGATAATTAAGAGTCTTAATGATGATGTTTCTCTTACATGATGATGTAATGAGTACAATTCACCATGGAGTGAATAGTAAACCCTAATTTTTGGGCGATGACATGAAAGATGAATAGTAAACCCTGATTGTAAGGGTTATTAAGTGGAACCTTATTTGAAGGTAATTCCATGTGGAACCCTAGTTGTGGGTGATCCCATGTGGAACCCTATTTTAGGGTGATTCCATGTGAAACACTAGTTGAGGGTGAATCCAAGTGAAACCCTAATTGGGGATGTATTCCTAATTACTGAAGTGTTTACTATTATCTGTTGAATTAACCATGCAGGTTGTTGTGAGATGATGGTCACACCCAGGTATGGAATACCATGTTATATTCATTGAAGGCATGTCTTATGCTTTATGAATAGTGAACCATCTTGATGCACTGCTAAGTGACATCCTTTGTGATTTATGGGCTGTAAGAGCCATAAATGTTATTAAGGTCATGCTTGACAGATGACTTGAGATGAATATCTGATAATTGTGATAAGTTAGGCCTGTTACATTTTGTATTCTCATATATAGCTGTGTTACTGTATGATGATTGGAATACTGAATGTACCTAACTAATCAAGTGAAATGTAGAGCCCTGATCATAGATCCATCATTGTCAGTTGTCTAAATGATGGTGAAACAGGTTTTCCTAAGGGAACTCCTGGAGCACATACTGTTGAGTATGTGGGGTACATGGATGTGTAGAACCTGACATCCTAGTGTAGGTATTTGATGTAGATTCTCATAGTCCGTCATACCTTCACTATAACAGAAAGGGTGAGTGGATGATGTAGATTCTAGTAGTCCATCAGACCCCACCCCAAAGTTTTAAAGGTGAGCTGTATCTCTACACTCCCTTAAAGACATAAACCCCGTATCGGTGAAAGATAAACAAGAAATCTTCCGATAGCGAAGAGAGTACAGAATGCCACTGTAACTCTAAAAATAGCGAAGGACCAGAGTACCCTGGTGAGCTATTACATAGACATCCCGCCAGATGTCAAACAATCAATCCTCTAACTGACTGAGGAAGATGAGGTCATAAGAATCCGGCTCTCTTAATGACCTATGTATGATACTGATGTGACTTCTTAGCGATCAGTTGGAGTATGAGTGGTATGCCTCATCTCCACAGGGCATAATAATGTTTGGAAAAACATAAACAACAGCGTAGTATATCTGTTAGAGTTAATTATGAGTTATTTGATTGATGTTACCTTGAATAGCATAGATGTTCTCATATTTTAATATTGATTGAACTCTTGCTTATCATCAGAACTGCCAGTGAATATCTTGAAGGCTCTTATTGCTTTAGTTATTCCTTGCTTTGCTTATAAAGCCTAGTGGAGAGTTATAACTCTCGCTGGGGCAATTATGTATAATTGTCTCACCCCGTAGACTTCTACTTTTTAGGTGGTCGTCGAAGACGAAGGAACAAGAACTCAGGTGAACAATCCCAGCAACAGCAGCATCAGGAGCAGTAAATATCTCAGGTGGAGATCTAGCCTGCTTCATGGTGTAATTAGAGTTAAGTCCTATGTGTCCTCTGTACTCTCAGGTCCTGGAGTGTTTTGGAGTATGAATTCTTGAGAGTTTTGGTATCATGTTGTATGTAATTACTCAAGAAGTAATTGTCAGTGATGTAAACAGTTAAATCCTTTTTCTATGGAAAAGGTTTGTGGTTTCAGGCTCTTGTCTCGAAAAGTTTTAATTTCCCGTGATTTTTGTCTTCCGCTGTTTACCGATTGCTTCCGCACATGATTAAATCGGGATTAATTCGTGGTTTGGAGATCGGAGCCCACAATTAAGTGGTATCAGAGCTCCAGGTTCATCCGAGTCTACAGAGGCATAGGACTTAGGAAGTCGAGTCTATCTTTAGTATTCCTTCCTTATCTAATAGAATCTTCTACTCCTCAGGAGAAGAAGATACTTAAGATGTCAGAGCCACATGATGAGAATGTGGAAGAAAGTAGTGCTAGTGCACCTCAAGGTGGTGCAGGAGTACCAGGATTGGAACAGCATGTACCAGAACAACCTAGAGAGCCACCCCAGTTTGATCCAGATGACATGGGTAACCCAGCAGTCCAGACAATGTTTGGGCAGTTTATGACTGCCATGACACACATAACCGACAGGTTGCCTATGCCTGTACCTAGGGTACCTGCCCAGCCTGAGGGGCAAGGTATCGGGAAGACGTTCGAGCGACTACGTCGTGTCGGAGCTACCGAGTACCATGGGAATGCTGACCCCGCAGATGCTGATCTGTGGTTGACAGAGCTGGAGAAGGCCTTCAGGATCCTCAACATCCCTGAAGCTGAGAAGGTTAGACATGCTGTCTATCTTCTCAAAGGAAGTGCTGGTCACTGGTGGAACATGGAAGAGCAGAAGAGACCTGGGGCAGAGTTCTCATGGGAAGAGTTTCGTCGGGAATTTATCAATAGATATTTTCCCAAGACCTTCCTAGACGAGAAGATCTCTCAGTTTGAGAGACTGAGACAGGGTATTATGAACATTAGCGAATACGAAGCTAAGTTCATGGAGCTGTTGCGATTTTGTCCGCACATGGCTGCCACAGAAGAAGAAAGAATCAGAAGGTTTGAGAAGGGGTTGAATGCTGACATGTCTACCCCAGTGTCTGCCTTAGAGAACCGAGAGAGATTCTCTACCTTCGTTGAGTCAGTCCGAAGGATAGAGAGATCTGTAGTTGAGAAAAGACAAACCCATAAAAGATATCCACAGTTCCAGGGTTCTTCATCTAGGGATTCCAAGAAACCTAGATTCTCTGCACCTAACCCTCCGCCACCCAGATCGAGTTTTCAAACTCAATGGACACCAAGCAGAGGTAGAGGACGAAGTCAACCACTTCAAGGGACGCACAGTTCTGCATCTGTGTCAGTTACTGGACCACCCAGACCACAACAACAGGAAAAGAGTTGCTACAGCTGTGGTAAGGTGGGACACTTGATGAAGGATTGTCGTTCTAGGGCTGTCGGTGTGACACAACAAACCCCGAGACAGAATCGACAGGGATCTCAGAATAGACAACATCAAGGAGCAGCTCGAGGACGTGGACAAGCGTCTCAAGCTGGATCATCAACACCACCTCAACAGCAGGCTACAGCAAGGTTCTATGCTATGAACCCACCAGAAGCAGTGGTCAATCCACAAGTGGTGACAGGTCAGATGGAACTTTTATATTCTGATATGTCTAAATCTTGTGTAGTATCTGTTCTGATTGACCTGGGTGCTACGCACTCTTTCATCACTCGAAGAGTGATTCGTAACTGCAATATGACAACTAGTCATAGGGCAGATAAGTTGTTGTTGGAGACTCCGTTGAGTGGGTCTGCTGTTCTGCAAGAAGTATGCTCTCCTTGCGTACTTTTCTTTTCTAAGCATCGCATTCAAGTGGATCTCATACCGCTTGATATGCAAGGATTTGATATAATCCTAGGGATGGATAACTTGGAAAAGTATCGAGTTGTCTTGGATTGTGAATCCAAGCTGGCAGTGTTTGCTGATGAAAGCAACACATGGATCTTTCAAGGTGAAAGAAAGATTTTGCCCACCTGTCTTGTATCAGCTATGGTTGCTGATAAGTTGATGAGGCAAGGATGCTACGCATTCTTAGCCCATGTGGTAGATGTTACCAAGGAGAGTTCTAACCCTGCTGAAGTTCCGATAGTCAGGGAACTCGAGGATGTGTTTCCCGAAGAACTTCCTGGTATACCACCACCCCGGGAAATTGATTTTGAGATCAATTTGGTCCCAGATACGAAACCGATAGCCCAGACTCCGTATAGGATGGCGCCTGCTGAGATGGCAGAACTCAAGAAACAGCTTCAAGAGTTACTTGAGAAGGGTTTCATCCGACCGAGTACCTCACCTTGGGGTGCTCCGGTTTTGTTTGTTAAAAAGAAAGATGGATCGATGCGGTTGTGCATTGATTATAGACAACTCAATAAAGTAACGATAAAGAATAAATATCCTTTGCCGAGGATTGATGATCTTTTCGACCAGTTGCGTGGTGCAACAGTCTTTTCTAAGATAGACTTAAGGTCTGGATATCATCAACTCCGCATTAAGGACAGTGACATATCTAAGTCTGCCTTTAGGACAAGATATGGTCACTATGAGTTCACGGTCATGTCGTTTGGACTAACCAATGCACCGGCTGCATTCATGGAACTCATGAATAGAGTCTTTCGACCTTTCCTTGATCAGTGTGTTGTCGTCTTCATAGATGACATACTGATTTATAGTAAGGATGCTCAGCAGCATGAGCAACACCTTCGCCATACTTTGACCTTGCTAAGAGAGCATAAGCTATACGCTAAGTTTAGCAAGTGTGAGTTTTGGTTATCTGAAGTATCCTTCCTTGGACATGTGGTATCTGCCTCGGGAATTCGTGTTGACCCTGCAAAGATAGAATCTGTTCTGCAGTGGGAACAACCGAAGACACCGACGGAGATTAGAAGTTTCTTGGGGTTAGCTGGTTATTATCGAAGGTTTATTAAAAATTTCAGTTCTATAGCCTTACCTTTGACCAAGTTAACCCGGAAGGATGTTCCTTTTACTTGGAGTGATAAGTGTCAACAGTCTTTTCAGCTGTTGAAGGAGAGGTTGACAAGTGCACCTGTGCTTGTGTTACCTGAGCAAGGAAAGGAATATATAATCTTTTGTGATGCCTCCAAGAATGGACTTGGATGTGTGTTGATGCAGGATAACCAAGTGATTTCTTTTGCTTCCCGACAGCTTAAGAAACACGAAGAGAATTATCCGACACACGATCTGGAGTTAGCTGCTGTGGTCCATGCTTTGAAAATCTGGAGACATTATCTCTACGGAGAAACTTTCCAGATTTTCACAGACCACAAGAACCTTAAGTACATCTTCACTCAGCATGAGCTTAATATGAGGCAACGTCGCTGGATGGAGTTAATCAAGGACTACGATTGTACGATTGATTACCATCCGGGCAAGGCCAATGTGGTTGCAGATGCCTTGAGTAGGAAATCAGCAACATCAACCATGGATAGGGCACAACTAAGTTCCTTAGTATGCTCTAGAAGAGATATGCTTATCTCTTTAAGGCATGACAATGTGCAGTTGAAGGCCTCATTGTTAGCCGGTCTGTTAGCTGAGATGCAGATTAAACCTACCTTAAGAGAGCAGATAAAGGAGGCACAACAAGTAGATGTTTCTGTACAACAGATTAGATTTGAGTTTGGAAATGAGAAGCGAGAAGGTTTTCATGAGTCAGATGACCAGGTGGCATGCTATCATGGAAGGATGATAGTGCCAGATGTGGACGACCTGAGGAAGTTAGTCCTGGAAGAAGCTCATTCTTCGATGTATGCTATGCATCCAGGGAGCACCAAGATGTATCGAAACTTGAAAGACATGTATTGGTGGCCTGGGATGAAGAAGGATGTAGCTGAGTTTGTTCTGAGGTGTCCTGTGTGTCAGTAGGTCAAGGCTGAACACCAGAAACCTGCAGGGACAATGCAACCCTTACCCATACCACAGTGGAAGTGGGACCATGTAACCATGGACTTTGTTGTTGGCCTACCCAGGACAAACAAAGGACATGATTCCATTTGGGTAGTTGTTGATAGGTTGACAAAGACAGCACATTTCTTACCTGTCAAAACAACCTATACTGCTGAAAGGTTATCCCAGATATATGTCCAAGAGATAGTGCGTTTGCACGGAGTTCCTGTCACTATAGTTTCTGACAGAGGTCCCCAGTTTACAAGTCGCTTTTGGGAACAGTTACACAGAGCCCTAGGCACCAAGTTAAGGTTTAGTACAGCCTTTCATCCTCAAACTGATGGACAGTCAGAAAGGACTATACAGACCTTAGAAGATCTGTTGAGAGCATGTGTTCTCCAGTTTACCGGGAGTTGGGATCTACATCTAAGCTTGATAGAGTTTGCCTATAACAATAGCTATCAACATAGCATTGATATGGCACCATATGAAGCCTTATATGGCAGACGTTGTAGATCACCCTTGTGTTGGTATGAAACTGGTGAGCACCAGTTATTAGGCCCTGATCTTGTGCAGCAAACTACAGAAAAGATTAAAGTTATACAACAACAGCTTAAGACTGCACAAGATAGACAGAAATCATATGCCGATAAACGTCGTAGACCCCTAGAATTCCAGGATGGAGACAGAGTGTATCTCAAGGTCTCACCTTGGAAAGGAGTCCTTCGTTTTGGGAAGAAAGGAAAGTTAGCTCCTAGATTTTTGGGACCTTATCCAATTGTTGAAAAAGTTGGAAAGGTGGCCTATAGACTAGAGTTACCTCTAGAGTTGCAGAAGCTGCACCCTGTGTTTCACATTTCCATGCTGAGGAAATGTCATCCAGATACCGAGTCAGTTCTACAACCTATGGAGGTAGAATTGAATGAAGATATAACGTATGAGGAGGGACCAGTGTCAATCCTCGATAACAGAACTAAAAAGTTAAAGAAGAAGGATATAAGCCTTGTAAAAGTCCTCTGGAACCATCGTGGTGTTGAAGAAGCCACCTGGGAACTAGAAGGTGAAATGAGAAGAAAATATCCTGCTCTTTTCTTATAATATGCTTTATCGATTTCGGGGACGAAATCCTTTTGAAGGGGTAAAGAATTTGTAACACCCCTGACCTGGGTTATGACCTAACCCTGGAAGTTTTGCCTAAATATGTAATTAATATACTTGTGAACACTCCCTGGCATGTAATTAAGTTCCTCAGGAACAATTACTTTCAATTTTTGCTCCTTTTTGTATAAAGTTGTAGCATTGTGTTGTATGCAGGGACCTATGTGCAAATTACCCAGTTTAAGGGTTGAACTTGCAAAATTCACAAGATAAGATGTTCCTTTGATGTTGAAACATCATGTGAATGGTTATGGTAAAGTTTGAGGGATTTCCCAAGCTTGAGCACCAAGGTGCAGCTGTGGAAGCAATTCCCATGCTTAGAAACCCTAATTTGGGGTAAAGTGCAATTTACCCAAATTGAGGGGTCCAACTTGTAATTTTCACCTTCTAGAACATCTTTTATGACTCTTGTCATCATTTAGAATAAAAATGATGAAAGGGTTACATCATTTAATAATTAAATGAGAAAAATGATCTTTGTGATAGAAATCACCTAAAATGGGTACAAAACCTTTACATGAATGTACCCTAGTTGAAGGTTGGATTCCTATACCCTTAGAGATCTTGAGTTTTCTTAAGAATTGCTTAAGAATTTGATGGGCTTGGGCGTGCTCTTGAGCAAGGAGGGACCTAGATGTGAATTTTTGGTTTTGAAAGGTCCTTGTGGTAAGAAATAGGCTTAAGCTATAAAAAGGCTTTTCCTTTGCAAATGAGCAAACGATCTTTCCCTGTTCCATTCACTTCCTTTCTTTCCCAAACGGCTAAGCCTTGCTCTGGAGCTCAGGAGAAACGACCAAGGGTGCAAGGTAGGTTTGGATTCCCCTTCTTGCCCAATACTATGGTTAGAACTCGGATTCAAGGGCAAATTCATGGCTAGCTTACTTAACTCTATCTTTTTAGCCATCTTTCCTCAATCTTCCTTGGAGAAGTCACCTTGGCCGACCAGTAGAGCTTCTTGGAAACCATTGAAAGCTTGGACCTCGAAAGCTTGGAGCTCAAGGAGCAAGCTTTAGGCGGGTTTTATAACTCTAAACTTGATGCTTCGATTATACATCTTTTCTATGCATATAGTTGATAGATCTTCTTCTTCCCTATCTTCCCTTGCATCCTTGCAAGCAAAATCGTGAAGAACTGCTACTGTTATTAAGGTGGAAGATAAGGGCGTTAATTACTATGCTTATCCACAGATTTTCACTTTATCAAACGACCTCCACCTATTGCTCAAAACGGTTTCAAACCGTTTGGTGGGCAAACGGTTTCAGGGTCGTTTGAGGGCAAACGGTCTCAAGACCGTTTGGTCCCGTTGACCAAGCGAAGACCGTTTGGGAATCTTGTTCATAATTATGTAGGTTAATCACCCACGAAATTTGAGAGGTTAACTCCAAAGGAATCGTGAGATATGAGCAAATCAATTAGCAAAACGAATTGAATTAATTTCTGATTTGCAATCTGTTTAATTTGCCCTTTTTGGGCAAACGGTCTCAAGACCGTTTAAGATGGTTGACTAAACGTTGATCGTTTGGGATTACTGTTCGTAATGATGTTAATTAACGACTCACCAAATTTTATGGATTAATTCCAAACGAGTCATGAGTTGAAGGATGATTAATAGGGCAAACCCTAATTGAAATTAGTGCTGAATCTCCTATGAGTTAAGTTGAGATTTTGGGTTGCTTAGCCCAAACGGTTTCAAGACCGTTTGGGAATCAACCAAACGGTCTCAAGACCGTTTGGGGGTCACCCCAAGACCGTTTGGAGGTCTGGGGTCAAGTATAGTTGATCAATTGAAGGTCCAAAGGCACCAAATCATATTGCAATTAAGTATTGATGTGATGATCAACTCAATAGATCAAACCTTGATGAATTTTCGCTAAAGTCCAAAGGATGGATGGGCAAACGGTCTCAAGACCGTTTGGAACTCATCCAAACGGTCTCAAGACCGTTTGGTGTCAACCCAAGACCGTTTGGAGGTCTAGGGTTAAGGTAATTTGATCAATTGAGGCCCAATTACAATGGGTTATTGAAACAATCAAATTGCTGTTTACTAAATATAGATCTTGTTGAGTTTTGGGTTGAAGGACCCAAACGGTCTCAAGACCGTTTGGGGATTCCTCCAAACGGTCTCAAGACCGTTTGGGAACAACCCAAGACCGTTTGAAGGTCTAGGGTTGAATTAATCTAATGGTTTGAGGGTCCAATTGTAGGAAATTGATGCATTGTTGAAAATTGCTGATTTTGACCTAATTGGACTTCAACCTTAGTCAAAACGACTTGGTTTTTGGTCAAACTTTGGGCAAACGGTCTCAAGACCGTTTGGATGATGTCCAAACGACCTCAAGACCGTTTGGGCCAAGTTTGAGCCCAATTGGAGGTCAATTGATAGGTTCAACCTTGAATTGTTTCACATTGTTGAACATTGATGACCAATCAACTTGAAACCCTAATTGAGAACGATTGAACCCTAATTGGTTTACAATTGAGGGTCAATTTGATGTCTAAGTGGTTAAGGCTAACCCTAATTGGCTCAATGTATAAGTGGTTAGCATACCTTTAGCCAATTGAGAGCTTCAACATACATATCCTTGAACTTTGGTGACCTTTGAACCCTTTTGGAGGTCCAAACGGTTTGAGCCCATTTGGACCAAACGGTCTCAAGACCGTTTGAGACCAAACGGTCTCAAGACCGTTTGGGGCCAAACGGTCTCAAGACCGTTTGGGCTCAAACGACCTCAAGACCGTTTGAGCTCAAACGACCTCAAGGTCGATTGGTCCAAACGACCTCAAACCGATTGAAGCTCCAAACAGTTTGGAAGTCAACCCTTCCAAACGGTCTTCACCTCCAAACGGTCTCAAGACCGTTTGGATCGAAACGGTCTCAAGACCGTTTGAGGGCCAAACGGTCTCAAGACCGTTTAGGTGGTTGAAACCGTTTGAAGGTTGAAACCGTTTGGAGATTTGTGATGGTTTGTACTTAACCATTTGATGATGTAATCAGTTCAATGGTGATTCAATCTAAACCCTAATGGTAACCTAGGTCATTAAGGGACTATGTGATTAGTGGGTTAACCCATGATGGTGATCATGTGGCAAATTACCAAAATACCCTTGAAGGGTCTAAAGGGGGTAAAACCCTAATCTAATTAAACCCTAATCACATGATGTTGATTCCTTGGCTCATATCAGTCAATAGAGACTTATCTCAACCTAATCTAGAGTGGTGTTGCCACCATCTACTAGAGAGAGGAAAGAGAAAGTGTTTCTAGAGAGAGAAAGTATCCTAGAGAGAGAAAGTGCCCTTTTTAGGAGGAATCTCTAGTAAGATACTTCTTTTACACATGAAGGTGCATGATTAGGGAATGACCCACCTATGTGAGGTCATGGAAACCCTAATGATGATATCTAATGGATCTTAATGATAATTAAGAGTCTTAATGATGATGTTTCTCTTACATGATGATGTAATGAGTACAATTCACCATGGAGTGAATAGTAAACCCTAATTTTTGGGCGATGACATGAAAGATGAATAGTAAACCCTGATTGTAAGGGTTATTAAGTGGAACCTTATTTGAAGGTAATTCCATGTGGAACCCTAGTTGTGGGTGATCCCATGTGGAACCCTATTTTAGGGTGATTCCATGTGAAACACTAGTTGAGGGTGAATCCAAGTGAAACCCTAATTGGGGATGTATTCCTAATTACTGAAGTGTTTACTATTATCTGTTGAATTAACCATGCAGGTTGTTGTGAGATGATGGTCACACCCAGGTATGGAATACCATGTTATATTCATTGAAGGCATGTCTTATGCTTTATGAATAGTGAACCATCTTGATGCACTGCTAAGTGACATCCTTTGTGATTTATGGGCTGTAAGAGCCATAAATGTTATTAAGGTCATGCTTGACAGATGACTTGAGATGAATATCTGATAATTGTGATAAGTTAGGCCTGTTACATTTTGTATTCTCATATATAGCTGTGTTACTGTATGATGATTGGAATACTGAATGTACCTAACTAATCAAGTGAAATGTAGAGCCCTGATCATAGATCCATCATTGTCAGTTGTCTAAATGATGGTGAAACAGGTTTTCCTAAGGGAACTCCTGGAGCACATACTGTTGAGTATGTGGGGTACATGGATGTGTAGAACCTGACATCCTAGTGTAGGTATTTGATGTAGATTCTCATAGTCCGTCATACCTTCACTATAACAGAAAGGGTGAGTGGATGATGTAGATTCTAGTAGTCCATCAGACCCCACCCCAAAGTTTTAAAGGTGAGCTGTATCTCTACACTCCCTTAAAGACATAAACCCCGTATCGGTGAAAGATAAACAAGAAATCTTCCGATAGCGAAGAGAGTACAGAATGCCACTGTAACTCTAAAAATAGCGAAGGACCAGAGTACCCTGGTGAGCTATTACATAGACATCCCGCCAGATGTCAAACAATCAATCCTCTAACTGACTGAGGAAGATGAGGTCATAAGAATCCGGCTCTCTTAATGACCTATGTATGATACTGATGTGACTTCTTAGCGATCAGTTGGAGTATGAGTGGTATGCCTCATCTCCACAGGGCATAATAATGTTTGGAAAAACATAAACAACAGCGTAGTATATCTGTTAGAGTTAATTATGAGTTATTTGATTGATGTTACCTTGAATAGCATAGATGTTCTCATATTTTAATATTGATTGAACTCTTGCTTATCATCAGAACTGCCAGTGAATATCTTGAAGGCTCTTATTGCTTTAGTTATTCCTTGCTTTGCTTATAAAGCCTAGTGGAGAGTTATAACTCTCGCTGGGGCAATTATGTATAATTGTCTCACCCCGTAGACTTCTACTTTTTAGGTGGTCGTCGAAGACGAAGGAACAAGAACTCAGGTGAACAATCCCAGCAACAGCAGCATCAGGAGCAGTAAATATCTCAGGTGGAGATCTAGCCTGCTTCATGGTGTAATTAGAGTTAAGTCCTATGTGTCCTCTGTACTCTCAGGTCCTGGAGTGTTTTGGAGTATGAATTCTTGAGAGTTTTGGTATCATGTTGTATGTAATTACTCAAGAAGTAATTGTCAGTGATGTAAACAGTTAAATCCTTTTTCTATGGAAAAGGTTTGTGGTTTCAGGCTCTTGTCTCGAAAAGTTTTAATTTCCCGTGATTTTTGTCTTCCGCTGTTTACCGATTGCTTCCGCACATGATTAAATCGGGATTAATTCGTGGTTTGGAGATCGGAGCCCACACCTGCTGTTGAGTAAATATAATTCTACTGCTCAGTGTTATTCTATTATCGGCAATAACAATGTTTCTGGCGGAGAGTTATATCTCTCGCTGGGACAATTTTTATAATTGTCTCACCCCCGTGGGATTAAATTTTTAGGTAACCGCCGACGAAAAGGCAAGGAACCTATTACAGAGGAAGAGCAGCATCAGCAGTAGCAGGGACAACAGTAAATCCCAGGTGGGGATATGAGCTGTCAAGTTGTATATAGAAAGTCCTATGAGTCGTCTCTGTACTCTCGGGTCCTAGGAGTAATGTTTTGATGGATCGATATGAGATTTTGGCTTTAAGCCTCGAGATTTTTGTATCCTGCTCATGTATATTTTAACAGGGCTGACAATGTTATGACTCTCGAGATGAAATGATACAGAGATGTAATGATGAATCAATTTGTAAATAACTTACTTTGGTTCTTTATGTCAAAGTTTCACAGTTTGTGGATCTTCTTGCAAAAAGTTTTAATTTTTAGTGATTTTCAGTAATTCCGCTGCTAATAATTTGCTTCCGCATTCGTTGACCTGGTTTTCACGAGTCAGTCATCACAATTTAGTGGTATCAGAGCTCTAGGTTCGCTGAGTCTACAGAGAGATAGGACTAGGGTTTTTGAGTCTGTTCTAGTGTCTGCCAGTATATCTGAATAGTGTCTTCTGCTCATATAGGAGGAGAAGAGAAAACTAAAGATGTCTGGATCACACGAGGAACACGTTGCTGAAAGTAGTGTCGCTGCACACGGAGGAGGTGCAAGTGACCATCATAGGGAGGAGCATGTGCCTGAACCACCCCAGTTCAACCCAGCTGACATGGGGAATCCAGCCTTCCAAGCTATGTTTGGGAAGTTCATGACTGCCATGACACATATGACTGATAGGATGACCATGCCTGCACCCAGGGCACCTACTCATCAAGAAGGACAAGGAGTCGGCAAGACGTTTGAACGACTTCACCGAGTTGGAGCCACAGAATATGCTGGGTCAGCTGACCCAACAGATGCTGACATGTGGCTAACTGAGCTAGAGAAGGCCTTTATAATCCTTAACATCCCAGAAGCTGAGAAGGTCAGGCATTCTGTGTACCTTCTTAAGGGGAGTGCTGGTCACTGGTGGACCATAGAGGAGGGAAAAAGGCCAGGTGTGGAGATTGCATGGGAAGTATTTCGACAAGAATTTGTCAATAGATACTTTCCTAAGACCTTTCTGGATGAGAAAATCTCTCAGTTTGAGAGATTAAGACAAGGACCAATGAACATTAGCGAGTATGAGGCTAAGTTCATGGAGCTTTTGCAGTTCTGTCCGCATATGGCAACCACTGATGAAGAAAGGATCAGACGTTTTGAGAAAGGATTAAATGCTGAGTTGACCACCCCTGTGTCTGCTCTGGAGAACAGGGAAAGATTTGCTACTTTTGTAGAGTCTGTTAGAAGCATAGAGAGGTCTGTTACTGAGAAGAGACAGACCCAGAACAAGAAGGTGTACCCCCAGTTCCGAGGATCTTCATCCAAAGGTTTCAAGAAACCGAGGTTTTCTGCATCAATGGCACCACCTAGATTCAATACCCAGACGCAGTGGACGTCAAATAGGGGTAGAGGACGAAGTTTACCACCAGAAAGAGCTCACAACTCAGCATCTGTATCGGTTACAGGACCATCCAGACCACAGCAGGGGATCAGAAGTTGTTTTATATGTGGAAAGGTGGGACATCTAATGAAGGATTGTAGAGCCCGAGAGGTGAGTGTGACTCAACCTCAAAGGCAGAGTCAGTAAGGTTCTCAAAGGAGGCAGTTTCCAAGTGGAGCTAGAGGACGTGGACAAGCGTCCCAAGCTGGATCATCAGCACCTAGTCATCGAGCACCAAATCAACCACAGGCAACGGCGAGATTTTATGCGATGAATCCACCTGATGCAGTGATCAACCCTCGGGTTGTGACAGGTCAGATGAAACTATTTGCTTCTGATATGTCTACATCCTGCATCGTATCTATTTTAATTGATCCAGGAGCTACTCATTCCTTTATCACTCGGAGAGTGATTCTTGACTGCAACATGACTATAAGTCATAGAGCAGATAGTCTGTTGTTAGAAACTCCTTTAAAGGGACCTGCTATGTTGTGGGAAGTATGTTCTCCCTGTATTCTTTCCTTTTCTGAACATTACATCCAAGTGGATCTTATACCACTTGAGATGCATGGGTTCGATATAATTCTTGGGATGGACACCTTAGAAAGGTACAAGGTTGTCTTGGATTGTGAGTCCAAGCAAGCTGTGTTTACAGATAACAGTGACACATGGATCTTTCAAGGAGACAGAAAGATCCTTCCAACCTGTCTTGTGTCAGCCATGGTAGCTGAGAAGATGATGAGGCAAGGATGTTATGCATTCTTGGCCCATGTGGTAGATACCACCATGGAGAGTCCTAATCCTGCTGAAGTTCCTGTAGTCAGGGAATTTCAAGATGTATTTCCTGAATAACTTCCAAGTGTACCTCCACCCCGAGAGATTGATTTTGAGATTAATCTAATCCCGGGCACACAACCAATAGCACAAACACCATATAGAATGGCGCCTGCTGAGATGGCAGAACTCAAGAAACAACTACAAGAGTTGCTTGAGAAGGGTTTTATCCGACCAAGTACTTCACCCTGGGGTGCTCTGGTCCTCTTTGTTAAGAAGAAGGATGGGTCAATGCGGTTATGCATTGATTACAGACAACTTCATAAAGTGACTATAAAGAATAAGTATCCTATGCCAAGGATTGATGATTTGTTTGACCAGTTGCGTGGTGCAACCATCTTCTCAAAGATAGATTTGAGGTCGGGATACCATCAATTACGTATTAAGGAGGGTGACATACCTAAGTCTACCTTCAGGACAAGGTATGGTCACTATGAGTTCACAGTTATGTCATTTGGACTAACTAATGCATCAACTGCATTTATGGAACTCATGAATAGAATCTTCCGACCTTTTCTTGATCAATGTGTAGTCGTCTTTATAGATGACATCCTGATCTACAGTAGAGATGCTCAGTAGCATGAGCACCATCTTCGTCAGGCTCTGACTTTGCTAAGAAAGCATAAGTTATATGCTAAGTTTAGCAAATGTGAGTTCTGGCTACCAGAAGTTTCTTTCCTTGGACACGTAATATCTGCTTCAGGTATTCGTGTTGACCCTAAAAAGGTAGAATCTGTTCTACAGTGGGAGCAACCGAAGACACCAACGGAGATTCGTAGTTTCTTAGGGTTGGCCGACTATTATCGGAGGTTCGTTAAGAACTTCAGTTCCATAGCCTTACCCTTAACCAAGTTAACCAGAAAGGATGTTCCTTTTGTGTGGAATGACAAGTGTCAACAATCATTCCAGTCGTTGAAGGAAAGGTTGACTAGTGCACCTGTATTGGTGTTACCTGAGCAAGGGAAAGGGTATATAGTTTTCTGTGATGCCTCTAAGAATGGACTAGGATGTGTGTTAATGCAGGATAAGCAAGTGATTTCTTTTGCTTCCCGACAGCTTAAGAAACACGAGGAGAATTATCCAACACACGATCTAGAACTAGCTGCTGTAGTTCATGCCTTGAAGATCTGGAGACATTACCTCTATGGAGAAACATTTCAGATTTTCACAGACCACAAGAACCTAAAGTATATCTTTTCTCAGCATGAGCTTAACATGAGGCAACGCCGCTGGATGGAATTAATCAAGGACTGTGATTGTACAATTGATTATTATCCAGGGAAAGCCAATGTGGTTGCTGATGCATTAAGTAGAAAATCAACAACACCAGCTCTAGATAAAACACAGTTGAACTCCTTAGTGTGCTCTAAGAGAGATATGCTTATCTCCTTGAGGCAAAACAACATATAGCTTAAAGTATCGTTGTTAGCCGGGTTGTTAGCTGAGATGCACATAAAACCTACTCTGAGACAACAGATTAAGGAGGCACAACAATCTGATGCTGTAGTTCAGCAGATTAGATCAGAGTATGGTAGTGAGAAACGAGAAGGTTTCTATGATTCAGATGATCAGGTAGCCTGTTATCATGGTAGAATGATAGTACCTGATGCTGATAACTTAAGGAAGTTAGTCCTGGAAGAAGCTCATTCTTCTATGTATGCTATGCATCCAGGAAGCACCAAGATGTATCATAACTTGAAAGATATGTATTGGTGGCCTGGTTTGAAGAAGGATGTTGCTGAGTTCGTGATGCGGTGTCCAGTGTGTCAATAGGTTAAAGCTGAACACCAAAAGCCTGCAGGAACACTGCAGCCTCTGCCTATACCACAGTGGAAATGGGATCATGTGACCATGGATTTTGTGGTTGGTTTACCCAGAACAGCCAAAGGTCATGATTCCATTTGGGTAATAGTTAATAGGTTGACAAAGACAGAACACTTCTTACCTGTCAAAACAACCTATTCTGCTGAGAAGCTGGCATAGCTATATGTAGATAACATAGTGCGGCTGCATGGGGTCCCAGTTACCATTGTTTCTGACAGAGGTCCCCAGTTTACAAGTCATTTTTGGGAGCGACTTCATAAATCCTTAGGCACACAATTAAGGTTTAGTACAACCTTCCATCCTCAAACAGATGGACAGTCTGAGAGGACAATACAAACCTTGGAGGACTTGCTTAGGGCACGTGTCCTTCAGTTTACGGGAAGTTGGGATCTACATCTAAGCTTGATAGAGTTTGCCTACAACAATAGCTATCAGCACATCATTGACATGGCACCTTATGAAGCTTTGTATGGTAGACGTTGTAGATCTCCCCTATGTTGGTATGAAACTGGTGAATATCAACTTTTAGGCCCTGATCTTGTGCAGCAAACCACCGAGAAGATTAAAATAATACAACAACAGTTGAAGACTGCACAGGATAGGCAGAAATCCTATGCTGACAAGCGTCGTAGACCTTTAGAATTCCAGGTTGGAGACAGAGTATACCTCAAGGTCTCACCTTGGAAAGGAGTCCTTAGATTTGGAAGGAAAGGAAAGTTAGCTCCTAGATTTATGGGGCCTTATCCAATTATAGAACGGGTTGGAAAGGTAGCTTATAAGCTGGAGTTACCACCTGAATTGCAAAAGTTACACCCAATGTTCCACATTTCCATGCTAAGGAAATGTCACCCTGACACAGAAACGGTTCTACAACCTGTGGAGGTTGAGCTTAATGATGATATATCATATGTTGAAGGACCTGTGTTGATTCTTGATAGAAGAATCAAGAAGCTGAAAAAGAAAGACATAAGTCTTGTGAAAGTCCTCTGGAATCATCGTGGTACTGAAGAATCCACATGGGAACTAGAGGAAGAGATGAGAAGGAAATACCCTGCTTTTTTCTCTTAATATGTTTTGTAATGATTTCGGGGACGAAATCCTTGTAAGGGGTGGATAATTTGTAACATCCCTGACCTGGGTTATGAACTAACCCTAGGTGTTTTGCTTAAATATATGATTTGATACTTGTGGTTAACTTTTGAAATGTAATTAAGGCTCTTGAGGAACTCATATTTCAATTTCAGTCCTTTTTGAATAATGTTGAAACATTGTTTTGTTAATTTTGGACTAAAGTGCAAATTACCCAAGTTGAGGGGTTAGATTGCAAATTGTGTATGATAATAAGTTCCTCATGGGTTGATGCATCATAAGAATGAAGATGATGCAGAGGTATGGCTTGTGATAGCCTGAATACCAAGAAAGTGCTGATAAAGCAAAGTTTGTACATTAAAACCTAGTTTTGGTGTAAAGTGCAATTTACCCAAAACCTAGGGTTCAATATGCAAATTACCACTTCAATAAGGTCCCTAATAATCTTTGGCATCAAGTAGAGCAAAGAAAATGAGATGGGCACCTCATTTGAATTATCTTGGAGGAGAGAGAATCTTGATATTAAAATAATCAAGATTTAATCCTAATTGAAACCCTAATTCAATTTAGGGCAAAAATGAATAAAAATAATTGAAGGGCTTTCAAACAAAATGTTTTGGGTTGATTTTTAATAAGGATGGAAGTTCCTTTGCCAAGGTAAGGAACGAAAATATCCTAAGTTGGTGAAATTCCACTCACCATTATTATAAGGAAAAGAAAACCCACTCACATATGGATATTAATATAATAAGGATTAAGGTGCTTAATTTCTTTTCCATTAATTCTTGGACAATGAAGAGCTTTTACGAAAGTTTGAAGGTTGTTTCGTGATCAAGTAATGGAGGAGGATTAGGGGGAAATTAGTATGGAATTTATTTAAGGAAAATGATTTCATTTTCTCTTTCATCAAAGACCCATATACATATTCTTTATATATACCTTATTTCAATAACACATAAGGAACGTTTCCCTTAGCCTTTTCCTTATTCCTTTTGCTTTGGCCGACCTAAGGAGAGCTCAGGAGCAGGAGAAGGACGAACACCACCTGTAGGTAAGGTTTGATCATCTTCTACCTTGGATTCATGGTGAAAACCCTAAATCAATGATTGATTCTAGGTTTTCTTCACTCGATTTCCATTTCTAGCCATCCATTTCATCCAAAAGCTCAAGAACGAACCTTGGATAGTTGCTGGAGCTCCATCCACCATTAAATCCACGGAGCTTGGAGCTTGGAGATCAAATTTGAGGCGGGTTTTATAACTTAAACCCTCAAACATTGCTATTGCAACAATCTTCTATGCTTTGTTGATTGATTTCTTCAATTTGATAAACTTTTGCTTCTTTGCTGCAAATTCCATCAAGAACGGTTGCTGTTCTTGGGTGCACGAAGGAAGATGATGATGACATCATCATAAGAAAGCACCTCACTAAATATCTTGGGAGAAAATGATCTCATTGGTTGGGACCAAACGGTTTCACCAAAACCGTTTGGTGACCAAACGGTTTCACCAAAACCGTTTGGTGACCAAACGGTTTGCAAACCGTTTGGTGGAAAACGGTTTCAAAACCGTATGAAAGAGTTGACCAAGCGTGGACCGTTTGGTAATCTCGTTCCTAATTATGTAGGATAATGACCCTACAAATTTGAGGGGTTAACTCCAAAGGAATCATAGGTGGAAGGCCAAAAAATTAGGCAAATCGAACTGAATTAAGTGCTGATTTTCAACCTGATTAACTTGACCTGTTTGGGCAAACGGTCTCAAGACCGTTTGAGTGCGTTGACCAAGCGTTGACCATTTAGGATTATTTATCCCTATTATGTTGGATAATGACTCACCAAATTTTATGGGTTAACTCCCAAGGAATCCTGAGTTGAAGCCTAATCAATTAGGCAAACCCTAATTGAAAACAGTGCTGAAATTCCAATGAGTTAAGTTGAGATTTTGGGTTGATTAGCCCAAACGGTCTCAAGACCATTTGGGGATCACCCCAAGACCGTTTGGAGGTCTGGGTTCAAGTATAGTTGACCAATTGAAGGTCCAAAGGTACTAATCATATTGCAAGGTAGTGCTGATTTGTTGATCAACTTGATAGACCAATCCATGATGATTTTTCACTAAAGTCCAAAGGTTGGATGGGCCAAACGGTCTCAAGACCGTTTGGAGCTCATCCAAACGGTCTCAAGACCGTTTGGTGGTCACCCAAGACCGTTTGGAGGTCTAGGGTTGGGTATAGTTCAGTGGTTGAAGGTCTAAAGATATCAAGTTGATCTGCAATAAATTGCTGATTTGGTGAGCACTTCAATGAACCAAACCCTAATTGGATTGCTTGGTTTTGAGTGATATGATGGGCAAACGGTCTCAAGACCGTTTGGAGGTCATCCAAACGGCCTCAAGACCGTTTGGTGGTCACCCAAGACCGTTTGGAGTTCTAGGGTTGGGTATAGTTCAGTGGTTGAAGGTCTAAAGATATCAAGTTGATCTGCAGTAAATTGCTGATTTGGTGAGCACTTCAATGAACCAAACCCTAATTGGATTGCTTGGTTTTGAGTGATATGATGGGCAAACGGTCTCAAGACCGTTTGGAGGTCATCCAAACGACCTCAAGACCGTTTGGTGGTCACCCAAGACCGTTTGGAGGTCTAGGGTTGGGTATAGTTCAGTGGTTGAAGGTCTAAAGATATCAAGTTGATCTGCAATAAATTGTTGATTTGGTGAGCATTTCAATGAACCAAACCCTAATTGGATTGCTTGGTTTTGAGTGATATGATGGGCAAACGGTCTCAAGACCGTTTGGAGGTCATCCAAACGACCTCAAGACCGTTTGGGGTCAGGTCATACCCCATTTGAATGGTGGTTCAATAGTTATGAAGTAACTAGTCACACATTGATGAATATTGAAGGTTCATTAATTCTAAACCCTAATTCAATTGATTCCAACCCTAATTGAGGATAAATTGAGGGTCAATTGAGTGTCAAATCAGTTGAGGGTTGATCTAATTAACTCAATTGATTAGTGTCTAACATGTGCAAGATCGATTGAAGGGTTCAACATTGAAAACCCTAATTCAATGTGATTGATGGAAACCATATTTGGTCCTTTCGGTTTTGAGGTGGTTTGGACCAAACGGTCTCAGGACCGTTTGAGTCCGAACAGTCTCAAGACCGTTTGGGACCAAACGGTCTCAAGACCGTTTGGGACCAAACGATCCCAAATCAGTTGAGGCTTAAACAGTTTCAGAAGTTCAATTTTGTTAAGTGGTTTCAATTGCTATTCTACTAAATGGTTTCACCTAGTCCAAGATCACTTGGAAGGTAATCAACCAAAGAGTATGAACTCTCAAATTGAATGAAGGTCAGTGGTTTATGTAATCAATCACATGATGTAATCCAAGGGAGATTGAGTTCTTAATGATCTTGATATAATGACATATCCTATGATGTCAATTCTTCTTTCAAGATTGAGTTGACTTATATTAATCAAGGTTGAAGTAACTTCATCTTATAGAAGATGAGGGATAAGTTATTAACCCTAATTGAGCTAAGGGAATGGTTACCCTAATTGAATTAAAAAGGAAACCCTAACCCTAGTAAGGGCATAGTGGGGTAATCCTTGAATAGTGATGTTATCATTATTTTGCATTGTACTGATATAAAATTGATGTGTTGTTATCATCTGTACTAATCATGCAGGTTTCATGAGGTATTGCACATAGTCAGGTATGAGCTATGATGCCTTGTGTATTGAAAACACTTTATAAGTTCTATAAGCAATGATATGCCATGTTGCCTAGTGAAAGGTAACAAAAGAGTTTGATAGGCTTTAAGAGCCATGTGAAATACCTGCATTACATTTATCATGTTTACACTGTTAGATGACTTGATGGCATTAAGTTACCTGTTAAAGTGGTAACATGTGTCTTGATAATTTAAGGGTTTGAACACCCATATTCTTGAATCATGATGATGAGATGATAAGGGATTGAGATCCCAATGTTAGCAAAGCTGTGAAATGAACTTGATAGAAATAGTACTCATTCTTTATAGCAAATGTTATAATGTTATATGATTGACAACATGCCTGATGCTAAAAAAATGTTGTAATGTACTTAAATAATCAAGTGAAATGATATCATGTAGAGCCCTGACCATAGATCCATCATCGTCAGTAGTTAGGTGATGGTGGAAACAGGTTTTCCTAAGGGAACTCCTGGAGAGCATACTTTTGAGTATGTGGGGGTTATGGGCGTGAATATCCTTACGCCCTAATGAAGGAATTGATGTGAGATAAACACTAAATCTCTCAATTCTTCATTATATGTATATGCCGGGATGATGTATCACTAATCTCCCGATGATGTTGTTAATGCCGCATCGATGAGAGATAAACAAGAAATCCCTCGATGGCAAAGAGAGTACAAAATGCCACTTTAACTCTAATAGCAAAGTTGCCAGAATACCCTGGAAAGCTATTACAGTAGAGACACAAGATGTCCTGCATGTTGTTCCTCACAGTGACTGAGGAGGATGAGGTCATAGAAATCTGGCTCTTCTGATGACCTATGTATGGTACCGATTTCGACTTCGCAGTGGTCGGTTGGAGTATGAGCGGTATATCTCATCTCCTCAGGGCATAAGTATGTTTGTAATATGTAATCAGCCGTGTAGCATATTTGCTTAGGGTTGAACTACGAGAATCAATGGTTGAGAATACATTGATTAACATGTTCTAGTTGGATAAATGATATACATGTTCTTCATATTCCTTCTTAAATGAATGACTTGCTGCTTTCTCAAGTTATAATTGAAATGATTGCATAGAGAATACTGCTCTGCATATCTTATTCAATGATTTACCTGCTGTTGAGTAAATATAATTCTACTGCTCAGTGTTATTCTATTATCGGCAATAACAATGTTTCTGGCGGAGAGTTATATCTCTCGCTGGGACAATTTTTATAATTGTCTCACCCCCGTGGGATTAAATTTTTAGGTAACCGCCGACGAAAAGGCAAGGAACCTATTACAGAGGAAGAGCAGCATCAGCAGTAGCAGGGACAACAGTAAATCCCAGGTGGGGATATGAGCTGTCAAGTTGTATATAGAAAGTCCTATGAGTCGTCTCTGTACTCTCAGGTCCTAGGAGTAATGTTTTGATGGATCGATCTGAGATTTTGGCTTTAAGCCTCGAGATTTTTGTATCCTGCTCATGTATAGTTTAACATGGCTGACAATGTTACGACTCTCGAGATGAAATGATACAGAGATGTAATGATGAATCAATTTGTAAATAACTTACTTTGGTTCTTTATGTCAAAGTTTCACAGTTTGTGGATCTTCTTGCAAAAAGTTTTAATTTTTAGTGATTTTCAGTAATTCCGCTGCTAATAATTTGCTTCCGCATTCGTTGACCTGGTTTTCACGAGTCAGTCGTCACACAAGATGTCACAAACGATGGTGGATAAGGTCACCACCACTGATTTTGAGTCAAGTCTTTAAATATATCTTCAATTAAGTTCCTAACCAATGGTTTCTTGATTCAATTAATTCAATGATTGAACCTATACTCAAATTGATGATTTTGAATAATGAACCCGACTCAATGGATGAGATTGGATGCTTTAACATCCAATGGTTTAGAATGAATACCATAATATTATATGTGGGTCCTAGTGATGAGAATTCGATGGTCCAATGCCCTTAATTTGTAGTCTTACCTTTGCCCTCGTATTAATATATTTGATGAATCACCATAATAAGTGGATGCGTAATTATAATGTGATGTAACTTGTTACATCTAACCCTAATGTAACTAAATGATGGTGATTGGTTATAATCATCCCTCTTGAATGTTTAATGTGACAATGTATTACACTCTTCTTGTGTTGACACCTCAATGTAGTACTAATTGAATATCATAGTGTCATTCCATGTCAAAATTTATGGGACACATATGTGCTGATGATCTATCGAGCCTTGTTTCAAGCACAGAATGGTAATGATGATCTTTTAGGGATTGATGTGATGCTCTTTAAGACCTTGAGGCATGATTGAGCCCTGATTGAGATGAAATCCTCTTCGTGATCCAATAAAGGTTGGAACCCTAGAACTTGTGATAAGAATTTGGTACCTTGTAATGGTATGATGACAAGTGTGGTCCCTTAATTTGCAATGAATGATATCATGTGGTAATGTGATTATGATTTATACCTCAAACATTTTATATCTTCTGAAGTTGCAATACATATACTCTTTCTAGAAAGGAATTATGTTTTTTATGTTCATTTGAATGATGAAGCCTTAATTCACTCAACTGGAAATAACTAATCAAGTGAAACCCTAATTATGTAGAGCCCTGAGCCATATAGCCATTTTTAACGTCAGAATTTTCTGGATGGTGAAATGAGTATTCCTAAGGGAAGCTCAGAGTGCATATTGTTGAATATGCGGGGTACTTATTATCCTGACCCCAAGTGTTTAGGAAGGATAACTACAGTCATACATAGCTCTCTTTTTGAGAACAACTGTGGTCATGTGTCTTTGATTATCATGTGATAAAGGTTTTGCTTTGCATAACTTGGTTTCTAGCACTATGACCTATACCAATGCGGGCTAGTTGTTTACAAGACAATATGTCACTATTTTGCAGTTTGACTAAAATGTCACTACAGTGAAAATTCATAGTGATCACGTATGGAGAAGATATTGGAGTCTGACTCTTCCTAGATCTTATATGGAAGTGATTGTGACCAAATGGTGGTCAGTTGGACTTGGAGTGGTATGATTCAAACTCCACAGGGCATAATAGAAGATGTAATACAAGCCATATAGTATATCTATTAGGGTTAGATACGTTTCACATTGGTTGAATTACCCTTACCTTGCCTTTATACTACATAGTTCTTACATGATCCAGACTTATGAATTTGAGTAATTCTACTTGATGCTAAATCTTATTTTCTTATTTGCTTAATATGCTTAAACTGTTCAATCTTCTTAATTATTTATTTAGTACTCCAATTGATATGTTTATTTACTATTTAATAAACTATTCTAATAAATATCTGTTAGAGAGAGTTATATCTCTTCCTGGGACTGGGTCTCACCCGTGTGTCACCACATCTTTTTAGGTGGTCGCAGGCAGCATGGTCGAGGTCATGCTGTGGAAAAGGAGTATCATGATGATTAGTATTCATTGAGGTTGGTCAACCATAGATGTTAGCAGTAGTGTCCTAGTGTAATCCCTGTACTCTCAGGTCTTGGTATGGGATATTTTTTTAGATGATATACTTGTATCGACATGAGATTTTGGCAGTATGCCAATATTTATATATATGGAATGTACATGTGAATTGTCTTTTGTATACAAGATGTGGATGGGGCCATTGAACACGAATGTAATTACATGTTATGGTATATGAAAATGAAAAAAATGGACCTTTATGTAAATGTTTTAGAACTTGTTCATGATGTGTAATTTAGTTTTAATTCTTCCACTTTTCTGGATATGTGATTAGGTAGTAGTTAATCATGTTTTATGCTTTGAGTAATCTTGTTTAGCATGACGAGGTGTCATATAACCCGTATGTGCAGAGGAATGTGAGCGCGTGAGGAAATGGAAGATAGAGTAGATTTACAACCTTACCCCCAGACTTCATGGTACAAGGTAATGATACTTTCATGTTTTAATAGATTTACAAGTGTCCCAAGTGGCTTTTATAAATAATATCATTTGGCACTTATGTAGCAAATTGTCATTGGCCCAAAATAAATTGGTTTGGTAAAATTCATAGAAATAGCTAGGAATATCCAAATATAGTGAAGTTATATATAAAAGTGATCAAAAAAATCACAAATAAAATACTATTGAGACTTAAATTTGCTTCCTATTTCAAAAGTACCATGGGTACATGTTTAGTAAGTGACTAGTACATTAGAACCCTAGATTTGGGTACTAAAATGTTGGAGACATTAGAAATTATTATTTGGTGTTATTATCTGATATTGTAGAATATTAACATGTTCAAGGTCATAATAACGTAGAGTTAGAGTTCCAAATGTGAATATCCATTCATATATAGATTTAAGGTTTTGAAGTTATAGATGATAACTTTAATGAACTCAGACTAATCCAAGTGATCATAATGAAAAGATATGTTGCAAAAGGTGATTCAGGTCAAAGGTCATATCTCACAATGTTGTGATCATAACTTGATGCCTCATGATTCAATTACATGGTAGTTTTGATAATCATGGTTATACAGAACATGAATTACAGTTCTTAAGTCAGTAAATTAATGAACATGGGAATCAGGGTACCAAGCATGACTCTAATGATAACTCGATAACAAGGAATGCTAAAATCTAGATTAGGATCCAGATAGGGTTTAATCAATTTAATGTGATGGTGACACTTTAGGATATACATGCATGCATATTAAAGTTGATTGCTTCATTTGCTTGCTTGATTGGATAATATGCTTAATTACTGCAAGATATGCATGGTTCTATCAAAGTACGGGGTTACACCTATGACTACCCACATTAGTTTTCCAGTTTTCATCTGAGTATTTCTCGACGATTGCACAAATAAATGGTTTGATGTTTATTTACATTCTATTCAATTGTAATGCCACTATGAATATCACATAAAGAAAGATTATGTGAAGAAAATGCCATCTCTTATTTGCAAGTATTTGATGGAATATATGTTGTTAGTTTACTTGCACACTTTTGCATGCATCCCACATACACAATACAACTTATAAGATGATATCAAGATATGATGGACAAATCAAGTTACTTGAAGACATTAAAGTTAACTTGTATTAAGGATTAGATAGAAACTTTTTGTCATATAGTTCTTGTACATACAATTCTTATGATGGAAAGTTATGTAAGTTTTAGAGAAATAACTTGTAAAAATATTTGAGTTTAATGGAAATTATTCATTGTTATTTATTATTTGTTTAGAATATGGATCCTTGGGAAAAAGTTTTGGTAATGGTTCTCATATGTTTGGCCTTCCGTAATTGGGGGTTGTGGAAAAGTGAGGTCATTACAACTTTCCTTTTTAGGTTTTTCATTTCTTACCTTTTAGGGTTTCTATTTTTTCTTGGATTCTTAGATTTCCATTGTAGCTTCCTTTTTAGGGGTTGTTTCACTTCCTTTTGAGGGTTGCAATTTTAGCTTCACTAGTAGGGTCGTAATTTTTTCTTCTTGTGTTGATTTTCCATTTCTTCCTATTTAGCGTTGTAGTTTTTGCTTCCTTTATAGGGTTTTCCCTCTACTTCCCTTTTACATGTTCTTTCCTCCTCTTCTTTTCTTTTCATTTTTTTTCCCAATTTGCTTCCAAAGAAGGAAACCAAAACAAGAACAAAAAATGGAAAAGAGAGAGAACTATAAGAGGAGTCTCCCATCATGAGAAACATAATTCTTTCCAAATGCTTACATGAGTTCTTGCATATTTGATTTGTTTCGAGAGGGGGATACACTTTTTATTTTCACATGGGGATTTCCCTCTTGATTTTGATTTCGTTTTCCTATTTATCATGTGTTTTCTTCAAATAACATAAAACTTATACACTTGCACTCTACACACCCATGAACCCATGCATCTATGAAATAAATGCATATACTCATGTTAGATCCCTAGGTGAGGCATGAGGGTGTTGGTAAAGGTGTCGATGTAGCAGAATGCTTGACATCTAGTGGCATTCAAACAACTCCTCTCCTAGCACTAATGATAGATTATGACTTCCTGAGTCATGAGGTATACTGAGTGTAGTACCCAAATCTGATGTAATTGGGTTACCATCATGATGAGGGCCATCATGCCATATAGAAGTTAAGGATTATCCTTTCCCATATAGGTTATACTTGAGTGATGACATAATATTCTATAGTTTGTTCAAGGTTTATTAACACCTTCATGTTTATATTAACCAGCTCATCAACAATCTCCAATAATCTCATCAAAAATCTCAAAACAACAATTTTATCAAAAATCTATAGAAAACTCATCAAGAATTTGAAATCAACAACCTCATCAATGACCTAACATGATCTCAACAATCTCAAACCAACAATCTCATCAATAGTCCCAGAACAATTTCATCAAACAATATCATGGAAACAACTTTTTCATGCCTACAATCCACAAACAAACTTAATGAACTCAACCAAAACCCTCACAATATACAGTTCATCAATTGGCTACCAAGATTCAATCAAATAACGTTAATAAAATTTCACAACATGTTACTCACTATTAGGTTGTTGAAAGTTTCCCTTACAACAAATCTTGTTGACTTTTCTAGATTCCTTTCCTGTTACTGTTGACACCCCATTTTTGCTCACTTAGCAGAAAATCATGCTTAAATGTTAATTCCCTAGCTAATGACAAAGTTCATCACATTCCCACATTTTACCCTTTTCCCCCACTTTAACCCAATTCAGGGGTTTCTGCAAAGAAACCTTCTTTCAAACCAAAAATGTAATTCTTTGCTTCAATTCTACCTTAAGTAGGCTATTTTTCATAGTCTGCCTAGTAGAATTGTCTAGAACCCTTTCAAATGGCCTTTCTTGGAAAATTTGAGAGATAATTTTGGCTTATCTTTTTGTGTGGAATTGTCCTTCAATTTTTCCTTAAATAGGCTATTCTTTTCAAATTTCCCAATTGACTTGTGTGAAATAGAATATTTCCTTTTTTCAACCACTTTTCTAAAAAAATCCAGGAGATAACTCCGACTTATCTTTCTGTGCAAGTTTTACCTGATTTTCACTGGAACATTCTTTCAATACGGGAGATTGCCTTTTCCACCTGGGCACACCGAGTGGATCACAACCATCCACTGCATAACAAGTGGGAGATTGGCTCCATCTGCGTGTCCTTCTATAGGGTGCATTGTGGTGATCCACTGCCTCTTCTAGAAGGTTCTTCCCAGAATCCAAAACCCTAAAATCCTCCAATAAATACACCCCATACCAAAGTATTCTAGGCCCCTCTCATCTCTCCTAAAGCCAGAGAAATGACTACCTCTTCCTTTTATTTTCAACATGTGATTAGAGGATCCTTCCTTTGATACAAACTTCTCTACTAATGCTGGTAGGATATGCAACAATAACTGCTACTTTCTGTTATATCCATATCAATAGTTGCTTTATCTAATCCATCCATTACTATTCATATCTACACGCTCTTGCTAAAAGATATGATCTTGCTCTACTAAATCTATCTTTCTCACATCTCTCTCTTCCTATGCGTTGGTCCGAACCACCAATGATGGATTTCTTCCATTGGAGGTCATGATGGGATTGGCACTACAACACACCAAAAGACTAGAATCTTTAAGGCTTTGATGAGAAAGCCACGATCGTCACCATCCCCAGAGGTCTGTCAACTTAAAAGTCACCATTTAATTGTTTGATCACCACTATTTTTATCTGAGATGACTAAAAAGGTTGCAATACTATTCACTAAGCAAGACAGGGGTGTTAATCCTTCCCCACTCGCAATAGGATTGCCAAATCTAATATTTGAATGATGCACACCTTCAGCCCTTGGGTGGAGCCAAAATTGGGCCTTTATGTGTTATCCCACTGATTTAAATACCTATATTCACTTTCTCCTTATTTTACAAATAAAATTAAGTGGCGACTCCTAGATTTATTGATTTATCATTTTTCTTTTACTTTTTAGTTGTACCCAAAACCATAAGATCCATTGGATTTTTAGGATAGGTACAATAGATTGGTGAATCTGCTAGAATGTTGTCAGATGATCCGAGTTGTGTTTTGCTTTTGTCATCTCACATTTTGCTGATTGATCAAGGTTTCTATTTTGTCATATGTCTTTCTTTCATTTCTTTTGGTTTTTGCCAGAATCAGACCTTTTTATTATATTTTTTTGACCAAAAGATTGGAGCAACCTGCACATTTTTTTAAAAATATTTACCAAGTTTTTTCTAAAAAAATGATGGAACACTCTATTCTGTAAGAAAAAAGAATCTTTTTTCTATTTTTGCGCTATCTTTATCTTTCTTGAGCTCAACAAAGTTGACAGAATCATTTGATCCGCCTGCACAAAAAATGTTTTGATTTTTGCAACGCTTAGATTTTTGATAGCATAACAACTGCCACATTTTCTATTAGTCACTATTTTTAGGGTTAGCCTCCGTTTCCCTCCCTTTTTTCCTTTTCTTTTTCATTTACTTTTAAAAAAATATAATAAGGAAATAGAGAAAATGATGAGAGGTTTTCAAGATAAGAAGATATTCTTTTGCTTAAAAATTACGTGATCACTTTCTTATGTGCCTATCATTTAGCTTTTATCCATTATTATTATGGAATTACATAAGGATATATTAAAATATTTCATCTTCATAATACACACCTACAAACCTATGCATCATAGAAAGGGTGCCAACACTCACGTTGGATCTTTGAAGGTGGTAAATGTACCAGTGTAGTGTTCAACTGGACGTTCAAAGCCCTTGGAAACACCCCTCTCCTAGCACTCACGACTTATTATGACCGTTGCAGTCATGAGGTGTATTGGGGGAAATACCCATATCTGTTGAACCCGAGATGTCCCCACGATGAGTGTCCATTTTCTATATAGGAGATAAGAATCAACCCCTACTACAAAATCATGCTTGATTAAGGATGTTAAAATACATCTAAACTCATGGGAAAAACGGGAGACTTTATCTTCTACACATGCATCTTGTGGTTGCTTGTTTACAATTTTCAAGATTTTTACATTTGCTAATTCTAAGATTGTTGAAAGGTTCATGCTTTATGTTTGTAATCGTCACACCAGATTGTTCAACGTTTTCTACCTTCCTCATGATTAAAATAATCTTATCAAAACAACAATCTCTTGTCAACAACTTTATGATCTCACATGGTCTCAAATCAACAATGTTACCAAACAATAATCTCCAATGATCTAAAGGATTCTAATTGATTTTCAAGTGATCTCAATAACAAAAAATCTTCGATCCATGATCTTTTCGAACTTGAAAACTTTCCAATGATCTCCAACAATCTCGAATAATCTTCCTCATTCAACAATCTTCATTGAATAATCTTTCCAATTTTTTTCCTTTCAAAGAAAAGTATAAAGGAAATAAAACTCTTTAGAAAAAGCATTCTTTTTAAAATAAATGTCTTCATAAACAAAAACAAAATTATTAAAAAAAGAAAACTCTTTTCAAAACACAAAAAAGAAAAACACAAAATTCTTTCCAAAAGAAAAATCCTTTCAGAAAAAAAAAGTCTTGTAAAGAAAAATATTATTTCACAAAAAATCTATCAATAGGGAAAATCTAAAAAATAATCTTTTCATAATAAAAAATAAAGATCATTAAAAAAGTAGAATAAATCTTTTCCAAAAAGAACAATATTTTAAAAAGAAATGCTTTCAAAACTCAACAAAGTTGTAAATTGTTTTCAAAATTCAACAGAATTGAACATTCTTTTCAATGAAAAAATCAAATAAAGTTGAAGCATTTTCCAAAACCTCAAAAAATTTGAAAAAAAGAAACTTTTGAAAACTCAAACAAAATAAAGGAACATCTTTTTAAACTTGACATCCTTTTCAAAAATATTTTGACTTTCTCCATTCCAAAAGATCGCCTGATTGTGATCTCTTCTCATGAACCACCACTCATGCTTGAAATATTTGATATCCACTGAAAGTCTACTCAATCCTCAAATCTTGGAGAAAACTTCCAAATCTTGACTAAAATATCAAGTAGTTCCCCATCCTACCAGCTCCATTTGATCCAAAGGATTTTCCATCTTGACTAAGATGCCACACAATAGCACATTGTCCTCCCATATTTTCCTACCCAGGCCATAGTCCCAGACCAAGACTTTTAATGGATCCATCACCTTTCTTCCATGCTCAAATGTATGCGGTCTTAGACCATGACCTAAAACTGGATCATAAGCGCACCTTCACTTTCACATCTTTTGATTGTCCCAGACCACAACCATAAATCAGACCATCATCCTGACTTTCACTCTCATATACATCCGGTCCCAAACCACGACCTTGAACTAGGCCATCACCCTACCTTTCATGCTCATATCCATATAATACCAGACTACAACCTAAAACTGGGCCATAACACCATGCACTCACACTCACATCTATACGGTCCCGAACTATGGTCTAAAATAGTGGAATTGGAAGATGGAACGAGTTGATAGAAATAATGTGGGGGTTTTGATTTGATCTCAAACAAATTTAAAGGAGATTAGTGTACTGAGATCACTTATTTTCCTACCCACCCTCAACAACAAAGCGCCGATCAACATCATCATGCTTCACACTTGTATCCAACCATAGTTTCTGGCCTTGAGTGGGTCACCATATCTTTGGATGCTCCTTTTACCTTGTGAGTATTTCTCTATCACCCTTGAGGAAAGAGGAATCTTGCACACCTATATCCATCCACAATCTCTGCCTCTGAGTTGGTTACCTTGTACCTGGATAACCCTTTACCATTGTGAACATTTTCTCTCATAAGACACCATTGAGGAGAGAGGAATGTCACACAACCCATATACATCCACAATATTTGGCCCATAAAGGTTCACCTTGTATATGTACATCTATTTCCTTGTGAGTGTTATTCTTGTAAAATCTCCCTTGGGGGAGAGGAACCTCACACATTGATTCCTAGACATAGTCTCTAGCTCTGTGTGGGTCACCTTGTACCTAGGCACCACCACATCCACATGCTTTATCATGATTATGCTAGGCATATATGACAAGATGGGAAAGTTCCTTCCATATCAATCAATCAAGGGGCATGTCCCTCTCTTCATATCATTGGGGATCTAACGATCACCATTGATACATTTATATCCCTTTCCACACAAAGGGTGAACTTCCATATTTTTGACATGATATTTTTCCCCTTCTCAATGAAAGGGGCAGGTTAACCTTTATCTATCATGATTTACAGAACCCTCTTCCATGAAAGGGGAAAATTCTATTTATTCCTACAGGAGTATTGGGGACACATAAAAAATGAATGACATATGTTGGAGTCTCTTTCCTAACACAAAGTGTAGTTTGTTTACAACCATATTTCTTCCCTTTTCAACTCCTTGGTACACAACAGGCATATTCCCTATTGTTCTCCTGAGCCTAACAACCAATCATTCCATCTTCATCACAAGAGGAGGACATCACAAAAGTCTTAGACAACAAACACTTAGTGACAATTTCAAAAAGAGCTTCTCGAGATGATAAGCACCGATGGAAAATCCAACACTTGTGAGATGCTAATGACACTAGTTGAAGACTCTCATGAAAAATTAAAGACTCAAGTTGGCATAGGATCCATGCACCAATTATGATGGGATGATGAACCACAAGATACAAAGACACTTGAGGTTACTGGAAAGTGGACAATCCCATCTAACATGGGTCAACCAGAGCCATAAACATAGGTGTTCTCCTTTACATGCCACACTCAACTATCATCACCATACAACTTATAGGAAACACACAAACACACCACATAATAGCCAAGAATATGATTAGATAGAAGAATCCAATGACCAATAAGAAGTAAAGCCAAAAGCTACAAAGGGTCAAAAGATAAAAATTCTGGCTCACAAGAAGAGATCTTATGCAGTTCATCACACAATGTGACATCCACTGCCACCTTGGAACCATCCTCTAGTTCTAGGACCATACAAGTATCGCCTCATCTAGGTTTGACTTCATCTTTGACAACCGTAGTTCACTCAGAGATCTGATGCTCTTTGGATCACAATATGATAGAAATCATGTAGAAACTAGTAGATCTAGAGGTCAAGATAGCCAAAATTTATACCTTCTGAGGTCACTACCGGAGATCACAAAGCTTGGTAGCCAAAGCGTGTCAATAGGATATACATTCCCAAAAGTAATTATTGCTCCTACAATTGTCAAAGAGGAGATGCCGACGCAGAAACCAAAGATAAGATTCACACTTAGGGGTCTCTCTCTGTAAGGCTCAGTCATTGGTCAAGCATCTTGGGAACTTTCCTACCATAAAGGAGACTCATTATACTCAACCAAAGAGCTACAATCCCAAGGATCACCATGATTATCACCACATCCCAGGGCACAAAATTGATTCATGTATAGCCCTCAAGCACAACATTCAAGACCTAATCGATGCAGGTTCGGTCCAAGTGGACGCCCTAATTGGTTCAGTCACTCTAGAGCCTATCGCCTGGAGAGCCAGGTGTAACTGTAGAATTGCTTAAATCCTTTCTCAAGCTAGATCACAACAAGAACACACCAGCTGATGCAGTCGTAAAGTTGATTGAGTATCCACTTGAGCCAAAGCTCTAGAAAAGAGCACCTAGACACTCAACTATCACAAGCCCCAAAGCATCAAGGGTTCATGAAGGATCTATCAAACCATTTTTGCTTTAAAAAATACCAACGGAAGGGAAATTACTCAAAATGAAAAAAAATCAGCAAAATGGAAAAAAAGAAAAAAATATCAAAATAAAAAAGTCATCCAAATTTCAAAATGAAAAGAAATCAAATTTTCAAAATGAAAATGATCAAAATAAACAAAAATGAAAAGGTCTAGTTAATCTACCTAAGTACCTGGATTTGTCCGCCCCATGCACCATGAAGCAAAAGGGTCAAAATAGAACCATAGGTTTGAGGATGGAAGGAGGATGCCCGTTATCTCAAGCCTCTAATGGTTCACAAACGTAATCTCACCCATAAAAATACTCAATCATAAAATCATCTAAAGCTCCAATTGTAGGATGACACCACATTTCACAATCAACACATGTCCTCTTATAGGATTTCTTAAGCTGAGTATCCCAAAGATGAGTTGGAATAGACCCACTTGTTTATACATGACAACAACCCTTCTCATGGGGCCATTCCTAAAAACAAACTTAGGGGCCATTCCCTACATAAACTTTAATGTGTATAGATGACAACAACTCTACTCACGAGGCATGACAAAGATAGGTGGACTGGATGATAAGGAGATTTGGATCCATTTTTTCATTGTCCATGTCTCACCAATTTCAATGATGATCTAGCCCGAGGACCACAAATGGGGATCCTTCACTAGGAAACTCCCATTAATCTGCAATTCAAGTTCCGATCTAAGGCTCTGAGCATCAATGTCCAAAACATCAAATAATTAATTGAACATACATCAACTGTGAAGCCCAAAGGGCACCCAAACTTGGACATATGCTTGTGGTGAATTTCTTATTAAGCATGACATCCAGGTGCAGTGGAGTCTTAAACTCCTATCCTAAGGTTCTAAACATCAATGCCATGGACCTAAATGCAAATGATCAAATACAAACAACTAAGTCCAAAGGACACTAGACAATGTGGATACATTCTTGTGACACATTGCATACACCAAAATGTGTCTAGATAGAGCCCATAGGGGTGTATCTGACACCTAGAGCCTTAACCCAATTGGGTAGGGAATTGCAGCTCGAATGTTCATGCCATGGCACAACTTGAGTCATACAAGTATGAAATCAAGAGCCAGTGGAACATCAAATATACCCTATATGAACCTTCCCCTACTCGTACATGTGGTTCTAATCATCCGAGGGAAGAATCAACCAATTAATGGAAGACTTTGGGCAAGCATAAACATTCTTGGGGTCTCACATCACCTTAAACTCTAGTAATAGATAGTAGAAAGTAGGGGAGCAAGTTAGTTGTGATTTTTCCATTAGATAAGCTACATTAATTACATGACCATCCTCACATCTCATGATAGGCCTCTTGACTAACATGGGTTCCCACCAACTCATAAAAGGGATCTCAGTCCAAAAAACATGAATGTTGACTAGCAGCCTAAGCCGTAAAACCTTCAAGGCTCATATCCTGACATCCTCCATGGTGAATGACAACATAAGAATCCACAAACCATGGGCTATCAAATAAAAAATTGAATCAAGAATCAACTTGAAAACAACTTCTTACCAACTAACATACTATATATGATGATAAGGGAGAAGGTTAGGAGTCATGTCCTATTAGTCAAATGATTTCTGTGTGTGTCAAAGCCATGGAGAGGGGTCTATATATAGAACTATTTGGCTTGGGTATCAAGAAACTTATCTAATTTTGTTTAATAGGGAAAATATGTACTGTATATTAAAAAGGAGAGGACTTAATCATTCATAACACATAATAGTAATGAATATATATGAAATTCATCATTTCCCTTCCATTTCATTATATCTACATTTTATAATATATTTCCGTTGGTTTCCTCAATAGCTTGGTCTTATAAATATTGATTACTTCATTTACAATAAAGAGAATTCTAAATATCCCATCGTGTAATTATTTACACAATGTAAACATGTATAATATTTTATGTACAATTGTGTAGGATATACATATTGAATTCCTTTTGTATCCTTCCATTTATGAACCTATTATATATGTTTATTCACCCCATTTTGAATTAACTTTCTCAAAATATTTCTCTTCTCACTTTGGATTAATTGGAAACATGTGTAACAAATTGTTTTCCAATAAAAGGCATCCGTTTATTTAATATTAAGTTAGATCCAAAATTTCAAATTCGAGACAACCATATATATATATATTTATATATTGAAAATATATTTGACACTAATTATTTATAGAGTATATAGGTGCTAATAAATTCACATATCCAAAACTAATTATTATAGACACATGAATTTCAAATAAAAAAGGGTAAAAACATTATCCATTGAACCATTTTCCTTTTTTTCTTGTTATTAACAATTTTAGGAGGTAATAGGGAGGTTTACTAAGTAAATCATTTAGTAAATATTATTATTTTTTATCATTTGGGTTAAGTCATTGATATATAAATTTTGGGAACTTGTATGTGTTTCGCAAAAAATATATAATTGAGTTAAAAATATTTGTTTCCTTGATGATATGTTAATGTGATTGTTTTCATTTATTTTCCGCTTTCAAACATTAAGTAGAGAGAATTAGTTATTCAAAGTTTGTTCTAGTTTATTATAATATCTTGTGTATTCCACATTATAGAAATTACTTCAGTTTATATTTCTATAACTCATATCCCATTTTAAGATTTTTGACAATGATAAACTTTCCATTGATTTATCATACTTTTACATCATCATTTCCCTTTATGTTATACCATAATTTTATTTACTAAACTCTACCTAAATTATGTATGTATAATCCATACAAGTTATTTATACGATTTATTTAAAATATTAGATTTATTATTAATAATAACTTAATATTGCTGGCCTTATCTTACACTTTCTTTTCTTAATAAAATTATGATAGTTATCATTGTCCAACTAAGATGAAACTTGGCAGCGAAGATGATTGAGACCCAAGAAATACGATTATGGAATTATATTTGACTTTTGGGACTTACTTTTATGTTCTAGTACAATTTTGATTTAGGGTCATAACCACTATATCTTTATTGTAATGTTACAACATTATTATCAACATTCATTTAATTGAGTCATACTATCTTCAATCCGTTTAGAATGAATTTCCTTATATTATTATGCTTGAATTTCCATAATTTACTTAGCTAACACATTTAGTCCATTAAATCATTATTTATTTATAACATAACATAATATTTATATTTATGTTCATGGGAACATGAATTGTTATTCTGAAGCACATTACACCTCTTACAAAACATATTTTAGCCATTATTTCCATTATAGTTAGCAAAATGAATATATGTGACATGCTTAATTAATTTAGTTAGATGTTAGCACATAATTAAGTTATTATGTTAATATGGGTGTATTGATATTTGATGTGGATTACAAAACCTTATACCACTCAATATGATGTATTTGTTTTCAAGCCTAAATATGTAATCGGTACCATTGAGTTATGCATGTTGTATGCATTAAAAATATTCATTAAGGCATAACTTTATCCTTGTTTAGTCAAATCTAAGGAACCAAAATTACTAACCTCCTAATCATGGAATAGAACAAGATCCTAGATTTCAGTTCGTTACAAAACTCCACCCTTTAAAAAGATTTCATCCTCCAAATTGAAACATCCATTTATTATCGTCCAGTTACTCTCAACTTCTATAAAGGTTTAGCCAAATAAGACAACTCTTATAGATATCATGATTACTTACACATTTTTTAATCATGAATGATTTTTACGTTGTTCATGTACCCAACTAACATGTCATGATAACCATATTTGTTTTGCTTAAGTATGTTGCTTATATCCTTGATCTAATCATCTGATATGTAATTAGGGCATGTTGGAATTTTGAGTGCCTTGTTTTATCTTGATGCTTGTGTGTTTTGGAGAGGTTTGGTGCAAATTGAAATTTACCTAGGATAGGGGTTGATGTGCAAGTTTGCCACCTCTAGAGCGTTCCTTCTCTCTCTTGGCATCATCTAGAGCAAAGAGAAAGAGATGGGCACCTTGTTTGGACCTTAGTTGTGTGACGTCATCCTTGGTGACGCTTAGGACACATGTTTGAGGTGTACCTTACACCTAGAAGTGTTGTCTCGGGCTTGAGAGCCTTAGAGTGGCCTTGTATTGGTTTGTGGGTGTCTTGAGAGACATACTATACATTTGTGGTATCTAGGGTTTTACCCCTATCAGTTTGTGAGTAAGTGGATATGTGTATCAGCCATGACCATCATAGGTGACCTAGTGGGAAAGCCATATATATTATCACCTCATTGCATGGTGTTGCATGTGTCTCTTTTTTATGGACAAGTGTCACCTAAAGTTCTTAAGTTTGTGATACTTTCCCCTTTCTCTCTCTCATCCCTCTTATATATATAACTCTTTCTCTCCATGTAAGAGAACCCTTTTGGTTATCCTTGCATTATTTCTTTAGTGGACGACCTTGAGCTAGAGGAGTTTCTCTCTTGGAGCTTGGTGGATAAGTCTCAAGCTTGTGGTGTCTCCTTAATCCTCTAAATTGGTAAGACATGATCCTTAGGTTCTCCTTCTCTCCTTTTTCTTCTCAGACATGGATCTTGGTTACCTTCTTTCCTTTGGAACCCTCTTAACCATGGTTCCATCTTCTTCCTTGGAGGTGTTGTGGTGATCAAGTTTGAGAGATCTTCTTCTACCTTGAGCTCGTGAGCTTGGAGCTTGGATCTTGTGGTGATCTATGAGGCATTTGTTAATATCACCCCTTATTACTATCTTGCTCTTTATCTTTGGCTAATTATTCTTTGCTTTTTAGTGTTTCCTTCTTGGTGATTTTGTGTTCTGTTTTGGAAGAAGAGATTTTCTTAGTTGCTGCCCTTATGTTGCACCTCTTTTGCCTTCCTTAAAGATGCATGTTCTAAGGTTGAAGATGATGAGGATGATAGGTATGCTAGGCCGATATGCTTTGGGTGGTTGTCACGACCTTGGGAGGTATAGGTTGACATGTTTTGGTAATGTTCAGAGTTATGCCTTGGGGATGCATAGGCCAATGCATATACAAATTGCTTAGTTCCGTTTAACCTTTGTGGGGGTTAAGTTTCATTGATGTTGGCTGTCATGATCCATAAGTTCCCTAAATCGAGACGACTCTTAAATGGGACACTTGCATCTAAGATGTGCTACAATTGAATATGCGTTGCCCGTCATGGCTTAGTCGTTACGACTTGGGACACTCTACTTGGGGAAAGACTAACATACCTTAGGGAGGCGTTGCCAATATGTGATGATGTGCGGATCGAGTGCATTGCTAAAACCCTAAGAAATCCGTTACCTTGTGATACTGATATACGAGTGTTTCTTGATACCTTGATAGTTGTCACACCATGTAACGACGTTGCCCAATAGGTTGGGTTGGTCGATACCTTTTTCCTTAAGCGTTGCTGCTCGATACACCCTCCTGAATTGGTAGGCCGAAACCTTGCTTGCTCACCTAGTATATCTCTAACCGATACCCTACCTTGGGTGGTTTCCCAATACATTTATGGTTAACTAATATTCTATGTTATAACCCTAATTGGTGTCTTGTGGTGGTGTTTGTGATACATCATGATTGAAGATAGGGTTTAGTGATGAGATGTGATACCCTATGGTGTGATCATATGTATGATAATAAGAACTATGTTTCTATATCTCATAAAACACATGATTATAATAATGGAAATATTGATCTAAGAATGGTTGCTGATCCAACCTTGTAAACCCTAATCGAGTACAGAGAAACCCTAACCTTGATAGATATCATGAAACATGTATGGCACGAGTCCTATGAGATGATGGTGTTGATAATGTATTGCCTTCTTCTTTTTAATTTCTAACCATGCAGGTAATATCAGATGATATGCATAGCCATGTATGAGCTATGGTGATTATAATATGTTTGAATAAGCTTTGTGAGGCACATGTGATGTGATAATAAAGAAAGAGGAGGAAATGGTCTTATGACCTGATGATGGCTTGATACCTCATATAATGATTTACTCAAATGATGAGATGAGGGGATATTACCACAAGTATGTGGTCCTTGTGATGGACATATGGTGAAGATGTGGTCCTTATGTGACTCAGTATGTGCTGGTGATGTGTCATGCCTTAGTTATGCAAATCTTATTTTAAGTTTATACATTGTAACTTGATTGATGCTGAAAGATGCTTAATAACTTAATTAATCAAAGTGAAACCTAATCTTGTAAGTTTACCCTATTCCATATATCCATTTAGTGTCAACACTTTCTGAATGGTGAAATGAGTTTGACTCAGAGAGCATATTGTTGAATATGCGAGGTGCAAGTTGAGGTATCTCCTTGTGCCCTGACCTCACATGATTGGCTGTGGGCCATACCTTAAATAAAGTGCAGATGTGGGTCGTAGCTCAATAATATGTGATACAAGATTGGATATGGGCCATACCTTGATTAGAGTGTTTCTACGAGCTATAGCTCACTAGCACCATGACTTGTACCAAGGCGGGCTAAATTTGTATAGCTGGACTATATGCTGATGGTAGCAGTCTGACTTATGATGTCACTGGATGTTCTCATACCGATCGAGGGGGTGAGTTTGTGGATTATGGATCTTCAATTTGACCTTGTATGGAACTAATTTTAACCTATCAAGTGGTCAGTGGGATTTGGGTGGTATGGCTCAAATCCTCGGGGCATAATAAAATGCATAATCAGTCGTGTAGTATATTTGTGTAGAATGAAAATTCAAAAATATTGGACGAGGCCTTGCTTGATCTTTTTACAATGTTGTTGATAGGAATTATCCATGTTCTTCATATTCTTTTTAAATTATTTAAATATTTTATAAATCAGACAATAAATGCTCTTCCTGTTTATAGTAATTACCTATTTCACATTGTTGTAATTACATTGTTGCTTTGTTTATATTATCTGTGATAATAATAGAGTTGGTGGAGAGTTATATCTCCCTCTAATATTTGGAATCTCACCCCATGGGTTTTGCACACCATTTTTAGGTGTATGAGCACGAAGAGGTAGAGATCGTGCAGTGAAGATTGAGCAGCAACAAGAGGAGCAATAGCTAACAAGGTTGGAAGTGCTACTGGATGTATTTTGTTGATAGAGTCATAGAGTCATCCCTATACACTCGGGTCCTTGGGGATGTTTTGTAGATGCTTTGTGGATGTTCTTTCAATACATGTTTTGCTTGTATTCCCTTTTTGTATACAACTATAATGGATACATGTATATATATGTTCTGGAACAAGCTCTCTAGTAATAGGCTGATAGAGCCATGGTAAGTGCTTTGAGGCATGAAAGCACCTGTATGTAAAGGTTCTTGCTGTTTGGCAGTTTATGAAACTGTTTTAATTTTTAGTGTTTTCTAGTACTTTGTTCGTTAATCTTTCTTCCGCAGTTATATTTTGAGTAATATCGCTTTGTGTGGCATAGGGTGTCACAATTGGGTGGTATCAGAGCCTTAGGTTCTCTAAGTATATAGGGACCTAGGACTAGGGTTTGTGTCTATTCTGGTCTCCTCCAGTTTTTCTTATAGACACTTATGCTTATGTATAAGAAGAAGAGAAAGCTTAAAGATGTCTAGAGAACACAAAGAACATGCTACCAAAAGCAGTGTTGCAATAGTAGGTGGTGGTGTAAGGAACCATGCACGAGAAGATCGGGTGCTTGAAGTCCCCCAGTTTGACCCATCCATGATAGAAAACCCTACCTTTCGATCTCTTTTTTTGTAGTTTATGGCAAAAATGACTTATATGGTGGACATGATACCTACGCCTCAACCTAAGGCACTGACTCCCAATGCAAAATCATCGAGCACTGGGAAGACTTTTGAGCGACTTCGTCGTGTTGGAGCGGTTGAGTATGCAGGGACAACTAACCGATGGATGAAGATCTATAGCTTATCAAGCTTGACAAGGCTTTTAAGATCCTAAGTATCCCTAAAGAGGATAAGATGAATCATGTAGTGTACCTTCTGAAAGGGAGTGTTGGCCATTGGTGGGCCATAGAGGAGAAAAGAGACCCGATGTTGTGATCGGTTGGGCGGAGTTCCAAAGTGAGTTCATTTGTCGGTACTTTCCTTGGACGTAGCTTGATGAGAAGATCATTCAGCTTGATAGGATTTGATAGGGATCTATGATGATCAATGAGTATCAAGCAAGGTTTATGGAGTTGTTGAGGTTCTGTCCTCACATGGTGGCGATAGTGGATTCATCATTTTGAGAAGGGGTTGAATGATGAGTTGTATACCCCACCAGCTTCTTTAGAGAACTGAGACAAGTTTTCCATATTTGTGGAGTCTGTATATAGGATAGAACAGTTTGTGAAGGAGAAGTGGGAGATGAGTGCCAAGAAATGGTCTGCATAGTTCCAAGGACACTCGTCAAATGACTTTAAGAAGTCGAGGTTTTCTGCACCGCTAGTATCATAGAGATTTAGTGCCTTGACACAGTGGTTCCGATAAGGGAAGAGGTCATAATTTTCTTCCTGTAGGAGCTCACAATACATCATAAATATCAGTGAAAGGGCCATCTCGGACACAATATGAGGCTCAGACTTGCCATAAGTGTGAACAGGTAGGCCATCTAAAGTGGGGATGTCCGATGAAAGATGATGAAGTGACCCAGCAACCAAGGCAGAGCCAGTAGGGCTTGCAGAGATAGTAGCACAATAACATAGGAGGATGAGGATGTGGTCAAGTGTCACAAGCTGGATCGTCTACTTAGGGAAGAAGAGGACGGGGGCGACAACAAGAAACAACTAGATTCTATGCTATAAGTTAGCCAGAGGTGGTGGTCAATCTGCAAGTGGTGGCATGTCAGATGGAGTTATTTAATTCTACTTTGTCTTATTCTTTCTTTATATCTATTTTGATTGATCAGGGTGCAACACAGTCTTTTATCTCACATGAAGTTCTTAGTAGTTATCCTTTGCCTGTTAGTCGTAAGATGAATAGTTTGTTGCTAAAAACCCCATTGGTCAGTTATCTAGTGTGGTAAAATGTGTGTCCTTCCTTTGTTCTTTCCATTTCGGGACACAACATTCACGTGGATCTCATACCACTTGACATGCATGGATTTGATGTGATCCTTGGAATGGATACCCTGGGGAACTATAGAGTGGTCTTAGATTGTAGTTCCAAGCAAGTGACATTTGTGGATGGTAGTGAGATGTGGATCTTCCAAGGAGATAGGAAGATTCTTCTGATGTGTATTGTATCAGCTATGGTAGCAAGGAAGCATCTGAGACAAGGTTACGAGGCATTCTTGGCACACACACTGGATACAGAGATGAGGAGTCTTAGTATTCAAGATGTGTCGGTTGTTAGGGAGTTTGAGGATGTGTTTCCAGAGCAGTTTCCAGGTATACCCCCACCTTGAGAGATTGATTTTGAGATCAATCTAGTCCGCAACACGCAACTGATAGCTCAAACACTGTATAGGATGGCACCAACAGAGATGGAAGAGTTGAAGAGACAATTGGAAGAACTGCTTGATAAAGGTTTCATCAGACTGAGTATGTCACCATGGGGTTCTCCAATGTTATTCACAAAGAAGAAGGATGGATCTATGAGGCTGTGCAAAGATTACAAATAGTTGAACAAGGTCACAATAAAGAACAAGTATCCTTTTCCAAGGATAGATGATCTGTTTGATAAGTTGCATGGTGCAATGGTGTTCTCAAAGATAGATTTGAGGTTAGGATATCATCAATTGAGGATCAAGGAAAATGACATACCTAAGTTAGCCTTTAGGACGAGGTATGGTCACTATGAGTTTGTGGTTATGCCATTTGGGCTGATCAATGCACCAACATTGTTCATGGATTTGATGAACATGGTATTGTTACCATTGCTTGATCAGTTTGTGATGGTCTTTATTGATGACATCTTGATATGAAGTCAGGATAGTTAGCAACATGAACAATATCCATCAGGCATTGATAGTGGTGAGACAACACCAACATTATGCCAAGTTTTGGCTAAGGGGGTAGCTTTCTTGGGACATGATATAACTACAAAAGGAGTACGTGTGGATCCTAAGAAGGTAGAGTCTATGGTAGAGTGGGAATAGATAAAGATGTCGAATGAAATGTGTAGTTTTCTAGGTTTGACAGGATATTATCAGAGGTTCATCAAGGACTTCAACATTATCACCTTACACTAACTAAGTTGACGAGAAAGGATGCACCGCTCGTTTGGGATAATAGATGCCAATGAGTTTTTCAAACGTTGAAGGAGAAGTTGACAAGTGCATAGTTTTGGTTCTGCCTGAGCAAGGAAAAGGATACATAGTCTTATGCGATTCATCCAAGAATGGTCTGGATTGTGTGTTGATGCAAGACAAGCAAGTGATTTCTTTTTCTTCTCGATAGGTTAAGAAACACGAGGAGAATTGCTTGACCCACGATTTGGAGTTAGATGTAGTGGTTCATGCTTTGAAGATTTGGAGGAACTATCTGTATGGGGAGTAGTCTAAGATCTTCATGGATCATAAGAACCTGAAGTACATCTTTTCACAGCAGGAGTTGAATACGAGACAATGTCATTGGATGTAGTTGATCAAAGATTACGACTGCACGATGGATGATCACCCAAGAAAGGAAAATGTCATGGAAGACGCGTTGAGTAGGAAGTCTTCATCCTCATCCTTAGATAGATGATAGTTGAGTTCTTTGATGTGCCATAAGAAAGACATGTTGGTCTCCTTGCATCAAATGAATGTCAAGTTGGAGGTTTTCTTGTTAGATGGTTTGTTGGCACATCTATAGGTGAAGCCTACACTGAGACAACCGATCAAAGAGGCACAATAGAAGGATGTTGTGGTATAGCAAATTAGATCAGAGTTCGATAGAGAGAAGCATGATGGTTTTCATGAGTCAGATGATGGGACAGTTTGTTACCATGACATGATCATGGTTCTTGAAGCTGATAACCTCAAAAGGATGATGTTGGAGGAGTCTCACTCGTCCATCTATGCTATGCATCTAGGTAGTACCAAGATGTACCACAATTTGAAGGATATGTATTGGTGGCTAGGCTTGAAGAAAGATGTAGCTGAGTTCGTTGCAAGATGTGTGGTATGACAACAAGTCAAAGCTGAGCATCAGAAGCCAACATGAACATTGCAACTATTTCCTATACCACTGTGGAAATGGGATCATGTGACTATGGACTTTGTGGTTGGTTTTCCTAGGACAACCAAAGTTTATGATTCCATTTGGATGATCATTGATAGGTTATCCTAGTCAATGCATTTCCTTCTTGTAAAGACAACATTCACAATAGAGAAGCTTGCCCAGACGTATATGGATGAGATAGTGCATTTGCACAATGTTCTGACAACTATCGTGTCTGATAGAGGTCCTCAGTTCATGAGTCTCTTTTGGGAACGACTGCACACAACTTTGGGTATGTAGTTGAAGTTCAACATTGCTTTCCACCCATAGACAGATGGTCAATCTAAAAGGACCACTCAAACCTTAGAGGATTTGTTGAGGGCTTGTGTCCTTCAGTTTTCAAGAAGTTGGGATATGCAATTCAGTTTGATAGAGTTCACCTACAATAACAACTATCAGAGTAGTATTGACATGGCACCATCTGAGGCATTGTATGGGAGACGTTGCAGATCTCCGTTATGTTGGTATGAGATAGGTGAGTATTAGCTTCTTGGTCTTGAGCATGTGTAGCAAATGATGAAGAAGATTAAAATGATACAACGATAATTGAAAGAAGGACAAGAAAAATAGAAGTCATATGCATACAATCATCATAGACCCTTGGAGTTCCAAGTAGGAGACAAGGTATATCTAAAGGTCTCTCCTTGGACGGGTGTTCTGAGGTTTGGAAAGAAGGGTAAGTTGGCTCCCAAGTATATGGGACCTTACCTAGTGGTGACATGTGTTGGGAAGGTGGCTTACTGATTGGAGTTGCCTCCTGAGTTGCACAGGTTGCATCTAGTTTTTCATGTGAATATGTTAAGAAAGTGTCATTCAGATACAGAGTTGGTGTTGCATCCTGTGGAGGTGGAGCTTGATGAGGATGTGACCTATGTGGAGGGTTCAATGTTGATCCTTGATTGGAGGGTGAGTAAGTTGAAGAGGAAGGACCTTGTGCTTGTGAATGTTCTTTGGCATCATTATGGTGTTGAGGAAGCCATGTGGGAGCGTAAGGAAGAGATGAGGAGGAAGTACCCCTTCCCTTTCTCTTAGGATTTAAAGGACGAAATCCCTGTTAGGGGTTTATGGATTGTAAGGAACCTGACCCACACTTTGGGATAACCTTGTTTGTTTTTCTTAAGTATGTTTCTTAGATCCATGATCTAATAATCTAAGATGTAATTAGGGCATATTGGAATTTTGAGTGCCTTGTTTGAGCTTGATGTTTGTGATTTGTGGAGAGGTTTGGTGCAAATTGCAATTTACCCAAGATAGGGGTTGATGTGCAAGTTTTCCACCTCTAGAGTGTTCCTTCTCTCTCTTGACAACATTTAGAGGAAAGAGAAAGAGATGGGCACCTTGTTTGTACCTTGGTTGTGTGATGTCATCCTTGGTGATGCTTAGGACACATGTTTGAGGTGTGCCTTATACCTAGAAGTGTTGTCTCAGGCTTGACGGCCTTAGAGAGGCCTTGTATAGGTTTGTGGGTGTCTTGAGAGACATCCTATTGGTTTGTGGTATCTAGGGTTTTACCCGTTATAGGTTTGTGAGTAGGTGGATATGTGTATCAGCCATGACCATCATAGGTGATCTAGTGGGAGAGACTTAGATCTTATCTCCTCATTGCATGTGGCTCTTTCTCATGGACAAGTGTCACCTAGGGTTTTAAAGTGGTGAAACCTTCCCCTTGCTCTCTCTCATCCCTCTTGTGTATATATCTTTTTCTCTCCATGCAAGAGAACCCTTTTGGTTATCGTTGCATTCTCTCTTTGGTGGACTACCTTGAGCTAGAGGAGTTTCTCTCTTGGAGCTTGGTAGACAAGTCTCAAGCTTGTGGTGTCTCTTTCATCCTCTACCTTGATAAGCCATGATCCTTAAGCTCTACTTCTCTCCTTTCTTCTTCTCAGCCATAGATCTTGGTTACCTTCTTTCTTTCTTATTCAAACCTCTTAACCATTGTTCCATCTTATTCGTTGGAGGTGTTGTGGTGATAAAGTTTGGGAGACATTCTTCTACCTTGTGCTCATGAGCTTGGAGCTTGGATCTTGTGGTGATCTTTGAGGAGGGTTATATAACTCTAAACCCTCTTTGTTATTATCACCCCATACTTACTATCTTGTTCTTTATCTTTAGATCATTATCCCTTGCTTGTTAGTATTTCCTTCTTGGTGGTTTTGCATTACGTTTTTTTTATTGCCGGGGGAAACCCACCCCCTAGGCAGAGGCCCTGATAGCAAGATGGTAAACCCGGGAGACCCACACACACACACATCGATATCTCAATAATTCGCATCAGAGGCCGACTGACGCTGCGGGAAATTCATTTCCGAGCAGTGCTTCCAGCGGGAGTCGAACCTGAGACCCTTCGTGAGGGGCCCCGAGATGCGACCAGCTGGGCTACTGCTCGCCGACATTTTTGCATTCTATTTTGGAAGAAGAGTCTTGCTCAATTGCTGCCCCTGTGTTGCACCTCTTTTTCCTTGTTTGAAGATGCATGTTCTAAGGTTGAATATGATGGGGCTGATAGGTATGTTAGTCTGATATGATTTGGGTGGCCATCACGACCTTGGGGAGGTCTAGGTCGACCTGTTTTGGTAACGTTCAGATCGTTATGCCTTGGACATGAGTAGGCTGATGCATTTCCAGATCACTTAGTTACATTCAACCTATGTGGTGGGTAAGTTTTGTTGATGTTGGCTGTCACAATCCATGAGTGCCCTAAATCGAGATGACGCTTAAGTGGGATTCTTGCATCTAAGATGTGCTACAATTGAAGACACGTTGCCTATCATGGCTTAGCCGTTACAACTTGTGACACTCTACTTGGACAGAGACCGACACACCTTAGGGAGGCATTGCAGATATTCGATGATGTGGGGATCATGATGTGTTGCTGAAAGCCTAAGCAACCCATTACCTTGTGATACTGATATACGAGCATTTCTCGATACCATGACACACATTACACCATGTAATGATGTTGCCCAACATGTTGGATTGGTTGTACCTTTTTTCCTTAAGTGTTTCTGCCCGATACACCCTCCTCAATTGGTAGGAAGACACCTTGCTTGCTCACCTAGTATATCCTTAACCGATACCCTACCTTGGGTGGTTTCTCGAAACATTTAGGGTTAACCAATATTCTATGTTATAACCCTAATCGTTGTCTTGTGATGGTGTTTGTGATACATAATGATTGAAGATAGGGTTAAGTGATAAGATGTGATACCCTATGGTCTGATAATATGTATGATAATAAGAACTATGTTTCTATATCTCATAGCACACCCCATAATAATGATGGAAGTATTGATCTAAGGGTGGTTGTTGATCCAACCTTGTAAACCCTAATCCAGTATAGAGAAACCCTAACCCTGATAGATATTATGAAACATGTATGGCATGAGTCCTATGAGATGATGGAGTTGATGATGTATTACCTTCTTGTTTTTAGTTTCTAACCATGTAGGTGATATCAAATGATATGCATAGCCAGGTACGGGCTATGATGATTATAGTTTGTTTGAATAATCTTTGTGAGGCACATGTGATGCAATAACACATAAAGAGGAGGAAATGGTCTTATGACCTGATGATGGCTTGATAACTCATATAATGATTTACTCAAATGATGAGATGAGGGGATGTTACCACAAGTATGTGGTCCTTGACGTGGACATATGGTGAAAGACAAACATAAAGTGTGAGTGTGGTCCTTATGTGATTCAGTATGTGCTGGTGATGTGTCAGTAAATGCTCTTCCTATTAATAATTATTACCTATTTCACATAGTTGTAATTGTATTGCTACTTAGTATATCTTATCTGTGATAATAATAGAGTTGGTGGAGAGTTATATATCTCACTGAGATTTGGAATCTCACCCTGTGGGTTTCCTACACCCTTTTTAGGTGGACAAGCATGAAGAGGTAGAGATCGTGCAACAGAGGTTGAGCAGTAGCAAGAGGAGAAGTAGCTAACAAGGTTGGAAGTGCTACTGGATGTCTTTTGTTGATAGAGTCCTAGAGTCATCCCAGTACACTCAATTCCTTGCGGATGTTTTGTAGACACTTTGTGGATGGTCTTTCAATATGTGTTTGGCTTGTATGCCATTTTTGTATATAGTTGTAATGGATACATGCATATATATGTTCTGGAACAAGTTCTCTGGTAATAAGTTGATAACGCACATGGTAAGTGATTTGAGGCATGGAAACACCTGTATGTAAAGATTCTTGTTGTTTTGCAGTTTATGAAATAGTTTTAATTTTTAGTATTCTCCAGTGATCTGTTCGTTAATCTTTCTTCTGTGGTTATGTTTTGAGTAATCTCACTTTGTGTGGCAACGGGTGTCACAGTTATGATTCTAACCTAGCAATCCTGAGGTTCACATCTCAAAACTAAATATTCACCTAATACAACTTCCTACATATTAGATGGGTAAGTAGGGTAGATCCACTAAACTTTTTTTGTACATGCCAAATCTTCTTTGGGTAAACATGCTAAGGGAGAGAATATTGAAATAGTTAAGATTAATTGACTGCTAATGGCTCTGATACCATACTGTAAGGTGTGGGACTTGAGAGGTGATCCATTCCCTACTATATCAAATAAAAGGAAACATCCCACACAACTGATTTTTTTTGCAAAGGGATGATAATCCAATTTATTCAAAAGTATGTTTCAAGATACCAAATGTAGCAACAAACTATGAAATATCTAACTATTACAATGTTGGATGTTATCACTATCGTTCAACACATAGGGTGATACATATGAAGACTAAACTAAAGCATAGGATTAGCAGAAGTTTGTCTAACCACCTTGGATCTATCTCCCAAGATGGTTCATCTACAACTAAAATTTTCTTGGTAAACCTTGGTATTCTCCTCCGTGTCCTACACCTGGGGTTGGAAGCATATCCCATAAGAGAGGATAAAATGGAAATTGTCAGCATGAAAGTGCGTATGAGCATATTAATCTAGAATATGAGCAATATAAGGGAAAAGGACATCAAATGTAACAAGGATTCCCATAGAAGAGGAAATTATATCCAAATTGCAATAAGATTATTACTAAGAATAATACTTCCCTCAATAAAATATTAGAGTTGTGCCAAAAAATCACATATATAAAAAATTAGGGCACAAAACCGATCACAGTAATATTCAACCTGCGTGCACATGAGATAAGAATATCACTAGTGACAAATAAATAACAATGGTAGCTTAGGCTCATAACCTTGAAACCTCACGCAGCAAGGCACATAATCAAACTCCGAAATATATATAAAGTGGGCACAAAACCTAGGTATAGGGCACATAACCTCCATCCCAAAAATAAAGGGTGCATAATTACATAAAAACCAAAGTACTTACACAACTCTAGGACTACTAAATAACAAAGCATGCAAAATGTAGAAGCAAGTAAAAGTTCAGTCACATAATTAGAAATAAAGATATTGAGACAACATAGATGGAAAATATAAAAAATCCACCACAAAAGTGGGCAAAAGGTTCATATACACAATTAGGGTTTCATCAACAAATAAAGTGAAGTTTAGAGTTGATAAAAGTATCCAAAAAAGTAAGATGATCACATGATCAAAATCAAAATCGGATCTTATAACCTAAATAAATTCTCAGAAGAGAGAGAAATTGTGTTGGCAAAATTGTCCATAGAACTAAGAGAGTGATAATCATGGGTCGATTCTCTATGTAGAATATAGTGAATGCAACATACCTTATAGATGTTTAGCAACTTGTCAAAATCTAAACCTTAGATCAAAGTTTGGGTTCCAAGTTTGTAACATCATTGGTTGAGAAAAGATCACCATGAGATTCCATGTCTTTGACGACTCATTCAAGGGACTTGAACATGAGGATAAGGGAGAAGGTTGGGAGTCATGTCCTATTGGTCAAGTAATCTCTATGTGTGTCAATGCCATGGAGAGGATTCTATATATAGAACTATTTGTCTTGGGAAGTAAGAAACATATATATTTTTGTTTAGTAGGGAATATATGTAATGCGTAAAAGGAGAAAAGGTAAGCATTCACTAACACATAATAGGAAAGAGTAAATATAAAAACTCACCATTTCCCTTCATTTCATTATATCTACATTTTGTAATATATTTCCCTTTAAAGTTTGTTCTAATTTATTATAATATCTGGTGTATTCCATATTGTAGTAATGACTTCAGTTTATATTTTTATAACTCATATTTCATTTTAAGATTTTCAATCTAGATAATTTTTTTGTAGATTTTATCAAGCTTGTACAACATTGTTTCCCTTTATTTATACCACAATTTTATTTATTACAACTTCACCTAAATTATATATGTATAATCCACACAAGTTGTTTAGATTATTTATGCAACATATTAGATGTTTTCTTAGTAGTAACTAAATTAATGTTGTTGGCCTTATCTTGCATTTTCTTTTCTTTATGAAATTATGATTTTTCAAATAAGGTGAAACTTGGCAACCAAGATAATTGGACGCCAGAAATATGCCTTTCGTATTATATTTCACTTTTGGGACTTCCTTTTATGAGTTCAAGTACAATTTAGATTTAGGCTCATAACCACTATATCTTTATTCTAATTTTACAAAATTATTATCAACATTCATTTAACTGAGTCATAGTATCTTCAATTCATTTCCAAAAGAGTTTTTTTATATTATTATGCCCAAATTTCCAAAATATTTTTTTTACATATTTAGTCCATTAAATAATTATCTTTTTTAGATGATAACAACATATTTACATTTTAGTCATGAGAACAACAGTTGTCATCCCAAATAAAGTTACACCTCTTACTAAACATATTTTAACCATTTTTGTATTTTTGTTGCAAAATAAACATATGTGACATGCTTAATTGATTTAGATACATGTTAGCACATAATTAAGTTATTATGTTAATATGAGTGTATTGATATGTGATGCATATTATAGAACTTGATATCACTTAATATGTTATATCTGTATTCCAACTTATAATACCCAATCATCCAACCATCTCAGGACAAAAGGACACCACAAAATCTATAGGTAGTAAGGCACTTATAGTGTGCAAAATATCTCCTTGAGATGGCAAGTACTAATAAATAGTCCAACACCAAAGAGGTGATGAAGACATTTTTGAACAATACTCATGATGAAATAAAGGATAAGGTTGATACACAATCGATTGAGTAGTTCAAGCAATGTGAAGAACAAAATGTCACAAAAGTGTCACTGAGTTCAATAGTAAGAAAACAATCATACCTACCATAGGTCAGCCAGAGGCACAAATACATGTGTTGTGCTTCACAGGGCAAGAACCATATCATTTCCATATAACCTAGGAGTTGACACTAGTACACAGAGTATGTAGCCTCAGTTTTTGAAGTCCCCTATTTTTGGATAAAAAGTGATGTAGAGGTGGGGAATTTTATAGTAACAATTCCATGGCATGTTTTTTAAATGTCTGATGAAATTGACAAAAACTATACAACATCCGTTGTAAAGGTATTAAAGTTGAGGCTATAAACTATATGTCTTGTCAGTTTTGTAAGAAAACTATCACAACAAACTTCATAGAGTCAAGACTTTTTTCATTTTAGATGAGGTCTTTATCTTTTGTATTTGTGAAAAAATAACTAATGCAACAAACTACATGTTCTCGATAGATTTATGTATAAGATTGTATCATTAATTTCCTTAACTAGACTTGATATTGTGTTCTTGTAGCCTATTTTTTATCAAAACCTAACACCACAAACTGCATGTTATCAACACATTTCTATGTAAGACTTAAACATCATTTTTTTAAACAAAAATATCATTGTATATTTGTATTATTAGTTTTGTTCTATTAATCCACTATATATTTGTTTTTCTTATAGAACATCAAGTTCAAAACATGTAATTCTAGCCAATTACAAATTACAAAACTGCAACAAAAATAAACATACAAATTGTAACCACTTTATTAAAGATTCACTTTTCTTTTCATGAACTAAACAAATCATGCACATTAATTTAGTTTACATGATCCATTTATCACAAAATCATACACATATTTACTTACATTTTCATGACCTATCTAGAACGCTCAGGCCCACTGCCCAAGACTCTAGTGTAGTTTCAAGAATGATGATTGGCCTAATAGACCACCACTTGCCTTAACTGTGCACTTTTTCCTCACTCACGTGCAAGAAAGGATAAACTTCTTGACTTCTCACCCATCCTAGTACTACTCTGGCCTGATCATGCTTAACCGTAGAGTTCTTTAGTAATGGGCTCCCTGAAAAGGAGGTGCACCTTGGTGATATGGATAGTCCAATCATTCTTTTTAAAATGATTATATCTGAGGCCTCAAATCCTAGGACGTTACACTATCCATCACAAAAAAATTATGTATTCACATATTCATATCATTCACACAAATTTAGCACACACAAAAGATTATATTAACTTGACAAAAATCAGTGTATAAGGTCATATACAAAATATCATTTGTAACTCAGAGTTTCGAACTACATAATTAGTCCAATCCAAAATTCACTTCTTTTAAAAAATTATCTTCTTACTTCTCCTGAGTGGCATCTAAAGTTTCAAATAAACAAGTTTGAGTCTTAAAGATCTACATAAGAAATGTGTGTAATTATAGAATAGTATATATATGAAGTGAAGACAATTCAAATAAACTATAATGTAATTATGATCTCGATATGTGTTTCCTATTGTATATTTTGAATAGCATATGATGTTGTCTTGACAATGAAATCTATATAATTCATAAAAAAGCATCCACACACCCAAACACTATACTGCATATGACCCAAAAATTGAAATTATAAGAAATGTTAACAAATTACAACAAGAAGAGTTGGCATAAGATTTTCAGCTAAACTACCAAGATTTTTTTTGAAGTTATGACTTCTATTTTGAATATATCTTCCCTTTGCATTCTGATAATGGTTTTATAATCCTATAACTTAACTAAATAAGATAGATGACTAGTTAATGCACTGACATCTAAATATTTATGGTCACTCCACAATTGGGATTTTCCATGTGTGTACCTTTGATGGTTTACCCAATGGGTCAAGATAATACACAACCATTAAAATTTTATAAATTACCATCAATATCAATACATTCCCATGAGAAACAAAAAGGTAAAAAAAATAAAATAAAGGTCTACATTGAAGGATAATTCATAAGTCAAACTTAAGTTAAGAAATAGAATTATGTGGTGGAAACTTACTCAGTGATTTATGGATCTAGAAAAAAATAATAAATGAAGATGATAGGTAATTAACTATAGAATCATAATCTCTTCCCATAATGCTAATTAGTGAAGGAGATAGCAATTCCACATTGCTTGTCTAAAATATTCATATATAAGTAGATGTAAGAACAACTTGCTTGTCTAAAATATTCATATATAAGTAGATGTAAGAACAACTACAATCGCTTAATATATAGAAATCAATTTCATATAAATGCTTACATGAACTTTTTGTTTTGATACAAACTCTAGGAACAACTCTAGGAATTTCATATAAACTCTTACCATATCCATACTTCTATTATTTAGTATTTATCCAGTCATAAATGAAACAACTCTAGGAATATCTTGAAGGAAGACAGAAATGTTGAAATCTTTACCTACAACATCCTCCTGAAATGGATCACCATACTCAAATTGCCTTTTAATTGTCTAAGTATTGACATAAGAATTTACATTTGTCATCCAACCTATTGAATATGGGTTCTATAACGATAGATGTTTAGGATTTGGACTAAGAGCAATATGCATCTTCTAGATTTTAGGTTTTTGAACCTTTTAATTTTTCCTTATATCAAAAGAATTCATTTATAGATAAGATTTCTCCTTAATGGGAATAACATCAGTGAGGGAGAGATGTACCACCAAATCTATTTCAAAATGTCAGATTTAGTGCTTGAGAGACAACACCCAATACTAGTAATCACATGTGGATTTCATTGGTCAGAATACATTTGAGGAACATGAAGAAAGTGGTCCCACCTAATCTTACTAAAACCAATTCAAGGAGAGAGGGAAGTAGTCCCATCAATAGGAATTCGAAGAGGAAGCATGTGCAAATGCTAAGGAGGAGGACACCCAAACAATGGTTAACTCATGAATATTATGACATGGAATATACAAAATATTTATGAAGACGATAACCAAACTGTGTTGAGGAACCTGGTATATAAGTATAAGGATTCCATTGTTTTTATTCTTGAACCGAGATGTAGCGGGGAGTAGGTGACAAGCATCATCAAATCCTTGGGATTCTCTCAGTCACATATATAAAGTAGAGGCAGATGGGTATTATGGAGGCATCTGGTTGATTTGGAAGGAGGAAGGCCATCAAATCGAGGTTTGTCAATCACACAAATAGTTCATACACTTCCAGATAGATGGAAGGGTTGTTATGACTTTCATCTATGGAAGTAACTTGGCATAGAGTAGGCAAATGCTTTGGATCTGTCTCAAAAATATTAACCTGGCCTATGACAAGGCTTGGGTAATTGTGGGGGATTTTAACACACATCCTATCATATCAGAATGTTGCAGGAAAAAACACTAATTTTAGAAGCAATAGTAGAATGTACGCTAGTGGACCTACCATGACTTTTAAAAGAGATCTACTTCAGATTCATTTAGATAGAGGTCTCGGTAACTCAGTCTACACATACAATTTCTCAAATACTTCAATTCAAGTAATTGAGCGTATCAAATTGCATCGTGCGCTAATACTTAAATATTCAAATACTAGAAAGAGATCTTTCACTCAGAGAAAGTGCACGCTTGCAAATTGGCATGAGGAATTTTTTTGCTAGCATTCTCAACTCTCATTGGAGGTGTGAGTGGGATTTTATGAAGACAACATCATATCTTGTACATGAGGCGTCAAAATGAGATCTTAAACTCTGCAATCAGAAAAGGAAGAGAATGCAATCTCTACAAGTTGGACTTCTCCTTGCATAAAGATATTTGGGAGAACAATACACTTTGGAAGTTGAGAACCTAATAATTGATCTTCAAAACGAAATTATGGAGGAAATGAGACTCGAGGAAATTGAATGGAAGTAAAAGGCACACTATGAGTGACTCATACTAGGAGAAGGAAATAATACGATGGAGGAATAGGTTCACTAGAATAAAAAATCAAGAGGAGCTGTGGGTGGAGGATATTGATGCAATGATTAAATTAGTGAATGAATGCTTCTCTACTATTTTGACAAAGACAAGCCCAAGATATCACTCACAGAAGGTAAGAAGATGCATTTTGACACAAGAAGAGAAAGAGGCGATGGTCAAAATCTGATAGGAAGAAGATAAAGAAGATCCTCTTCGCCGCGACACTTGGTAAGGCACCAAGTCTGGATGGAATAGATGTAGCGTTCCTTCAACATTTTTGGAATACCATCAATAAGAGTCATCTTGGATATATTTAGAAACCATTCCTAGGAGAGTCACTAGAACCAAGGTCCACTGACTCCATGATTGTGCTTATCCATAAGTCTAACACCCTACTAGTTGTGATCAACAGTGCAAAATCTCTTTTGATAATGTGTGCATCAAGGTTCTGTCGAAGACCCTGGTGAACAACATTAAACCTTTCCTTAATGAATGGATCTCATATGCTCAAATGAGATTTATTCCTGGAAGAAGTATGCACAAAAATGCCATTCTTGTGCAAGATATCATACACTCCATGGAGAAGAAAAAGTCAACTAAACACTCAATGCTTCTTAAAGTGGACATATACAAGGCTTATGAAAATCTTAGTAGAATTTATCTATGATACTTTATGCCGGATCTTGATGCCATATGACATCATTCACATTCTGATGAAGATTATATCCACAAATCAATCATATATTGTCTGGAATGGGGATAATATTTCAACTATTAAACCATCCCGGGGGTCAAACAAGAGGATCCCTTGTCCCCTTATATTTTGTTCTCTATATGGATAGGTTCTGTGAAGCTATTCAAGAGGAGGTATAACACAAATGATGGAAACTAGAACATTATACCAACAAGAAGATAGCCTTCTCACATTCGTGCTTCATTGATGATCTTGTACCGTTGAATCTATAAAGTAAGCTTCATGTATCATCAAGTGATTACGTTAATTTAAAGCTGCATCAAGACAGTAGATCGCTCAAGGGAAATCATTAGTATTCTTCAAAATACACACTGATTACTACTTGTAGGGATATCAATAGGAAACTGGGAATGTCTCAAGTGTGGAATATCCAAAAATACTTGGGGATTCCAATTATTCATAAAAGAAACATCAATGAAATCTACTTGGATATAGTAAACACTTATCAGAGCAAGGTTCATAATTGGGTGAAAAATATCTATCCTTGGTGGGGAAAATCATGTTGACAAAATTGACTCTCACAACTATTGTCTCATGTGTCAGGCAAGCTTCAAAATTGTCCTCTTACACTTGTGACAGATCATACTGGGTCACAACAAACTTATTTTGGAGTGGCTACTCAAAAAGGAGAAGCACTCACTTGATGTTGTGGGGTAAATTCATTTCTACTATTGCTGAGGATGTTCTGCAAATTTGGGCTTCAAAGGAACTCAATGAAGCCTTACTCTTGAAGATCACTGCAAAGTTCCTGGAAAGGAAGGAACCCATTTGAAAACCTTTAATGTCGACTAAGTACTAAAGAGCGGGAGGCCTGAGACATAAGGGGTCAACTTTATGGAAAGTCATTCACACTCAACTACCACATTTGCATGACCAATATGCAATAGCTATTGGAAATGGGCAGAATATGAATGTTTAGGAAGATAAATGGTTTAAAGGAGATGTTATAACCTCAAATTCCTAAGTATGTAATGAAAGGTGTATTTCTCATTTAAAGAATAAATGAAATCTATTTTTGATTTGTGATGGATTTCATGTGAAATGGCCTTGATTAATTGATAATGGGCTTTGTTGGCCATTGAGCCCAATTGAAAAGAAAAGAGAAATAAAAAGGAAAAGGATTAAATTAATAAAAAGAAATTAGGTGAAATAGATTTTTATAAGAGGATAAAGGAAAATAGATAGTTCTCAATAGGGGAATGCGTGCCTTTAGGATTTCTTGAAGTCTAAGGGACCCAAGATAACAAGTTAATGGCAAAGGGAAAAGAAATACTAATTAATTTTGGATTAATTAATGGATAACTTGGGAGGAAAGGAAGCCTTCTCATCCGTTGGAATTTGTTTCCCAAATTTCATAAATCACTAGATAATGTCAAGAGGAATTCTCCCTTGAAATTTGAGATAAATAAGAGCTATGGTTTAAGAGATGAATTTATCAAATTATCTCCAAAATATAGATTATTTTGCAAATAGGAATAAGCTTTTCCTTTTTAGTTGAAAGCGTACAATGAGAACTGTTGGATCTTGATCCAACACTTGTCACTCATCATCCAGTCCCACAAGGACTTGGACTCTGCCGAGTTATAGAGGGATTTTCCCTCTCAGATTTCTCGCGATCCTGAGTGTTTGCAAGCCAGGATTTGTTTCCTTTGAGTTCAGGAGAGGAAACCAAAGAGAACCATCCCTACTTTGTAGGGGTTTGGTCGTCGATTGGGAGAATCCCCAATCCAGAAGGATCTGCCTTCGACCATATATATAGGGGAGGGTTCATGAGGGTACCAACATGCCTACTTGCTACCCTAAATGCTGCGGAAGACTACGAGGAGTGCTCTTGTGCCTCCAATTGCCCCTTTCACTCTGACCTGCACCCTTGTCTTCTCGGCAAGCCTCGCCAGAGTCCGACGAGTAGGAGGAGGTTGTGGCGTGTTCTTGGTGCACAATTGAACCCGTAGATGAGTTTGGCAGAGGGAGGCAGAGCTCCCTGACCCTTTGGCATGCTGACAGGTGGACGAGATTGAGAAGTCAACCCTGAGGTTGATCGTGGTCTCGGTGTGCTTGGGCGCGAGGAAGAAGAAGACCATGTGGTCTTTTACCAAATTGCCCCTCTGTATCTTCTATCTAGGTAAGGATATTCTAGTCTTTCACATACTTCAGATGGTAGAATAGGAGTGTGAATCCTGAGCCGTTGGATCCTGAGTGGACCCGCTGACCATGGATCAAGCGATCCCCATTTTTCTAAGGATTAACAAATAAATCAGAAAAAAGATTTTCCTTGCAAAAATCATATCTTTTATTAGAAAACTCGGATGAGAAAAGTTTATATATGAAAATTGATCAGAAAAATACGAGGGATAATATAAAAATGGTTTGGAATCCTAAATCAGTATGTTTTTGCAAAAGTGTATAATTTTGATGGAAAAAGTATTAATTTGTGCATAGAAACCCTAATTGATGATAAAGGATAGATTTAATATTGCAAATAATTTAATTCGAGAATGGTTAACTTGTTTAATGATAAAGATGAATCTTAACCTGTTTTGAAGATTAAATTGCAAGATTTAGGGTTTTAAACCTAATGTGGTGGTTAATATCCATAGAGACCCTAAATAAGGAAAAAGGGAAGAAAAGAATGGTTAATATGAAATTAGGGTTTCATCTTGCCAAAAGATGATCTTAGGATCTTTTGTGAAAGAAAGATGAGATAATTAGGGTTTGTGAGTAATTTTATAAAATTAGGGTTTAAAATAATAAAAATGAAGTGAAACCCTAATTGTAATCAAAACCCTAAAAAGGACTTAGTAACCCTAGGACACAACTAGGATTAATAGACCATGATGGCATGATTAATGATAGGAAAATTGGATGCATATTTCAGGATCAACTTGTGTGTGCTTGCTTGGTTTCTTGCTTGGTTGAATTGTTTCTACACTCAAGTCAACTTGACAGGTATGTGGTTAATTATGGTTAATCACATTAGTTTTCCTGAAAGTTTTCCGAATGGTTAACCACATTGAATGCAACCTATCAGTTTGGATGGTCATACTTGCAAATTATAAAGTCACTATGATTATCACAATTGTAAAATAAGTGTGTATTCTCGCATCTACATGCCACCCTGATGGATGATGCAAAAAGGTCAAGCCCAGGAGGGAAGACCAATGGGCACCATGAGAGGTGACCCCAGATACCAAGCTCAGGAATGAGAATGTGGTCTATGTTGCATGACTAATGGGTACCAGAGGTGACCCTAGGCACCATGCTCGGGATTGAGAAGGTGGCCTTAAGTCAATGGAAAAAGAGAAACCCTGGAGGGGATTTCGAAGGTTAGGGCAAAAGCGGTGGAGAATGACACATTGAAAACGTAAATTGGCTTGTTAATTACCTTGATTGTGATAATCAGATTGTTAGCTATATTTGTGAAATTTTGGTTGTCCCCACATACCGTCATATTCTTATATGCTGACCGACATTTTATTTGTCGGTGTTTTAGGTACAACCTTGAAATGAACAAACTGTAAAGTGACACATTGTGAAAATAAGAAATAAAGTGCAAGGAGGATTAGATATAATAGATCCAAGATGTGGATAGAAGTAGATTTCCAAAATTTTTGAAAAGGTATGCAAAGTTTTATTTTATACTAGATTTCAGTTTAGTTGGTAAAATTTCATAATTATTATTGATTAATTGTCGAACCTTTGATCTAGTTTATTGGGATAACGACTCTGATTTTTTGATCTCCCTTGATTAGGGGTTACCGGGAGGCGGGGTCGTTACATTTGGTATCAGAGAATAGGTTCCTCATCTAATCTTTAGTAATTATTAAATTTTACAAATTATATAGAACCGAGGGAGTTATTAGAGGATTTTCTGAAAGACAGTGGTGTCTTGAAAAGGATCACATCCAGGGGCTGGCAATATTTTCCTCTGCACCACTAGTCGGAATACGAGGACTCCTGGATTTGTGTGATTTCCTGGCCAATGTCTTAGGATTTGACTCAAAGTAAGATACCTTTAGGACTCTCTCATCTTGTTCATCCCTTTTCAACTCAAATGCTGTTAAGGATTTTCAGGATTAGGATTTTCTCTCTCTTCCTCACCCTCTTGAGGTATGGGTAAAGTTGATAAGGTTTAAGGAATCCTCCATCAAATTAATAAAAGATATGTAATTAAGATGTCATTGACATAAGTATAATTAGTTTAGTATAGACTAAAGGTCTATTTGTGTGCTTATGTAGATGGCTCGTACAAAGATTGTGGTTATCCCGGTTGCCACCAATGGTGGTGGGCCTCCCCATAGAGAGAATGGGGCTTCTGAGAAGAGGAAGAGGAACCATGGTGGTGAAACTTCAAAGAAGAGAAAGAGACCTGAAGAAACTGTACATGAGGCCCCCAACCCTAAACCTATACCCTTCAACAACCTTGAACAAGAGGAGGGATCGGGATATGAGGAACACCATGTGTACGAGGAGGTAGTCCAGATGGATGAGGACCAGGCTGGTGGTCCAGAATCGGCTATGGTAGTCTACACTATGGATGCAATGTGGATGGAGCAACAGAAATGGCTGACTGAGGCTATCCGTGCCTTGGCCCTTAGGGACATAGCTAGAGATGAGAATGGCGATCCAGTCCCTGTTCATCCTCGACTGGGAGCCACCATCTTGGACTTTGTCAAGATGAACATCAAAAAGTTCTGGGGAGAAGATAAGTCTGAAGTGGTCGACAAGGCGGAGGCTTGGCTTCTTGTAGTCGAGAATGGATTCCATATGCTTGAGGTGCAGCAAAACAAGAAGGTTCTCTTTGCTGCTCACCTATTGGAAGGTACAACCAAGATATGGTGGGAGAACCATATCATGGGAAGAGACTTAAGTGAAGAACCTATGATGTGGACTGATTTTAAGACCATCTTCACCGCCAGATTCATCCCCGTCTAAACCAAGAAGGAGAAGGAGTGAGAGTTCACCAACATGACTCAAGGAAGCTCGTTAGTTGCGGACTTTGGTCACAAGTTCTGCCTTATGGAATGCTTCAGACACCTGATGGATGAAGAAAGGAGGGTGGACCAATTTGTAGAGCGTCTACACCCTTCCATCGAGCCTCATGTGATTTCTAGTAAGCCAAAGACCTTCCCTGAAGCCTACAACACCACCTTGGACATGGAAAGGACGGTGATGCCTAGATAGAATCCCTCCAAAGGATACCTGGGTTTCATTGAAGGAGCTCAAGGGTAGAGGAATGAACACAAGAAGGGACATGGGTGCAACCACAACAAAGGCAAGCATGGACACAAAGGCAAGCCCCGTAATCACCTCCAATAGTGTCGCACCTGCGGACGGACACATCCTAGAAAGTGCCGCTTTGAGAAGAAGGTGTGTTTCAGATGTCAGAAAGAGGGACACTTTATCGCCAATTGCCCTCATCCCAACCCAAGAGGACCTTTGGGGTCACAACCAGTGGCAACACAACAGGTGGCTGCAGCACCCCCGACAGGAGAACCAGCCGGAGCACCCCCAGCTGGAGAGAGGAGACAAGCTAGAGTGTTTGCCATCGACAATGTAGAAGCCCAGGTGAATGCTAATAAGATGATCGAGGGTAATAACCCCTAGAGTTTTCCTTTTAGTCCAATAAATCATGTAGTAGCTTTCTGATGTGGTATGAACTATGTAGGCTTACTGGAAGTCATGGGGCATAATGTAAAAGCACTTTTTGATTCTAGTTCTACTAATACTTTTATTTTGAGAAATCTGGCAACTATGGTTTGTTTGGATATCAAGGATTTGGGTTATGTTTTGGATGTTACAACCCCAAGTGGTCGTATTTATACATCTCTTTTGAAAACCCTTGTCTTGCCAGTTAAGCGTTTAAACCATGAGCTTCCCACTAACTTCATCCTTCTCGATATGAATGATTTTGATGTAATCATCGGTATGGATTGACTTTCCACATATAGAGCCCAGATTGAATGTAGAGAGAAGAAGATCCTTATTAGGAAAACTAGCCATCCACACTTCACCATTCGAGGGAGGAAGGATGTGATAACCATCCTTTATGTGTCTGCCATGAAAGCTAAACTGATGCTATCCAAGGGTTGTCGAGCCTACCTAGCTGTAGTTACCGCACCTGAGGTTAAGGGGCAATCCTTAGAGGAGATAGAGGTGGTTCAGGAGTATGCGAATGCATTTTCGGATGATCTACTGGGGATTCCCCTTGAGAGGGAGGTAGATTTCTCCATCGAGCTAGCTCCTGGGATGAACCCTATATCTAAGGCCCCCTATAGAATGGCCCCTGCTGAGTTGTTTGAGTTGAAAACCCAGTTGCAAGAGTTGTTGGATAAAGGCTTTATCCGACCCAATACATCACCCTAGGGAGCACCAGTCCTCTTTGTGAAGAACAAGGATGGGTCACTTCTGATGTGTATTGACTATCAGATGATCAACCAGGCAACCATTAAGAACAAGTATCCTTTTCCTAGAATAGATGACCTGTTTGACCAACTCAAATCAGCTCAAGTCTATTCCAAGGTCGATTTGAGGTTAGGATACCACCAGGTGAGAGTGAGAAGAGAGGATATACCTAAAATGGCTTTTAGAACCTACTATGGCCACTATGAGTTTGTGGTCATGCCATTTGGATTATCCAATGCACCTAGTGTCTTTATGAACCTCATGAACAGTGTGTTCCAGCCTTTCCTTGACTCTTTTGTGATTGTGTTCATAGACAACATCTTGGTGTATTCTGATGACCTAACCCAGCACCGTGACCACCTGGGTAGAGCTCTTGATATCCTGAGAAAACATAAGTTTTTTGGAAAGTTCTCAAAATGTAAGTTTTGGTTAGACCAAGTCATGTTTCTTGGGTACATAATCTCAGAAGGAACAATCGCCGTATATCCAAACAAAGTATCGGCAGTTCGAGACTGGCCAACACCAAAGAACCCCTTCAAGATTCGCCATTTCTTGGGGTTGGCCAGATACTACCGTCTCTTCAACAAGGATTTCTCAAAGACTACTTTGCCACTGACCATGTTAACTTAGAAGGATGTGAAGTTTGTGTGGTCTGACTTATGTGAAGCTCGCTTCCAGGAGTTGAAGGAGAAGCTGACCACCACCCCTGTGTTGACTCTACCTTCTGGAAATGAGGGTTTCATGATCTTCATCGATGCTTCCAAGATGGGACTTGGCTGTGTGTTGGAATAGGATCAGCATGTGGATGCATATGCTTCCCGACATCTCAAGCCAAATGAGGTGAAATACCCAACACATGACCTGGAGTTAGCTACTATTATCCATGCCTTAAAGATATGGTGGCATTACATGTACGGTGCTACCTTCGAGATCTTCACCGACCATAAGAGCTTAAAATATCTGCTGACACAGAGAGACCTGAACCTACGACAATGACGATGGATGGAGTATATGAAGGATTATGAATTCACCATCTCCTATCATCCTGGTAAGGTAAATGTCATAGCTGATGCTTTGAGTTGGAAATAGCTCAGGTGTGAAACTATTTTATCCAGTCAGTGGAAGAGTTTGGAGGAGCTCGTGGAGTGGACTCCACAACCATTAGAGGATCGAGTTTGTTTGGCTAATATCCAGATCCAATCTGAGTTGTTGAGTGAGATCAGAAGTAGCACAGTTGACCAGTGAGGAGCTGGACAAGATGAAAGGTTTGATGATATAACCGTAGACTCATCTATATGTGGGAGTAGATAGAGGGATCAGGTTTGAGAATCTCATATGGGTTCCGATAAATTGATCGATAAAGGGACGTATCCTGTAAGAGGCTCATAGATCCAAATACATAGTGCACCCATGAACTACTAAGATGTTCAAGGACTTGTAGAGGTTTTTCTGGTGGCCTGGAATGAAGAAATACATTGTGGCATGTGTGGTCAATTGTCTTACGTGCCAGATGGTGAAGGTTGAACACCAATGACCCAATGGGATTTTATAGTCGATAGAGATTCTAGAATGGAAATGGGAGCAGATCACCATGGATTTTGTGGTAGGTCTACCCCGGACCAGGAAAGGTCATGATGCGATATGGGTTGTGGTAGATCGTCTTACCAAGTCAACACACTTCCTTTCCTTAAAGACCACTACTAAGGTGTCAGACCTAGTTGAGCTGTATATTAGAGAGATAGTGCATTTGCATGGCGTACCAGGATCGATCATCTTGGATAGAGACCCAAAGTTTACTTCCAAGTTTTAGAACCAAGTTCAAAAAGAACTTGGTACCAATTTGAAGTTTAGTACCGCTTATCACCCCCAGATGGATGGTCAGTATGAAAGGACGATCCAAACATTAGAAGATCTGTTGAGAGCTTGCGTGCTCGATTGGGGTGGCTCATGGGAACAATACCTACCTTTAGCTGAGTTTGCCTACAACAACAACTACCAAACCAATATCGCGATGCCTATGTATGAAGCTTTGTAAGGGAGACTGTGTCGATCACCACTTCACTGGGATGATGTTGGTGAGAGGACCCTATTGATCTCAGATGAGCTCCAAGTGTATGCTGATAAAGTTGCTTTGATCAAGTAAAGGTTGAAGGGAGCCCAGGATTAACATAAATCGTATGCTGATGCAAAGCGGACTGATGTGCATTTCACTGTAGGAGAGCATGTATTTCTGAAAATCCGACCATTTTGAGCTATAGCTAAGAACAGAGGAAAGATGAGTCTCCGATACATGGGTCCGTTTGAGGTGTTAGAATGGATTGGTGAAGCTGCATATCATTTGGTGTTACCCCCTTAGTATAGCATGATGCATGATGTGTTTCACATGTCAAACCTGAAGCAATATGTGCAAGATCTAAGCCATGTGATGAGAATTGAACCTATCGAGCTTCAAGGGAAGCTGACCTATCCTGAGACACCTTTGCGTATTCTAGATACCAAGGTGAAAGAGATCAGATGCAAGAATATAGAAATGGTAAAGGTTCTTGGGAGGCACCATGGATAGGATGAAGCCACATGGGAGCTGAAGGAGAACATGGAGAAAGCACACCCTGATTTGTTTGTTTGATTGCTTGAATTTTGAGGGAAAAATTCCTATAAGGAGGGGAGGATGTTATAACCTCAAATTCCTAAGTATGTAATGAAAGGCGTATTTCTCATTTAAAGAATAAATGAAATCTATTTTTTATTTGTGATGGATTTCATGTGAAATGGCCTTGATTGATTGATAATGGGCTTTGTTGGCCATTGATCCCAATTGAAAAGAAAAGGGAAATAAAAAGGAAAAGGATTAAATTGACAAAAAGAAAATAGGTGAAATAGAGTTTTATAAGAGGATAAAGGCAAATAGATATTCCTCAATAGGGGAATTCGTTCCTTTAGGATTTCTTGAAGTCTAAGGGACCCAAGATGACAAGTTAATGGCAAAGGAAAAAGAAATACTAATTAATTTTGGATTAATTAATGGATAACTTGGGAGGGAAGGAAGCCTTCTCATCCATTAGAATTTGTTTCCCAAATTTCATAAACAGCTAGATAATGTCAAGACAAATTCTCCCTTAAAATTTGAGATAAAGTGGAGCTATGGTTTAGGAGATATGAATTTCTCAAATTATCTCCAAAATATAGATTAGCTTGCAAATAGGAATAAGTTTTTCCTTTTTGGTTGAATGCATGCAATGAGAACCATTGGATCTTGATCCAACGCTTGTCGCTCATCATCTAGTCCCATAAGGACTTGGACTCTACTGAGTTGTAGAGGGATTTTCCCTCTCAGATTTCTCACGATCCTGAGCATTTGCAAGCCAGGATTTGTATCCTTTGAGTTCAGGAGATGAAACCGAAGACAACCATCCCTACTTTGTAGGGGTTTGGTCGTCGATTGGGAGAATCACCAATCCAACATGATCTGCCTACGATCCTATATATAGGGGAGGATTCGTGAGGGTACCAGCATGCCTACTTGCTACCCTAAATGCTACGGCAGACTGCAAGGAGTGCTCTCATGCCTCCTATTTCCCCTTTCACCTGACCTGCACTGCAGTCTTCTCGGCAAGCCTCGCCAGAGTTCGGCTGGTAGGAGGAGGTCGCGACATGTTCTTGGCACATAATTGAACCCTTAGACGAGTTCGGAGGAGGGAGGCGGAGCACCCTGACCCTTTGGCACACTCGCAGGTGGATGAGATCGAGAAGTCAACCCCGAGGTTTACTGCAGTCTTGTTGTGCTTGGGCGCGAGGAAGAAGAAGACCCTGTGGTCTTTTACCAAATTGCCCCTCCATGTATTCTATCCAGGTAAGGATATTCTATTCTTTTGCATACTTCAGATCATAGAATAGGCACATGAATCCTGAGCCGTTGGATCCAGAGTGGACCCGCAGACCATGGATCAAGCGATCCCCGTTTTTCTAAGGATTAACAAATAAATCAGAAAAAGGATTTTCCTTGCAAAAATCATATATTTTATTAGAAAACTCGGATGAGAAAAGTTTACACATGAAAATTTATTTGAAAAATACGAGGGATAAGTTAAAAATGGTTTGGAAGCCTAAATTAGTATCTTTTGCAAAAGTGTATAATTTTGATTGAAAAAGTATTAATTTGTGGTTAGAAACCCTAATTGATGGTAAAGGATAGATTTAATATTGCAAATAGGTTAATTCGAGCATGGTTAACTTGTTTAATGATAAAGATGAATCTTAACCTATTTTGAAGATGAAATTGCAAGATTTAGGGTTTTAAACCGAATATGGTGGTTAATATCCATAGAAACCCTAAACAAGGAAAAAAGGAAGAAAAGAATGGTTTATCTGAAATTAGGGTTTCATGTTGCCAAAAGATGATATTAGGATATTTTGTGAAAGAACGATGAGATAATTAGGGTTTGGGAGTAATTTTATAAAATTAGAGTTTAAAATAATAAAAATGAAGTGAAACCCTAATTGTAATCAAAACCCTAAAAAGGACTTAGTAACCCTAGGAAACAAGTAGGATTAATCGACCATGATGGCATGATTAATGATAGGAAAATTGGATGCATATTTTAGGATCAACTTGTGTGTGCTTTCTTGGTTTCTTGCTTGGTTGAATTGTTTCTACGCTCCAGTCAGCTTGACAGGTATGTGGTTAATTATGGTTAATCGCATTAGTTTTCCCGAACGTTTTGTGGATGATTAACCACATTGAATGCAACCTATCTGTTTGGATGTTCATACTTACAAATTATAAAGTCACTATGATTATCACAATTGTAAAATAAGTGTGTATTCTCACACCTACATGCCACCCTGATGGATGATGCAAAAAGGTCAAGCCCAGGAGGGAATACCGATGGGCACCATGAGAGGTGACCCCAGACACCAAGCTCGCGAATGAGAAGGTGGTCTATGTTGCATGACTAATGGGCACCATGAGAGGTGACCCTAGGCACCAAGCTCAGGATTGAGAAGGTGGGATTAAGTCAATGGAAAAAGAGAAACCCTAGAGGGGGTATTCTAGAGTTAGGGCAAAAGCGGTGGAGAATGACACATTGAAAATGTAAATTGGCTTGTTAATTACCTTGATTGGGATAATTAGATTGTTAGCCATATTTGTAAAATTTTGGTTGTCCCCACATACCGACATATTCTTATATGCTGACCGACATTTTGTTTGTTGGCATTTTAGGTACAACCTTAAAATGAACAAATAGTAAAGTGACACATTGTGAAAATAAGAAATGAAGTGCAAGGAGGATTAGATCCAAGCTGTGGATACAAGTAGATTTCCAAAATTTTTGAAAAGGTATGCAAAGTTTTATTTTATACCAGATTTTAGTTTAGTTGGTAAAATTTCATAATTATTATTGATTAATTGTTGAACTTTTGATCTGGTTTATTGGGATAACGGATTTGACTTCTTGGTATCCCTTAATTGGGGGTTACCGGGAGGCGGGGTTATTACAAGAAATCAGACACCCAAGCTAAAAAGCAATTGGGCCATCCTAGACAATCTGAAAGATATCAAAGTGGCCTGTCTAGTGGTCCAGGAGGGTGAATCCGATGTTAGTTTTTTAAATCATTACTTTGATGAGGAAAGTGTTTATACAATCTATTTGATGCCTATACCAAAGGAGAATTTGTGTGAAGATGACAATGTTTGGATAAATCACATGAATGGGTGGCTGTCATTTAAAAAACTATATCCAAATCTAACGGCCTCCAAAGATATACCCTCATAGGGTGACTAGATTAACATCTGGAGCCAGAAAGTGCCACCAAGGATCAACACATTTCTTTGGCTTCTGAACCATGACCACATTCTTACAAACACATTGATAAAAACTAGACATATGACGAGCGAGGATACATGTGACATCTATAGTCAGGGGGTGAAAGACACCCTTCATGCGGTATGAGATTTCCTTAAAGTGAAGGAAACTTGGTTCTTATTAATCTAGACCTAAATGACTCCTTCTAATCTCTGATATCTAGTGCTAGATCAAGAATCATTGAAATAACAAGTCCAACACTTGGAACATTTGGTTCATGATTACTTGTTGGCACCTCTGGAAGGCTGCGAACTATTTTATCTTTAGAAGAGTAATGTTGCCTATTTGTGAATTGAGCCTAAACATCTATATCATAACTCTGAATATATTCAAAATTTGGTGATCAAGTGGAGATATCTTAAAACCAAGTGGAAGAAAAAGACATGTCAAGTGGACTCCACCTCATGTAGATAGAGTCCAAATTAGTGTGGATTCTACTTTGTGCTCTGGAAATCAAATAGTCTCTACAAGCATCGTTATCAAGAAGTCCAGTGGTGATAGGTTACTCGGTTCCTATTATAAACACTCAGGGAGTGATCCTTTGGAGAGTGAACTACTAGAAATTTTGAGGAGTGTTCAGAAAGCAAAAAAAGAAGAATTTCACAGATGTGGTGTAAACTCAAACTCTCTATTAGATATTGGGTACTTGGGTAAATATAGTCATTGCCATCCCAAGTTTCTTCCAATTACTAAAAAGATCTTGAACTTAAGAAAATGATTTGATTTTATCAAGTTCACCAAAGTAGATTGAGAAGCTAACCACCTTGTTGACAAGATTGCAAAATGGTTCTTAAAGCAACCTGGTGGCCATAGTTCTTCAATATGCCCAATAAAGTTGATGACCACCCTCTTGATGGAGAAAAATCTAGAAGACATGGTCTAACTTATGTTGTTATCTCACAAAAAAATGTAATGGGTATCTTATAAGCCTTTCCATAGATAACCAGGTCTCTGTGCCAACCCACCACACCACCTCCCTTTACTTCTTCTATTCTATTTTATTTAGTACCAGGTATCTATAGTGGTGTGTCTCCCATTCCCTCATCTACAAATATGATGGATACATGAACAATGTCAAAGGGTCTTGGTATATCATGCACATCGTCAACACAAAAAATTCAGTGGAGAAATTATTCCTAGAGTTTAACCCTAATGAATATTAACTCACTTGCAAACAAGCAAGATGATTTTAGTATAGAAAGGTATCAGTCCCATATGACAACATTCTTAGTAGTGTTTTATTCAAACCTATTGTTGTAAATAATACTAAGAGAGAGATTAAACTAAAATAAAATCAAAAATTGCAGAAGAAAAGGGGTAATCGAATCTAAGATTTAATCAATTTTAAGAGACAAAGGATCCATGTATTCACCACCATAGACCATGTATTAACCTTAATTGATTTTTAACTGCTTAAATCTTTTAGTCCGACCATGACTAGTCGATTTGTGTCCTCGCAATAAAACAAAGCTAGAAATGTTAAACTTCTTTCAATCCTTGTGATTTTAGTGTATTGAGGATCTTGTTCAACCACCTCATAAGGCTATATTGAGAATTTTATCAAGAGAGATTGTGTGTTCCATCTGGGGTCCAAATTGATGGATCAACTTATTTGATCGTCATGGATTGTAATGCTCCATAAAAATGAGGGATTAATTCTATTAATATACACCTTGAAATCAAATACAACTAAGGTAGAACACATGCCATAGGGCTACTCTCCATGCCCCAGTATATAAGGAACTACTCCATCATGGCCATAAAAGAACAAGTAAGAAAGGGGAAAAATCATGTTGCTAGAAGGATCTAGTAGCACTCACATGACCTCTATGAGGAACACGTCGTCTCCTCCTTTCCTCCCTTGCTTTAGGCATCCAAGGGAGTCTATAGAATGATATGATATGAGATGTCTTGGTTTGGAACTCCCTGCTCTTTTTATAGGGAAGGAAGTGCCCACAAAACCTTAAAATGTGGTCGATAACACTAGATGAGTCTAACTCCAGTTGGTCAGTTGGTGATGCAACCAGTCAATAAGGAGAAACTAGTGCTTCTCCTTTAAGTAGATCAGTCAAGCAATCGGGGGCCAATTGTTGGTCCATAACAATGGTTCTTTAGACTGAAGGCACATCAACCGATCAACTTAAGTGAGTAGACTAGTTTGTCAATGTGAATGAACCATTTGCATTGAGTTATGTCAGTCAACCAGTGTGCAGACTGATTGGTTGGGGTTGCCTCTCCTTCCTCCTCATGCTAATGAGTCAGTCGGCCAGAGGGTGCCATTTGACCGACTGATGTTCTAGGAGGCTGAGATTAGGCAAATAAAGCACCTAAACTTCTAATACTTGAGTGATGATTGAGGTTTCATGGTGTTTGAGAGTGGAAGAGCAAAATCAAGTTGATTTTTGTAATTAATGAACAAAACTAGGTAAAATTCCGTATAAGGAGATAAAAGCAAAGAAAGGCAATTAATTCCTAAAATTGGCAAAGAAGCGATAAAATGTGCAAAATAAATGACCTATAAGATAAAATAAAAATATATGAATATGAATTTATCAAAATACCCTGAACTTGAACATTACTCATCCTCTAGCAAAACAAAACCAAATACAACCACCAATTAGCACTAACATCTTGTCCTCCTCACTTACATAAAACTACTTTGTCCTTACCACCTTTCATCGCCAAGATCCCTAATTTCCAGGAACCACGAAACATAATTTTTGCACATTCTCCACCCGAATTTTCTTCACAAATTTCTTCCATTTCAATACTTGCAAATAAGTAGACATTATATCTCTTTTGTTATTGGTACCCCTGCATATTCTTATGAGGTTTTGCATTAGAATAGGGGTTACTTATTGGTGAATTGGGGGTATGTACATTCCCCTAGGTAAAAAATGGAGTGAAGGGAGGTATGGAGGAAGGAAATCACTCCTCTATTTGACTCAAGATCATTTATTTTCTTTAATTGCAATTACATTTATTGCATTTTTTTCATTGTCTACATTGCTTTTCTTGGCGGCACATTCTTATTAAATTTATGAGGGGTGTGGAAGAAGTTGTAGAGTGAGAAGATGGGGTGAGCAACCCCAAAGTTGGAGTTGAACACATTTTTTGGCTTTTGATTTCTTTTTGATTTGGAAAATTGGAGAGATAATAAGGTGGTGGAAGAAGTGTACAAGAGATTAAACTTATGCACTCTTATATTTTGAATTCACCTCTTTGAGAGTATCATTACATCAGTTAAGATCATTCTATAACAAACAAAATTCTAGAAACTTTACAATCTATTTCCACAGATTGGATGAAGACACATTGTGATTGATACCTATGTATCAATTAAGGGTTGACAAATTTTCCAAGGAATAGTGATAAGGAAGGTATTAGATGATACATGATTGCTAACATAGGCAATGTTAGGAAGATGTTGCAAGAAACGTACTTCAATCAAGGGGGTATATCGAGTACATACACATGAAAAAAAAGTAGTCGGATAGATATAAGCCTTAATTTATACAATAAAAGAAAGAGAAATAAAAATTTCAACTTAAAACTGCATGGAAACAAGATATCAATCTAGAAATGCTAAAAAGAGAAAGATATGATAGAGTGGGTGGAATGGATGTGACAACCCACCTCCACCCTAAACATGGAAATATTTTTACTCAAACTAAGAAAATAGTAAATCCAAGATGAAGGGAAGATAACTACTAGGGTGCCCATAAGGCACCATTATATTCATGTGGCAGCCAAGAAGGTGGAGAGTAGACAAGGGCTAGTGATGCATCAAGATCAGATGAGGTGACATGTAATGCCCAAGGGGACTAGTTCTCAAAATAGGGCTCATTGCAACATGTCCTTAGTATTGGGAAGTGGAATGAGGGTAAGTATGGTGATCTCCATACTCCTTGTAGTATGTCCTAGATGGGGGGTAGTGGTGGCGGTCAACATGCCATATCTCTTTTTTTTGTTGGAAAAGGTAAATATATTCCAAAGAGATGTAGCAAAGCTACCAGAAACAAGCCAAGTGACATACATAAGAGAGAAAGGGATATACAAAAACCCCTCTCAACATGCCACGAGGCCTACATCAGAGAGAAAAGGGATATACAAAAACCCATCTCAATACAAGGTATACCCAGGTTAGTTACAAAAAACCCCAGTACACCTTAGAAAGGTTAGAAATACCATTAACTAGACCTTTCCTTACAAGTAATTGAAACAAAATTTCTTTTGTAATATTTTTGAGGAGGTCTGTTTCAGACCATGTAGGCCCAACATGGGCCCTTTTGTTTCTCTCATTCCATATAAAGTAGCAAAAGGAAGCAAGGGATAAACCACCAAAATCCCTACTCCGTTTGCTCTTTAGGTTCAGATTCATCCACAAAATGATGTCATCCAGGCTATTATTTAGATTTGGACCCCAACAGTTCTTGAGGCAAATAGTTGACCACACTATCTTGGTGTAGCAGCAACTGACAAACATGTGATTATGACTTTCCTTTTCTCTCCTACAAAGAAGACAACTCTTCAGAATGATGCACATGATATAAATGGTTAAGATGATGGACCGTACGTTGCTGCTCGTGCTTGATGCACATTTGTGAATTCTTAATATGGTCCAACTGCTAATGGATTTATTAGAATCCTTGCGATCCCTCAGGACCTACAACCCCAGTGGTGCATCTCCTATTGCAATGTGGTGGTGGTGGAGGAGGTCTAGTCACATTATTGTTTTCCTCCAAGGAGACGCTCTGGCAATAAGGTATGGGCTCAGGAATGGCATCCTTTGGGAGTGGATGCTCATTAATAAAATTTAGTATTCAGGATGACAAGTTGTCAAGATGATAACAGTTGGTCGCCATAGTGAACTTAGCATCAAGGGAAAATATGACATGTCCGTTGTGGTTGCAGAAGGTGAGGGAATAAGTACCTACCTGGATGCTAGAGCACAAAATGTGGCTAAAATGGAGGTAATGTATGCCAATAAGGTGCTTACTCCCCTTAGTCTGGATGACCTCAAAGGGGATGTGAGTAAAGGCTAGAGGGATAGTGATGTCCGTGACAATGTGGCCTAACATGAATGGAGAACTAGTGCTGCAAACTGTCGGGTGGTGAAAGTGGTCAATGATAGTGTTTCCTTAATTGAAGGACTCCTTGTAGAGAAGGTACCATAAGGTGTAGAAATCCATGGTGGTCATAGTGCCTTGTGTCCCAAAGTGACTATATATGTTGCAAGAGAGTATCTATTGTGGGTAGTCGACCATAAGGTTATGCAACCAAGAGGCCTTTACCCTAAGGGAAAGGTGAGCAGAACACCTGTGGGTTCTGCCCAGAATGATGACATCATACCAAGAATGGATGGTGAGATGATTATACCTCATGAAGGCCTTGTAAAATGAGGAGTAATGACCATTTAAGATGAGAGAAGTAGTTTGGATGGTAGTGAGGGAGTAGTTCTCCCCAAAGATTCTAAAGATACAACTAGAATCCTACAAACCAAAGTGATTCTATAAGGTTCAAGAACCTTGGTGTCAGATTGACAAAAACAAATTAATTTTGATAGGGAATCACAAGATATGATTTCATCTCTAGATGATGTCGATATAGTCCCAAATACCTTAGACTGAGAGAGTGGATCCACATGCCCATGTAGGAAGAATACCACCCACTTTTTCCATGTCTTCATAGCGTTGACAATGGTGATTATCAGTGAAATGAGCATATTTTCCTAAAAGTGGGGTAATACACTTCTTGATAGATGATGGTAGCATGGAATGTAGATAGAGAGGATGATGGGCTCAACTTGGTCAGTAGGTTCATCAATTATCTCAATATCATCCTCCATGTCATCAAAAATAGGAGAGAGAGTAGTGTCCTAGGGCTCCTCAATACAAATACCTTGGGACATGATGACGATGAGGGTTGCGAGGGGTGGATTTCTAAACTTTCTCCTTCCCTTTTCTTTTGCAGAGGTAGTTCCGTCCAGAGCCATGTTGATACATGATTGATTTTGTAGAACAAACTAGTCAATTGACTCACATGAGCTTGATGTGGTTGCAATCAATTGGATCAGAGGTGATCAATTGACTTGGACGGTGAGGGATGTTACTATCCTAGATTCCAACAAGTCATTTGTCTTATCATTCAAGTGACTAGTGATATAAGGAAGGAAGATCTCTTCAGATCCATGAGTCGGGGAAGATGGGAGTGTAAGAAGCTATTGGGGAAGAAGAGGTCAGTGTTGCTGGGGGCAAAGTGAGTGCCATGAAGTGGTGCTAGTCTACAATGATGAATTAGCTGACTCGCCATCTTGTCATTCAATTGTTTAGGAAGATGGTTGGAAGGGGGCATGGGCGCCGTGATAGACATAGGTAACTGCTATGGGCGGTGAAGTGATTTAGCTATAAGATAGTGTGACTCCTCAATGGCAAGTTATCCGAATCACCAGTCTGTTGGTCAGATCGTGGATGATCATGGTATGGGGTAGAGAAGGTTGTTGTTTAGGAGAGGGAGAGGCTAGGGTTTGATATGATTGAAGTCCCCCAAGTGTCTATTCTTTATAATCATGCCACAACATGCCAGTCGTTTGAGTACTTCCCTAGTTGCTTGACTCAAATGTCATGGTAGGGAGAGAACCCATTCACTTTCTATTTTCACCCGCTTGTACCGGTCATTTGGTTGAGTGAGCAATCGATCAGTTTGATTTCAACATTTTTTTTGGAAGAATACCACAAGAGAAGGAACAACAATTAAAAATTTAAAATGGGGAAATTGGTTACAAAAGTGAGAAAAAAAAACAAGGTTTAAACATAAAAGGAAGTGGAGTAATGGGTTGTCTCCTAATGAGAGCCCTATTTAACTTTGAAGGCTCGATGCCTATGATCAAGTATTCGTTGGTTCCAGATCCAAAGTGGGCAAGTGTTATAACATTGTTTTTCACCTATATTTATATATTTGAAAATCAGATATTTGGTTGATATGACTATATTAGAAAATTGGTATGCCTTCTCTTTGAAGTATGGATTTGAAATGCAAATTTCTCCTTTGCAATGGTTTTCATGTTTTTACTGATTTCAATAATTCAATAATAGATACGGGGAAATTAAAGAGAGAAAAGTTAAACAATCCCATGGATCTGCTTATTTCATTATCATGGATGGTAATATTGAAGAAAAATGAGGGATTCATTAATCAAGCAAAATGAAGGAATGGAAACACATCCATTAATATAAACTCAGAGTCAAATACACATAATATAGTACACATGTGATGGGACTATTCTCCATGCCCTAGTATAGAAGGTACTACCCCATCATGGTGATAAAACAACAAGTAAGAAAGGGGGAAGAAATCATGTTTCTAGGAGAAGCTAGCATCACTCAGACAACCTCCATGAGGAACCTACCATATCCTCATTTCCTCCCTTTCTTTCTATACTTGAGGAAGTTTTTGGAATGATATGATATAAGATGTCTTAGTTTGGCACTCACCCCTCTTCTATTGGGAAGCAATTGACCATAAAACCCTAAAATGTGGTCGACATCCCTCGAAGAGTCTAGATCCGATGCTCCAGTCAGTCAGTTGGTGATCCAAGTGGTCTACTAGAAGGAATTAGTGCATTGCCTTTGAGTAGACTAGTCAAGCAACTATGGGCCAATCGATCAGTTGACAAAAATGATGCTTTGTCTGAATGCATGTTAGTCGATGGACTCAAGGTGAGTCAACTAGCTCATTGATGGGAATGCACCATTTTCATTGAGTTATGTCGTCAACTGGTGTGTGAACTAATTGGTTGGGGTTGTGGCTCCTTTCTTCTCATGCTACTGAGTTGATTGCCTAGAGGGGGGAAATTGACCGACTAGTCTTCTAAGAGGCTGAAATTTGCAAATAAATCCTCCTTAACTTCTGATACTTGAGTGAACATTGAAGGTTCTTGATCTTTATGAGTGAAAGAGCATAATCGAGTTGTAGTTCTATAATTAGCAAACAAAAATAGTTGAAATTTCATTTAAGGAGATAAAAGCAAAGAAATGCAATTAATTCCTAACATAGGGAAACCAAAGACAAAATGTCCAAAATAATTGACCTAAAATATATGAAAAAACAAATGAATATTCATTCACCACTAAACAATGAAAAGTACCACCAATGTAATATACCTTTCCCATTGTACAACATTATATTTAGGATCTATAACTACAAGTTGACAACTTACGCCCATCCAAAATTTAAATACGTTATACCAATAACACAATATATATTAACATAGAATTATACTATTAACAAATTTACACTGTGTTTGTCTGGCAGGTCACTGGGAGTACTCCCATGACCTTAAGTGACTTGGGTATGATCTTGTACCTCATCATGGGTGGCTTACTATAGGCACAATTTAGGGATATTGAGACTGAAATGAAATAATTTCTTCTTGTACTTTGTATAGTAGTAAATCTACTACTTCATCCTATGACATACAACCTATTTGGCTAGATTTTGGTTTCTGTTGTGAGGAGACAAAATAACATTTCAGCCCCACATTAGCTCATACTCCCCTAAAACTGACAAGAATGCTATTTAGTAGCAAGAAGAAATGTCAGTCAATATCTTTGTCCAGTCGTTACGGAAAAAGATGAACCATTCTACCAAAGAATCAAGGAGGAAAATAATCTAAACATGACACAAGCTAATGATTACATATTTTTGTGATTTATCAAGAATGTCATGATTTATCACTTTTTTGCATATTTTATTGAAGAAGAAACAAAGCATTGTGATTGCAATCCTTACATGCTTTAGTAGTGTAGATATATATACATAGGGAAAGTTGTTGAATTAGAGTGTGACAATCACAGGATTTAAGACCTATCATCTTTAGATCCTTCATTGAAACCAATATAAAGATATTGCAAGAGCATCCTCATGGCTCCTAAAATCATTGCTTCTTGTGAAGAGATTGTTGATATCTGTCAATAATCCCTCTTTTATACCCGTTGCTTGTAAATTCAATCCAGATTTGATGCCATCTTCAGTCTTGCTTGGTATATTCAATAGCGTACTAATATATCACAAACATTATTGTCAACATTCATGACATAAATATGACATCATGTTCTCAAAAATCTCTAATAGATAACATCCTTGAATGTTGACATCTTACTATTTAAACATTGATCACACTTTGGGAATACTATATCATCACTTTCCAAATACATTAATGATGTATATCACTCTTTCATATACAATGTTCCATGGCATAGGTTTAGGGGCATTTCTATCCTCATTTGATCCCTTAAATGCTTGTGCTACCTTTGATAAGGATACACTTGTTGGTGAAATCTTCTATTACTGAGATATACAGTCTTGCCATCATGTTTTATTTGGATTGAATAAGTATTTGCCTCACATTAATGACATGGTTGTTCGTAAGTAGCCCATAGAGCCAATAATACGATGACAATGATGGCATATCTGGTAAATTATTTGATTGATAATAATGGCACACTTTCGATTTATTCTATTTCATTCAGTTATGAGATAATGATGAAACATAATGAATGTCTAAAGAATGATATTACTCAATGACCTATGCCTTCAGGTTGAAGACCTGAACAATGAGATCACATGGATTCCAAGAGTACATACATTCTTGCCTTGTCCCTAGTTAGTTATTATTGTAGAAGGTTGATAGATAATAAGGACACAAAAGACTAGAGTGTGTGTTGGCTGATGACAAAATCTCATTAAGTCATGATTTGTGATATCAACCTAACACATATATACTTGTTCGAGAATAATGTATCAAATGAACCTACCTTGACAGTGACACGTAGAAACAATGTCTGGTAGTCACAATCATCTCTCATAGTGATGGTGGCGATTGTGCTTCTTAGAAATGGAATCACTACACTCATCACATGTCGTTTGATGTCTTAGACATCATCCACCATGACCTTGAATAAGGGTTACCATAAAGGTAGTGATTGGGTGTACTGTGACACATGGGGATGACTATGAGTGATGTAGATGGGATTTGTCTTTCCTACATGAGTTTGATATCCGGGCCACTTAACAAGCCAGATTGAGAAAACATGCACATACACATGCACATGCACATGTGAATCAATATATGATATTGAGTTCACATATATCTCAGACAGTCTGCTCTAGTTCAAGGAACATGGATTGAACAGTGAGAGAATGATGATTCCATGCCTCATGTTCAGTCTAAATATTAGTGACAAAGGAATCATACAATCAATGTAACACCAATCACAGATTGTATATTGAAGTTGTTCTCCAAGTTTCTGATTAACTGGATAGTAATTATGTTTTACTAGATGACAAGTACTGCTTGTGATGTCATAAACTAGTTATGGACATTGTCTACCTATGTAACTTGGAACCTATAGGGTCACACACATAGGATACACTTGGAATATGAGTTTATACATGAAAATAAATTAAAATTGATTACTAAGGAGTTAGGTATTCAATTTAAACAACAATGGTTAAATGTTGACTAACTAGACTATGAACCGAGCAGTTCAAGTGTCGAACCGATCATTTCAAAATGTCAGGCAAATCAAACTCAAAATTGGCAATATGGTCCAAGAGATGATCGGTTCAGGAAGTGAACCGATCGGCTCAAATCCATGAGCTATTAGTTTAGGTTGTGAATCGACTATTTGGTTGATCAATTTGATTGGATCAAGGATTGGTGCTAACGTCATGTTGTTCATTAATCGAATATTAATTACCAATACAATTGTGATTGTAAAACATGATAAAATGACTGATTAAGGTTTGAAGTGATCAATTTATAATGCAACCAATTGGTTCACCTATGGACCGACTATTTTTCCATTCACAAGATGTAAAAATTAGTGAAATTTTGACCCCTTCGGTTCCCTATAAGACTGGGAACCCTGACCTTGATATCCTATAAGTAGAGGGGTACTTAAGGCTTCTCAGACACATCAATTAGGGTTGACAATTGTTTTCTTCTCTGGTTGTGGTAATCGAGAGAACTCTCACAAGTCCTACACGTCAAAGGGAGGGATGGCAAGGGAGAGATAATTGTTTGAATGCAACTATGGAGGTGAGGAGGCTATTGTCTGCCACTTGGAGGGCAAGGTCAAACTATTGTTCTTGATGATCAACTAGGATGCTTCTGCTAACACTATTCAGGCATGAATTGAAGAAAAGGCACACAATACTGCAAGGGGATTTTTGCTGGACTAGCTCCAAGACCATGTATAACATTTCTAACCGTCCTTTCCATTACATAGTTGTTGACATGATCAACTATTCAAAGAGAAATAAGATAGTTTATTTTTTATTTCTGCTGCATATTTTGTAGCCATATTTCCCAGTAGTGGTATTAGAGCCACGCCAATTTACTATGTTTTGAGACTTAATCGATATGATCGAATTTCAATTTTCATCTTTTATTTATTGTACTCAATGTGAGCTTTAAAATGGTTAATGTACATGTCTTATTAAATACCACATACAGACCCTATATATATATACAGATATATATTTTCATCTTTTATTTATTGTACGCAATGTGAGTTTTAAAATGGTTAATGTACATGTCTTATTAAATACCACATACAAACCCTATATATATATATATATATAGTCAGGCTAGAATACACTCAAGTAGTTTTTCATGATGCAATATTTAAAAAAAATCTAATCCTTTGATCTTCTTAAACATCTTGTTAATATCTCATACACAAAAGTTGAGCCCATTTGGACATTTATAGGTCATGTTATAAATACCGCAAAAATTATACATTTCAAATTAATTTTGTGCGTCGATTTTGTTGCCCTTGGATGAGTGACTTACACTCATCCAAATGGGCTCAAAATTTGTATGTAGCCTAGTTATAATATGACGGTGAAGATCAACAGTTTACATTGTGCAAAAAATAGTTTTGATATGCAAACACACTTGAGTGTATTCATGCGATCTGAACACTCGAGTGTATTCTAGCCTCTCTCTCTCTCTCTCTATATATATATATATATATATATATATATATATATATATATATATATATATATATATATATATATATATATATATGCAATTTACATGTGTCACCCTAAAAGTTAGTTTTGATGGTAGATGTAAAGCATGATTATGGCCAATAAACCTATTTTTCTGTGCTCGGTTGGTTGTGGTTATTTATTTTTGTTTTATCTCAGTTTTCATGCCAAGCTTCTATCTTCTTCTTCCATATCTAAAATTATTATTCTTTCCTTCCTATGCTCCCCTCGAATGTAACTCGAGGTTTCTCTATTTACCATGTAATATGTTAAATAGGATTATGATAGTTTTAAATCTTGTTATAAGGAAGAACATGTTTAGACAATAGATGAAATGCCCATTTTAGTAGACGAGCTGATTTGCTAAAGGATTGAGGAGGAAAAACAAAAGGATGAGTGGAACCATTCGGTTGATGGCCCAACCAAGCGACTGGAGGTGTGCAAACATTGTTTGGACCAGAGGAAGCTATTAAAAAAATGTTTGTTACCCTAAGTGCACACTCCTAATGGCTACACAACCAAAGGTGAGTGGACTAGGGCGTCTGTCCCTAGAATGGATCACATAACATATGCATGATTAAAACCACAAACAAGAACAAGGTAATACATAACAAGATACTAAACATGGAGATAGAGATATGTACCAATTTTTAGATTCAAGCAACTCATTGGTGTTTCATTTATGATCTTAGAGTCTTGAGTGCAATAGATCTTCATTTAGAAACTACACATTTGATAAAAGAAACATATTTATGCTAAAGCATTAAGAAAGCTATGAAATGACATGTAAACAGTTTAAGAATATAGTATAAAAGTTTCTTGTCTAGAAACAATAGGCAAGAAGTAGACGCATGGCATGAAACATTAACAACATTATTTTATACAAAGTGTGTTCTAAGTGCATTTTCATTATACTTAACAACATATTATGGTCCTTGACCATCTTCCCATAGAAGGGGTCTGTAAGGGTGCTCAAGATTAGCAAACCCTTTTATCGACATGGTCTGCCATATCTTGACATCTCAAGTAAGGCGCCCAACCTCGTGCCCTTACCCCAAGAATACATGTAGGTACACTAGGTTTGTATAATGGATAAGTTCAATTATGTTCAAGGATTGTTCAACATATCTCAAGAAAAACAAATGTACTAATCACAGGGAACAAGTAGCTCAAGCAAGTAACTAAGTAGCCAAGCATTCATATGAGCATACATAAAAGCAAGCCAATAACATAGTAGTGTCAAGAGATTAAGCGTACCTTGTGAGTAGTGTACAAGATTAACCATTTTGATTAAGAAAACCATATATAGAAACTTGACTAGATCTTGGCAATTGAGTCATCATAGATGTCCTGACATTATAAGGGAGTACAACTTGATTAACATCTACAAGAGTATTTTTCATTAATCATTATCATGGTGGTTTGATGTGTCACTTAGATATAGGTATCATATCATTCACCATTGGTTTTAACCTCTCAACTAGTCATGCAAGTTCATTATCAAGAAATATGGTACATCATGGGTTCATTAGTACTTAGAGTGACACATCACAACTAGATCAAAGATGTATTATTAGAGATCCAAGATATTAAATAGAGCAATCAGATGATTTGAGCAAAATTAGTCAACATAAGCATCAACATTGACATAACTAGTCATGTAAGATTGTCATCATTAGAATATAGATGGGTTGTAATTGAATTAGGTATCATAAACATACTCAAGCTACTGATTTGAGACCATTATATAATATGGATGATCATTAGGGAAAGATTTACATAAGATTAGAGACTAGTTATAAACATGCATTCTAGGTTACATTCTCAACTTTAGATTAGAGAATTTGGACCCATTAGGACACATGAATCATTCATAAGGGAATTTGGAAATACAAGAAATGATAACTTACTAATTTCAAGGTCAAACAAACATCTTTGAGCAACTTTAGATCAATAAAAGTAGAAAGTTTAACATTCATCACAAAAGTGCACAAAAGGCCATATTAGGACACATTAAGAATAACAAGATCATCATTAGTGTCCAAGAAGGGTCATGATAGAAATAGATAGTAATTGAGGGTGAAATATATTGATTTAGAACAATCATAGATATTTGAATCACATTTGAATAAGTTTGATCATTAGATGACATAAAACATGTAATATGTGATCAAAATATACCATTTTTGGCATATACGTGGAAAGAAAGAAGTTTTAGGTCATGAAAATATTCCCATTAGATATATCTTGTTGAGTAGATAAAGTTTCATATATGAAATTGCTTATTTGTCTCGAGGAATCATTTATAATCATTTTTCAAAGAAAGTACCTTTAAATCATCATCTATGGATGCTTGGATTCCCATCCAAGGGTCATCGATGACTCCAAGCGGGGTGCCCTCATGAATGACGTTTAGGCCTGGGCCCGATCAATTTCTATCCCGACTTGCAAGAGAGGGTCCGTCCAGCCTACCCAAGCTTGGCTCGCAGATGCCAATGACCGCTCCCGAAGTGGCTGGCAATAGCTGGGAAGCGCTAGACCATTGCCCGATGCGACCTCCACTCCCACGCAAGCCCGAGGATGAGAAGTTTCTAGCTCACGAGATCAAGCACCTAGGTAAAGAAGGAGAGCGTGACTGCTCCCAAGAAGGGGATGGTTGACCACGCCATGGCCTCACGAGGCTAGCTGTGGCCTTGCTTCTCTATAAGAGAGGTTGAGGTGAAAATGCCAAATCTGAGCTCCATGGAAACACCGATGAGTGGGTGAAAGAGGGAAAGGTGAAGGAGGATCAGAGGGGAAGAAAGGAGTAGCCGCCCAGGGTCACCGTCTCCCTGTAAGACTAGGGTAAGCCTCAGATGCAGCCCATGGTGGCCATTGATAGCAGCACCAAGCTCGTCGGAGATGGAGCAACCAAGGATGGAGGCAAGCTCCAAGGGGGTGTGAAATGGTGTTGTTTCTCGTGGAAAAAAGGGTGGAAAAGTAAGGGGTAGGACAAATGAAGCTGAAGGCTATAAAAACTCAAAGCGAGGTGGCTTGGATTGGCTAGGAAAAAGGAGAGTTATTAGGTTGTTGTACCTTGTCTAACACAAGGTAGAAGAAAACCAAGGGCCATTGGATTCTAGTCCATCGTGGATCATGAGTCAATCCAAGGGTAGCAAGCATGTTTCCTTATATTCAAAACAAAGCATTCTCATTGACCGAGAGGGAGTGCCATAGATCGTTGAGTTGTTTAAGTCAGTTCAACTTTGTGTTTCTTCGACAACTTTGCAAAGCTCATATCTCTCAAGTCGTAATTCCAATTGACATGGAATTTTCATCGCTGGTTCACAAATTTCTTCTAGATTTTATGATAACATTTTAGATCCTATATGGGAACGTTGAAGGTATTCAATTTTGAAAATATACTCTCAATAGTGAAATTATGTATTCAATTATAGTCAAATAAGCATGAAGTGACATTTATTGAATTTCATTTCCACAATTGAGTATGATGTGATTCCAAACTATATAATTGGGTGGGAGGAAGGTTGTTAAAAATAGTAGAAGGTCTAATGATTCAAGTGTGCTTAAATTTAATGAGAGTGGAAATCTAGGTCATCACTGAAGCATACCACCCACTTTTTCCATGTCTTCATAGCAATGTCAATTGTCTTTGTCAGTGAAATGAATGTTTGTTTCCTAAAATTGGGGTAATATGCTTCTTGATCGAGGAGGTCAGCATGGAAGGTGGAAGGAGAGGCGAATAGGATCATCTTGGTTAGTAAGTACATCAATTATCTCAATGTCATCCTCCATGTTGTCAGGGATATGAGAGCGGGCAGTGTTTCATGGCTCCTCAATACAAATACCATGGGACATGATGACAATTAGGGTTGCGAGGGTGAATTTATGAACTTTCTACTTCCTTTTCCTTTTGTAGAGGCAGTTATGCCCATAAACATATCGATACATTACTGATTTTATAGAACAAACCAGTCGATTGACTCCCGTGAGCTTGATGTGATTGCAATCGATTGGATCATAGGTTGATCAATTGACTTGAATGGTGAGTGACATTAATGTCCTAGATGCTAACAAGTCAGTTGTCTTGTTACTCAATCAATTGGTGATATAGAAAAGGAAGATCTCTTCAGATCCGTGAGTCACAGAAGATGTGAGTGCAAGAAGATGTTGGGGAAGCAGAGGGCAGTGTTGTTGGGGGAAAAGTGAGTGCTACGAGGAGGTGCTGGTTTACAATGATGAATTAGTTATCTCTCCAACTCGTCATTCAACTGTTTGGGAAGATGGTTGGAAGGTGGCATGGTGCAATGTGATGGAAAAAGGGAACTACTATGGGTGGTGAAGTGAATTGGCTATGAGATAGCTTGACTTCTAGGTGGCCAGTTGGTCAACTCGCTAGTCTGTTAGTCAGATCATAGCTGTCCATGGTGTCAGGTAGAGAAAGTTGTTGCTTGGGGAGGGAGAGGCTAGGGTTTGATAGGATTCAAGTCCCCCAAGTGTTTGTTATTTATAATCATGTCACAACATGCTAGTTGGTCGACTACTTCCCCAGTTGCTTGACTAAGATGTCATTGTAGGGAGACGAACCATTCACTTTCTATTTTCACCCGCTTGTACCCATCATTCAGTTGAGTGAGCAATCAATTAGTTTGAATTTCAACATTTTTTTGGAAGAATCTTGCCAGAGAAGGAACAACAATTAAAAGTAAAAAATGGGGAAATTGGTTGTAAAAGGGAGAAAATAATAACAAATAAGGTTTAAACATAAAAGGAAATGGAGTAATAGGTTGTCTCCTAACAAGAGCACTATTTAACTTTGAAGGACTGATATCTGTAATCAAGTAGTCGTTTCTTCTAGATCCGAAGTGAGTGAGTATTATAACACCATTTTCACATGTATTTATATATTTGAAATTCAAATATTTGATTTATAAGTCTATATTATAAAATTGGTATGCCTTCTCCTTGAAGTATGGATTTAAAATGCAAATTTCTCCTTTGCAATGGTTTTCATGGTTTTACTGATTTCAATAATACAATAATAGATAAGGGGAAATTAAAGAGTGAAAAGTTCCACAATCCCATGGATCTGCCTATTTCATCGCCATGGATGGTAACATTGAAGAAAAATGAGGGATTCATTAATAAATCAATATGAATGAATGGAAACACTTCCATTAATATAAACTCAGAGTCAAATGCACATAATATAGAACATAGGTGAATGGGCTATTCTCCATGCCCTAGTATAGAAGGTACTACCCCATCATGGTGATAAAACAAAAAGTAAGAAAGGGGGAAGAAATCATATTGCTCGAAGAAGCTAGCGACACTCAGACAACCTCTGTGAGGAACCCACCATATCCTCATTTCCTCCCTTTCTTTCTGTACTTGAGGAAGTTTTTGGAATGATATGAAAAGAGATGTCTTGGTTTGGTGATCCCCCTCCTTATATAGGAAAGGAACTACCCATAAAACCCTAAAATGTGGCTGACATCCCTCGAAGAGTCTAGATCTGATGCTCTAGTCAGTTGGTTGGTGATCCAAGTGGTCTACTTGAAGGAACTAGTGCATTGTCTTTGAGTATATCAATCAAGCAACCACATGCCAATCGATCAGTTGATAAAAATGGTGCTTTGTCTGAATGCATGTTGTTTGATGGACTCGAGGTGAGTCAACCAGCTCATTGATAGGAATGCACCATTTTCATTGAACTATCTCATCAACTGGTGTACGAACTAATTGGTTGGTATTGTGGCTCCTTCCTTCTCATACTACTTTGTCAAATGACTAAAGGGGGGTGAATCAACCAGCTGGTCTTCTGAGAGGTTGAGATTTGCACCTAAAGCCTCTTTAACTTCTAATGCTTGAGTGAACATTGAAGGTTCTTGGTCTTTAAGTGTCAAAGAGAATAATCGAGTTGTTTTTCTATAATTAGTAAAGTAAACTAGTTGAAATTTCATTTAAGGAGTTAAAAGCAATCAAATGCAATTAATTCCTAACATAGAGAAACAAGAGACAAAATGTCCAAAATAATTGACCTAAAAGATACAAAAAACCGAATGAATATGCATTCATCACTAAACAATGCAATATACCACCAATGTGATAGACCTTTCCCATTGTTCAAAATAATATTTAGGATCTGTAATTGCAAGTTGACAACTTATACCCATCCAAAATTCAAATATTATTATACTAATAACACAATATATATATATATTAACATAGTATTATACAATTAACAAATTTACACTATGTTTTTTGGCAGGTTAGTGGGAGTACTCCTATGAATTTAACTGACTTGGGTATGATCTTGTGCCTTGTCATAGGTGACGTACTATGGGCACAGTTTAGGGAGATTGAGACTAAAATGAAATCATTTCTTCTTATACTTTGTATTGTAGTAAATCTACTACTTTATCCTATGGCATAAAACCTATTTGGCTAGATTTAGGATTCTGTTGGGAGGATCCAAAATAATGTTTTAGCCCCACATTAACTCCTACTCCCTAAAAATGGCAAGAATGCTATTTGGTAGCAAGCAGAAATGTCAGTCAATATCTTTGTCCAGTCATTATGGACAAAAAGATGAACCATGCTATCAAAGAATCAAGGAGGAAAATACATCTGCACATGACATAAGGTAATGATTACATATTTTTGTGATTTATCCAAAATGTCATGATTTATCACTTTTTTGCATATTTTATTGAAGAAGAAACAAAGCATAGTGATTGTAATCCTTACATGCTTTAGTAGTATAAATTATATATACATAGGGAAAGTTGTTTAATTAGAGTGTGACAATAATGAGATTTAATACCACTCATTGTTAGATCCTTCATTGACACCAATCTACATATATTGCAAGATCATCCTGACGACACCTGAAATCATTACTTCTTGTGAAGAGATCATTGATCTCTTTCAATAATCCCTCTTTTATACCCATTGCTTGTAAATCCAATCTGGATTTGATGCCATGTTTTGTCTTGCTTGGTATATTCAATAGTGTACTAATATATCCAAAACATTTTTGTCAAAATTTATAACATAAATATGATATCATGTTGTCAAAAATCTCTAATAGATAACATCCTTGAATGTTGGCATCTTATTATTTAAAGATTTATCACACTTTTGGAGTACTATATCATTGCTTACCAAATACATTAGCAATGTCTTTCACTCTTTCATATACAACATTTCATGGCATAGGTTTAGGGGCACACTTCTATCCTCATTTGATCACTTAAATGCTTGTGCTACTGATACACTTGCTGGTGGAATCTTCTATGACCAAGATATAAGGTCTTGCCATCATGTTTTCATTGGATTGAATAAATAGTTTCCTCACATTAATTACATGTTTTTTGTATGTATCCCAAAGAGCCAATCATATGATGATTGTGATGGCATATCTGGTAAATGATTTGATTGTTAATAATGGCACACTTCCGATTTATTCTATTTCATTCAGTTATGAGATAATGATGAAACATAATAAATGTCTAAAGAATGATATTACTCAATGATCTATGTCTTCGGGTTGATGACCTTAACAATGAGATCATATGGATTCCAAGAGTACATACATTCTTGCCATGACCCTAGAAAGTTGTTATTATAGAAGGTTGATAGATAATAATGACACAAAAGACTAGAGTGTGTGTTAGTTGATGACAAAATCTCATTAAGTCATGATATGTGATATCAAACCAAACACATAGATACTTGTTGGAGAACAATGTATCAGACAAAACTACCTTGAGAGTGACATCTAGAAACCATGTCTAGTAGTCAGAATCATATGACATAGTGATGGTGGCGATTGTGGTTCTTAGACCTAGAATCACTACAGTCATCGCATGTCATTTGATGTACTTAGACATCATCCACCATGACCTTGAATTAGGGTTACATAAAGGTGGTGATCAGGTGCATTGTGACACATGGGGATGACTGTGAGTGATGTAGATGAGATTTGTCCTTCCTACCAGAGTTTGATATCCAAGCCACTTGATAAGCAAGAGTGAGAAAACATGCACACTTACATGTAAATCAATATATGATATTGAGTTCACATATATCTCTGACAATCTGATCTAGTTCAAGGAACATGGATTGAACATTGAGAGGATGATGATTCCATGCCTTTGGTTCAATCTAGATACCAGTGACAAAGGAATTATACAATCAATTTAACACCAATCATAGATTGTAGGTTGATGTTGTTTGCCAAGTTTCTAATTACCTGGATAGTAATTATGTCTTTCTAGATGCCAATTATTGCTTGTGATGTCATAAACTCATTATGGACATTCTCTACCTACGTAACTTAGAACCTATAGGGTCACACAAATAGGATACACTTGGAATCAAAGTTTATTCATGAAAATAGGTTAAACTTGATTACAAAGGAGTTAGGTATTCAATTTAAACAACAATGATTAAATGTTGACTAATTAGACCACGAATTGAACGGTTCAAGTGTTGAACCGATCGTTTCAAAATGTTAGGTCAATTGAAATCAATATTGGCAATCTGGTCCATGAGACGACCAATTTAGGAAGTGAACCGATCGGCTCAGGTCCATGAATTGACCGGTACAAGTTGTAAAATGACTATTTGGTTGATCAATTTGATTGGATCAAGGATTGGCACTAACGCCATGTTGTGCATTAATCAAATATTAATTGCTAATACAATTGCAATTGGGAAACATGCTAAAATGACCGTTCAAGGGTTGAAATGATCAATTTGCAATGCAACCAATTGGTTCACATGTGGACTGACCATTTTTCCATTCACAAGATGTAAAAATTAGTGAAAATTTCCCCCCCTTTGGCTCCCGGTAAGACTGGGAACCCTAACCCTGACCTCCTATAAATAGAGGGGTACAAGGTGCTTCTCAGACACATCAATTAGCTTTGATAATTGGTTTCTTCTCTATTTGTGGTTACTAAAAGAACACTCATAAGTCCTACCCATCAAAGGGAGGGATAGCAAGGGAGAGAAAATTGTGAGAATGCAACTATAGAGGTGAGGAGGCTATTATCTGCTGCTAGGAGGACAAGGTCAAACTACTATTCATGGTGATCAACCAGGATGCTGTTGCGGACACTATTCGGGCGCGACCTGAAGAAAGGTGCACACTACTGTAAGGGGATTGTTGTTGGACTAGCTCCAAGACCATGTATAACCTTGCTAACCATGATTTCCATTACATAGTTGTTGACGTGATCAACTGTTCAAAGAGAAATAATATAGTTAATTTTTTATTTCTACTGCCTGTTCTGTAGTCATATTTCTATATAATGGTATCAGAACCACATCAATTTACTATGTTTTGGGACTTAATTGATATGATCAGATTTTGGTTTTCATATTTTATTTATTGCACACAATGTATTTAAAATAATTAATGTGCATGTATGATTATATACCACACACACACACACATATATATACATATATATGTGTGTGTGCTTATATATATATATACATATATATATTTCATCTATATATATATATATTCTAATATATATATATATATATATACATATATATACATATATATACATATTATATATATTATATATATATATATATATATATATATATATATATATATATATATATATATATATATATATACACACACACACACACACACACAATTTACATGTGTCGCCCTAAAACTTAGTTTTGGTGGTGGATGTAAAGCATGGTTGTGGCCAATAAACCTACTTGTCTATTCTTGGTTGGTTGTGGTTATTTTTCTTATTTTATGTCAGTTTGCACACCGAGCTTTTATCTTCTTCTTCTATATGTAAAATTATTATTCTTTCCTTCCTATGCTCCCTTCGAATGTAACTCGAGGTTTCTATATTTACCATTTAAAATATTAAACATGATTAGGATAGTTTTAAGTCTTGCTACAAGGAAGAATATGTTCAGACACCAAATGAAATGCCCATTTCAGTAGACAAGTTGATTAACTAAAGGATCGAGGAGGACAAATAAAGGATGAGCTGAACCAATCAGTTGATGGCACAACCAAGCGACTGGAGGTGCCCAGACATTGTTTGGACCGGGGGCCAAATGATCGATCCAATGACCAACTGACCGACCAAGAGGTAATTTGATCAGTTCAAGTGTTTAATCGATCAATCTGGAATGGTTCAAGCATAGATCTTTAACAACAACATGATTCTACATGTGATTTGGACCACAAGAGGTAGTAATTTCTTGTGGCTCTAAGGAATTACAATAGTACGACCATAACCATTGCTTATGTTTTTCTAATTGTATGTTTTAGTTTGTGGTATTTATATAAAATCCCTAAATCAAACATATTAAGTGTAAGATGCTTTCCATTAGCAACACACATGAAAAGCTTGATCTACTAAGTGTGGGAACGCCAAGCATGGTGAGTTGTCCATCTCATTGAAGTGTGATGGTAGTTGTGTGGGCCTACCAAGTAGGAAGCAATACTATCATGTTGGCTTTTGGGTCAAACTTAAATAAGTGATCTTAATGATATTAATCAATTAGAAGCATGCAAATGACTATGGAAAAGAGTTGCGCATACCATATATCCAAGAATTACATAAGATGCAATTGGAAAAAGTTTCCTACCTCAATGATTGATTACATACACTGGCATTAGCTCGGTAATAACTCAATTATTTTGGATCTTGTCTCACTAGAAGGTTGTATGCAGAAATCTTCCAAATTGATATGTGAGGACTATAAATTTGAACAAAATAGTTAGAGTGATAATGAATTAAAGACCTAATTAAACATTGTAATTTTTTTATTTTAAACAAATCAAATAAAAAATATTTTGACAAATTGCAAATTTCTTTTACAGAATCAAATGACAACAAATAACACGTTCTCTTTACGATCAATCCTTGAAAAGGAAAAGTTAAATTGGAATAATTTCCACAACAGGTTCAGGATGTTGAGAATTATTCTTACATAGGATTGGAAGCTCTATGTCTTTGAGACACCAAAGCAAAATGAACCTACTCCCACTGCACCTAAGGCTGACAGGGGTGCTTACAAGCATCATATAGATGATTTCATTGATGTCAAATACCTAATGCTATGATCCATGAATTATGACGTAGACACATCATGAGAACATGGATGTTATTGAGATGGTAACACATCTTAAGAACATGGTCTCATGTGAGATATGATGTCTCCAAGGTTATGTTCAAATGTAACATATCCTAAGGAGATGTAGTAGGTCTCATGTGCTCAAGCTTATTGAGTATGTGGAGAAACTCACTAGATTGGGATTTCCCTTGGGTCAAGAGTTTGCCACTGATGTAATTCTACAGTCACTAATAGAGACATACAATCAATTTGTTATGTACTATAACATGAATGACTTTGACAAGCTGTTGATAGAGTTACTTGGCATCTTGAGAACAACTATGGCAAAAATGAAGAAAGACAAGACCAAGTTTGTGATGATGATAAAAAAATCAAAGGGTAAGTTCAAGGGAAAAGGAAAAGATAAGAAGAGTTCTAAAGCTGGTCTGAAGCACAAGTCTTCAGTGCTCAACGCAAAGGGAGGGGTGAATAAGGGAGGCAATTGTCACCATTGTCACCGGCTTGGACACTGGAATGGGAATTTCCCTTTGTACCTGGACGAATTAAAGAAGAAGGAGGGGATAAAGATCTCCACTTCTGGTATATATGTTATTAGATAAATTTGACTACTTCTTCATCTTAGGTATATGATACCAGATGTAGATCTCACATATGTTTGAATATGTAGGATTAGAAAAGAAGTAAGACTTTATGAAAGAGAAAGGTCATCACAAATGGTGCAAGAGTTGCAGCCACTATAGTTAGAACTAAAGGCAACTTTTTCTAACCCACTGGATTAGCACTTGCACAACAGAAACATGATGGACATGTTTAAACATTACTTAGAATATGATTCAAGGGAGATTGGCTCTAAGTGAAAGTGGGATTTTGTTGGTATGTATGCCCAAAGACCCAATCATATGATGATTGTGATAGCATATCTTGTAAATGATTTGATTGACAATAATGACAAACTTTCAATTTATTCTATTTCATTCAGTTATGAGATAATGATGAAACATAATGAATGTCTAGAAAATGGTATTACTCAATGACACATGTCTTCGAGTTGAGGACCTGAACAATGAGATCATATGGTTGCCAATGGTGTATACATTCTTTCTATGTCCCTAGTCATTTCTTATTGTGGATGTTGATTGACATCAATGACACAAAATACTAGAGTGTATATTAGTTGACAATAGAATCTCATTAAGTCATGATATGTGATATCAAACCTAACACATAGATACTTACAAGAGAATAGTGTATCAAATTGACCCACCTTGAGAGTGACACATGGAAACCATGACTAGTAATCAGAATCATCTCTCATAGTGATGGAGGTGATGTGGTTCTTAGACCTGAAATCACTACACTCATCACATGTCATTCAATGTACTTAGAAATCATCCACCGTGACCTTGAATAAGGGTTACTATAAAGATGGTAATTGGGTGTATTTTGACACATGGGGATGACTGTGAGTGATGTAGATGGGATTTGTCCCTCCTATAGGAGTTTGATATCCATGCCACTTAATAAACAAGACTGAGAAAAGCATGCACATGGACTTGTGAAACAATATATGATATTGAGTTCACATATATCTCAGACAGTCTTCTCTAGTTCAAGGAACATGGATTTACATTGAAAGGATGATGATTCCATGCCTCAAGTTCAATCTAGATATCAGTGATAATGGAATTATACAATCACTATAACACCAATCACAGATTGTAGGTTTAAGTTTTTCTCCAAGTTTTTGATTACCTGGGTAGCAATGATGTCTTACTAGATGCTGATTATTGTTTGTGATGTTATAAATTAGTTATGGACATTCATTGCCAACATAACATGGAACCTATAGGGTCGCACACATAGGATACACTTGGAATAGCAGTTTATTCATGAAAATAGATTAAAATTGATTACTAAGGAGAAAGGTATTCAATTTAAATAATAATGGTTAAATGTTGACTAACTAGACTGTGAACCGACTGATTCAAGTGTTGAACGAATCATTTCAATGTGTTAGGTCCAGTGAACTCAATATTGGCACTTTGGTCCATGAGACGACTGGTTCAGGAAGTGAACTGATCGACTCAGGTCCATGAACTAACCGGTTTAGGTTGTGAACCGACCGTTTGGTTGATCAATTTGATGGGATCAAGGATTGGTGGTGATGTCATGTTACACATTAATCAAATATTAATTGCCAACACAATTGCAATTGAGAAACATGATGAAACAATTGGTTTGAGGTTTGAACCAATGGGCTCACATGCCAATAGATCGGTTCACCTCTTAATCGACAATTTCATTGTTCATAGGATGCAAAAATTTGTGAAATTCCATCCCCTTCAACTCCCTCTAAGACTGGGAACCCTGGCCCTCCTATAAATAGAGAGGTACTGGGGTCTTCTTAGACTCATTTGTTAGCTTTGAAAAATTATTATCTTCTCTGGTTGCGGTAAGTGATAGAGCCTGGGAAAGTACTACCGATCAAAGGGAGGGATAGTAAGGGAGAGACAATTGTGAGAGTACAAGTTGGTGCTAGCATACCAACTAGAAGAGTCATCTCCTTATTGTATATTTTTCTAGAATGACAGGTGTTCCTGGTGGTCTGCATGGACTACTATAGAGGTGAGGAGGCTATTCCCTTCCACTAGGAGGACAAAGTCAAACTACTGTCCATGGTGATCAACCAGGAGGATGATATTGACATTGTCTAGGTGCAAATTGAAGAAAGGTGCAACAACTACAAGGGGGTTGTCACTAGACAAGCTCCAGGACCAGGTATAACCTTGCCAACCATCCTTCCCATTACATATTTGTTGATGTGATCAATTGTTCAAAAGGGGAATATGTCAGTTAATTTTTGTTTCTGATACATGTTTCGTAGCCATATTTCCCTACAATGGTTTACATCCTTTTACACTATACAAATTCTCATAAGCTAGAAGGTCACTAACTATGCAAAACAACATAGAACAAAAGCTAAATGTCTCTCCATGTGAATAATCACAAATCAAAATGGCTTCTTTACGCGATTCATTAAGTCATCAATAAGAGGTTGAAGGAATACACAAATGTCATTGCCAGGATGCTTGGGGTGATGAAATCAACTTTGATAGCATGATATACTTATGCTTCATTTACGACCAAAGAGGGGGATCGTATATAGAAATACAATAGTTCAAATGCTATATTGGATTCTTGATGTACATATGGATTCATCCTATTATTATAAAATCCAAGTCATAAGTACCTTGTTTATTAACCAAATTGAGGGTTCAATAAATAACATTTATTCCATTTTAGTGAATCAGATACGTGTCATTAGACACCTTCATCATTTGCCTTTTTCTCTACTGCAAAGGTAGATTCTATGCATGTCTAGAATTAACAAAAAATTATTGAAATCATGGTATTATAGGTAGATACCACATCACCTTGATAGAAGATCCACTCTTGGTCTTACTAGAAGTCATCATATACCTTGACGCTCCACATTTTGGGCGATATTTATTATTCATACAGTCCTTTTGAAATAGCACATAATCATTCAGGCATGCATGTATCTTTTGAGCATCCATTACCATTGTGCAAATCAATTTATTTTCTTTGTATGTAAATATTGGCAGCTTGTTGCCTTAAGGGATAATTACTTTAAGTAGAGATAATAAATATGGGAAACTTTAGTAGCTCCACCTTTTGTAATATTTTACATGATATAATCTCATCCCAACACTCAACCTTATGAACATAACACAACCCAAATATAATGAATCTTAGCATTATGTATAATATTTGTAAGTAATGAAGATGGACCAGTAAAATTGTTCCCACAACTATCTAGCATCAAATCAACCATATCATTTTGAATTGGTTTGTTGTTCTCATCAACATCATTCCCCATTTCTTCTTCTACACAATTACCACTATTTACATTTCCTAATCTTTATATGAAAATATCTTCATGTCAGTAGCATTCATCATAACCTTGTAAAATCCTTATGATGATATAGTTTCACATTATGTCTCCATGTATGATAATAAAGTAATTTCAACATCAACAAAATGAAAATACAAAATTTGTTCTCACGGAATAAACATAAGATAATGAGTTTTTTTTTGATCTAGGGACTACAAAGCTAAAAGTACTAAAGAAAAGAGGATCACAAAGGACACCTAGCCTTATGCTCCTTTTCCATTTAGTCACCAATCTCAATAATGAAATCTTCTATGTGGGGCGGTCCTTCTATCCATGAATTCCCAGAGGAAAAGAAGCCACACATGGACCCTAAGAAGGAAAACATATGTTATCAAGGCTGGTATTAAATCCAATTGTTGAGATATTTGAAAAAAACAAAGATTTATGTAATCAAATCTAGGTAAGTTTACTTGGTGGACTATGGTAATAACAAGAGGTCGATCTAGTTACCATGTCAATTTTAAAAGGTACAACAATTCAAAGTGGCAACTAGAAACAACAAAAATATTTTTGAAACTAATGTCAATACATAAAATTATTCAAAATGAAAGAAAATTATCCATTGGCACATGAAATCTAATATTTTGTCTTCAGTAGGGCTAGGTGCTTAGTATTCTTCCCTTGACAAGAGGATGACACTTTTGCCTATGGGGGTAACCAGTACCGAGGGATATCTAATTGTTCATTATCCACTGCGTAGGGTTGGGGGATAGGACCCTGTAAATATAGTGAGCCAAAGCTCTTAGTCAATATTCGAGTTTTTGTGCCAATGTAAAATCCAATAATTTTATTTAGTTATCATAATATCCAATATTCAACTAATTGTGGTGTCATTTAATAGAGGGAAAAGGTTAAAAATAAATTGGGCTCACCGAGTTACAAAATTTATTATATGGAATTCAAGAGGGAAATAAATCAATTGAATAACAAAATTGAGTATCTAGTAGTGTTCCAAATGAAAATTTCCAATCAAGGTATCCACAAGAATCAAATATGGGGATTTCTCATAAATTTGGAAAGAGACAATGGACTAGGGTTATTTGATGTTTCTTGACTTGTAAATCACTTCCTAGATTCTTGTTAGGTGAAATTTCCATTTCCTCCCTTAGTAAATAGGTTATTTAAGAATCACTTTTTGTTGTTATAATGTGTCATCTTGAAGAGATTAAGTTCATTCCCATTATCAAAGTAATCATGTATATACATTGAGTCACACATGCTATTTTAATCATTCCCATGTTCATGGTGTACATGATTAATTATAGACCCATTATGTATTCACTAGTATAGAACACATTCATATGTATATGTTTTTATTATGAAAAGATTATCTAGGGATTGGTTTTGATACAATATGTTTGCAAAATTAACAACATACTTAGAAATAAGGTTTTAGACCATTGAATTTGATTTCCCTTAATTATTCCACAATATCCTTATTTGTTCATTTTTGTTGCTTAATTAGGTGGTTAGTTTTATTAAATGAATCAACAAGTAAATAGGGGTCTTTGATGTAAGAGTATAGTCTAAATAGTCAATTAACTTATTTGACAATTTTCCTTGATTTTCTCTTTATTTTCTAGATTACATTGTAGCTCCTATATTTCTTTTCTAACATGGTACATATGTGACATTGATGTAATTAGACAAATGCATTATATTGGTAGGGGTGGGTCACATTGCATATTTTATTTAATAGCCACTTAGTTTTAGTTTTTGGTTTCATCTACATTATAGATTTGTCGAAGGAATAAGAGGAGGGAGAGTACCTCAGAATAGAAGAGGGGGTGATCTTGGTTGCTTTGGGATCTAGTCACTGAAGTAGTGTTGTTTGCACTAAATGCCAGTCGTTGTTGTAGTAGGTGGTATCCCCGATCGCAGTACCACAGGTTGAAGGGGAAACCAGATCCTTGTTCAATGTTGCTAATAATTGGGAAAGAGGTCCAAAGGGTCAAGAGGAGTTTGAGGGTCAATTCGTTCTTAGGAAACAAGATAAATAATCATACGAATAAGGCGAGCCTTCTAGGATGGATGTAGGCTTGTAGGGTGTTCCTAGTGAAGGAAGAGCTCTGCGGCCATGTCTATGGGAATGGTGGCTTGTCGATAGGGTATCTAGGGATTTATATAGTAAGTCTTAGTTTAGGGTTTTAATATGGTCGACCATGGAGATTAACACTTCCTCAGTAACTCACTGACCGTTATAGGTCTAGTTATTGGTCTTAATGGTTGTCAGCAAAATGGCTTGCCTCACATTCACTTGTGTGAACGTAAGGTTTGGGAAGATAAGGTTGAAGATGAAGAGCCATGGCTGGATGGATTTGGTGTAGAGGAGGATGATAATTTTCTCATTGAAGTTGTTTTTGAGAAATGGCCATGTGGGGGAAGAAAGCATGGCACACACATAGGTTTTTAGGTTTTAATTCATTTTTTCTCTTAAATCTTCTTTCCTTCAATAATTTGTAACCCCTAATTTACTAGCCTTATTTCCCTAAAATTTTCACCATGCCTTTATCTTGTCTTAAAATACCAATTCCTATATGTATGATTTTGAGATGGCCGATAATTTGTCTATTTTTTAATTCAAATGTAATTATTTAATACTAAAAATTATACTTTACAACAATGCCAAATCCAATAATCAATCATTGAGTTCAACTTTTCAATTGTGAGTCGCAAATGGGATCACTTGATCAAAAGAAAAATTATTTTGATGCTTAGACGTCAAGATAATTCAATGAAGTGAAAATATTAATGTAAATTTTATGAGAGAAATTTTGAATTTGATAGGACTAGTCTCATTTATTAAAATAAAATTTAGTACCAAAAATTAATATGTTACAACACATGTCCCTAGAAAGGGGATTTCATCCCAAAATTTAGGACTAGGTGAATTCATTAGGGTAAGTCTTTATATACATTGCTCATATTGCCTATGTATTGAGGGCTCCACATGGGCAAGGGGGAGATGTAGAATTTTATCCCTATACATCTCCAACTCTTAGATGAATGATAAATATCCATGTCATCAAAATAGGTTTATCAGAAAGTCCTTCCAACTCATAGGTACGTGTGTTGGAAAAAACTATGATGGTTTGTCTTTATAGGACCCCTAGGGTTGCTAATATCCACAATATAGGTTATATAGGGTATTTTAAGATTTCAAGTATTTACTAGTGTGTCAAATAATTAGTTGATCTGGTACCTTTAAGGTCCTTCATGGGTTGGCTAGCAATAAAGTGCATACCTTCAATGAATTCCTTATTGTTTTTAGATTTCTTTACTCTCATAGCATACTACCTTCCTTGGTGATGCTCTTTATTTTTTTGAGAAGTAGTAGGCATGGGATTAATGTTGCTTCCTTAACTTGGGGTATTATTGGTTCTTTAAGGCTCAGGGCGATTTGCATTGCAGCGATGTAGCTTGAAGTAGTTAAAAAAGAGGGTGAAGGATTGTAGCATTCTCCAGGGTGCCTCTTTCCATAGTTGTAACAAGGATCTGGAACGAATGAAGGAGTCTTGTTGTTTCTATCAACATGACATTGTTGAATACCTCCATGATTGTTGTTACTACAATGTTGATTGCTTCCACTACTATTGTTATTGCTTTTCGGGGTGCATAATGAACCAAGTCTTGCAGATTCATCTCAATGTATTATGATTTAGCAACTAAATGATCAAATGTCAGATGAATTGAGGGGCCAAGCTGTTGCTGAGACTTCAGTTGAATCCCTTCATGAAATGTTGGATCTTCCTTTTCTTAGTAATTCCAGCCATGCACCTCTCTACAAGGGATAAGAGATGAAGAAATTCAACTACAGAGTCACTCCCTTGGCTAATGGAATTGATACCATTTTTTCTGAATGAGCACAAATTGAAGGACATATTGTCGATGGAAGAACTCATGGAATTCATTCCATTCAAGGGGTTTGGTACCTCCAAGGTGGGTACTAGACATGTTCTTCCATCATACATTTTCTGCTCCTTCCCAAAAAAAGGAAACATACTTCAACCATAAGGGTGATGGGCAACTCATACTTTCTAGTATATCCTGACTGGTTAAAATCCAATCTTCAGCTTTCTCCACTATGTCTGTTCACTTTCACCTTTGAACTCGAAAGGTTTCATCTTCAAAAGTTCAGCGAGGGTAGGTTCCTTCGGTTCACTACATCTATGAATGAACTCTTCCATGGTTGATCCTAAAATTGATTAAAGTTGGGCTAGATGGCCGACCACATTGTCCTTTACGGGCAGAGTGTGTCTCTCATGGTGAGTTGTGGAAGAATGGTAATTTCTCTCTAGGGAAGGTGTATAGTAAAACTTTCTCTCTCTAGGTAAGGTGTATAGTAAAACTTTCTCTCTCTAGGTAAGGTGTATAATAAAACTTTCTTTTGTAAGAAGAGGGTGTAGGTTACTTCATTTGGTTCTTTAATGTGGGTGAATGGTGTTTTCTTATCTTTTCCAGTGAGAAGGTATGGTGCGTTCTTATCTTTTATGATGAAGGGGTATGGTGCTTTCTTTTCTTCTCTGATGAGGGGGTATGGTGTTTTCGTTTCTTCCCTGACTGGTTTGGGGAGGGTGTATAGTACTCTTCATGTTAAACTTTGGCATCTTATATTCATGTTTCTCAGAGCCGAATAGGTTACCTCTCCTAGTCAATGAGAAAAGCTAAGTATTAATAAGGGATACTATAGGAAATCGTAATTTGGAGAAAAGCTAGATGTTGTTTGTTGATGCTCTGATACCATTTCATGTGATTACATAGTTTCACACCATGTCTCCATGTATGATAACAAAGTAATTTAAACATAAAAAAAATGAAAACTAAGATCTATGCAATCAAATCTATTTAACTTTGAACGGTGGACTATGATAATAATAAGAGGATGGTCTAGTTACAATGACAATTTCAAAATGTACAATAATTCAAAGTTGCAAATAGAAACAATAAATATATTCTAAAAAATAACATGAAGATAATAGATTATTCAAAATTGAATTATTTATCCATTGGCACATAAAATCTCATGTTCTTCTCCATGGCTAGGTGCCTAGTGTTCTTCTCTCTATGAAAGAATGACAATTTTTCCTATGGGGGTAACCAATACCGTGGGACCTTTAATTGTCCATCATCCACTATGTATGGTTATGGGACATGACCCTGCCAATCTAGTGAGCAAAAGTGCTTAGCCAATATTTAAGTTTATTTCCAATGTCAAATCTAGTTGTTTTATTCAATTATGACAATATCCAATATTCAACTAATTGTAGTGACGTTTAATAGAGGGACATGACTAAAATTAAATTGGGTTCACCACTTTTGCAAAGTTCATTGGATAAAATTCAAGAGGGAAATAAAATAGTTCAATAACAAAGTAGAGAATCTTGTACATATTCCGCATGAGAATTTCCAATCGAGATGTCTACAAGAATCAAAGATGTCAATTTCACACAAATTTGGAAAGGGAGAATGTGCTAGGGTTATTTGATGTTATTTGGCTTCGAAATCACTTCCTAGATTCTTATTAGGTGAAATTACCATTTCCCCTTATTGAGAAGGCTATTTAATAATCAATTAGAGTTGTTATAATGCCTCATCCTGAAATCATTATTTCATTTCAATTAGCATAGTAATCATCTTTAAACATTTATTCACACATGATATTCTAATAATTATCCATGTTGATGGTGTACGTGATTCATTACACACCCATTATGAATTACACTAGTATCAGATATGTACATATGTATATGTTTGTATTATGAAACTATTATTTATCGATTGGTTCCCATACATTTATGGCTGCATAATTAATAACATAGTTAGAAATAAGGTTTTAGTCCATTGAATTCAATTTTCCCTTATTTATTTCTTAATATCCTTATTTTTTATTTTATACCTTTATTAAGTGATTAGACTTATTCTATGGATCAATAAGAAAATAAGGGTCAATGATGTAGGACTTTAGTCTAAAGTAGTGGATTGTATTGATTGGGAATTTGCCTTGATTTTTCTCTTTATATTCTAGACTACATTGTATCTTCTTGATTTGTTATTTAACATTGGTATATATGTGACATTGATGTATTTAGATAAAGGTATTAAATGGGTAGGGATGGGTCATGGTGTGCATCCAATCTAATAACCACATATTTTAAGTTTTCAATTTTCTTTCTATTATCGATTTGTCAAAGGAACAAGACAAGGGGAGAGTACCTCAAGACACTCGGGGGACAATCATAGTTGATGTAGGATCCAAGAAACGGGGCAGTGTTGTCTACCCTAATTATTTTCTATCGATGCAGAAGGTGGTGTCTGTAATCTAAGCGGTGCTTCTTGAAGAGGAAACCATTCCATTCTCACTGTTGCTGGTAATTGGGAAAGAGGTTGAAAGGGTTTTTAGGAGTATGAGGGTCAATTTATTCTTGTGAAATAAGTGCAAATGTTTACACAAAATAAGGTTAGGCTACTAGAATGACTGTCTAGTTGTAGGAAGGTCCTAGTGGAGGTAGAACACTATGACCATGTCTATGGGGATGTTGGCTTGTCGACGTGGTTGCTTGGGGGATTTTATATAGTGGGGATAAGGTTTGAATTTTGGTGTGGTTGACCATGAAGAGGCTCTTAGTAACTCACCGATTGTTGTAGGTCTGAGTGGTAGGTCTTAATGTTTGTCAGTAAAATGGATCTCCTTGCATTCAATCGTGTGATCATTAGGTTGGGGAAGACAAGGTTGAAATCGAAGAGATAGGAACAAATGGATTTGGTGTAGAGGAGGATGAAAATTCACTCACTAGAGTTGGGTCTGAGAAATGGTTGTGTGGGGGAAAAAATCATAGCATGTGCTCAGGTCCTGAGTGGGTCAAATCCCTATGTGACAATGTGTTATTTTTAGGTTTTAATTCATTTTTCCCTTAAATCTTCTTTCATTCAATAATTTATAACCTCTAAGTTATTAATCTGATTTCCTTAAAGTTTTGACTGTGCCTCTAACATGTCTTAATAAATTTTTAAAAATAACAGTTCCTATATCATTTTGAGGTGGCCTATATATTTACTCCATTATTTAATTCTTTGCAATTATCCAATACTCAAAATTGTACTTTCGGGTGATTTCAAAGTCAAGAACCCATCATTGAGTTCAACATTTCAGTTGTGGGTCTTAAATGGAATGACTAGATCAAAATGAGGAGATGGTATTTTGATGCTCATATGTTAAGATAATTCAATGAGGTGCAAATATGAATGCAAATTTGGCAGGAGAGGTCTCCATTTGAGAGGATCATGTATCATATCTCAAAATCAAATTTAGTACCAAAAGTTGGTATATTACAATCCCATTGAATATGGCATGCCTTTTAGCATCCACAATAGTGTTGACCATCAAATTGTTACCACGATTTGTACATTGGCAATAGAACCTATATCCAGGTTGTCTCCTGTGATCCTCAACAAATCTAATAAAATCATCAAGACATATTGTATACTATGGACTACATTTTCAACAGACATCCTGATTTTATTCATTCTATAATCATAGGGAAACTAAGACAACAAAACATTGAGTCTATGTGTTATAGGACAATTTTAGGTTAAAATATGCTGCAATTGAGACCAAAGTTATTATTTCTTATGAATGTATACCACCTATACCATTCTTCAACACTTAATCTCACTAGTAAATGTATAATGTGTGTTCAATTTTCAAAAAAAGTTTTACAACATTTTTCCTTAATTCTCTAAGTACTCCGATGGAGATGGGAAACATCCACCTACTTATGTACTTAAGGAAAAAATGAGTAAATAAATATAATTTTTTTCCTAAAAACCTAGCACACATTATACACTTACATTCTAAGTGAGACTCAAGTTTCAAGAATAGTCCGCAAAGATGAACTATCGAAAAGTTACTCCTAATGAGTAAATTGTGTATGACTTTTAGGTCAACAAATACATGCATAATTATCAAATGCAATATAATTTAGGTTAAAACCCTATAATTTATTTCTAAACTAAATTAATTTGGGCTAATATTTTTGTTCATAAACAAACAAACATGCTTTAAGAGACAAAATTTATCATAGAATTCGTAGCTAGATTACATTTTGATAGTATATATGAATAATTTTTGATTAGATAGTCATCACATACATTGTTCAATGACAAAATAAACAACCTGGATTTCCCTAGATTTCTAAACTAAAAGCATAATGAAAAACATTCAAGCATCAATTATCATCATTAAACTCATACATTTTTTCATACTTACAAGATAGAGTATCATCATACATTCGATGTATCAAACACTTAGAAACCAAAAAAAAAGGAGGAAGACATACCTAGATGGAGTAGGAAAGATGAGGGAGGGAGAAGAAGAACTAGCGGTGGTAAGGGAAAGAAGATAGTGGCTGATAAGGGAGGATGATGTTTGGTGGCAAGGGAGAGAAGACAGACAACAATATTTTAACAAGAAGGACAATGATTCCAAAGGGGGTTGGTGGTGCCTATAGAAGAAGTACCATGATGTCACGAAGTATGGAAGTGAGGAAACTAGAAGAGGAAGGAATATGACACCCCAATAAAGTCAATGATAGAGTGATACTAGCAACTACTCAAATGAACAATAGATAGAAGCATTCAATGAGAAGTAGAAGGTCATTGCTTATTGGGAAAGAAGTAAAAAATCTACCAAATCAAAAGTCCATGAATATAGTACGTAGGAATAAGAATTCTAACATAGCCAGCCCCATGTTTTACCCTCCACCACCACCTTTGAACTAATTCTCTTGTTCTAGGACCATATGGTTACCAAACTCATCTAGGTTTAGTCACAACTTTGCTGCCCAAAGTTTTTAAAGACCCAACACATTATTGGTCCCATCATGAGAGAAATTGTATAGAATCAAATATATTTAGAGGTCAAGATAAAAGAAATTGACACCTTCAAAGGTCATCATCAAAAGATCATAAAGCTTTATTGCTGAAGCACCATGAAATTAGACATATTTCTAGTGGTGTATACTATCCCCATTTTTGCTAGATTATATATGCAAACATGGAAACGAGGAAGAAGTTTCATGCATTTAGTTCACATCAAAATAAGATTCACTAATAGGTCTAGAACCTTGTGAAATTTCCATCCATAAGGAATCCTCCTAATCCCTGGCCAACGACCTTTAATCCCAACATTCATTGTAATTTTTGTTGCTCCATGAAACACATAACAAACTCATGTCTTGACCTCTGACAAAACATTGGAAACCTAACCGAGACACGTTTGTTCAAAATGGAAACTCTTCAATATGTCACTCTAGAGCCTACTACTGAAGTAAAAGCTAGCAGCACATAATTTTTTAAATCTTTGCTCGATCCAGTGCACATCAAAAAATGTAGTCATCATGACCCACCCGAAAGCTATTGGGGATCATGAAGGGTACATATATTTTTATTTACTTCAAAATAAATAAAATAAAATACAAATGTAAAATAAAAAAATAAAATAGAACGTATAATAAAAAAACTTAATGAATTTAAATAACACCCCATTGTGATTTCTATGAAACCTGGCGTAATGGAACAACAAAAGTAATGGGTCGATAATGGAAGGATCATGATCATTATCCTAAGGCCCAAAAGGATCACAAACATAATCTTACATTTAAAAATTCACTCAGATCATATGCGTCTAGATACCTTCATGATTAAAATATTAATTTTAGTTTGAACAAGCACCACAAAATTAATAAAATGTCCTTTCAAGATATGCTGAAATTGAGCATCTAAATGGTGTTTAGAACCAAACCACAGTTCAGACATCTTGTTAAAAAACATAGGGGTCACTCCCTACATGAACTTTTAATGAATAAGCATGACACCAACCTGTCTCATAGGGAACAAGAAAGATAACTTGACTGGAGGATAAGGATATTCAAACCCCTTACAATATCATTCATATCTCACTAGAATGGATAAATATTTCATGATGATCTTTCTTTGTTATCACAAATGGGGCACCATTGTAAGGAAACTTTCAATATCTTGCACTGAATCTCACATACTAAGGATTTGAGAACTAATGTCCACATTGTTGAATTTTAGTTGAATGTACATTAATTGAAAAAATGCAAGGGTACTACAAATTGGGACATATGCTTGTGATGAATTACTTCTACAATAAATATTGAGGATAAAACCAATGGAGGCATCTCTAATGCATGGTGCCTTAACTGAACTAGGTGGGAAGTTGTCACTTGAACAATCAATACATGGCACAGTAAATCTCAATGAGCATGAAATCTAAGGCCAATGGAGCATAAAAATCATGCCTAAGAGTCAAATATCTAATCTTAAGGTTTTTAGTATCAATTCCTGAGAATTTAAATACAAATGATAAAAAAATCAATAATGTAGCACAAAGATCACCTTAAGATGTGAACACATGCTCAAGCAAATTTTATACACCAAGAAGTGTCGAGAATCGAGCCCATGGGAATGTCTCTTATGTATAGATCTTAACCTAATTGTTGGGGAACTGCCTCTTGAATACTCACCACATGGGACGACTTGAGTCAAACAAGCATAGGGTCAAGAGCTAGTGGAGCATCAAATCCACCCTAAATGAATATTTCACATCTAGTTATGATCATATGTAGAGAAAAATTGACCTTTTAATAGAATAAATAAAAAAATCTTAGACATGCTTGGGGTCCCAAATATCCAAAAAATCTTGTACTATAGAGTAGAAAATAGGGTGAGCAAAGTCGATGTTATTCATCAAATAAAAAGCTACAATGCTGACTTGACCACCTATCACATCTCAAGACATGCCCCTAACTAATGTGGATTACCACCAATTCACCATAAGTGCCTTACTTGAAAAGGCCTTCATTTTGACTAGCATCTTGAGCCAAAAAACTTTCCAATTGTAGATTGTGACATCTTCCAAGTTGAGTAGCAATGTAAAAGGGCATATAAACATGTTTAACTGAATCTCATCAAATTGAAATAAAATGCAAACAATTTTTGTACAGACTAAGACAGATTTAAGCATGTCAAAATTTTTAAAAATTTTGAAACAAGTAAATGGGGGGAAAAACACGATTGTGATAAATAAAGTAATCACACTCCCTCATTACAACAAAATATAAGGGATTAGGAAAATCTCAGTTGATACTGGACCACTATTTGTCAACATCACTGATCATTTCAACATCTAAAAGGCCTCCTTTGACAATCACCCTATATCTTACCCAGTAGAGTCTATCATAGGTCCATTGAGAGTAGGTTTTATGCTTTAAAGACATGATGAATTGTTGAATTACTTCTACATAGAGACATAATATGATAAGAACCTAGATCCAACAACACTTACATACATCTCTATAGGAAAAGTCCAATAAGGCATATCATCTACAATTCTACAAAATGATGGATAATAGCTACCTCCTAACAATTTTTTTTGGAGTAACCTAGGAAAGAACAAAAAACTTTTAAGGAAGCTATGATTGTATTCTCTTTACACAAAAACTATTGAATTAACAACAGACATCCAGTTCAAAGACCCAACAAAAGTACAACTTTGTTATGATAAGCTCATGTCACCTCAGAACCCTTCTCTCATAGCATGTCCATTAAGATACAACATCCATTAATTCAATCCACACAACAACTATGAGCCTCTTTATTCTAAGAAAAAATATTTACTAGTATTCATCAAATCACTAGATACCCATCAAAAATTTAACACTAGTACCACATCACCAAAGTAGAACCAGTTATATACTAAACCCTAGTTCTAAACTACTTCTGACGTTACATCCCTTCACAATAACACTCTTTGTCTCTAGAACATTCAAAACTTAGGAATTTCAAATCTAATACTTTCTATATTAGATCTCATATATAGGTGACATCAACATGACCCCAAGTCATCAATCGCAGACAATCAATGGGAGAAAACCTATTTGATCTTTGCTTTGATGAAAAACTCCTATGCTTTAGTAGGTCTCCTCAATCATTGCCACATGTACGGAAGATAACTTCCATCAGTTAGGATCTTGGACTACATCCTTAAACTAATGCACCTTCAATTTGCAATCTTCTATGGTCCTTTCTGTGATCTTATACTAGAAAATCTCCAATATCAAATCTTTCTTGGGTCTTGGAGTAAGACCTTAAACAAGATCATCTTCTAAATTCATCTCATGAGCCTATTTGGGTCATGGAATATGATCCTTAACTAGACCACCGTCCATGTTCTCTAAGCCCTATCTTGAATAAGTACCTCTCTATGAACTCTCTAAAAGTGAGGACACTCACATATACCCTTTGTGTCCTTCACCATTCCTCTTAACTACATAGATCCATGTTAAAGCCATATCTCAAGTAATCTAGCATTTCAAACCCTACCCAAATTAGTTACTCTACAATCCATTCCCTACACTAAGTAGGCACCCTACATTATTAAGACCTACCCTGAGTAAGCATTTGACATCCTAAACACTTTGTTCTGGGTGTGGTCACCACCTTGGCACTTTCAAAACCCTTTATCAAATAGGCACTCACTTTCCAAAGCCCTACCATGAGTAGGCAATCTATTTCAAAGCCCTATATTGAGTAAGTGAATACACCCATTTTATGGATGATATAGGTTCTATTTTATAATAACAGAAGTCTCAAACTTTTGTTTCCTACTCATTATGCTCAGATAACTAGATAAAACATGCTTTCTGTACCTTCTGATTACTTCTCTTATCCTTTAAAGTACTTTTTGACCCTTTATGACAAAAAGAGGGCCCATCTGACTAAAGATATTATATACAAAAAATGTATTAGGTTCATCACCAACAACATGATACACCCTTATAAGCACATACCAACATACATCAATCCAACACTAGTATGAACGCCTCGATACCCAAGCCCAGGATGATTGCAACAATTGTAGATCATAACCCAAGACGCACAAAATTGGGACATGGTACAACCCAGTATGGTCATAGCCAGATACAACAAATAACCATGGTAGTTATTGAAGTAGAAAGCCAAGACCACCGTATCGGGCATCAACCACATCAATAAAACTGACAAAGGCCACAAAGCAATACAATCCAAGAATCTGGATTCACATCGACCCATCACAGGCATGAGAATGGAGTCACGGGTCACGGGGCACGTGGACCAATCAAATGGAAACTCTAATTTTGCGCCGCTTATAAATAGCTCGAATAGTGCCAAAGAAAGGTGTGTTGGAATACTGGAGGCTTTTGCCTAAAAAGTGGAGACACTGTCAGTAAGGTTCCAAGGGCCCACCAAGTGATCATTTAGGTGAGCATGCTTTTATTCCTAGAAGGATGGAGGGCTCATTTAGGGATCATTTTCATAGTAGTAGGAAGACATTGAACTATCCTTGAGAGAGATGTCGGTTCTTTACCTCGAAGCTTCTCCGAGCATTTTGGGTTTCCATTTGACCTCTAACCCGAGGGGGTTGGTCCAGATAGGGAAACCCGACATGAAGATGATAAGAACCGGGGCAGTGCTAGTCATGTGTGGTCATGGCCCAACACGATTGTTGCTCGACAAAGTCATAACCTGACACGCTCGTTGCTTGACATGGTTGTAACCCAATATGCTTGTTGCTCGACATGGTCGTAACACGACATGGTCGTTTCCTGATATGGTTGTAACCTGACACTGTTTGGAGACATATTAGTTCTTGATATCATCCTAGCTTAGTCCCGGGTGTCAGCTACTATGCATATCAATTTCATCAATCAAGGAGACCAATACTTATCTTCCCCTTTGTACATCTTTTATCTTTATTCAACATTGCATTGCATTTAAACCAATACGTTTTGTGTTAGTGCAATTTAATGATTCCTTACATCATTCCTCTGTATGACTTTATTCTGTTTATTTATTTTGCTTGCATCTGAGTTATAAGTTCTCAATTTCATTTCACATGTCTGACTAGCTACCAAATCATGATTAATGTCCTGACAACCTTTGAGATAAGAAGGTCACATACAAATAAGACTTGGTTTAACTCTGTAGTATAAGAATACCTAGAGTTAGAGTTTTTCTCAATTTTTCTCTCACATGAAATCTCTGATTAGTCTCCTTGAGAGAAGGTTCTAAGATTTGATTTTTCTCTAACTCCATTTTCAAGAGATAAAGGTGTGAATATAAATCATTAAAGTTTGCAAGGCCATTTTTTTCTTCATGTTATACTCAAAACATTACAATTAATCCCCTATTGCAAGATAATAGGTTTGGGGGAAACAATGCTGAAGAAAATACCTACCACCACCTGGTAACTTTCAAGATGACCTACAACACATTCAAAATGAACCGTGTGTCGATAACTTACATCTACAATCAGTTCTTTCTCTTCTCTCTGAAGGATAAGGCTCTATGATGGTACTCTAGCCTTCAAGATGGAAGTATCCCAAATTGGGAGTATCTTGCCACACTTTCATCACAAAGTTCTGTCATATTGAAAGAACTATTAAGTGTCGGAACAACATTAGTCGATTCTCTCAAAAAGTTTCTTAAAATTTGCACGAGACTTGGGAGCGCTTCCAAAGCTACCAACGTGAATGCCCACACCATGGCTTTTCTGAAACATGCTTTATTACAACCTTCTACAATGGTCTGCCAGTTGGAGAGAGGAAATCTTTGAACGCCGTAGTAGGCAGTGATTTTTTGGGAGTCAGTGCTCCACACGCCAGACAAATAATTGACAATATGGCAACCAACCAGCAAGATGGTGAATACAACAGAGGTCTGGCAAATTATGCATCATTAATTGCCTTTAGAAGAGTAAAAAATCATGGAGGCCCTTTCAACTAAACTAGACAAGATAGCGATTGACGTTCAATATTTGAAGGAGCAAAGTTACAAGAATAAGATGCGACTAGAAGCTGTCAGAAGCTGAGTCACATGTGGTGAAACAAACCACCCTACAAACTATTTCCCATACTCTTCTGAGCAAGGCGGGCCAGAGTGCAAAAGTACTGAGAACGTGATGTATTTCCAATACAAACATCCCAACTACCCTGGATTCTCTTATGGGAACACGAGTGCTGCAAAAAATGCCCATCAACTAGTAAGTGGGAATTCATCAGGAATCCCACAAATTCAACATCACTCGTCAAACTTCCAGCCAGGGAGAAACTTCCAGAACACTCAACCAAGGCCTTCTATGATGACTCAGCTCATGTCTTTCGCAATGAAATAGAATAATCTAAATGAGTGACTATACAAGAGGTTGGTAGACAACACTAATCTTCTTATCTTAATGCAACAAAAAATGAGGAAATTCTCAAACCAAATTGGAGAAATTCAGCAACACAATAAATTGATCGACCAACAATTGGTGAGTTTAGCCCAAAGTATAAAAACCCCAATGGGGCGACTTTCATCCAATACTGAGGAAAATCTACAAGGAAATGAAACCGTAATGATGGCCACTCTGTGGTCAGGAATAGTGCTACACCCTTTTGCTGAACAGAGGACCACGACTGAAGAAGAAGCTATGCCAGAAAGAAACATAATGATAGAAGAAACTATTGAAGCTATTGTCAAGAAAAAGAGGACTGTGGAAAACAAGTAGCGTCATAATTATAGAAGTGAATCCTAACAAATATGTGCCATGCATACCTTTCTCCCAGAAATTGGTGAAAGCCCAACTGAAGAAGAGGTACGAGAAGTTTTTAGAAGCACTGAAGAAGCTCCATCTAGATATCCCTTTTCTTGTTGTGATAGACGAAATGCCCACCTATGCAAAGTTATATAAAGACCCGATTTTGAAAAAGAAAAGAGGAGAAGACATTGAAATAGTAAAGTTGGCCCAGATGTCCAATTCTTTTGTGAAGACAATCATTCCTACCAACAAAGATGACCCTGTTGCCTTCTTAATTCCTTTTCAAGTTGGAGAATACGTGACTCAAAGAGGACTAGATAATTTGGCAGAAAGCATTAATCTTATGTCTCTCTCTTTGGGGCTCACTGACATCGTGAACACCAACATGAGGATCCAACTACTTGATCATACTTTCACAAAACCAGTTGGTGTAGTGGTGGACGTGCCAATAAGAGTGGGACACTTTTTGATCCCTTGTGACATTGTTCTCATGGACACATTGGAGGATACTAATTATCCAATGATCATTGGGTGGCCTTTTCTTGCCACAGGAAGGGCCCTCATCGATGTCGAAGCAGGCATGACAATATCTGGACCGGAGAAGACCATATTGATTTTGACATCTATGATAGTATGAAGGTTCCTTCCTTCTTTGAGTGATCCTACTTTGTCGAAATCTATCAATAGTTGTGTCAGGAGGTAAAATAAGAAATAGCTATCGTTGATCCTTTGATGTGTGCTTTGACTAGCAACGCAATCACAATAGAAGATCCTAAGGTGGAAGGTCTCTTAAACCTTATCAACCAAGAAGAATTGTAGTGACCCTGACCTGGGTTATGAGGTAACCCTATTTGTTTTGTCTAAGTAAGTTTATTAGAACTTTAATATAATCCTCTAAAGTGTGTTTCTATCAGTTAACAAACTTATGTTTCAAATTTGGTCCTATTTGAATAATGTTTGAGCAATATTCTCATGTTTTGGACCAAAATGCAATTTACCCAAGATGAGGGGTTATATTGAAATTTGTCACATGTTGAATGTTCCCTAAGTGTTTTAGCATCATTATAGAAAGAATGATACAAGGTGGTGGCTTTTGGAAAGCCTAAATTCCAAGTTTGAACTTGTTTGAGTAATCTTGTGACTTGTGTACCAATTTTGGTGCAAGTTGTAATTTACCCAAAATATAGGGTTGATATGCAAATTACCTTTTAACAAGATATAACTGGCGCGCTCCCGCTAGAGGCTTACAACACCGGACAACTAGGGTGGCCGAGTGCAATCCACGAGGTCGGGAGGCACGGGATGATGGGATCTTTGCTTTCGATATTTGTATGGTCCCAAATCGAGTCTATCACTAAAACTAAAACAATGCGCCCGCAAGCGTACGGGGTACTGTTGTAGTATAGATCAAAGGAAAGATGCGGGGTCAAACCACAGAGATAGAGGGGGTTCTAGAGTTAGAAAGCGTGAGCTACGTTCCTATTTCGGAGAGTAAGGTTTTTAGGGTTTAAAGGTTGGTTGGTTGTTGATTAAGCTAAGAGAGCAAGTATGAAAAGCAATATGAAACTAAATTATCGAAAGACTACATTAGCAATCTAAGTTAACAAGCTATCTAAACAAGAGCAAGAACAAACTATACTAGACTAAGCAAACAACTAACAATTGAGAGCCTAAGTTAACCACTAATCAAGATCAAAGACCTAAATTAACACTTAGCTAGCAAAACTAGGCAATTAATTAAGTTAACTAAAGTAAATGAACTATACTAACATTAACAAGCAAATTAGGCAGTTAAGGTTTTAAGCAATTAGATGAAGGAGGTGGGCCGTTTGGGAATGTGACCTTGACATTAATTGGGAGATGTCACCATAACAAGGAATTAGCATATTTCATTCTAGACTACCAAACCAAACAACAAGGTGGGTGCTATGAGGATGTACCCTATGCTACTAGTTGGAGAACTAGGGCTAGGTGTAATTCTCATAGGACTTACCAAGTCTAGGTCTCTAGGATAAGTGGTATTAGTCAATTGAGGACCAAGGGTAAGGATGGGAGTAGAGATGAGGATATTTGACCTCATGCCACTAGCCACCTCAGCCTTTAGGAAATACTAGGCAATTGCACTAACCACACTTATACTAGTCACTTAGAACTCACATTTTCATGTAGGAAGAAGGTGATTATGTAGGAAGATAGGGGGCTAGCTAGGGATCCGAATTAAGGACCTAGGAGCCAATCCTATGATAGCTACATAGAAACCAACACCCTAGAGGCAAATGTATTCAAGCACCACAAGGCAAGCAATTAATGTAATTAAGCAGCAATCACATGCACAAGTAATGGGAAATGAGATACAAGCAAAGGTAATCATCATAGAAGTGAAATATGTTCATTACAAATTATATTCCCCCAACAAGGTATCAAAGTCACTTTTTTATCCCAAACAACCCACCCAAGGGGGGCTTAGCTATACATGATCAAAACAGAAACAAAGGAGAAGGGAAAGAGAGTAGGAAATGCCATGGATGCTTGATGAAGCTTGACTTCTTCACCTCCTTGCTACCAGCCACGAGCCTCCTCCTCCAATGGTGCCCAAGAGCATGGAAATGGTGGAATGGATGGATAGAAACCTAGAGAAACTAGGTTTCTATGGTGGAAATGAGTGGAAAGTGGGTGGAAATGGGATTAAATGCAAGGAAAGTAGGTGGATGGGAGTAATGGATCCAAGGGAGCAGCTAGGTTGCGGCTAGGGGTTCTCTCTCTCTCGAGCTTTAGAAGCAACTAGTGCTTATATAGGAGCTAGGGCTAAGTGGGGGTAAAATAGGAAAAATAGTGGAAAGTTGTATAGGGTAGGTGATCACCACAGTCGTGGTGGGTGTGCCACGGCCGTGGTGAGGGTAGTGGGGGACGACCGTGGCGGGTGAAAACAGTTGTGGTGTGAAGGAAGTGGTGAGCTGGTGGTGGCCACGGCTGTGGCGGAGTGCCACGGTCGTGGTGGGTAGCATGCAGCATGGCCGTGTTGGGTAACACGACCGTTTTGGAGGAGTTGGAGCTGACCGTGGGGAGGGGCCATGAGCGTCTTGATCAGCATCAGCCACGGTCGTGGCTGGGAGGCAAATTCCCTATTGGCGACTGACTTCTTGTAATTTAATTCCCATGACCGTGGTAGGGTGGCACGGCCGTGTTCTCTTCTCCTGACCACGATCGTGCTGATGGCCACGGTCGTGTTGTCTTCACTGGCCACAGACGTGGCTGGGAAGCCACAGTCATGGGCGATCTATGGAATTCCCTATTGCAACCTGTTGGAACTTGGCAATAAAGCCACGACCGTGGCATTGTGGCCACGGCCGTGGTGAGGCTTGACTTCTTGATTTCTCTTCTAACTTTGTCATTTTCGGATGTCTTTGCTCGGGGATGATTCTTGGCTACTGGTGGTAGGTTGAGGGAGACTTTAGGGCCTTATTTTAGGCCCCTCATTGAGTGGGGGAACCCTATAACTCCCTTTCTCTCTCTCTTCCATCTAAGCACGGTCCAAGTACCTGAAAAATAGCGCAAAGAACATCCATAAGCATATTTGCAATGATAATCATATTGGGGAGAATAACATGTAATTCTAATGCATTTGAATGTGATAAAGGTACAAAATGACACAAGATACAACCCTAGAATAGGGTTGGATCACCACCCCAAACTTGAACCATACTTGTCCTCAAGTATGCTCCAACTGAATCTCTTTTCCATTTTCTACAATCAAAAGGTATGACAAATGCAATATGATGGGTGACAAATGCTAAATGGGATCAATGGTGACTAGGTACATGCAAATCAATTCCCTCCTCTTCTACTTTCACAAACCAACCATGAAGAGAGCACAGAGCACATGAACTTCGCATATAATGCATGGATTGCACAAGTTATCAATATCTCATCCATAAGGTTCTGGGTAGATCATTTCATGATGATGTTAATCGCCGATGACTAGGAGTGTTGTTTCACCTTCATGCGTTCAACCTTATGCTTCAAGTTATGCCAAATGACCCACATGGCTGCGGAAAAGGGATAAAATGAGCTAGGTTTGAAGTTTCCTAGCTCAATGGGTATAAAAGTGGAAGAAAGGGATGCGGTAAGATTTTTGGAGTGTTTTTACACACTCATCTTTTCTTTACTTGAATGCTCTTAAATAGGAGCATCCTTTCATTTTATTTTGTTTTTCTTTTTCTTTTCTTTTCTTTTTCTTGCCCTTGGTGTAGATAGTGCATATGGTGGATAGAGTGAAGCGGGGAGATAAAGATGTGGCCACCCCAAACTTTAGAGGTGGCCACGGCTAATATGTGCACTTTGGCATCTTTTTATGAGGCGGAGAGGTATGAAGATGATGAAAGAGTGGTTGGGTCAAAGAGGGGTCACTTGGCATGATTTTCCACATAAGGTCTCCTGCTTGAAAACTAGTCCGACACTTCACCATAGATATCACATCACATGAATGAACCGAATGAAATCTATATATCAATCAAGTAACTCCACAAACATTAACCGTTCCATGCTTGCTTGGATCATAATTCAATCAAACCAACACATTCCCAAGGGAGGTGACGAGCATGTAAGAAGTCACTCGTTGATACCACATAGAACTTCATCACAACATATCATCTTTTATTTGTCAAAGATAAGCAATTTCATTCAATATGGTAAAGATTGAGTCAAAACACGCTTTTTTGGACAAGAAACATCAAACCTGGGCAAAATTGGCCAAAAAGGTGCCACATTGCACTAAATCACATTCAAACACAATTTTAGGTAAAAAGCAAGTAAATACTAGCTAAATCATGCAAAAATTAGCAAAAAACTCCATGAGATGCAATGCATGGCTGAAAAAGCAAAAATTTTGAAAAATTACTCAAAAATGCAGAAATCAACTACATGTCATGCAAAGATGCAAAAATAGTAAAACTAACTAGATGGCAGAGGTGATATCAAAAAGACAAAATGAGAGAAAGAGTGGTGCATACCACCCTACCCACCCCAAACTTTAGAATCACGTTGTCCTCAACATGAAACTATAGCTTAGGGGATATAGGGGAAGAATCAAGGCTGTGGTGGCTGGTCCGACATCTGCGGAGGATCTGGAGGAGGAGCTGAGGCTAGAGTTGAGCTGGAAGGAGGATGCTGGTAGTAGTGTCCCCATTAGTCATCCTGGGGTGGAGGGTAAGTCTGTGGATACCCAGCTAAACCACCCCAAAAATTTGCGCCCCATTCAGGGTTTCTTGCTGCTTGGGCGTGGTGAAACTGATACAAGTGGTTGATCTGATAATGCATCTGCTGCTGATCATACCACATGTGTTGATGGGTAAGCTGCATGTCACTCTGAGTTTTTTGAATGTTCTCAAGGTGTTCCTGGATTGTAGCCATGTCATAGGCATTCCCTGAGGGTGGTTGCAGCTGGGATGTCCCCTCATCCCTCCTTCTTGTTCTTCGGGGTTGTCGTTGTTCTGCATCTTCTTGTTCCTGCCCTTATACATTAGATTTGGCAACATCTTCCTGTATGGCATCGGCTCCCCTAGTATTCGTCTCTCTCGGGTGGTCTAGCTGCCATGCCATCAATTTTTCCCTTAACCTATTTCCAGGTCCCAACACGGATATAAGGGGTTCCGCGTGATAGGGCATCTCTAGCTCAAAATCCTGCACACTTGTAGTTAAATAAATCATTCTTTTATCCTTTATTTTTATGGTGTGTGAGCACGTCAGATAGTTGAGGTCAACACGTCCTGCCTCAATCGCGTCTTGTGCCCCCGAGAGATCATATCCCAACGCTAGTGCAATCGAAGTCACAAATCCCCCATGACAAATGGCTTTGTGCTCTTGTAGGGTATGGACTTCATATGATCGATCAAGAGAACTCCAAGGTCAATGTACCTCTTGTAGTGCATACCGATCAAGGCAATCATATCCTTTTGGGAAATGCTGCCTTGGTTGTCGTATTGCCCACAATCGTGTTAGCCAAGACCTTCTACACGTAGCGCCTTAGCGGGTTACATATAGTAGCAGTTTTTAATCTACCCGCGTAGTAGTCCTCTTTTCCTGTGAAGCTCTTCCAGTAATAAGCATAGTTCAGAGTGCCGTCTCTCTCTAACAAGCCGTCATCCAATTTCACGGCATCTTCAGGACTAAAGGCGAAGATATCATTCAACTCAGAGGAAGTGAGGTTGTGCATGTTGCCCATCATGGCAAATATGAGTACATCACAACCCCTCACTTTTGTCTTCTCCAGAGTGGAAAAGAATTATTGGGTCAAAGTGGGATATGTAGGTTGGGGTGTGAAAAGAATATTCCACAACCCAATCCTCTTCAAGCCCATTTCCACTATATCTTTGATTCCAAGATCTTCAATTGTCTTCTCGCAACTGTACTTGGAGGAGACGACTCGCCTTGTCATGCACTCGGGGTAAATGAGCTCGACTTTCCTTTGCCTGTGTCCTCTACCATAGGACACCCCCGCCGGTGCTTTGCCCAGGGTTCTTTCTTTGTCAGCCTCCAGATGTGCTAGAACATCGGTTCCTTCTGGCTCAAGCTCGACCTCTTCCTCCTCACTATCTTCTTCTTCCTCCATTGTGTAGGAGTGCGACCCTGAACTGGTGTCCAAATTGTACCAGTGGGCTGACTTCTCCTCATCTTGCTGCAATTGCCGTGAGGGTTGTGGCTGCATACCCCGCCTTGCCGTCACATGAGACGTCGAGTGGCGGGCGGGTGTAGGCTTTGGAGGCAGCCTGGATGATGACAGTGCCGCTTTAGGTTTTTGAGTTCTTCTTGCATCCTCCGGCTCGATTTCATCTATGAGATTGTACAAGTCGACCCCCATGGACTCCTCTTCTTCGTCTTTTCCCTCGTAAGTGGCATCCGTAATGTGGTGGTTGTCGGATGAGCGGGAGTGCGATCCGCTCACCGATTGAGACAGGTGGAGGGAATGGTGGGTGGAGGTGGTAGGTGAGGGGGTGTGGGATGGAATGGATACATCGGAGGAGGCATTTTTAGAACTCCGTTTCGCTCTGGTGAGGATGTTCGTCCCCTTTGTGATAGCCTTCCCAATCTTCTTCATTGCGGAAAGGGAGGTGAAAGTGGTGTAGGAGGGAGATTTTCGGATTTGGTGGAGAAGGAGGTGTGGGTGTGGTTTTGTGGGTGGAATGGAAGGATAGTGATGAATGGATGGTGGTTATATGATTAGTGGTGGATTTGGGCGAGAATGGAAGGGTTTTTGTGGAGGTTTTGTGTAGGGGAGTTGCTGTGCGAAATGGAGATGGAGATGGAGATGGAGATGTGATTGGGAGAGATTGGACGGTGGGAATGGGAGAGGGATGGCTGGGGATCGATTTGGGATGGATTAGGGATCAAATGGAGGTGGTTTTGGGGGTTGGAGGTGACTAACGGGGGAGCACATGACCGTTTTCAGCTGCCACAGTGCGTTGCTGGAGGTGGAAGATGAAAGAATGGGGGGGTCGTGTTTGGACGCTTAAAAGTATTTTTTTTTGAACTGGGTTCGGCCACGGTCGTGGCCAGGGTTGGGTAGCACGGCCGTGGCGGGTGCCACGGTCGTGCTGTCGATGAAGAACCCCCTGGTTTGATCTTGTCACGGTCGTGGCGGCCAGCCACGGTCGTGGCCTTGAACTCATGCCACAGTCGTGATCGACTTGCCATGGTCGTGGCTGATCTTCAAAACAACCTGTAACTTCGGTCAAATTGCAGCATAAATTTCCACGGTCGTGGCCTGTTGACACGGTCGTGGCCCACCGTCTTCAAAACGGCCGTGGTGAGGACCACGGTTGTGGGAAATTTCCTTCACCACAGTCGTGGGCAACAAGCCACGGTCGTGGTCGTTCTTCAAGACAACCTATAGCTTTGGCCAATCTGGTGCTTTAATTCCCACGGCCGTGGCATGGAGCCACAGTTGTGTTTTTCCACATGCGCCACGGTCGTGGTCGAGCTCCACGACCGTGGTGGGTTTGTCTCCTCAATTGTCAAACTTTACAATTTGATCTTTCAGTTTTATTTGTTCTTTTGCCACAACTATGACTGAATGACCACGATTAACTTTCAGATCCTCTCTCTCTAATGTCTATCACCTGTCATCATCAAAACTAAAAAAAAAAACTATAAAGCACAAGTGTGCGTGTGTGTATTTGTGTAAAAAAAACTAAAGTATCAAAAGAAGGGTTTGAGAATCTCAAACCACGTGGGTTTCCCTCCCACTAGCGCTAAATTTAATGCCTTCAGCCAGGCTTATTGATTGTTGGACTTTTTCACTTCCTCAGAACTTTCAAGAGATCCTTGTAGTAGATCCCTTTCTCATCCTCATCTAAGCATTCCTCTTCATTGAATTCTTCTTCTACCAGCATAACAATATCGAAATCTTGGTTGGCCTTGTTCATGCCGACCTCAACAACAGATTTCAGCCTTTGCCCATTAACAACAAATTCCTTAGCTCCTTCTTTTGCACAAATGATCACTGCCCCAGATGGGTACACCTTTTTTACAAGGTAAGGACCCTCCCATCTAGACCGAAGCTTTCTGGGAAAGAACTTCATCCTTGAATTGTATAGACATACCCATTTGTTGGGCTCAAACTCTTTCTTCTTTATAATCTTGTCATGTAGAAACTTGGTTCTTTCCTTGTATCTCTTTGACATTTCATATGCTTCATGCCGCATTTCTTCTAGCTCATGCAATTGAAACTTTCTTCTCATTCCGACACTCTCTTCATCAAAGTCCATCTTCTTCAAGGCCCAAACTGCCTTGTGTTGCATCTCAACTGGCAAATGGCAACTCTTACCATAGACAAGCTTGAACGGTGTAGTGCCAATCGAGGCTTTGTATGCAGTCCTATATGCCCATAAAGCTTCATTGAGGCGAAGTGACCAATCCTTGCGGTCCGGTCGCACCTCCTTCTCTAGAATGAGATTTATCTCCTGATTTTCCAACTCAACTTGACCACTTGTTTGAGGGTGGTAAGGGGTAGCTACACGATGGTTCACTCCATGCCTCTTTAGCAGCCCTTCAAAGGTGTGGTGGATGAAATGACTCCCGCCATCACTAATCATAGCCCTTGGAACACCAAAACGGCTAAAGATGTTGGATTTCACGAAATCACACACCACATTATGATCATTTGTCCTTGTTGCCGCAGCCTCAATGCATTTTGATACATAGTCTACGACGACCAAGATGTAGACATAGCCGAAGGAAGGAGGGAAAGGACCCATAAAGTCAATCCCCCAAACATCAAACACTTCTACCACAAGAATAGGTGATAAAGGCATCATGTCCCTCTTTGAGATGGTGCCCACTTTTTGACACTTGAAGCAACCCTTGCAAAAGTCATGAGCATCTTTGAACAATGTCGGCCAGTAGAATCCACATTGAAGAACTTTGGCGGCCGTGCGTTTCCCTCCAAAATGGCCTCCACACACTCCGGAATGGCACATAGATAAGACTTCTTGCTGCTCCATCTCCGGAATGCACCTCCTAATGAGTTGTTCCGAGAAATACTTAAAGAGGTGAGGGTCATACCAAATGTAGTTCTTTACCATAGCAAACAATCTCTTGCTTTCCTCTCTTGTCCACATGCTTGGTATCCTCCCACTGGGTAGGAAATTTGCTATGTGCTTGTACCATGGCTTTTGGACAAATGAGACTAAGAGGAGTTGTTCATGTAGCATTGTCTCTTTGTTTTGACTTGTCATATCAAAAGGTCCATCAAGGCGGGAGAGATGATTTGCAACACCATTTTCTATTCCTTTCTTATCCAAAATTTCTATGTCAAATTCTTGGAGCAACAAAATCCATCAGATCAACCTTGGCTTTGAGTCTTTCTTGGACATGAGATACTTCAACGCAGCATGGTACGTGTAGATTGTCACTTTGTTTTGCAAGAGATATGGCCAGAACTTTTCAAGAGAGAAGATCACCGCAAGCAACTCCTTCTCGGTAGTCGTATAGTTTCTTTGAGCATAGTCTAATGTTTTGCTTGCATAATAGATAGCATGAGGAATTCATCCAATGCGTTGACCCAACACAACCCCCACCGCCATATCGGATGCATCTGTCATGATCTCAAATGGCAGAGAGAAATTCGGGGGCTGCATGATAGGAGTAGAGATAAGCCTTTCTTTTAAATGGTTGATGGCTTCAACACATTTGTCATCAAACTAAAATTCGACATCTTTCTCAAGTAATCGACAGAGTGGTCTTGAGATTTTGCTAAAGTCCTTGATAAACCGTCGGTAGAAACCTACATGTCCCAAGAAAGATCGAACATGTCTTACGGTGGAAGGAAGGTCGAGTGTAGAAATAAGGCCCACCTTGGCCTTGTCAACTTCAATCCCATCTTTCGAAACTCGGTGTCCTAGAACTATACCCTCAGGTACCATGAAATGGCTTTTTTCCCAAGATAAAACTAAGCGAACTTTCACACATCTTTCCAGAACAGAAGCTGGATGTAGCAAGCACTCATCAAAGGTTTTCCCGAAAACTGAAAAATCATCCATGAAAACTTCAAGTGACGAATCAAGCATGTCGACAAAGATTGATGTTACACATCTCTGGAAAGTGGAAGGGGCATTGCACAATCCAAATGGCATTCTCCGGTAGGCAAATGTACCACTTGGACAAGTGAATGTCGTCTTTTCCTGATCTGCAGGATGGACAACAATATGAAAATATCATGAGTATCCGTCAAGAAAATAGTAGAAGCTCTGCCCAGCCAATCTCTCTAAAATATGATCAAGAAATGGTAGAGAGTAGTGATCCTTCTTTGTCTTTTCATTGAGCTTCCGGTAATCCACACACATTCTCCACTTGGATTGCTCTCTCACCGACATAAGCTCACCATCGGCATTTTCTGCAACCATAATCCCGCCCTTCTTGGGCACAACTTGGATGGGACTCACCCACATACTGTCAGAAATGGGATAGATGATCCCTGCATCAAGCAACTTTACAACCTCTTGAGTTACCACGTCCTTCAACTTTGGATTTAGCCTTCTTTGCATTTGGCAAGTCGGTCTCATATCTTCTTCTAAGTATATCCGATGCACACAAATATAGGGGTCAATTCCTCTCAAGTCAGCAATAGACCATCAAATGGCTTGGATGTACTTCCTCAAGACTTCCATCAAGGCATCTTCTTGATTAGGAGAGAGAATGGAGGAAATGATCACTGGGAGGGTGTCATTTGAGCCAAGGAAAGCGTACTTCAATCCTTCAGGAAGTTTCTTCAACTCAAGAACGGGGGGTGCTTCAAGGGAGTTCTTCAATGGTGCAGAAATAGAAGGAAGGTCCTAACTTTCAGCCACTAAGGCTAGCTCACACTCTTCATCATCTTCATCATCATCATCAGGGAACTCAATATTTGGTTCAAGACCTCTACCTTGGGTGGCTGTCTCAATCCATGCAGGTAGGAACTCTTCAACAATCTCATCTAGGCATTCCACCAAATAACAATCTTCTTCGGTGGCCCCTATCACTTCGGCTGTAGTAGAAGATTTGAAGATGTTCAACCTGATCTTCATGTGCATGAATGTAACATACATGGTCCCAGTCCTCACATGGATCATGACATCAGCTGTGGCTAAGAAAGGTCTCCCCAAGATGATTGGCACCTTTCTAGCTTCTTTTTCCATATCAAGAATGATAAAATCAGCCAGGAAGAAGGCAGATGTATCCTCATCAAGACGGACCAGCACATCATCCACACACCCTCTAGGCGTCTTCACAGATCGGTCGGCCAACTGTAGAGTGCAATGGGCTTGCCTCAACTCCCCCATTTGGAGCTCAGCAAATAGATCATACGACATCAAGTTTACACTAGACCCCAAGTCAAGGAGAGCCTGGTCTATGTGATGTGCCCCGATGTAGCATGAGATGATGGGAGCATCGGGGTCTTTTCTTTTCTGGGGAATGGTGTGTTGGAGAATGGAGCTCACTTGCTCAGTGAGCTTGATCTTCTTAGGCATCCTCCCTGTTGTCTTTCTTTTGAAGGTGCACAATTCTTTAAGGAACTTTGCATAGGACGGAATTTGCTTGACTGCATCTAGAAGAGGTACGTTGATTTTCACTTGCTTGAAGATCTCCAAAATGTCATCTGCATGCTTCTTCTTTTTCTTTGCAATAGAAGGCTCCTCAAGTGCATCAGGATATGGCGGGAGTTGGGACCCCAATCGGTCCAAATCAACAGTATCATCTACTGGTATCGCTGGAATCATAGTATCATGGCTCGGTATCACAGTATCAATGCTTGGCGTCACGGTATCAATACTGCCTCTTATCACATTATCATCAATCTACATCTCCATATCAACCTACTCTACCTCAGTGTCATCTCTGCCAACAACTGTACCATGGGGCCTCTCCAAAGTCCTACCACTCCTCAATGTAGTCACAACCTTCACATGCTCATGGGTGGTAGAAGAGGGAGCTTGTGGAGGTGGTTGTAGCTGTTGGGGTGGTGGAGACCTTTGGTGAGGGGAGTTGGGATTTTGAAGGATGAATTGGGGTTGCGGTTGTTGTTGTGGTGGGGGGTGATATTGTGGAGGTGGTTGTTGGTATGTGTGAGGTGGAGGTGGAGCATATTGATAATTGAGCGACGCTTGCGGAGGCAGAGGAGCATAGGGGTTCGGTGGGGCTTGGCAAGATGGTGGAACATACACACTCAAAGTGTTCCCTAGAAAAGTCCCATCATTGTTTGGATTTGACATTGGTTGAGATGGAAGTCTTTCTTCTTCTCTTATAGCCAAAGAGAGAGAAATCTGATCCAACCTCTGCTCAAGATGGCTTATAGACTGCCCATGTGCATTGACATCCTTTTTGACTTCATGTAGGCTTCTTAGCCTTCCAAGAACCTCATCCTCAAAATTGGAGCTGTAGCGTGGCTTTTGCTGCCCCTGTCCTTGTCCATCCTCATTCTGTTGTTTCCAAGAGAAGTTTGGGTGGTTCCTCCACTCGGGAGTGTAGGAGTTGGACATTGGGCCCTGGTTATTGTGGCCACCTAAGGAATGTAAAGCGTTAACTTCCTCATCTACAGCATCCACAACCATTGTGGGTTGGCTAGAAGAGCCACCCACTTGATTCTTCATCATCTGCATCATATCTGCCATCATTTTCATCATATCGGGGTTGGTGGCATTGCGTGCGGGAGCCACGAAGGAAGGTGGAGGAGTGTAGTTCCGGCCGTAATGCCCCCCTTTAGTGGAAGCTCGGTGGCAAGAATTCTCGGCCAGATGCCCAAACAGCGGCCATGAGTCCTCAGGCGGGTTTGCCATGAACGTGCCCCCGCAAGAAGAATCTACATTGTTTTAGCTCTACTCCTCAAGCCCGGTGTAAAAGGCCTGAACTAGCTGCCAAAGAGGAACCTCATGATGAGGGCAGTCACGAAGCAACTTCTGGAACCTCTCCCACGCCTCGTGGAAGGGCTCGTTCTCTTTCTGGGCAAAATACGTGATGCACCTTCTCATGTAGGATAACTTGGCTATCAGAAAGAACTTCTTCAGAAACTCATTCTTTACATCATTCCATGTGATGAGCTCTGGCCTCGAGACGTACCACTCCTTGGCTTTCTCTTTGAGGGAGAAAGGAAAGAGCGTTCTTCTGATCGAGTCATCGGCGGCGGCAGGCGTGCAGAAGGTCGAGCATGTTTCTAAGAACGCGTCTATATGGTGGTAAGGATTTTCGTTCTCCATTCCGTAGTATGTGGGAAGAAGTCCCAAGAGTGCCGGCGGGATGGAGAACTGTTGACCAGACATTTGGTCAACCAGCGTGGCTATGGGGGAGTTGTAGTTCCCCGACGTGAAGTACTCATGAAGCAGGTGATGTGGTGGTGGAGGTGGAACATCCGGTGGTGGGTTGTTCTCAGCTATCTTAGCCTCTCTGTGTAGGTTGCGGCGAGCTTGACGTCTTCTTCTCCCAATCTCGGGGTCGTAAACCACCAAGTCGGTGCATGTCGAACGCATATTACGCATGCACAACTGTCACCTGCGCAAGTCACAAGCAAACAACAAGGAGCCAAGTTAGCGAACCAATATACAAGAGTAACACAAAGAATAAATAATAGCAATGGTGAGGGAAAAAGGAAAGGCTAAGCTACACTATCTAACTAGGACGAGCACCTCTATCCCTGGCAACGGCGCCAGAAAGCTTGGAACGCTCCCGCTAGAGGCTTACAACACCAGCCAACTAGGGTGGCCGAGTGCAATCAACGAGGTCAGGAGGTACATGATGATGGGATCTTTGCTTTCGATATTTGTATGGTCCCAAATCGAGTCTATCACTAAAACTAAAACAATGCACCCGCAAGCGTACGGGGTACTGTTGTAGTATAGATCAAAGGCAAGATGCGGGGTCGAACCACGGAGATAGAGGGGTGCTAGAGTTAGAAAGCGTGAGCTACGTTCCTATTGCGGAGAGTAAGGTTTTTAGGGTTTAAAGGTTGGTTGGTTGTTGATTAAGCTAAGAGAGCAAGTATGAAAAGCAATATGAAACTAAGTTATCGAAAGACTAAATTAGAAATCTAAGTTAACAAGCTATCTAAACAAGAGAAAGAACAAACTATACTAGACTAAGCAAACAACTAGCAATTGAGAGCCTAAGTTAACCACTAATCAAGATCAAAGATCTAAATTAACACTTAGCTAGCAAAACTAGGAAATTAACTAAGTTAACTAAAGTAAATGAACTATACTAACATTAACAAGCAAACTAGGCAGTTAAGGTTTTAAGCAATTAGATGAAGGAGGTGGGCCGTTTGGGAATCTGACCTTGACATTAATTGCGAGATGTCACCATAACTAGTAATTAACATATTTCATTCTAGACTACCAAACCAAACAACAAGGTGGGTGCTATGAGGATGTACCCTATGCTACTAGTTGGAGAACTAGGGCTAGGTGTAATTCTCATAGGACTTACCAAGTCTAGGTCTCTAGGATAAGTGGTATTAGTCAATTGAGGACCAAGGGTAAGGATGGGAGTAGAGATGAGGATATTTGACCTCATGCCACTAGCCACCTCAGCCTTTAGGAAATCCTAGGCAATTGCACTAACCACACTTATACTAGTCACTTAGAACTCACATTTGCATGTAGGAAGAAGGTGATTATGTAGGAAGATAGGGGGCTAGCTAGGGATCCGAATTAAGGACCTAGGAGCCAATCCTATGATAGCTACATAGAAACCAACACCCTAGAGGCAAATGTCTTCAAGCACCACAAGGCAAGCAATTAATGTAATTAAACAACAATCACATGCACAAGTAATGGGAAATGAGATACAAGCAAAGGTAATCATCATAGAAGTGAAATATGTTCATTACAAATTATATTCCCCCAACATGGTATCAAAGTCACATTTTTATCCCAAACAGCCCACCCAAGGGGGGCTTAGCTATACATGATCAAAATAGAAACAAAGGAGAAGGGAAAGAGAGTAGGAAACACCATGGATGCTTGATGAAGCTTGACTTCTTCACCTCCTTGCTGCCAGCCACGAGCCTCCTCCTCCAATGGTGCCCAAGAGCATGGAAATGGTGGAATGGATGGATAGAAATCTAGAGAAACTAGGTTTCTATGGTGGAAATGAGTGGAAAGTGGGTGGAAATGGGATTAAATGCAAGGAAAGTAGGTGGATGGGAGTAATGGATCCAAGGGAGAAGCTAGGTTGCAGCTAGGGGTGCTCTCTCTCGAGCCCTAGAAGCAACTAGTGCTTATATAGGAGCTAGGGCTAGGTGGGGGTAAAATACGAAAAACAGTGGAAAGTTGTATAGGGTAGGTGATCACCACGGTCGTGGTGGGTGTGCCACGAACGTGGTGAGGGCAGTGGGGGACGACCGTGGGGGGTGAAAACAGTCGTGGTGTGAAGGAAGTGGTGAGCTGGTGGCGGCCACGGCCGTGGCGGAGTGCCACGGTCGTGGTGGGTAGCATGCACCACGGCCGTGTTGGGTAACACGACCGTTTTGGAGGAGTTGGAGCTGACCGTGGGGAGGGGCCACGGGCGTCTTGATTAGCATCAGCCACGATCGTGGCTGGGAGGCAAATTCTCTATTGGCGACTAACTTCTTGCAATTTAATTCCCACGACCGTGGCAGGGTGCCACGGCCGTGTTCTCTTCTCCTGACCACGACCGTGCTGATGGCCACGGTCGTGTTGTCTACACTGGCCACAGTCGTGGCTGGGAGGCCACGGTCGTGGGCGATCTATGGAATTCCTTGTTGCAACCTGTTGGAACTTGGCAACAAAGCCACGACCGTGGCATTGTGGCCACGACCGTGGTGAGGCTTGACTTCTTGATTTCTCTTCTAACTTTGTCATTTTCGGATGTCTTTGCTTGGGGATGATTCTTGGCCACTGGAGGTAGGTTGATGGAGACTTTAGGGCCTTCTTTTGGGCCCCTCCTTGAGTGGGGGAACCATAGAACTCCCTTTCTCTCTCTCTTCCATCTAAGCATGGTCCAAGTACCTGAAAAACAGTGCAAAGAACATCCATCAGCATATTTGCAATGATAATCATATTGGGGAGAATAACATGTAATTCTAATGCATTTGAATGTGATAAAGGTACAAAATGACACAAGATACAACCCTAGAATAGGGTTGGATCAATAACCTTAATTTCAGATTAAAGGAACAATTAAACATCAATTAAGTCCATTAAGTCTATTAGGCCCCTTTTTCATTAAAACTACCACTGTTATCTTTTTAATTCATGACAAGATAATTAGGCCCAAATATCATCTTTGGTTCCTTTCAAATTAACAACTTATCTTTCATGAACTCTATTTATCACTAATTCCACCTTTATTCCTTAGAAAAACCTAATTATTATATTAAGGGTATTTATCCACAATTAGGAACTTTTATATTCAAAATAGCTTAGAACCATCATTTAACAACATATTTTCACATTTTCCAAATGAAATATGATCTTCTCCTCTTTTACCCTAAATTAGGGTTTCTAAATGCTTTATCATTCATAATTGGTGTAAAACTGTAAACCATTCAATAATTCATCTAGATCAGGTTCAAGTTCATCATTCACATTTCCACAGGTTATTATTACTAAATTTCACCAATTAAGCATCATGAACTTAACAATTAATTTCAATTAGGGTTTCTAAAAAAATTTCAAAGCACTTTTCATTAATCTAGAATACTTTTGAAATAGGAAGGAAATCAGACATTAAAAGTATTTTTATTAGATTCTTCACTTTCTCCTAATTCATATTTATATTTTACTTATCTTAATCGGAGTTACCAATCTTTTACTATGATTTTTATAAAATATTTACCTCTCGGCCAATGGGACGCCGCCACATCAGCCTGGTGACTGGTTTTATCCTTTTCCATGCTGGGTTAGGGTCCAGTGAACCAGACCTTACCTCCTCAGCCACACACTCTCATGTGAGCAGAGATCTTCAGATCCACGATTGTACTCTTTTTCCCCTGGTATCTTTCACACGCGTCGGGGGTAGAGTTGTAAAGAGCCACAGACTCACCTTCAACCTCCCATCGCCTAGTTCACGAGCCTGGTTCTCTATCGAGTCAACGTGAGGGTTGATTCTAGGCTTCTAGGCCTCCGAGCAGAGGGAAACGACACTGGTAGCTCGGCCTCCACCCCCCGAACTCATTGGGAGTACAAGCTCGATCAGAGATGGTCCAAAACCAACAGACGACAAGGAGTTGTTTCCTCGGCGGAACCTGCTCTAGCGGCGAGTCTTCGTGTTGAATTAGAAGAAGGGATAAGGGTCGGGTGTTTCAGAACCATCGTACGAACGTTTTGGAATTCCTACAGGGTACTCAAACCCCCTTTATATACCAATCGGTCATGAAAGAATCTAATGTGAGCCCTGAGAATTAGGGGAACCCACTATCCTTCATGAATCAGGTCCATCTGGGGATTGTCCTACTCGAATTGAGTTTCTAAACGCAATGGGAAAGTTCCTCATACGTGCTCAATCCTTGATCAACAAGGAATCTGGCCCCAAAATTCCCATATCCCTGTCTACTTTTCCCGTTCTTCATTGGAGTGTAGGCAATGTCGGATCCTTGATCCACAGCTATCAGCTATGCACCAAGAATAAAGAATATAACCTAATATTGAAAAATCGTGACATTTACTATAATCCCAACATTTTAGGAGATCTTGTAAAAGCCATAACTCCCAAACTAAGTATCCAATTAATCCCAATTTTTAGGGAAACCTTTATATTTGCATTATCTTCTTTTATTCTAATTTTGAGCCTTAAACTCGAAAGGAATGATATGGTTTCTTCACATGCAAGGATATCTTTAATAAAACTCATTTAAGCATAATTTCTTTCTCATAATACTTTATTTTCTTAATTATGATTCCTTTTTCTATTAGAAACCATGTGAACACGAAATCTATTCCAAGGTGGATCCTCTATCCATATTTCCACACATATTCTTGTAATATTATACTTATCTCACATTTAATATAAATAAGGCAATATTTAATTGATCTTTTCTCTCTCTTGTTGCATTATTCTTGCAACTTGGACTCCTTGTAACCCAAGGAACCCAAGAGGCACGACATCCAACTTTGGATAACATTCCTTTGCCTTCTAGAGGTTTCTACATCTTTGTTTTCTCCTTTTCTCATTTAATCATTAAATAATTGAATTTCCTTTTTCATTTCCTTATTATTGGGCCCAATAGCTAATAAAGCCCACAAAACAACCAACAAGGCTATTATAAACGAAATCCATTTATTCAAAACAAATTATATCATTATTTGTTCAAATATCTTTAATAGGAGAAATTACATTTCTCCCCAAAAGAACCCAAAAATTGGGGTTGTAACATCCTTCCCCTCTTATAGGAATTTTGTCCTCAAAATTCCATCAAGCAAACAAACAATTCAGGATAAGACTTTTCCATGCCCATCATGGCTCCCATGTGACCTTACCCTTTCCATGGTGCTTCTCAAGAACCTTCATCATCTCATATTCTTCCATCTGAGTTCTTTCTTACCTTGGTATATCGTACCCTCATAGGTGACTCAGGACATTTCAGCCTCTCATAAAGCTGAATAGGTTCAAGGCTCTACACATGGCTTGGGTACCTTACATAGTGCTCTAGATCAGACTCATGGAACACATTATAGATCATGTCATCCTGAGGGGTAAGGCTAAACACAACCATCTCCACCAATCCATCTCAAATGGACCATGCAGCCGAGACTTAGCTCTCTTAGCTATAACTTAGAGGGGTCGGATTTTCACGTCACATACTCTCCCACAATGAACTGCATGTCAGTCTACTTTACATCATCTCACGACTCATGTCACCCCTGGGCTCTCTCTCAACCATTGAACGATCAAAGCGACTTCATCAACACACACTTTGGTTCTTTTCTGACCTTGGCGAGGCCCCTTCACCAACATCATCTTAATAAAGTGGTGAATGACATAACCTCTCTTACAGAGCTAATTTACATCCTGATACTAGGTATGGTGGTTATCATCATATCATACAGAAGACAAGAATTGTCTCCATGTATCACCCTAAACAAGCACACATGCTCTCCTCAGAACCTCTAGTCTGGATCATACTAACCATTAGTTAGGGGTGATAAACTGTACTAATATCGAGTTCTTCATGTATCTACTTCCACCTTATGGAAATGTATCTTCAGATTATACTCAAGAACTTTTGAACTCACATCATGGTGTAGTTGAACCATCTCTTTCTCATATGTAGTTCAATCGAACCCATCCGTTGACAATATTCTTTCTTTCTCATGTCATCTAGGTAAGGCGATCTACCATAACCCATATTGGATCTTGACCTTCCTTGGTCAGGGGAGACTTACCACAACATCCGTAGTGATGAACTCCCATTCCCTCTTGGGGATTCTTTATCCTCTATATCAATACACTAGGTTATTGGTGTTCGTCCTTCACCTTCTGTCATGCATGGAAACATACCACATGCAACTTCATCTTAGGAATCCAAAGTACTACTATCACTTACTATTTTTGTAGTACCAAGGTGTATCATGATCTCCTGTATTTCATGATTCCTCAAGATTGATTACTCAAAAACCCTAAACCGCTCTAGTCGGGGTTTCATTACCTTCTTTTCCAGATAAGTACATCTGAGGTTCTATAACCATCCTTTTATTGCATCAAGGCCTAGGTTGGCTAACCAAACAACTACTAACTTGTTCAACAAACTTTTTTAGAGTTAGCCAAACATATCTCACAAACTTAGGGTTGACTTAACAACCTCTTCTGGCCACTAGCTAAACTAGGCAGCTACACCTCAACCAGAGCATCCATTACCACCTCACATCCTTCTATGTAAGGTATTGTTGAAGACATACACCTCCATGTATTCCACTTATCATCTCAGCCCAAACTCTAAGTCTATCTTCATCAAGAAAACTCTGAGCTCATTCTCTTAGTTTTTGAACTCAACCTTGTATAACTCATAGCTCATGATATGACATCCTCACATGATGACTACCTTAATACTCTTAGTGTTTGTAAACCATCCATGTATCATTCACTCCACAAGGGTATATTATCATTTCTATCCTCATACCTCATAGAAATGTTCCAACTCACATCATCTTTATCCTTGGTGTATGGCATGCGTATTGTCGTATCTCTCACTCGCATAACAAGAGGAAATAAGCATTTGGCGGCCGTCCAAACACAAAGTTCATCCTGTTCCAAGAGTAGAGATGGTACATCCACATTGCCAATACACCTTCAAATCTAAGTTGAAACATGCAACTTATGTCTCTACATCACAATCATTTCGATATAAAAGTTACTTCCATGGAAAACTAGTCTCGAACCTACTTGGGTCCACACACATTCCGTGGTCATCTCCCCTAGGTCTATAGGGTGCCGACACTTTTTGGGGTCATTCTTCCCTTATGCATCTAGAGAGTGCCCTACTCATCTGCCCTTTGGGTCCCATGAGTTCATGAAGGTGATCAATCTCCTAACCCATGGCCCTCGGACAATGATAGATGTTACCTTTCGACCCTATGGTCATGTGCAACTAGGGAATTAGGTAACTCCCACTTCCATCAGTCTTATCCCTACCTGACCCTAGGATAGACTTAGGATTCTATTATAGTACATGTCCAACTTAGAACCTTACCCAAGTCAACATCATCTCTCTCTGCATTTCTGGGATGACTTTCATCCTTTCATAGGGGTCATGGTGACCTGCCTACCTTGGTCAGGCCCCATACCGGTTACCTCCATGGTAAGACATCCACATGCATTTAGAGATGGTAATCTATGGGTCTACATGATCATTCTCTTACCATGTACTCTTCACTTATCTTCTCAAGAACATACGAGACCTCTTTAGGTTACCCTAAAACCAACAAAAATAGTATACACCCTACCAAAGGGTCCCTCTCCTAGGATGGGAGGAAACTACATTTTGGTAAAAAAGGTCATAAACGCCCTTTGGAGTTCCAGGTGGGAGACAAATTGTATCTTAAAGTCTCACCGTGGAAAGGTGTGCTAAGGTTTGACTGAAAGGGTAAGCTAGCACCCAGGTATATGGGGCCATACCTAGTCATAGCACATTTTGGCAAGGTGGCTTACAAGCTAGTGTTGCCGCCAGAGTTGCACAAGTTACATCCAGTGTTCCATGTCAGTATGCTGAAGAAAAGTCATCCGGATTCAGGAACAGTGATACAGCCAGTTGAAGTTGAGCTTGATAAAGATGTGATCTACGAGGAAGGTCCTGTGATGATCCTTGATAGAAGTGTTAAGAAGCTGAAGCGGAAGGACCTGGTTCTTGTGAAGGTTCTTTGGCATCATCATGGCACTGAGGAAGCCACGTGGGAGCTTGAGGAAAGGATGAGGAGGAAGTATCCCTCGCTTTTCTCTTCGGATTTTGGGGACGAAATCCCTTTGTAGTGTAGGGTTTTAGGGGAGATAGAGAAGGCAGCGGAAACAAAAAATTTTCTCCCCAAACCCATACCGAGGAAACATTTCAACGTCTATATAATAGGAAAGGATGGTTTGCGGAATCATACCTTGTCCCGAGGCTTGCTCGGCGACAATACCTCGCGCAATGCGCAGTCTTCAACTCCGGACTTCGACGGTGTCTGTGCAGCTCCTGGTCGCACTGGGACTGACAACTCCTACTCGAACCGGACTGTCGGATGACACTTGTCCTCTTAAGCGGCAGTGTCCTCCCGCCTCTGTAGTAGTCCACACGGACCACCTGGAACTCCACACTCCTTGTCCCACAAGGAAGTGGAAGGAGTCGCACCCTCCTGTTGACGTACTAGTCGCCAACACGCTCTCCTGCCTCCTGTTGCAACTGCAGTTGTCCTTCCCTTGCTGCACCTCCCTTTTGCGGGAAGCACTTGCTCCGGCTCTCTCACGGTTACCAAAACCAGAGAGAACGACAACTTGCAGAGCAACTGGTTGCACTGAGCTGTACTTTGAGAAGCCCCCAATACCCCTATATATATAGGAGAGTCATGGGACATGGTTCTCCATCCCGGGCAATGCGGGACTAAAGCAGGAGTAGAAGGGTTCGAGAATTTTCCACAAAAAGCAACCGGTTTGCAACTTGAAATGATCGGTTCACAACTGAACCGATCGGTTCGGCCATTGAGCCGATCGGTTGGACCTGAGCCGACCGTTTGGGGCACTCCAACCGATCGGTTGGTGCCCTGAACCGATTGGTTCATGGTCCTAATCCGGCTCAAAAAGACTTTCCTTGTTTCTTTCCCAATTGTTATCGAATACCAATATTATTCTCAATCGAATTGGGAATTTGAAACCAAAGGAAAATTCTTGCCGACATGACTTTTTCAAATTGGTCGGTTGCACCAGTTGAGCCGATCGGTTCAACCCTTGAACCGGTCGTTTCAACCTGGGCATGAACCGATCAGCCTGGACACTCCAGCCGACCGGTTCAGCAACCTCAGCCGATCGGTTCATCACATGAACCGATCGGTTGGGAGCACAGGTTGGGCAAAATCAGTCAATTGTGATTTCAATCAATCCGATACTCCAATCAATGCGTCCAACACCTTGAAACATACGATATTGAGCTATCGACTGATTGAGTGTTTAATTGAACTACTAAACTCCTTTAGTAATCAATCTAAACATTGCTTTGTGGACAAAACTCCTCTTCCAGGTTAAATCCTATGTGTGTGACCCTGCAGGTCCATTTCACGTTGGCAGTGAAAGTCCATAACACTTATGACTTCACAAGCAAAGAGCGGTGCCTAGTCACACATCAGTGCTACCCAAGTGAAAGTAGAAAGTTGGAGAACAACTTTCATCCTACAATCCGTGAATGGTGTTACAGCGAATGTATAATTCCTTTGTCACTGATATCCCGAATGAACTCGAGGCATGGAACAGTCATCCTGTCAGCGTTCATTCACTTCCTTGATCTCAGAGTAGACTGGAAGAGATATGTATGACATCAGTATCATATACTGATTCACACATGCGTGGACGCCTTTCTCAATCCTACTCATCAAGTGGCCATGGATATCAAACTCCCTCAGGAGGGACAAATCCCATATCTATCACTCACCCCTCAAAAGCCCCATGTGTCAAAGCCACCCAATCATCACCTTTATAACAACCCATGTTTCAGGACTGCGTTTGATGATGTCAAAGTGTGCCCAATGACATGTGTTGAGTGCAGTGATTTCAGGTCTAAGAATCACACTCACCACCATCACTGTGAGTACTGACTGTGACTACCATCTCATGGTTCCATGTGTCAAACTCACGGTGGGTCTGTCCGGTACCTTGTTCTCTAACAAGTACCTATGTGTTTGGTTTGATATCTCTATATCATGACTAATGAGATTCTGTCATCAACCAACACCACAATCTAGTCTTGTGTGTCATTGCTGTCTATCTACCTTCCACAATGACATCCGACTAGGGACACAACAAGAATGTACAAACTCTTAGCATCCGTATGATCTCATCGTTCAGGTCCTTAACCTGAAAGCATACGTCATTGAGTACTGTCATTCTCTAGACATTCAATCTATTCTGTCACTATCTCATATGACTGAACCAGAAAGAATTGGAAGCTTGCCTTTGATGTTTATCAAATCAATCTTAATGTATCCCACCAATCATCCCATGACTGGCTCTCAGGGCATACATACCAACAGACTCCCACTTGCACTGTGAGCCAATCACCCATGAATCATATTCATAGTGATCTTCAGACATGTCCCACATGTTACTGTGCTCTAGTGCCATCATAGTGAGTAATGACAACACCTTGCCAAAGTCTGTACAAAATGCATGTCTCGCATCTCTTCGCTGTACGTCACACGTATGAGATGGAGTTGCCGTAATATGCGATCTAGCATTCCATTTCTAACCTTTAGCCACATTACATGATCAAGGATTCCAGACTTATCATCAATGAGTGGAATATAAGTTCATATCATGAACTTTCAGATCCATATAGTATCCACTGCTGTTCACTAACACCTAGATACTCGGCATTTCCCTTTTAAATGGCTTTATCAACAAACTTTCACTTTTATACATTTTATATATATATATTGCAATTAATTTTCTGTCCTTTCGGAAGTTTGCATCAATGTAACTCTTTACATCGAACTCTTCCTTATCTCCATAGAACTAGTACTTCACAAGCACTTATCAAGTTCTCATGGTATTCCAGTAACCCTTACTAGAAATAGACAGCCATCCACTCATCATGTCACACATGCGAGTTATCAGGATGAGCACATCATATTGCCATGTCCTACATACAAGATGATGAATGCATTTTATTCTTTCCATGTCATACATGCAAGATAATGGGATGATTACATACATGATAGATCCATATCTATTCTTAGTGTTCCCATTCTTCATAAGAATTGGACACTTGGCCTTGGGATACTAACTCCATGTAACATGGACAAGTTTTCTCCCACTGAATATGTGCATACTGAACACTTCAGTACAGATTGCCAATGTATGCTCTCTCTTTCCAGGTCAAGAGATTTTCGAGAACTATCTCTATAGATCTCTATTCCTATCACATAGGAAACATCTCTATCTTCCTTAAAGATAATTTCCACATTCGGATTTCCAATCTAGAACATTTCCATTTCACATCAACATGTGGAATGTGAATACGCTCCCACTAAATCACAGATCCCTTCTTTATCTTTGACATATCAGTCAAACCCTTTGACTATATCATCAAAATAAAGATCCAATTTTGAGTTGCTTGTAGTCAATCAATCACATTGATTAGTCCATTGTAACTTATAGACTTCATTTGCATTAGTGGATTCATAAACCTTATAGGATGTGTCACGTACACATCCTGGTTTTATTCCTCATAGGAATGCGGTTTTAGTGTCCATATGCCAAATGTCTTAGTCATTAAGTTGCAATCAACAAGCATCATCCTTCTCAAAATGTTATCCATGTGTCTTAACACTTAAGACTTATTTGCACTTATGGATATGATCCAATGAGTGCTACCATCAAGGTCATACCTTATGGTTCACATGGAAGTCATTTAGGATGTAATGGTTTTAAACCATAACTCAAGATTCGGTTCCTCATATTCATCTTGATAGTTGACTCATCACATGAACAACTCATCACATAGATAATTGAGGTGTATCTATTAAAGATATAAGAACTCACAACCCTGTGATTCTTAATTTCTTTTATTAGTGTGGGGTATTCTTTTATTAAGAAGAATTCAGTTATTTGATAATCATTCTCTAACTCCTTAGAGTATGATTCCTTCTTGATTCAGACATCACCATGCCTTAATCATGAGTTCACTATGATACAATATCATAATCACTCATAAGGATCTCAAACATTTGGTCCAAGTATTTCATTCATTGATCTCATCAAGAATTAATAATTTACCAAATTTGTACTTCATTTATGATAATCTTGAACATTTCAAGACATTCATATTGGTATTTCTCTAAACACCATTTGAAGTGTTAGCATTTATTCCAATAGGTATGTAAATACATCACATGTATTATACCTAATAGGATAATCACTCTCCCACTAATTAGTGAAGATTGATTAATCATGTCCAAGATATTCATGTCCCTTACTGGTTCTCTAACCAAAAGAGTCTAGTTTTATCCATCATATGGAAACTAGAAATGAATTTCTCATGATTAATGCTAATTAAATTGTTTGAGTTATCTATAACTTTTAGGTATCATCTTATCTTATGCATATCAAATATCACAAGATAAATAAGGCATTGCCACAAAGATCACATCTTTATAAATTGAAACATCTCTTTATTAATTGCTATCATTGTCATACAATATGCAAAAATAAAGTGTTTCTATCTATTGGAAAGTATGAAATAGCAGTTCATAACTGTATTACATGCCTTATTGGCTGAAAATAAACTAAAGTATTCCTATCTATAAAGGCAACACTTGCCCCAAGTAAGAATGCTTTACACTTTACATCTTGATATCATATATCTCAAAAGTGTTACAAGTTTATTTACATGACACCTTTAAGTAGAGGTTTCAGTCGCCTCCTTCTTCTTTTGTTCTTCCAGGTAGAGAGGACAATTCCTTTTCCAATGTCCTGGCTTTTGACAATGGTGGCAATTTCCTTTCTTGGTCACGCCTCCCTTGGCCTTGAGAGCTGAAGATGGCTTGGACTCCTGGCTAGCTTCAGAACCTTTCTTAGCTTTGCCCTTGCCCTTGCGCTTGGACTTGCCTTTCTTGCTCGTGATCACCATCACGGACTTAGGCTTGTCCTTCTTCATCTGTAACTCGGCTGTCCTCAACATGCCCAACAACTCTAACAGTGGCCTATCAAAGTTGTTCATGTTGTAGTTCATCACAAACTGACTGTAAGATTCTGGCAACGATTGCAGTATCACGTCAGTAGCCAACTCTTGGCTCAGTGGAAATCCCAGTCTCTGCAGGTTCTCCACATACCCAATCATCTTGAGTGTGTGAGGACCAACTAGATATCCTTCTATCATGACGCACTTGAACATCGCCCTAGAAACATTGTACCTCTCTTGCCGTGCCTGATCTTCATACATGTTCCTGAGATGCAGAATCATCTCTATGACACCCATGTTCTCGTGTTGCCTCTGCAACTCATGGTTCATTGAACATAGCATCAAGCACTTTGCATCAATGGCATCATCAGAATGCTTCTTGTAAGCATCCCTTTCTGTCTTTGGTGCATTAGGAGCGGGTTCCTCTGGAATTGGAGTATCCAGGACATAGAGCTTGCGCTCTTGAGTGAGAACAATTCTCAATGTCCGATACCAGTCGTGGAAGTTTGTCCCATTTAGCTTGTCCTTGTAAAGGACCGATCGCAAAGAAAAGTTGTTGTTGTTTGTTGCCATTTGAACTACAAAAGGAAAATATGCAATTTTAGTCCAAAACTCATTTTTGACTTATTTGATTGATTTGAGAATTTGACGATATAATTAGGCCTTTAATTAATTATCGCTCCCACTATTTTACTTCAAATTGATAGCCCTCACCATCAATTCGGAAGATTGCAGCGTACAACCTTCTAGTGGGAAAGATCCTAAAATCCTCTAAGTCATGAGTCAGCTTTGGCTGATCGCCCACAACTTAGATCTCTCAGGTAGGCAACTCTTGCTAATTGCATCATATGCAACTCTTATTGAATGAACATGCACAACACCTTACCATGAACATTCCTTGCCTCTGGGCCTAGACGCTCTAAGAATCACCAGTTAAGTCTAACCCAAAAGCCGACATGGTAAACATGCACCCTGCTTTGGCTGAACCTACATGTCTACCCTTCACACTTCCACAAGATAGACGGCGCACCACGCTTTGGCGTAACCTACGCTTGGTCGATCGAGCTTTTCATGTGTGCCTCTAATGGAAGGCATGTAAGACTTAATATTTTAATGAGGGATTATGGCCATCCTAATGTGATTCCTCGAGCCAAGAGGAATCACGGTCATCTAGGTCTACATCACATGCAACCTGTACAAGATGAACATCTGTGCCTTGCCATCCGAGTTGATCAACTCATCACATGAATGATCTGTACTCTCCAGCCGGTCGTCTGGGTGCCACCAGCCGATTGGTTGGCTCCTCCAACCGATCGGTTCGCCTGGTCATCGTGCATCTCACCACCCGCTCGTCTCACTCCTCGAACCGGTCATCAACCGATCGGTTCACTCCTTGAACCGACCGTCTGGAAGGTCAACCGATCGGTTCACTCCTTGAACCGATCGTCTGAGCAGTCGTCTTGATGTCCGCCGGTCTTTGACATAACAGGAAATAAAATCTATCCTATTTATTACATTGCTTTAAAAAGGAAACCCTGAGTTACATTCGGGGGGAGCAAAGGTAGGAAAGAATCTCGAATTATTTCGAGTTACATCAGGAATAAGAGAGGGAAGATCGGTGCGCAGACTGAGATGCAAGCAACCACAAACAACCACACACAGATAGGGGTTTATAGGCCATAATCACGCTACACACATCCACCACAAAACTCGTTTAAGGGCGACGCGTATCGAGTGCATTAATAATACATATCATATATGTAATTCGGGATTTGTGGATTTAGTATTGGACATGCATAAAGCCGATATTATTCGCATCGTATGCAATAAATAAAGGCGACAAACCAAAATCGATCATATCGATATTCCTAAAATATAGAGCAGTTGACGTGGCTCTGATACCACTGTAGGGTTTTAGGGGAGACAGAGAAGGCAGCGGAAACAAAAAATTTTCTCCCCAAACCCATACCGAGGAAACGCGTCAACGTATATATAATAGGAAAGGATGGTTTGCGGAATCATACCTTGTCCCGAGGATTGCTCGGCGACAATACCTCGCGCAATGCGCGGTCTTCAACTCCGGACTTCGACGGTGTCTGTGCAGCTCCTGGTCGCACCGGGACTGACAACTCCTACTCAAACCGGACCGTCGGATGACAGTTGTCCTCCTAAGCGGCATTGTCCTCCCGCCTCTGTAGTAGTCCACACGGACCACCTGGAACTCCACACTCCTTGTCCCACAAGGAAGTGGAAGGAGTCGCACCCTCCTGTTGACATACTAGTCACCAACACGCTCTCCTGCCTCCTATTGCAACTGCAGTTGTCCTTCCCTTACTGCACCTCCCTTTTGCGGGAAGCACTTGCTCAGGCTCTCTCACGGTTACCAAAACCAGAGAGAACGACAACTTGCAGAGCAACTGGTTGCACTGAGCTATACTTTGAGAAGCCCCCAATACCCCTATATATAGGAGAGTCATGGGACAGGGTTCTCCATCCCGGGCAATGCGGGACTAAAGCAGGAGTAGAAGGGTTCTAGAATTTTCCACAAAAAGCAACCGGTTCGCAACTTGAAATGATCGGTTCACAACTGAATCGATCGGTTCGGCCATTGAGCCGATCGGTTGGACCTGAGCCGACCGTTTGCGGCACTCCAACCGATCGGTTGGTGCCCTGAACCGATCGGTTCATGGTCCTAATCCGGCTCAAAAAGACTTTCCTTGTTTCTTTCCCAATTGGTATCGAATACCAATATTATTCTCAATCGAATTGGGAATTTGAAACCAAAGGAAAATTCTTGCCGACATGACTTTTTCAAACTGGTCGGTTGCACCAGTTGAGCCGATCGGTTCAACCCTTGAACCGGTCGTTTCAACCTGGGCATGAACCGATCGGCCTGGACACTCCAGCCGACCGGTTCATCACATGAACCGATCGGTTGGGAGCACAGGTTGGGCAAAATCAGTCAATTGCGATTTCAGTCAATCCGATACTCCAATCAATGCGTCCAACACCTTGAACCATACGATATTGAGCTATCGACTGATTGAGTGTTTAATTGAACTACTAAACTCCTTTAGTAATCAATCTAAACATTGCTTTGTGGACAAAACTCCTCTTCCAGGTTAAATCCTATGTGTGTGACCCTGCAGGTCCATTTCACGTTGGCAGTGAAAGTCCATAACACTTATGACTTCACAAGCAAAGAGCGGTGCCTAGTCACACATCAGTGCTACCCAAGTGAAAGTAGAAAGTTGGAGAACAACTTTCATCCTACAATCCGTGAATGGTGTTACAGCGAATGTATAATTCCTTTATCACTGATATCCCGAATGAACTCGAGGCATGGAACAGTAATCCTGTCAACGTTCATTCACTTCCTTGATCTCAGAGTAGACTGGAAGAGATATGTATGACATCAGTATCATATACTGATTCACACATGCGTGCACGCCTTTCTCAATCCTACTCATCAAGTGGCCATGGATATCAAACTCCCTCAGGAGGGACAAATCCCATATCTATCACTCACCCCTCAAAAGCCCCATGTGTCAAAGCCACCCAATCATCACCTTTATAACAACCCATGTTTCAGGACTGCGTTTGATGATGTCAAAGTGTGCCCAACGACATGTGTTGAGTGCAGTGATTTCAGGTCTAAGAATCACACTCACCACCATCACTGTGAGTACTGACTGTGACTACCATCTCATGGTTCCATGTGTCAAACTCACGGTGGGTCTGTCCAGTACCTTGTTCTCTAACAAGTACCTATGTGTTTGGTTTGATATCTCTATATCATGACTAATGAGATTCTGTCATCAACCAACACCACAATCTAGTCTTGTGTGTCATTGCTGTCTATCTACCTTCCACAATGACATCCGACTAGGGACACAACAAGAATGTACAAACTCTTAGCATCTGTATGATCTCATCGTTCAGGTCCTTAACCTGAAAGCATACGTCATTGAGTACTGTCATTCTCTAGACATTCAATCTGTTCTGTCACTATCTCATATGACTGAACCAGAAAGAATTGGAAGCTTGCCTTTGATGTTTATCAAATCAATCTTAATGTATCCCACCAATCATCCCATGATTGGCTCTCAGGGCATACGTACCAACATGTAGAGGGTTAGTTTGTAAGGACCCTGACCTCCATTTAGGGCTTACCCTATTTTCGTTGCTTAACCCTGATGCTTAGTTGCTTGTTAATCACCTTTGGTGGTGATTAGCATTTGTTGGTGCTTTTTTGAGAGCTGGAGGTGCTACTTGCAATTAACCCAAGTCTAGGGTTTGTGGGCAAGTTTGTCACCTTGTGTGGTGTTCCTCCCTCTCCTTGCTTCCTCTAGGGTTGAGAGGAAAGGTTGGGATTGTTTCTTGAGTTCCTTTGGGCTTGGTTGAGCTTGTTGGGCTTTGTTGTGCCATGCCTTTGCTTCTTTGGACCTTGTGTCGGGCAAGAGCATGTCCGTGTCAGCCTAGTGTGTCACCCTGGTGGTGTGTCAGCCATGTCTTGGAGGTGTTTCGCCCATGGACCCTTTGACCTTCTTTGACCTTGTTTGTGTCACCACTAGTGGACACTTGGTGCTTTAATGTGGCAATGGCCTTGGACATGTGTTTAGGGCATGTTTGAGTGGTGACATTGCCCATGGACAAGTGTCCCTAGGTGGGCGACACCTTGCCTTACCTTCCCTTGGTTTCTTCTCCATCCCCTTATATATATATGTATTTCCTTTCCCTTTCTAAGGATCCATTTAGTTCCTTAGTCTTCCTCTCCTTGATGCACGACACCCCCCTCTTCTTTTGCAAGCTTGGTGGCCGATCCTTCTTGGGGTCTCCTTCTTCCTCTAGTGGTGGTCGAACCCTAGAGTGCCTTGCTCTTCTTCTTGTGGTGGTGCTTGGAGCTAGGAGCTTGGAGCTTGCTTGAGGCGGGTTACATAACTCCTAACCCTAACTACATTACCATCTTCTATGTTCTTATATGTTGCTATGATCATATCGGCTATGCATGTTGTTAGTTTAGTTCTTGCTTAGTTGCACCTTGTTGGCCGAACCTATGTTCTAGGGTTTCTTGGTTAGCAATACTCCTTTATCTCCTTGGTCTAGAGGAGTTAGCTTGAGTTCTAGTAGCATGGGCAATACCCCTCTCTCGTTTAGGTTGAGAGGTGAGCTTGTGTTCTAGTTGCTTGAGCAACCCCCTCCTCTCACCATGGACTTTAAGGGTGAGCTTTGTGGTGGTTGGGAACTTTGCTAGGGTTGGTCCTTGTATTGCCCGATTGGTTATAGGAGACGTGCAAGACCCCTCTCTCTTAGTTGTTGAGAGGTGAGCCATCTTCTTGATCCATTAGGGTTTTTGTGTCCTTGTGCTTGAGGTTGATGATGACCTAGTTGAGTTGCATCTTGACCATTATGATGTTGGAGGATGTGCTACCCAATATCCCTCTTGATCTTGAGCCTTGAACGACACCTGTTGAGGCTGTGACAGGCGTCACCCTTGGTCTCTACCTTGTGTGTGTCGGGCATCCCACCTTGATGAGTAACCTACCCGATACATGTATGATGGTTTTTTGTCATTGTGTGTTGAAGTGTGGAGCTTGTTAGCTAGTTGGTAGTGTTGTGCCAGGCGTCATGCTCTAGGTTGTTGACCTTTGTGTTTCGGGCATCACACGACATGCCCTTGCCTTGTGTCGGCCGATGGGTCATGGGTAGGTTGGTTAAGCGATAGGTCCCTGCTTCCCGATACACCTGACCTGAGGTGGAAGCCTAGTGGCCGTCATACCTTGGACGATATGGAACTATGTGGCTAGCTTGGTGCTGGGTGTTACAACATAGTGATGATGCATGGTATAGTAACCTATAGTAACCCTAGTCGTTGCACGACACAGAGATGTACAACACACAGTTGCACGATAAGGAATGAGCTACACTTTGCACATGGATGCCGACAGAGCGTTGCACGATACCGCAGTGCACGACACTAGTGAGTGAATGATATGCCTGACACGTTGTTGCATGACATGGTGTTGCACGTTACACCCTAGGTGATGTCTGTTGTGAGGTTATGTGTTGGGCGATAGGTGAGGGTGCCCTTCCCGATACCACTTCTGGTGAGGGTACTATGGAAAATCGATATGCTGGATGTTGCTCTTGTTATCACGTTGGTTTTTTATAGTAAACCTTGACATGCTTGATGGTAATTGTGATAGTAGGTTACATCTATGTATCTTACCATGATAGTACCTATGTGTGTGTAATCATCTTAATGATATGAGTAATGATGAGATAATGGTAAGCATATAAGATGCTTTGCATGATGATATGAACTATATCTATGGTCACAGGTTGAGGCATATATGATAAAGCATATAATCATCAGTAATTCTCTTTGTTGAATAATATGATTCTCCTGATAATCCTTGAAGATTGTGCATACTAACCATGCAGGTGATGCATATCCAGGTAAAGGGCTATGAGGTATATATATGTTTAAATAACATTACACTGATGGTTACTCTTGATGATGTGATGGTCTGAGGACCTGAGCTTGACTAGTGCTGGGATTGATACTCCATGGTGATGATGTAAGCCTTGAAAGGCAGTGACACTATGTGATGAGGGATTGAGATCCCATTACAATGTAATGTTGGATCCTTGTGATGGATCGGGATGGTGTTGATGACACTAAAAGCATGATATTGAGTTTCATGTTGTTTATTCTTGTTATAGTTTGCATGTTATACAACTTGGTTGAATCTTGCAATCCACTTAAAATATACTAACTAATTATAGTGGAACATATCATGTAGTTTGCCCTGGCCATAGATCCATCATCGTCAGTAGCTGGTGATGGTGAAACAGGTTCTCCTGCGGGTTAACCTGGATGGGCATATTGTTGAATGTGTGTGGTTTCTCCTATCCTTAAATAGAGAGGGAATTGAGTGCAGCTACGGTTGCAGACTCTGATATATATATATATATATATATATATATATATATATATATATATATATATAGAGAGAGAGAGAGAGAGAGAGAGAGAGCATGGTGAATAGGCCCATGGCTAAGAGTGATAGAGCATGAATGCGTTCATGGTGGGAGGTCGTGGAGTCCGGCTCTTCCATTGACCTTGTATGGCACCGGCTTGGGTTTCTGTAATGACCCCGCCTCCCGGTAACCCCCAATTAAGGGAGACCGAAAGGTCGATTCTGTTATCCAATTAATAGGATCAAAGGTTCAACAAATAATCAATAATAATTATGAAATTGTACTAACTAACTGGAATTTGGTATAAAATTAAAACTTTACTTACCTTGGAAAACTTTGGAAATCTATCTATCTAGAGCTTGAATTATTCTATCTAATCCTCCTTGCACTTTATTTCTTATTTCCACAATGTGTCACTTTACTTTTTGTTCTTTCAATTGTTGTTCCTAAAACACTGACAAACAAAACGTTAGTCAGTATATCGAAATATACTGGTATGTGGGAACGACCAAAAGTTTGTACATAAGGATAACAATCTAATTATCACAATCAAGTTAATTAACAAGCCAATTTACACTTTTCAGTATGACATTCTCCACCGCTTTTGCCCTAACCCTGGCATACCCACCTTAGGGTTCCCTTTGCGAATGACTTAAGGCCACCTTCTCAATCCCGAGCTTGGTTCCTGGGGGTCACCACTCATGATGCCCACTAGTTATGCAATTTCATAGGCCACCTTCGCATTCCCGAGCTTGGTGCCTGGGGTCACCACTCAAGGTGACCATTGGTCTACCCATCTGGGCCTGACCTTTGGCATCATCCATCAGGGTGGCATGTAGATGCGAGAATACATACTTCTATTTTTAATGTGATAATCATAGTGACTTTATGATTTGCAAGTATGAACATCCAAACAGATAATTTGCATTCAATTCGATTAACCATCCGGAAAATCCTCAGGAAACTAAGGCGGTTATTCATAATTAACCACATACCTATACGTGCAGATTTGAGACAGAATATTCCAATCAATTAAGACATCCAATCAAGAAAGTACAAGAATCTTAGAAAAGGCATCCAATATATATCTATCATGAATCATGGTATTCAAATCGAATAGGCCTAATTGTCCTAGGGTTACTAGCCTCTTTTAGGATTTTCTTTGTAATTATGGTTTCCCTTTATCTTTTACTATTTTAAACCCTAATTATCTCAACATCTAATCCTCAATTTCATATTTAAAGGATAATTAACCATTATATAAGTCCATTAAGCCTCTTTTCATTAAAGCTACCCTTTTTATCCTCTTTAACTCATGACAAAGACATTATGCTCGATTATCGTCAATTCATAGTTCATTAGGGTCCAATTTACATATGAACTCGATTTGTCATTAATTCCACCTTTTATCCCCTAGGAAACCCTAATCTCCACATTAAGGGTATTTAACCACAAATAGGAACTTTAATGCTCGAAATAGCTTATAACCATGAAAACTCAGTTCTATAATTATATTTTTGGATTTAACCCATTAAAACTCATATTTTCCCAATTTAGGGTTTCTAAACATATTCATGTGCATAAAACCCTAAAACAAACATGAAACTACCTATCTCCTAATTAACTCTCCCTTTTTATTGTTAATAGGTTAATATTTATCAGAATTAGGGTTTCAAACCAAATTAACCCAAAAAGAGTCCTTAAATCTGAATTCCATATCAAATTAGGGTTTTACCATAATTTAATACATCAAATGTAATAACTTGGTGTCCTTTTTAAATTGCAAGAAATATCAGGTTCCAATTATATTTTTATTGGATTCTTCACGTTTTTCTGATCAACTTTCATGTATAGATCACCCTCATCCGATATTTCTATACTTAGATACGTATTTTACAAGATAACTCTTTTTCCGACCAATCAGAAGTGAACACGTGGATTTATTGAATTAAATAGCAAACCGGTGGGTAAAGCACTTTTTAATCAAGGAGGGATTGCAAAATTACCATAAGGGACAATCCCTTTCAATAGGGACGTGAGGGTAGGGGTGTAATTCCCCTCTCGATCGTCTTCAACCCGCAAACTATCCTTCTCGCGAGCCGCCGGTCAACCTGACGGTTGACTTGGCGCGTTGCTGCTTCTCTGTGCAATCCAAGGCTGCTGGGAGCTCCTCCACATCCTCCCAAACTTGGTTGACCTCTCGATTGCGCCGACTACTCCTCTCTAGCACTCAGCCGGCACCGCGCAACCTTGGTGAAGCATGTCCTTGGTAGGGGCCAGGGTCAGGTTAAAAACCTCAATTGAAGGTGTGAGAACAACACTTGCACTCCGCCGCAGAGATCAAGCCAGCAAAAAGGGATGCAGGTTCCCTCCTTCACCCTCCCCTATATATAGGGTCGAGGTCAGGCTTGCATGAAAAGGGCGTTTCCTATATTGGCGACCAATCCTAGTCGAACCAGGGAGGAATCCCTACGGTTTCGTCTCCTGATGCAATGGGAAACATAGCAAGTTTGCATATTCCCTGAATTACAAGGAAAATGGAGAGGAAAGTTCCTCTATATTTCATAGAGTCCCAGTCCCAGTGGGACTTAGACGATGACCAGTCTCTGTTGGATTAAGATCCAACGGTCTGTGTTATCCGCGCTTAAACAAAAAGGAAAAACCTTTCCCAAATTCTGAATAAATCCAATTTTAGCAATTTTCTTAGGAAATTCATATCTCTCAAACCCTTGCTCCTTTTTAACTCAATTTTAAGGGAAGGTTTTCCTTGGCATTATCTAGTTTTGCACGAAGTTTGGGAAACAACTTGCAATGTATGAGAAGGTTTCCTTCTCTCCCAAGTTACCTTATCCAATTAATCAAAATTAATTAGTATTCCTCTTCCTTTTGCTATTATCTTGTTATTTTGGGTCCCTTGGACCTCAAGACAACCTAAGGGCACGAAATCCCATATTGGGGAAAATATATTTTCCATTAACTTCTCTTAATTGTCAATTACTCATATTTCCCTAATTCTTTTCATTAAATTATTCCTTTTTGAGGATTCCTCTTTATCTCTCTTATTGTTTCTCTCATTGGCATTCCTTTTATTATTAGGAATCCTTTGGATACGAAAATCCACCAAGGATAACTCAATTGTACCTCTTTTAACTTATTTTCCACATTTTATCATTATTTTCATTTTCTTTCTTAATAAAGAAATATCTAATTGATCTTTTCTTTTCTTATTGCTTTATCTTTGCAATTTTGGACTCCTTGGGACCCAAGGAACCCAAGAGGCACGAAATTCAACTTTGGATTATACTCTTTTTCCTTCTAGAGGTTTCCACAACTTTCTTTTCTCAAAAACTCAATTATTCATTTATTAATTGAATTTCCTCGTTATTGGGCCCAATAGTCAATAAAGCCCACATCACAATCATCAACGCTATTATAAATGAAATCCATTTATTTCCAATCACTTGTCCAATTATCTTTAATGTGAGAAATTACATTTCTCACCAAAGGAACCCAAAAATTGGGGTTGTAACATCCTTCCCCTCTTATACGAATTTTGTCCTCAAAATTCCATCAAGCAGGCAAACAAACAGGATAAGCCTTTCTTATGTCCATCAGGGCTCCCATGTGGCTTCACCCTTTCTATGGTGCTTCCCAAGAACCTTCATTATCTCATATTCTTCCATCTGAGTTCTTTCTTACCTTGATATATCGTACCCTCATAGGTGACTCAGGACATTTCAGCCTCTCAAAAGCTGAATAGGTTCAAGGCTCAGCATATGGCTTGAGTACCTCACATAGTGCTCTAGATCGGACTCACGGAACACATTACACATCATGTTATCCTCAGGGGCAAGGCTAAACACAACCATCTCCACCCATCCATCTCAAATGGACCCATATATCAGGGACTCAGCTTTCTCAGTCATAGCTTAGAGGGGTCAGATTTTCACATCACATATTCTCCCACAGTGAACTGCATGTCAGTCTGCTTTGCATCAGCTCGTGACTCATGTCACCACTGGGCTCTCTCTCGGCCATTGCACGATCAAAGCGACTTCATCTACACACACTATGGTCCTTTTCTGACCTTCGTGAGGCCTCCTTCACCAACATCATCTTAATGAAGTGGTGACCGACACAACCTCTCTATAAGACTTCTTGCATCCTGATAAAGGCTATGGTGGTTAACATCACATCTTAAGAACTGTCTCTTTGTATCACCCTGAATGAGCACACATGCTCTCATCAGACCTTCTAGTCTGGAACATACTAACCATTAGTAAGGGGTGATAAACTGTACCAACACTGAGCTCTTCGTGTATCTACTTCCACCTCATGGAAGTGAACCTTTAGGTCACATCAAGAACTTTTGAATTCGCATCATGGTGTAGTTGAACCATCTCTCTCTCTTATGTAGTTCAACAGAATCTGTCTCTTGACAGTACTCCTTTCTTTCTCATGTTATCTAGGTAAGGCGATCTACCATAACCCATTTTGCATATCGACCTTCCTTAGACTAAGGGAGACTCACAACATCCACAGTGATGAACTCACATTCCCTCTCGGAACCCTTTATACTTTATATCCATGCACCGGGTTACTGGTGTTCGTCCTTCACCTCCTGACTTGCATGGTCACATGCTACACGCAATATCATATTAAGCATCCCAAGTACTACTATCACTTACTATCTTTGTAGTATCACGGTATCTGGGATCTTAAACCATGATCTCATGTGTATGTCACGATTCCACAAGATCGATTCCTCAGAAACCCTAAATTGCTCTCATCAGGGTTTTCTTACCTTCCTATCCAAAGAAGTGTATCTGAGGTTCTATCACCATCCTTTCACTACATCAAGGACTAAACTGGCTAACCAAACAACCATTAACTTGTTCAACATATCTTGTTACATTTGTGTGTTAGCCAAAACACATCTTCTTTCCAAACATAGGGTTAGCCCAACAACCTCTTCTAGCCAAACTAGGCAGCTACATCTCAACCAGAGCATCCATTACCACTTTCTATGTATTAGGTAATGTTGATGACATACACCTTCCTGTATTTCACTTGTCATCTAAAACTCGAACTCTAAGTCTATCTTCATTGAGAACACTTTGAGCTCCTCCTCATGGTGATCAAACTCAACCTTGTGATTCCTTGTAACACTTTGCAAAAAATCCACCTAGTTCAAGATAAAACATCCTCACAAGATGATCTCCTTAATACTCTTAGTGTTTGTAAACCATCCATGTATTATTATCTCCACAAAGGTATGTTATCGTCTCTATCCTCATACCTTGTAACAACGTTCCAACTCACATCGTCTTTATCCTTGGTGTATGGCATGCATACTGTCCTCACTCTCACTCCCATAACAAAAGGAAATAAGCATTTGGCTGCAGTCCAAATACAAAGTTCTTCCTATTCCAAGAATAGATATGGTACATCCCACCTTGCCAATACACCTTTACATCTAAGTTTAAACATGCCACATATGTCTCTACTTCACAAACATCTTAAAAACAAAGTTACTTATATGGAGAACTGGTCTCAAACGTACTTGGTCCAAGCACAATCCTTAATCATCTCCTCTAGGTCTATAGGGTGCCGGCACTTTGGGGTCATCCCTCTTCCCTTATGCATTCATAGAGTGCCCTACTCATCCGCCCTTTGGGGCCCATGAGTTCATGAAGGTGATCAAACTCCTAACCCATGGCCCTCAGATGATGATAGTTGTTACCTCACGACCCTATGGTCATGTGCAACTAGGGAATTAGGCAACTCCTACTTCCATCGGTCTTATCCCTACCTGACCCTAGGATAGACTTAGGATTCTATTATAGTACATGTCCAACTTATAACCTTACCCAAGCCTTCATCATCTCCCTCTGCATTCATGACCGACTTTCATCCCTTCACAGGGGTCACGACAACCTGCCTACCTTGGTCAGGCCCCATACCGGTTACCTACATGGTAACACATCCACATGCACTTAGAGATGGGTATCTATGGGTCTACAGGTTCATTCTCATGCCATGTACTTTTCACTTAGCTTCTCAAGATCCTATGAAACCTCTTTAGGTTACCTCAAAACCAACAAAACTGGTAAACACCCAACCAAGGGGTCCCTCTCCCAAGATAGGAGGAAACTACAACTCTTGATAACAAGTTCACAACCATCCTTAGGGTTTACATTCACATGAGCATGCCTAACCCAACAGCTACTAAAGCACAAGAAGACCACCTATTAAACCATGCCAGGTCATACTTGATCTCTTTCCTCAACATTAGATAACCTTAGTTGTGAGGGGGTCATCAAACATACCCTTAACTTAAGGGGGTTTCTTTTTCCGCTATACATGCTCGAAACTATAGAGACTCAAATCTCATCATGAGCATCAGGTACACTGCTTCCCCTCTTAGGCCTAGGAACCCTAGATTCTCCTTTGGGTATCCAACTGCATGCTCAATCTCTTAACCACAAATCAAGCATGTCCAAGGTATGTCATGTACTACTTCCATGGTCCTTTTATTTAAGCACCACCTTAGAGTTGAGTCCTCCTCAAGGACAACCAACTAGGTATAAATCCTCACAACTGGTTACTTAAACCTCCTCAAGGTCTAAGGCACTCTTCTTCCTATCTCATAAGGTAAACTCCTATACCACAGGAACATAGGTGCCAGGAGTCTCATCCCCTCTCTAGGGTTTGGTTCTTCTCATGGAAACCAAGACATCCTCATCCTCCATGGGTCAAGCATACAACAACCGCTATCATCCACTTAGGTCACATCATTCTCGACTCCCCACTATTCCTCACATCTCAAGGTTTTAGGTTTCTAACCTTCTTACTTGGTTCCTTCTTACTCTCTCTCTAAAGCTAAGTCCACATCCAGGCATACTACTAGACGTCATCTCTCCACGAAAGATCAAGCTCACAGGCATACCTCTACGTGGGGAAGTCTATACTTAAGCTTATGTTTACTCATGATTATCCATAGCCCCTTATGCTTATCTCATAAGCCATCCATCTTGTCCTTTTGGCCTCAGCTTTAACTTACTTCCCATACTATTGAAGCACTCTAGGTGCATGCTATCCCCTACTTGCATAAGTCCATAGGGTTTCTATAGGTTCTTCACTAACCTCATCAATGAAGGAGCTATCCTTCGCTCCAACATGCACGACCCTTCTCCGGGTTGGGTTTCCCAAGGTACTTAGTTATCAACTTCTCATGGCTCATAAGGCATCCCAGGCACGTCTATCCAAACACCTGGTCTACCATGACATCTAACTCATCATGTTATCTCTCTCTCTAACCTTCTCTTAGGGTTAGGGTTAACATCTCCTCAAAGGATGTGCTAGGTCGCTACTTTTAGTGGAGATCTCTACCTCCAAGACTAACTCTCTTTACTTATCCTCTTGACAAGAAGGTCTAGCCTCAAATCTTTCCTGAGGACAATGACAACTCATGTCATACAACCTAAGCATGTATCTATTCTTTAGTTTGTGCTTAATCTATTAAGCTTATGTCCATGACATCTTATTTACATGCTTTTCATTAATTTGGTGGAGGATTCCTTAATCCTTATCAACCTTACCCATACCTCAAGAGGGTGAGGAGAAGAGAGAGAAACCCTAATCCTTAAGGTCCTTATCAGAAGTTAAGTTGAGAAGGGATGAACAAGATGAGAGAGTCCTAAAGGTATCTTATTTTGAGTCATATCCTAAGACATCGGCCAGGCAGTCACACAATCCGGGAGTCCTCGTATTCTGACTAGCGGTGCGGAGGAAAATATTGCCAGCCCCCAGAAGTGATCCTTTTCTAGACACCTCAATCTTTTGGACACTCCTCTAATAACTCCCTTGGTTATATGGAATTTGTAAAATTTAATAATTATTAATGATTAGATGAGGAACCTATGCTCTAATACCAATTGTAACGACCCCGCCTCCCGGTAACCCCCAATTAAGGGAGACCGAAAGGTCGGTTCTGTTATCCAATTAACAAGATCAAAGGTTCAACAAATAATCAATAATAATTATGAAATTGTACTAACTAACTGGAATTTGGTATAAAATTAAAACTTTACTTACCTTGGAAAACTTTGGAAATCTATCTATCTAGAGCTTGAATTATTCTATCTAATCCTCCTTGCACTTTATTTCTTATTTCCACAATGTGTCACTTTACTATTTGTTCTTTCAATTGTTGTTCCTAAAACGCCGACAAATAGAACGTCGGTCAATATATCGAAATATACTGGTATGTGGGAATGACCAAAAGTTTGCACATAAGGATAACAATCTAATTATCACAATCAAGTTAATTAACAAGCCAATTTACACTTTTCAGTATGACATTCTCCACCGCTTTTGCCCTAACCCTGGCATACCCACCTTAGGGTTCCCTTTGCCAATGACTTAAGGCCACCTTCTCAATCCCGAGCTTAGTGCCTGGGGGTCACCACTCATGGTGCCCACTAGTCATGTAATTTCATAGGCCACCTTCTCATTATCGAGCTTGGTGCCTGGGGTCACCACTCAAGGTGTCCATTGGTCTACCCATCTGGGTCTGACCTTTGGCATCATCCATCAGGGTGGCATGTAGATGCGAGAATACATACTTCTATTTTTAATGTGATAATCATAGTGACTTTATGATTTGCAAGTATGAACATCCAAACAGATAATTTGCATTCAATGCGATTAACCATCTGGAAAATCCTTGGGAAACTAAGGCGGTTATTAATAATTAACCACATACATGTACATGCAGATTTGAGACAGAATATTCCAATCAATTAAGACATCCAATCAAGCAAGTACAACAATCCTGAAAAAGGCATCCAATATATATCTATCATGAATCATGGTATTCAAATCGAATAGGCCTAATCGTCCTAGGGTTACTAGCCCCTTTTAGGGATTTCTTTATAATTATGGTTTCCATTTATCTTTTACTATTTAAAACCCAAATTATCTCAACATATAATCCTCAGTTTCAAATTTAAGGCATAATTAACCATTATATAAGTCCATTAAGCCTCTTTTCATTAAAGCTACCCTTTTTATCCTCTTTAACCCATGACAAAAGTCATTATGCTCGATTATCTTCAATTCATAGTTCATTAGGGTCCAATTCACATATGAACTCGGTTTGTCATTAATTCCACCTTTTATCCCCTAGGAAGCCCTAATCTCCACATTAAGGGTATTTAACCACACATAGGAACTTTAATGCTCGAAATAGCTTATAACCATGAAAACTCAGTTCTATAATTATATTTTCGGATTTAACCCATTAAAACTCATATTTTCCCAATTTAGGGTTTCTAAAAATATTCATGTGCATAAAACCCTAAAACAAGCATGAAACTACCCATCTCCCAATTAACTCTCCTTTTTTATTCTTAATAGGTTAATACTTATCAGAATTAGGGTTTCAAACCAAATTAACCCAAAAAGAGTCATTAAATCTGAGTTCCATATCAAATTAGGGTTTTACCATAATTTAATACATCAAAGGTGATAACTTGGTGTCCTTTTTAAATTGCAAGCAATATCAGGTTCCAATTATATTTTTATTGGATTTTTCACGTTTTTCTGATCAACTTTCATGTATAGATCACCCTCATCCGATATTTCTATACTTAGATACGTATTTTACAAGATAACTCTTTTTCCGACCAATCAGAAGTGAACACGTGAATTTATTGAATTAAATAGCAAACCGGAGGGTAACACACTTGTTAATCAAGGAGGGATTGCTAAATTACCATAAGGGATAGTCCCTTTCAACAGGGACGTGAGGACAGGGGTGTAATTCCCCTCTCAATCATCTTCAACCCGCGGACTATCCTTCTCGCGAGCCGCCGGTCAACCCGACAGTTGACTTGGCGTGCTGCTGCTTCTCCGTGCAATCCAAGGCTGCTGGGAGCTCCGCCACATCCTCCCAAACTCGATCTACCTCTCGATTGTGCCTACTACTCCTCTCTAGCACTCAGCCGGCACCGCGCAACCTCGGCTGAAGCAGGTCCTTGGCGGGGGTCAGGGTCAGGTCAAAAACCTCAATTGAAGGTGTGAGAACAACACTTGCACTCCACCACAGAGATCAAGCCTACAAAAAGGGGCACAGGCTCCCTCCTTAACCCTCCCCTATATATAGGGTCGAGGTCAGGCTTGCAAGAAAAGGACATTTCCTCTATTGGCGACCAATCCTAGTCGAACCAGGGAGGAATCCCTGCGGTTTCGTCTCCTTAATGCAATGGGAAACATTGCAAGTTTGCATATTCCCTGGATTACAAGGAAAGTTCCTCTGTATTTCATAGAGTCCCAGTCCCAGTGGGACTTAGACGATGACCAATCTTTGTTGGATTAAGATCCAACGGTATGTGTTTCCGCGCTTAAACAAAAAGGAAAAACCTTTCCCAAATTCTGAATAAATCCAATTTTAGCAATTTTCTTAGGAAATTCATATCTCTCAAACCCTTGCTCCTTCTTAACTCAAATTTTAAGGGAAGGTTTGCCTTGGCATTATCTAGTTTTGCACGAAGTTTGGGAAACAACTTGCAATGTATGAGAAGGTTTCCTTCTCTCCCAAGTTACCTTATCCAATTAATCAAAATTAATTAGTATTCCTCTTCCTTTTGCTATTATCTTGTTATTTTGGGTCCCTTGGACCTCAAGACAACCTAAGGGCACGAACTCCCATATTGGGGAAAATATATTTGCCATTAACTTCTCTTAATTGTCAATTACTCATATTTCCCTAATTTGTTTCATTAAATTATTCCTTTTTGAGGATTCCTCTTTATCTCTCTTATTGTTTCTCTCATTGGCATTCCTTTTATTATTAGGAATCCTTTGGATACGAAAATCCACCAAGGATAACTCAATTGTACCTCTTTTAACTTATTTTCCACATTTTATCATTATTTTCATTTTCTTTCTTAATAAAGAAATATCTAATTGATCTTTTCTTTTCTTATTGCTTTATCTTTGCAATTTTGGACTCCTTGGGACCCAAGGAACCCAAGAGGTACGAAATCCAACTTTGGATTATACTCTTTTGCCTTCTAGAGGTTTCCACAACTTTCATTTCTCAAAAACTCAATTATTCATTTATTAATTGAATTTCCTCGTTATTGGGCCCAATAGCCAATAAAGCCCACATCACAATCATCAAGGCCATTATAAACGAAATCCATTTATTTCCAATCACTTGTCCAATTATCTTTAATGTGAGAAATTACATTTCTCACCAAAGGAACCCAAAAATTGGGGTTGTAACAGTTTTGCAACCGAAGGTTGGATTTGAGCGGTACGACTCACTTCCTCAGGGCATAATAATATGTAATCCAGCCGAATAGTATTTACTGCTTAAGTCAAAACACGAAACATTGGTTGAGGCCTTGCTTTATGTAGATAACCCTGTTATATCTTGCAGTTGCTTATATGTTCCTCATGATATGTGGTAAGACGTCATAAATCGTATCTTGTTAATCATGTTTCATAAAGAAATACTCTGGTATATGCCTTCTGTATAGCCTGGTAAGCTTGATGGTATGAATAGTCTTGTTATATAAATTGCTCTTGTTATACCTCTTATCAGTTATCTACTTCTGTCGCTTTATCTTTCTAAGGTTTTGTAGTTTCAGCGATGAGTTATGTTTCTCACTGGGACTGCGTGTCTCACCCTTCTGGTTTATAACCTTTTTAGGTGTTTGAGCTAGACGTGGTGGTGGTCGCGGAGTTGCGGCCGAGCAGCAAGACGAGCAGTAGAAGGCAAGCGATGGATATGATGTTGTTTTGGTTGTTTTGTAGTAGAGTCTTAGATTCATCCCTGTACTCTCTGGTCCTTGGGAGCGTTTTGACATTGTTTCACGATGTATATCTGTTGATGATGTTTTGTATATCCTATTGTTGGCCGGATGTGGGCATTTATGTACATATAAATAGGTGATGAACTCATGTGATAGCTTGACAACTGATCTCCTAAGATGTGGACACGTACCAAGATCTTGTACATGTTTATATAATTTGTTTCCTTACATGATGAGGACTTAAATGTAATAGTTTTCTCAGTTTATTTGCTTTCCACAATCGGATTTAACCCGTATTTTCGTTAATCTATGGTTATGGTGATTTCTGCACGTTTTCATGTAACACCTCGCTGTCTGTGTGATAGTGGGATGTGTTTGAAAAACACTAGAGGGGGGGTGAATAGAGTTTTTAAATAATTTTAACAATTTATTGAAGTCAAACAACCACAATTGAAAATTGGAAGAAGGAGACAGGTGTTTAGAGTGGTTCCAACTTTAGCAAATACTAAAGTTGTCAGTCCACTACCCGGTTGCTTACCCAACCGGGATTTTGAAAGTATTTATTTTATTACCTTCTCAAGGATTTATACAAAATACAATACTTTCCTTTACACCCTTTGAACAGCCTTCACTTGAAGTAGGTGCACCAACCTTGATGTAGCCTTCTTGAAGTAACTCCAAGCTCCCCCTTGAAGTAGCCTTCCTCTCTAGAAGTAACCTCCCGTTGCACCAGCCTTCTGAAGTAGCTCAAAGTCACCTTCTTCACCAAGAAGATCTACACCCTCTCCAATCAGCAGCCTCCAACCTAGGAGTAGCAAGGAGAGTACAAACGATAATAGAGAACAAGAAAGGAAAAAAGGAAATTACAACTTATCCTTTGTAGCCCAAGGCTTGATTTGCCTAGATCAAGCATATAGATCTCCTAACCAAATGTATGGACTTGTGATTGCAGTGGGTAGGAGATACTAGACTATAGGACACGAATTTTGAGCTAAGGAATGAAATGGCCAATTGTCACAATGCTCAAATTGCTCACAAACAGATTGCTCAAAGTATGCTCAAGGATTTCTCAAGTGTAACAAGTGTGTTTGAGTGTCCTATGGCTTGTCCTATTTATAGGAATGGCCTAAGGATGCTTAAGGACGTTCTAGAAAACTTCTAGGGGTTTCTAAGTGCTTAACTAGCCATTAGGTACAAGTTTGTTGCTTTAACAACGGCTAATTAATTAATTCTGCAGTTGCTGTCAGAGACCATCTCGGTCGAGGAATGGTCGACCGAGACACCTACTTGGTCGAACTTTTGTCGACCGACAGGCTCTCTGGAATAAGTGATTTGCAACGTCTATCTCCAACTTCCAACTACCTTGTCAGTTGTGTCTAACAGCTACTTTGGATCTTTCTCGGTCGAGAAGATTGTCGACCGAGAGTGTCTCGGTCGAGGAGTTTGTCGGCCGAGATTGATCCTGTTTCAATGTTTCAATTTAGGCACTAATTATATGTATGAGTGTGCAAATGTGATCCTATTTGAAGGGAATGACTTATCTAAATGTGGTTTTTAGCTAGGGAGAATCTAACGCTTGATTTACATGCAATCTAAGTACTTGTACATTATATATTTGTACAAGTTTTTACAAAGTGATTACATTGCATGAAAACATAAACATGTAAGCATATGGATTTCCCTAGTTGCTTTGTCATCCACCTTAATCCTGCACACTCAGGTAGCTCGTTAGATCAATAAGAATGAAATGTTTGTCATAATCAAAATAAAGGGATTTATAGATGTCCATTTAGCCAACAATCTCCCCCTTTTTGAAGATGACAAACATTTCCAAAATATAAATGAAAGAAATATAAAACATATGAGTTTCATACCTGAAGATTACCTTTTGTGGCCATTCTTGTTTTGCAAGTAAGTGCTTGGCTTTTTCATTTTGAAACGCAGTTATTATAGTTTTGATCTTTATTTTATTTTTATATTTTCTTCTCCCCCTTTGTCATTTCAAAAAGATATCCATGTTGAATATTTGATATTACTTCTCCCCCTTAATTTTATACTATGCTCCCCTTTAGATAGATATCCCAAGGTATAAGTGCTTTGCAATAGATGTCAATTTAGCCATTACTTTAACTTTTAGGTATTTGTAAAGATTTTCATCCTTTTTGATTTATTATTATTTATTACTCCCCTTATTTTGTATGCTCAACAATAGTCTTATAATCCAAATTCAAATGGTGCCAAAAAGATATCCATTATAAAGATAACCAATTTCATTACAAGCATGAAAAGATAGCCAAAACATGTAAAGATAACCCATTTATTACAATTTTGCAAAGATTTCATTATAGCTAATACAACTCCAAATCTCACTGGAAAGACTTAAGAATTACATCAACATCAGGGTCTTTCCCACGAAAAGGCTCAGCTCCATAATACTGGACCAAAGTTTGCCACTCCAGAGCACCTGTCTTGGTTGTGGCATATGCCTCCAAGAAGGTTGGAACACGATCAAATCGGAAATGAGCAGCAATATCTTGTAGTTGTATTGATGAAAACTGAGTATGCGTGAGATCTGTAGATGGTGGAGGTGGAGGTTGATAGTAGTTGTAAGATGGGTTATATGGATTGAGCATGCCAGGATTTAAAGAATAAGGATATTCATCAGGTTGGTTTGGAGAAAGAGTTTGCATTCTTTGGTTTAGATAAGTCATGGCATGATGGTTATAATCTAGTTGTTTACTAAGATGATATTGTGACCCAACAACATAGGTTAGAGTGTTTTGGATGGGATCATAGGGTAGGCTGGTAGGAGGAGGTGGAGGTGGTATATCTTTGGTAGATGTCTCTCCTTCTACCCTAGCCCTCTTATGACCGAAATCAATTCCCATTTTTTCTACAGTATTCTTACTTATTTTTTGTGGTCTACGCTCCCATGTATATCCCATATCCTCAATTTGGGTCTTAAGAAAATGTTGAGTAATTTGGCATACAAGATCAGCATATGGAGGATTGCCAAAAAACTCAAGCATGTTTTTAAGAATGATGCGGATAAAATTTGTGGGAATACGTTGGATAATGGCATATATTAGACACATACAAAAAATAGGAACTTCAGACTTATTTGCTCTAGGATGTATGTTTGTTGAAACAATAAGGTTTATAATCCTAGCAGCTGGTTTGAGATTGATAGCATAGTATGTGCCCCAATCTTCGTGACAGGTTGTATTGGATTGAAAAATGGTCCTTTTGATGTCACTAAGACTAACGGTATGGTTATCTTGGGAAAATTGATTAAGTGGGTTTCCAGAGGTAAGGTCAAGGGTGTCTTGATATTCATCTATGTCAATATTTAGCATGTCAAGAATATCCCCTTCAGTAAATTGAAAGCTATGCCCATTGACCATAGTATAGAAGAAGATGGTTTCATTTTCAGAGTGGGAGATGAGGTTAGCATAGAATTCATTCACTACCTTGATGGAATAGGAAGGGAAAGAAGGGTTGATGAATTCTTTTAACTTTTGCACCTCGAAAAGGTCTTCCGAGTCGACGATGTTGAGGAAGTCCATAACTTCAACTGGTCATCATGGGAGAGGAGCTTTAAAGGAGAGCTGTAGATAGAGATCACCAACATCTCCGTCGACGAAGGCAATGTCGTTGATGATCGTCAATGGTGGAGTAGCCTCCCTGTGTTTCCTGCCAGCGACCTTCTTCTTTCCACGAGCAGAGGATGATGCCATTGCATTGCTTGAAGGTGGAGAAGAAGCAATGAAGTCTTGGGAATGAGGATGCTAAAGATTTGCACAAGAATTCACTAGAGAGAGCCTATGGAAACAAGAATATGAAAGTGTGAAGAAGTGACCCGTTTTTGGTCCTTTTATAGCAATCCAGTGACCGGATTGGTCGACAATTTGTCGACCGGATCGGTCGACGAGCATCCACAACGTTCATATTCCAGACGCGCCACTTCGGCCATCCAACGGTCGACTTGCAACGGTAGGCCGTTAACGGTAACGATCGGATTGCAACGGTCATATCCCAACGGCTCTTTCTCGGTCGAGCAATTGTCGACCGACACTGTCTCGGTCGAACAATTGTCGACCAGAAGTGTGTCCGATGTTAGTTCTGTCTAGATTCTGTCGGTCGAGAGAGGTGGGCAGACCGAGAGGTTTTCGGTCGAAGATTCGTCGACCGACAGACTTACTGGGTACGAAATTTTTTTTTTTAAAGCTGATTTTTAATGCAAATGATAGACTGATTTTGTAGAGCACATATATATATATATATTTAAGGGAGTAATTTTATGATTGACAATATTGGGATAATTTTGTGATCATAAATTGATTTTGCTTTTAATCACAATAAAATGATATTCAAATAGTTATTGTGTCAAACTTATTTTAGGTCGATTTTGACTACGACCATAACGCCCCTTGGTCAAATTTCATTTTAACCAAGAGGCAGATTTGCAGATTTTTCAAATTGAACATTATGAAGTATAATATCTGCATAAGTTTTGATTAAGTATCAAGTTGAAGCATAATACTGAATATGAAAACATTTGTCCTTTTCTTAAAATATAGGCTTTGCTGTAGTAATATGAATATCAAATTTCACGTTGTTTAGTATCCTCATAAGATTATTTGCTAAAGGCACACTAAATATCTCAAGTCTTTTAAAGATACTAATTGAGAGATTTTATCTTATGTGTTGCAAGCATAATATATTACCAATAGAGCATTTGCTTGCCTATATATATATATCATTACGGATCCATGCAGACAATTATCTATCCAAGCTAATCACAGTACCAAATGGTGAAAGCATATCCATGATGTAATAACAGAACAATAACAGTAAATAATCACATGATTTCTATATGGATAGACCAGAAAATAAGGGAATCATGTGAATAATGATAGAAATTTTCTTTTCTTTAAACTAAGAATAATTTCAGTTAAATCTTAAATCATTTAGGGAATAAACTAATATTAATTTAAATTTGTAGGGATGATTTCCAAAATAAATATCCAATCATTAGTCATGAATAGATAGCAATTTGTATCAAAGAATTCAGCAATTTTGCAACAGACTGGAAATCAGTGACATGCTCGGTCGATAATTTCTCGACCGACAGTATCTCGGTCGACAGTCTCTCGACCGACAATATTCCTGAAACTGTTAATTGCTTCCAAATAAAACATAACTATGCAAGTTAAATATTTAGATACTTAAATTTATTTGTTATCCCATTATGTTGAGTTGAGATAGACGTAGAATTATGCAACTAAGGTTTTTGGTCATATCTCAACTTAATTGCATTTATTTAGTTTGGAGGTCTTGGAACCCAAACTAACTCGACATCTTTTCTCTTATAAGGACATGAAAAGAAATAATGACCAAGGCGCAAACAATAATGACAGCATATCGAGTCAACCTCATATCTTTTTCTATGGTTGTGTTCAGTGTTGTTCTTGGGTGATGATGTTCCTTTAGGTACATATATAGATTGATGTGTTTGTGACTTTCTCCAACTAGGTTGTTGATAGGATTTCCCTTTAGGCTTGTAACCTAGTCCTCTTCTCCCGATTTGATGATAGGGATTGTCTAAGATTTTATCAAGAATGCCATTATTATTCAAATTACTAACTTTTTGTTGTAATTTGGCAATATCTTCCATTCTCTTCTTGATATCTAGTTTTGCTTGATCTAGATTAGATGACAATAAATTTCTTTCTTTGACAATAGAATCATAATCTAGATGGTTGCATAAAATGGGTTGTTTTTTAAGATCATTCACTTGACTTTGCAAATTATTCTTCTCTAAAGAAAGTAGATTACAATTTGCCTCTATAGATTTTATCTCAATATCATGATCTTCAATGATCTTTTTAAGATCTTCGTTTTCAGATGTAATAGCAAGAAGCTTAGCATGTAATTCATCATTTGCTTTATTAGATTTCTTTAATTTCTTCTTGCATTCAACATATTTAATATGTGTTTCTTCAAGGCTAGCAACTAGTTCTTCTTTAGATAAATAAAAAAGACTTACCTCTTCTTCTTCTTCCTCGCTAGTTGTAGCAATGAGACAATCTTTGTTCTCATCTTCCTTCTTTGATCTCCACGAGCATCTAGTTGTTGTGTGGCTTGTTCCTAAGCACCAGTTGCAACATGTTGTAGTTTTGTCCAAACAACACCTTTTGTTGTGATTGTAATCACCATTACCCTCCATTCTTCAAGACCTGGTTAGGGTTCCTTGAAGCCTGCTCTGATACCAATTGAAAAACACTAGAGGGGGGGTGAATAGAGTTTTTAAATAATTTTAACAATTTATTGAACTCAAACAACCACAATTGAAAATTGGAAGAAGGAGACAGGTGTTTAGAGTGGTTCAACTTTAGCAAATACTAAAGTTGTCAGTCCACTACCCGGTTGCTTACCCAACCGGGATTTTGAAAGTATTTATTTTATTACCTTCTCAAGGATTTATACAAAATACAATACTTTCCCTTACACCCTTTGAACAGCCTTCACTTGAAGTAGGTGCACCAACCTTGAGGTAGCCTTCTTGAAGTAACTCCAAGCTCCCCCTTGAAGTAGCCTTCCTCTCTAGAAGTAACCTCCCGTTGCACCAGCCTTCTGAAGTAGCTCAAAGTCACCTTCTTCACCAAGAAGATCTCCACCCTCTCCAATCAGTAGCCTCCAACCTAGGAGTAGCAAGGAGAGTACAAACGGTAATAGAGAACAAGAAAGGAAAAAAGGAAATTACAACTTATCCTTTGTAGCCCAAGGCTTGATTTGCCTAGATCAAGCGTATAGATCTCCTAACCAAATGTATGGACTTGTGATTGCAGTGGGTAGGAGATACTAGCCTATAGGACATGAATTTTGAGCTAAGGAATGAAATGGCCAATTGTCACAATGCTCAAATTGCTCACAAACAGATTGCTCAAAGTATGCTCAAGGATTTCTCAAGTGTAACAAGTGTGTTTGAGTGTCCTATGGCTTGTCCTATTTATAGGAATGTCCTAAGGATGCTTAAGGACATTCTAGACAACTTCTAGGGGTTTCTAAGTGCTTAACTAGCCGTTAGGTACAAGTTTGTTGCTTTAACAACGACTAATTAATTAATTCTGCAGTTGCTGTCAGAAACCATCTCGGTCGAGGAATGGTCGACCGAGACACCTACTCGGTCAAACTTTTGTCGACCGACAAGCTCTCTGGAACAAGTGATTTGCAACGTCTATCTCCAACTGCCAACTACCTTGTCAGTTGTGTCTAACGGCTACTTTGGATCTTTCTCGGTCGAGAAGATTGTCGACCGAGAGTGTCTCGGTCGAGGAGTTTGTCGACCGAGATTGATCCTATTTCAATGTTTCAATTTAGGCACTAATTATATGTATGAGTGTGCAAATGTGATCCTATTTGAAGGGAATGACTTCTCTAAATGTGGTGTTTAGCTAGGGAGAATCTAACGCTTGATTTACATGCAATCTAAGTACTTGTACATTATATATTTGTACAAGTTTTTACAAAGCGATTACATTGCATGAAAACATAAACATGTAAGCATATGGATTTCCCAAGTTGCTTTGTCATCCACCTTAATCCTGCACACTCAGGTAGCTCATTAGATCAATAAGAATGAAATGTTTGTCATAATCAAAATAAAGGGATTTATAGATGTCCATTTAGCCAACAGTGTTGCCACAAGTTTATGTATCAGAGCCCTAGGTTCGCTGAGTCTACAGGGATTCAGGACTAGGTTGTGTCTATTCTTGTGAGTTTTCCAGATTTTCTCACAATCATCTTTTGCCCTCAGCGGAAGAAAAGCCAAGATGTCTAGAAACCATGAAGAACATGCTACTGAGAATAGCGATGTTGCATCAGTGGATGGAGCTATAAGGCAGGCACATGAGGATCAGGTGCCTGAGGTCCCCCAACCTGACCCAGCCATTCTTGAACACCCTGCCTATCAATAGCTTATGGGGCAGATGATGGCTACGATGAATCTCATGGTAGAGAGATTGCCAGTGCCTCTGCCGAGAGCACATGCTCCCCATGGTGAAACATCGGGTATTGGGAATACCTTTGAGCGGCTTTGCCGAGTTGGAGCTTCAGATTATTCTAGAACGACTGATCCAACGAATGTAGATCTGTGGCTGACAAGTCTTGAGAAGGATTTCCGAATCCTCGACATCCCCGAAGAAGACAAAGTAAAGCACATTGTCTACCTTCTGAAGGGTAGTTCTGGTCACTGGTGGACCATCGAGGAAGAGAAGCGACCTGGTGAGGTGATCGGTTGGGAGGTTTTCCGACACGAGTTCGTTAGCAGATACTTCCCGAAGACATATCTGGATGAGACGATCGGTCAGTTTGAGAGCCTGCGACAAGGAATGATGAACATCACCGAGTACGAGGCCAAGTTCATGGACCTGTTGAGGTTTTTCCCTCACATGGCTGCAACAGATGAAGAGTGGGTCAGACACTTTAGGAAAGGTCTGAGTGTTGAGTTGACAACACCTGGTTCTGTGTTGGAGAACCGAGAGCGGTTTGCTACATTTATGGAGTTTGTCCGGAGGATTGAACGATCAATAAAGGAGAAAAGAGAATCCATGTCTAAGAAGCGCCCTGCTCAGTTTCAGGGACAACGGTTTGGTGGCTTCAAGAAGCCAAGGTTTGCAGCACCGTCAGTAATGAGAGGTTCCAGTGCACCATCGCAATGGTCTCTGAGTAAGGGAAGAGGTTATGTTTCTTCACCGTCAAAGGCACACAGTACATCTTCAGTGGCAGTGACAGGGCCATCTAGGCCACAGTTTGAAGTTAAGACATGTTATATCTGTGGTCATACGGGGCATTTCATGTCAAACTACCCAAGTAGGGATGTTGAAGTGACGCAGCAGCCGAGGTAGAATCATCAAAGGTCAGATAGACAGTAGCCCAGTGATAATAGAGGGCGAGGACATGGTCAAGTGTCGCAAGCGGGATCGTCTGCTCAAGGAAGCAGAGGACGTGGATTGCAAGCAACGACTCAATTCTATGCTATGAGTCAGCCAGAGGCAATAGTCAACCCACGAGTAGTGACAGGTCAGATGGAGTTATTTCATTCTGATATGTCTTCTTCTTGCTATACATCTGTTCTGGTTGACTCGGGTGCTACACACCCTTTAACACCTATAATATGCTTGAGAATTGTCGTTTACCTGTTAGTTGTAAGAAGGATAGCTTGTTGTTAGAAACCCCTCTTGGTGGTTCCTCGATGCTTCGAGAAGAGTGTCCATCTTGTGTCTTATCTTTTTTGGGACACAACATACAAATGGATCTTATACTACTTGATATGCATGGTTTCGATGTGATCCTTGGGATGGATACCTTAGAGAAGTATACGGTTGTTTTGGACTGTGGTTCCAAGCAGGTTGTGTTTGATGATGGTGGAGAAAAGTGGATCTTCAAAGGAGATAGGAAGATTCTTCCGACATGTCTGGTATCATCTATGGTGGCAGAGAAGTTGTTACGGCAAGGATGTGAGGCATTCTTAGCTCACGTTGTGGATACCGTTGTGGATGCTAAGGAGAAATGTCTGAGCCTGGAGGAAGTGTCGGTTATACGAGAGTTTGCGGATGTGTTTCCCGATGAGTTTCTCGGTGTTCCTCTGCCCCGAGAGATTGATTTTGATATCAATCTGGTTCCAGGAACACAACCAGTTGCACAGGCACTGTATACGATGGCTCCAGTAGAAATGGTAGAGCTTAAGAAGCAGTTGCAAGAGTTGTTGGAAAAAGGTTTCATCTGACCGAGTACGTCGCCTTGGGGGTGCTCCAGTGTTGTTCGTTAAGAAGAAGGACAGATCGATGCAGTTGTGTATAGATTATTGACAATTGAATAAGGTTACAATCAAGAACAAGTACCCATTGCCGATGATAGATGACCTGTTCGACAAGTTCCGTGGTGCTACAGTGTTTTCGAAGATCGATCTACGGTCTGGATATCATCAGTTGAGGATTAAGGCGGATGACATACCAAAGTCAGCTTTTAGGACGAGGTATGGTCATTTTGAGTTTGTGGTTATGCCGTTTGGGTTAACCAATGCACCTGTTGCTTTCATGGATTTGATGAACAGAGTGTTTCGTCCATTCCTAGATCAGTTTGTTGTAGTCTTTATAGATGACATCCTGATGTACAGTCGGGACAGGAAAGAGCATGAGTGACATCTTCGACTAACGTTGACTCTTCTTCGCCAACATCAACTGTACACCAAGTTCAGTAAGTGTGAGTTCTGGCTGGAAGAAGTAACTTTCTTGGGTCATGTGATATCTGCAGAAGGAGCAAAAGTGGACCCCAAGAAGGTGGAGACTGTTGCAGAATGGGAACAGCCAAAGACACCGATAGAAGTTCGCAGTTTTATGGGTTTAGCAGGATACTACCGAAGGTTTATCAAGGACTTCAGTACGATCGCGTTGCCGATGACAAAATTGACTAGAAAGGATGTACCTTTTGTCTGGGATGATTGTTGTCATCAAGCTTTCCAGAGTTTGAAGGAGAAGCTGACTAGTGCTCCAGTGTTAGTCCTGCCAGAGCCCGAGAAGGGCTATGTTGTTTTCTGTGATGCTTCCAAGAAAGGTTTAGGTTGTGTGCTGATGCAGGAAGATCATGTGGTTTCGTTTGCTTCACGACAGCTTATGAAACACGAGGAGAACTATCCGACTCATGATTTGGAGTTAGCAGCAGTGGTTCATGCGTTAATAGTTTGGAAACACTATCTTTACGGGGAAGAGTGTCAGATCTTTATGGATCATAAGAATCTGAAGTACATCTTTTCGCAGCATGAGTTGAACATGACGTCGTTGGATGGAGTTGATAAATGATTATGACTGCACCATCGAGTATCATCCTGGTAAGGCTAATGTGGTAGCTGATGCGCTTAGTCGAAAGTCTTTTTCTTTTTCTTCAAAGAAGGCACAATTGAGTTCCCTGGTATGCCATAGACGGGATATGCTTGTTTCCTTGCGGAAGATGAATGTACAGATGGAAGTTTCCTTGTTAGCTGGACTTTTAGCACAGATGTAAGTCAAGACTATGCTGAGACAACAGATCAAAGATGCACAAGAAATAGTGTTGGGTTTTAGGGGAGACAGAGAAGGCAGCAGAAACAAAAATTTTCTCTCCTACCCATACCGAGGAAACGCGTCAACGTCTATATAATAGGAAAGGATGGTTTGCGGAATCATACCTTGTCCCGAGGCTTTCTCGGCGACAATACCTCGCGCAATGCGCGGTCTTCAACTCCGGACTTCGAATGTGTCTGTGCAGCTCCTGGTCGCACCGGGACTGACAACTCCTACTCGAACCGGACTGTCGGATGATAGTTGTCCTCCTAAGCGGCAGTGTCCTCCCGCCTCTGTAGTAGTCCACACGGACCACCTGGAACTCCACACTCCTTGTCCCAAAAGGAAGTGGAAGAAGTCACACCCTCCTGTTGACGTACTAGTCGCCAACACACTCTCCTGCTACCAGTTGCAACTGCAGTTGTCCTTCCCTTGCTGCACCTCCCTTTTGCGGGAAGCACTTGCTCGGGATCTCTCACGGTTACCAAAACCAGAGAGAACGACAACTTGCAGAGCAACTGGTTGCACTGAGATGTACTGTGAGAAGCCCCCAATACCCCCTATATATATAGGAGAGTCATGGGACAAGGTTCTCCATCCTGGGCAATGTGGGACTAAAGCAGGAGTAGAAGGGTTTGAGAATTTTCCACAAAAAGCAACCGGTTCGCAACTTGAAATGATCGGTTCACCACTGAACCGATCGGTTCGGCCATTGAGCCGATCGGTTGGACCTGAGCCGATCGTTTGGGGCACTCCAACCGATCGGTTGGTGCCCTGAACCGATCGGTTCATGGTCCTAATCCGGCTCAAAAGACTTTCCTTGTTTCTTTCCAAATTTGTATCGAATACCAATATTATTCCCAATCGAATTGGGCAATTTGAAACCAAAGGAAAATTCTTGCCGACATGACTTTTCCCAACTGTGTGGTTGCACCAGTTGAGCCGATCGGTTCAACCCTTGAACCGGTCATTTCAACCTGGGCATGAGCCGATCGGCCTGGACACTCCAGCCGACTGGTTCAGCAACCTCAGCCGGCCGGTTCATCACATGAACCGATGGGTTGGGAGCACAGGTTGGGCAAAATCAGTCAATTGCGATTTCAATCAATCCGATACTCCAATCAATGCGTCCAACACCTTGAACCATATGATATTGAGCTATCGACTGATTGAGTGTTTAATTGAACTACTAAACTCCTTTAGTAATCAATCTAAACATTGCTTTGCGGACAAAACTCCTCTTCCAGGTTAAATCCTATGTGTGTGACCCTGCTGGTCCATTTCACGTTGGCAGTGAAAGTCCATAACACTTATGACTTCACAAGAAAAGAGCGGTGCCTAGTCATACATCAGTGCTACCCAAGTGAAAGTAGAAAGTTGGAGAACAACTTTCATCCTACAATCTGTGAATGGTGTTACAGCGAATGTATAATTCCTATGTCACTGATATCCCGAATGAACTCGAGGCATGGAACAATCATCCTGTCAACGTTCATTCACTTCCTTGATCTCAGAGTAGACTGGAAGAGATATGTATGACATCAATATCACATATTGATTCACATATGCATGCGCACGCCTATCTCAATCCTACTCATCAAGTGGCCTTGGATATCAAACTCCCTCAGGAGGGACAAATCCCATATCTATCACTCACCCCTCAAAAGCCCCATGTGTCAAAGCCACCCAATCATCACCTTTATAACAACCCATGTTTCAGGACTGCGTTTGATGATGTCAAAGTGTGCCCAACGACATGTGTTGAGTGTAGTGATTTCAGGTCTAAGAATCACACTCACCACCATCACTGTGAGTACTAACTGTGACTACCATCTCATGGTTCCATGTGTCAAACTCACGGTGGGTCTGTCCGGTACCTTGTTCTCTAACAAGTACCTATGTGTTTGGTTTGATATCTCTATATCATGACTAATGAGATTCTGTCATCAACCAACACCACAATCTAGTCTTGTGTGTCATTGCTGTCTATCTACCTTCCACAATGACATCCGACTAGGGACACAACAAGAATGTACAAACTCTTAGCATCCGTATGATCTCATCGTTCAGGTCCTCAACCTGAAAGCATACGTGATTGAGTACTATCATTCTCTAGACATTCAATCTGTTCTGTCACTATCTCATATGACTGAACTAGAAAGAATTGGAAACTTGCCTTTGATGTTTATCAAATCAATCTTAATGTATCCCACCAATCATCCCATGATTGGCTCTCAGGGCATACATACCAACAGACTCCCACTTGTACTGCGAGCCAATCACCCTTGAATCATATTCATAGTGATCTCTAAACATGTCCCACATGTTACTGTGCTCTTGTGCCATCATAGTGAGTAATGGCAACACCTTGCCAAAGTCAGTATAAATTGCATGTCTCTCATCTCTTCGCTGTACGTCACACGTATGAGATGGAGTTGCCGTAATATGCAATCTAGTATTCCATTGCTAACCTTTAGCCACATTGCATGATCAAGGATTCCAGACTTGTCATCAATGAGTGGAATATGAGTTCATCTCATGAACTTCCAGATCCATATAGTATCCACTGTTGTTCTCTAACACACGGATACTCGGCATTTCCCTTTTAAATGGTTTTCTTGGAACACATCCAATTATCAACAAACTTTCACTTTTATACATCCTATGTATATTTTGCGATTAATTTTATGTCCTTTCGGAAGTTCGCATCAATGTAACTCTTTACATTGAACTCTTCCTTATCTCCATAGAACTAGTACTTCCCAAGTACTTAACAAGTTCTTATGGTATTCCAGTAACCCTTACTGGAAGTAGACAGACATCCACTCGTCATGTCCTACATACGAGTTATCAGGATGAGCACATCATATTGCCATGTCCTACATACAAGATGATGAGTGCATTTTATTCTTGCCATGTCATACATGCAAGACAATGGGATGATTACATACATGATAGATCCATATCTATTCTTAGTGTTCCCATTCTTCATAAGAATTGGACACTTGGCCTTGGGATACTAACTCCATGTAACATGGACAAGTTTTCTCCCACTGAATCTGTGCATACTGAACAATTCAGTACAGATTGCCAATGTATGCTCTCTCTTTCCAGGTCAAGAGATTTTTGAGAACTATCTCTATAGATCTCTATCACATAGGAAACATCTCTATCTTCCTTAAAGATAATTTCCACATTCGGATTTCCAATCTAGAACATTTCCATTTCACATCAACATGTGGAATGTGAATACACTCCCACTAAATCACAGATCCCTTCTTTATCTTTGACATATCAGTCAAACCCTTTGACTATATCATCAAAATAAAGATCCAATTTTGAGTTGCTTGTACTCAATCAATCACATTGATTAGTCCATTGTAACTTATAGACTTCATTTGCATTAGTGGATTCCTAAACCTTATAGGATGTGTCACGTACACATCCTGGTTTTATTCCTCATAGGAATGCAGTTTTAGTGTCCATATGCCAAATGTCTTAGTCATTAAGTTGCAATCAACAACCATCATCCTTCTCAAAATGTTATCCTTGTGTCTTAACACTTAAGACTCATTTGCACTTATGGATATGATCCAATGAGTGCTACCATCAAGGTCATACCTTATGGTTCACATGGAAGTCATTTAGGATGTAATGGTTTTAAACCATAACTCAAGATTCGGTTCCTCATATTCATCTTGACAGTTGACTCATCACATGAACAACTCATCACATAGATAATTGAGGTGTATCTGTTAAAGATATAAGAACTCACAACCCTTGTGATTCTTAATTTCTTTTATTAGTGTGGGGTATTCTTTTATTAAGAAGAATTCAGTTATTTGATAATCATTCTCTAACTCCTCAGAGTATGATTCCTTCTTGATTCAGACATCACCATGCCTTAATCATGAGTTCACTATGATACACTATCATAATCACTCATAAGGATCTCAAACATTTGGTCCAAGTATTTCATTCATTGATCTCATCAAGAATTAATACTTTACCAAATTTGTACTTCATTTATGATAATCTTGAACACTTCAAGATATTCATATTCGTATTTCTATAAATACCATTTGAAGGATTAGCATTTATTCCAATAGGTATGTAAATACATCACATGTATTATGCCTAATAGGATAATCACTCTCCCACTACATTAGTGAAGATTGATTAATCATGTACAAGATATTCATGTCCCTTACTGGTTCTCTAACCAAAAGAGTCTAGTTTTATCCATCACATGGAAACTAGAAATGAATTTCTCATGATTAATGCTAATTAAATTGTTTGAGTTATCTATAACTTTTAGGTATCGTCTTATCTTATGCATATCAAATATCACAAGATAAATAATGCATTGCCATAAAGATCATATCTTTATAAATTGAAACATCTCTTTATTAATTGCCATCATTGTCATACAATATGCAAAAATAAAGTGTTTCTATCTATTGGCAAGTATGAAATAGCAGTTCATAACTGTATTACATGCCTTATTGGCTGAAAATAAACTAAAGTATTCCTATCACTAAAGGCAACACTTGCCCCAAGTAAGAATGCTTTACACTTTACATCTTGATATCATATATCTCAAAAAGTGTTACAAGTTTATTTACATGATACCTTTAAGTAGAGGCTTCAGTCGCCTCCTTCTTCTTTTGTTCTTCCAGGTAGAGAGGACAATTCCTTTTCCAATGTCCTGGCTTTTGACAATGGTGGCAATTTCCTTTCTTGGTCACGCCTCCCTTGGCCTTGAGAGCTGAAGATGGCTTGGACTCCTGGCTAGCTTCAGAACCTTTCTTAGCTTTGCCCTTGACCTTGCGCTTGGACTTGCCTTTCTTGCTCGTGATCACCATCACAGACTTAGGCTTGTCCTTCTTCATCTGTAACTCAGCTGTCCTCAACATGCCCAACAACTCTGACAGTGGCCTATCAAAGTTTTTCATGTTGTAGTTCATCACAAATTGACTGTAAGATTCTAGCAATGATTGTAGTATCACGTCAGTAGCCAACTCTTGGCTCAGTGGAAATCCCAATCTCTGCAGGTTCTCCACATACCCAATCATCTTGAGTGTGTGAGGACCAACTGGATCTCCTTCTGTCATGACACACTTGAACAACGCCCTAGAAACATTGTACCTCTCTTGCCGTGCCTGATCTTCATACATGTTCCTGAGATGCAGAATCATCTCTATGACACCCATGTTTTCTTGTTGCTTCTGCAACTCATGGTTCATTGAACATAGCATCAATCACTTTGCATCAATGGCATCATCAGAATGCTTCTTGTAAGCATCCCTTTCTGTCCTTGGTGCATTAGGAGCGGGTTCCTCTGGAATTGGAGTATCCAGGACATAGAGCTTACGCTCTTGAGTGAGAACAGTTCTCAATGTCCGATACCAGTCGTGGAAGTTCGTCCCATTTAGCTTGTCCTTGTCACGGACCGATCGCAAAGAAAAGTTGTTGTTGTTTGTTGCCATTTGAACTACAAAAAGGAAAATATGCAATTTAGTCCAAAACTCATTTTTGACTTATTTGATTGATTTGAAAGTTTGACGATATAATTAGGCCTTTAATTAATTATCGCTCCCACTATTTTGCTTCAAATTGATAGCCCTCACCATCAATTCGGAAGATTGCAGCGTACAACCTTCTAGTGGGCAAGATCCTGAAATCCTCTAAGACATGGACCAGCTAGGGCTGTCACCCACAACATAGATATCTCAGGTAGGCAACTTTTGCCAATTGCATCATATGCAACTCTTGATAAGATGTCATATACAACTCCTTGCAATGATCATCTCCATGCCTCAAGGTACTAGATCCCATCTAGATCACCTTGTTAAGTCCGACCCAAAGCAAACACGATGAACATGCACCCTGCTAGGGAAGACCCACACATTCATCCTTCACGCTTCCACGAGGTAAACGGCACACCACGCTAGGGTGTGCCCACACTTGGTCGAACAAGCTTTTCACGTGTGTCGCATTTGGAAGGCATCTAAAACTTAATATTTTAATGAGGGATTTGGTTTTTATATACATATACATATTCAATCACCACAATACATAGTATGTATCATATACATGCTATATCCCACAGAAAACATGCACAAAATGATAAAAGCGATGATTATGGCCATCCTAATGTGATTCCTCGAGCCAAGAGGAATCATGGTCATCTAGGTCTACATCACATGCAACCTGTACAAGATGAACTTTGTGCCTTGCCATCCGAGTTGATCAACTCATCACATGAATGATCTGTACTCTCCAGCCGGTCGTCTGGGTGCCACCAGCCGATCGGTTGGCTCCTCCAACCGATCAGTTCACCTGGTCGTCGTGCACCTCGTCATGTCCGCCACCCTCTCGTCTCGCTCCTCGAATCGGTCATCAACCGATCGGTTCACTCCTTGAACCGACCATCTGGAACGTCAACCGATCGGCTCACTCCTTGAACCGATCGTTTCAGCTGTCGTCTTGATGTCCGCCGGTCTTTGACATAACAGGAAATAACAATCTATCCTATTTATTACATTGCTTCAAAAAGGGAAACCCCGAGTTACATTCGGGGGGAGCAAAGGTAGGAAAGAATCTCGAATTATTTCGAGTTACATCAGGAATAAGAGAGGGAAGATCGGTGCGCAGACCGAGATGCAAGCAACCACACACAGATAGGGGTTTATAGGCCATAATCATGCTACACACATCCACCACAAAACTCGTTTAAGAGCGACGCGTATCAAGTGCATTAATAATACATATCATATATGTAATTTGGGATTTGTGGATTTAGGATTGGACATGCATAAAGCCAATATTATTTGCATCGCATGCAATAAATAAAGGCGACAAACCAAAATCGATCATATCGATATTCCTAAAATATAGTGCAGTTGACCTGGCTCTGATACCACTGTTGGGTTTTAGGGGAGACAGAGAAGGCAGCGGAAACAAAAATTTTCTCCCCAACCCATACCGAGGAAACGCATCAACATCTATATAATAGGAAAGGATGGTTTGCAGAATCATACCTTGTCCCGAGGCTTGCTCGGCGACAATACCTCGCGCAATGCGCGGTCTTCAACTCCGGACTTCGACGGTGTTTGTGCAGCTCCTGGTCGCACCGGGACTGACAACTCCTACTCGAACCGGACTGTCGGATGACAGTTGTCCTCCTAAGCAGCAGTGTCCTCCCGCCTCTGTAGTAGTCCACACGGACCACCTGGAACTCCACACTCCTTGTCCCACAAGGAAGTGGAAGGAGTCGCACCCTCCTGTTGACGTACTAGTCGCCAACACACTCTCCTGCTACCAGTTGCAACTGCAGTTGTCCTTCCCTTGCTGCACCTCCCTTTTGCGGGAAGCACTTGCTCAGGATCTCTCACGGTTACCAAAACCAGAGAGAACGACAACTTGCAGAGCAACTGGTTGCACTGAGCTGTACTGAGAGAAGCCCCCAATACCCCCTATATATATAGGAGAGTCATGGGACAGGGTTCTCCATCTCAGGCAATGTGGGACTAAAGCAGGAGTAGAAGGGTTCGAGAATTTTCCACAAAAAGCAACCGGTTCGCAACTTGAAATGATCGGTTCACCACTGAACCGATCGGTTCGGCCATTGAGCCGATCGGTTGGACCTGAGCCGATCATTTGGGGCACTCCAACCGATCGGTTGGTGCCCTGAACCGATCGGTTCATGGTCCTAATCCGGCTCAAAAGACTTTCCTTGTTTCTTTCCAAATTGGTATCAAATACCAATATTATTCCCAATCGAATTGGGCAATTTGAAACCAAAGGAAAATTCTTACCGACATGACTTTTCCCAACTGTGTGGTTGCACCAGTTGAGCCGATCGGTTCAACCCTTGAACCGGTCGTTTCAACCTGGACATGAGCCGATCGGCCTGGACACTCCAGCCGACCGGTTCAGCAACCTCAGTCGACCGGTTCATCACATGAACCGATCGGTTGGGAGCACAGGTTGGGCAAAATCAGTCAATTGAGATTTCAATCAATCCGATACTCCAATCAATGCGTCCAACACCTTGAACCATACGATATTGAGCTATCGACTGATTGAGTGTTTAATTGAACTACTAAACTCCTTTAGTAATCAATCTAAACATTGTTTTGTGGACAAAACTCCTCTTCCAGGTTAAATCCTATGTGTGTGACCCTGCAGGTCCATTTCACGTTGGCAGTGAAAGTCCATAACACTTATGACTTCACAAGCAAAGAGCGGTGCCTAGTCACACATCAGTGCTACCCAAGTGAAAGTAGAAAGTTGGAGAACAACTTTCATCCTACAATCCATGAATGGTGTTACAGCGAATGTATAATTCCTTTGTCACTGATATCCCGAATGAACTCGAGGCATGGAACCGTCATCCTGTCAACGTTCATTCACTTCCTTGATCTCAGAGTAGACTGGAAGAGATATGTATGCCATCAATATCACATATTGATTCACATATGCGTGTGCACGCCTATCTCAATCCTACTCATCAAGTGGCCTTGGATATCAAACTCCCTCAGGAGGGACAAATCCCATATCTATCACTCACCCCTGAAAAGCCCCATGTGTCAAAGCCACCCAATCATCACCTTTATAACAACCCATGTTTCAGGACTGCGTTTGATGATGTCAAAGTGTTCCCAACGACATGTGTTGAGTGCAGTGATTTCAGGTCTAAGAATCACACTCACCACCATCACTGTGAGTACTGACTGTGACTACCATCTCATGGTTCCATGTGTCAAACTCACGGTGGGTCTGTCCGGTACCTTGTTCTCTAACAAGTACCTATGTGTTTGGTTTGATATCTCTATATCATGACTAATGAGATTCTGTCATCAACCAACACCACAATCTAGTCTTGTGTGTCATTGCTGTCTATCTACCTTCCACAATGACATCCGACTAGGGACACAACAAGAATGTACAAACTCTTAGCATCCGTATGATCTCATCGTTCAGGTCCTCAACCTGAAAGCATACGTCATTGAGTACTGTCATTCTCTAGACATTCAATATGTTCTGTCACTATCTCATATGACTGAACCAAAAAGAATTGGAAGCTTGCCTTTGATGTTTATCAAATCAATCTTAATTTATCCCACCAATCATCCCATGATTGGCTCTCAGGGCATACATACCAACAAATAGATGATACAGTACAGTTGATCAGATCAGAGTTTGACAGCGAAAAGCGTGATGGGTTCCATGAGTCTGAGGATGGACTAGTTTGCTATCGTGATAGGATGGTAGTCCCCAATGCTGATGATCTGAGGAAGTTAGTGCTCGAGGAAGCACACGCGTCGATGTATTCTATGCATCCAGGTGTCACCAGGATGTATCATAGTCTGAAGGACTTATATTGGTGGCCCGACTTGAAGAAAGATGTAGCTGAGTTTTTGGCTAGATGTGCGGTTTGTCAGCAAGTCAAGGCTGAGCATCAAAAGCCGACAGGTACGATACAACCCCTGCCAATACCACAGTGGAAATGGGATCATACAACCATGGATTTCGTAGTTGGTCTACCCAGGACAACTAGGAATCATGATTCCATTTGGGTTATAGTGGACAGATTGATGAAGTCTGCCCATTTCATACCTGTGAAGATGACGTATACAACCGAGAAGCTCGCTCGAGTATATGTGGATGAGATAGTACGTTTGCATGGTGTGCTGGCGACGATAATTTCTGACAGAGGTCCTCAGTTTACGAGTCATTTTTGGGAACAGTTGCACAGAGCGTTGGGAACGCAATTGAGGTTCAGTACCACCTTCCACCCACAGACAGATGGACAGTCTGAGAGAACTATTCAGATTCTGGAGGATCTCCTTTGAGCTTGTGTTTTGCAGTTCCTAGGCAGTTGGGACATGCATCTCAGTCTGATAGAGTTTGCTTATAACAACAGTTATCAGCGACGCATTGAGATGGCTCCTTATGAGGCCTTATATGGAAGGAAGTGCAAATCTCCTTTATATTGGTATGAGTCCAGTGAACATCAACTTTTGGGTCCTGAGTTAGTACAACAGACGACAAAAAAGATCAAGTTGATACAACAACAGTTGAAAGCGACACAGGACAGACAGAAGTCTTACGCAGACAATCGACGATGATCGTTGGAGTTACAGGTGGGAGACAATGTGTATCTTAAAGTCTCACCGTGGAAAGGTGTGCTAAGGTTTGGCCGGAAGGGTAAGCTAGCACCCAGGTATATGGGTCCATACCCAGTCATAGCACGTTTTGGCAAGGTGTTTTACAAGCTAGAGTTGCCGCCAGAGTTGCACAAGTTACATCTAGTGTTCCATGTCAGTATGCTAAAGAAAAGTCATCCAGATTTAGGAACAGTGATACAGCCAGTCGAAGTTGATCTTGATAAAGATGTGACCTACGAGGAAGGTCTTGTGATGATCCTTGACAGAAGAGTTAAGAAGCTGAAGCAGAAGGACTTGGTTCTTGTGAAGGTTCTTTGGCATCATCGTGGCACTGAGGAAGCCACGTGGGAGCTTGAGGAAGAGATGAGGAGGAAGTATCCCTCATTTTTCTCTTTAGATTTCAAGGATGAAATCCCTTTGTAGAGGGTTAGTTTGTAAGGACCCTGACCTCCATTTAGGGCTTACCCTATTTGCTTTTCTTAACCCTGATGCTTAGTTGCTTGTTAATCACCTTTGGTGGTGATTAGCGTTTGTTGGTGCTTCGTTGAGAGCTGGAGGTGCTACTTGCAATTAACCCAAATCTAGGGTTTGTGGGCAAGTTTGTCACCTTGTGTGGTGTTCCTCCCTCTCCTTGCTTCCTCTAGGGTTGAGAGGAAGGGTTGGGCTTGTTGCTTGAGTTCCTTTGGGCTTGGTTGAGCTTGTTGGGCTTTGTGGTGCCATGCCTTTGCTTCTTTGGACCTTGTGTCCGGAAAGAGCATGTCTGTGTCGGCCTAGTGTTTCACCCAGGATGTGTGTCACCCTGGTGGTGTGTCGGCCATGTCTTGGAGGTGTGTCACCCATGGACCCTTTGACCTTCTTTGACCTTGTTTGTGTCACCACTAGTGGACACTTGGTGCTTGGTGCTTGCATGTGGCAATGGACTTGGACATGTGTTTAGGGCATGTTTGAGTGGTGGCATTGCCCATGGACAAGTGTCCCTAGGTGGGCGACACCTTGCCTTACCTTCCCTTGGTTTCTTCTCCATCCCCTTCTATATATGCATTTCCTTTCCCTTGCTAAGGATCCCTTTAATTCCTTAGTCTTCCTCGCCTTGATGCACAACACCCCCCTCTTCTTTTGCAAGCTTGGTGGTCGATCCTTCTTGGGGTCTCCTTCTTCCTCTAGTAGTGGCCGAACCCTAGACCGCCTTGCTCTTCTTCTTGTGGTGGTGCTTGGAGCTAGGAGCTTGGAGCTTGCTTGAGGCGGGTTACATAACTCCTAACCCTAACTACATTACCATCTTCTATGTTCTTGTATGTTGCTATGATCATATCGTCTATGCATGTTGTTACTTTAGTTCTTGCTTAGTTGCACCTTGTTGGCCGAGCCTATGTTCTAGGGTTTCTTGGTGAGCAATACTCCTTTCTCTCCTTGGTCTAGAGGAGTGAGCTTGAGTTCTAGTAGCATGGGTAATACCCCTCTCTCGTTTAGGTTGAGAGGTGAGCTTGTGTTCTAGTTGCTTGAGCAACACCCTCCTCTCACCATGGACTTGAAGGGTGAGGTTTGTGGTGGTTGGGAACTTTGCTAGGGTTGTTCCTTGTGTTGCCCGATTAGTGATAGGAGATGTGTAAGGCCCCTCTCTCTTAGTTGTTGAGAGGTGAGCCATCTTCTTGATCCATTAGGGTTTTTGTGCCCTTGTGCTTGACGTTGATGACGACCTAGTGGAGTTGCATCTGGACCGTTATGATCTTGGGGGAAGTGCTGCCCAATATCCCTCTTGATCTTGAGCCTTGAACAACACCTGTTGAGGCTATGACGGGCGTCACCCTTGGTCTTTGCCTTGTGTGTATCGAGCATCCCACCTTGATGAGTAACCTGCCTGATACATGTATGATGGTTTGTTGTCATTGTCCGTTGAAGTGTGGAGCTTGTTAGCTAGTTGGTAGTGTTGTGTCGGGCGTTATGTTCTCGGTTTCTGACCTTTGTGTGTCGGGCGTCACACAACAGGCCCTTGCCTTGTGTCGGACGATGGGTCATGGGTAGGTTCTTTAAGCGATAGGTCCCTGCTTCCCGATACACCTGACTCGAGGTGGAAGCCTAGTGGCCATCATGCGTTGGACGATATGGAGCTATGTGGCTAGCTTGGTGATGGGTGTTACAACATAGTGATTATGCCTGGTATAGTAACCTGTAGTAACCCTAGTTGTTGCACGACACAGAGATGTACAACGCACCGTTGCACGACAAGGAATAAGCTGCACTTTGCACATGGATTCCGACAGAGCGTTGCATGATACCGCAGTGCACGACACTAGTGAGTGCATGATAAGCCTGACACACGGTTTCATGACATGGCGTTGCACGTTACACCCTAGGTGTTGTCCGTTGTGAGGTTATGTGTAGGGCGATAGGTGAGGGTGCCCTGCCCGATACCATTTCTGGTGAGGGTACTATGGAAAACCGATATGCTGGATGTTGCTCTTGTTAACACATTGGTTTTTGATAGTAAACCTTGACATGCTTGATGGTAATTGTGATAGTAGGTTACATCTATGTATCTTACCATGATAGTACCTATGTGTGTGTAATCATCTTAATGATATGAATAATGTTGAGATAATGGTAAGCATATAAGATGCTTTGCATGATGATATGAACTATATCTATGGTCATAGGTTGAGGCATGTATGATAAAACATATAATCATCAGTACTGCTCGTTGTTGAATAATATGATTCTTTTGATAATCCTTGAAGATTGTGCATACTAACAATGTAGGTGATGCATAGCCAGGTAAAGGACTATAAGGTATATATATGTTTAAATAACATTGCCCTGATGGTTACTGTTGATGATGTGATGGTCTGAGGACCTGAGCTTGACTAGTGCTGGGATTGATACTCCATGGTGATGATGTAAGCCTTGAAAGGCAGTGACACTATGTGACGAGGGATTGAGATCCCATGTCAATGTAATGTTGGATCCTTGTGATGGATCGGGATGGTGTTGATGACAATAAAAGCATGATATTGAGTTTCATATTGTTTATTCTTGTTATAGTTTGCATGTTATACAACTTGGTTGAATCTTGCAATCCACTTAAAATATACTAACTAATCACAGTGGAACATATCATGTAGTTTTCCCTGGCCATAGATCCATCATCGTCAGTAGCTAGTGATGGTGAAATAGGTTCTCCTGTGGGTTAACCAGGAAACGCATATTGTTGAATATGTGTGGTTTCTCCTAGCCTTAAATAGAGAGGGAATCGAGTGCATCTACGATTGCAGACTCGGATATATATATATATATATATATATATATAGAGAGAGAGAGAGAGAGAGAGAGAGCATGGTGAACAAGCCCATGGCTCAGAGTGATAGAGCATGAATGTGTTCATGGCTCAGAGCATGGTGAACATGCCCATGGCTTAGATATACTAGCGCCGTGACCTGTACCAAGGCGGGCTAGAGGAAGGGTAGCCTATGGAGGTGACTGGCTAAGGCCTCTTAAGTAAGAGACTGCGGTCCTGCTTTGGTTCTCGTGCACTGACCACGAGGTGGGAGGTTGTGGAGTCTAGCTCTTCCATTGACCTTGTATGGCATCGGCTTGGGTTTCGCAACCGAAGGTTGTATTTGAGCGGTACGGCTCACTTCCTCAGGGCATAATAATACGTAATCCAACCGAATAGTATTTACTGCTTAAGGCAAAACACGAAACATTGGTTGAGGCCTTGCTTGTGTAGATAACCCTGTTATATCTTGCAGTTGCTTATATGTTCCTCATGATATGTGGTAAGACCTCATAAATCTTATCTTGTTAATCATGTTCCATAAAGAAATACTCTAGTATATGCCTTCTGTACAGCCTGGTAAGCTTGATGGTATGAATAGTCTTGTTATATAAACTGCTCTTGTTATACCTCTTATCAGTTATCTGCTTTTGTTGCTTTATCTTTCTAAGGTTTTGTAGTTTCGGCGGGGAGTTATGTTTCTCACTGGGACTGTGTGTCTCACCCTGCTGGTTTATAACCTTTTTAGGTGTTCGAGCTAGACGTGGTGGTGGTCGCTGAGTTGCGGCCGAGCAGTAAGACGAGCAGTAGAAGGCAAGTGATGGATATGTTGCTGTTTTGGTTGTTTTGTAGTAGAGTTTTAGAGTCATCCCTGTACTCTCAGGTCCTTGGGAGCGTTTTGATATTGTTTCACGATGTATATCTGTTGATGATGTTTTGTATATCCTGCTGCTGTCCGGATGTGGGCCTTTATGTACATATAAATAGGTGATGAACTCATGTGATAGCTTGACAACTGATCTCCTAAGCTGTGGACACGTACCGAGATCTTGTACATATTTATATAATCTGTTTCCTTGCAGGATGAGGACTTAAATGTAATAGTTTTCTTAGTTTATATGCTTTTCTCAATCGACTTTAATTAACCCGTATTTTCGGTAATCTGTGGTTATGGTGATTTCCGCACATTTTCGCGTAATACCTCACTGTCTGTGTGATAGTGGGATGTGTTGCCACACTAAAATGCACAATGCTTTCTAGGGTTGGCTCACCTAAGGTACTAGGTCATCAAACCTCTCATGGCTCATATGGGCATCCAAAACATGTCCACTCACACACCTAGTCTACCATGACATTAACTCATCGTTTCATCTCTCTATCTAACCACCACTTAGGGTTAGAGTTAGTATCATCCTCAAAAGATGTGCCAGATCTCTACTTATGATGGAGGTCTCTACCTCCAAGACTAACTTTCTCCACTCATCCTCCTGATAAGAAGGTCTAGCCTTAGGTCTCTCTTGAGGGCAATGACAACTCATGTCATACGACCTAAGCATGTATCTATTCTTTAGTTTATGCTTAAACTATTAAGCTTATGTCCATGACATCTTATTTACATGCTTTTCATTACTTTAGTGGAGGATTCCTTAAACCTTATCAACCTTACCCATACCTCAAGAGGGTGAGGAAAAGAGAGAAAATCCTAATCCTTAAGGTCCTTCACAACATTTGAGTTGAGAAGGGATGAAAAAGATGTGAGAGTCCTAAAGGTATCTTATTTCGATTCAGATCCTAAGACATTAGCCAGGAAGTCACACTAATCCGGGAGTCCTCATATTCCGGCTAGCGGTGCAGAGGAAAATCTTTCCAGCCCCCAGATGTGATCCTTTTCTAGACACCTCTATCTTTCAGAAAATTATCTAATAACTCCTTTGGGTTCTACAGAGTTTGTAAAATTTAATAATTATTAAAGATTAAATGAGGAACCTATGCTCTGATACCAAATGTAACGACCCCATCTCCCGGTAACCCCCAATTAAGGGATCAAAGGTTTGACAAATAATCAATAAAAATTATCAGATTCTACCAACTAAACTGAAAGGCTGTATTAAAATAAAACTTTCGCATATCTTATTAAAAAAAAACTTGGATATCTACTTCTATCCACATCTGGAGTCTATTCTAACTAATCCTCCTTTGTACTTTAACTCTTATTTAATTCCACATATGCCACTTTACTGTTTGTCCTTTTCAATCTTTTACCTAAAACGTCGACAAACAAAACGTCGGTCAGCATATCAAAATATGCCGGTATGTGGGAACAACTAAAATGTCACAAATATGTCTAACAATCTAAATTTCACAATCAAGTTAATTAACAAACCAATTTATGTTTTCAATATGTCATTGTCCACTACTTTTGCCCTAACCCTGGAATACCCCCTCTAGGGTTTCTCTTTTGGCATTGACTTAAGGCCACCTTCTCAATCTCGAGCTTGGTGCCTGTGGTCACCCTTCATGGTGCCCTTTAGGCATGCAGTATCATACGCCACCTTATCAATACCAAGCTTGGTGCCTGCGGTCACCACTCATGATGCCCATGGGTCTTCCCTCCTGGGCTTGACCTTTTTCAATCATCCATCAGGGTGGCATGTAGGTGCGAGAATACACACTTATACTATTATTGTGATAATCATAGCGACTTTATGATTTGCAAGTATGAACATCCAAACTGATAAGTTGCATTCAATGTGATGAATCATCTGGGAAACTCTTCGAAAAACTAATGTGATTAACCATGATTAACCACATATCCATCAGGCTGATTTGAGACATAGTTAATCCATTCAATGCAAGGAATCCAATAGGCAAGCAAGCACATAAAGAGATCCTGAAATATGCATACAATTTCCTATCATTGATCATTCCATCAAGATCTATTAAACGTAGCTCGCTTCCTAGGATTTCTAGTCCACTTTTAGGGTTTCCATTGCAATTAGTGTTTCACTTCATTTATACTATTTTAAACTCGAATTATCTCATCTCCACTTTCTTGACTCGAAGATCAAGGTGTTTGTGGTAACCTGACATATTTTCAGACCGCTTTCGAATTTATGACTGGCCCAAAAATATGATCGAAATTATTGTTGTGGGAAATTACTACAAAAAGAATGCAAAGCAATCAATTGTTTCCTTTATTGACTAGATCTAGAATGTTAGCAGCCACCGCCGGCCATTTCTTTTTCCCTAAACCTAATGTATATTCCTCCTCCTTCTCCTATAAAAGGAGGGACACTTCCTCCTCATTTGACCATCTGGGATTTCACTTTTGTACTAGCATTCTCGGAGCATCTCATTCTTGTATTCTTCTTCTATTTCTGTAATAAAGTAATTTTTCTTGAAGTATTGTTCATTCTTAGATTGTTCCTTGATTTTTTTATTCCACTTTTATATCTAGATCTCCTTTTCCCCTTTCTGTAGTTCTGGAGCAAGGAATTAAGAACCTGGCCATTTCATTGTCTCTAACATAAGGATTGTGTAACGTCCCAGGATTTGAGGCCTCGAATAACATGATCTTAAAATGAATGATTGGACTACCCATGTCACCAAGGTGCTCCTCCTTTTTAGGGAGCCCATCTCTAAAGAACTCCATAGTTAATCGTGCTCAGCTTGGAGTAGTACTAGGATGGGTGACCAGTCGGGAAGTTGATCCTGGCTTGCGCGTCAGTGTGGACAAAGTGCGCAGTTAAGGCTAGTGGTGGTCTATGGGGCCAGTCATCATTCCTGAAACTCTACTAGAGCCTTGGGCAATGGGCCCGAGCATTACAAATGGTATCAGAGCCATAACCCCTCCAGTAGGTGGGGCCCACATGGGCATGTGGCATGCCAGTCTTGAGTCGTGCGGTCCAGTCATGTAGGAAAGGGTTATCCATGGTTGACGTAGCCACCCTTGCACTGGTATTCCATGATCGGGAGCTGGGTATCCATGGGCCATTGTGGGTCTGCACTGAAATGAGGTCAGATTATGAGGCCATATAGTTGAAACTTAACGAGGACGTCAAGAGTCTAAGTGGGGGAAATTGTAACGTCCCAGGATTTGAGGCCTCAGATAGCATGATCTTAAAAGGAACAATTGGATTACCCATATCACCAAGGTGCTCCTCCTTTTCAAGGATCCCATCTATAAAGAACTCCATAGTTAAGCGTGCTCAACTTGGAGTAGTACTAGGATAGGTGACCAATCAGGAAGTTGATCATGACTTGCGTGTCAGTGTGGACAAAGTGCACAGTTAAGGCTAGTGGTGGTCTATGGGGCCAGTCGTCATTCCTGAAACTCTACTAGAGCCTTGGGCAGTGGGCCCGAGCATTACAAATTGATTTTCTATTTTAGGCTACACTATGGCCAAGGTACTTTCTTCCTCCGTATCCCCCTTCTCCTCAACTATGAGTGAGTAGTTCCATATCGAGGCAAGGGGAATATCTCCTTAGCCATGGTTTGATCGAAATAGTTTTAATCGATTTCTTTTAGACAGTGATTGGCTTATTAAATCGATAATCTAGTGAAGTAATTACTCGTTAGATGTATATGTTAACCTGGATGGAAATGACCACAGAAATCTGGGTTTAGATGTATATGTTAACCCAGATGGGTGACCAGTCGGGAAGTTGATCCTGGCTTGCGCGTCAGTGTGGATAAAGTGCGCAGTTAAGGCTAGTGGTGGTCTGTGGGGCCAGTCGTCATTCCTGAAACTCTACTAGAGCCTTGGGCAGTGGGCCCGAGCATTACAGATTGATTTCCTATTTTGGGCTAGACTGTGGCCAAGGTACTTTCTTCCTCCGTCTCCCCCTTCTCCTCAACTATGAGTGAGTAGTTTCATATCGAGGCAAGGGGAATAGCTCCTTAGCCATGGTTTGATCGAAATAGTTTTAATCGATTTCTTTTAGACAATGATTGGCTTATTAAATCAATAATCTAGCGAAGTAATTACTCGATAGATGTATATGTTAACCCAGATGGAAATGACCATGGACATCCGGGTTTAGAACGATTAAACCAATTCACATAGAGATTCTGATGTGACCGCATATTTATCTCTTTTTGGATGACGAACTAGGAAACATGAGCACCAGGACCAATGGGCTCAAGTGGAGTTCATCTTTTGTGGGTTTTTGTGATTCACATGCCGTCACCTATTTGTTGATTAATTGTTAATTTGTTTTCTTGCCATGGCTAAGGAGGTGAAAACCCCTAAAGCATCGATTCTCTTCCTTTGATTTCAATCACCAACTGTCTCGTTTGTCTTAGTTTTTAGTCTTTTTTTCATAATTGCTTTTTGTGCTAACAACAACCTTGTTTACCTTTTGCAGGGCAAATAATATTTTGTTTAAGTACAATTTAATTTCAGCAATTTTCTTCCTTAGTGTAACCATTCATCACTCAAACTTATTTTATTTTCTGTTCTAAATCTGAAATACCAAAAAAAAAAAAGTTATTCAACTATTGGGTTTTTAAGAAACAATATTTAAAAGTTGTCCTTTGGGATTCGACCCTTTCTATAATAGCCTTAACTAGAAAGTTAAGAGGTTTAAACTCTAGGATTAACAATCTTAATGATTGGTGTGTTAAGCGACACATATCAATTTGGTGTCGTTGCCAGGGAAAATGGATTTGTTTCTTTCAAACCCCAAAAATTTTTGAAAATCTTTTTTTTTTAAATTTTATGCCTTCTGAGTAACATTTTGGAAGTGCTTGTCCTCCTTCTATCGAGTTTCCATTCCGGTAGTCTATTTTTTTCTACAAATATGCCAGTTTGTAAAAAATTGTTAGTTTTGTAATTTGTAACCTTGTGTCATAATCCCTTAGCTTTTCCTTTTAATTTATGGTCTTGTACAAATCTTTAGTTCTTTTTTAATTGTAAAAAAAACCTTTTCAAATGGAGTGGGCATCCCAATATCCCCCACAATGTTATTATTGTGGTCTTTACAACCATGCATCTCTTGTGTGCCCGACTCTACCCCATGCTTACGATAGGACCCCTTTTAATTGTGAGCCCTTTCATCCTGGTGGGTATAGTGTGAATCCACATTTTTCTGAGAACCATTATGGGGAATCTTGCTATCCATATTCTAATGGGGGATATGATCAACAAAATTTTGTGGGGTGTAAACAACAAAACCTTGGGGGTTATGAACATGTTTATGAAACCCAATATAATCCTTAATAAGAAAAGAGACTTAGGGCCCTAGAGAAGATATCAATAGAAGGAGAAATAAAACTAAAAACCAGCCAAGCCTTCTTAACTGCCCTGCTAGAAGCCCAAACCCAAAATATAGATTGTTTAAATATGTTTCCTCATGAATTGGTGACACCTTATAATATTGAATCTTCTTACCAAGATGGATGCAATGGAAGTTACAATCCACCATCTTCTGGAGATTATTATGAGGAGCAATGCCACCCAAAATAATATGAGGGGTACTATGGCCAAGGAAACTATGGGGAGTGTGGTGAGGATGGAAAAAATTTTGAAGTGTATAATCCTATGGTGAAATGCAATTTAATCTTAAACTAGAAGAGAGACTTAAGCCCCAGAAAAGATGGTAGCAGAAGGACAAGCAAAACTTGAATCCAGTCAAGCCATGTTAGCTACCTTACTACAGGATCAATCACAAACTCCCCCTAAAGATATTGAGCAACCCAAGATGGTTCTTCCTAGAGATGACAACGATAATGATCCTATTTTTGTGTCATATATGTCGGATCCTAAAGAAATAGCACAAAAATGGAGCCATATTTTGTATGCAGTGAGGACGTGGGTATCCCTATCTTTCCTTTACAGACTTTACTACTTGAATATGAAAAGTCGAAGTGGGAGAGTCAATCTAAGAATCCAACACTTACAACAGTCCAATTGACATCAAAGACCAATACCCTTATTTTGAGTCTATTTTGCATAATAAGCATCCAACCCCCTTTGACAAAATGATTCCACATGTTCTGTCACAACCAATTCCCATTCCATGCACAACTGATTTAGAAGAAGAGACACAACCCTTAGGAGAAGTCTACATACCCCCTTCCACTGACTGCAAGGAATATGTCCCCATTTTTATCCCTCACGAACCCTTGGGAACTCATTGCATAGAGGAACTAGAGTTACATACTATATCAACCATGAATCCCATCTATCCCAAGGTTGATTGCAGGAATTTTGAGCAGAGAAAAAATACTTATCATGCTGATTTAAATTTAGTTGTCCCTTTCATATCACCACCAATTCTCCTATGTATAGGTCAATATGACCGAGGGAAACCAGAGCCAGATCCTCTGCCTAACTTTGCACATCTGGCACTGCATGTGTTACTAGTCGGGTACCCATCAACCTCCCCCAATCCACATCCATCTTCAACACTTCCTTCACTATTGATGGAAGATCTGTGGATCCTATTGGAGGGAATGCGAGGTGAAAGCAAATATGAGAACCCCATTGAGCTTCTACAATTACCCTATCATAGGGTACACTATGAAGCTCCTCAGATAAAGGTCCCAACCCTCTTACACATCTCCATCAACTGGACGTTTTTTGAGCTCCCAGGGCCACCCAGAAATCCTTACTCTTCTCTTCCCTCCATCTTGGGTTTCGATTTTGCTCGGGACGAGCAAAAATCTGAGTCTGGGGTGGAGGTGGGTGGTATATTTCTATTCCACCCCCTTATCTTTTTATTCTTGCATTATTTCTACCTTTGTTTTGGTTTTGCATATAGTTGCTTTGTTCATGGACATTATCTAGTCGGCCATATTTTTATTTCTTTTGTTGCAAAATGGCCTTTATCTAGTCGACCAATATGAATAGATGGTTATCATGGTACCCCTTTGAATTTAGTAAACTTTTTGCAAAGACATTACAAATTGCCATGTCTGAAACCACCATGTCACCTAGGACCCCTAATAAAATCACTCCTCGGAATAGTTGGCAAGTCAAAGGAATCGATCAGAACCAAGCATAAAAATTTCCCTATATTTAAGCAATGGATTATCTAGTTATAAAATTTATATGATGTGATTTATAGGAATACTCTAACTAGAGTTATGACACTCTCTGACAAAAATATATGATTTTTTTTTAAGTTATAAGCACAAGAACATCTCTTCATTCCCTCTATTTTTTTCTAAAACAGAGAAGCAAAGAATTACCACCAGAAAAAAATCAAGTCTGGGGTGGCATGCTTCCCAAAATGAAAACTCTATACCCCACAAAGGGGCATACCATCAAAAGATGCCAAAAGTGTACATGAAAAAAATTGTGACCAATGTAGCCACAACTCCATAAATTCATATCCCGAGTCGAATAGAGGAGGGATCAATACATTTCGTCACATCTTTCTTTGTTTTCACATCCCCAAATTTGTCATATTCTTGTGCAATAAAAAAAAGAGTAATAAAAATTCAGAGTTTCAAAGCGAAAGTAAGACGATGCCTATTATTCTACAAAATCTTATTTTAGAAGCTAGATTTGACAATTGTTTTGATAAGGAATATATAATTTTATGCTATGTGGTTCTGAGAGATTGGGTCACTTGGCCAAAATTTAGAGGTGAGGAGTGTAGTGATGTTATTAAGTTGAGGATGGCATATTGGGAGTATAAATTGGACTTTATTTGTGATTTTATTTGCTTGAGGACAAACAAAGATTCAAGTCCGGGGTATTTTGATAAATGTATATTTATCCCTTTATTTACACCTTTTAGATATCTTTCTAGGATTGTTTTATTATTTATCTTCTTCATTTTGTTATTAATTGTATTAGTTTGGAATTTTCTATTTATTTAGAATTTTAAATATATTTGTTTGTTTTTTGTAGGAAAATAGCTCATGAGTAAATTCCCCTAGAAGATATTTTTGCACAAATTTCCGCAGTGTCTGTTTCACCAAAATTGATATAACTCCCACATCCCAATGCGGAATTTTATGTGAAAGTATGTGTTGGAAAGAGAATTCAATTATCTACAGGAAAAATATATTTTTGGACCACTTCCAAATTTATGACTGGCCCAAAAATATGCTCGAAATCACTGTTGCGGGAAATTACTACAAAAAAAATGCAAAGCAATCAATTGTTTCCTCTATTGACTAGATCCCGAATGTTAGCAACCGCCGCCAGCCATTTCTTTTTCCCTAAACCTAATGTATACTCCTCCTTGTCCTATAAAAGGAGGAACGCTTCCTCCTCATTTGACCATCTGGGATTTCACTTTTGTACTAGCATTCTCAGAGCATCCCATTCTTATATTCTTCTTCTATTTCTGTAATAAAGTAATTTTTCTTGAAGTATTGTTCATTCTTAGATTATTCCTGAATTTTTTTATTCCGCTTTTAGATCTAGATCTCCTTTTCCCCTTTCTTTAGTTCTGGAGCAAGGAATTAAGAACCTAGCCATTTCATTGTCTCTAACATAAGGATTGATTTCCTATTTTGGGCTAGACTATGGCCAAGGTACTTTCTTCCTCCGTCTCCTCCTTCTCCTCAACTATGAGTGAGTAGTTCCATATCGAGGCAAGGGGAATAACTCCTTAGCCATGGTTTGATCAAATTAGTTTTAATCGATTTCTTTTAGACGGTAATTGGTTTATTAAATCGATAATCTAGAGAAGTAATTACTCGTTAGATGTATATGTTAACCCAGATGGAAATGACCATGGAAATCCGAGTTTAGAATGATTAAACCAATTCGCATAGATATTCTGATGTGACCGTTGATTTATCATTGTTCGGATGACGAACTAGGAAACATGAGCACCATGACCAATGGGCTCATGTGGAGTTCATCTTTTGTGGTTTTTGTGATTCACATGTCGTCGCCTATTTGTCGGTTAATTATTAATTTGTTTTCTTGCCATGGCTAAGGAGGTCAAAACCCCTGAAGTCTCGATTCTCTTCCTTTGATTTCAATCACCAACTATCTCGTTTGTCTTAGTTTTTAGTCTTTTTTTTTCATAATTGCTTTTTGTGCTAACAACAATCTTGTTTAACTTTTGCAAGGCAAATAATATTTTGTTTAAGTACAATTTAATTCCGGCAATTTTCTTCCTTAGTGTAACCATTCATCACCCAAACCGATTTTATTTTCTGTTCCAAATATGAAAATATCAAAAACAATTAAATAAATTATTCAACTATTGAGTTTTTAAGAAACAATTTTTAAAAGTTATCCTTTGAGATTCGACCAATTTTATACTAGCCTTAACCGGAAAGTTAAACGGTTTAAACTCTAGAATTAACAATCTTAGTGATTGATGTATTAAGCGACGCATACCAGCCACCCATGTCCAACCAACTTCCATATTGGTTTTAAGAATCCCGGCTTTCAAAGTTTTTCTTAAAATGTAGCCTGACACGTTGTGACGGTACTCGTGGGTCCGCGTCAACATCATTTCATCTTTCAAAACGATGTGATTAGACTGTTTTAGACTTCTTAAGGATGGCATTTTTCATGCATGGACGACACGTACCCAAGGCAACTGTTACACCGCTTTTAGCAAATGAATTATAAATACTCCTGAGAGTTAACCATATCGGGCTACAAACTCTTTCGCTGCAACATCTAAGATTTTAGTTCTCGTATCGGCCAGCAAACTTGTTTCAGATTACAAACTCTGTCGTTCTTTCAAAGCGTGTCAACTTTGTTAACATCTTCATTCTGGAAAACATAAGGTACGGAACTGATACCAATTTTCTTGTAAACTTTACCCATTTTGAGAAGCTCCTTATCGGCCTTGGCTTTCACGTGTCAGTTTAAGAATCATATTGCGCTATCACCCGTGTCGGGCTATACCTGTGTTGGACATCACTATATCTGCCTCGACTTTTATAGTGTCGAGGTATCCATGTATCAGGTTAGCTAACATATCAGCCTCATCTTTCATATACTGAGTAACGTACCCATGTCGCGAAACTCCATATCATTTTGTTGTGGATTCTCAAGTATCGGGTCACATATCGATTTTGCTCACCCAATATCGGCATTAGCTATTTCACACAATATACATATAAATAATATTTATCACCAAGCCAACTAATTACATGTCAAATCTTTATTTTTTGCAGATGGCAGGCACTAAGCAAACGGTGATCCTGATGGGTCAGGTCGGATAAGGGTAGGGAAGCCCTAGTGAAGTAGCAGAGGAACAAGTCCACAGGCCTACCACAGGGCAGAAGAGACAACACCCATCTATAGTTGAGCCTTCCACGACAGCTGAGAGGCCCTGCCATGAGAATGAAAGAATAGCTGCCAGAGTTTCATATGCGGGCCCCAAAGTCCTATCTCAATCTCCAGACCATTTCAAGGCAAGGGGTGAGAGCACCAACAGAGATACATGGAACTGTCAAAGAAGTTGTTACAACCAACAAAATTCTGTCACAAACTGTCCTTTCATAAGATCGACATCTACAACAGACTGAAGGACATACTTACAACAACCAATCTCTACAAGACCTGCTTCGCCTTCTCACACTCGTACACAGAGCTGACAAAGGAGTTCATTTCCTCTCTGCAAAAGGTGCTTAATATCACTGAGGAAAGCAGTGAGTTTGGTAGAGAAGACAGACTGACAACCTGCCTCTACAACTTTGATTTCGTTATCTTTGAAAAGATAATCAACCAGATCTTCAGTGATAATGAATAAGATCAAAAAGTAGTAGATGAGGAGATGAGGATGGGCAAATAGGAGGATTTCGATCAAGTCCAACTTTGGAAGAAGCTGACAGGCGAGCCCATCTTCAAGATAGGATGTAAGATCACAACTGTACACTCCTTCTTTTATAGGATAATCTACAAGATCATCGCTAGCATCCTCTTACCAAAGTACGAGAGAAGCAACATCTATACTGAAGAGTTGCAGGTCACGTGGAGCATCATGATCGGGAAGACAACAAATTTGGGGTGCTTCCTGATAAATAGATTGCATCTGATAAGGGACGCAACAAAAGAATACAACATGGGAGGGCTCAACAACCTGATATTCGTGGGCCTTGAGTACCTGAGAGAACCCCACAACCTTTCACATACCCAAGGGGATGACATGATCGACATATGTTTTCTGACTCGAGCCAGCATTCTGAAGAAGAACAAGCAACAACTATTCTACAGGTTCATTAAAACAGACATACTCCTTCCTCTGCTAGAATGTGCCCCCTACGATATAGACAAATTGGTCTTCCTAGCTACTGAACTATAGTCGTTGACAACCCAGAGTACCATTCTACCGCTTTCTGCTACTCACAAAAAGACAAATACTAAAGGCAGGCGATACCTATACTAGTGCAATGACATGAGTCACCAATGCCTAGCATTGAAGAGATCCCCGAAATGGAGGCTACTCAAGTTATGCCAGTCATACAATTGGATCAACCAAGAGCAGACGGTGAAACTCCTCAAGAAAGTGATGTGAGTTTTGTCCAACTCCTGAATCAAGCACTTGATGCCAGCAGACAAGCATTGGTCCAACCAATTGCCCAAAAGTCCCCAGTAATCCAGTCTGTCGCCCAGAAGACCCTACCAACTTCTATTGAAGCAGAAGTCCCCACAACAGATCTCCAACATGTTGTGTTTTCCTCTCCTCATATCAATACACAAGTGGGAGCCACAACTAATAACACACCCCTACCTCGAGAGGAAGTTGATAAGCAGCCAACTGTTATTTTGGACTCCCCCATCAAAGTGCAAGGTCAGCAAGCCACATTCCTATGATACCAGTTAGAAGCGGGACCACTAGCCACAACCACTCACTAGCTTGCCTTCCCCCTTTGGGGCACACCTTTGGTCTCAAATTTGAGTATCTTAGGGAGGTAAGCTACAAATACTGTGACACCCTTAACTCCGTAACTCGTCAATTTCAGGCATTTCAAATGCGGCTGGGGACATAAGAGAGAAAGATCCTGAGCTTGATTGGCCCTCCTAACCAACTGGAGACACTCAACCACACAATGTAAACTGTGCTCCAGCGTCTTGATGTAATTGAACGAAGACACGAATAAAGGAGAAAGCACCATCAAGTTCTCTGCTTGAGACGTTTACCTTCATCTTCCTCTAGAGGGCCATCCCATATCTCGTCCATGCCCCCCGAAGCAGCAACCAAAGACAACATTGTTTGTCCAACAAGGCATCCCATGAGAGGCTATGGGGTCAATGGGTCAACCCCCACCTTTCCAGACTCCTCAATCTTGAGAATGATAGAGGAATACAATTCTTCAGAGATGAGACATGATCTTGCCTCACCCACAAAAGAAAACCAGCCAGAATGGGGATTGAATGAATTTCCTAAAGTACCTAAGGATCTATAGATGGCTAGTGGCCCCATCCCAGACTTAACAGACTGGGTCAGTCTGATAGGGAGTCAGCCAACAAACACCAAAACTACAATAGCAATATTTCCACTTATAAACGAGGAAGAGCTGGATGAACTCTTTGCCAAATTGTAGAAAACTCATCTAAAGCATCATAGGATGACCTGCACACCATAATATCTACACAACCCCCTCAGTGTAAGAGCATAGAAGAAGAACAGTTTGCTACGCCTTCAAAAATCTCTAGATTCAACATTCCTGACTTTGACAAACATATTGTTGGTCACCTCACCATTCGTGACCAACGTCTCCTGAACAAGATTCAAAACCCCAAGCTGAACAAAGAAATCATCATATGGGACAATGGAAACTCCTACCTACAGAGAAAAGCATTGAAGGATATGATTTGCCCAGCAACCATAGTCAGCAAGCTTCTTTTTCCCCATGTTGGAGAGTGCTATTCTGGAAAACATAATTCTGACTACAAGCACATGGCTAATATACAACACTACCCCTATTATGGCCAGACGACTACTTGTCAGGATGGACAAATCACCGCTTGTGGAGGATATGATGATATATATTGATGATCACAATCCCAGGCTGCTGCTAGTCCCACACAAGCACAACCAACATTGGTTCCTTTGTATAGAATATCTACTCTCTCATCACGTCTCCTTGTACAACTACTGTGGAGATGAAATTCCCCATCAAGACCATCATTTCCTCCACCCTGGAGATAGTTCTCTAGGACTACTTCCACTCTAGCTCCATCGGGTCATCAAAAGAAAAATCCAACGACATAGCGGTTATTGGAACTTCTTCTCAATCCAAAACATTCCTATCCATCAAGACCTAGGGAGAGGTAACAATGCTTTTATTGTCTTGTATGCCATTGAGCTCCTCAACAACTCAAGATATATGCTTCAACTCCAGGTCACGAATTTCTTTTGGCTTAGGAGATTATATCCAATGATGCTGATCAAGGATGATTGTTTCTTCCACAACCCAAAACTCCCATTTAGCCTCTTAGAGTTAGATAATAATGACCCTTCACCACCACATCAAAACCAACCAAGGGTGGAAGACCAGCAACTGCATTTCCGACACCAAAATAGATCCAAAACGTCGCTAAGGGACATGCATAATCCTCTTGATCAGGATGTCACAACCCCTTCAACTGTAGTTCCTCATGAAAAACCAACTGCTTACATCTCTGAAACTGCAATCAACAACTTTGATCGTGCTTGTTGCCATACTTTATCTCAAGAGTAGTCTACCTTATTCTGATACATCTTGCTGATTTCAACATTACAACATAATCTGTGATAAAGAATCCATAGTAGTTCCTACTAATGATATTAGAAACATGGTAAAGACTAGTGAATACCTTGCCATGGTAGTCGAAACAACTTACATCACTATCTTACAACCAAAAATTGTCTCAATCTAGATAGTACATCCAATGCTCTTCAACGATGTCTGCCTCAATGATGAATCTGAAGCACGCATCTTATTTCAACAACAGATAGAAGAACGTATACCTCCATACATTTTTCTACCTATGTTGCATGACAACCATTGGACACTTCTCTTCCTCACCACCACTATCCATTGTGACATTTTCTATAACAGGTCTGATTCTCATGAAACAAAAGTGCTAGCCTTTGACCCAGAACTAAAGACACCACTTAAAATGCTAGCATGAAAGTTCTATCGTGAAGTAGTCGAGATTGTGAAGCCATATACTATAGACCCTACAACATCTTGGAATGATCTTCATTTTTGTTACCGTAGTCCGCAACAAATTCCTCTATCCAACGACTGTGACCTCTTCATACTACACTGGATATACTCTTCTGCTACTTTGAACCAACGCCCCAAATACCATCGTAACGTCAATTAGCACAACTTGCATGGATAATACGTCACGAAACTACTCTCTTCTGATGGGGCAAAGATAAACAACCCTCACTGATTTATACTGACCCTTTCTCATACCTCCACACCACTCTGAGACAGAGTCTGATGTAAGTTTGATGGGGGTGGTCCCTATTGCATCAGTGAGGGAGGCACTCCTACCAATTTATCTTCCCCTTTTTCTTTGTCTTTCTATATGTCTAAAATTGTACAAAAACATTGAATAGTAATTAAAATAGATGCTTATCCCATCTTCTGTTCATAACTATTAAAATTGCACATTTATTTGAACTCATGATATAGCTTTAGGTTTGTGTCTCTGCACCTAAGGTTGTGAATATTCTAATTTGCTCTCTTGAAAATGAAGTGTTAAACCACAAGGACTATACCTTTGCCTTTATTGTAAAGAAATTAATCTTACAGTTTGAGTTGTGCATCTATGAAGAAGAGAGCTTCCTAAATAGTGAGTATCTCACCTCACATATTCCTTAAAAAAACACTTGTTCTCTCAACAAAAATCATATTTTGGTATGGAAAATCTGAGGCAATGGTACGTAGGATGTTAAATTACTGCTCTAAATCCATCTGGCTTGGACTGCAAGTACCATTTTCCTGTTAACAAACCCATACTTGAATGACCCAATGAAAGACAAGAAAAATACAAAAACCTTAAGCCTTCCCAAAATCCCCACTTTTTCTTCTCTTATCCATGATATAAAGTTTGACGAGAGAGCTAGCTTCATGACTTGCACAAAAGTCTCACAAAAAGATTAATTTTTCTCTATCAAAGTAAAAGAAAGGTCAATACACTTGTGGTTTGACATGATTTTCTTTATGACATTTCAAACTTGAACATACCTTTTTTTGCAACTGTCTTTATGGGAAATTTCGAAACTAGTTTTGTAACTTGTGGACAAGAAAATTGCTAAGTTTTGGGGGTTGATAACACCCATTTTATGGATGATAGAGCTTCTTTTTTATGTTAAAATAAGTCTCAAACTTTCATTTCCTGCTCATCATGCTCAGATAACTAGACAAAACATGATTTCTGCACCTTCTGATCACTTTTCTTATCTTTTGGAGGACATTTTGACCCTTTATGACAAAGAGAGCACCCATCTGACTAAAGATATTATGTATAGAAAATGTATCAAGTTCATCACCAGCAACCCAACACACCTTCCCAAGAACAGACCGCCATACAGCAAGCCAACACCAGTATAAGCACCTTGATACCCAAGCCCGAGAAGATTACATCGACTGTAGATTGTAATGCGGGACGTACAGAACTGGGACATGTTACAACCCGGTATGGGCATAGCCTGATACAACAAACAACCGTGGAGGTTATTGAAGCATAAAGTTGAGACCACTGTATCAGGCATCAATCAAATCAACAAAACTGACAAAGACCACAAAGCGATACAATCCAAGAACCAGAATTTGCATCAGCCTACCACGGACACCAGAAAAGAGTCATGGGTCACAGGACATGTGGACCAATCATATGGAACCCCCTATTTTGTGCTGCCTATGAATAGCTTGAATAGTGCATAGAGAAAGGTGTGCTGGATTACTGGGGACGCTTACCTAAAAAGAAGAGACGTTGTCAGTAAGGTTCTGAGGGTCCAACAAGTGATCATTTAGGTGAGCATGCTCTTATTTTGAGAAGGATGGAGGGCTCATTTAGGGATAATTTCCATAGTAGAAGGCAGACATTGAACTATCCTAGAGAGAAATGTCAGTTGTTTGCCTTGACGCTTGTCCGAGCTTGTCATGTTTCCATTTGACCTCTAACCTAAGAGGGTTGGTCTAGATAGAGAAACCCGAGACGAAGATGGCAAGAAATGGGGTAGTGCTAGTCTAGTATGGTTATAGCCCGACACGGTCATAACCCGACATGGTCGTTGCTCTACATGGTCGTAACCCGACACGGCCATTGCTCGACACAGTCGTAACCCAACACGATCGTTTCCCGACACGGTCTGGACCAATATCAGTTCTTGATACCAGCTTAGCTTAGTCCCAAGTGTCAGCTACTATGCATATCAGTTTCCTCAATCAGGGAGACCGATATCCATCTTCCCCTTTTTGCATCTTTTATCTTTATTCAACAACGTATTACAATTAAACAAGTATATTTCCTATTTGTGCAATTTAATGATTATTCCTTACATCATTCCTCTATATGACTTTATTCCATTGATTGATTTTCCTTGCATTTGAGTTCTAAATTCTTAATTTCATTTCACATGTCTAACTAGATACCAAATTCTGATTCCCGTCCTGACCACCTTTGAGATAAGAAGGTCACATACAAATAGGACTTGGTATAACTCTGGAGTATGAGAATACCCAATGTTAGAGCATTTCTTGATTTATGTCTCACATGAATTCTCTGATTAGTATCCTTGACATAGGGTTCTAAGATTTGGTTTTTCCCTAAAACTATTTTTGAGAGAGAAAGGTGTGATGTATAAATCATTTTAGTTTGCAAGGCCATTTTCTTTCTTCGTGTTATACTAAAAAAATTTGGATTAATACCCTAGTTCCCCTTATTAAGAATATAAAAATTTCCTAAAAACTGTTAAAAACCCAAAAGAACCAAAAACCTTAATTCTACTGGTAACTTTTTTTTGGAGATTGTTTTTTCCATTCTTTATTCTTTTAGTTACCTATAAGCTCTTCATAGCACACCTTTACCCAATCAAGATTTCGACAAATTTGCCAAACCAAACTTAGATTTTGAAACATTTATTCTCCTCGTCCAAGTTCTTGACCCTGAATTGCTACTCCGACCTGGTACTAGTTGCAGGCGTCTTGAACATTTGGGTATTATAAATTGTAAAATACCGATAACCTAGAACTATTTTCCTTTTGGACCCAGGTTTAGGGACGATCACTAAGCAACTCTTGTTTCTAATCCCTATTCTAGATAGGAATTTTGCATTTGAAAGCAGTATCCTTAATAAGAATCCTACATTAGTTGGCTTTTTACACACTTATGCCCCATCTTGAATAGGCACCACTTCTCAATATTAAACCCTACTCCATGTTGGCATTCCGATTAAAATCCATACACATTGGTAGGTGTCCTCTTGTGAACTACCTATCCAAGATAGGCACTTCCTTTCTCAGAAGCCTACAATTAGGTATAAGTCTACACACTCTAATCCCTACACCAAGTAGGCTCTCCATGATTAATCTCTCCATCACCCATAAGGCCTAACTATCATCTCGATTCAGAATCCTAGACTATAGTCCATTCTACTCAATTTCAAAATCTCATGATAAGAACTGGCCCAGAACTGGCCCAGAATCATCCAACTCTCATGTCAAGACGACTATGAGATGACGCTTATGGGAGGGCCATGGAAGATCTTTGGATGCCCGCTGGTGGTGTGGGACTGGTACCCAAATTTTAGACCTTCATCAGATCTGCCGAACTACATAAGCACGTGGGCGAGGATCATAAACCTCCCCTCCACCTGTACGTTAACACTACGTTCGAGTACATTGGACATGCTCTGGGCAATTTATTCAAAGTAGATAGCCACACTGAGAATAGATCCCGCAGCCATTTCGCCAGATTGGCTATCGAGATCGACACAACAAAGGAGCTGGCCACTTTGATACTTATTAATGGAGTGGAGTTCGAAGTGTACTATGAGGGACTTCCTTGGGCACGTGCAAAGTGCGGGAAGGAAGGCCACGTTTCCAAGACTTGCGACGCTGCCCCAATACCGGAGGGAGCAACACTAGATAATCCAAAAGAGGGAGAAGGGATGGCCCAACAAGCACATAAAGAAGCTAGGATAGGGGGGTGGAAGGTGTAGACACGAAGAAGGAACTCAAGAAAGAAAAAGATAATGCAAAGTAATACACAAGGAGACCCTTCCAATAGGTTTGCAGGCCTAGAGTTCGAACAAGCTGCGATCTCAGAAGAACAATCTGTCGGCGCTGCTGAGCAACAGGACAATACTCGAGAGGATAGGGAAGAACAACACAAAACTACTAAAGTTTGGAGGAAGAAGAAAGCCGTGAATAGAGAAGAGGACCAGGAATAAACCAGATATGTGCTCGGGGATATCACTAACAACCATAAAAAAGATAAAGAGGGGAACGCAGGAGGAAAAGCACCTGAGGGGAACAAGGAGAACCATGTTGCAGTAAATCCGGAGGTGAACGGAGTTGTAATCATAGATGCAGAAGGAGAAATTGAACCGAAGGAGGCCACTATGGAAGACAATATGTGAGAGCTAGAGACTAAACAAACACCTGGCATGTGAATGTTGAAGAAGAGAAGATAAGGGAAAGTGCAAAAGACCTTTGAAAAAGCCTTACAACCTACGAGACCTAGATCAAGCAGCAGTTTTAATACCAAGAGGAAGGGGAAAAGCAAACCGCCGGATGAACAAACTGTCTGCAGACGTAGAAGGAGAATAGTGTCCATTAGTGCAAAGAATGCGGAGGTGAAGACCTCATTCGATGGTGAAGGCAATGGGTCAGCTGCAGACAACACCCAAGAGGAAGCCCAAGTCTAGCAAGTGCCACACCTTTCCAACCTAGAGCTTGATGTTCATTATTATGTGTTGGAACGTCAGAGGAATAGGTAACCATGATACCATAAGGGTGCTTAAAGATCTCATCACCTTACATAAACTGAAGATCGTAGCTGTGCTAGAACCATGCATCAATGGTACATATGCTACTAACACAATCAGGAAAATGGGTTTCAATAGATCCTTTCACTGTGAGGCTCGCGGGTTCTCAGGCAGAATTTGGATTTGCTGGAATGAGGAAGACTGTGAGGTCCAAATAAAGAACTATCATACACAGTTCATTTCTTGCTACATAAATGAAGCCTTCATCTACACCTTTATCTATGCGAGCCCGCACATTTCTATCTGTAAACTTCTCTGGGAACATTTGATTTCCCTTGGAAAGAACACTTCCATGCCTTGAGTAGCCCTAGGGGACTTTAACACCACCCTACTACCTGAGGAAAAGATTGGCAGTCCAATCTATAACTTTAACAAGGCACATACTTTCAACAACACCTTACTTGAAGAAGGTTTATCTAATTTTGGATACAACGACCCCCGATATACTTACATCCACGGTCAGTTGCGAGAACGACTCGATCGCGCCCTGGCCAATACAGAGTTTATGTTCACTTATCCACAAGTTACGATGATCCACCTCCCAAGAGCAGAATCAGATCACTGCCCCATCCTCCTGTGCCCCATAGTGAGAGGCTCTCCTTCTTCTAGGTTTGTCATAAGGGAGTCGTGGACTAATGATCTTGAGTTCCAGAAGATAATTCGTGACAAATGGAACTCAAATCTAGCCTTTCACGAGGCTCTTAGTGGCGCAAAGAAAGATATCCTCGCCTGGGAAGTTAATGAAAGAGAAAAAAGAGGCAAAGAAAAACATAAAATCATTCACAGCCAAGAAACTTTGTAGAATTCCCTCTCTGATAGTTTTGATAGTACAACAGTTCAACTTATTGGAGAGTTGGAAGCTAAGTACCTTGACATCCCGAGAAAGGAAGAGGATGATCTCAAACAAAAGAGCCATATCAATTGGCTCAATAATGGAGACAACAATTCAAGCTTTTATAACACATTTGTGAAGAAACGATGGCAATAGAATAATGTTACTATGCTGAAGGATCAATCTGGGAACTGGATATCAGATGAAGGGTGTATCTCAGAGATGGTTTTATAACATTTTTGGAGCCTTTTTACTGAACCTGTCCGCCATAATGTTGATGATATTCACAACTACAAAGGCGCCTTCAGATGTCTTACTGCAGAGGAAGCCAAAAACATAGAGTGCCTACCTAATCTCCATGAACAACACAACACCCTATCCAACATCGACCTCCACAAGGCCCAAGCCCTGATGGCGTTGATTCATCTTTCCTCTTGAAGAGTTGGCATTCCATAAAACACTCCTTGCTAGCCACAGTGTGCACTTCCATAGAAGGCAAGAAACTAGAGTTTGTTTTCTACAATGCAAGCCTTGTCCTCATTCCTAATGTACCAAAATCGGAGACGTGCGAGGAGTTTAGACCCATTTCATTAAACAATTGCGTGCTTAAGCTTGCCTCGAAGATTATCGTGGAAAGATTAAAAGGCTACCTCCCAGAATGGATCTCACCTACCCAAAGCGCTTTTGTACCAAAGCGGAGAATAGCTGATAACATCACGGTAGCACAGGAGATTCTTCACATCATGAAGAGGAAAACAACGCCTATAACTATGGCTATTAAGATTGATCTTTCTAAGGCTTACAATAGAATGACATGGCCTTTCATAGCGGACACGCTTAGCAAGACTGGGCTACCTGAATCTATTAGGAAATACATCCTTCATTCTATCTCTGGTGGTGATGCTTCCATCATTTGGAAAGGTAAAGAGATCGGATCCTTCAAGGCCACTAGAGGTCTCCATCAGGGAGATCCCCTATCACCTTATCTATTTGTCCTTTGCCTTGAAAGACTAAGCCAGTCTATTGATAAACTTGTAGCAGAGAAAAAATGGATACCGATTAAGATTTATAGAAAGGGATCTAAAATCTCACATTTGTGTTTTGCTGATGACCTACTTTTGTTTGAAAAAGCAGATGCTGGGGAGATGAAGGCTATTCTCAAATGCTTTGAAGAGTTTGGGGCTGTTTCGGGACATGTCATCTCCATCAATAAGTCCAATATACACTTCTCAAAGAACATACCTCAGAGAACCAGAAGACGCTTATGCAGGTTGAGTGGCTTCTCCCAGACAGACAACATTGGAAAATACCTGGGTGTACCTTTAATTCATGGGAAAGTGAAAAAGGATACATACACTGGTGTCATCAGAAAGGTGTCAGCTAACATCAGTTTGTGGGCAGCGCGAACCCTCTCTCTCACTGGTCGTATGATTTTATCCGAATCCACCCTTTCAACCATTCCAACATATGCAATGCAGACTGTAGTGATCCCTGTGAAAGAATGTGATTGCATAGATAGCAATATCCAGTCCTTCATATGGGGAGGGAACCATAAGCATCACCCCCTTTCTCTAATGGCATGGAATAAAGTTACATCTGAGAAAGAGCACAGAGGCCTGTGTATTAAGTCTATGAGGGAATTTAATGAAGCTCTTATCGCCAAACATGCCTGGGATCTGAGTTCTGCTAGGAATTCACTATGGTGTGCGGGTCTAAGGCACAAGTTTGAGAACCACGAGGGCCATTATCTACCAGACATATCCCAGTTAGGACGGGCGACCCTGTAGCGGAAGTAGTTCATTCTGAACAACTCTAAGATGGTCATCACCAATGGAGAGACAACCAACATATGGTATGACCACTAGTGCGACAACAACATTCTTCTGAAAGAGGTAGCTTTAAAGTCGATCCCCGATAACATGATAGAAATGACAGTGAGTAATCTTATGACTCGAGATTATAGTTGGGATGTCAATCTTTTGAAGGAATGGTTTCCACAGAACATGATCAAGAAGATAACGAAGATACCTCCTCCACTGCGTACTATGATTCCAGACAAGAGGGCTTAGAACCATACTGACACGGGCAATTTTTCTACTAGAAGTGCTTACAATGTCCTGCGGGAGGGTAAGGACATCAAAACGGAGGGAAAGTGGATGAAGATTTGGAAGCTTAAAATATCTATGAAAGTAAAGTTGATGCTTTGGCTCGTGGGTCATGAGGCTATTCTCAGAAACAGTAGAAGAAGAGCCCGACACTTAACCAGTGACAACAATTGCCTGATGTGTAATAATGGAGAGGAATCGACTATGCATGATCTCTGAGGTTGCAAATGAGCGGCACAAATCTGGAAATTGATCCTCCACCGTGATACTTGTTTGCAACTACGAATGTGTGGATCTGGATGGATAAAAGCTTATCAGTACTGGAACCCAACAACATGTTGTTTGCAGTGGGTTGCTGGCATATTTGGAATCAGAGAAACAGGGCTGTGTTTGAGAGTAAGATGTTGACTACAACTCAGGTCCAGACCATGATCATAAAGGACATCGCCCTTACTTTCAAAGCCTAGGCCAAAAGCGACGTGGCCAAGACAATGCCGGAAGCTTCATCCAATTGGTGCAGACCTGCCAATGAATCGATCAAGCTGAACATAGACTCCACCTTCGACGCACGTACAGGCCGATCGGCGATTGCTGTGGTCGGAAAGAATCACGATGGCAAGTGGCAAGGCGGCTGGGGTAAGATCGTGAGAGCAAATAGCGCCTTGGAAGCGGAAGTAATGGCAATTGCCTTAGACACTAAGATAGGTAAACAACTTAATCTTAGGCTCATCTGCATAGAAACAGACTCCAAAAATGCAAGGCTCGCCATTGAGGGAAATTCTTCAGACTTCCCTAAACTGTCTAGGTAGATAGAAGAGGTAAAGGCTAGGATGGAACCATGATGGACGTGTGGCTTCACGAAGAGAGAAGGTAACAAGGCAGTAGACTGGCTGGCCAAGTTCGACAACAAAAACCAGGGTGGCTTTTATTTCTATAGAAGCCCACCTAACAACCTTGTTGATATAATCAACTTGGACCTCTGTAATGGTAGTAGTACTACCATATTTAATCCGATTATGAATCCGTCTCAGTGTAACAACTTACCCAATTTTCTTGCACGAGAGGGGCAAGATGAACAAAATAGCCCTTTGACTTTCCTATAAAAAAGAACCATACATGATAAATCTCTATTTATGATATACATCTCCTCTTAGAAAAAACACTATCATGAATAGGAAACTCTCTCAATTAATGCCATACCTTTAGGTAGGCGTCACCTTAAGCCATATAATATGTTGGCACCATTGACAAATCCTTATGTTCAGGTAGGTACTTCTCTAACAAACAAATCCAAACATTCATGTAGGAACTTCTCTAACAAACAAATCCAAATATTCAAGTATGAACGTTCTAACAAACCCTACTATTAGGTAGGAATCACTTTTAGAACCCTACATCCAATAGGCATCTTCATTGAAGCCCTATCGCATATAGGCATTTTCTCCAATTGAAGCCCTATGTTCAAGAAGGAACCTTTTCTAAAGTCCGAAATTTATGTAGGAATTTTCTCCTAACATATATGATAAAATTTTCCACTTGATTAAAGCCCTACAATAGGTAGGAATTCCTTTCTTAATCCATACACTTAGGTAGGCATCACTTGCATAGGTGTAGACACTGTAGTTTGAGACCTACACCCAAGTTGGTATTAAGCCCTATCCTGAATAGGAACCAACTTGATCAAATCCCAACATTCATGTCGGTATTCTTATTTTCAAAAAATCCCTATACTTAAATACACATCATGATCAAAGCTGATGTTCATGTTAGAATTTGAACCAAAGCCATGCGTTCAGGTAGGCACTATATATGAATCCCTACATTCAGGGTGGTCACTACTTTTAAACCCTATTCAATATATTCACTCTTAATAAAGCCCTATGTCCAAGTAGGCATTCTCTTTGCAAAGGAAGCCCTACACTTAGATAGACAACTTGATTAAAGACATGTGAGATGTGAGTAGTGCATGCAAATCCCTACCCCACACAAACATTCATCATTCAAAGCCCTATCCTGAATAGGTGTCTCATGTTCTTGGGGACATTGAAAGTATGCACCTATACTTAATATCAATATATTGGGTAGGAACGTCACCTTTTGTTTCCTTATGCTACTATTTCTCTTTTATATTTAAATCTTTGTCCTGAGCAAACACCTTTTCTCATTTCCTATTTCGAGACTTACCATGAGTAGATTAACATTTATTTCCTATCTGAAAGCCTTATCTCGAGTAGGAAAACCTATTTTCAATCCTTCATTTAATCCCTATCTAGTGCAGTAAATTCACTTTTTTTTACATACCAACCCTACTGGTACAACACTTTCCAATCTTTAAATCTGGTAAGAACCTTCCAACAAGCACACAAGCTATCACTTTTTTTGGTCCTCGCCTACGAACATAGAGGGGATCCTACATCTTCATATCTCTTGAGAGATAATAAATTGGAATAATACTCAATGCCAATTTAAAAATAAGGAATTCAATTTTTCCCTAGTGGGGGTGTAGTTCAAGAGAAGGTTGATCAAATCAAGTGAGAACTAGAGCATCTAGGGAGAGACCTAAGATTTTTCGATTATCTTGGTGATACTATATGTAACATCCCTAACCTAGGTTATACTTTAACCCTAGGTGTGTTGATTAATAAAGGTGATTAAATGCTTAATCTCACCTTGTGAAAAGTAATTAGGGCTCAAGAGGAACTTATATTGCAATTCTAGTCCTTTTTGAACATTGTTGAAATCAATGTTTTGTTTGTTTTGGACTAAAGTGCAAATTACCCAAGTTGAGGGGTTTAAGTGAAATTGTGCATGATAATATGTTCCTCACATGTTGAAGCATCATGAGAGTGAAAATGATGCTGAGGTGTGGCTTATGGAAGCCTGAATACCAAGAAAGAGCTGATAAAGCAATGTTTGTGAATGAAAACCTAGTTTTGGTGTAATGTGCAATTTACCCAAAACTTAGTGTTCAATATGTAATTTACCACTTCAATAACGTCCCTAATGTTTCTTGGCATCATGTAGAAAAAATAAAATGAGAGGGGCACCTCATTTGAATTAAATTGGAGGAGAGAGAATCTTGATATTAAAATAATCAAGATTTAATCCTAATAGAAACCCTAATTTGATTTAGGGCAAAAACAAATGTATTAATTAAATGGCCTTCAACCAAAACCAAAATGGTTGGATTCATATGTGTGTGTGACGTCCTTGAGCCTTGCAAGGACCACGAAAATATCCAAGGGCGTGGATAACTCACACACAATTTTATAAGAAAAAGAAATATCCACTCACATATGGATATTAATATAATATGAATTGAGGTGCTTAATTTGCTTTTCTTTAAATCATGGATAATTGAGAGGAATAAGAGGCAAACAAGATATACTCGTCCCTAATGAAGATGAGGGGGAAGAGGCAGCCACATTTTTGGGATTAAATGGATTTTTGCAAAGCATATTCTCTCTCATTGAATTTTTATAAAAGAACCTTTTACAAGCCAAATGGAAGGCTTTTTCGACCCCACTTCTTCTCCTTGCTTGGGAAACGACCAAGGGATCTTGTGAGGGTCAGGAGGACGACCCCCAACCTGTTGGTAAGGTTCTTGATCCATTTCACCTTGATTCCATGGTGGAAATCGAAAATAAATTATGGATTTCTTCCTATTTCGATCTCTTCAATTCTAACCATTCCTTTTCACTCAAACCTTGACGACGAACCTTGGAATGGTGAAAGGAGGTGCATACACCATTGTTTCCATGGACAAGGAGCTTTGGATCTCAATTGGAGGTGGGTTTTATAACTTGAACCCTTGATTTTGTTATTGCATTCAATTCTATACCAAATAATGATCTTTTCTACATTTACAATAATTGATTTGGTTGATGGATGCAATTACCATAGAAACCACAGCAAGTTTCGTGAGTTCACAGTATGAAGATGATAAGCACACACCTCTATAAATATCTAAAGCAAACTATCTTGTTTGGGATGCTCAAACGGTTTCCCAAACCGTTTGGGAGCAAACAGTTTCAAACCATTTAGAAGCAAACAGTTTTATCAAACCGTATGAGACCAAACAGTTTCAAAACCATTTGGGGGAGTTGAACAAGGGTTGACCGTTTGAGAATCCTGTTCCTAATTATGTTGGTTGATGACCCACCAAATTTGGTTAATTAACTCCAAAGGAATCATGAGTTGAAGGCTATTCAATTAGACAAACCCTAATTGATTTAAGTGCTGATTTTCAACCTGATCGATTGGACTTTTTGGGTTGATTAGCCCAAATGGTTTAAAAACCATTAGGGAATCACCCAAACGATCTCAAGACCGTTTGGAAGTCCAGGGTTGAGTATGGTTAAGTATTTGAAGATTCAAACATATGGTATAAACCCTAATCGGCTGAGTGCTGATTTTGCAATTGAATGAGTTGATGCTTTGGGTTGATTGACCCAAACGGTTTCAAAACCGTTTGGGGATCACCCAAATGGCCTAAAGACCGTTTGGGGGTCACCCAAGACCGTTTGGAGGTCTAGGGTTAAGTTTGGTCAAGTGTTTGAAGGTCCAAAGTTACCAAGTTACAAAGAAATCAATTGCTGATTTGTTGATCGACTCAATAGACCAAACCTTGATGAATTTCACTAGAATCCAAGGGTTGGATGAGCCAAACGGTCTCAAGACCGTTTGGAGCTCATCCAAATGGTCTCAAGACCGTTTGGAGGTCACCCAAGACCGTTTGGAGGTCTAGGGTTGAGTATGGTTAAGCAATTGAAGATCCAAAGATACTATTTGGAGTGTAATCAATTGCTGATTTGGTGATCAATCCAATGATCCAAACCCTAATTGGTTGACTTGGATTTTGATGTTAACATGGGAAAATGGTCTCAAGACCGATTGGTGGTCATCCAAATGACCTAAAAACCGTTTGGGGTCAGGTCATGTTCAATTTGGATGATAGTTCAATGGTTTCAAAGACACTAATCTTGCATTGATTAGTGTTGAAGGATTATCGATTCCAAACCCTAATACAATTGATTCAAACCCTAATTGATGATCAATTGAGGGTCAAATAAGTTTAAGGTTGACCTATTAAACTCAATTGAAGAATGAGGATAGGTCCAATTGATGAATGGTTCCATGAATTCAATTGTAAGAATCAACATTGGAAATCCTAATCCAATTCAATTGGCTGAGACCATATTTGGTCCATGCGGTTTTGAGGAGGTTTGGAACAAATGGTCTCAAGACTATTTGAGTCCAAATGGTCTCAAGACCATTTGGGACCAAATGATCCCAAACCATTTGTGCCCATGCGGTTTCAAAAGTCAAACTTGGCAAACGGTCTTCACCTACTACTTTAGCAAATGATCTTGAGTGTGCACCTTTACCAAACGGTTTCAATCCGTTTGAACTTTGAAAGACCAAGATCGTTTGGGGCTCAAGTAGTTAAGGTTGATGGAGGATTCAATTGGTTAATCCACTTGGACATCTATTGTAATTGGAGATTCAATTGGTCAATTCAAATGGATACTTTATGTAATGAAGGTCCAATGTGATGGAATCTCTTAAGAATTAAGATGATGAATGATCCATTGATCCAATGATGATTAGTAATGATAATTAATGAAGGTACAAAGGTTGAAACCCTAATAGTACCCAAGTGAATAGTGACAATTAAGGGATGAACCCTAATTCAGACAGGATCAATGACTTGGTACACTATGTCATTCATAGTTGTATGTACTTGATTGAAGGGTTGATGTAACCTAATCAAGTTGAGAGGATGATGGAAAGGAATTCATACATGAGTAGTGATCATGTAATGAATAGGGTATGATCCATAATAAAGAGATCATGAAACCCTAATCCAGAAGGTTGTTGAACCCCAATCCCTAATTTAGAGCAATATCAGATGTAACCCAAACCTAGGGTAATTTTTTGACTTTAAAACCAAGATAATAAAATGTGAATCCCTAATTTAGGTGTATTCCATGTGAATCCCTAATTGAGGTTGATTCCATGTGAATCCCTAATTGAGGTTGATTCAATGTGAAACCCTAATCGAGGTTGATTCCATGAGAAACCCTAATTGAGGGTGATGCTATGAGAAACTCTTTTTGGGATCAATAATAAACCCTAATTTTAGTCAATAAGATGTGAAAGCCTAATGAAGGGTAATGTTATATGCAATACTCACCCTAATGAAGTATGATAGTATGTGAAACCCTAAACCCTATTAAAGAGTAATGATATGGGAAAACCTAATTCGAATATTGGAATGGTAACCAATACATTGATGGGGGAAATACCTGAAGTGATTGATTGTAGATACCCTTATAGTAAGAAATTCTTTAACCTGAGATGAGTCCATATCATTAAAGATAGTTGGACCATTCTTATGCGTGACCTATGCACTTCATGATAAGAGTGATAGGTTAGTGGATGAAAGGATTAAGATGGGAAATACCTTAATCCAAGATAAGTTGATAACTCAAGAAAGTTGGAAGTAATGAGTTAAGTGATACATAAAGATAATAAAGACTTCACACTTAGCATCTCAAAGTTTATATACTTTGATAACTATGAAATCCTAATATGAGATGGGAAATCTTAACCCTAAATTGGGTAATGGGACATGATAAACCATAATATGATATGAATAGTAAGCCCTAACCCTGTTGAGGGAATAGTGGTATTACTATTGTATTACTTGAGGTGATATGTTATTATTGCTTAAGGAGAGGTGACAAGATGTGTAATGGCCTTGTGAGCCATATGATTAGATGTTGCCTAGTGAGAGGTGACAAGATATTTTATGGGCCTTGTGAACCATGAGAAAAATTGTGGCATATTGAAAGGTACCAAAATGATTATAAAAGTTTATTGTAAGAAATGATAACGTTTTAATAAACTTAATAAAAGGAACAATAGTATTCAATAAATAATGTGAAAAGCTATGAAGGCTAACCTCAGGGTTCAGAGCCTAAAGAAGGATGTGATGATCAATGATGAGTTAAAGGATTTTATATCCCATGATCTGTGTAATCAGGAGTGGTTAGAGTCCACTGCCTGGCTATGTAATCAGGATTGGTTAAAGTCCAATACTTGGCAGAGGCATGAAGCCTGTACTCAGAAGTGGTTAGAGTCCAATGCTTGGGTGTGTAATTAGGAGTGGTTAGAGTTCACTTCCTGGCTATGTAATCAGGATTGGTTAAAGTCCAATACCTGGTAGAGGCATGAAGCTTGTAATCAGGAGTGGTTAGAGTCCACTGCCTAGCTGTGTAATCAGAATGGTTAGAGTCCACTGCCTGGCTGTGTAATCAGGAGTGGTTAGAGTCCACTGCCTGACTGTGTAATCAGGAGTGGTTAGAGTCCACTTCCTGGTTGTGTAATCTGGAGTGGTTAGAGTCCACTGCCTAGCTGTGTAATTAGGATTGGTTAAAGTCCAATACGTGGCAGAGGCATGAAGCCTATAAACCACAAGATTGGCTAACTCCCAATACCTAGAATGCACAGGATTGGCTAACTCCCAATACCTGGAATAATAATACATGATTGGCTAACTCCCAATACCTAGAATGCACACGATTGGTTAACTCCCAATACCTGGAATAATAACACATGATTGGTAATAACCCAATACCTGGAATCGTTGCACAGGATTGACATAGATCAATACCTGGAATAGTTGCACAGGATTGACATAAATCAATACCTGGAATAGTTGCACAAGATTGACATAGTTCAATACTTGGAATGGATACACAAGAATAATATAAGTCTAATGCTTGTACTAGTTGAAAAGGATTGGTGTAATCCAATGCCTGGAATATTTATATAGGATTGGTATAGACCAATGCCTGAATAAGACATGATGATGCAAACTCTGATGTCCAATATAACCAAAGTCTGTTTAGCAGATTGGCTAAGGCCAATAAGTTGAAACAAGAATGTCTCATGGGTGACACATCAAGATAATGAGTGTCACAAGAGAAGTTTGGCATGATGGTATAATATGGAGGATAAATGATATACATGTTCTTCCTGTTCCTTATTAAGAGAAAAGTTGATCTATTGTTCTATCATAGATAGTTACAATGCTTTAAGATGAGAATGCATTAAACTACATATCATCTGTCCAATTTTATGTATATAACTGCAATAATAATGTTTTGGCGGAGAGTTATATCTCCCGCAGGGACAATTTACAATTGTCTCACCCCCGTGGGATCCAATGTTTTTAGGTGGATGCGGACAAAGAGGCAAGAAACCTTTAGCAGAGAAGGAACAGCAGCAACATCGAAGACAGCAGTAATATCTCAGGTGGAGATACTGCCTATACAGTTGTATAGATAGTAGTCCTATGTGTCGTCTCTGTACTCTCAGGTCCTTAGGATTTATAGATAGTGTTTTCATCATTGACTCGAGATTTTGGCTTGATGCCTCGAGGTTTTATGCTATCTGTACATAATGTTGAATAGGAGAACTGATGTTGGAATCCTCGAGAAGAGATGGTACAGGTTGTGTACTTATAGAACAAAATGTAAATATTATACTTTGGTTCTTGATGAAAAGATTTCCTATGTGTGGATCTCTTTGCAAAAAGTTTTAATTTTTAGTGATTTTCAGTAATCCACTGCAAATGATTCACTTCCACTTAGTTAATCTTGTGTTTTATACATTGGATGCCATAATTTAGTGGTATCAGAGCTCTAGGTTCGCTGAGTCTACAGAGACATAGGACTAAGGTAGTAGAGTTTGTTCTGGTGTCATCCAGTGTATCTGATAGTATCTTCTACTCGTATAAGAGAAGAAGAAATTTAAAATGACTAGGTTACATGAGGAGGTTGCTACAGAAAGCAGCAATGTTGCACCAAGAAGAGGTGAATGGGAGCAGGCGAGAGAGAGACAATTGCCTGAAAATCCCCTAGCTGGTCCATCTATGATAAGAAAATCTTTCTTTAAGTATTACTTTTGGAGAATTCAGGGCAACAGTAATGTATATAGTGGATCAAGCATTGGTAGTGTAACCTAGATTACCAACCCCAATGATGATGTTTTAGATATCAACATGATTTGTAATCAGTGTCTGCAGGTTGAAGCAAAAAGGAAATGATGAATTTCTAGACTTAAATTGAGTCTGTGCTCAACCTTAGCCTGTTGAATCAATCTTTGAGGCAGAGCTAGCCTGAGAAAGTGAATCATCCATGAATTCGGACAAGTTAGACAAGATAATGTCATTGAAATATGTCATTTTATAAATTCCTGGTATAATTGAGAAAGGAAATGATTGAACTCTCCTTGATTAGTCCGATGAGGACTTATGCTTTAAATGGTAAAACATTACAAATGTTTTCTGTTGTCCTTACCTCTATTAGAAAAGATGAGGTATATAAGAGATGCCTAGACAAAATCCAGGGATGTTAAGCCTTATGCTTGTGAAAATATGAAAAGATGGAATATGATAGTATACAAAGTGCATACCACTTAATCTCAGTATTTATATACCCTGTCCAGGTATACAACTATTGATGATAAAGTGGGTATGGAAACTCTTAGATTGTTGTCTTTTTGATTGCTCTGATCAAGTAGTCATTCTGAGACAATCTAATGAGTATTATGAAATCAAAAATATGGAATGAATAAATGTGTCATATCCTATGCATAAGAAAAAGAAGTCTGAGATAATCTCAGATGAGCATGTTGTATGAGGAACTAAAAGTGTACTCCTCATAAGATAAGAATAAGATTGAGGGAGATGAACCCTGTTCAATAATGCTGCCGGCATAATAAAGATCTTTCCCATAATGAGGAAATGGGAAATGTGATGAGATCATGAGATGATCATAAACATGCTACATAATAATAAAGAAAGGGATAATGACATGCAATCATCCTTACAAATTCCAATGCTAAAGGCAAGGAACCTCATATGAGATAAAGAGTAAATGGTTCATGAATAGTTGAAAATACATGAATTAATAAGAGGAATATGAATCCTTGTTTTCTTTCCTTTTAGGGACATGGAAACCAAGTGGATCTTAGGACACTTGATGTGCATAAAATAAATATGTTCATGTGATGGATACTTAGAAAAGTATCAGTTATCTTGGACTTTGGTCCCAAGATGAGGACATATGAAACAATTAATGTTCCAAGATGAAAGGAAGAGATATATATGATGTGTTTCCAACACATGTGATAGATACCAAGGTGAAAGATTCGGGTATCTGAGAGTTATCAGATGGGTTAGGTTGGCTACCTGGAGTGGTCAACTGTGAAATTAGTATGATTATAATAATATGAACATCATATGTTGGGGGTTTATGCTCTGCATAAACATGATATTAATAAAGAATGTATGATGCTTCTCTGAATAAGAAAAATGTTATTTGACACAAATTTGACTCTATAGTCAATGATGAGGGACAGTGGGGCATGTGCCTTGTGTGTTGATTCTATGAGAATCTTGTATGGAAACACTTTGTGTTGATCAAAGATTTATGGTGTCACCATAATAAGGAGATATTATGTGAAGACTAGATAGTATGATGAATGAAATACATCTGTCTTCCTTTATCTAGATTTCGAGGACGAAATCCTTATTAGGGGTTTATAATTTGTAACATCCCTGACCTGGGTTATACTTTAACCCTAGGTTTTTTTATTACGAAAGGTGATTAAATGCTTAATCTCACCTTGTGAAAAGTAATCAATGTTTTGTTTGTTTTGGACTAAAGTGCAAATTACCCAAGTTGAGGGGTTTAATTGCAATTGTGAAAGATAATATGTTCCTCACATGTTGAAGCATCATGAGAGTGAAAATGATGCTGAGGTGTGGCTCATGGAAGCTCGAATACCAAGAAAGAGCTAATAAAGCAATGTTTGTGCATGAAAACCTAGTTTTGTTGTAATGTGCAATTTACCCAAAACTTAGGGTGCAATATGTAATTTACCACTTCAATAAGGTCCCTAATGTTTCTTGGCATCATTTAGAGCAAATAAAATGAGAGGGGCACCTCATTTGAATTAAATTGGAGGAGATATAATCTTGATATTAAAATAATCAAGATTTAATCCTAATTGAAACCCTAATTTGATTTAGGGCAAAAACAAATGTATTAATTAAAGGGAATTCAACCAAAACCAAAATGGTTGGATTCAGATGTGTGTGTGACGTCCTTGAGCCTTGCAAGGACCACGAAAATATCCAAGGGAGTGGATAACTCACACACAATTTTATAAGAAAAAGAAATATCCACTCACATATGGATATTAATATAATATGAATTGAGGTGCTTAATTTGATTTTATTTAAATCATGGATAATTGAGAGGAATAAGAGGCAAACAAGATAGCCTCGTCCCTAAGGAAGATGAGGGGGAATAGGCGGCCACATTTTTGGGATTAAATGGATTTTTGCAAAGCATATTCTCTCTCATTGAATTTTTATAAAAGAACCTTTTACAAGCCAAATGGAAGGCTTTTTCGACCCCACTTCTTCTCCTTGCTTGGGAAACGATCGAGGGATCTTGGGAGGGTCAGGAGGACGTCCCCCAACCTGTTGGTAAGGTTCTTGATCCATTTCACCTGGATTCCATGGTGGAAATCAATAATAAATTATGGATTTCTTCCTATTTCGATCTCCTCTTCAATTCTAACCATTCTTTTTCGCTCAAACCTTGAGGATGAGCCTTGGAATGGTGAAAGGAGTTTCATCCACCATTGTTGCCGTGGACATGGAGCTTTGGAGCTCAATTTGAGGTGGGTTTTATAACTTGAACCCTTGATTTTGTTATTGCATTCAATTCACTACTACAGAAACCCCATTTGGCGTCGGTCTTTTAACCCCATTTGGCGTCGGTTTCCGACCGACGCCTATGTGGGCGCCACTAAAGGTCGAACATTTCGGCGTCGGTTTTTTAACCGACGCCTATTTAACCTATAGGCGTCGGTCTTTTAGTATATAACCGACGCCAAAATGGTTCGCGCCACAGAAAACGACGTCATCTAGGGCACTTTCTGCGTCGGTGATTTACTAAAAGACCGACGCCTGTATTCCATGTAGCGTCGGTCTTTTAGTTGATAACCAACGCATAAAGTGTCCTAGATGACGCCGTTTTCTATGGCGCGAACCCTTTTGGCGTCGGTTATATACTAAAACACCGACGTCTATACTTCAAGACGACACGGCCGTGCTTCCCTGCACGGCCGTGTTTAGTACTATAGGCGTCGGTTTTATATGAATTACCGACGCCTTTTCCACCACGGCCGTGCTATCCTGCACGGTCGGGTTGTTTGTACTATGAGGCGTCGGTTTTTATCAAATAACCGACGCTGTATGTATTTGCTGACGGTTTTCTATAAATAACCGACGCCTATTTATATATTTTTTTTCATATCAGTTTGCAGGCCTGCTGTGGCTGGTCAGCAGGATGAGAACCTGCAGTTCAGTTTTCTGAACTGCAGGTTTACGACATGCATTGATATCAGCCTACAAACAGGCCGCAAACCTGCAAAAGTCACAAAGAAAATTTCACACAAGTACATACATTCAGACATCAATTCAATTCTCACATTCACACATATAGAAACATTCAAATACATGTATTAACATTCAGAAATATTCATCTTTAGTCTTACCTGGTGCATTAGAGTGTGACAATCATGAGATTTAAGACCTATCAACTTCAGATCTTTCATTGATACCAATCTACGGATGTTGGATGAGTAACCATGTGGCACCTTAACATTTACTAAGCATTCACAAAAAGTTTTCTTCTCCTTTCTAGACAACGTGTAACAAGCGGGAGATAAGTATGTTCTTTTATTACCCATTTCACGTAATTCTATTAATTCTGACCTTATTCCCATTTCACGTAGGTCCAGTCTGGATTTTATCCCATCTTTAGTCTTACTTGGTATATTTAATAGAGTACCAATGATGCTATCACAGACATTTTTCTCAACGTGCATTACATCGATACAATGCCTGACTGTCAAAGAACTCCAATAAGGAAGATCCCAAAATATTGACTTCTTCTTGAATGAAGAATTGTCACTCCGTGTGGCCATACTACATTGTGATTTCTTACCAAATTCATTGACAATGTCTTTTACTCTTTCATAAACAACATCCCCTGGTATAGGTTTAGGTGCACTCCGTTCATCATTCCATCCATTGAATGCTTTGCGCTTCCTACGATACGGATGGAATTTTGAAAGAAACCTTCGATGACCAAGATATACAGTCTTGCCACCATGTTTTTGTCTTATTGAATCAGTGTTTTCTTCACATATAGGACACGCTTTAGCTCCTTTGACACTATATCCAGACAAATTCCCATATGCTGGAAAGTCATTAATAGTGCAAAACAACATAGCGTGCAAACAAAATGTCTCTCTTACTGAAGCATCATAGGTCATCACACCTTCAGCCCAAAGTTTCTTTAAGTCATCAATCAAAGGTTCAAGATGAACATCGATATCATTTACGGGTTGTTTAGGGCCCGATATCAACAATGACAACATAACGTACTTATTTTTCATACACATCCAGGGAGGAAGATTGTATATAACAAGCATGACTGGCCAAGTGCTATGTTGGCTGCTCAATGTCCCGTACGGATTCATCCCATCTGTACAAAGCCAAAGTCTTAGATTCCTATCTTCTTCACCAAATTTAGGGTACAATAGATCAATCTTCTTCCACTGTGGGGAATCAGACGCATGTCGTAGGATCCCATCATTATTTTTCTTAACATCTGCATGCCACCTCAAATTCTTCGCATCTTTCGGATTTGCGAACAAGCGTTGAAACCGTGATATTATAGGTAGATACCACAACACCTTGGCAGGAGAACCAGTTTTGGACTCCCCCGAAGTTGTCAATTTATACCGTGACGCACCACATTTTGGACAATCTTTCAAATCTACATAGTCCTTTTTAAATAATACACAATCATTCGGGCATGCGTGTATCTTCTTGGCCTCCATTCCCATTGGGCACAACATTTTCTTTACCTGGTATGTTGAGATTGGAAGCTCGTTTCCTTCAGGAAGAATTTCTTTCAACAAAGTCAACAATGAAGTGAAGCTTTTGTCGCTCCATCTATTGTTAGCTTTCAACTTATACAATCTCAACACAGCGCTAAGCTTCGTAAACTTAGCACATCCTGTGTATAACGGTATCTCAGCATCATGCACAATGTTTGTAAAGATAGGAGGTGGATCGGTGTGCTCTACCCTACAACTATCCAGCATCGCATCAACGATGTCTGCTGGAACTGGTTCGTTCACATTTACGTCATCGGAGGCAATTTCTTCTTCCACCCAAGCACTGCTATCGACATCTACTGGTTTCGATTTTGAAATCTCTCCATGCCAGTGCCATTCTGTATAGCCTTGTACAATCCCGTTGCACATGACATGACTTTTGATTTCCTCACCAGTGTTGACTTTCAAGTTGTTACCACAATACCTACATGGACAGTAGAACCTATCTGTAGGTTTTTTCCTATGTTCCTCGGCAAATCTAATAAACTGATCAAGACCAGATATAAACTATGGGGTGCAACGATTACGAATGGACATCCATGATCTATCCATTCTATGATCAGAGAAAACAAGTATATATTAGGAAAACAAGTGATTGTTCATTCTAATTTATACCAATGTACAAGTAATATAAAAAACAATGATTGTTCACATTCTAGGCCAACAAACACATTTGATGTCATTCTTATATATAATAAATGTGTACCACCTATCCCATCCTTGAACACCTAATCTCACTAGTAAGTGTATAATGTGTATTGGGTTTTCAAGAAAATTTCGACAGCATTTCCCCGCTGTTCTCTAAGTACATATGTACTTAGAGAACAAACGGGGAAATGCTACCAAAATTTTCTCGAAAACTCAATACACATTATACACTTACATCCTAAGTGAGATTAGGTGTTCAAGAACAGTCCCAAACCGGGGACTATCCAAGATTTACTCCTAATGAGTCAATCTTGGACGGGTTTCTAGGCCAACAAACACAATAATAGATATCTACAATGAAGCCGGACTCCATACAAATAGTATATAATTTAGTGATTGTTCATTCTAATTTATACCAATGTACAAGTAATATAAAAAACAATGATTGTTCACATTCTAGGCCTACAAACACATTTGATTTCATTCTTATATATAATAAATGTGTACCACCTATCCCATCCTTGAACACCTAATCTCACTAGTAAGTGTATAATGTGTATTGGGTTTTCAAGAAAATTTCGGCAGCATTTCCCCGCTGTTCTCTAAGTACATATGTACTTAGAGAACAAACGGGGAAATGCTACCAAAATTTTCTCGAAAACTCAATACACATTATACACTTACATCCTAAGTGAGATTAGGTGTTCAAGAACAGTCCCAAACCGGGGACTATCCAAGATTTACTCCTAATGAGTCAATCTTGGATGGGTTTCTAGGCCAACAAACACAATAATAGATATCTACAATGAAGCCGTACTCCATACAAACAGTACATAATTTAGTGATTGTTCATTCTAATTTATACCGATGTACAAGTAATATAAAAAACAATGATTGTTCACATTCTAGGCCAACAAACACATGTGATGTCATTCTTATATATAATAAATGTGTACCACCTATAACAAACACATTGTCCAACATTAGGTTCAACACTTGAAACATACATTCGTTTTCAACATAAAAAAATTGTATCATTAGGGTCCAACATGTGGATTATATGGGACATACACATCAAGGTGGTCATAAGGGAGGATATTTCCTTATTTATGAGTAAGCGATATAAGATTAAGATCCATATAAAAATTAGGGCAGAAGGAAGAAATAAATCTTCTTTAGGATACAATAGACCCTTATGGATGTATTTAGGGTCATAGGTACCATCATAGAACAAAAGGGGTACACTCCAGGATTTAAGATCACACTACATCATGAATTTTATACAAAATTACATGTATGTGTATATAAAAAATATATTTATAAGGAACTTCTATACATATCTAATCAACAAATCAGTAATTAACTAAGTATTCATCAATACTTACTATTAATCAGTATCTCTAATCATTAAAATCGGCAAGCAGATCAGTTATTGTAAATAACAAACTATGAATTGTTGAATTAAATTAATCACTAAAGAAATACTAACCAGTAGTATCAATCATTAATCACTGAAAGTAGCAAGGAAATCAGTAAAACTAACCACTGTTGTAGAAACAGGACGCCGGGCATCAGCAGGAAGAAAGGAAGGAGCTAGGGCAGGCAGGTGGGCAAGCAGGAGGGCACCAGGCGTGGCGGCGGCGTCGGTTCTCAGGCGTGGCGGCGGCGCAGCGGATGGAGCAGCAGGGCGGGCAGCAGGTGGCTGGAGCAGCAGGGCGGCGGCGCAAGCGGTTAGAGCAGCAGGCGGCGGCGGCGGAGAAGAAACGCACCGGAGAAGAAGGGCGCCGGAGAAGGGACGCTGGAGATGGAGCGCCGGAGAGAAGCGCCGGAGAAAACTAGCAGCAGCAGCACAAAATCGCCGGAGAAATCGCCGCAACAGGGAAATAGGGTAGCAATGAAACAGAAGAAAGGGGAAGAGTCAGGCGATCGCGGGTTATAAGTTCTCAAATAGCGTCGGTTGTTTACAACAACCGACGCCTAAACATCTTTAGCGTCGATTGTTTGAAAAAACCGACGTCCAATTGGACGATATTTTCATGAAATTATTTGACGGGAACCACTTTCAGCGTCAGTTATACAAGGATAATCGACGCTGACAGTGACACTTTTCGCGCAAATTTTCATCGTACATAGGCGTCGGTTTCTACGTATATAACCGACGCTGAAAATAACACTTTTTTTTTAATCGAAATATGGATTTCACGGGCGACTTTACGCGTCGGTTTGTTATAAACAACCGACGCTTAATACAAAGCGGTACACGTGTCTGGCTGGTCTTCGAATATAGACGTCGGGTTTCTTAAACAACCGACACCTTAAATGTTAGGCGTTGGTTTTCCTTAATAACCGACGCCCAGAAAAGTGACACTGAATGCTATTTCTGTAGTAGTGATTCCATACCAAATAATGATCTTTTCAACATTTACAATAATTGATTTGGTTGATGGATGCAATTACCATGGAAACGACAGAAGGTTTCGTGATTTCAGAGGTTGAATATGATAAGAACACACCTCTCTAAATATCTAAAGCAAACGATCTTGTTTGGGATGGTTAAACGGTTTCCCAAACCGTTTGGGAGCAAATGGTTTCAAACCGTTTAGGAGCAAACAGTTTCATCAAACCGCATGAGACCAAACAGTTTCAAAACTGTTTGGGGGAGTTGAACAAGGGTTGACCGTTTGATAATCCTGTTCCTAATTATGTTGGTTGATGACCCACCAAATTTGGTTAATTAATTCCAAAGGAATCATGAGTTGAAGGCTATTCAATTAGACAAACCCTAATTGATTTAAGTGCTGATTTTCAACTTGATCGATTGGACTTTTTGGGTTGATTGGCCCAAACGGTTTCAAAACTGTTTGGTAATCACCCAAATGGTATCAAGACCGTTTGGAGGTCCAGGGTTGAGTATGGTTACGTATTTGAAGATTTAAACATATGGTATAAACCCTAATCGGCTGAGTGCTGATTTTACAATTGAATGTGTTGATGCTTTGGGTTGATTGACCCAAACGGTTTCAAAACCATTTGGGGATCACCCAAGACCGTTTGGAGGTCTAGGGTTAAGTTTGGTCAAGTGTTTTAAGTTCCAAAGTTACCAAGTTACAAAGCAATCAATTGTTGATTTGTTGATCGACTCAATAGACCAAACCTTGATGAATTTCAGTAGAATCCAAGAGTTGGATGAGCCAAACGGTCTCAAGACCGTTTGGAGCTCATCCAAACGGTCTCAAGACCATTTGGAGGTCTAGGGTTGAGTATGGTTAAGCAACTGAAGATCCAACGATACTATGTTGAAGTGTAATCAATTGCTGATTTGGTGATCAATCCAATGATCCAAACCCTAATTGGTTGACTTGGATTTTGATGTTAAGATGGGCAAATGGTCTCAAGACCTTTTGGTGGTCATCCAAACGACCTCAAGACCATTTGGGGTTAGGTCATGTTCAATTTAAGTGATAGCTCAATGGTTTCAAAGTAACTAATCTTGCATTGATTAATGTTGAAGGATTATCGATTCCAAACCCTAATCCAATTGATTCAAACCCTAATTGATGATCAATTGAGGGTAAATTGAGGGTCAAATCAGTTGTAGGTTTACCTATTAAACTCAATTGAAGAATGAGGATAGGTGCAATTGATGAATGGTTCCATGAATTCAATGATTGAAGGAATCAACATTGGAAATCCTAATCCAATTCAATTGGTTGAGACCATATTTGGTCCATGCGGTTTTGAGGAGGTTTGGGCCAAACGGTCTCAAGACCGTTTGGGACCAAACGATCCCAAACCGTTTGTGCCCATGCGGTTTCAAAAGTCAAACTTGGGCAAACGGTCTTCACCTACTACTTTAGCAAACGGTCTTGAGTGTGCACCTTTACCAAACGGTTTCGAACTGTTTGAACTTTGAAAGACCAAGATCATTTGGGACTCAAGTAGTCAAGGTTGATGGAGGATTCAATTGGTTAATCCACTTGGACATCTATTGTAATTGGAAATTCAATTGGTCAATTCAAATGAATACTTTATGTAATGAAGGTCCAATGTGATGGAATCTCTTGAGAATTAAGATGATGAATGATCCATTGATCCAATGATGATTAGTAATGATAATCAATGAAGGTACAAAGGTTGAAACCCTAATAGTACCCAAGTGAATAGTGCCAATTAAGGGATGAACCCTAATTGAGATAGGATCAATGACTTGGTACACTATGTCATTCATAGTTGTATGTACTTGATTGAAGGGTTGATGTAACCTAATAAAGTTGAGAGGATGATGGAAAGGAATTCATACATGAGTAGTGATCATGTAATGAATAGGGTATGATCCATAATAATGAGATCATGAAACCCTAATCCAGAAGGTTGTTGAACCCCAATCCCTAATTTAGAGCAATATCAGATGTAACCCAAACCTAGGGTAGTTTTGTGACCCTAAAACCAAGATAATAAAATGTGAATCCCTAATTTAGGTGTATTCCATGTGAATCCCTAATTGAGGTTGATTCCATGTGAATCCCTAATTGAGGTTGATTCAATGTGAAACCCTAATTGAGGTTGATTCCATGAGAAACCCTAATTGAGGGTGATGCTATGAGAAACTCTTTTTGGGATCAATAATAAACCCTAATTTTAGTCAATAAGATGTGAAAGCCTAGTGAAGGGTAATGTTATATGCAATCCTCACCCTAATGAAGTATGATAGTATGTGCAACCCTAAACCCTATTAAAGAGTAATGATATGGGAAAACCTAATTTGAATAATGGAATGGTACATTGATGGGGGAAATACATGAAGTGATTGATTGTAGATACCCTTATAGCAAGAAATTCTTTAACCTGAGATGAGTCCATATCATTAAAGATAGTTGGACCATTCTTATGCGTGACCTATGCACTTCATGATAAGAGTGATAGGTTAGTGGATGAAAGGATTAAGATGGGAAATACCTTAATCCAAGATAAGTTTATAACTCAAGAAAGTTGGAAGTAATGAGGTAAGTGATACATCAAGATATGAAAGACTTCACACTTAGCATCTCAAAGTTGATATACTTTGATAACTATGAAATCCTAATATGAGATGGGAAATCTTAACCCTAAATTGGGTAATGGGACATGATAAACCATAATATGATATGAATAGTAAGCCCTAAACCTGTTGAGGGAATAGTGGTATTACTATTGTATTACATGAGGTGATATGTTATTATTGCTTAGGGAGAGGTGACAAGATGTGTAATGGCCTTGTGATCCATATGATTAGATGTTTCCTAGTGATAGGTGACAAGATATTTTATGGGCCTTGTGAGCCATGAGAACAATTGTGGCATAGTGAAAGGTACTAAGATGATTATAAAAGTTTATTGTAAGAAATGATAACATTTTAATAAACTTAATAAAAGGAACAATTGTATTCAATAAATAATGTGAAAAGCTATGAAGGCTAACCTCAGGGTTCAGAGCCTAAAGAAGGATGTGATGATCAATGATGAGTTAAAGGAGTTTATATCCCATGATCTGTGTAATCTGGAGTGGTTAGAGTCCACTGCCTGGTTGTGTAATCAGGATTGGTTAAAGTCCAATACCTGGCAGAGGCATGAAGCCTATAATCAGGAGTGGTTAGAGTCCACTGCCTCGCTGTGTAATCAGGAGTGGTTAGAGTCCACTGCCTGGCTATGTAATCAGGAGTGGTTAGAGTCCACTGACTTACTGTGTAATCAGGAGTGGTTAGAGTCCACTGCCTGGCTGTGTAATCAGGAGTGGTTAGAGTCCACTGCCTGGTTGTGTAATCAGGTTTGGTTAAAGTCCAATACCTGGCAGAGGCATGAAGCCTATAAACCACATGATTGGCTAACTCCCAATACCTAGAATGCACAGGATTGGCTAATTCCCAATACTTGGAATAATAATACATGATTGGCTAACTCCCAATACCTGGAATGCACAGGATTGGTTAACTCCCAATACCTGGAATAATAACACAGGATTGGTAATAACTCAATACCTAGAATAGTTGCACAAGATTGACATAGATCAATACCTGGAATAGTTGCACATGATTTACATAAATCAATACCTGAATAATTGCACAAGATTGACAAAGTTCAATACTTGGAATGGATACACAGGAATAATATAAGTCTAATGCTTTTACTAGTTGCCCAGGATTGGTGTAATCTAATGCCTGGAATATTTATATAGGATTGGTATTGACCAATGCCTGAATAAGACATGATGATGCACACTCTGATGTCCAATATAACCAAATTCTATTTAGCAGATTGTCTAAGGCCAATAAGTTGAAACAAGAATGTCTGGTGGGTGACACATCAAGATAATGAGTGTCACAAAAGAAGTTTGACATGATGGTGTAATATGTAGGATACATGATATACATGTTCTTCCTATTCGTTTTTAAGAGAAAAGTTGATCTATTGTTCTATCATAGATAGTTACAATGCTTTAAGATGCGAATGCTTTAAACTGCATATCCTCTGTCCAGTTTTATGTATATAACTGCAATAATAATTTTTTGGCGGAGAGTTATATCTCCCACTGGGACAATTTACAATTGTCTCGCCCCGTGGGATCCAATGTTTTTAGGTGGATGCGGATAAAGAGGCAGGAAACCTTTAGCAGAGAAGGAACAATAGTTGCATCGAAGACAACAGTAATATCTCCGGTGGAGATACTGCCTATCCAGTTGTATAGATAGTAGTCCTATGTGTCGTCTCTGTACTCTCAGGTCCTCGGGATTTATAGATAGTGTTTTCATCATCAACACGAGATTTTTTCTTGATGCCTCGAGGTTTTATGTTGTCTGTACATAATGTTGAATAGTACAACTGATGTTGTAATCCTCGAGAAGAGATGGTACAAGTTGTGTACTTATAGAACATAATGTAAATATTATATGTTGCTTCTTGATGAAAAGATTTCTTATGTGTGGATCTCTTTGCAAAAAGTTTTAATTTTTAGTGATTTTCAGTAATCCGCTGCAAATGATTAGCTTCCGCTTAGTTAATCTTGTGTTTTATAAGTTGGATGCCACTATTTAGTGGTATCAGAGCTCTAGGTTCGCTGAGTCTACAGAGATATAGGACTAAGGTAGTAGAGTCTGTTCTGGTATCATCCAGTGTATCTGATAGTGTCTTCTGCTCGTATAAGAGAAGAAGAACTTAAAAATGACTAGGTTACATGGGGAGGTTGCTGCAGAAAGTAGCAATGTTGCACCAAGAAGAGGTGCATGGGAGCAGGGGAGAGAGAGACAATTGCTTGAGAATCCCCTAGTTGATCCATCTAGGATAAGAAAATCTTTCTTTAAGTATTACTATTCGAGAATTTAGGGCAACAATAATGTACATAGTGGATCAAGCATTGGCAATGTAACCTAGATTACCAACCCCAATGATGGTGTTTTAGATATCAACATGATTTGTAATCAGCGTCTGCAGGTTGAAGTAAAAAGGAAATGATGAATTTCTGGACTTAAATTGAGTCTGTGCTCAACCTTAGCCTGTTGAATCAATCTTTGAGGCAGTGCTAGCCTGAGACAGTGAATAATTCATGAATTATTAGTTAGACAAGATAATGTCATTCAAATATGTCATTTTATGAATTCCTAGATTAATTTAGAAAGGAAATGATTGAACTCTCCTTGATTAGTCCTTTGAGGACTTATGTTTTGCATGGTAAAACGTTACAAATGTTTTATGTTGTCCTTACCTCTATTAGAAAAGATGACGTATATAAGAGGTGCCTAGACAAAATCCAGGGATGTTAAGCCTTATGCTTGTGATAATATGAAAAGAAGGAATATGATAGTATACAAAGTGCATACCACTTAATCTCAGTATTTATATACCTTGGCCAGGTAAACAACTATTGATGATAAAGTGGGTATGGAAACTCTTAGATTGTTGTCTTTTTGATTGCTCTGATCAAGTAGTCATTCTGAGACAATCTAATGAGTATCATGAAATTAGAAATATGGAATGAATAAATGTGTCATATCCTATGCATAAGAAAAAGAAGTCTGAGATAATCTCAGATGAGCATGTTGTATGAGGAACTAAAAGTGTACTCCTCATAAGATAACAATAAGAATGAGGGAGATGAACCATGTTCAATAATGCTGCCTGCATAATAAAGATCTTTCCCATAATGAGGAAATGGGAAATGTGATGAGATCCTGAGATGATCATAAACATGCTAGATAATAATAAAGAAAGGGATAATGACATGCAATCATCCTTACAAATTCCAATGCCAAAGGCAAGGAACCTCAGATGAGATAAAGAGTAAATGGTTCATGAATAGTTGAAAATACATGAATTAATAAGAGGAATACAAATCCTTGTTTCCTTTCCTTTCAGGGACATGGAAACCAAGTGGGTCTTAGGACACTTGATGTGCATAAAATAAATTTGTTCATGTGATGGATACTTAGAAAATTATTAGTTATCTTGGACTTTGGTCCCAAGATGAGGACATATGAAACAATTAATGTTCCAAGATGAAAGGAAGAGATATATATGATGTGTTTCCAACACATGTGATAGATACCAAGGTGAAAGATTCTCATATCTGAGAGTTATCAGATGGGTTAGGTTGGCTACTTGGAGTGGTCAACTGTGAAATTAGTCTAATTATAATAATATGAACATCATATGTTAGGGGTTTATGCTCTGCATAAACATGATATTAATAAAGAATGTATGATGCTTCTCTTAATAAGAAAAGTGTTATTTGACACAAATTTGACTCTATAGTCAATGATGAGGGACAGTGGGGCATGTGCCTTGTGTGTTGATTCTATGAGAATCTTGTATGGAAACACTTTGTGCTGATCAAAGATTTATGGTGTCTCCATAATAAGGAGATGTTATGTGAAGACTAGATAGTATGATGAATGAAATACATCTGTCTTCCTTTATCTGGATTTCGAGGACGAAATATTTGTTAGGGGTTTATAATTTGTAACATCCCTGACCTGGGTTATACTTTAACCCTAGGTGTTTTGATTAAGAAAGGTGATTAAATGCTTAATCTCACCTTGTGAAAAGTAATTAGGGCTCAAGAGGAACTTATATTTCAATTCTAGTCCTTTTTGAACATTATTGAAATCAATGTTTTGTTCGTTTTGGACTAAAGTGAAAATTACCCAAGTTGAGGGGTTTAAGTGCAATTGTGCACGATAATATGTTACTCACATGTTGGAGCCTCATTAGAATGAAAATGATGCTGAGGTGTGCCTTATGGAAGCCTGAATACAAATAAAGAGCTGATAAAGCAATGTTTGTGCATGAAAACCTAGTTTTGGTGTAATGTACAATTTACCCAAAACTTAGGGTGCAATATGTAATTTACCACTTCAATAAGGTCCCTAATTTTTCTTGGGAACATGTTGAGAAAATAAAATTAGAGGTCTGCCTCATTTGAATTAAATTGGAGGAGAGAGAAGCTTGATATTAAAATAATCAAGATTTAATCCTAATTGAAACCCTAATTTGATTCAGGGAAAAAACAAATGTATTAATTAAAGGGCCTTCAACCAAAACCAAAATGGTTGGATTCAGATGTGTGTGTGACGTCCTTGAGCCTTGCAAGGACCACGAAAATATCCAAGGGAGTGGATAACTCACACACAATTTTATAAGAAAAAGAAATATCCACTCACATATGGATATTAATATAATATGAATTGAGGTGCTTAATTTGCTTTTCTTTAAATCATGGATAATTGAGAGGAATAAGAGGCAAACAAGATAGCCTCTTCCCTAAGGAAGATGAGGGGGAAGAGGCGGCCATATTTTTGGGATTAAATGGATTTTTGCAAAGCATATTCTCTCTCATTGAATTTTTATAAAAGAACCTTTTACAAGCCAAATGGAAGGCTTTTTCGACCCCACTTCTTCTCCTTGCTTGGGAAACGACCAAGGGAGCTTGTGAGGGTCAGGAGGACGACCCCCAATCTGTTGGTAAGGTTCTTGATCCATTTCACCTTGATTCCATGGTGGAAATCGAAAATAAATTATAGATTTCTTCCTATTTCGATCTCCTCTTCAATACTAACCATTCCTTTTCACTCAAACCTTGAGGACGAGCCTTGGAATGGTGAAAGGAGTTGCATCCACCATTTTTTCCGTGGACATGGATCTTTGGCTCTCAATTGGAGGTGGGTTTTATAACTGGAACCCTTGATTTTGTTATTGCATTCAATTCCATACCAAATAATGATCTTTTCTACATTTACAATAATTGATTTGGTTGATGGATGCAATTACCATGAAACCACAGCATGTTTCGTTATTTCTGAGGTTGAATATGATAATCACAAACATCCTAAATATCTAAAGAAAACGATCTTGTTTGGGATGCTCAAACGGTTTTCCAAACCGTTTGGGAGCAAACGGTTTCAAACCGTTTAGAAGCAAACAGTTTCATCAAACCGCATGAGACCAAACGGTTTCAAAACCATTTGGGGGAGTTGACCAAGGGTTGAACGTTTGATAATACTTTTCCTAATTATGTTGGTTGATGACCCACCAAATTTTGTTAATTAATTCCAAAGGAATCATGAGTTGAAGGCTATTCAATTAGACAAACCCTAATTGATTTAAGTGCTGATTTTCAACTTGATCGATTGGACTTTTTGGTTTGATTAGACCAAACAATTTCAAAACCGTTTGGGAATCATCCAAATGGTCTCAATACCGTTTGGAGGTCCAGGGTTGAGTATGGTTAAGTATTTGAAGATTCAAACATATGGTATAAACCCTAATCGGCAGAGTGCTGATTTTGTAATTGAATGAGTTGATGCTTTGGGTTGATTGACCCAAACGGTTTCAAAACCATTTGGGGATCACCCAAACGGTCTCAAGACCGTTTGGGGGTCACCCAAGACCGTTTGGATGTCTAGGGTTAAGTTTTTTCAAGTGTTTGAATGTCCAAAGTTACCAAGTTACAAAGCAATCAATTGCTGATTTGTTGATCGACTCAATAGACCAAACATTGATGAATATTACTAGAATCCAAGGGTTGGATGAGACAAACGGTCTCAAGACCATTTGGAGCTCATCCAAACGGTCTCAAGACCGTTTGGAGGTCACCCAAGACGGTTTGGAGGTCTAGGGTTGAGTATGGTTAAGCAATTGAAGATCCAAAGATACTATGTTGGAGTGTAATCAATTGCTGATTTGGTGACCAATCCAATGATCCAAACCCTAATTGGTTGACTTGGATTTTGATGTTAACATGGGAAAATGGTCTCAAGACCGTTTGGTGGTCATCCAAATGACCTCAAGACCGTTTGGGTCAGGTCATGTTCAATTTGGATGATAGTTCAATGGTTTCAAAGTAATTAATCTTGCATTGATTAGTGTTGAAGGATTATGAATTCCAAACCCTAATTGATGATCAATTGAGGGTCAAATAAGTTGAATGTTGACCTATTAAACTCAATTGAAGAATGAGGATAGGTCCAATTGATGAATGGCTCCATGAATTCAGTGATTGAAGGAATCAACATTGGAAATCCTAATCTAATTCAATTGGTTGAGAGCATATTTGGTCCATGCGGTTTTGAGGAGGTTTGGACCAAACAGTCTGAAGGCCGTTTGAGTGCAAACGATATCAAGACCGTTTGGGACCAATCGATCCCAAACCGTTTGTGCCCATGCGGTTTCAAAAGTCAAACTTGGGCAAACGGTCTTCACTTACTACTTTAGCAAACGGTCTTGCGTGTGCACCTTTACCAAACGGTTTCAAACCGTTTGAACTTTGAAAGACCAAGATCGTTTGGGGCTCAAGTAGTCAAGGTTGATAGAGGATTCAATTTTTTAATCCACTTGGACATCTATTGTAATTGGAGATTCAATTGGTCAATTCAAATGGATACTTTATGTAATGAAGGTCCAATGTGATGGAATCTCTTGAGAATTAAGATGATGAATGATCCATTCATCCAATGATGATTAGTAATGATAATCAATGAAGGTACAAAGGTTGAAACCCTAATAGTACCCAAGTGAATAGTGCCAATTAAGGGATGAACCCTAATTGAGATAGGATCAATGACTTGGTACACTATGTCATTCATAGTTGTATGTACTTGATTGAAGGGTTGATGTAACCTAATCAAGTTGAGAGGATGATGGAAAGGAATTCATACATGAGTAGTGATCATGTGATGAATAGGGTATGATCCATAATAAAGAGATCATGAAACCCTAATCAAGAAGGTTGTTGAACTCCAATCCCTAACTTAGAGTAATATCATATGTAACCCAAACCTAGGGTAATGTTGTGACTCTAAAACTAAGATAATAAAATGTGAATCCCTAATTGAGGTTGATTCCATGTGAATCTATTACAACCCCAATTTTGGGTTCCTTTGGTGAGAAATGTAATTTCTCATATTAAAGATATTTGAACAAATAATGATGTCCTTTGGATTGAATGCATAAATTTTGTTTGCAATAGCGTTGATGATTGTGTTGTGGGCTTTATTGGCTATTGGGCCCAATAACAAGGAAATCCAATTAATAAATGAATAATTGAAAAGAAAGGTGTGGAAACCTCTAGAAGGAAAATGAACTTAATCCAAAGGTGGATTTCGTGCCACATGGGTTCCTTGGGTGCCAAGGAGTCCAAAGTTGCAAAGAAAAGCAATAAGAAAAGAAAAGATTAATTAAGTATTTCTTTATTGAGAAAGAAATTGAAAATATTGATAAAATGTGGAAATAAGTAGAAAGAGGTATCCTTGGTGGAATTTCGTATCCCAAGGATTCCAAATGTTAAAAGGAATACGAAGGAGTAAAATAAAAGAGAAATAAAGAAAAATCCTCAAAAAGTGATATTTTAATGAGAAATAAACAAGATAATGTGAAATAATGCATATTGATGCATTTAAGGATAAGGAGTATTCCTGAAAAAGAAATTTCGAAATATTAGAATTTCTTGGGGTCCAAGGAACCCCAATAAAGATGAAGAAAGAGAAAATACCAATAATTGGCAATAATAGGATAATATGATGCATAATGAATGAATTTTGGTATTATCAAAAGAGGTACTTTCCATGATAAGGAAATATAATTAATGTCTCTCTGGATTTGACAATTATGTAAATACTTTAATATTAATTAGATTACGATGACACGAGAGAGATATAGAGGGTGAAAGGGATTCATTGTTAATCAAGGAACGTGTTTAAGGCAAATACTTGATGTATTTCATGCCAAGAAAGGGATACCAAATCTTTGCGGATAGTTGGATTTGTTTCCTGTTTTAATAATGGACTCTTGTGTATCCTCGGCTATATAAAGGTTTGGTTTGGCGCCTCACACCCAGGGAATCTGCAGACGTTATGCGTCTCATCCTTCCAGATCTCTCATCCTTTTCTGCCCACGATGGAAGGGGAGGTGCAAACCCGAGGACGTGCGGAGCCCATGAGAGGGTTTGAGAGGGGAACAAGACCCTCCTGTAGGGTTGGGCGGCGATGAGGATCGTCCACCGCTGGCCTTATGCCTGCCGACCAGTTGCGGATCACAGTCATGTTTGTGTGTGCCCAATCACCACAGCCACGACCTAAGGGCCTCGCCGTTCCCGGAGAAGAACGGCGGAGGCAAGGGCACCCTTTTCGGTGGCCTTCGTGGTCGGAGAAGGAGGTGAGAGCGTGCAAAACGACAGCCGCAAGGCTGTAGGGACGGTTGAATAGGCATGGCTGACGAGGGTGAAACCAGTCATCTGGGCTGTGGTTTGAGGGTCGGCTGTGTGCGCCCAGATTCATTGGAGTTGGGGCGGCCCTTGGCGGAAACTCCCGAGCCCTGAGGAGGAGAGGGTGCGCCCACGTTACGCGCAGGTCGGCGGCCGTCTGTTGCCAGGACGAGAGCCAAAGGTTGAAGACAACTTAGGGCCAAAATGGATAGAAACGCCCCTCCAGCGCGTGAAGGATTGACAACTTAACCAAGGGAATTTCGGTCTTTTCGAAATGTTTTCAAGTCAAGAGCAACGTTGCATGGGAGACGCCTACGTCGCATCCCCTCATTGGCCCACAGTAAGTTATTTTTTGTTTAATTCGTATCTCAAAAACCGTAGCTCGGATGGACACGCTTTATACATGAATTTTGCTCAGAAAAACGAGAGGAATCCATTAAAAATATAATATCAGTCTGATTCCTCTTGAAATTTGAAAAGTAATGTAATTTATCAACTTTAACATAATGATGATTAAAGAAAACCTAATTGGGAATGATTAAAGTGTTTAGTAGGGTTTAATAGATTATTAAAGTTGATATTAGCTTGTTAATGATAAAAAGGAACATTAGGAAGAAAAAGGATGAATTTTTTTCACGTAATTACTTTAATTGAAAGTCCATGTGCATGAATATGTTTTAATAAGCCTCGAAACCCTAATGTTGACTAAATCAACTATTAATGGCTTTAATTAATTGATCTCATGTATAGAACTGAGTTTTCATGGTTATAAGCTATTTTGAACATTAAAGTTCCTAATTTGTAGATAAATACCCTAAGTATAGTAATTAGGGTTTTCTCATGAATAAAAGATGGAATCAAGTCATATGTGATTTGGATCACAATGAACTATGATTTGATGATAAATGAGCATAATGATCCTATAATGGATTAAAAGGATAAAAATAGTAGCTTTAATGTAGAAGAGGCTTAATGAATGTATTTAATGGTTAATTATGCCTTTAATCTGAAACTAAGGATTAGATGTTGGAATAATGAGGGTTTGTGATCAAATGCGTTAAATTAGGGTTTAAAATAGTGGAAGATAAAGGGAAACCCTAATTGTAAAGGAAACCCTAAAATTGGACAAGAAACCCTAGGAAGCGAACTAGGTTTAATATATCTTAATGACATGAGTAATAAATGAAATTACATGATTATTTCAGGATCTTGTTGAAAATGCTTGCTTTCTTGGATTCTTATTTGCATGGATGTTTCTTTTTGAATCATCAGATCAGATATGTGGTTACGCTTATGACTACCCGAATTAGTTTTCTGGGATTTTATCGATGTTTCCATCGTGGCTTGAATTAAATTGTTGGATGTATTTAATTCATGCAAAGTATAATGTGAATATGACTATCACATAAGAAATATGCCTACTAGCTCAGATCCTAGTCCCCTCTATAGCTTTATAGATTGACCTAGTAAATGGCTACCAATGAGGGTAGGTCCATCAGGTCATTAAGTGACTTAGTAAATGGCTACCAATGGGGTAGGTCCATCAAGTCATCATGAGTCAGGGATTGGTCTACCTTTGGGTAGGACCATGCGACTCCATAACCCTAGGTATTGGCTACCTGTGTGGTAGGGCCATGGGGGTAAGGATCTACCATATGAGAGAGGTGGTATCCAAGTCCACTGCAGGGATGTTACAGAGAAAAGGGATAGGCAAGGATTGAGTAGTATTTCTTAAAACGTAATCTTGGTTGTTAAATGATATTTGGTTGATTACATTGTTAACATATTTGCACAATTATTATTTCCCCCACATACCAGCTTCGGCTGACCGACGTTTTGTTTGTCGGCGTTTTAGGTACAAATGAAAGAACAAACAATAAAGTGACATATGTGGAATTGAATGAGAAATAACATGCACAGGAGGATTAGTTAGATTTACATCTTCATGGATAGAAGTTTAGAAATCCCAGTTTTTCCAAGGTAAGAAAAGATTTATTTTATACACGTTTTCAGTTCAGTTGGTAAAGTTTATTAATTATTACTGATTATTTGTCGAACCTTTGATCCTGTTAATTGAATAACGGCTCTGACCTTCAGGTCTTCCTTAATTGGGGGTTACCGGGAGGTGGGGTCGTTACAGAATCCCTAATTGAGGTTGATTCCATGTGAATCCCTAATGGAGGTTGATTCAATGTGAAACCCTAATTGTGGTTGATTCCATGAGAAACCCTAATTGAGGGTGATGCTATGAGAAACTCTTGTTGGGATGAATAATAAACCCTAATTTTAGGCAATAAGATGTGAAAGCCTAATGAAGGGTAATGTTATATGCAATCCTCACCCTAATGAAGTATGATAGTATGTGAAACCCTAAACCCTATTAAAGAGTAATGATATGGGAAACCCTAATTTGAATAATGGAATGGTAACCAATACATTGATGGGGGAAATACCTGAAGTGATTGATTGTAGATACCCTTATAGAAAGCAATGATTTAACCTGATTAGAGTCCATATCATTAAAGATAGTTGGACCATTCTTATGCGTGACCTATGCACTTCATGATAAGAGTGATAGGTTAGTGTATGAAAGGATTGAGATGGGAAATACCTTAATACAAGATAAGTTGATAACTCAAGAAAGTTGGAAGTAATGAGGTAAGTGATACATCAAGATATGAAAGACTTCACAGTTAGCATCTGAAAGTTGATATACTTTGATAACTATGAAATCCTAATATGAGATGGGAAACCTTAACCCTAAATTGGGTAATGGGACATGAGAAATCATAATATGATATGAATAGTAAGCCCTAACCCTATTGAGGGAATAGTGGTATTACTATTGTATTACATGAGGTGATATGTTATTGTTTCCTAGTGAGAGGTGACAAGATGTGTATTGGCCTTGTGAGCCATATGATTAGATGTTTCCTAGTGAGAGGTGACAAGATATTTTATGGGCCTTATGAGCCATGAGAAAAATTGTGGCATAGTGAAAGGTACCAAGATGATTATAAAAGTTTATTGTAAGAAATGATAACGTTTTAATAAACTTAATAAAAGGAACAATTGTATTCAATAAATAATGTGAAAATCTATGAAGGCTTACCTCAGGGTTCAGAGCCTAAAGAAGGATGTGATGATCAACGATGAGTTAAAGGAATTTATATCCCATGATCTGTGTAATCAGGAGTGGTTAGAGTCCACTTCCTGGCTGTATAATCAGGATTGGTTAAAGTCCAATATCTGGAAGAGGCATGAAGCCTATAATCAGGAGTGGTTAGAGTCCACTGCCTGGCTGTGTAATCGGGAGTGGTTAGAGTTCACTGTCTGGCTGTGTAATCAGGATTGGTTAAAGTTCAATACCTGTTAGAGGCATTAAGCTTGTAATCAGGAGTGGTTAGAGTCCACTGCCTGGCTGTGTAATCAGGAGTGGTTAGAGTCCACTGCCTGGCTGTGTAATCAAGAGTGGTTAGAGTCCATTGCCTGGCTGTGTAATTAGGAGCGGTTAGAGTCCACTGCTTGGCTGTGTAATCAGGAGTGGTTAGAGTCCACTGCCTGGTTGTGTAATCAGGATTGGTTAAAGTCCAATACCTGGCAGAGGCATGAAGCCTATAAACCAAAGGATTGGCTAACTCCCAATACCTGGAATGCACAGGATTGGCTAACTCCACATACATGGAATAATAATACATGATTGGCTAGCTCCCAATACCTGGAATGCACACGATTGGTTAACTCACAATACCTGGAATAATAACGCAAGATTGGCAATAACCCAATACCTAGAATAGTTGCATAGGATTGACATAGATCAATACCTGGAATAGTTGCACAAGATTGACATAAATCAATACCTGGAATAGTTGCACAAGATTGACATAGTTCAATACTTGGAATGGATACACAAGAGTAATATAAGTCTATTGCTTGTACTAGTTGCACAGGATTGGTGTAATCCAATGCCTGGAATATTTATATAGGATTGGTATAGACCAATGCCTGAATAAGACATGATGATGCACACTCGGATGTCCAATATAACCAAAGTCTGTTTAGCATATTGGCTAAGGACAATAAGTTGAAACAAGAATATCTCATGGGTGATACATCAAGATAATGAGTGTCACAAAATAAGTTTGACATGATGGTATAATATGGAGGATAAATGATATACATGTTCTTCCTATTCCTTATTAAGAGAAAAGTTGATCTATTGTTCTATCATAGATAGTTACAATGCTTTAAGATGAGAATGCTTTAAACTGCAGATCCTTTATCATGTTTTATGTATATAACTGCAATAATAATGTTTTGGCAGAGAGTTATATCTCCCACTGGGACAATTTACAATTGTCTCACCCCCATGGGTTCCAATGTTTTTAGGTGGAAGCGAACAAAGAGGCAGGAAACCTTTAGCAGAGAAGGAACAGCAACACCATCGAAGACAGCAGTAATATCTCAAGTGGAGATACTACCTATCCAGTTGTATAGATAGTAGTCCTATGTTTCGTCTCTGTACTCTCAGGTCCTTGGGATTTATAGATAGTGTTTTCATCATCGAATCGAGATTTTGGCTTGATGCCTCGAGGTTTTATGCTGTCTGTACATAATGTTGAATAGGACAACTGATGTTGTAATCCTCGAGAAGAGATGGTACAGGTTGTGTACTTATAGAATAGAATGTAAATATTATACTTTGGTTCTTGATGAAAAGATTTCTTATGTGTGAATCGCTTTACAAAAAATTTTAATTTTTAGTGATTTTCAGTAATCCGCTGCAAATGATTCGCTTCTTCTTAGTTAATCTTGTGTTTTATAGGTTGGATGCCACAATTTAGTGGTATCAATGGTCTAGGTTCGCTGAGTCTACAGAGACATAGGACTAAGGTAGTAGAGTATATTCTGGTGTTATCCAGTGTATCTGATAGTGTCTTCTGCTCGTATAAGAGAAGAAGAACTTAAAAATGACTAGGTTACATGAGGAGGTTGTTGTAGAAAGCAATAATGTTGCACCAAGAAGAGGTGCATGGGAGCAGGCGAGAGAGAGACAATTGCCTGAGAATACCCTAGCTGATCCATCTATGATAAGAAAATCTTTCTTTAAGTATTACTGTTGGAGAATTTAGGGAAGTAGTAATGTATATAGTGGATCAAGCATTGGCAGTGTTACCTAGATTACCAACCCCAATGATGATGTTTTTGATATCAACATGATTTGTAATCAGCGTCTGCAGGTTGAAGCAAAAAGGAAATGATGAATTTCTAGACTTAAATTGAGTATGTGCTCAACCTTATCCTGTTGAATCAATCTTTGAGGCAGAGCTAGCCTGAGACAGTGAATAATCCATGGATTATGACAAGTTAGACAAGATAATGTAATTCAAATATGTCATTCTATAAATTCCTGGATTAATTGAGAAAGGAAATGATTGAGCTCTCCTTGATTAGTCCTATGAGGACTTATGTTTTGCATGGTAAAACATTACAAATGTTTTATGTTGTCCTTACCTCTATTAGAAAAGATGAGGTATATAAGAGGTGCCTAGACAAAACCCAGGGATGTTAAGTCTTATGCTTGTGATAATATGAAAAGAAGGAATATGATAGTATACCACTTAATCTCAGTATTTATATTCCCTGGCCAGGTATACAACTATTAATGATAAAGTGGGTATGGAAACTCTTAGATTGTTTCCTTTTTTATTGCTCTGATCAAGTAGTCATTCTGAGACAATCTAATGAGTATCATGAAATCAGAAATATGGAATGAATAAATGTGTCATATCCTATGCATAAGAAAAAGAAGTCTGAGATAATCTCAGATGAGCATGTTGTGTGAGGAACTAAAAGTGTACTCCTCATAAGATAAGAATAAGAATGAGGGAGATGAACCTTGTTCAATAATGCTGCCAGCATAATAAAGATCTTTCCCATAATGAGGAAATGGGAAATGTTATGAGATCATGAGATGATCATAAACATGCTAGATAATAATAAAGAAAGGGATAATGACATGCAATCATCCTTACAAATTCCAATGCTAAAGGCAAGGAACCTCGGATGAGATAAAGCGTAAATGGTTCATGAATAGTTGAAAATACATGAATTAATAAGAGGAATATGAATCCTTGTTTTCTTTCCTTTCAGGGACATGGCAACCAAGTGGGTCTTAGGACACTTTATGTGCATAAAATAAATATGTTCATGTGATGGATACTTGAAAAGTATCATTTATCTTGGACTTTGGTCCCAAGACAAGGACATATGAAACAATTAATGTTCCAAGATGAAAGGAAGAGATATATATGATGTGTTTCCAACACATGTGATAGATACCAAGGTGAAAGATTCTGGTATCTGAGAGTTATCAGATGGGTTAGGTTGGCTACCTGGAGTGATCAACTGTGAAATTAGTCTGATTATAATAATATGAACATCATATGTTAGGGGTTTATGCTCTGCATAAACATGATATTAATAAAGAATGTATGATGCTTCTCTGAATAAGAAAAGTGTTATTTGACACAAATTTGACTCTATAGTCAATGATGAGGGACAGTGGGGCATGTGCCTTATGTCTTGATTCTATGAGAATCTTGTATGGAAACACTTTGTGCTGATCAAAGATTTATGGTGTATCCATAATAAGGAGATGTTATGTGAAGACTAGATAGTATGATGAATGAAATACATCTATATTCCTTTATCTGGATTTCGAGGATGAAATCCTTGTTAGGGGTTTATAATTTGTAACATCCCTAACCTGGGTTATACTTTAACCCTAGATGTTTTGATTAAGAAAGGTGATAAAATGCTTAATCTCACCTTGTGAAAAGTAATTAGGGCTCAAGAGGAACTTATATTGCAATTCTAGTCCTTTTTGAACATTGTTGAAATCAATGTTTTGTTTGTTTTGGACTAAAGTGAAAATTACCCAAGTTGAGGGGTTTAAGTGAAATTGTGTATGATAATATGTTCCTTACATGTTGAAGCATCATGAGAGTGAAAATGATACTGAGGTGTGGCTTATGGAAGCCTAAATACCAAGAAAGAGCTGATGAAGCAATGTTTGTGCATGAAAACCTAGTTTTGGTATAATGTGCAATTTACCCAAAACTTAGTGTGCAATATGTAATTTACCACTTCAATAAGGTCCCTAATGTTTCTTGTCATAATGTAAAGAAAATAAAATGAGAGGGGCGCCTCATTTGAATTAAATTGGAGGAGAGAGAATCTTGATATTAAAATAATCAAGATTTAATCCTAATTGAAACCCTAATTTGATTTAGGGAAAAAACAAATGTATTAATTAAAGGACATTGAGCCTTGCAAGGACCACGAAAATATCCAAGGGAGTGGATAACTCACACACAATTTTATAAGAAAAAGAAATATCCACTCACATATGGATATTAATATAATATGAATTGAGATGCTTAATTTGCTTTTCTTTAAATTATGGATAATTGATAATAATAAGAGGAAAACAAGATAGCCTCGTCCCTAAGGAAGATGAGGGGGAAGATGCGGCCACATTTTTGGGATTAAATGGATTTTTGCAAAGCATATTCTCTCTCATTGAATTTTTATAAAAGAACCTTTTACAAGCCAAATGGAAGGCTTTTTCGACCCCACTTCTTCTCCTTGCTTGGGAAACTACCAAAGGAGCTCGGGAGGGTCAGGAGGACGACCCCCAACCTGTTGGTAAGGTTCTTGATCCATTTCACCTTGATTCCATGGTGGAAATCGAAAATAAATTATGGATTTCTTCCTATTTCGATCTCCTCTTCAATTCTAACCATTCCTTTTCACTCAAACCTTAAGGAGGAGCCTTGAAATGGTGAAAGGATTTTCATCCGCCATTTTTTCCGTGGACATGGATCTTTGGAGCTCAATTGCAAGAGGGTTTTATAACTTGAACCCTTGATTTTGTTATTGCATTCAATTCCATACCAAATAATAATCTTTTCTACATTTACAATAATTGATTTGGTTGATGGATGCAATTACCATGGAAACCACAGAAGTTTTCGTGAGTTCAGAGGTTGAAGATGATAATCACACACCTCTCTAAATATATAAAGCAAACAATCTTGTATGGGATGCTCAAACGGTTTCCCAAACCGTTTGGGAGCAAACAGTTTCAAACTGTTTAGAAGCAAACAGTTTCATCAAACCGCATGAGACCAAATGATTTCAAAACCATTTGCGGGAGTTGACCAAGGGTTGACCATTTGAGAATACTGTTCCTAATTATGTTGGTTGATGACCCACCAAATTTGGTTAATTAATTCCAAAGGAATCATGAGTTGAAGGCAATTCAATTAGACAAACCCTAATTGATTTAAGTGCTGATTTTCAACTTGATCGATTGGACTTTTTGGGTTGATTAGCCCAAACGGTTTCAAAACCGTTTGGGAATCACCCAAATGGTCTCAAGACCTTTTGGAGGTCCAGGGTTGAGTATGGTTAAGTATTTGAAGATTCAAACATATGGTATAAACCCTAATCGGCTGTGTGCTGATTTTGCAATTGAATGAGTTGATGCTTTGGGTTGATTGACCCAAACGGTTTCAAAACCGTTTGGGGATCACCCAAACGGTCTCAAGACAGTTTGGGGGTCACCCAAGACCATTTGGAGGTCTAGGGTTAAGTTTGGTCAAGTGTTTGAAGGTCCAATGTTACCAAGTTACAAAGCAATCAATTGTTGATTTGTTGATCGACTCAATAGACCAATCCTTGATGAATTTCACTAGAATCCAAGGGTTGGATGATCCAAACGGTCTCAAGACCATTTTGAGCTCATCCAAATGGTCTCAATACCGTTTGGAGGTCACCCAAGACCGTTTGGAGGTCTAGGGTTGAGTATGGTTAAGCAATTGAAGATCCAAAGATACTATGTTGGAGTGTAATCAATTGCTGATTTGGTGATCAATCCAATGATCCAAACCCTAATTGGTTGACTTGGATTTTGATGTTAACATGGAAAAATGGTCTCAAGACCGTTTGTTGGTCATACAAACGACCTCAAGACTGTTTGGGGTCAGTTCATGTTCAATTTGTATGATAGTTCAATGGTTTCAAAGTAACTAATCTTGCATTGATTAGTGTTGAAGGATTATCGATTCCAAACCCTAATCCAATTGATTCAAACCCTAATTGATGACCAATTGAGGGTCAATTGAGGGTATAATCAGTTGAAGGTTGACCTATTAAACTCAATTGAAGAATGAGGATAGGTCCAATTGATGAATGGTTCCATGAATTCAATGATTGAAGGAATCAACATTGGAAATCCTAATCCAATTCAATTGGTTGAGACCATATTTGGTCCATGCAGTTTTGAGGTGGTTTGGATCAAATGGTCTCAAGACCATTTGATTCCAAACGGTCTCAAGACCGTTTGGGGCCAAATGTTCTCAAGACCATTTGGGACCAAACGATCCCAAACCGTTTGTGCCCATGCGGTTTCAAAAGTCAAACTTAGGCAAATGGTCTTCACCTACTACTTTAGCAAACGGTCTTGAGTGTGCACATTTACCAAACAGTTTCAAACCATTTGAACTTTGAAAGATCAAGATAGTTTGGGGCTCAAGTAGTCAAGGTTGATGAAGGATTCAATTGGTTAATCCACTTGGACATCTATTGTAATTGGAGATTCAATTGGTCAATTCAAATGGATACTTTATTTAATGAAGGTCCAATGTGATGGAATCTCTTGGGAATTAAGATGATGAATGATCCATTGATCCAATGATGATTAATAATGATAATCAATGAAGGTACAAAGGTTGAAACCCTAATAGTACCCAAGTGAATAGTGCCAATTAAGGGATGAACCCTAATTGAGATAGGATCAATGACTTGGTACACTATGTCATTCATAGTTGTGTGTACTTGATTGAAGGGTTGATGTAACCTAATCAAGTTGAGAGGATGATGGAAAGGAATTCATACACGAGTAGTGATCATGTGATGAATAGGGTATGATCCATAATAAAGAGATCATGAAACCCTAATCAAGAAGGTTGTTGAACCCCAATCCCTAATTTAGAGCAATATCAGATGTAACCCAAACCTAGGGTAATGTTGTGACTCTAAAACCAAGATAATAAAATGTGAATCCCTAATTGAGGTTCATTCCATGTGAATCCCTAATTGAGGTTGATTCCATGTGAATCCTTAATTGAGGTGGATTCAATGTGAAACCCTAATTGAGGTTGATTCCATGAGAAACCCTAATTGAGGTTGATGCTATGAGAAACTCTTGTTGGGATGAATAATAAACCCTAATTTTAGGCAATAAGATGTGAAGGCCTAATGAAGGGTAATGTTATATGCAATCCTCACCCTAGTGAAGTATGATAGTATGTGAAACCCTAAACCCTATCAAAGAGTAATGATATGGGAAACCCTAATTCGAATAATGGAATGGTAACCAATACATTGATGGGGGAAATACCTAAAGTGATTGATTGTAGATACCCTTATAGCAAGAAATGCTTTAACCTGTGATGAGTCCATATCATTAAAGATAGTTGGACCATTCTTATGCGTGACCTATGCACTTCATGATAAGAGTGATAGGTTAGTGGATGAAAGGATTAAGATGGGAAATACCTTAATCCAAGATAAGTTGATAACTCAAGAAAGTTGAAAGTAATGAGGTAAGTGATACATCAAGATATGAAAGACTTCACAGTTAGCATCTGAAAGTTGATATACTTTGATAACTATGAAATCCTAATATGAGATGGGAAACCTTAACCCTAAATTGGGTAATGGGACATGAGAAATCATAATATGATATGAATAGTAAGCCCTAACCCTATTGAGGGAATAGTGGTATTACTGTTGTATTACATGAGGTGATATGTTATTGTTGCCTAGTGAGAGGTGACAAGATGTGTAATGGCCTTGTGAGCCATATGATTAGATGTTTCCTAGTGAGAGGTGACAAGATATTTTATGGGCCTTATGAGCCATGAGAACAATTGTGGCATAGTGAAAGGTACCAAGATGATTATAAAAGTTTATTGTAAGAAATGATAACGTTTTAATAAACTTAATAAAAGGAACAATTGTATTCAATAAATAATGTGAAAAGCTATGAAGGCTAACCTCAGGGTTCAGAGCCTAAAGAAGGATGTGATGATCAATGATTAGTTAAAGTCCCATGATCTGTAAAATCAGGAGTGGTTAGAGTCCACTGTCTGGCTGTGTAATCAGGATTGGTTAAAGTCCAATACCTGGAAGAGGCATGAAGCCTGTAATCAGGAGTGGTTAGAGTCCACTGCCTGGCTGTGTAATCAGGAGTGGTTAGAGTCCACTGTCTGTCTATGTAATCGTGATTGGTTAAAGTCTAATACCAAGAATAGGCATGAAGCCTGTAATCAGGAGTGGTTAGAGTCCACAACCTGGCTGTGTAATCAGGAGTGGTTAGAGTCCACTGCATGGCTGTGTAATCAGGAGTGCTTAGAGTCCACTGCCTGGCTGTGTAATCAGGAGTGGTTAGAATCCACTGCCTGGCTGTGTAATCATGATTGGTTAAAGTCCAATACATGGCAAAGGCATGAAGCCTATAAACCACAGGATTGGCTAACTCCCAATACCCGGAATGCACAAGAGTTGCTAAATCCCAATACCTGGAATAATAATATAGGATTGGCTAACTCCCAATACCTGGAATGCACAGGATTGGTTAACTCCCAATACCTGGAATAATAACACAGGATTGGTAATAACCCAATACCTGGAATAGTTGCACAAGATTGACATAGATCAATACCTAGAATAGTTGCACAAGATTAACATTAATGAATACCTGGAATAGTTGTACAAGATTGACATAGTTCAATACTTGGAATGGATACACAGGAATAATATAAGTCTAATGCTTGTACTAGTTGCACATGATTGGTGTAATCTAATGCCTGGAATATTTATATAGGATTGGTATAGACCAATGCCTAAATAAGACATGATGATGCACACTCTGATGTCCAATATAACCAAAGTCTATTTAGCAGATTGGCAAAGGCCAATAAGTTGAAACAAGAATGTGTCATGGGTGACACATCAAGATAATGAGTGTCACAAGAGAAGTTTGACATGATGGTATAATATGGAGGATAAATGATATGCATGTTATTCCTATTCCTTATTAAGAGAAAAGTTGATATATTGTTCTATCATAGATAGTTATAATGCTTTAAGATGAGAATGCTTTAAACTGCATATCCTCTGTCCAGTTTTATGTATATAACTACAATAATAATGTTTTGGCGGAGAGTTATTGTTATAACCTCAATTTTCCAAATTACATAATGAGTTTTGTAAATATCATTTAAAGATAAATGAAGTTGCTTGATTGATGTGATATGGTTTGGAATGGATTCCACGTTTGATTGATTGCATGTTTCTTAATGGGCCTTGCCTTATTTGAAGCCCAAGTTGATATTATCAAAGAATACACAGAGAATTCCATAAAATAAGGTGAAGGATGTGGAATATTTCCCTAAAGATAATAATTCGAGATTATGGACATCTTGGAGTTCAAGGAACTCAAAACCAAGAAATAATAATAAAGGGATTAAGGAAAAGAGGGAAAATGTGAATAATATAATAATAACTTGCATTACAAGAAAAGGAATTCAATTAGTATTATTATGAAACCAAATTTGGAGGAGTGGAGGGTAATACAGTATCCTAGTTTCCCTCAAATTTTGGGAAAGAAATATCAATCCAATTGGGAGATATGATTTTTCTAAGAATCAATGGAAATAGGAATTTAAAATTCAATTATTTGGAATTGGTTTCTTTTCCTGGTTGAACGCGGACGATTGGGGCCTTTCGGCGAGTCGCTAGGGGTGAAGGTCGGGGGTGAACGCGGATTTGAGGACGGCAGCAAATTCGAGGGGCACCGGCAGAGCTTTGGGGCTCATTAGTTGATCTGCAGGCGGCCGGGAGCTCGGAGTCAACTACTGAGTTGACCACGCGACCTTGCTCCAGAGCAAGAGGTAGACAATGACACGATGACCCTTGGATCGCGGGACATGGTGGACTCTGGTTGATCCAACGATCCCGTACAAGGGAGGCTGAAGCTAGGGCGCGCTAGGCTGAGCCGTCGGATCTGAGAAGTGGACCACCGGTCCACTGATCGAACGGCTACCAAATTTCCGGTAAATTACTATCTCTGACAAATAATCAGAAAAAGCCCTTTTTCTTGCAAAATTCGTAGTAATAGCTATGAACATCAGATGAGAAAACTTAATATATGAAAGTTGCATATAAAAATGCAAGGAATACGATAAAAATAATTCCATAACTTAATTATGCCTAGTTTTGCAAAAGTACTTTATTTGGCTAATAAAGTTTATTAAAATTGAATGAGAAACCCTAATTACATGATTGAGAGGGTAATTAGGTAATTTAACAAGTCAAATCGGTAAGTTTGACTCTGAGAAGGTTAATAGTAGTTTAATTTTCTATTTGAATGCAAAAATGTTTAACTTGGAATTATAATGATTAAAAGGGGGTTAATTTGCAAGAAAACCCTAAATTGAGATAAAGAGAGAGGAAAACCATATTTTCATGAAATAAGGAAATCAGTTGTCTAATAAAGGAAATTCAATGAGAAATTAGGAGTTTCATGGGAATTGATAAATTAAGGATGTTAATGAGGAAGTAAGAAGTAAAACCCTAATTTCTAAAAGAAACCCTAATTTGGTATGATTAAAATGATTAATGGGGTTTAATGAATCATTGGAATTGATGTTAACCTGTTAAATGAAAAGTAGTACATTATGTCCAAAGAGGAAGAACTTTGCACATGATTAGTCTAATTTGGAGTTTACGTGCATAAATATGCTTGTAATTTAATAAGGGCATAAAGTTATCCTCTTTAATGATTTAATGTTGTGTAATGGATAATTCAAGCCGATGATAACCTATTGCTGATAAATGTGAAGATGAAATCTAAAGGGATAATCTTTTAATGAAATTGGCTTAATGAATGAATATACATTAATGAGCTTGAAAACCCTAATTTAGGTGAATATGACTTTTGAATGTTTTAATTGTTCAAATCCATAAACAAGAAGGGATATGATGATCCTAAGTCAATCCGAGTATAAAAGACTATTAATTGAATAGTTTGAGCAATTAGGGCTTATATAAATGGAAAAGAATATTTTTAGAGTTTGATAACCAAAAAGGGATAAAATTTGAGAAATTGATCTAAGAAACCCTAATGGATGTTAATGGAGCCTTAATGCGGATTAGAAATCCTAGAAAGAGAATCCAAGTCGGTAAAGTAGATTCTTGATGAAGTGTGTAATAAATAGAGTACCTATTCTTTTCAGGAATTACATGATGATTGAATTACTTGCTTGGATATGTTGATTGGCTTGATTGAATGTACATGAAGTATATGTTGAATAATCTGCATGACTCATCAAATCAGGTATGTGGTTACGCTTATGAATAATCGCATTAGTTTCCCGGCGATTTCCGAATGATTCACCGGTTGCTTGAAATAACTGTTGAATGTTTATTTATTTCATGCAACTATAAAGTGACTATGATTATCATCATAAGTATGCATATAACTGGCTAGATCCTTGTTCACCTCTGGTGTTTTAAAAAGGCTGAAAAGGGGGTAATACCTAGAGAAAGGTCTAGGATTGCCGTGAGTCAGAAACTGGATTGCCTTGTGCGTTCATGAGACTCTTCAGCATACCGAGAGTTAGAAACTGGATTGCCTTGTGTGGTTCATGAGACTCTTCGGTTTACCATGTAACTCAATCCTAGAAACTGGTTTACCATTTTGGTGGATCATGAGGGGTTGTAGTTTGGTATACCGGTCCACTGTAGGGACAGCACAGAGGTTATGGAACTTGTGGATCGCGGATGTTATATTAAAATGTAATCTTGATTGTTAAAAAGATTAATTGCTTGATTACATTGTTAGCATAATTTCTTGATTATTGGATCCTCCACATACCGACTGACCGTTGTTTTGTTTGTCGGCGTTTTAGGTACATATTCCAAAGCACAAAACAGTAAAGTGACACATTGTGAATTCAAGAATTAAAGAACAAGGAGGATTTAGTTAGAGTAGATCATCTGTGGTTAGAAGTCTAGTACTTCCAACTTTTCAAAGGTATGATAAGGAAAAATTTTATTACCATTTTCAGTATAGTCTGTTGGAATTTAATAATTGTTATTGGTTATATGTCGAACCTTTGATCCGGAATTTCATGGGTGCGGCTTCAACCTTTTGGTCTCCCTTAATTGGGGGTTATCAGAAGGTGGGGTCGTAACATTTGGTATCAGAGCCTGGGTTCCTCATTTAACCATTAATAATAATTAAATTTTACAAACTCCATAGAACCCAAGGGAGTTATTAGAGGATTATCCGAAAGACGAAGGTGTCTAGAAAAGGATCACGACCGGGGGCTGGCAAGATTTTCCTCCGCACCGCTAGTCGGAATACGAGGACTCCCGGATCCGTGTGACTGCCTGGCCAAAGTCTTAGGGTATGAATCGAAATAAGATACCTCTAGGACTTTCTCATCTTATTCATCCCTGCTCATCACAAAATTCTGTTAAGGACCTTAAGGATTAGGGTTTTCTCTCTTTTCCTCACCATCTTGAGGTATGGGTAAGGTTAATAAGATCTAAGGAATCCTCCATCAAATTAATGAAAAGAATGTAAATGAGATGTCATGGACATAAGCTTAATAGATTAAGCGCAAATTAAATGATAGATACATGCTTAGGTCGTATGACATAAAATGTCATGTCCTCAGAAGAGACATAGGGCTAGACCTTCTTGTTGGGAGGATAAGCTAGTTTTGGAGATAGAGATCTCCATGGTAAGTAGAAACCTGACTCATCCTACAAGGATGACGTTAACCCTAACCCTAAGTGAAGGATATAGAGAGAGATGGCACGATGAGTTAGACCAGGTGTTTGGATGGACGTGCCTGGGATGCCATATGAGCCATGAGAGGATGGATGATCGAGTACCTTTGGCCACCCAAATCCTAGAGAGAGGATGAGTCTGTTTATATCTTTGTACCTATGGTATAGATGTGAAGAAGAGTTCCATAAACCCTAGAGAGGTATAGTAACAGGTTTTGAGGCCTTGTACCCTGTTAGTTGTCCTGGAGGAGGACTCAACCTTAAAGGGTTGTTTGAGTTGAAGGATGACAGGAAGTGCACGTGATGTCTTTTGCAAGCCGGATTCATGGTTAAGGGATAGAGCATACAATTGGACACCTAAATGTGAACCTAGGGTTCCTAGGCCTCTGAGGGGAAGTGGTATACCTAATGCTCATGACGAGAATTTGGTTACTATAGTTTTGAGCATGGTACTCCTCATGCATAACGGAAGATGAAATCCCCTTAAGTTTAAGGTATGTTTGATGAACCCTCACAGCTAGGTTGATAATTAAGGAAGGTATGATCTTGATCCAACATTGAGGAGAGAGGACAAGTATGACCTAGCATGGTTCAGTGGGTGATCTACTTGTGCCTTAATAGCTTGCTAGGGTTAAGTAGGCTCATGTGTATGTAAACCCTAGACCTAAGAGTTTTTGTGACCTTGTGGTCAAGAGTTAGTCTTCCTCCCATCCTGGGAGAGGGACCCCTTTAGTAGGGTGTATATCAGTTTTGTTGGTTTAAGGTAACCTAAAGAGGTCTCATAGGATCTTGAGAAGCTAAGTGAAGAGTACATAATATGAGGATGAACTTATAGACCCATAGATAATCATCTCTATGTGCATGTAGATGAGTTACCATGGAGGTAATCGGTATGGGGCTTGACCAAGGTAGGCAAGTTGCCATGATCTCTATGGAAGGGTGAGAGTCAGCCTGTGAATGCAGAAAGAGAGATGATGAAGACTTGGGTAAGGTTCTAAGTGAACATGTACAATGATGGAGAATCCTAAGTCTATCCTAGGGTCAGGTAGGGATAAGACCGATGAGAGTAGGAGTTGCCTAATTCCCCAGTTGCACATGACCATAGGGTCGGGAGGTAACAGTTATCATTGTCTGAGGGCCATGGGTTAGGAGATTGATCACCTTCATGAACTCATGGGACCCAAAGGGCAGATGAGTAGGGCACTCTCTTGATGCATAAGGGAAAAGGGATGACCCCAAAAGTGTCGGCTCCCTATAGACCTAGGGGAGATGACCAAGGATTATGTGGTAACCCAAGTAGGTTCAAGATTAGTTTGTTATCATGATGTCTGTGATGTAGAGACATATGTGGCACGTTGCAACTTAGATGTAAAGGTGTATAGGTGAGGTGGGATGTACCATCTCTACTCTTGGAATAGGAAGAACTCTGTGTTTGGACTGCAGCCAAATGCTTATTTCCTCTTGTTATAGGAGTGAGAGATAGTACATTATGCATGCCATACACCAAGGATAAGAGATAATGTAGGTTGGAACGTTGCCAAGAGAAATGGGGATAGAGAAGATATCTACCCTGGTAAAGTGAATGATACACGGATAGTTTGTAAACATTAAAGGAATGAGGTAGTCACCTTATGAGGATGTCTTTATCACGAATCATGTGGAATTTACAAGTTATACCAGGTTGAGTTTGATCACCCTGATGATGAAATCAGAGAGTGTTCTTAATAAAGATGGACATAGAGTTGGAGGTGAGATGATAAGTGAAATAAAGAGAAGTGTATGTCTTTGATGTTATCTATTACCTAAGGTTATGAAGTGATAATGGATGCTCTGGTTGAGTTATAACTACCTCGTTTAGCTAGAAGAGGTTGCTTGGCTAACCCTAAGTTTGAAAAGGAGTGGTGTTTGGATAACACTCAAATGTGATAAGATGTGTTGAAAAGTTAAGGGTTGTTTGGTTAGCTAGTTTACTCCTTGATGCAATAAAAAGAAGGTGATGAAACCCCGACATGAGCGGTTTAGGGTTTCGGAGGAATCAATCTTGAAGAATCATGACCTACAGGAAATCATGATTGAAGACCACCATACATCGTGGTAAATAGAAATAGCACTTTGGATGCGTAAGATGAAGTTGCATGTGGTTTATGGCCATGCAAGCTAGGAGGTAAAGGACGAACCCCAGTAACCCAGTGTATCAATATAGAGGACAAAAGAATTCCTGAGAAGGAATGAGAGCTCGACTCTATGGATGTGGTGATAGGTCTTCCCTGGACCAAGGAAGGTTGAGATACAATGTGGGTTATGGTAGGTCGCCTTACCTAGATAATATGAGAAAGGAAGAGTTCTGTCAAGGGACAAATCCAGTTGAACTACCCATGAGAAAGATGGTTCAATTACACCATGAAGCAAGTTTGACCTAAAGGTTTGCTTCTATAAAGTGGAAGTAGGTACATGAGAAACTCAATGATAGTATAGTTTATCACCCCTAACTATGGTTAGTATGATTCAGACTAAAGGGTCTGATAAGGGCATGTGTGCTCATTTAGGGTGATATCTAGAGATAGTTCTTGTCCTTTGAAAGATGTGACAATGACCACCATAACCAGTATCGGGTTTTATATTAAGCTCTATAAGGGAGGTTGTGTCGGTCACCACTTCAGTAAGGTGATGTTGGTGAAAGGACCACGTGATGGTTAGAAAAAGGGGCCCTAGTGCATGTAGATGAAGTCACTTTGATCGTGCAAGGGCTGAAAGGAGCCTAGAGATGATGAGAGTCATGAGCAGATGCAAAGTAGACTGACTTACAAGTTACTGTGGGAGAAAATGTGGCATGAAAATCCGACCCCTCTGAGCTGCAGCTGAGAAAGCTAAGTCCCCGATACATGGGTCCATTAGAGATGGATAGGTGGAGATGGTTAGGTTTTGACCTTACCCTCAGGATAAAGTTATGTGAGGTGTTTTCCATGTGTCCAATTTGGAGCACTATGTGAGGTACCCGACCATGTGCTGAGCAATGAACCGAGTGAGCCCCAAGGGAGGCTGACATGACCTGAGTCACCTGTGCAGTTTATAGACTCCGGGATGAAAGGACTCAAGGAAAAGGATATGTGAAGGTAAAGGTTCTTTGGAAGTGCCATGAGTACGGTAAATCCACATAGGGGCCAATGATGGACATGGGAAAAGGCTTATCCTGAATTGTTTGTTTGTTTGGTTGTGAATTTTGAGGACAAAATTCCTATAAGGAGGGGAGGATATTATAACCTCAATTTTCCAAATTACATAATAAGTTTTGTAAATATCATTTAAAGATAAATGAAGTTGCTTGATTGATGTGATATGGTTTGGAATGGATTCCACGTTTGATTGATTGCATGTTTCTTAATGGGCCTTGCCTTATTTGAAGCCCAAGTTGATATTATCAAAGAATACACAGAGAATTCCATAAAATAAGGTGAAGGATGTGGAATATTTCCCTAAAGATAATAATTCGAGATTATGGACATCTTGGAGTTCAAGGAACTCAAAACCAAGAAATAATAATAAAGGGATTAAGGAAAAGAGGGAAAATGTGAATAATATAATAATAACTTGCATTACAAGAAAAGGAATTGAATTAGTATTATTATAAAACCAAATTTGGAAGAGTGGAGGGTAATATAGTATCCTAGTTTCCCTCAAAATTTGGGAAAGAAATATCAATCCAATTGGGAAATATGATTTTTCTAAGAATCAATGGAAATATGAATTTAAAATTCAATTATTTGGAATTGGTTTCTTTTCCTGGTTGAACGCGGACGATTTGGGCCGTTGGATCTTAATCCAACTGACCCGGATCATCGTCTAGATCCCGATAAGTCAGGGACTCGAGCTGGATTGAGAGGAAACTTCCTCTCCTTTTTCCGTGAACGGATGGCAGGGATATCAATCCCATTGAGTCCAGGGGATCTGCGCGACTGGTTTTGACCCAAATTTTATGGGCAGTCCTTGTCGGGAAAGGAATCCCCAATCTCGGGACTCCTAGTGGCTAGCCTATATAAGGGGGGGGGGACATCGTGAGAGCACCCGCATCGCTACAAGCTGTCCCTTTGGCTACGGAGAGCGAAGACGAGCGGAATCGTACTTCCAATTGATGGTTTTAGCCTGCTAGGCCCCTGCCGCAACCTGCAGAACGACGGCGACCTTTCGGCGAGTCGCTAGGGGTGAAGGTCGGGGGTGAACGCGGATTTGAGGACGGCAGCAAATTCGAGGGGCACCGGCGGAGCTTTGGGGCTCATTAGTTGATCTACAGGCGGCCGGGAGCTCGGAGTCAACTACTGAGTTGACCACGCGACCTTGCTCCAGAGCAAGAGGTAGACAATGACACGATGACCCTTGGATCGCGGGACATGGTGGACTCTGGTTGATCCAACGATCCCGTACAAGGGAGGCTGAAGCTAGGGCGTGCTAGGCTGAGCCGTCGGATCTGAGAAGTGGACCACCGGTCCACTGATCGAACGGCTACCAAATTTCCGGTAAATTACTATCTCTGACAAATAATCAGAAAAAGCCCTTTTTCTTGCAAAATTCGTAGTAATAGCTATGAACATCAGATGAGAAAACTTAATATATGAAAGTTGCATATAAAAATGCAAGGAATACGATAAAAATAATTCCATAACTTAATTCTGCCTAGTTTTGCAAAAGTACTTTATTTGGCTAATAAAGTTTATTAAAATTGAATGAGAAACCCTAATTACATGATTGAGAGGGTAATTAGGTAATTTAACAAGTCAAATCGGTAAGTTTGACTCTGAGAAGGTTAATGGTAGTTTAATTTGCTATTTGAATGCAAAAATGTTTAACTTGGAATTATAATGATTAAAAGGGGGTTAATTTGCAAGAAAACCCTAAATTGAGATAAAGAGAGAGGAAAACCATATTTTCATGAAATAAGGAAATCAGTTGTCTAATAAAGGAAATTCAATGAGAAATTAGGAGTTTCATGGGAATTGATAAATTAAGGATGTTAATGAGGAAGTAAGAAGTAAAACCCTAATTTCTAAAAGAAACCCTAATTTGGTATGATTAAAATGATTAATGGGGTTTAATGAATCATTGGAATTGATGTTAACCTGTTAAATGAAAAGTAGTACATTATGTCCAAAGAGGAAGAACTTTGCACATGATTAGTCTAATTTGGAGTTTATGTGCATAAATATGCTTGTAATTTAATAAGGGCATAAAGTTATCCTCTTTAATGATTTAATGTTGTGTAATGGATAATTCAAGCCGATGATAACCTATTGCTGATAAATGTGAAGATGAAATCTAAAGGGATAATCTTTTCATGAAATTGGCTTAATGCATGAATATACATTAATGAGCTTGAAAACCCTAATTTAGGTGAATATGACTTTTGAATGTTTTAATTGTTCAAATCCATAAAAAAGAAGGGATATGATGATCCTAAGTCAATCAGAGTATAAAAGACTATTAATTGAATAGTTTGAGCAATTAGGGCTTATATAAATGGAAAAGAATATTTTTAGAGTTTGATAACCAAAAAGGGATAAAATTTGAGAAATTGATCTAAGAAACCCTAATGGATGTTAATGGAGCCTTAATGCAGATTAGAAATCCTAGAAAGAGAATCCAAGTCGGTAAAGTAGATTCTTGATGAAGTGTGTAATAAATAGAGTACCTATTCTTTTCAGGAATTACATGATGATTGAATTACTTGCTTGGATATGTTGATTGGCTTGATTGAATGTACATGAAGTATATGTTGAATAATCTGCATGACTCATCAAATCAGGTATGTGGTTACGCTTATGAATAATCGCATTAGTTTCCCGGCGATTTCCGAATGATTCACCGGTTGCTTGAAATAACTGTTGAATGTTTATTTATTTCATACAACTATAAAGTGACTATGATTATCATCATAAGTATGCATATAACTGGCTAGATCCTTGTTCACCTCTGGTGTTTTAAAAAGGCTGAAAGGGGGTAATACCTAGAGAAAGGTCTAGGATTGCCGTGAGTCAGAAACTGGATTGCCTTGTGCGTTCATGAGACTCTTCAGCATACCGAGAGTTAGAAACTAGATTGCCTTGTGTGGTTCATGAGACTCTTCGGTTTACCATGTAACTCAATCCTAGAAACTGGTTTACCATTTTGGTGGATCATGAGGGGTTGTAGTTTGGTATACAAGTCCACTACAGGGACAGCACAGAGGTTATGGAACTTGTGGATCGCGGATGTTATATTAAAATGTAATCTTGATTGTTAAAAAGATTAATTGCTTGATTACATTGTTAGCATAATTTCTTGATTATTGGATCCTCCACATACCGACTGACCGTTGTTTTGTTTGTCGGCGTTTTAGGTACATATTCCAAAGCACAAAACAGTAAAGTGACACATTGTGAATTCAAGAATTAAAGAACAAGGAGGATTTAGTTAGAGTAGATCATCTGTGGTTAGAAGTCTAGTACTTCCAACTTTTCAAAGGTATGATAAAGAAAAATTTTATTACCATTTTCAGTATAGTCTGTTAGAATTTAATAATTGTTATTGGTTATATGTCAAACCTTTGATCTGGAATTTCATGGGTGCGGCTTCAACCTTTTGGTCTCCCTTAATTGGGGGTTATCGGAAGGTGGGGTTGTAACAGTTATATCTCCCGCTGGGACAATTTACAATTGTATCACCCCTGTGGGATCCAATGTTTTTAGGTGGACGCGAACAAAGAGGCAGGAAACCTTTAGCAGAGAAGGAACAGTAGCAGCATCGAAGACAGCAGTAATATCTCAGGTGGAGATACTGCCTATCCAGTTGTATAGTTAGTAGTCCTATGTGTCGTCTCTATACTCTCAGGTCCTCAGGATTTATAGATAGTGTTTTCATCATCGACTCGAGATTTTGGCTTGATGCCTCGAGGTTTTATGCTGTCTGTACATAATGTTGAATAAGACAGATGATGTTGTAATCCTCAAGAAGAGATGGTACATGTTGTGTACTTATAGAACCGAATGTAAATATTATACTTTGGTTCTTGATGAAAAGATTTCCTGTGTGGATCTCTTTGCAAAAAGTTTAAATTTTTAGTGATTTTCAGTAATCCGCTGTAAATGATTCGCTTTCGCTTAGTTAATCTTGTGTTTTATAAGTTGGATGCCACACTATAGGGCACACATGATTAACTATTACAATCATCAACCTTAGGGCAGACATGATTAACTATTAGAATCATCAACCTTGGGTTAGGATAACCTTATCACTAGAAAATTGTCTAAATGGAAATCTTATTTTTTAGCACTTGTCAAATAAATACTCCTCTATAGAGCAAGAAATACTTAGGAACTAGAGTGTTAGAAGGAGAAACTTGAAAATATTTTAATAGATTGTTGATACTCTAGGAAACAATTGATTAACTACTTTATGAACATTCCTTAGGTTACAATAAGCTTATTGTTAGATATTTGTTTGGCCCCACTCTTAGCATGGAATATCATATGCACTTCATTTTAAAATCCTATGTCAGATAGGTACCCTAAGTTGAGTCTTGGACATGACCTCAAACTATACCACATCCAAAGACCTACCTTGTGTTATTAACTCTCTAAATTTTACCTCTTTAGGGTTGTGATTCTAGCCCTAATTTGGCCCATCCTTCAGGTTTGATTATTGACCTAACACACCCAAATGCGTAATCATAGTAGACAATTATGATAAGTTTTCAAGATATTTTAGAATCAAGAACTTCCTATGGTCTTTCGTGATTATAGACCCCCAACCATATATAACATTGCTTTGATTTACACGTCTTCCTCACTAGAACATGAATAATTCAGAGAATCAGAAATGAATGGAATAATAATGTGAGCGTCAAAGGAGATGCTTTCAAAACCAACATAACTAGAGCCTTTGAACAACTCACCAGCACTCTAGGGGAACATATGAGTAGTTGGATACAATCACTATTCATAGAGGCTAACTTATCACCAAATGATCATCTTCTTTGAACTTATCCTTTTATGGTTATTGGCCCATTAATTCATCTTTGTAAGGAAAAGAGACCACATACACTTTTCACCTGAATACTACTTTCATTTTCACCTTTCCCTCACTATAATATGAATTAGTGAGAGAACAAAACATGAATTAAATGAGAACTAGAGAGGCAGAGGATATTCTATTCAAATCTAGAAGAATTACAACCCTTCTATATCTCATTGACACTCTAAGCCATTAGCCATAGGCTAGACTATCCTTATCATCATTTGACCACATTTACCCATCCTACACTCTTTATGAATGGTCATCAGAATAATTACACCACTATGAGGAAAACAAATCACCTCATCTATTCAAATTCATTAGGATCATCAGAATATCCCTTACAAGTCTTACTTTTGGCCTCTTGTGACTGAAAAATGGGAGTCAAACTTGGATCAAGCATATATTTCTCACGTTTGCGTCAAACCTTGTCTTCAGAGGATAAAACTATCAACACCCCATTTTGTCTCACTCAATCAAAATTAATAATAATGGCCGATATTTGGATAATGATGATGTAATTCATTCTATTTATGCACATTTTCACATGTTTCTACCACTTTTTCAATCTTCTAACTTGCCCATTTTTCTCTTTAGGGCTTCAAGGAAAGAGAACATATTTTATCTGAACTTAAGTGCAATTTGAACATTAACTGAGCTTTCTACAATGCAATTTTAACACACTTCCTAATTGAATTCTACACATATAAAACATTGAACCCCAATCCTTGTTGGAAATTCAATTGCTTTTCATTATCCAAAAAGATGAAAATGCAAAGGAGCTAATTTAATTATTATTCCAATTAAGTTGAATAATAACTTATTTGCTTTATTTAATCCTACAGGGAAAAGAATTAAAGAAAGGATAAGGGATTTTGTGGCCTTTTCATTCTCTTCACCTTATTCTCTCTATCCTTCATTATATCAATTCCAAGTGGGAAAAGGATTAAAGAAAGAGGAGGGGATTTTGTACCCTTTTCCTTCTCCTCTCCTTCCTCCCTCTTTACTTCATTAAGTAAAACCTTATGAGAGAAAAATAGCAACTAAAGGGGGTGGAATTCATCTACTTTTTCTCCTCTCCTTCATCTCTTTTTCCTTCATTAATTCTACTACTAGTAAAAAATGATTAAGAGAGAGAAGATTTCGCCCCCTTTTCACTTTCCTATCCTTTGACACTCTTGCATAAAGTAATTCTATTGTAAAAAGAAATAGACCAGTACAAGTGAAGGAAAAGATCAAGTTTACTTCCCTCGTATTTTTATATATATTTTTTCTCTTTTTAAAAGCTACAAACATATGTTCATTTGAACTCTAAGTCAGAAATCACATAAACATTACAAACTGAATATGAAACTTGAAAATGAAGGCATCCATTCTGTTCCTTCACATAGGAACCTACAAAAAATAGGATTATACCATAGATGTCACATGGCTAAACCACATCTTCTATGTGCTGTGGTCTTATACAACATCCCATTATGTGATGAAGCACATATCCATTCACTATTCCACATGAGATGTATATTCTTTACTAATACCCTAAAAATAGTTCAAGAATATTCCATTCAAACCCTCCACCCCATCCTCAAGTATAAATACCCCCATTCCCATCATATCACTTGACCTCTTCTTAAGACAGAAAGCCAACTATCTTCCTATTTATGTTTACTTTCTTGATTGACTAGAGGATCCTTCCTCTAGCACAACCACTTTCCAAATTCCATCAGATTGTAGAACTATTAATATTTCTCAGTTTGTACTATTTTGATCTAAAACTACTGAGTACACATCTGTAGTGGTTTGATCTAACTGCTCATCATGATATAATCTTATCTTCTTAATAACATGTTTAAGTTCTGAATTACTCGTAAACTGTCTATCGCAAACTCAACCACCCTAATTATCTAGGCTCAAGTTGCCTTTTATTATGAAATCAACAATTAATATAGCATGATTTACATCTACTCTCATATATTCTAGTTGCTTTTTGAACATATTAATTAAATCTAAAAGGTTGGATCTTCTCCTATTAACTCTCTACCATCCCTCTGTTATTTCCTACTATTCATACCAATTGCTCGAGATGGGCCTTCATCATAGGAGATTTTGAGGCCATTAGGCTCCCTCAACCTAAAAATTAGGATCTTTAGGAAAATGAAAGGAATGCCAAATCCATATGTAGCCAGAAAGATCTGTAAACTAAAGGTCAATTTTTACTTATTTTATGTTTTTTGTCAATTGAACCATCATTTTATACTCCACATTACAAAAACAAATACTACTTTTATGATTAATGTGAGGATGCCTAACACCTCTCACAATCTTAATAGAGATTTCGAATTTTGTCTTTGTCCATAATTTTAACTTTAATCAACCCCTGGGTGGAGTCAAATTGGGTCTTTTTTGCATTTTCCCACTAATTTAAATGTTTATCCTCATTTTTCATTTTTTTACATATAGAAGACAACAATGACAATGAAAATTATTGTTTTTGTTGTTTTTATGATTTTTTTGCAAACACTGAGTTAACATCTCATAGGATTTTATCTCATGATAAAAGTATGTCTAGTTTGGTAAGGGAAACTTGTAGTCACATGGCGTCTAGCTCCAACTTGAGTCCTGTGCTTATGTATGGAAGGATATTGCATATTTGTTCACAAAGACTTGAAGAGGGTATGAAGACAACATAATGTTTGCATGCCATGTTGAGATAGATCAAGTCCTTTATCTTTGACGTCCTTATACACTATGTGAACTAAATGAATATTGTTATAATAGGAGATGCAATCAATCAAATGCATCTTGTATCTAACCATATATTACATATTTTGTTGAATAAGAGTTAGGTCTCTATTTCTAAATACTTCCAACAATATGGTGGTTTACATTGAAAACTAACTCATATACATGGTTAGATAGGTCCTATACATGGGCCACAAATACACTTTTTTCAGTATACTACATATGATAAAAATGAGCATAAGATAGATAAACCACCAGGGATGTCTCCTGAGCACCTGACTCTCAATGCGACAAGGAGATTGGGGGGGGGGGCAATGGCGTCTCTCCATTCGCCTCCAAGATCTGATCTTAGGCGAAAGGAAGCATCTAGATATGACAGAGTGAATGTTGATTATGTGAAGGACGCTAGAGTGCCAGATCTAGATCTAGTATCCAGAGCTCCGATCGGGTGGGAGAGTGTGAAGACAAGATCTACTGGGAGTATCCGAGATCTGACGAGCACTGAGGTTTCAATTATCGATGGGAAGCTTATCTACTCAAGGAAAGAGGCTGAGGAGAATGCTAAAAAATGGAATAGATGTCTACTCGGTTATGTTGTCGATTTCTGTCCGTTCATTCCTTTCCTCGTGAACTACTTTGACAACATATGGAACACGAGTGACTATTTTGAAGTATTTGATAGAGGAAACGGTTACTTCATAGTCTGTTTTGCCAGTCAGGAAGATCTAGATGTTGTGCTTGATGGAGAATGGTGTGTGAATGGAAGACATGTTATCTTCAAGAAGTGGAAAGTCGGAGACGCTCAGTCCAAGTTGATCATGGAGGACATTTCGGTCTAGATTAATATAAGAAATCTTCCACTGGAATTATGGGATAACAAGTTTTTTTAGCAGAATTGGTTCTTATCTAGGACGTCCAGTCAAAATGGATGAAGCTACGTTTAACTTAAAACACCTGGATGTAGCAAGTATTCAAGTCCTAATGAATTACAAGGAATAGTTCCCGGATAGGGGATGCTGAGAAGTGATGAGGGTGATGAAAGACCAATTAATATCGAATATGACTAGATACCGCATAAGTGTTGTCACTACGGGATGTTTGGTCGTGATGATTGTTGGCTAGAACCTACTGTTAAAAAATAGAAAGATAGAATGATGGGAGCTCTGAGAAAGATCTAGGAAGTAAAGAAACCAGATGCAGTCAGGGTGCTTGACACTATTCCGAATGTGGAAATTGAAGATTGCTCTGAATATATAATAGAGGAAATTGAAGATGAAGAGGTGATTCAGAGATGCAAAGATATTTTGGGACAAAAGGAACTGATAATGGAGGATGAAGTGCTATCAAAACTGGTAAATGAGGGGTTTCGTAGCTATCGCGGGGCTAGAAGGGAGGCTGGGAGTAGTAGCCAGGCTGCTGAAGTGTCTCAGGTTAGAATAGAGGAAACTGCTACTGTGTTTACTACTGAAGATTCGTGTGGAAATGCCTCCATTCAAGGACTTTCTACACCTTCTCATGTTCCTGTTGTTCTTAGAGATTCCCCTGAAAGTAATTTTAGTTTGAAAGGTTCATCCAATTTAATGAAACCTCCTAACTGTCAATTAAAGTTGAAGTCGTACAACTATCAAAGGCTAGATTATTTGGAATTTTCCCCTTTTCCTAAAGAGCTCTCTATGGTATCGGGAGGCACTAAGGATGACATTTCAACAACCCCAGTAGATAAATGAGTCTCTCCATGTCGATCACCTCTTGGAACGTCAGGGGTTTAAGTAATAAAATCCTGAGTGTCCAAGAGGTAATTAGGAGGGCTAGTTGTGATGTGATCATCTTGGTTGAGACCAAAGTTAGAGAAAGGAAGGCTAAAAAGCTCATGAATAGATATTTTTAGGAATACAAATGGATTTCTAACCTAAATTTGCATGCCATGGGTAGGATTTTCAGTCTCTCGAAGGTAGATGTGTGTCAGATTTTGCCTATCAGTGAATGCGATCAAGCTGTTCATGTCAAGGTGGATAAAGAGAATGAGAGTTTTATTCTTTCTGCTGTTTATGGTCACAACGATGATTATGATAGAGATAATCTGTGGAGTAATCTTGATGTGTTTTCTAGGGGTCTTAAATGCCCTTGGATCATCATGGGAGACTTCAATGCTGGTAGGAAGACTGATGAATAGATTGGTCTTCTTCCTCCATTAGCTAAATCCATGGATGACTTCAATAGGTTTGTCCTGGATACTGGTTTGTTTGAGATGGATTTAAATGGTCCTTTATATACTTGGGATACTAAAAAAGAAGGTGATCACTTTATTGCTACTAAAATTGACAAGACCTTATATAATGGTGATTTCCAATCTAGATATGATAATTTCCAAGTGTGAGAGTATATCAATCTTGGTTAGTGATCATAGAAGATTATGCTTAATACTTGGTGATTTAAAGAAGAAGAAGAATCCGTTTAGATTCATCAATGGGTGGATTACTCATAACGATTTTGATGGTTTGCTCAAGGAGGCTTGGAATCTGAATGTTGAAGGATTTGCTATTTTTAGACTCTGTAGAAAATTGGAACAACCGAAGTAGAATCTTGTTTCCTAGAACAAGTTGAGTTTTGGGAATATTCATGAAAATTTAACTGATTTGAAGAATACTGCTATTGCTATTTAGAGAAGTGCTGACCTTGATCCTAATGATGTCCATCTCAGGAGTAAGGCTAATTCTTTGAGGAAGGATATGATGAAAATTGAGAAGATTGAAGAAAGTTTCTACCGACAGAAATCTAGGGTGCAATGGATCAAAGAAGGCAATTCAGATTCTAAATTCTTTTATTCCTCTCTGAAGACGAGAAGACTAAGAAATACTATGAATTGTCTTAATATCAATGGGCATCATTCTATAGATGAAGACGAAATTAAAACCGTTGTTCATTCCTTTTATAATTCGTTGTTCTGTAAGGAAGAGAAAGGTATGGTGTGGAAAGGTAATTGGGAGGGTCCTGCTATCTCTAAAATGCAATCTTGTTTTCTAATTAGAATTGTTACTGTGACGACTATCTCGCGGAAACAAGATTAACTAATTTAAACTAATGCAGAAGTGTTTCGTTAGTAGCGGAATTACTGAAAATCACTAAAAATTAAAACTTTTTGTAAAGAGAACCTCAAACGGTAAAACTCTTATATAAAGAAACAAGATAAGTTGTTTACAAACTGATTCATCATTACATCTCTGTAATATCACATCTCAAGGGTTACAACATCAACTGTCCTGTTAAACTTTACATGAGTAGTGTACAAAAATCTCGAGGCATTAAGCCAAAAATCTCAGATCTACTTTAAGCATCTACTGACTCCTAGGACCTGAGAGTATAGATACGACACATAGGACATTCTATATACAAAACTTGACAGACAATATCTCTACCTGAAGAACACTGCTTTCTTGGATGTTGCTTCTGCTGTTGCTCACCCACTGAAAGGTTCCTTCGTCCTCAGCGTCTACCTAAAATGTTGAATCCCACGGGGGTGAGACAATTGAACAATTGTCCTAGCGAGAGTTATAACTCTTCGCCAGAAGCATAGTTATTGCAATAATGGAATATTATTGAGTAGTAGAACTATAAATATACAACAGTAGGTAAAACATTGATTAAGTTAAGTATAACATTATTTCATAAGCAATCATTTCAATTATAACTTGATTGGATGATAAGACATATATCAATAAGGAATATGAAGAACATGTATACTAGTTATTCAACTAGAGTACTATAAACAATGTAACATCAATCATTGTTTCTCGTAGTTCAACCTAACCAGTTATGCTATATGGCTTATTACATCTTTCAAACATATTTATGCCCTGAGGAGATGAGTTACACCTCTCATACGCCAACCAACCATTATGAAATTGCAATCAGTACCATACATAGGTCATCAGAAGAAACTGATTCCTATGACCTCATCTTCCTCAGTCAGTGTGTGGATCATCATGCAGGACATCTTGTGTCTCTGCCATAATAGCTTTCCAGGGTATTTGGGAAACTTTGCTATTAGAGTTATAGTGGCATGTTGTACTCTCTTTGCCATCGAGGGATTTCTTATTTATCTCTCATCAATGCGTCATTAACAACATCATCGGGAGATTAGTGATACATCATCCCGACATATACATATAATGAAGGAATAAGAGATTAAATGTACATCTCACATCAATTCCTACATTAGGACGTAAGGATATTCGCATCCATAACCGCCACATACTCAAAAGTATGCTCTCCAGGAGTTCTATTAGGAAAACATGTTTCTCCATCATTTAACTTCTGACAATGATGGATCTATGGTCAGGGATCTACATGATATCATTATACTTGATTATTTAAGTACATTATGGCATTCTTTTAGCATCAGACATGTTTTCAAACATAAACCAATAAGACAATTGTTATAAAGAAAGAGTACTAATTGTATCAAGTTCATATCACATCTTGTTTAACATTGGGATATCAATCCCTAACCATCTCATCATTATGATTCAGGAATATGTGTGTTCAACCCTTAAATCATCAAAACACTTGTTACCAAGTAACATATTGATGACTTAATGGAAATACACATATTTCTCATGGCTCATACAACCTATCAATCTCATATGTTCTCTGGAATGTCTCTCTAGAAAGATAATGTCTCCAGATTTTCAAGGCATGGACTACAACAGCAAGCTCTAAGTCGTGTTTCGGGTAATTCTCCTCATGTTTCTTAAGCTGTCGAGAAGCAATAGAAATCACTTGTTTATCCTGCATCAACACACATCCTAATGCATTCTTAGAGGTATCACAAAAGACTATATATCCTTTTCCTTGTTCAGGTAACACCAGCACAGGTGCACTTGTCAACCTTTCCTTCAACAACTGAAAAAATTGCTGACACTTGTCACTCCAGATAAAAGGAACATCCTTCCTGGTCAACTTAGTCAAGGGCAAGGCTATAGAACTGAAGTTATTAATGAACATTTGATAATAACCTACCAACCCTAAGAAGCTATGGATCTCTGTCGGTGTCTTCGGCTATTCCCATTGCAGGATAGATTCTACCTTTTTAGGGTCAAGACGTATACCTGAAGAAGATATTACGTGTCCCAGAAAAGAAACTTCTGGTAACCAGAACTCACACTTGCTAAACTTAGCATATAACTTATGCTCTCTTAGCAAAGTTAGAGACTGACGAAGATGTTGTTCATGCCGCTGAGCATCTCTACTGTAGATCCGGATGTCATCTATAAAGACAACAACAAACTGATCAAGATAAGGTTGAAAGATTCTATTCATGAGTTCCATAATTATAGCTGGTGCATTAGTTAGTCCAAATGACATAACTGTGAACTCATAATGACCATACCTTGTCCTAAAGGCATATTTAAGTATGTCACCATCCTATACCGTGTTTGTGCTATAGGTTGCGTGTCCGAGATTAGATTAATTTCAAAATCTATCTCTCGGAATGGTAGTACACCTGGAAGTTCTTCAGGAAATATATCTTCAAATTCCTTGACTACAGGAACTTCAGCAGGGTTAGGACTCTCCATGGTAGTATCTACCACATGGGCCAAGAATGCATAACATCCTTGCCTCATCAACTTCTCAGCAACCATAGTTGACACCAAATAGGTTGGAAGAATCTTTCTATCTCCTTGAAAGATCCATGTGTCACTTTCATCAGTGAATACAACTTGCTTGGACTCACAATCCAAGACAAACTTATACCTTTCTAAGGTATCCATCCCAAGGATTACATCAAATCCATGATTCTCAAGTGGTATAAGATCCACTTGAATGCGATGTTTAGAAAAGAAAAGAATGCAGGGAGAACATATCTCCTGCAACACAGCAGATCCCATCAATAGAGTTTCTAGCAACAAACTATCTATTCGATAACTTGAAGTCAAGTTGCAGTCAAGAATCACTCTTCGAGTGATAAAGGAGTGTGTAGCACCTGGATCAATTAAAACAGATACAACGAAAGATATAGGCATATCAGAATTAAACAACTCCATCTGACCTGCCATAACCCGAGGGTTGAGCACTACCATAGGTGGATTCATCGCATAAAATCTCACTGTTGCCTGTGGTTGATTTGGTGCTCGATGAGTAGGTATCCATGATCTAGCTTGGGATGCTTGTCTATGTCCTCTTGATCCTCCTAGAAATTGTCTCCTTTGAGATCCTTTCTAACTCTACCTCTGAGGTTGAGTTACACTCACTTCTCTAGCTCTACAATCCTTCATCAGATGTCCCATCTTTCCACATATGTAACAACTTCTATTCAGTTGTTGTGGTTTGGGTGGTCCAATAACCGACATAGATGTTGAGCTACGAGCTCCTTCTAGCGGTAAACTTCATCCTCTACCCCTATTTGATGTCCACTGTGTCTGGGTACTGAATCTAGGTGGTGGTGTAGGCACAGAGAACCTTGGTTTCTTAAAACCTTTGGATGAAGATCCTTGGAGCTGGGGGTACATCCTCTTGTTCTTGGTCTGTCGCTTCTCTGAAACAGACCTCTCTATTCTCCTAACCGACTCCATAAAGGTAGCAAACCTTTCCCTATTTTCTAGAGTAGACATAGGAGTGGTCAACTCAGTGTTTTACCCCTTCTCAAAACATCTAATCCTTTCTTCATTTGTAGCTGCCATATGCGGATAGAACTGCAACAGCTCCATGAACTTAGCCTCGTATTCGCTAATGTTCATTAGACCTTGTCTTAACTTCTTAAACTGAGAGATTTTCTCATCCAAGAACTTCTTAGGGAAGTATATGTTGATAAATTCCCGTCGAAAAACTTCCCATTCGATCTCCACACTTGGCCTTTTCTGTTCTTCCATGGTCCACCAGTGACCAGCACTCCCCTTGAGAAGATACAAAACATGTCTAACCTTCTCAGCTCCTGGAATGTTCAGGATTCTAAAGGCCTTCTCTAGTTCAGTTAGCCACAAGTCAGCATCTGCTGGGTCAACTGTTCCCGCATACTCTGTGGCTCCAACCCGACATAGTCATTCAAACGTCTTGCCAGATCCTTGTCCTTCTAGATGGGTAGGTGCCCTAGGTGTAGGTATAGACATCCTATCAGTCATATGTGTCATGGCAATCATGAACTGCCCAAACATGGCTTGGAAGGCTGGGTTCCCCATTTCAGCTGGATTGATCCGGGGTGGTTCGGGTACATGTTCCTCCCTTTCTTGGTTTCTTGCACCTCCTCTGGGTGCAGCGACACTACTCTCTGTAACATGTTCCTCGTGTGGCCCAGACATCCTTAGTTTTATCTTCTCCTCCTATATGAGCAGAAGACACTATCAAATATACTGGAAGACACTAGAACAAACTCTATAATCTAAGACCTATGTCTCTGTAGACTCAGCGAACCTAGAGCTCTAATACCACTAAACTGTGACGACCGTCTCGCGGAAACAAGATTAACTAATTTAAACTAATGTGGAAGCATTTCATTAGCAGTGGAATTACTGAAAATCACTAAAAATTAAAACTTTTTGTAAAGAGAACCTCAAACAGTAAAACTCTTACATAAAGAAACAAGATAAGTTGTTTACAAACTGATTCTTCATTACATCTCTGTAATATCACATCTCGAGGGTTAGAACATCAACTGCCCTGTTAAACTGTACATGAACAGTGTACAAAAATCTCGAGGCATTAAGCCAAAAATCTCAGATCTACTTTAAACATCTACTGACTCCTAGGACCTGAGAGTACAAAGATGACACATAGGACATTCTATATACAAAACTTGACAGACAATATCTCCACCTGAAGATCACTACTGTCCTAGATGTTGTTGTTGCTGTTGCTCACCCACTGAAAGGTTCCTTTGTCCTCGGCATGTACCTAAAATTTTGAATCCCACGGGGGTGAGACAATTGAATAATTGTCCCAACAAGAGTTATAACTCTTCGCCAGATGCATAGTTACTATAATAATGGAATATCATTGAGTAGTAGAACTATAAATATACAACAACAGGTAAAACTTTGATAAAGTTAAGTAGAACATTATTTCATAAGCAATCATTTCAATTATAACTTTATTGGATGACAAGACATATATCAATAAGGAATATGAAGAACATGTATACTAGTTTTTCAACTAGAGTACTATAAACAATGTAACATCAATCAATGTTTCTCGTAGTTCAACCTAAGAAGTTATGCTATACGACTGATTACATCTTTCAAACATATTTATGCCCTGAGGAGATGAGTTACACCTCTCATACTCCAACTGACCATTACAAAATCGCAATCAGTACCATACATAGGTCATTAGAAGAGCCGGATTCCTATGACCTCATCTTCCTCAATTAGTGTGAGGATCATCATGCAGGACATCTTGTGTCACTTCCATAATAGCTTTCCAGGGTATTCTGTCAACCTTGCTATTAGAGTTACAGTGGCGTGCTGTACTCTCTTCGCCATCGAGGGATTTCTAATTTATCTCTCATCAATGCAGCATTAACAACATCATCGGGAGATTAGTGATACATCATCCTAGCATATACATATAATGAAGGAATGAGAGATTAAATGTACATCTCACATCAATTCCTACATTAGGATGTAAGGATATTCGCGACCATAACCCCCACATACTCAAAAGTATGCTCTCTAGGAGTTCCTTTAGGAAAACCTATTGCACCATCATTTAACTTATGATAATGATGGATCTATGGTCAGGGCTCTACATGATATCATTATACTTGATTATTTAAGTACATTATGGCATTCTTTTAGCATCAGGCATGTTTTCAAACATAAACCGATAAGACAATTGCTATAAAGAAAGAGTACTAATTGTATCAAGTTCATATCACATCTTGTTTAACATTGGGATATCAATCCCTAACCATCTCATCGTTATGTTTCAGGAATATGAGTGTTCAACCCCTAGATCATCAAAACACTTGTTACCAAGTAACATATTGATGACTTAAGGGCAATAAAGGTATTTCTCATGGCTCATACAACCTATCAACCTCATATGTTACCTCTTACTAGGCAACATAGCATGTCATTACTTTCAAAACTTATAAAGTGCTTTTAATGAATATGGCATCATAACCCTTACCTAGCTATGATCAATTCTTTATAAAAACCTGCATGACTAACACAATTGATAACATGCACATTATGTCCATATCAGCACAATACAAATTATTTCATAATTCAATCATAGAGTTTCATGCTTAAAAGCATAACCCAGAATTAGGGTTTATAGTTCACATCATCACATTTCCCTAGATTAGGGATTACTATTCACATTACATCACATTACCCAAGATTAGGGTTTACTATTCACATTACTTCACATTACCCTAGATTAGGGTTTACTATTCACATTACATCACATTACCCTAAATTAGGATTTACTATTCACATTACATCACATTACCCTAAATTAGGGTTTACTATTCACATTCATTAGGATTACTTCCATTAATGTCCTCAAATTAGGGTTAAGATTCGTTAGCCATCATAATTAGGGTTTTCATAATCTCACTATGAAGGATCATACCCTAATGAAACATATTCGTACATATTGGAGTTTTATTACTTGATTCTCATTCATATAGGGAGTCTTCTCTCTCCTCTTTCTATCAGATGATGTTTACATCACCCTTGATTAGGCTAAGTCAATTCAATACTGCCATCATGGGTTGTATCATTACTATTGTGGTCATTAAGGCTCACTTGATCAAAAGGTATTGGTTACTCTATCCCATCAAAGTACCTTTGTAATGATCACCATTGATCATGACATACATTAATTAACTAATTACTTGGTCCCTTAATCACTTTAGGTATCTATAAGGTTTAGGTTAATCAACCACTAAACCTATTTGATCACTAAGGCATCAAACAATCTTGACCTTTTTAGACCTCAAACGGTCTTGCACTCTAAACCCTCAAACGGTCTTGGACAAACTTTGAAATCGTTTGGTGTTGAATATCGTTTGGTCTTGTTAACTTTTGAAACCGTTTGGTAAAGTGCACAGTCAAGACCGTTTGGTCAAGTTTGACTTTGAAACCGCATAGACATAATCGACCTTGAAACCGCATGAGCACCAAATGGTTTGGGAAGACCGTTTGGACCAAACCACCTCAAAACTGCATGGACCAAAAAGTGTCTCAACCACTTCAAATAAGTTAGGGTTTCCAATGTTGAATCCCTCAATCGATCATGCACTTGTTAAAAATTCATCAATTGAGTCAATTAGGTCAACCCTCAACTGATTTGACACTCAATTGACCCTCAATAGATCATCAATTAAGGCTTGGATCAATTGGATTACGGTTTGGAATCGATCACCCTTCAACATGTTTCAACATGACTCTAATTGATTTTGAAATCATGGAACCATCATCCAATTTGGTCATGACCTGACCCCAAACGGTCTAGTGATCATTTGGATGACCTCCAAACGGTCTTGGGATCATTTGGATGACCTCCAAATGGTCTTGAGACCGTTTTCTCAAGTCAACACCAAAAACTAACTCAACCAATTAAGGTTTGGCTCATTAGGTTGATCACTAGGTTAACAATTAATTGTACTTCAACTTATTGCCTTTAAATCTTTAACCACTTAAGCATAGTCAACCTTAGACCTCCAAATGGTCTTGGGTGACCCCCAAATGGTCTTGGGATCGTTTGGACATCCTCCAATCAGTCTTGAGACCGTTTTCCCATTATGTCATCAAAAACCAAGTCATTCACTTAAGGTTTGAACCCTAGGTTTGGTCACCAAATCAGCACTTAATTGCTCAACAACTTGATATCATTGGACCCTCAATTGGTCAACCCTACTTAACCCTAGACCTCCAAATGGTCTAGAGACCATTTGTCTGATCCCCAAAATAGTTTTGAAACCGTTTGGGCCACTCAACCCAAACTTCAACTTAATTCATTTATTGAAATCAGCAATTAACCCGATTAGGGTTTAGATGGTTGATGTGACATCAATTGGTGATTTACTTGGAATTACTTGATGATTTTTTGTAGGTGATTAGTACACATTATTTACAACAGACCTCCAAATAGTCAACGCCTGGTCAACACATCCAAACGGTCTTAGACCGTTTGCTTCTGTGCGGTCTAGTGAAACCGTTTGCATTTGAATGGTTTGAAAACGTTTGCTCCCAAACGGATTGGCAAACCGTTTGCAAAAGTTGGGAGACCATTTGCTAAAGTTTCTTTTTTTATAAACATTTGTTTTAACGTTGTCATCTTCTACCTCAAGAACATGGGCTGTTCTTCACGAAAACACTTACAAGAACACACAAAGGTGTCTAAAGAAGAAGAATAAGCAACATTTCTAAGAAAGAAGGATGTAATAACAAAGCTTAAGGCTTAGAATTATAAAACCCGCCTTTAGATCTGATCCAGAGCTCCAAGATTCGTAGATTTAATGGTGGATGAAGCTCCAATGGTTGTCCAAGGTCCGTTCTTCAAGTTTCGGATAGAGAAGATGGCTAGAAAGAAGAATTGTGTGAAAAACACCAATAAGCCAACCTTGTTTTAGGGTTTCCACCATGAATTCGAGGTAGATGGTGATCTATACTTACCAAACCAACTTGGTCATCCTTCCTCTACTCCAGAGCTCCTTCTTGGTCAGTCAAGGCAAGAAGATGAGAAAGAGAACTAAGGGAAACGATCCCTTGCTTTATTGTTAAGGATGCATTATATATTTATGGGTATTTTCAAAGAAAGTGAAAAGAAAAAGGATTATCTTATTTTATTTCCCAACTAAAGACCACTAATTCTTCCTCCATTATATGGCCACGTTTACACCTTCTATTCACATGCAAAACTCCTTAATTATCCAAGGTTAACAGGAAAACATCATATAAGTTGTATATATACAAGGCCATGTGCTTCAATCTTGATTATTTAAATATCAAGATTATCTTTCCGTATTGATCATTCAAATGAGGCACCATCCTCATTTTATTTGCTCTACTTGATGGCAAGAGTCATGAGAGATAATCTAGAGGATACATTTTACATGTTGAACCCTAGGTTTTGGGTAATTTTGCACATTACACCAAAACTAGGTTTTAAAGCACAAGGATTACTCTACAAGCTATATCTTGTTGCCCAAGCTTGTGGAATCCATACCACCACATCATATTCATTCTTATGATGTCTTAACATTATAGGAACATCTTAACATGTGCAAATTGTAATTAAACCCCTCAAATTGGGTAATTTGCACTTTAGTCCATTATTAACAAAACAAAGTTGCAACATTATGTAAAAAGGACTAAAATATAAATATAAGTTTCTCAAAAGCCTTAATTACGTTTCTCAGTATAAACACCAACATCTAATCACTTAATTAAGAAAAATCACCTAGGGTTAGTTCATAACCCAGGCCAAGGATATTACAGTTACTAAGAAGGAAGTTGATGAAGTGGTCAAAAACATGAATGGTGATAAATATCCTGGCCCAGATGGGTTTAATTGTTATTTCTATAAATATGCCTGGAACACGATTGGTGATGATGTCTATGAAGTTGTATGTGAATTTTTCAAGAATGGTAATTTGATTAGGGAAGCTAACAAGTCATATATTACTCTCATCCCTAAAGGTCAGGATTCTTCTTTTATCAGTAATTGGCGCCCCATTGCCTTATGCAATATTTTCTATAAGATTATTTCCAAGGTGTTGGCTAACAGACTCCAGGAGGTGCTGCCTAGCATTATCTACGTGAACCAGTGTGCCTTCATTAAAGGTAGAAGCTTGAAAGATACAATTCTTTTGACCAATGAGATTCTTTGTGATTTTAAGAGGAAAAGTTGTGATAGGATGTGCATTCAAGCTGATATTTCCAAAGCATATGATTCTATTAGCTGGAAGTATCTTTTCTCTATCATGTATAGAATGGGGTTCCCTTCCAAGTGGATAAATTGGATTGAAAATATTTTCTTCTCAACTTCTTGTCATGTTTTGGTTAATGGGGAACCTTCTAGTCCTATTTTTCCCTCAAATGGGGTTAGGCAAGGGGATACCATTGCCCCATACTTGTTTGTCATTGCTATGTAGGGATTTTTTGAATTGTTCAAGAAGCTTTCCAAAAGTGAAGACATTACTCCTATCTATGCCTCAAAGAAGGTATACTACTCTCATCTTATTTTTGCAGATGATTTAATGATTTTTGCCAAAGCAAACAATGATAATGATATGAATATTAAGGAGATTCTTGAAGAATTTGGGAAGATGTTGGGTTTAAAGATCAATCTAGACAAAAGCATGCATTTTCTTGGTGACTGTAAGAATAAGGATGAGATATCTGCCAATTTGGGGATCAGTGTTGGGAATCTTGAAGATACAAAGTATCTGGGTTTGACTCTTTTTTCTATAAAGTTGAGAAGGAAACAATGTGAACGTTTGGTGGAAAAATTAAGAAAAGACTAGATAGTTGGAAATGCAAGTTGTTATCTTTTACAGGTAAGGTTGAACTAGTTAAATCAACTTTTTCTGCTATTCACTTGTTTTGGGTTATGTCTTTTCCAATCCCCAACTCCATTCTTGAAGAGATAGACAAGATTATAAGGGATTTTGTGTAGGGTCAATCTGAGGAGAAAAGGAATATTCATTTAGTTGATTGGGAAGCTGTTACACTTCCAAAGAAGGAAGGAGGTCTAGGTATAAGGAAGTGCAAAGATATTGGCTTGGCCTGCCTTGTTCAGAATGCTTGGGATATCATGAGGAAAAATGACTCACTGTGGGTAAAGTGGATTGGAGAGAAGTATCTTAAAAAAGAATCCCTTTGGAGTTGTGAAGTTTCAACCAATCGTTCTTGGATGTTCAATTCTCTACCAAGATGTAGGGAAACGCTCATCCAGTTTATTGATGTAGATATTTGTATTGGTCAGTCCATCAGGATGTGGAAAGATTCGTGGTGTGGTGGGAGAATGTTTCATGAGCTTGTTGATAAAATTTTGATTATTAGAGATGGTCTTCTTGAAGATGCCTTTCTTAGTGCTATCATCAAAGATAATCAGTGGAATGTCAAAGATTCTAGATGTGCTCATATAATTTTGAAGGTTATTAATGGAATTAATATTGACAAGAATGATTCTAGGGACCATTGTCTCTTCGATAAGTGCAAGTCTATTAATTTCAAAAGTATTTGGAACTGTGTTAGGAAGAAAAGTGAGGTTGATCCCAAGTATAGCTAGATATGGAGCTGCAAGTGTCAAATCAATTATAAGATTCATGTATGGAAAGCTATGCTTAATAAGCTCCCCACTTCTGATTATATCAGAAGGATTGGTATTCCCCTATCTTGGGGTTTGTTTCCTCTACATAAATGAGTATGAATGCACCCAACATATTAGCTTTGATTGTTCATTTGTGAAGGTGTTATGGAATTCTGCTGTGAAAGTTAACCTCCTTGAGGCTGTTCCTAAGAACTGGGAGGACTTGATTAATTTCAAGAATCATAAAGCTAAGATTATATGTCCTTTAGTCCTTTATCATTCTTGGATGGAAAGGAATTCAAGGGTAGATAATGGCTCTAGAAGAAATCCAGAGATAGTATGGAAGACTATTTTGGCTGATGCATCTATTTTCTTAGATGATGGTGGCTAAGTTCTTCGTTTTGAAGCTGTGTCTTTCTATTTCTCTAGTGTCTTGTGCCCCTAAGGTGATCTTCTATGGGTCTTGTCAGAATTGATGATCCTTTTTCTTTGGTGTTGCTCCCCTCTCACTGCTATATGCAGGGATGGTCGAGCTCTTCGGTTGCTTTCTTCTTTTATGGTTCAAGCTTTCTTTCCTAGTTCTCTGGCATCATTCTGCCCTTGGTTTTCTGTGGATTCTTGGTGATGGGTTGAACCCCTCCCATAGTTGTGATAGTTGAGTGGTTATTTTTATTGGTGCTTGGATGTTGCTCCTGTTTCATGGTTCTTTGTATGTTGCTTCCCTCTTACATTCTGTGAGGGTCGAGCCTGGTGTAGTGAGTTACTTGTTTGAAGAGTGGTGCTGCTTGTGATCTGCTTTGGCTATAGAGCTTTGGTTACTGAGATTTGGTTTTGAGCTTTGGTTACTGCTTGTATGAATGCACCCAACGTATCTAGACATTTTTAGTTACTGATTTGCTTGTTTGGAGAGTGCAGCTGCTTGTGATCTATTAATATGATCTTATACCATTGCTCAATGCTCTTTGTTTGATGCTCCCCTCTCATTAATTTTGTAATGGCCGAGCCTGGTGGGCTTTCCTCTGTCATATGCTCCTGATGTTTTGGTTGGTGACATGTTCTTCTGAAAAATGTTGATGTTTGTTAGGTGAAGTGAGCTTGGTGCTCTCGTGTGCTTGATGGTTCTCCGCTGCCTCCTTGGTGATGGTCGAGTCCTGACACACTTTTTACGTGCATAGGAACACAACTGTACACGTCAATGTAATATAGGCCTTTGTGAGGCCCGAGTCAAACTCAGGGACACGTGAATTATCGGAGACTACTACTAACTACTCGCAATCAGCTAGACCGATTAAAGAGTTGGAAGTTGTTGTTTAAAATTAAAAGAAAATGAAATAAAAAAAAACAAAGCAATCGATTAAATGTTTGGTTTAATCAATTCAAGATGAGATCTTTAGGATTGCGGTTTCACCGCAGGTTTTCATTGTATTAAATTCTATTCAGTCATTCAAATTTATCTCTCTATCTGGGTAGTGGCTTGAAATCACAATTGCCCACTGTCGTGGTACAATTCACTACCTATGTCTAGGTTAGTTTCACCGTCGTAGTAACCTATACCCTAAACTAGGTGCATTAAAATCGATCTCTCGGCATCCACCATTAACCTTACACCACCTTGTTCAAGGGATTTGTCAATTAACGTGAATTTCGTCTCTTTTTAACGGTTAATTCTTCTTTCAAAGTAATTAAGGGAATTAGATTATTATTATGGTGATCAAGCATAACAATATAATTGAGAAAATGAAATTATACCATGTATTTAAGAGATAAAATATGAATTACTATGATAAAATTGTCATATAATGAATTCCCGGGCTACTCTCGGTCCTAAAGACAAAGGGGATTAGCCCCGCATGTTCATCTCAGAGCAAAATGTGGAGTAGAAAAGGGAAACATGGAGAAAAATGTGATTGAGTGGTGAAACCCCTGAATGGGGAAGATCCAAGTGCTCCTTGGCGTAGAATACGCGTTCTCCTGCCTTTCGGTGGTGGAAATCATCTTCTTCGGTGTCCTGATCGGCTGGGGCGTGCTTCTGGGCTCTGTTCTTCTCTCCACACCTTCTCGAGATGTGTGCAGTGTCTAATGATGTGATCGATTGCTCTTGGCCTCTGTCATTAGGTATAATCCCCGAGTTAGGTCACCAAATAATCACAACCGTCAGATTTAGATCGATCTGAAGCAAACTTGTATCTGACTACGTCGATACCATCGACGCGGGTCGATGGTATCGACCTGGCGTGATATCGGTAGTTCTTCTTTTCTTTTGTCTTTGTGCCTGATGCTATCTCGATACCATCGACGAGTGTCGATGGTATCGACAAACCTGTAGCGACAGTTTTGTCCTTTTGTGTCATTGTAGCTCCACCAGTCGATAGTATCGACTGATGTGTCGATAGTATCGACTCACTTCTGCTCCTTGCGGCTGGCAACATGTGGTCCGGTCGATGGTATCGACCACCGTCGATGGTATCGACAGAAGCAGATACTTGTTTTGCCTGAAATTACAACACGAAACCACATAAGCCTACACAAAACGTATTCTTGTAATAATTTGTGCTCAAAATACTGAAATAAGGGAGATTTGACATAGAGAAGTAGCATAGACCAAAGTAGATGAATTATGCACATTAACCATAGAAATGACTAATAAATGCATAAAACAAATATAAAACAAGTCTATAAATGCGACTCAAAATCATCACATCAAGTCCTGTTGCTCCTCTCTCACTATGGGTTCTAAGGTTTCTCACTGTAGTTTGTTGAGGATCTTGGCCCCCTCTCATTTATGTTATGATTGATCTTTTCTATTTGTTGGTGAAGTCTGGCTCTAAGTGCTTTGTTGGCTCCTTATCTTCACAGAATTCATTCTATCTTGTCCATGGTTGGAATGCTATTCTATGGAGATCCCTTGACCAGGTTCTTATAGCAGTAGATGTATAATCTATCTTGCTTGGATGAGGTTTCTTACTAGATTTTTAGTTCCTCATTCTTTTGTATATAACCAGTACAAATCCTTTTTTTCTTAATTACCTTCTCTGGAAGGTAGTATGCATTGTACATACAGTATAGAAAAATACAAAAATAGCAACACAAGTTTTTACCGACCAAAAAAAAATACATATGATAAAAATTGTTTCAAGATGGTTTAGAGTGGACAATTCTAGCTTTACATGAAAAGTGTTTCTTTTAGTGAACATGCCAACATTGGCATAAATGACTAGGAACACTAAAACTATGCATCCAAATAAAATTGTACACTCAAGTAGTATATGTCCTTTTGAGCCTTGATTACATAAGGATTTGGGCCACTAGAGACTTCCAGACTACCACGACTACTTTTCTAGGCCAATGAAAATGGCTGAACCATAAATTCTACAATTAACTAAGATTGAATACGTTTTATGCTAGATATATCTAAAATGTTGTATTCATGATGAAAATCCACTATGTTCAATAGAATTAATATTTTTATTTCTTACTCTCATAGGCATCGAAAATAGTATTACATCCATATAGATTGTAATATGATATTTAGTAGTGATTAACCCTAGTTATGATGCATTCAAATAATATTAAATGCATTAAGTGAAAATCTAAAATGATTAAAGTTGAAGACATACAAGACTACTTATGTGGTCTTTTATACAAACTCATGAAGGAAATATGATGTAACTAATTTATTTTCACAGTTAACACTATCTAACACATTGAATAGGGTACATAATCACATTCCATGTCAATTATCATTCATGAACTTATAATCTGTAACATTATATGAATTAATATCAATCTAGTTACATCAGTTTCATGGATGCCTAATGTTGCAATTCTAAGAAATATTTTTGTTTCACATGATTTTTGAGTTTACCATACAACAAACATAGGGGGAATAATCGAATCATATTATTAAGAGAGAAGAGAAAAATGGTGTAGAAGAGAAAGAAGTATGTCATTGTCAATATCAATCAATTTCCACGTGGTTGATTCTACCTGTAGTTGCTATGAGAGAACAAAAGAACTCCTTTCTCCTTTCCTCCTTTATCTCTAGCTGTTGAGAAAAATTCCAAATGAGATAGATCACTTAGCCCCTATCATTATGTCTTTAGTGAGGTAGTTTTCCACTTTAAATTTCAACCATAAAAAATTAAGTTAATCTTTGTTGAACTTTCTAAGCACGGTCAATGCTATTTGTAGAGTGATCTATGTGTTTACATGTGTGGACAAGTGCATCATTTTTTCTCAGCAATAAGGTCAATGCATCGACATTGTGGTATGCATCAATCATTATGATTGTTAGATTCCGATTTATGGTTGTTGGAGAAGCAATAAGGTCGTCTCCATTGACATAGTTGTCGATGTGTCGACCTTGATGAGTTGTTTAGCATGAAGAGAAGGCAATAAAATTGATGCTATCAAATATATATTTGATGCTCGATATTGTATAAGTGATGTCTAAACTTATTTAATTCAAACTTCTATCTTTAACATCTAGAATACTTATTATAAAATGGAATCAATAATACTTCAAAAATAATCATGATGCACAAATATTTAGTTCTCCATTTTTAGAACGAATAAAATGTATATGAAAATGACCAATTTGGCAACAAAAGCATACTAAACTAAGAGAAAATGATATATTAATTGTGTGTGCATAAAACCACAACATTGACTGACTACAATGACGAGTGGAGCAATGAGAAGTTTGAGAAGGGGTATGGCACCTGCACCATACATATATGATGACACCTATGAGATGTTTGAGGGATAAGGAATCCTTACCATCCTTAAAACTGATGCTGCGTAAAATCATAAATGACATATTTCCCACTCAAAAGCGGGGACAAGATACACAATTGACATGAGAAAGAGTGGGTTATCCTAAAATGTAGCCATTCTAGTGCAAAAAATAAAGCATGTTAGGAAATGACTCCTAGGCACCATTGTGATATGAAAGTGGATGTTATGCCCTACTCGATGATGCCTTCTCCTTCCACCAAAAAAAGAAGTTACAAAACCTAAAATACAAAAAATGATTCAAAGAAACTCTCATATGAAGGGATGTGGACCATTATATCTCAATAGTAGAATATATATGCAAAGACAATGATAAAAAATTGAAAGTCATTAGAAGTATCTACATTGCTTCATAAATAACAAGATTTTTCTTACTATGGTCTATGCACACCTCATGTCTCCTACATCACTTGTTGTGGATTTATGGGTGATTTCAATGTTATGTTATCACCTACTGAGAAACAAGGTTCCATTGAATTTAATTTTGTGGAATCAAGTTTGTTTCAAGATTTATTGTTGCAATCAAACTTATCGGACTTTGGTTTTCATGTGTTTTATTCTAGTTATAAGGAAGGAAGGTTACATGAATGCTTGGATAGGTTGCTAATAAATTCTCATTTCTTGCTTACAAAATCTCACATCTCTATACACCATCTTCCTCATATCCAATCTGGCCACAATCCATTGTGGTTTTTCAATTATGGACAAAATGAGCATATACATGTATTTTAAATCCAAGACTAGCTTGAATACTAATATCAATTTTAAAAAGCTCTTTCTTGCTAATTGCAATTCTTCCTCAGATTATAGAAACACTTTATAGAACATTCTGTTGGGTTATAGAGGAGGCAGATAGGGCAGCGGAAACAAAAAAAAAATATTCTCCCCAAACCAAGTATAAAGGAACCACGTCAACGTCTATACAATAGGAAGGATGGTTTGTTGAGACATACCTTGTCCCGAAGCTTGCTCAGAGATGTTACTTCATGGCTTGCATGGTCTTCACCTCTGGTCTTGGACGGTGTCTGTGCAGCTCCTGGTCTCACTGGGACTATCGAGACTGACAGCTATCCTCTGAGTGGCAGAAGTCTCCCGCCTCTGTAGTAGTCCACACAAACCACCTGGAACTCTGATCACCTTGTCGCATAAGGCACCGGAAGGAGTCACACCCTCCTATCGATGTACTAGTCACTAACACACTCTCCTACCACCAGTCGCTTTTCTGTAGTTGTCTTTCCCTTGTTGTGCCTCCCTTATCGGGTAGCACTTGCTCGGGCTCTCCTGGTTACCACAACCAGAGAGAACGACAACTTTGCAGAGCAAATGGTGTTCTAAGTTGTACTGAGAGAAGCCCCCAATACCCCTATATATAGGAGGGTCATGGGATAGGGTTCTCTACCTCGAGCAATGCGGGATTAAAGCAGGAGTAGAAGGGTTTGAGATTTTCCACAAAACAACCAACTGCGCTAGCTGAACCGATAGTTTCAAGCATGAACCGATCGGTTGGGGACCTGAGCTGATCGGTTCACACCTGAACCGATCGGTTGGGGCATCTGAGCCGATCAGTTCACTGCCTTGGTCAGTTCCTGATTGACTTTTCCTCTTTTATTTCGAATTGATCCAAATACCAATCCTTGTTCCAATAAAATTGGACAAGTGAAACGAAGAGAAATTTCTTTCCAACCTAACTTTCCCAACTTGCTCAGTTAGACCAGTTGAGAGGATTGGTTCACTCCTTGAACCGGTTAGTTTAGCCTATCTTGAGCCGATCGGTTCATCACATGAGCCAATCGGTTGGGAGTGCAGACTGTGCAAAATCAGTCAATTGTAGTTTCAATCAATCCAATACTCTAATCAATCGGCCCAACACGTTGAACACTATGATATTGAGCTGTAAATTGATTGAGTGTTTTGTTGAACTACTAAACTCCTTTATTAATCAATCTAAACATCGTTTGTGGATAAACTCCTCTTCCATGTTAAATCCTTTGTGTGTTGATAACCTCCCATTTTGTGACGTTATCTTATTGGTTCTCCTTAATTTTCCATACTCTTTCTTATTCGCTCGAAAATTGGATTTCGCGGGCGACTTTAGGCGTCGGTTTGTTATAAACAACCGACGCTGAATACAAAGCAGTACCCGTGTCTGGCTGGTCTTCGGATATAGACGTCGATTTGTCTAAATAACCGACGCCTTATATTATAGGCGTCGGTTTTCCTTAATAACCGACGCCCAGAAAAGCGACACTGAATGCTATTTCTGTAGTAGTGTTCGTTTCCTTCCATCATCTTAACGTGTGATTTTCTTTCTACTCATGTAGAAAACGTGTATGCAAACCCCGCATAGCATCGGATTCTCCCCTGAACCAGAGTACGACTCTGAGGTAGAAATAAATTTCCACCTAAGGATTAGACTTAATCGCCAAAGAGCCAGACAAATGGCTGACGAGCAACGCCTCGTTGCGGAGAGAGTTAACGCTTCCATAGAGGCACAAAGAGCACAACTCATCACTGACACTCGTGCTCAAGTGCAAGCTGAGATTCGAGCTGAAGAACAAGCTCGCATCCACGCCGAGAACGCTGCTGCTCAATTAGCATTAAGAAGCAAGCAACTTCGGGATTACGCAGTCCCAAAGAATTATGAAGATGATCAACCAGTCCGACCACCAATTATCAACATTCCAAACTTAGAAATCCGGACGCAATGGATCCAGATAATGCAAGGCATTTCTTTCTCTGGAGGACCGGGAGACGATTGCATGGAATATCTTAAGATATTCAAGTCACTCTGCCGACTTGTACCTCAAGCGGGAGTTGCTCTTGAAGCTATAATGTTACACCTCTTCCACTTCACCTTATCTGGGAGAGCTCTAAGCTGGTACAATGCTTTGGATAGGCATCCTATCATCACTACTTGGACTCCTTTAGAAGAAAAATTTCTTGAGAAATTCTTTCCACCTTCACTAACCTATGAGATCAGGGGACAAATTAATCACTTTGCCCAACTACCGAGACAAACACTTGCGGAAGCCTGGGAAAGATTCAAGGAACTCCTGAGGAAGTGCCCTCACCATGGCATATCTCAAAATCAACTGATAGAAACATTCTATAGAGGAGTAAGTGATGATATAAAGCAATTTTTAGATTCCTCATCTGGAGGAAACTTTATGAGAAAGAATTATGAAGATGCTTGGAATATAGTTACGATAGGGGCCGAGAACCAATCTAATTGGGCAAGGTCATCTAATCAAACCAAGGGAGTTCTTAAAGTTTACAAAGCTGAAGAATCCATGGAACTCAAGGCTATTGCAGAGGCCCTGAAGACTATTTCTAACAAGCAACAAGCTCTCGAAACTTCTTTCAGAGAGTACGACAAGAAGAAAAGCTCTCAGGTTCAACAAGTGAAAGCTGCTACCGGAATTTGTGAAGCCTGTCATGCATCTGATCATCCCACATTATCATGTGGCATGTTATACAATGTTATGATGGATTTACAACCACCAGTGCTGCAATATGAACCCATTATTGAACACTCCGAGGACCAAATGCCGGAGCAAGTCAACTCTATTCACTCAATACCCGGCCAAGTGTATTACAATCTAGACAAACCAAGAAATCACCCGGGTTTCCAATATGGAAACCCTGCAGGAACTGCCAAGGCTCAACAACAGACACAAGGTGGATCTTTCAGCAAACAACCACCAGGATTTCAGAATAACTTCGCCCAAAATCAAGGGAATTATAGAAATGGGTTCCAACGATCCAATTATCCTAGGAATCCCTCTTATCAATACCCAGGACTGCACCCACAGCTGCAACAACCGGAGTTGCAGCAGCCACAACAATCGCAGTTGACAGCACCTCCACAGCAACCCCAGGGGCAACAAGTCACTCAATATCAACAGAGGAGTGCTCCTCCCCAACCATCTGATGAAATATCTTTGATTAGGCAGATGTTGCAATCTCAGCAGACCATGCTTGTGAATCAACAAGCTCAACAAAAGGTTGTGGAAGCCCAATTAGCACAAATTGCTGCTCAGTTGAAACCACCAGCAGGTACCTTCGCTGGGCAACTAGAGGCAAACCCAAGGCATGACCAAAATAGACCTGAGCAACTGAATGCTGTCACTACAAGGTTCGGTCGTGTCCTTCTTGATACCATTAGAATCATCCATGATGATGATGATGTAGCTATTCTCTCACCAACAGAAATCTCAACTCATGAAAAGGAAAAATCCACTAAAACTACTGAAAGAGAAAAAGAAAAGGGACCTATGCCAGAAGCTCCGCTCAGAATTCCTTATCCGTACAGGCTGAAAGGAACCAAAATGGACACTAGGTTCCAGAAATTCAAAGAAGCTATGAAGAAACTGTATATCGATATCCCATTTCTAGATGTCCTTTCTGAAGTGCCCGCTTGGGCCAAATACCTGAAAACCCTGCTGTCAAGAAAATATATGACAGAAGAGCATGAAACAGTGAAACTAGCTCAGACCAGATATTCTGCTTAACAAAATGCCAAAGAAAAAGGACTCAGGTTCCTTCGGTATTCAGTGTTCGATTGGAAATGTCTCTAGCAAAAAGGGATTAGCAGATCTAGGAGCAAGTATATCCATTATGCCCTATTCTATGTGTAAAAGATTAGGCTTCACTGATTTGTTACCTACGTCAATGACAATTCAGTTAGCCGACTCTACCATAACTGCTCCCCTTGGAATTATTGAAGATATACCCGTCAGAATAGGAACAAATTCTTACGTCCCGTGCGATTTCGTCATTATGGACATACAAGAAGATCTACGATACCCGATAATCTTCGGAAGACCCTTCCTAGCTACCGCCCGAGCACTCATCGATGTAGAAGCAGGAACGATTATACTAAGACTTGGGAAGGAAGCTTTCCAATTCAGAGTCCTTAACAGCATGAAAGGACCAAGCATTCAAGAGGAAGTTTTTCTCCTAGATGCTATATATCAAATGTCCCAGTTAGAAATGTCTGAACCCTCCGATGAGTTGGAAAGTTCCTTGACAAACCCGGAAGTAGAATTTTCGGCAAATGAACTAGTGCAACAATGCCTTCAATATTTAGAAAAAGCTGAAGAAGCCCCAACAACCACCTATGAAGAACTCAAGGCTGTCACCGTTATAGAAGCAACCGAGCCACCTAAGGCCCCTGAATTGAAGGCCTTACCCGATGGACTCAAACATGTCTTCCTTGACAGCGAGAAACTTTGTCCAGTGATTATCAGTTCTACTCTGGAAGAAGACCAAGAAAACAGACTTCTTGATGAGCTAAAGAGACACAAGAAAGCTATCGGATATAAAATGACTGACTTAACTGGTGTAAATCCAGATTTATGCATGCACAGATTGCCTATGGTGGACAAATTCAAACCATCAAGGTAACATCAAAGGAAGTTGAACCCTAATCTCAAGGAGGTAGTTCGCATCGAGGTTCTCAAACTTTTGAAGGCAGGTATCATCTGCCTAATCTCGGATTCTCAATGGGTAAGCCCCATGCAGGTGGTCCCTAAAAAGGGGGGACCACTGTTGTTCTTAATGATAAGAATGAACTGGTACCTCCTAGAACAGTAACTGGGTGGAGAATGTGCATAGATTACAGAAAACTTAATAAAGCAACAAGGAAAGATCATTTCCCCTTGCCCTTCTTGGATGAAGTCCTCGAATGTCTCGACCACCAAAAATTTTTCTGTTATCTTGATGGATATTCAGGATTTTACCAAATTCCAATCCACCCTGAAGATCAAGAAAAAACAACCTTCACTTGTCCTTTTGGAACATATGCCTTCCGAAGAATGCCTTCCGGGTTATGTAACGCACCTGCAACCTTCCAAAGATGTATGACTGTTATCTTCGCCGGACTAACAGAATCTATCATGGAAGTCTTCATGGATGATTTTTCTGTATACGGAGATTCTTTTGATAACTATTTACTCAATCTAGGAAAAGTCTTACAAAGATGTGAGGACACCAACCTGATCTTGAATTGGGAAAAATGCCGCTTTATGGTGACTGAAGGTGTGGTCCTAGGACATCGAGTAAGTGCAAAAGGGATTGAAGTAGATAAAGCAAAGGTCAATGTCATCTCAAAGCTAACTCCACCTAAAGACGTCAGAGGAGTCAGGGCATTCCTTGGTCATGCAGGATTCTACAGGAGATTTATAAAAGATTTCTCAAAAATAGCAAAGCCAATGACTCACTTGCTGACCAAAGAAGCAGATTTTATTTTTGACCAAGAATGCCTTAATAGCTTCATGACTCTGAAGAATGCCATTATCTCTGCCCCTATTCTAAGAGCTCCTGACTGGATACAACCATTTGAAATTATGTGCGACGCTAGCGATTATGCTATAGGGGCAGTCCTTGGACAAAGGATCGACAAAAAGCCTCATGTTATATATTATGCCTCCAAGATGCTTGATGAGGCACACAAGAATTATACTACTACCAAAAAAGAGTTTCTGGCAGTTATCTATGCTTTTGAAAAATTTCGGTCTTACCTAATAGGGTCAAAAGTCATAGTATATACTGACCATTCTGCTATATGATACTTGATCCAAAAACAAGATGCTAAACCCCGACTTATCAGATGGGTGTTAATGCTTCAGGAATTTGATCTAGAGATTAAAGACAAAAGCGGGATTGAAAATGTCGTCGCGGATCACCTCAGTCGCATTAAAGCTAAAGACACTGACGAATTACCCATCCAAGACTCTCTACCGGATGATCAACTAATGAAAGTTACTACTGGATTTCCTTGTTATGCCGACATTGTGAATTATTTGGCAACAGGAATCATCCATCCGTCTGCATAATATCAGGACAAAAAGAAATTCCTTCACGACGCTAAGCAGTATTACTGGGACGAGCCCTACCTATTCCTCTTATGCGCTGATGGACTTTTTCGCAGATGCATTCCAGAAACAGAAATCATCCCAGTTTTAGAGCACTGTCACTCATGCCCTACTGGGGGGCACATGAGCTCTAAGAAAACCGCTCTAAAAAATCTTCAATCCGGTTTTTACTGGTCAACCATCGCAAAAGATGCACACGAATACGTGCGATCATGTGACAAATGCCAACTCTCTGGAGGAATAACCAAACAGAATGAAATGCCTTTGAATATGTGGCAAGAAGTCGAACTCTTTGATGTTTGGGGAATAGATTACATGGGTCCCTTCCCCCCATCTTACGTATTCACGTACATTCTAGTTGCTGTGGATTACGTCTCAAAATGGGTGGAAGCTCTACCGACTACTTCCTCTGATTCCAAACCAGTCATCAAAATGTTTAAAGAAATAATATTCCCCAGATTTGGCGTTCCAAGAACAATAATATCCGATGGCGGATCTCATTTTCTGGAGCGGAGTTTCGAAGCACTTTTAAGAAAATATGGTGTCAAGCACAAAGTTTCCACACCTTATCACCCACAGACTTGTGGGCAGGTTGAAGTCTCTAACAGGCAACTCAAGGCTATTTTGGAAAAAACTGTTAACAGGCACCACACAGATTGGTCTACCAAACTTCCTGACGCTTTATGGGCTTATCGCACAGCTTTCAAAACACCAATTGGAACAACACCGTTTCGATTGGTGTATGGGAAGTCGTGTCATCTACCAGTAGAATTAGAACATAAAGCTTGGTGGGCTATCAAGCAATTGAACCTTGATCTCAAAAGTGCCGTTGAATCTAGACAACTTCAATTACAGGAATTGGAAGAACTGCGAATGACAGCATACCACAATGCCAGAATTTACAAAGAACAAACTAAGATGTGGCATGATGGCCACATAAAAAGAAAGGATATAATCATCGGAGATAAGGTTCTCCTATTCAATTCCAGACTGAAATTGTTTCCTGGAAAACTACGTACAAAATGGTCGGGGCCTTTCACAATCAAACATATTTACCCTACAGGAGCAGTCATTATCCTTGATGATAACGGGGGAGAAATAACCGTCAATGGTCATAGATTAAAGAAATACTACGCTCCAGCAGACAAATTACCAAGACAAACTATAGAGATCCTAGATCCTACAACATCAGCATAACTGGAGCAGAATTTTGTCGAGCCAGCGACGTTAAACCAAGGCGCTTCTTGGGAGGCAACCCAAGACCTGAGTATCACCTTTTCTAATTTTCTAGTCTTTTATTTTCTTTTAACCTTTTTTCTTCTTTCTCTAAGTTCTTTCTTCATTAATCTAAAAATACATGAAAATTCACATAATCTAAAAACAAATATAAAAACACAAGATCTTTTGCGGCTAGGGGCGCATCCCATAACCCTTAAATACCCCCCTCGCCCCCCATTCTTTCTTCCACTTTCTCAAATTCTCGGCTTCCCTATTTCATTCCAGAGCTTTGTTTTCGCGCTCGTTTCCCTCTCTGACGCTGTCGTCGTCTCCACCGCCGTTTCATCACCTCGCCGTCGACTCAGCTTCTTCGCTATCGTCTATGGCTCCATCATTGTCCCCGCGCATTGCCGCGCTCCTGCTCTGCTGCTCCCCGCGCCCAACATTCTCGCCGCCCTCTTTACAGGTAGACCACCCAGCAGTTTGTTGGTTTGCACCACCGCCAGATGGTCACAATTTTTTGAACTCTATCGTCGCCACCAACGTCGTCGGTAACGTCGGCATGCTTACCCTTCGTCGCCGTCGCAGTTCCTTGCCAACAAACAGCCGCACGTTTCATCTCCCACGCGGTTCATCTCCCATTCGGTCTCCAAACTGTATGAAACCATTCGGTTTCCAAACCGTATGGAACCATTCGGTCTCCAAACCGTATGGAACCATTCGGTTTCCAAACCGTATGGAACCATTTGGTCTCCAAACCGTATGGAACCATTCGGTCTCCAAACCGTATGGAACCATTCGGTCTCCAAACCGTATGGAACCATTCGGTCTCCAAACCGTATAGAACCATTCGGTCTCCAAACCGTATGGAACCATTCGGTCTCCAAACCGTATGGAACCATTCGGTGTCCAAACCGTTTGGGACCATTCGGTCTCCAAACCGTATGGAACCATTCAGTTTCCAAACCGTATGGAACCATTCGGTTTTCAAACCGTATGGAACCATTCGGTCTCCAAACCGTATGGAACCATTCGGTGTCCAAACCGTTTGGGACCATCCGACCTTCAAACCGTTACTTTGTTATAACTTCAAATTTAAGCATTCTAACTATTGTTTTCTTGTCAATAATTTTAGAATGACATCACCTTCCAAGCACCCTCAAGGAACAGCTGATGCCCCTTTCTGGACAAGGGAAGAATTAGAAGCTGAGCGTGACAAACTACAACAAGTCATAGATAACTATGAAACGACTGGACAGCTCTCGGCAAAGGTGAACCTGCTCAATGTCATGCATGAGATAAAATGCCTCAACATATGCTTAGGTGAGGTGCACTCTGAAGAAGAGGTCGAGACAATTTCATTCGACGAGGACTCGGAATATCAGCCTTCCCCCGAGGCAGAATCACCCACTGCAAAGTCTAAGGAGAAAAGAAAAGCCCAAGAAACCACATCAGAACCAGCACCCAAGAAAAGGGCCAGGAAACAAGTTCACCCTGCCACTGCAAGGGAACAAACTCTGGCAGGGTACATCCCATCACCCATCACCACCACCACCACCCCTACCACAATTACCGTTCCTATTTTTCCCCCCATCACCACCACAACACCACCACCTAAAAATCTTTATCTCAATAACATCCCTTCCATCAGCCAAATTCTTAAACCAACAAAGTATGTCTGCCCAAGCATACTTATGAAGATGGGGATCTATAATAGAATCCTCACACTACTTGACAATTCCAATCTTGCTCGGTTATGCTATGTACCCGAAACACCCTATATTGAGCCAACAACAGAATTCTTCACCTATTTCCACAAAGAATCGATGGACATCATGGATAGAGCAAGGGACGGTGGTGACCGTAGAATAACCACCAGAATCTTTAACAACGAAGTGGTCATCACTGAAAATATGCTGAACGAAATCTTCATCGATAACCAAGACCAGCTGAAAAAAGCTAAGGCTGCTGGTACATAACACCCCAAGTTCAACAAACATACCTTCTGGAAATCACTAACGGGGATACCAAATTTTTACACAAAGACAAGCAAGGCCTCTAACATTCATTCTAGCCTAGTGCGCCCACTTCACAAAATCATCGCTGACGCACTCTTACCTAGATCAGAAGGAGGAACTGTACTCATATATGATCTCTATGTTCTCTGGTCCGTCCTAAATGGAAGGCCAGTTAACATTGGACGTCTTATGCTCATCATGCTATCAGCCTTCACCCTAGGAAAAGAAATTTGCACGGGTGGTCATATCACATCCATCATCAAATATCTTAAGATGGATAGACTTCTACCCAAATGCAACCCAATAAAGGGCAAAATCCTTACCAACGAACAGACATTAAAGAACTCCTTTATCATAAAAGAAAAGGATGCAAAGCTTCATTACGTGTTTTGCCCCACAACAAAATCTTCCAGAACCCTGCTCCCACTTCCAGAACTTGCTGACTATGACAAGGACAAGCTCCTATTCTCAGACAACGAGATCATCAAACTCATAGCCTCAGTCAACACCACAGCAAAGAAAGCAACAGCAGGGCAGGCAGAGCTCAGCATAAATGCCCCGACAGCCAAAATAACAAAAGTTCCAGTCAAACGACCTTCCAGAAGGCTTCTGAAGGTGCACGAGCTGTCAGGGACACCAACATCAAAACCCCACCCCAAATCTGAGCCCTCCCTTCCAGACGAGCATATTACAACCTCATCACTAGACTCTTTTATAATGAGTCTAAATGTTGAGCTCACTACCACCTCTCCACCTTTCACTACCCCAACATCCACTACCCCACCACTTTCAACTACCCCACCATCTTCCATTTATCCACCATCAACCACTCCTCAATCATCCTCCACACCACTTTCTACCACACCACCCTTCTTCACAACCATACCACCACCCCCACCCTTCTTCACTTAGGGCATCCCATTCTCCACTACAATGCCCGAATTCACCTCCTTCACCTCCACTGCCTTCCCATCAACATTCGCGGATCCATTCCTCTATCTGGGTATGTCACCACCTTTTCCATCCACCACCACCCCGACATCGCTGGTGACCCCATCCACAGTCACCGCGCAGTTCGCGGGTCCATCAATAGTGTCTTTTTCGCAAGACACTACCATTCCACCCTGACCCCAGCCACCTCACTCTTCATCTACTGGGGTCCCTTTTACTAACGTCGGTGAGGAATCCAGACGTCAATTCGACACCATCCGAAACCTCCTCACCGATCCCTCTAACATTTTAAATTCTATTTTTTCTTGTGTGCAGGGTCTAACACAACAGGTCGCCAAGATCGACGAGCAGAACCGCGCCATGCCAAGCATTCTCCAAGGAATCCAACAATGCCAAGATTCAGTGGCCAAGCAAGTCGACCACATCAACAACCAATGTAAAACTTTTCCCGAGCTGATCCATGGAGTACAACGCCAGCATGATGCGTTGGCAAAGCAGGTCGATAGGATCTCTACGCAGACTCAACCTATGCCAGAGACCCTCCGCGAGCTCAAGAAGCAACAACAAGACTTCAGCACGCACCTGGACGACATCAATGACACCCTCACACAACTACATAAAATCCAGGAGGTGTCATCAAACAATGAGCTTATTCAACTACGAGCTCAAGTAACTGACCTCACAGCACGACTCCTCTCAGTCGAAGAGCGTTATTCTGATTTAAAAGAAACCCACGAAGCACTGCTCGAAGCACACGAGCACGTGCAAGTGGCATACGACGAGCTACAATCCCTCCATCGTCAATGCAAGAAGAAAGCACATAAGAAAACAACTGATAAATCAGCAGCAGATGAAGCTGATGAAGATGACGATGAAGATTTTGATTCCTCCGCTGACTCAAACAACATTACCCCTTCAGCTGATGACTCCGATAAGCCAGATGATGCTGGGGCGGGCCCCAGCCAAGGAACACAACCAAAACACTAGAAAGATCACCAAGCTGGTGATAAAGATCCCAAATCCCCTGCTCCCACGGAAAACGTCAACATATATTATGGGGATCAATTCCTAAACTACTCCACGGGATCTTTAGGGGAGGCTGCGAAAGAAGTGGCTTTTGTTGAGTTCGAAAAATGTATTTTGGGAACCAGCAGTAGTATACCAGCCACAACAACTCAAAAATTCTCCGCACCTGAGCCTTCAGTGCCTAAGCAGGAAGAATCAGAAAGAGTACGCCTAGACACTGATGAAGAACTAGATACTCCTTCTGATTCTGACAGAGATGAAGATCTGCAGCATTACATGGACGACTTCGAGCAGACTTTTACCCCCACATCGCAAAAACTACCCCCGCTGCCACCTTTACCTCATAAAATGCATGACCTTGATATGGCGGTCATCTCTACCTTAGACGCACAGGATATCTTCATCCTGAACACTATAGTAGATGATGTTAAGGAAGGGGGGATGTTATCTATCAAAACACAAAGACCAAGCGCAAGTTGACACGTGAGGATTTCCGCTCCATCCTCCGACCCCGTTCTGAGGTGAAGATGGCGACCTTCCGCACCCTTCTTGCCAATTCTATCGAAATTTATAGAAGTCCCAGGAGGAAGCAACCAGTTCTGAACACCTCACCAGCTCTGGGTTTGTGCTTACTATACAAAGAACTACAACACAAATCCATTGAGCGATTGCATAAGGGAATGGCCAGAAGACCACGTTTTATAACCGTGCCATTTCAAGTCTGTGGTCACTGGCTACTTATGATCGTGGACACCTCATCTAGAGACGTAAAAGTGTAAAACTTCTGTGCTAGTGAATTGCAGGCTGGAATAATCAACTTTATTGGCACTGAAGCTGGGGAGGCTAGATGCATCCTTTTCCGGATTCTAAAACTCATATGGGCCGCTTGCCCTCCTCTCCGCTAGGATTGGAGTCAACCCTGTTTCGAATAATCAACTCCCAAGTCCAAACCACTAAAGGATCAGGGGACTGCACTTTCTACGTTATACGACACATTTTAGCGCTCAACCAGCAAGTCCCATTCACCGATCTCATTAATGAAGATTTCCACTCCTTGCAAGGGCGGTACGCCATGGAGCTTATCTGTGATAGAAGGTTCTTCAATGACCCTACTATGGCGCCAGATGACATCCCTCGTTACCTTTTTTCATCCATCCAACGTCCGCAGAGGAGACCATTCAGACAAACCCTAACGGAGTTGGAAAAAGAAAAGCAGCCAACCAAAGTCACCAAGCAAAGACAATGGAACCCTTTCATCTTCGACCTGGCTCCAGATAAAGGTGATGTTGAGTTGATATCCGGGGCAACCATCAAGAAATCCTCACTACATATGGTGCCCCCATCTGCCATTGAACCATCATTTCCAAATTTCGATCGAGAAGCTTGCAAAAATCTTTCAGACAATGAACTCCGGCTCATAATGTCACGGCTATATGCCGAAAAGGATGACCTTGTATATATTGACGGGGATATCTTGGTTATGGCAGATGTCCTCTGTGAAACTGTACAGATCAAAGGTTCCATGTCTGTAAGTGTAATGACTGCTTATCAATACTTGCTCGCACGGAATCACCACACAATCTTTATGGTGTCAGCTTACATGAAGGATGATCTTTTAGGGCTGAAGAACTTCGGAACAAAGGAGCCACTCATCTCTTATCTTCAGCATACAACTCCGAAGTTCATCATGCTACCTTTCCTTCATCAAGAGCACTGGATGTTACTGGCAACTAATCTTCATGAAGGAACAACAATAATCTACAACAATTCCGATAGCCAGTATGATCCGGAACAGAAAGAATATACCACAACTCCAAAGACACCAATAGAGGAGGTGGCGAAGGAGTGTGCTGACAAATTACACGATCTTTTGGGTCAGCACACGTGGGCATATGACAAAGATCACTTCAAACCACCAGACTTCTTCCACAGGTGCCCCCAGCAAATTAAAGAATCCAACTACTGCGGCTTCCACGTCCTCTTCTGGATGTATACAATTTTGACCCTTCACAAGCCTATAGAGGACATGACAGAAGTGGACTACCACGCACTACGTGGAAAGCTCGCAGCCACCTTACTCAAAACTCATGGGGAAAATAAAGGATTAACAGAAGCCTAATGCCCTTGTCCATGCACTTCTCAACCTATCACTTTGACACTCTGTGGACAGAGTGAGTGATAAGTTAGGGGGGGGGAGTGCACTGGACAAGGGCGAGGTATCATTCTTCTTCAACCCTTCTATCTCTACCCTTTCCCTTAACTCATACTTTTCCGCACATCTTTTTCAAAACCTTCTGTTCATATTTAGACTTTTTCCAGTAATTTCTTCAATAAAATAACTCTTAAGTATAACTTTCATCCTGGAAAGATTCACCCCTAGCTAAGTTAGAGATAAAGTAGTCCTCAAGAATAAAATAACAAGATTAGCATATAGGCATGAATGGCGAATTTATACATTATATTCACAATTGGTTCTTGATGCTTTTACTTCAATTCTATCTCAGACTCTTCACAGGTCAACTTCAGGGCCAAAGCAAACCGAAAACTCTCAAGGTCAAGAGGGAAATCAGGGGGAAATCCAAAATCAAGAAATCTCGCAAGCGGACCACCAAACAAAAATAAGTGCATGTCAGGAACCCTAAGAATAGTTTTCTTCTTTCAATAAAAGAGGCTTGGCCGCCCAATCAAAAACCCTAACAAAAACCCACTTCCTAAGCCTGTGAGTTTCGAATAAAAGCCAGAGTGTTGAATAAAAACATGAGAGTTGTGCCAAGCATAAGGACCTATGTGAAGAGCCAATAAAGATCTCACCCGGCCGGTACATACAGCTGCCCTCATGAAGGTAGATGTGTCGTGCCCGGTAGTGAAATCATAAGGTCTCCTAATATATGAAAAGGCTGATAAAGGGCTCGACCGGCCGGTACATTCAGCTGCCCTCATGAAGGCAGATGTGTCGTGCCCGGTAGCGAGACCCTAAAAGCATAGGACAAAACCTCCCCCACTTGAAGGGGGAATTACACAATAAGCCTTTTAAGCCAACCCTCATACCCACTCTAGCTGCCGGTAGGTTTCTCAAAAGAAGTATAAAACTGATTAGAGTCGATGACATGCATATAAAAAAAATGGTCCCAATGCGAGACTCGCGATATGAAAGGAACCTGAGATCCATGCAACTCTTGATACCCGAAAGAGTTAGTGTAAGCAGAAGCCCTAACAAGACCTTGGTAGATCTCTGATCTAGAATTGAAGCAAGAGCATGGAAACCCTAACTAAATAAAATCGCCTCGCCACTACATGCCTTAGCTCTATCTAACTTGAGGACAAGCTAGACTCTAAGTTAGGGGGGGTGATAACCTCCCATTTTGTGACGTTATCTTATTGGTTCTCCTTAATTTTCCATACTCTTTCTTAGATAAAATAGATAGAATCATTAACTTTTTACTTTTCTTGCTGATATACCAATAAACTAAACTTCTCTTCTTTATTATTGCAGGAAAACACAAAAAAATTATTACAAAGACTCCATACGGTCCCAAGACCGCATGAAGGTCATACGGTCCCAAGACCGCATGTGTCATACGGTCTCAAGACTGCATGAAGGTCATACGGTCTCAAGACCGTATGAGCCCATGTGGTCTCAAGACCGTATGAGCCCATGCGGTCTCAAGACCGTATGAGCTCATGCGGTCTCAAGATCGTTTGAGCTCATGCGGTCTCAAGACCGTATGAGCTCATGCGGTCTCAAAACCGTATGAGCCCATACGGTCTCAAGACCGTTTGGGCTCAACTTAAGCCTATAAATAAGACCCCAAGGGTCACATCAAAAGAGAGATCTCTCAGACGCCCAAAGGCTGCCCCTCCAGTTCCAGAGCAAATCAATCCTTCATCAATCGCCCCAAGGCTGCCGGTTTAAGGTCCACATCTCATCATCAAGCTACCTTCTCTCTCATCAACAAAGAAGGTGGGAAGAGAAGATCCATCATCAAGCAGCTACGAAGTGTGAAGATCGTTTCTCTCTCCACCAAGGGTTCAACCTTCCCTCCTCCGTGGAGATGTCGTTCTTTCTCTCTCTTCTCACCTCCTCCTTTGCTCTTGAGATGAGCAAGTAATCCTTTTCACTAGGGTGTGGGGAGTAGCTCCGCTACCCATGTTTTCATTTCATGCAATGTAATTCAATCGTTTGCAATAGAGATACTCTCCTTTTTGGCTCAACATCAATCGTTTAATGAATGCTTGTTTCTTGATCACCAACTTGTGTTACTTATTGTCTCTTGGTATGAATTGTCTACGTTTATACCCTTAGATCTGAATATCGATTGAATGTTGGTTCTAGATATATGTAGTCACCATATGTCTGTTTTGGTATCTAGGAGTGCTTTCACGAGTGGAGTAAACTCACTCCCATCGTTGCACTTTCATACTATGAAATGGAATCAGTTGACGTATGGAAGTGCAACCTTGGTAAGGTCGAGGAACACACTTCATGAACGAGTAATGCAAAGTAAGTGACCATTCGTTAGGGGATGGCTGGCATTGTAATACTCCACACTCCTCGTAGTTGGTTATCCGAAAGGAAGCTAAGTCTACAAAGATACTAGCTGATTAGTTTCTCTTTGAAGGTCTTTTTATTATGTTGCATGTTTATGATCCATGTGTAGTGGTGTGAAACCCGACAACATCCTAGTGGTTTTAATCATTGCCTACAACTTTAATTTCTACTTTCTTGCTTTTACTTTCCTTGCATCTAGTTGAAACAATCAAATCAAACTTTCGGTCTAAATATCAATCGTTAAGTAGTTAAGTACGGCTAAAACATTTTCCATCTTGTTTAACTCTAAACAAGACCGTTGTCCCGTGGATCCGACCCTTAAACTATATTACGATAAGACTTCCGCGTGTCTTAGCACACGCGGGTGGAGATCTTACCATAATACAAGCAAGGCTAAACTTAGAGATTCATCATCTCTAGGATTTTTAGTGGCATTGCAAAACTCCATCATGTGTGACCCTGTAGGTCCATTTTTCGTTGGCAGTGAAAATCCATAACACTTATGACTTCACAAGCAAAGAGCGGTGCCTAGTCACACATTAGTGTTACCCAAGTGAAATAGAAAGTTGGAGAACAACTTTCAATCCTACAATCCATCAATGTTGTTACAGTGAATGTATAATTCCTTTGTCACTAATGTCCTAAATGAACTCAAGGCATGGTACAGTCATCCTTTCAACGTTCATCTACTTCCTTGATCTCAGAGCAAACTGGGTGAGATGTGTGTGACATCAATATCACATATTGATTCACACATGCATGCACATGCCTTTCTCAATCCTACTCATCAAGTGGCCATGGACATCAAACTCCCTTCGGAGGGACAAATCCCATATCTATCACTCACCCTTAAAAGCCCCATGTGTCAAAGTCACCCAATCATCACCTTTATAACAACCCATGTTTTAGGACTGCATTTGATGATGTCAAAGTGTACCCAACGACATGTGTTGAGTGTAGTGATTGCAGGTCAAAGAATCACACTCACCACCATCACTGTGAGAGCTGACTGTGACTACCAAATCATGGTTCCATGTGTCACTCTCACGGTGGGTTTGTCTGGTACACTTGTTCTCTAACAAGTACCTATGTGCTTGGTTTGATATCACTATATCATGACTCATGAGATTCTGTCATCAATCAAAACACAATCTAGTCGTTACTGTTATTGATGTCTATGGTTATTTCCACAATAACAACCGACTAGGGTCTAATCATCCGTATGATCTCATCGTTTAGGTCCTCAACCTAAAAGCATACGTCATTGAGTAAAACAATTCTTTAGACATCTATCATGTTACACTATCATCTCAGAAATAGTTAAAACATATAGATCGGGAATTGCCTTTATTATTATTCAAATCATTTACAAAGTATCCCATTACAATCATCATATGACTTGCTCTATGGGCATACATACCAACAGACTCCCACTTGCACTTAGAGCCAGTCACCTAGGAACCTCAGTCCTTGTGACCTAGCATGACCATCATGCTTCTGCTGAGAAAGGACCTTCGTCAGTGGATCAACTTTGTTGTCTTCAGTTGGTACTTTGCAAATCTTCACATCTCCTCGTTGTACGATCTCTCGTATGAGATGGAAGCGCCGCAATATGTTCTTGGACCACTGATGTGATCTAGGCTCCTTAGCTTGAGCAATAGCTACATTATTGTCACAATAAAGCTCAATTGCATCAAAGCTACTGGGAACTACACCAAGTTCAATGATGAACTTCCTAATCCACACAACTTCCTTTGTTGCATGTGAAGCAACAATATACTCAGCCTCTGTAGTAGAATCGGAAATTGTTTCTTGCTTGGAACTCTTCCAGCTCACAGCTCCATTGTTTAGGCAATATACAAATCCTGATTACAGTCTATAATAATCTTTGTCGGTTAGGAAGCTTGCATCAGTGTAACCTCTTACAACCAGTTCTTCCTCGCCGCAGTATGTAAGGAATTGATCCTTAGTCCTTCACAAGTACTTGAGGATATTCTTTACGGCTGTCCAGTGAGCATCCCCGAGATCTGACTGGTACCTGCTCGTCATGCTGAGGGCATACAAGACATTTGGGCGTGTGCAAAACATAATGTACATGATGGATCTGATGGCTGATGCATATGGGATCCGATTCATACGCTCCCTCTCTTCACAAGATTGGGGACATTGAGCTCTAGAGATGGTGACTCCATGTAGCATGGGGATGTTGCCTCTCTTTGAGTTCTCCAAGCTGAACCGCTTCAACACTTTGTCAATGTATGTGCTTTGACTTAGTCCGATAAGCCTTTTAGATCTATCTCTATAGATCTTAATACCTAGAATGTAGGATGCTTCTCCTAAGTCCTTCATTGAGAAAATATTCCCAAGCCAAGTTTTTACCTTCTCTAAGGTTGTGACATCATTTCCCATCAATAGTATGTCATCCACATACAATATGAGGAATGTGGTTGAGCTCCCACTAACCCTTTTGTACACACAAGGTTCATCTTCATTTTGAATAAATCCAAACACTTTGAATTCCTCATCAAATCAAAGATTCCAACTCTGAGACACTTGCTTCAATCCATAGATTGACCTTTGTAGCTTACAAACTTTATTGGCATTCTTTGGATATATAAAACCTTTCGGTTGTGTCATGTACACATCCTCATTTATATTCCCATTAAGGAATGTGGTTTTAACATCCATTTGCCAAATCTCACAGTCATAGTAAGCCGCAATAGCAAGCATGATCCTAATGGACTGAATCATGGCAACTGGAGAAAAAGTTTCATCATAGTCAACACCTTGAACTTGTCGGAAACCCTTCGCAACCAATCTGCCTTTATAAGTTTGCACATTGCCATCCATGTTGGTTTTCTTCTTGAAGACCCACTTGCACCCTATGGGTTTTACCCCTTCGGGTGGTTCCACCAAAGTCCATACTTTGTTGGAGTACGTGGATTCCATCTCGGATCTCATGGCTTCAAGCCATTTATCAAAATTTGGTCCCTCCATAGCCTGTAGATAAGTAGTTGGATCATCATCTTCTATGATCAACTCACCGCCTTCCTGAGTCACAAGGTATCCAAACCGCTCAGGTTCAAGGCGTTTCCTACTAGATCTACAAGGTCCATGTGTTATTTGAGGAGACTGAGATTCCACAACACCTTGTAAATCTATTAGTTCCTCTTACACATCTACTGGTTCAATGTTTTCTTGTTGGGCTTGAACCTCTTCAAGCTCTATTTTCCTCCTACTATTTCCTTTGGAAATAAATTCCTTTTCTAGGAACACAACTATCCTAGCAACAAACACTTTCTTATTAGTAGGGTGGTATAAATAATATCCCCTCATTTCCTTGGGGTATCCAACAAAATAACATTTATTGAACATGGGTCCAAGCTTATCAGGAAACATTTTCCTGACGTAAGCCTCACAACTCCAAATTTTAATAAAAGACAAATCTGGAGTGTTCTCGTACCATATCTCATATGGTGTCTTTTGAACTGATTTGGATGATACTCAGTTAAGTGTAAACGCGGCAGTTTCAAGAGAATATCCCCAGAAGGAAATCGGAAGATCAACAAAACTCATCATTGATCTCACCATATCTAGTAAAGTGTGATTCCTTCTTTTAGACACACCATTATCTTGTGGTGTTCCAGGCAGAGTCCATTATGATACAATACCACGGGCTCGCAGAAGGTCCTCAAACTCCTGGCTTAAGCATTCTCCACCTCGATTGGATCGAAGTTCTTTAATATTTTAACCAAGTTGTTTTTGTACTTCATTGATGAAATCCTTGAACCTTTTAAGGGTTTCTGACTTATGTTTCATCAGGTACACATAGACATACCTACTGAAGTCATCAATGAAGGTAATGAAGTACTGATACCCACCTCTGACATTAGTTCTAAAAGGTCCACATACATCAATATGTATGAGTCCTAATAGATCACTAGCACTCTCACCTTTACCTGAAAAGGGAGTCTTGGTCATCTTGCCCAACAAAAAAGATTCACATGTCTCTATTGATTCATAATCAAAAGGGTCTATATAACCATCTTTATGGAGTCTAGAGATGCGCTTCTCATTTATGTGCCCTAGACGACAATGCCAAAGATATGTTTTGTTTGAGTTGTTGAGTTTTTGTCTTTTGGTGTTAACGTTGTATAGACTTGTCTCTAGATCTATCAAGTATAGACCATAAGACATTGTGGCACTGCCATAAAAGATCCTATCTTTTGAAATAGAACAGTTTCCATTCTTAATAAGAAATTCAAAACCATCCTTGTCCAAACAAGAGACAGAAATGATATTCCTATTTATGGCAGGTACATAATAGCAGTTCTTCAACTCTATTATTAGCCCACTAGGTAGAGTTAACTCATAGGTTCCTACGGAATTGGCAGAAACTCTTGCCCCATTGGCAACACGTAGTTCAACCTCGCCTTTCCCCAAAGGCCTACTTCTCTTAAGATCCTTCACATTTGTAAAAATGTGAGACCACATCCGGTATCAAGTACCCATGACAAAGAAGTAGTAAAGTTAATCTCTATCAGGTATATAGTAGAAGTAGAGATCTCTATCTCTTGCTTCTTCTTCCATCGTTCCTTCCATCCTCTCCATGTTTTGAATGTAGAAGATTCTGACATTGGTTTGGCAAGAGAACCCTTCTCTCCCTCACCTTTGTCCTTAGAATTTGTTCCATTGATATCCATCAACGAACTATCCTTCTTCTTAAGTGTACATAGAGTGGATTCAAAGGCTACTAGTATATCTGGATTGTGCAGAACACTTCTCACAATCCCCAACCAGTTATGGAATTTATTCTCAATTAATTTGCCCATTTTAAAAGATGATTCTTTTTCCATTCTACAAGAGAAAATTGCATTTGTCAAAACTCCTTTTGATTTGATTTGATATGAATAAAATTTGATATTAGTTAATTTGGCCTTTGATTAATTGCCACTCCCACTATTTTGATTCAAATTGACAGCCCTCATCATCAATTTGGAAGATTGCATCGTACAATATTCTAGTGGGTCAAGATCCTGAAATCCTCTGAGTCATGGACCAGCTAGGGCTATCACCCACAACTTAGATCTTCGAGGTAGGAAACTCTTGCCAATTGTATCATATGCAACTCTTGAAAGATGTCATTTGCAACTCCTTGCCATGATCACCTCCTTGTCTCAAGGTGATAGATCCTATCTAGGTCACCTTATTAAGTCCGACCCAAAGACAACACGATGAATATGCACCCTGCTAGGGCAGACCCACATATCCATCCTTCACACTTCCACAAGATAGACGGTGTACCATGCTAGGGCGTTACCATAGTTGGCTGATCAAGCTTTTCATGTGTGTCGCATTTGGAAGGCATCTAAAACTTTAATATTTAATGAGGGATTTGGTTTTATAGGTACATATACATATCCAATCACTAAAATACATAGTATATATCATATACATTCTATATCCCACATAAAACATGCAAAATGATAAAAGTTATGATTATGGCCATCCTAATGTGTTTCCTCGAGCCAAGAGAAATCATGGTCATCAAGGTCTACATCACATGCAACCTGTACAAGATGAACTCTGAGCTTTTCCTTTCTGGGTTTGATCAACTCATCTCCATTATTGATCGGCTCACCATCAGGCCGATCAGTTGGATGCCACCAACCAATCGAATGGCACCTCCAGCCGATCAGTTCACTAGTCGGCGTGCATCTCCTCAAGTCACCACCCGCTCGTCTCGCTCCCCAAACTAGTCATCTTGAATGGCAACCGATCGGTTTAGGCCTTGAACCCATCATCTCAGTCGACGTCAGGTTGTCTGCCATTTTTGACATAACAAGAAATAAAATATCTATCCTATTTTACATATGAAAAAGGAAACCCTGAGTTATATTCAGGGGGAGTAGAGGTAGGAAAGAAATCTTGAGTTATCTCGAGTTACATTAGGAATAGGAGATAGGGAATCAGTGCGCAAACCGAGATGCAAGCAACAACATTCAACCAAGCATACATAGGGTTTATTGGCCATAATCATGCTAAAATCCACCACAAAACTCGTTTAAGGGCGACGCGTATCAAGTGCATTTATATTACATATCATATATGCATATTAGGATTTGTGGATTTAGGATTGGACATGCATAAAGACAATTTTATTCGCATCGTATGCAATAAATAAAGGAGACAAACCAAAATCGATCACATTGATAATCCTAAAGTATAGAGAAGTTGACGTGGCTCTGATACCATTGTTGGGTTTTAGAGGAGGCAGATAAGGCAGTGGAAACAAAAAAAATATTCTCCCCAAACCCAATATAAAGGGATCACGTCAACATTTATACAATAGGAAGGATGGTTTGTAGAGGCATACCTTGTCCCGACAATGTTACCTCACGGCTTGCATGGTCTTCACCTTCGATCTTGGACAGTGTCTGTGCAGCTCCTGGTCTCACCGAGACTGTTGGGATTGACAACTGTCCTCCGAGCGGAAGAAGTCTCCCGCCTCTATAGTAGTCCACACAGACCACCTGGAACTCCGATCGCCTTGTCACACAAGGCACCGGAAGGATTCACACCCTCCTATCAGTGTACTAGTCACCGACACACTCTCATGCCACCAGTCGCTTTTATGCATTTGTCTTTCCCCTACTGTGCCTCCCTTATCAGGTAGCACTTGCTCGAGCTCTCCTGGTTACCACAACCAGAGAGAACGAAAACTTTGTAGAGCAACTGGTGTTCTAAGTTGTATTGAGAGTAGCCCCCAATACCCCTATATATATAGGAGTGTCATGGGACATGGTTCTCTACCCCAGGCAATGCGGGATTAAAGTAGGAGTAGAAGGGTTTGAGATTTTCCACAAAACAACCAACTGCGCCAGCTGAACCGATTGTTTCAAGCATGAACTAATCGTTTGGGGACCTGAGCCAATCGTTTCACACCTAAACTGATCAGTTGGGGTGCCTGAGCTGATCGGTTCACTTCTGAAACGATCGGTTCACTACCCCAGTCAGTTCCCGATTGACTTTTCCTCTTTTTTTTTGAATTGATCCAAATACCAATCCTTCTTCCAATCAAATTGGACAAGTGAATCAAAGAGAAATTTCTTGCCAACCTGACTTTCCCAACTCGCTCAGTTGGACTAGTTGAGAAAATCAGTTCAACCCTTGAACCAGTTGGTTTAGCCTGTCCTGAGTTGATCGGTTCATCACATGAGCCGATCGGTTGGGAGTGCAGACTGTACAAAATTAGTCAATTGCAGTTTCAATCAATCTGATACTCTAATCAATCGGTCCAACACCTTGAACACTATGATATTGATCTATCAATTGATTGAGTGTTTAATTGAACTACTAAACTCCTTTAGTAATCAATCTAAACATTGTTTGTGGATAAACTCCTCTTCCAGGTTAAATCCTTTGTGTGTGACCCTACAGGTCCATTTCACATTGGCAGTGAAAATCCATAACACTTATGACTTTTGACGTGTATTTTACTACGTGCTAAAAACGCAAGTGTACGCGTCGAGTAATATAGGCCTTTGTGAGGCCCGAGTCGAACACAGGGATACGTTGAATTATTGGAGACTTCTACTAACTATTTGCGATCAGCTAAGCCAGATAACAAAGTAGGGTTTGTTGTCGAAATTAAAAGAAAATAAAAATAAAACAAAGCAAACAATCGATTAAAGGTTGATTTAATCAATTCAAAAGGATATCTTTAGGATTTCGGTTTCACCGCGGGTCAACATTGCATTAGGTTTCATATAACTCCTCAATCTTCTCTCTCTATCCGGGTAGTGGCATGAAAACAGAATTACCCACTGTCGTGGTGTAATTCACTACTTAGGTTTAGGTTGATTCCACCGTTGTAGTAATCATTCCCCTAAACTAAGCGCATTACGAGCGATCTCTCAGTTTCCACCATTAATTTTACACCTCCTTTGTCAAGGGATTTATCGATTAATGTAGGTTTCGTCTCTTTTCAACCGTTAATCCTTCTGTCGAAGTGATTAAGGGCATTAAGTTATTATTATGGTGATCAAGCATAACAATATATGGAGAAAACAAAACTATACCACGGATTTAAGAGAGAAAATATGAATTATTAATATAAAACTGTCATACAATGCAGTCCCCGGGCTACTCCCGGTCCTAAAGACAAAGGGGATTAGCCCCGCATGGTCATCTCAATGAAAGACAGAGGAGTAGAGAAGAAAAACATGGGAAACATGGAGCAAACTCGTGTAACCCCTGATACAAAGGTGTTCCTGGAGATCCTCCTCGAGAAACGTGCGTTTTGCAGTCTTCCGGCAGCAAAATCGCCCGTCGGAGGTGCCCAGATCGCTCGGTTGACGGCCTTCGTCTCTCGTCTCCTATCTCTCTCTCCTTCTTGGATGTTGTGCAACACACTCTCCTTTTTCCCCTCGGGCCGTCCGTGCTCTTCTTAGGTCATAGGACCACTTTACGGCTCCGAAAAAGCTCAACCGTCGGATTAAAACGCTCCGTTTTAGTGCTGAAAATCGCCAGATCCCGACGCTGTCGATGGTATCGACCCCAAGGTCGATGGTATCGACCATGGCACAGGTTATTCCTTCCAAGATCGCGTTTTGGGGTTGCTTTTTGATGAAATGTCGATACTATCGACCTGGGGGTCGATAGTATCGACTCCGGACAATGCAAAAGTGCCTGAAAAAGTGTCGAAACATGTGTATAAGTCCGGGGATTATATAAAATCATATAAATATGATAAAAGAAGTATAATTTGATGCAAAAAGAGTTTAAGGGCCAACTATAGTGAATTATGCAAATATAATCAAGAAAATGACAAATACATGCATAAAACAGATATAAAATAAGCCTATAAAAGTGACTCAAAACCCATGCATCAACTTCACAAGCAAAGAGCAGTGCCTAGTCACACATCAGTGCTACCCAAGTGAAATAGAAAGTTGGAGAACAACTTTCAATCCTACAATCCGTCAATGGTGTTACAGTGAATGTATAATTCCTTTGTCACTAATGTCCTGAATGAACTCAAGGCATGGGACAATCATCCTTTCAATGTTCATCCACTTCCTTGATCTCAGAGCAGACTGGGTGAGATGTGTGTGCCATCAATATCACATATTGATTCACACATGCATGCACATGCCTTTTTCAATCCTACTCATCAACTGGCCATGGACATCAAACTCCCTTAGGAGGGACAAATCCCATATCTATCATTCACCCCTCAAAAGCCCCATGTGTCAAAGTCACCCAATCATCACCTTTATAATAACTCATGTTTCAGGACTACATTTCATGATGTCAAAGTGTACCCAACGACATGTGTTGAGTGTAGTGATTTTAGGTCAAAGAATCATACTCACCACCATCATTGTGAGAGCTGACTGTGACTACCAAATCATGGTTCCATGTGTCACTCTCATGGTGGGTTTGTCCGGTACACTTGTTCTCTAACAAGTACCTATGTGCTTGGTTTGATATCACTATATCATGACTCATGAGATTCTATTATCAACCAAAACACAATCTAGTCTTTCGTGTTATTGATGTCTATGGTTATTTCCACAATAACAACCGACTAGGGACTAATCAAGAATGTATACTCTTATCATCCGTATGATCTCATCGTTTAGGTCCTCAACCTAAAAGCATACATCATTGAGGAAAACAATTCTTTAGACATCTATCATGTTCTGAAATAGTTAAAACATATTGATCAGAAATTGCCTTTATTATTATTGAAATCATTTACAAAGTATCCCATTACAACCATCACATGACTTGTTCTATGGGCATACATACCAACACATTCAACACCTCATTTCCCAATGAGACTGAGAAATTATATCTACAATGCAACGTTCTAATTCATAACTTTTTCAAAAGATTCAACATTGCCAAGCTGATTTAGCTATTCATTACACCATGTCGCATGATATCTATTGTAATGAGATTTTCACACAATATGATATATTATTACATATTGACTGCTTAAATAAGAAGTATAAAAGTCATATTACTTGGCTAAAAGAAGGAGATGCTAATACTTCCTTCAACCATGCATATGTCAAAGATAGAAGGAAGAAGAACCATATCACTTCTCTTCAAGATGATAGTAATCAAGTTGTTTTAGATCCTAATGTTCTTAAACATTTGATACATGATTATTTCAAAAATAAATTCTATATTTCTTTTATCCCAGCTCAGTAGACAACTAACCTCATACCATATAATCCTACTGAGTTTTCCAATGAACAAGTAGTTTCTATAGTAGTGTTACCATCTATGCAAGATGTTTATAATGTTCTTCATTCCACATATAGGAATAAGGTGACAAGACTAGATGGTATTGATCGATAACTCATGCTACATCATTGGGATATTATTAAAGAATCTCTCATGTTGATAATTCATGCAACACTGAATGGTTTACCACTACCCCCATGTTATGTAACACTCTTATGTCACTTATACCTAAAGTTCCTAATCCTAACCAGAGCAGTAACTTTAGGCTGATTTTTTTGATAATACTACCCTTCAACTTACTTCAAAGATAGATCGACAAACTCAAGTCTAAAAAAAGCTTATGACATGTTGTCTTGGGAGTTTATCTTTGATACTCTGGTTAAAGCCAATATTCCAATGACTATAATTAATTAAAGCAAGAATTCCATCTATGGTGGCAGTATATCTGTAATATAGAATGGTAATCATCTACCAGAATTTCAAACTACTTAAGGGTTGAGAAAGGGAGATCCTTTATGTTTTTATATGTTTGTAATGTTTTTGAATAGACTTTCATTGATGATTGGAAAGGAAGTTCAAGCTTGTTAGAGGAAACATGTAAAATTATCTAATCAAGGACCTATTATTTCACATGTTGCTTTTGCTGATGACATCACCTGTTTGCTTGTTCAAACATCCATCATATCAATATGATTATTTGGTAGTGATTCTGATCAATCTATTTCATTAGATAAAAGTGGGATAGTTTTCTCACCTATAGTTCTAACTAACATCAAGCATGAAATCTGCAATATTATTGGATTTATAGTGACAAGAAACCTAGGCTGGTATTTGGGGGTCCAATAATTCCTGGAAGAATAACAAAGTCGACTTATTCCGAATTATATGACCAAACACAAGTTTGTGCAAATAATTAGTCTTCTTGTATACTCTCTCTAGCTAGCGGGGTATTCCTTGCCTAATCAGTCTTACAATCATTGACTACTTTTGCTATGTAAACTTGTATTTATAAGTTCCCTTCATCATCATATTGATTCTTAGATCAGAAAGTTTATTGGGAAATGAGGTGATGAAAAATATCCACTGTCTCTTGTTGCTTGGAAAAAACTTATTGTACCCAAGGCTTGAAGAGGCTTGGGAATTTCCTCTATGCATGAATGGAACACTACACTTATTATGAAGTCCACAGGGGAGCTATTCATAGGTTTGAACATGTCTTAGGGGGGATGGAATTCAGAACAAGCATAGATCATTAAAAAAAATTTGAATTCTAGAAGTGTTGATTTTGGGAGGATGCTTCACTCCTTAAGGGATGCTACTTTTCAAAATTCCTCTAGATGTGTAGGAAGTAAAGATCCATATATGTATGATATAATGCTTGATACAAAATCATCATGACTTGGCCATCAAAACATATCCCTTCAGATCTACTTGACTTGACAGTATCTTCTATGGTGAGATTGGATGGCACTTGGGATGTGGACTTTATTCAAACTTACTTGTCTGATCAAATTTCTCAAATAATTCTATGCCTACGACCTCCATGTATTGGAGAGGATGGATAGTACTAGTGTTTAACAAGATCTGGATGCTTTACTACTTCAACATATATGATATTGATAACTGATGTAGCAAGGACAACTCAAAGCCCTTGGAAGAAATTGTGGCATCTACGGTTACCCTCTAAGTTCAAAATTTTCTTATCCCTCATTTATAATGAAAATTGATGAATAATGCTAGAAGGGCTCAACAACACTTTAGTACATATGCTTCATGTTAGATCTGTGGTACATATTTAGAAACTACATTGCACGTGTTTCGAGATTGTACATATTCTAACTTGGTGTGGCATAACCTATGTATTGACACTATCATTGACAATTTCTTCTTGATGCTTTTTAAATTTTGGTTTAATACAAATCTATCTTCTCCTTTTGGAACCTTATATATATTTTGGGAGGTTGCTATAAGATTTGGTTTGTAAAAAATGATCATCTCTTTAATGCAGTTAATCAAAATGTGAATCAACTGAGTAAAAAAATAACAAGAATGGAAAATAACCTTTCCAATGTTTTCTTTGATGACATGCCATATGTTTCTCCAATTTGGATTGTTATGCAATGTTGGATGTATCCTTCTTCTGATTGGATTAAGATCAATGTTGATGCTTCTCTCAGACTATGTCGCATTGCTATTTCTTTCATTGGCAGAGATTCTAATTGTAATTGGTGCTTTAATTCCTCAAAATCTATATTTATAGACTCAATTTTGGAAGCTGAGGTAGAGACATAAGATTTGAGTTACAGTGGGCAAAGTCTTCTACACATCATAATTTCGTCATTGAATCAGATAGTAGCTTTGCAGTAAACATTATAAATGTTTACCCTTGACTCAACACTTGGTTACTCTCTATTCAAAGTCTAAAGCATATCCGGATCATGTTACTCTCAAACATATTAGTAGACTAGGAAATGAAGAGGTTGATTGACTTGCAAAGATGCACCATTATTCAAGCAATTCCATAATCTATTACAATTACCCACCATGTAGATTTCTTCTTGTGATAAGGGTGTACTATTTTCCTCTATTGTTACTAACTCATGTTCCATGCATGTGTTATATTGTAATTAAGGTTTGTAACCCTTTCCATGCTTTTTGCATTACTTATGAATGAAACTACAAAATTTCCCAAAAAAGAATTTAAGGACATTCACATCCAAAATTTCATCCTCAAAGAGAACAAACCCTTTCACATTGAAGGTGACATGGAATTAACCAATATTATCCCATACCCAAAGCCACAAAATTAAAGTATAAATTGGGATATGCGTTCATCATCATTGTGTTGGAATCTCCAACCATAGACCATGCACCGGGAATTGTGTGTGAAATTTTCATGAGTCATGGCTAGAAGAATTTCCTTATAGTGGAACTCAGGATTCAATAGACAAAGGTGATTTTCCAACTTTTTGGGAAATACAGGCACAAAGTATAGCGATGGAAAAATATATTATATATTTGTATTCCCATACCAGCAAGATCATGTCAAATACTATGAAATAGGAATGATGGTTACCGAGTTATACCTGGTCCTGGAGCAAGTCTAGTGACAACAAATCACTTCAATGCAACTATTTCCAGTTGCTTTTAGACGATGGTTGTGCAGCACTTGGTCTTCACCAAGAACAACGAACGACAACAACTTTTGTAGAGACTCATGTGGTCTCGCCACAGATTGTAGACTGACGTTTCTCTCCTAGCAGTAGCCAAGTAATTTTCCTCTAGAGTAGTCCACTCCGACCAAAAAGAACTCCTGTCATTCAACTAGAACAAACATGTAGGATTTGTCCCTTCTGTTGGTGTACTACTCACCAACTTGTGTTCCCACAACAACTATCCTTAGTTATTCTCTCCCTTCGCTATTCCTCCCTTGTCGGGTGGGATTTTCTTGGGCTCTCTCAGTCAACCCAACCATAGAGGACAATAAGTGTTAGAGGAACTGATTCTTAGTTCGTTGTGTTGTGTTCTGGGGAGCCCCCAATATCCCTCTATTTATAGGCAGGGTTAGGGTTAGGGCTCCCAGTTTGTACGGGATTGTGCGGGAGTGGAAGGGACTGGAAGATCTTGAATTTTCACAACCTTTGAAAGTCAAAACGGCCATCTGGCAATCTAGACAATCATGTGGCACTTCTAGATAGTCGTCTCATACTACCAGATTGTTGTCTGGCAGTTTTCTAATCGCACACAAATTTGGCAACTTCGATTCTAGTTAATATCACATATTAATTCCTTGCACCACAAGTGTTGTGCAATCGCAACAAGTTCATGAAACATCCAAAATGTTCATTCAACCTATCTGAGATATCTCACCCATGTGAGATGCCTGTCTCACTCTCCCAGATAGCCGTCTGGTGAGCCTGAGTTGAGCCAATCAGTTCAATAGCTTGAACCGATCAGTTTACTCTTTTGGGTAGAACATAGCCAGTTTTGAACTCTGATTAGTCTGACAACCCAAACACTCATCTCAACACTTGAGACGCCCGTCTGTCTGGCCAAACATCCATCTCAACACTTGGGTTGGTAGTTTGGTACTCCATTCAACCAATCTATCGACCTGTTGCATGAATTGAATTCATAATCGATCCAATCGTCATTCGAGATAAACTCCTCTTCTAGAAGAGTTCCTATATGTGTGACACTATAGGTCCCTTATCACTTTAGCAGTTAATGTCCATAACTAACTTATGACATTACAAGCAAGGAGCAGTGCCTAGTCACACATCGGTGCTATCCATGTATATGGAAAGTAGGAGAACAACTTCAACTTACAATCTATGTAAGGTGTTGCAATGATTGTATAATTCCTTTGTCTCTGATATCTAGAGTAAACTCAAGGCATGAATTCGTCATCCTCTCAATGTTCAATCCATGTTCCTTGAACTAAGAACAGACTATCTGAGATAATTTGATATCAACGTCATATATATATTGATTCACATGTGCATGCACATGCATTTCTCAATCTTGCATATCAAGTGGTCAGGATATCATACTCTAGTAGGAGGGACAATTCCCATATTTGTCACTCGCAATCTATCCCCATGTGTCAAAGTCACCCAATCATCACCTTTATAACAACCCCTATTTTAGGACAACATTTGATGATGTCAAAGTGTACCCAATGACATATGACGAATGTAGTTATTGAGGTCTAAGAATCACAATCACCACATTCATTATGAGAGCCGACTATGACCACCATTGATGGTTTCCATGTGTCACTCTCAAGGTGGATCTATCTGATACACTATGCTGTAACATGTATCTGTATGTTTGGTCTGATATTGCCATATCATGACTAATGAGATTTTGTCATCAACCAACCAACAACCTAGTCTTGTGTGTTATTGGTTTCTAACTACCTTCCACAGTAACAACTGACTAGGGACATAACAAGAATATACACACTCTTAACATTTGTATGATCTCATCCTTCCTATTCACATACTTGAAGGCATATGTCGTTGAGTATTTTCATTGTTCAGACAGTCATAATGCTTCCTTATTATCTCAAAATTGAGGGAAATAGAATGAATTAGAAGCTTGCCTTTATGAGTATTAATCAAATCCTTTATGGTATATGCCATGTCAATCATCATATGATTTTCTCCATGGGCATACCTTACCAACAAATTCCCACTTGCACCTAGAGCCAATCACCCACAAATTTCATTCTTAGTGATCCATACATGTCCACCATGCTTCTGCTGTGACAAGTGCTTCATCCAGTGGGTTAACAACTTTTTGCTATTAATCAATATATTCCATGTTTCTTATCTCTTTTATCTGAGACGAAACCCCCATAATATGGTATTTGATATTCCTCCACTAACAATTTAGCTCCATTGTTGTCATAATACTTCTACTGAGTCATCAATGTTCGCAACACCTATTAGTTCATCATATGAACTTTTATACCCATATAGTATCACTTCTGTGTTTGCAACACAAGTATACTCGACTTCTATTATAGAATAGAAATAATGGCTATTAGTTCGGAACCCGTCCAACTAACAACAATTCTCCTTTTAAATCAAAACATATTTTAATTTTCCATCATTTTTGTCATTGTGGAAGCTTGCATCGATGTAACCATTTACATCCAACTCTTTCTTTTATTGATATCCTTATTGAGTAGCAATCTATCCTTAGATACTTCTCAAGTACTAATGGATATTTTTCATGTCATTCCAATAACGCTTATTGGATTTTAGTATCATCTTGTCATGTTCAATACATACAAGATTATATGGGATAAGTGCACTTATATCATTCTTTATAGATCCATTACTACAACCTATGGAATCTTAATCATGTTATTTCCATTCTTCACAAGAATTGGAACTTATGGTTCATGGGAGACCAATCTCGATTCACTCTCATTGAACCCTTTCCGTTTAGAACTCTTTCGACGCATTGCTATTGTATGTTCTCAAACATCCAATGTGAAACATTCAATAACTATCTCATAGGTCTTGATCCTTATCTCATAATATCTTTCACCTTATCCTTAATGGTTGAAAGGGTTTTTCATGCTAGATCTCAATATTCACAATATTGAGATCTCATTCCTCATCATATGTGGAATATTCACAAATGCTCCCACTAAATCTTTTGTAATCACATATTCATCTTTTATCTTGATTCAAGTCAATCTCTTTGACTATCTTATCAGTCAAAAGATCCCATCTCTGAGATTCTTGTTTCAATCCCATATTGAACTTAATAGTATATATACTTTATTTGCATTTGTGAAGTTATAAAACCTTTTAGGTTGTGTCACGTACACATCCTATGATGTATTCCTTTTAAGGAATCTATTTTATCTTCGTATGACTAGTCTCTTGGTCTATTTTAACTACAACAACAAGCTTGACAATTGGAAAAGGAACAACTTGAACTGAATTGAAAACTTTTCAACCAATATTTCCTTTCATGTAATCCATGTAGTTCTTTGCCACAAGACCCTATTGCACCTCCGAGGTATGACCCCTTTAGTTATTTCTATCAAGGTCGTGCCTTGTTAGCTTACATGGATCCATAATTTCCTTGAGCCATTACTCGTATTATGGTACTTAATAGCTTCTAGTCGATTATTTGTCTCATCATGCCATGACCAATCTATATGAATCGTTGGATCCACAATTATCCAATCTTAGATATGTTTTACTAGAAATATTTTATTCTATGTTATATGACAAACTTGAGATTCCACAACAACTTGTGATTCTCTTAGTTCTCATTGTACCACTTTGTTGACCTTGAACATTTTGAGTTTTACTTTTACTCCCACTAATTCTTTAGGAACTCAGTTGTCCTATCAACAAAACACATTTGTTATTGGATTGGGATTAATATAAATATTCAACAATCATGGTTTGTGGACAAACCTTCTTTATGAAACTATTTTCTCTATGTAGGTTTCAATCCTTTAGACATATTGGGACATTCCCAAATCATATAATATATGATGTCTTATAAACCATTCATATGGTACATCTTTTAGTGATTTCTTTATATTAATGAGGATATAAGAAGACTAGTCTAATTGATAATTATATCAAGACTCATCATGATGTAACTCCTTCATTCTAAGACATCATCATGTTCAGATGGATTTGACTTATGATACATTATCACAATCCTTTCTTTAAAGGTACTCACCGTATTGATGTAAAGTATTTCAACATTTGATCTCATCAAAGTTTCTAATACTTCCATAAAAGTCATACTTCAGTTATAATATCCTTCAACACTTCAAGAGATTTATGTTTCTCTTTTATTGAGTACATATCATCATATCACTAGTAAGTGAAACAAAGTATGAATAATCATCTATAACATTCATTCCATAAGATGTTCATGTATCATATGCATGAGGTGTAGTGGAAAACTTATCCTCCCACTACATCTAGTGAAGGATTTCATGTCAACTTATGTACAAGCAAGAATTGCATATTTCCTTAGGTTCAACAACCAAGGGAATCTAGATTAATGTCAATATGTATGCTAGACATTCATCTCTTATATATGCATCTGTGACTATTGCAAATGATAAATCTTGAGTTATCAATTACAGTCCTTTGGTATTTAACATTATAAACAATCATCTCATAGTCTTTCATATAAATATCATTAGATGTTTGGGCGTTGCCATGCAAATCATATCTTTGAAATAGAAACATTAATATCTTACTTCATTGATATATCATCCTTGTCATACAAGATTCTTTAAAGTAAATGTTTCTAGTGGCATAATGAAATATCTGTTCAACTAAATATATTACATTCCCATTGGGCTATGATAAATTTAAATGTAGAACAAAGCTTATGTAAATCTTTCTCCACCTTGTCCATCTTTGTCCTTCCATGAAGTCCTTTACTTCTTGTCAGATCTTGCACATCGGTATGTCAGATCTTTGTTTGGTATTACATACCAAAATGAAGAAGTAATAAAATTTATCTTATAAAGTTTATACCTAAAGTGGGGGCCTTAGTGCCTTCCTTCTTCTTCTTTAGTTCCTCTAACCAGAGTGGGTAATTTCTTTTCTAGTGTTCAAGTTGGTGACAATGGTGAAAATTGCCACTTACTTTCTTCACACCTCCATTTGCCTTGAGATCTGAAGACTTTGGCTACTGGCTAGTTTTAGAACTCTTCTTAGATTTGATTTTTCTTTTTTACTTCCCCTTTGTCTTGCTGATCATCATCATAAACTTGGGTTTGTCTTTCTTCATCTCTCCCTCAGCTATTATCAACATGCCCAACAACTCTGTCAATGACTTGTCAAAGTTTTTCATGTTGTAGTTCATGACAAATTGACTGTATGACTATGGCAGAGACTGTAGAATCATGTCAGTGGCCAAATCTTGACCCAAGAGGAATCCCATTCTAGCAAGATTCTCCACATACCCAATCAACTTAAACACATGAGTACCTACTGGATCTCCTTCTGCCATTTTACATTTGAAGAGTGCCTTGGAGACATCATATCTCTCTTGTCTTTCTTGACATTGGATAACACTTGGGATGTGGACTTTATTCTTTTTTTTGGAAGTTAGGAGACTATCTTATTCAACCTGCCCTCCTCTTGCGGGGATTAAATTCTAAAAGGGTACATTAAATGCAGAATGGATAAATGTGGTAGGACTCCTACCATTACAAGTAGAGAAGGGGATAGGTTGACCCACAAGGTCAAGGGGATGGGACATGTAAGTACGACCATCCTGAAAGTTTCTGAGATGGAACTTCGCCAGGGAATCAACCATCATTGTGCACTCTCTCGGCTGATATATGACATTAATATCTTTAAGTTTATCAATAGTAGTTTAAATAGGATCCAGCCATGGAAGATAGGTAGGATAATCTATAGTTGATCCGTTGATAGCAGTCACATATTTGGATCTGTTTGTGTTGATCGTAACTGGCTCTCTAGTGCTAGTTGTAAATGATGTCAGACCTAATTGAATCGCTCAAATTTCAGCTTCTGTAATAGAGCCAGGCAGGATGATGTTCGCAACCCCTCCCAACCATTGTCCATCCTTATTGACTCTTATAGAAACAATAGCGGCTATGTTATCCTTGACCGCATCATCCACTAAAATGATTGTGTGACCAACCGGGTCAGTGACTAGTCTTTGTATAGCATCCTGAATTTCTGACTTAGTAGTATGCTTCATGTTTCTTCTGATCTTCATAGCCTGGCAGAGAATTTCTATTTGAGTCTTCTGTTGTGCGACACCAGGACTGACACCCTCAAAGACATAGGCATTTCGGGCACACAAAATAACCCAACAGGAGACCAAGAAGTTCATCGTCTCTTCCACGCTGCCTTTAAGATACTTACTGAGCCACAATAGGACTTGTAAATCCAGCTGATCATTAGGAGCAAAGGAGGCGTTTAAACTGGACCTTACATCTTTAGTAGCTGGATAGAGCCAGAGCGCGTGGATGGTGTCTTTTCTAACAGCACCACAGTGAGGGCATTTCTCACACTTCGTGAAACATCGAAGTTTCCTCCGTGAATTTGTCATTATAGCCTCATGGGAAGTTAGCCAAATGAAGGTTTTGACTTTACTTGGTGCATGCATATGCCATATGATGTTCCAAAGTTGGTTAATAGGAAAGGATCAATGACCATGAATGAGATCATAAGCTGAGCTAGTAGTATATCATCCACTCTCATCATGGACCTAGCACCATAAGTCTGAACCTTTGTTGGATTCTAGGTTGGGTAGGCCTTGTATTGCTTGTACACACTCAATAGGGAGATAATTATATAGAAAATCAATATCCCAAGACCGTTGGAGGTTGCTCAGACTCTCTACCTACAGGTCACATAACTCTTCATCAATAGGTTTCAAGCATATGGATTTGAGATTTGTATATCCTGGGATTCAACTATCTGACCACACAGAGGTGGATAGGCCATTCAGAATAACTTTAGAACTGTTAGCTTTAATGAAGTCCATCCCCGAGACGAGGGACCTCCAGAGTGGTGTGGCATGGTCTTTCTTATAGGAAATGAAGTTCTTGTACTTCTGTTTGAGCCGGGTTATCTAGATAGCCTTGTGATTGTTGAGAAATTTCCAGGTATTGTTCTAGAGCAGAGCTTTATTCCAATCAACCATGGACTTGATGCCCAAGCCGTCATCATCCATCTTTTTGCTAATCTTTTGCCAAGAAAAAAGAGAAATTGACAGTGGATTGTGGTTGCCTCCCTAGATGAACTTTTATATGATTTTATCTAATTTTTTTTAGATGGAGATGGGGATCTTAGCTATTTGCATAACATATGTAGGAAGGGTTGTAAGAACTGACTTAGCAAGACAAATATGACCAACGAGGGTGAGAGTTCTAGCTGCCCAACCATTGACTTTGGTTTCCATGTTGCTGGCAAGATAAAAGTAGGTCTGCTTATTAACTCTTTGGTGAAGCAAGGGAACACCAAGATACTTTCTTAAGTTAGTAGTTCCTTGAATACCACTAGCCTGACAGATTGCAATTTTGGTCAAACGGTCTATAGAGGAAGAAAAGAAAATCTTAGCTTTGTCAATGGATATTTGTTGTCCAGATGCTTTTTTGAAGATCCTGAACCACTTGTTGATGGTCGTCATCTATTCCAAGGATGCTTGTGTGAATATAACGATATCGTCCACAAAGAAGATATGAGATATTGTTGGACCCTGTTGTGAGATTTTGATTAGTTTCCATCTTTTTTCGGCAACAGTTTGATGAATGATCTGCGTAAGACATTCCATGCATAGGACAAATAGATAGGGGGATAGGGGTTTCCCATGCCTCAGACCCCTGGAGGTCTTGAACTCAGGGAGAGACTCGCCATTGAGAATAAATTTGGTGTGCTCAGCAGATAAGGAATGGAGAATGTAATTCTTGATGTTATCAGGCCACAACATCTTGTCCAGAGTGTGTTTCAAAAAATCCCAGGTCATTCAATTGTATTCTTTAGATAGATCCACTTTAATGGCCATGTAAGGGGCGTTGGAGTGTCTTATAAGGTTGTGGGTAACTTCCTGAACAAGAATAACATTATCCGAAATGCTACGTCCTAGGATGAAGCTCGTTTGTTCTGTAGAGACCCAATGAGATATGTGCGTCTTCATTCGCTCGACTATAAATTTTGATGCAAGCTTCAGACAGACATTTTTTAGAGATATGGGTCTCAAAAGATTATAGTTGATAGGGTGTGTAACTTTAGGGATAAGGATGATGCTAGCATCTTCAATTGCATCAGGAATGGGGTCCCCATTAAGCATACTCCTGATCGTCTCAAGAACTGATCTCCTTATAACTTTCCAGTTAGCCTTGATGAAATTTATATCAGTGCCATCCGACCCCGTTGCCTTGAAGGGATCAGACCCTTTGACGATCTTCCACACCTCGTATTTAGTAGGGACAGCGCCGAGGTTCCATAGATGGTTGTTTTTTAGTTTTTTAAAATTTCCTGGAAGCTTGTTCATATCGGTGATTGTTGGTTCTAAAGTGGTCGTGAATAAGTTCTTGAAATGGTTGGATACAAGTTGTTGACGCTCTTTAGGATCTGAGACCTAGTATCCTTTTTCATTATGAAGGGATCATATGTTGTTGACTCTCCTTCTATTGTTCACATAGGCATGGTAGAACACCTTCAGTAAGACAATTAATGTGACTTCACTGTTTCCAATCCATTTCTTCCTTGGTGAAAAGGGAATCAAGCTCAGCCTCAAGATTTTGGCAGTGGTGGTCCTTGTTCTTATTATAATCTACTTCGAGTTTCTGTTGTAGTTTTGTGATGGTAGAAATGAGTTGATTCTTGGATTTGTTGTGATTACGTCTTGTGACATTTTCCCATGAAAGAATGGGGTCGATCACATTGCCGAGGGCAACGTGGAAAGGTGCAAATTTATCCTAGTGTCTATGTAGAGTACATTGGAGCATTGGATTCAGATTCCATGACATTTTTTCTTTAAACCTTCTCTTGATCTGTGGTTTGGCTGATGTTAGGATGTCTATGGGAACATGGTCAAATCTGATCCTTGGTAGATTTTCATAGCTAAATGTAACATCCCTAACCTGGGTTATGAACTAACCCTAGGTGATTTTTCTTAATTAAGTGATTAGATGCTGGTGTTTATCCTGAGAAATGTAATTAAGGCTTTTTGAGAAACTTATATTTCTATTTTAGTCCTTTTTACATAATGTGGCAACTTTGTTTTGTTAATAATGAACTAAAGTGCAAATTACCCAAGTTGAGGGGTTTAATTGCAATTTGCACATGTTAAGATGTTCCTCTAATGTTAAGACATCATAAGAATGAATATGATGTGGTGGTATGGATTCCACAAGCTTGGGCACCAAGATATAGCTTGTAGAGTAATCCTTGAGCTTTAAAACCTAGTTTTGGTGTAATGTGCAAAATTACGCAAAACCTAGGGTTCAACATGTTAAATGTATCCTCTAGAGTATCTCTCATGACTCTTGGCATCAAGTAGAGAAAAGAAAATGAGGAGCGCGCCTCATTTGAATGATCAAGAAGGAAAGATAATCTTGATATTTAAATAATCAAGATTGAAGCACATGGCCTTGTATATAAACAACTTATATGATGTTTTCCTTTTAACCTTGGATAATTAAGGAGTTTTGCATGTGAATAGAAGGTGGAAACGTGGCCATAGAATGGAGGAAGAATTAGTGGTCTTTAGTTGGGAAATAAAAGAAGATAATCCTTTTTCTTTTCACTTTCCTTGAAAATACCCATAAATATATAAAGCATCCTTAACAAGAAAGCTAGGGATTGTTTCCCTTAGTTCTGTTTCTCATCTTCTTGCCTTGACTGACCAAGAAGGAGCTCTAGAGAAGATGAAGGACGACCAAGCTGGTTTGGTAAGTATGGATCACCATCTACCTCGAATTCATGGTGGAAACCATAAAACAAGGTTGGTTTATTGGTGTTTTTCACATAATTCTTCTTTCTAGCCATCTTCTTCATCCGAAACTTGAAGAACGAACCTTGGAAAACCAATGGAGCTTCATTATCCATTAAATCTATGAAGCTTGGAGCTCTAGATCTCATCTAAAGGTGGGTTTTATAATTCTACCCCTTAAGCTTTGTTATTGCATCCTTCTTTCTTAGAAACATTGCTTATTCTTCTTCTTTAGACACCTTTGTGTGTTCTTGTAAGTGTTTCCGTGAAGAACAACCCCTGTTCTTGAGGTAGAAGATGATGACGTTAAAACCAATGTTTATCAAAAAAGCAACTTTAGTAAACGGTATCCCAACTTTTGCAAATGGTTTGCCAAACTGTTTGGGAGGAAACAGTTTCAAACCGTTTGAATGCAAACGGTTTCACTAGACCGCATAGAAGCAAACGGTCTAAGACCATTTGGATGCGTTGGCCAGGCATTGACAATTTGGAGGCCTGTTTTAAATAATGTGGACTAATCACCTGCCAAAAACCATCAAGTAATTCCAAATAAATCACCAATTGAAGGCGCATCAACCATCTAAACCCTAATCGGGTTAATTGCTGATTTCAATAATTGAATTAAGTTGAAGTTTGGGTTGAGTGGCCCAAACGGTTTCAAAACTATTTTGGGGATCACCCAAACGGTTTCAAGACCGTTTGGTGATCACCCAAGACCATTTGGAGGTCTAGAGTTTGAAAAACCACTAGAGGGGGGTGAATAGGGTTTTATGATATTTTAAGAGTAATTTAACCAAAGCAAGCAACCACAAAAATATTGGACAAGGGGACAATGATTTAGAGTGGTTCCAACCTTAGCAAATACTAAGGAAGTCAATCCACTACCCGGTTGCTTACCCAACTGGGATTTTGAAAGAATTAAATTTTATTACCTCGCAAGGATATTACATAAAATTACAATTCTTTCACCAAACCCTTCAGACAGCCTTCACCTAGAAGTAGTTGCACCAACCTTGAAGCAACCTTCTTGAAGTAACTTCAAGCTCCCCCTTGAAGTAGCCTTCCTCTTGAAGCAGCTTCCTGTTGCAACAGCTTTCTTGAAGTAGTCTGAAGACCACCTTCTCCACCGAGAAGAACCTTCTCCAATCCACAACCTCCAACCCTACGAGTAGCAAGGATAATACAGAAGATAAATGGAACAAGAAGGAAAAATAGAAATTACAATACCACTTGTAGCTCAAGGCTTGATTTGCCTATATCAAGCATATAGATCTCCTAATCAATGAATATTGAAGTATAGGTTTAGTGGATAGAAGATGCTAGCCTATAGGACACGAATTTAGCGCAAGGGAATGAGTAGCCAAAGCTAGTGTTGCTCAATTGCTCAAAACATATTTCCAATTGCAAGTGTAAGCTCAAGTATAGCACAAGTGTATATAAGTGAGTTTAGGTGTCCTAAGGCATGTTCTATTTATAGGAATGACCTACAAGTGCTTAAGGACGTTCTAGACACTTTCTAGGGGGTTCCAAGTTCTTAACTAGCCATTAGGTACACTTTAGTTGCTTTAGCAATGACTAGTTAATTAATTCTGAAAGTTGCAGACAGAACACATATCGGTCGAAGAATTGTCGACCGAGAGTCCTTCTCAGCCGAGGACTTGTCGACCAAGGAACTGTCTGGAGCAAGTGTATGCAACGTTCATCTCCAACTGCCAACTACCTTGTCTGTTGTGTCTAACGGCTACCCAGGTCTTTCTCGGTCGAGGAGTTTGTCGACCGAGAGTGTCTCGGTCGAGGATCTTGTCGACCGAGATTAACCCTGATTCAATGTTTTAAACTAAGTACTAAGGTTGTGTATGAGTGTGCATTTGTGACACTAATGTAGGGGATGACCTATTTAAGTGTTGTGATTGGCTAAGGAAGATCTAACGCTTGATTTACATGATGTCTAAGTACTTGTACATTATACACTTGTATAGGTTTTACAATTGATAACAATCATGAAATAACAACAATTCCAACATATAGATTTCCCAAATCTTTATCATCCACCTTATTCCTGCAACACTCAAGTAGCACGTTAGATCAACAAGAATGAAATGTTTTTCATCATGAAAACAAAGGGATTATAATAATGTCCAATTTATCCAAGAATCTCCCCTTTTTGAAGATGACAAACATTTCCTAAATATAAAATAAGGAAATATAAATCATGTGAGTTTCATACCTGAAATTTACCTTTTGTAGCCATTCTTGTTTTGCAAGTGAATGCTGGTAATTTTATGTTTTTGATTTTATATTATTTCTCCCCCTTTATCATTTCAAAAAGATATCAAAAATAATCATTTAATTCTCCCCCTTAATTTTATGCTATGCTCCCCCTAATTAAGATATTCAGTTAAAATAGGGATTAATACAATTGTAAACCATTTTTTTTCGAATTTAGCCACAATTTGTTTCTCAATCATGTGCAAAGGATGTTAAGACTTGAAATGATATGAGTTCCTTTTAAGTTCATGGCATATGTGCATTGATTTCTCACCCATTTTACAAGGGATGTTAAGTCTTGAAAATGATATGAGAATCCTTTTAAGCTTAGAGTATATGAAAAGTGTCTCTGATTTGTTTAGAAAATTTCATTCAAAACAAGATATATATCACATTCATGACATTTGTAGATTCCTTCAAGATTAAAAATACTAAGGTCATAACAAGTTTCACCTTTTCTTTATGACGTTCTCAAAATTTTGTAAGCTCCTTCTTAATCTTATAGTCAAAATAGTTTTTGTGAGCTCCCCCTTAATCTTATAATCAAGATAATTTAAGGATTCTAAGGTCTCAATAAGTATTTGATCATAATAAGTTAACCTTTTATGAGAGCTATGCACAAAAATCTTGTTTTCAATATATTAAGATTAAGTGCAAGTAAATGATTTACAAATAAGCATTTTATCAAGCTTTATTTTAGGTCGACCTTGACTTCGACCATAACGCCCCTTGGTCAAATTTAATTTCAACCAAGAGGCAAATTCTGTAGATTTTACATTTGAACATTCATATGTGAAGTATAATTTATGCAAGTAGCTTGATTAAATAAATATCAATTTGAAGCACATTAAGTGATACCTATTATGAAGACATTTTTAAAATATAATATAGGCATCATAATGAAGTTTTTATCCTTGATTATTGTTTTGTAATCATTTTGAATGATGTCTCCTGAGCTCTGCTATGGGTGCATAAATTTCAATTCCTTTATTTTAGATTAATCATAGGATTCTTTATAAGCATGTATCCTTGAAAGCAAGATTGATATCTTAAAGTCAAGATCGTGCTTTAGATTTCTTAGAACAAACAACTAGATAAAACATTAATATTTTTGTTCTAAGATACACTATTTGGCTTGTCATAGCAACATCATTATTTTATTACAAGCTATGCCCACAATAATCATTATCTATTATGTCAAGATGCTTTTATGCTAATGGCATTTTCAATGATCTGAATCACAATGATCATGAATAATATACATTCATGGTTTGTATATATGGATCAAAGATTATTTTAGACAAACTAATGAAACATAATGATCATGGCATAGTATAACAGTAGAAGTATATCCACAATGCAATGATCAAGATAGAAGCATATAAATACAATGATTATGATCATTTTTAAACTAAATTTCAATACACATGGTTCCTATATAGATAGACCAAGAGATACTTAGGACAAACCATGTAGACTATGATAAAATAGTAATTTCCTTGATTAAACTAACATGGTTCCTATTTTCAGTTTTAAGCCAAACCATGTAGAGGATAAACCAAGATAATCTCATTCATGGATTTTAAGACAAACCATGTAAATGAACATGCTTAATAAACTTTTCCAATAAATGAATAAAGTATGTTCAATATCAGTCTTCATATAGCACTTTTGCAATAAGAATTTCATATTCATAATGTTATACTTTAATTCATGATGCAAAAAGATAAATATGTCTTGATTCAAAGATGGTCCCCAAGATTCATTCTTGATTTTCACATTGAATCAATCATTAATAACAAATTGATAGCAAACTAGATTAATTTAAAACAGGTTCAGTAGATTTGTTGCAGACTTGAACACAGTAACCTGCTCGGTCGACAATTTCTCGACCGACAGTGTTCTTGGTCGAATAGTTTCTTGACCGAGAATGTTTCTGTACTGTTTCAGAACTGTTTTCAGCAATTGTTTCTAAGTAAAACATAGGTTATTTTCAATTCAATCATGCAGTTTGAAAACTTAGTTTAGTTGAGATGAGACATTTAAATACCAAGGTAACGTTTAGGTTAATTATTAACTAATCATATGCAATTTGATAAGTTTTGAGAATTCAAACTAAGACAAGTCAGTTGAAGATGTATATTTAGAAATTTTAATTTCATGGATTACCCTGGTATCGTATTATGTTAAGTTGAGATAGACATAGAGATATACAACTTACAGTCTTTGGTCATATCTCAACTTCATTTTATTCATTTAGTTTGGGGGTTTTGGAACCCATACTAACTCAACATCCTTTTTCTTGTAGGGACATGAGAAAGAATAATGTCCAAGACGCAAACAATAACGACAACATATGGAATCAACCTCATATCTCTTTCTATGATTTTGTTCTAGGTTGTTCTTGGGTACATATGTATATGTGCCTTTAGGTACATACAAAGATCAATTTTCTAGCACTTGTGTCTTTCTCCAACTAGGTTTTTGATGAGATTTTCCTTTAGGATTATAACCTAGTCCTCTCCTTCCAATTTGATGATAAGAATTATTTAAAATTTTATCAAGGGTATCATTGTTGCTCAAACTACTAACTTTTTGTTGCTGCTTGGTAATCTCATCCATTCTCTTATTGATGTCTAACTTTGCTTGATCTAGATTATATAACAAGGAATCTCTTTCTTTCACAATAATATCATAATCTAGATGTGTACACAAAATAGGTTGTTTTTGAAGATCATTTACTTCAGTTTGCAAGTTTAACTTTTCTAGGGAAAGAAGATTGCAATTTTCTTCTATAGATTTTATCTTAATATCATGATCTTCAATAACCTTTTTGAGATCTTCATTTTCAGATGTGAGAGCAAGAAGTTTAGCATTTCACTCATCATTTGCTTTATTATATTTCTTTAATTTCTTCTTGCACTCAATATACTTATTATGTGTCTCTTCAAGACTAGAAATTAACTCTTCTTTGGATAAATAAAAAAGGCTTACCTCTTCTTCTTCTTCACTTATTGTAGCAATAAGGCAATTTTTGTGCACCTCTTCCTTCTTTTCTCTCCATGGGAAACTAAGTGTTGTGTGGCTTGTTCCTAGGCACCAATTGTAACTTGTTGAAAATTGGTTCATGCTTTTCTTTTGCTTGCGGTTGTAGACACTACCCCCCTTCATTCTTCAAGACTCGATTAGAGCTCCTTGAAGCCTGATTTGATACAAATTGAAAAACCACTAGAGGGGGGGGTGAATAGGGTTTTATGATATTTTAAGAGTAATTTAACCAAAGCAAGAAACTAGAAAAATATTGGATAAGGGGACAAGGATTTAGAGTGGTTCCAACCTTAGCAAATACTAAGGCAGTCAATCCACTACCCGGTTGCTTACCCAATCGAGATTTTGAAAGAATTAAATTTTATTACATCGCAAGGATATTACATAAAATTACAATTATTTCACCAAACCCTTCAGGCAGCCTTCACCTAGAAGTAGTTATACCAACCTTGAAGCAGCCTTATTGAAGTAACTTCAAGCCCCCCCTTGAAGTAGCCTTCCTCTTGAAGTAGCTTCTCGTTGCAACAACCTTCTTGAAGTAGTCCTGTTACGACCCCACCTCCCGATAACCCCCAATTAAGGGAGACCAAGAGGTTGAAGCCGCACCCATTAATCCCGGATCAAAGGTTCGACATATAACCATGAAAAATTATTAAATTCTAACAGACTATACTGAAAATGGTAATAAATTTTTTTCTTTGCATACCTTCAAAAGTTAGGAACAAACTAACTTCTAACCTCAGCTAAACTATTCTAACTAGTTCCTCCTTGTTCTTTAATTCTTGAATTCACAAGGTGTAGCTTTACTATTTGTTCTTTTCATTGTACCTAAAATGCCGACAAACAAAATGTCGGTCATCCGAAGCTGGTATGTGGAGGAAATAGATAATGCTCAACTATGTTGATAATATAATCATTCAATTAATCATTTAACAATCAAGATTACATTTTAAGCCATACAACTCAATCCATACATATTCTCGAACTCTGGGATGTCCCTGCAGTGGACATAGATTTCACCTCTCTTTTAGGTAATAGAGTTGCATGTCACTACCCGAAGGTAGCCCAATATCTAACTCAATGTGACTTGATGGTCCTACCTCCATGGTAGCCATGTACTAAGTCATCCATAGACCTGATGGACCTACCCAATAGGTAGCCATGTACTAGGTCATCCATAGACCTGATGGACCTACCCAATAGGTAGCCATGTACTAGGCCTTTCTCTAACCTGATGGACCTACCCATAGGCAGCCATCTACTAGGTTATCTATTATGCCATAGAGAGAACCATGATCTGAGTTTATAGGCAAATACATTAAGTGATAGTCATAGTCACTTTATAATTGCAATATGAACATCCAAGCAGTTTAGTTGCATTCAATGCGATTAAACGTCCGAGAAACCATCGAAAAACTAAGCGGTTATTCATAAGTAACCACATACCTGTCTTGGAGATCTCAAGCAACAATTTATCCAAATCCAACTAGATGTCCAATCAAGCAAGCCAATCAATCAATCAATCAAGCAAACATTGATCCTGAAAACATGTATAATGTCTAATTGTCACAAGCATATCCCAAACAACTCCTTATTGACTTGGGACACCTTTCTAAGGTTTCTAAGTCTCATTAGGATGCGTTAGGGTTTCTTAGATCAATTTCTCAAACTTTATCCTTTTTAGGTCAACAAACCCTAAAACAACTTTTCCACTCATAAAAACCCTAATTACTCAAATTATCCACATTAAGGATCTTTTATGCTCAAATTGGCTTAGGATCATCACATCTCTATTTTATTCGTTGATTTACACAATTAAACCAATTAAAAGACATATTCATCAAAATTAGGGTTTTCAAACTCATTAATGCATATTTGCGCACAAAACCCTAAATTAAGCCAATTATATAAAAAGATCATATTTTTAAATCCTATTTTCTCTTTCATTAACAACAGGTTAATATCAGCTTGAATTATCCATCTATCATAAAATCTAAGGGTTTTTCCTTAATTTAATCATTAAAGATATTAACTTTATGCCCTTTTCAAATTTCATGCATATTTAAGCACATAAAATCTAAATTAGACTAATCACGTGCAAAGTTCTCCCTTTTTTAATATAATGTACTCTTACACATTTAACAGGTTAACATCAACTCCAAAGATGCATTAAACCCTATTAATCACTCTAATCATATCAAAGTAGGGTTTCTTTAATCATCATTATGCTAAAGTTGATAAATTACACCACTTTTAAAATTTCAAGAGGAATTGGCTTATAAACATATTTTATTTAGATTCCTCTCGATTTTGTGAGCAAAATTCATATATTACTTGTTTTCATCCAAGTTACGAATCAGGAGATATGATTTTAGCAAATAAAACTTTAAGTAACCAATCACACGACGCCAGGTCAGCGCTTACCATGCACATACCTCGCGTGCGCGCCCAACTTCAGATAGAACGAAAAGACGAATCTGTCCTCCACTTAAACGATCTACGCTTCATACCCCAGAGGGTATTTTCGTCCAACGCCAACTCCTCCTTCTCCCTCCTCGCGACGGCATCCTGCAGTCGCCCTAGCCGCTGTGCGCGGCTTCTCCTCCTCTCCTAGGACCACGATCCTCGCCGGGAAAAGCTACTCTAGTTCTGCCCTTCTCAGGCGCACATAGGGCACCATCAAAGGCTGGCCATGGTGCTCGTTTGCTTGTCCGTCGGGCCACGTTTTGCGGCCGCCCGTGCAACCTATCTTCTGCTGCGGCGCACACTCTAGGGTGCGGCTACAAAGCCTACATCACTCCTTGATTCCGTGGTAAACCAGGCTACCATCTAAACTACCCATCAAGTCACCATTGCTCCAGGGAAGCACTCACTTCATAGCTAGGGTTTGTTCGATGAAGATGAAGAAGACAAGGAAGGGAGAGAGAGAGGGTGGCTGCGTGGAACTCTATGAACTCGGTCCAAAGTCATACCCCTTTTTATAAGGAAGAGGTTTCGCACCCTAAGGTGTTCATTCAAGGGAAAACAAACCCTTTTCCTACTTGGAAAGTAATTCCTTCATTAGAACACAAATTTTTTTATCTTCTTTAATATATCCTATTTCTTGACCAATTAGGAATTCGAAATTCCTCTTACTTATTCTCTCCTTCCTTGCTTTTTAATCCATTGGTATGAAATTCTATTTCCTTTAATAGAAATTACTTTCTTTTTTTTAACAATACCTCATAATTCCTTAATAATGCATTATATTATCCTCTTATTTTGCCTTTTTAGTATTTTCTCTTTATTTTGCTTTTATTTTCCTCATTGGCCTTCCTTTTATTATTAGAAACCTCATGGATACGAAATCTCACCAAGAAATCTCATTTATGCCTCTTTCCATTCATTTTCCACATTTTATCATTATTTTCAATTTCTTTCTTAATAAAGAAATACATAATTAATCTTTTCTTTTCTTATTGCTTTCCTTTTACCACTTTGGACTCCTTGGAACCCAAGGAACCCAAAAGACACGAAATCCTCTTTGGATTTGTCTTCTAGAGGTTTCTACATATTTCTTTTCTCGAATATTCAATTATTCATTCACTAATTGAATTTTCTTTGTTATTTCCTTGTTATTGGGCCCAATAGCCAATAAAGGCCACAAATCAAAAAACAAGGCTATTTTAAACGAAATTCATGTCTTCAAAACAAATCATATCATTATTTGTTCAATTATCCTTAATATGAGAAATTACATTTCTCACTAATTGAACCCAAAAATTGGGGTTATAACAAGTCCGAAGTCCACCTTCTCCACCGAGAAGAACCTTCTCCAATCCGCAGCCTCCAACCCTAGGAGTAGCAAGGAGAATACAGAAGATAAAAGGAACAAGTAGGAAAAATAGAAATTACAATACCACTTGTAGCTCAAGGCTTGATTTGCCTATATCAAGCGTATAGATCTCCTAACCAATGAATATTGAAGTGTAGGTTTAGTGGATAGAAGATTCTAGCCTATAGGACACGAATTTAGTGCAAGGGTATGAGTAGCCAAATATAGTGTTGCTCAATTGCTCAAAATAGATTGCCAATTGCATGTGTAAGCTCAAGTATAACACAAGTGTATATAAGTGAGTTTAGGTGTCCTAAGGCATGTCCTATTTATCTGCTTAAGGACATTCTAGACACTTTCTAGGGGGGTTCCAAGTGCTTAACTAGCCGTTAGGTACACTTTAGTTGCTTTAGCAATAACTAGTTAATTAATTCTGAAAGTTGCAGACAGAACACATATCGGTCGAAGAATTGTCGACCGAGAGTCCTTCTCGGTCGAGGACTTATCGACCGAGGAACTGTCTAGAGAAAGTGTATGCAACGTTCATCTCCAACTACCAACTACCTTGTCTTCTGTGTCTAACGGCTACCCGGGTCTTTCTCGGTCGAGGAGTTTGTCGACCGAGAGTGTCTCGGTCGAGGATCTTGTCGACGGAGATTAACCCTGATTCAATGTTGTAAACTAAGTACTAAGGTTGTGTATGAGTGTGCATTTGTGACACTAATGTAGGGGATGACCTATTTAAGTGTTGTGATTGGCTAAGGAAGATATAACGCTTGATTTACATGATGTCTAAGTACTTGTACATTATATACTTGTACAATTTTTACAATTGATTACAATCATGAAATAACAACAATTCAAGCATATAGATTTCCCAAATCTTTTTCATCAACCTTATTCCTGCAACACTCAAGTAGCACGTTAGATCGACAAGAATGAAATGGTTGTCATCATTAAAACAAAGGGATTATAATAATGTCCAATTTAGCCACCATGGTTAAGTAGGGTTGACCAATTGAGGGTCCAATGATATCAAGTTGTTGAGCAATTAAGTGCTGATTTGGTGACCAAACCTAGGGTTCAAACTTTAAGTGAATGACTTCGTTTTTGATGACATAATGGGAAAATAGTCTCAAGACCATTTGGAGGATGTCCAAACGATCCCAAGACCGTTTGGGGGTCACCTGAGACCGTTTGGAGGTCTAAGGTTGACTATGGTTAAGTGGTTAAAGATTTAAAGGCAATAAGTTCAAGTACAATTAATTGTTGACCTAGTGATCAACCTAAATGAGCCAAACCTTAATTGGTTGAGTTATTTTTTGGTGTTGACTTGAGAAAATGGTCTCAAGACCATTTGGAGGTCATCCAAACGATCTCAAGACCGTTTGGGGTCAGGTCATGACCAAATTGGATGATGGTTCAATGATTTCAAAATCAATTAGACTCATGTTGAAACATGTTTTTTTTTTGTTAAGCCAGGGGTCGCTTTTATTCATCCCACACCCCTCTTATGGGCACCATCATCTAGAAATTACAGCTCCTGCTTATAATAGCATAGGTAAAGAGCAATAAAAACCAGAAACATCATAACAACCTAACCAACGGCACTCCACAAAACAATGTAAGGGACTCTACGTTTCTCTAAAGCCGCCATACCTCTAACTCTACGTGGTATATTCAGTGTATCTGAAGCAATGAAAGGCTCATTCAACCTGCTGCCCCATTTCCCTAGTTCACGAGGTATCGAGTTGATGACCTTGTGAACCAAGGACCCATATATCATAGCAGAATCAAGCTCCTCTCGCAGCTCCCTAACGAACGGTGACGTCTTCCATGGTTCCATCCCGTTGTTCCATAAGATGTCATGCACGTACGCCTCATCAATCTCAATACACGAAATGACCAATTCATGGTCTCTCGCTATCTTCAACCCGATAGCACATGCTTGCATATAAGCAAGAATGTAATCCATACTCCTGAGCCAAGCTCTGAATACAAGGTAGATATTAGCCCTGTGATTTCTAATAACTCCCGTCGCCCACCTTCGAGACACTCCTTGGTTATCTTTATCTCTCCCGATCGTGAGGTTGAGCTTAAGATTATGCATGTCAGGAGTCTTCCATCTCATCAGCTCTATCTGTCTCATCAAGACTCGCGGCTCAGTCAAGCTCGCCTCCCTCATCCGTGCATAAATGTTGTTATCTGTATCTAACACAAAAGATCTCCTCTTCAGCTGGACGTTCAGCGCCGCAATATCCCAACTCCATTCATGAGAGAAGGGTCTATGTTGCTCCTCGAATCTGGCTTGGCATCTCAACTGCCAAATGCTATACGGGATCAGAACCGCCAAGTTTCCAGCTATCCACTCTTTTAGTTTCTTCCTCTTCCCCAAAACACAGGTATCTATCAGGGATCTGACATTATTAGGTGGATGCAAATCTGTCAGCTCGGAAAACTTACCCCAAAAGATGCCCGCCATTTTTCCATGGAAAATCAAGTGTCCAATGCTCTCCTCTTGCGGCTCCTCACAGCAGTTGCATCGAGATGCAAAAGGGAATGCAACATCTAGCTTTAATATTATCATCCGTTGACGTGGCCCCTCTAATAGACTTCCAAATGAAAGTTGCCGCCTTAGGGAAACTACTCTTCCAAATCCACTCTAACCCAGCAGGACCTTCCCTTCCGTCTACCATCAGTAGCTTTTTGAATGATCTCATAGAGAATACACCTCTCAACCCCAGACTCCATATCATTCTATCTTCCACATCAGCGATCCATGCATTAGATTCACGGATGATATCCAACCCATCATCGTCAACTATCATCCTCAGTAACTCCCAATCCCATCCCTGGCCTTCAATCCAGAAGTCTTTAATAAGAAAAGGGTGTCTTCTATCACTAGTGAATCTAGCATGATTTGTCAAATGCTGCTCACACCACCTCGAGTCCCAGAAAGGAATTTCACCTCTCCCTACCACCCATCTACACATAGGGAACACCCGCGACATCATATCCCATATACGTTTCCAGTACAGAGAAGGAGAAGGTCCCAACTTCAAGGAACCGGGAAAGACATTATCACGACCTGCTACCACATTGGCATACTTCCACCTACAAAATTTGGCCCATATTGAATTCACCGTCAAAACCTCCCAACAAGCCTTCCCAACGAAAGCGTCATTTATCAGACGGAGCGATGGAAACCCCAGCCCACCTTGAGATAGAGGTCTTGCAACTCTGTGCCAACTGAGCCAAGCTATTCTGTGTTGTTCATCCCTGCCCGCCCATAAGAAATGAGAAAGCTTCCTCTCAATGCGGTCTGCAATCCCCACCGGAACGCCAATCGCAGCCGCCGTATATATGGGAATGGATGATAGCACGTGAGCGATTAGTAGTCTTCTTCCCGCAAAGGATAGGAGTCTGGATCTCCAAGTTGTGAATTTATTAACAATCTTCTTCATCAAGAACTCAAAGTCATTGAGTCTCATCCTTCCTTTTATTATAGGGATACCCAGGTAAGTGATAGATTCCTTCGCTGCCCCCATATCCATACAAGCTGCCACACTATTTATCATCTCCAAATCTTTCCCACCTACTACACATATGGATTTATCTTTATTGATTCTTTGCCCCGTGGCCCTTTCTTACGCTTCAAAAGTATCCCTAACCTTCTCCATCGATCTCTGATCAACATTGAAGAATAAAGCAATATCATCCGCATATAATAAAATGCTTGGCGGAATCGCCTCCTCCCTGATCTTGAATCTCGAAATGTTCCCCTCCTCTTCTATCTTCAGAAATTTTCTACATAGAATCTCCTCGAAAAGAATGAACTAGAAAGGGGATAGTGCACAACCTTGCTTGAGTCCTCTACTCATCGGAAAAAATCCTGCAGTTTCGTCCCCAACTGTGACGGTAGCCCATGTATTAGAAAAGAAACTTAAGCACAGCTTCACCATATCCATACTAAACCCAAATTGCTGCATCACTCTCCACAGAACATTCCAGTCAGTCCTATCATAAGCTTTCAACATATCATACTTCAGAATCACATTGGGTGTCCCTTGACCTCTATTGATGTCGTGCATCATCTCCTTTGCAAGCGTGACATGATGAGTGATGTCGGATCCTTTAACAAAAGCACCTTGTACCTTGGAAATCAGTCTCAGCATCATGGGAGCCATCCTATCACTAAGAATATGTGCAAGAATACGGAGGGCAACGTTTTCAATAGAGATTGGCCTAAAGTCCTCTGGTAGTCTCTTTCGGCAATCCACCTTCGGAATAAGCAGAATTCGGCAGCAGAAAAGGCCCCTAAAGCAAGGTTGTCCCCTAAAGAAAGCCTCCGTCATCTTCATAAAATCTGCACCAATGATTGACCAAGCAGCCCGGAAGAACATCCCAGTGAACCCATCCGATCCTGGAGCTGCTGAGGAGTCCATCTTGAGTAGGGCCTTCACAACCTCCTCTTCACGAGGGACAGTGAGCAGGGAAAGATTTTCATCCATAGATACCAACTCCAGGATATTATGCAAGAAATCCTCCAAGTCAGGTACATTTGTTTCCACCACCTCATTGAAGAAATGTTTATAGAGGTCCGCCACTACCTACTCCATCATCTTAGGATCCGATATACACGTGCCATCCTGCAAGACCATGCTGTTAAGCCTCCTGCGCTTCCTTCGTGCTTTGACGGTAGCATGATAAATTTCATATTACGCTCCCCGTCTTGAAGCCAGCTTATCCTCACTTTCTCTTTCCACATCGCCTCTTCTTCATCCAACAATTGTTGCATTTCTTTCTCAGCCGTCCTCAGGTTAGCTTCATTCGCCATAGTTGGGTTCCCATCGAACGCCACCTGTGTAGTAAACACCACATCCTCCAAGTCTTTGATGCGCTGCTTGATTTCTCCATAGGACTCTTTGCTCCATCTTCGCAAAGCTGATCTAACTCTTTTAAGCTTGTGACAGAAAACGAAGGATGGGTGTCCAGTCACCTGTTCACTCCAAGCATGTTCAATCACTTTTAAACAGTCTTCATGCTCTAGCCACACCTTCATGAAAACAAAATGCGTCGTCTTTCTCTCTATTGCTTGATCACCTGGAATTGTCACTATAGGACTGTGATCAGAAACTCTATCTCTGGTTAAGTGTATCGATCTGGTTGTGGGCCTTGCCACCATCCATGCCTCATTCACTAACACTCTATCTATTCTCTGACACATAGTAGGTGTAAGAATCTTCTTGTTCACCCAAGTGAATTGACTACCTTCAAACGGAATTTCATCCAAAGCAACATCCTCGATCAAGGTGTTGAAATCCAGCATGTCCTGATAACCTGGTGTGTTCCTGCCTCATCTCTCCCTTATATTACGTACCACATTGAAGTCACCTGCAATCATCCATGGCTCATCACCTATATGTTCCGCCATTGTCATTATCTCTTCCCACAAAGACCTCCTCTCAAGGTGATCACAACTGGCATATATGGCTGTAACAAAGAACTTTGCCCCATTGCTGGCCTCCAATCTCACCGTGATGTGTTGCCTATGTCTCTTGAAAATAGAAGGATTTGTATCTATGTCTACGTAGAACCAAATCTTCCCTTCCTCCTCTTGATTATCCACCGTCCAATCAAGCCTTACAATGTCCATGAGTTCCGCAGCCTGTTCAGCATGGAGAAACGGCTCAAGCAAACAAACCACACCTGGTTTATATCTACCACAAATTCTGCTCAGAACTCTCCTCGTAGGATTATTAGATGCCCCTCTGATGTTCCAAAAAATAGAAGTAAAGTCCATATTAACTTTGTGCCGCCATCACCACCAAAGATGAAAATGATCAGGGGCTATATCCCCCCTCCAACTCTGACCAGTATCCATCAAAGAATTCTCCGTCGTAGTCTGAGTGTATCCTCCTAGAATGATACCATCTGTGGTACCGGCTATCATCCCGATCTCTTCTATGTCTGCTATGACTCCTTCCAGATGTCCTCCTATGATCAGCATAGTCACCCTCAATGAAAATGAAATCCTCCAGTCGTCTGTTTGACAAAAATCTGTTGTTGCCCTCTCTATCCACGACCACTCGTCTTGGTGATCTATGGTGCTGCCTGATCGGGGAAGGGCTCAGCGTCTGAGGTATCACTCTAGAATCCGAGGTTTTGTCTGACACAACCACCATGGCATCAGATACAATCATCTTCCCCTGCATAGATAAGGCCTCCCTAAGTATCCCTGACTCTCTCCCAAACTCAGTAAGCTGCGTGCTATTGGACCCCACCGGCCCTCTTGCCAACATGAAGAACTGCACAGATGTCCGACGCTGCCCATAAGTAAGAGATACAAATTGAGGGACATCTTCACTGAATGCCTCAACCAGGATAATCAAGCCAGATAAGTCATCTTTTTCCTTCTGCCAGTCTGAAATGAATCTCAGTTTACCGAAAGGTGATATCATCTTCTCCATCGTGTCATCATCTCTGCAGGTAATAGGGATGTCTGCTACCCAAAACTAGAATGCCTCCTTCCGTTGGTGCTGTTCTCCATTACTCATGAGCTGCAAATCAATTTTTTTCTGTGCATATCTGGTACGCCCTTCTCCTTTACGTCCTTTGCCTCCTTATCGCATGAGAAGAAAGCAACAGCCTTACGCTCCGCAAATCTGTATAGGTCCGCCGCATTGGGCCAGCACTGCCGCAAGAGGGGGCAAAGCTCCTTCCATTGAACACCATACAACCATGTTATCTCCACACCCCTCTCAAGCGCCGTCATCTTCACTTTGCGCATCTCGTCGTCCATACGGCCATGTTGAAACATGTTGAAGGGTGATCTATTTCAAACCCTAATCCAATTGATCCAAGCCCTAATTGATGATCAATTGAGGGTCAATTGAGTGTCAAATCAGTTGAGGGTTGACCTAATTGACTCAATTGATGAATGGTTAACAAGTGCATGATCGATTCGGGGATTCAACATTGGAAACCCTAACTTATTTGAAGTGGTTGAAACACTTTTTGGACCATGCGGTTTTGAGGTGGTTTGGACCAAATGGTCTCAAGACCGTTTGGGTCCAAACGGTCTCAAGACCGTTTGGGACCAAATGATCCCAAACCGTTTGGTGCTCATGCGGTTTCAAGGTCGATTGTGTCTATGCGGTTTCAAAGTCAAACTTGACCAAATGGTCTTCATGACCAAACGGTCTTGAGTGCGCACTTTACCAAACGGTTTCAAAAGTCAACAAGACCAAACGGTCTTCAACACCAAATAGTTTCAAAGTTTGTCCAAAACTGTTTGAGGGTTTAAGAGTGCAAGACCGTTTGAGGTCTAAAAAGGTCAAGATCGTTTGATGCCTTAGTGATCAAAACGGTTTAGTGGTTGATTAACCTAAACCTTATAGATACCTAAAGTGATTAAGGGACCAAGTAATTAGTTAATTAATGTATGTCATGATAAGTGGTGATCATTACAAAGGTACTTTGATGGGATAGAGTAACCAATACCTTTTGATCAAGTGAGCCTTAATGACCACAATAGTAATGATACAACCCATGATGGCAGTATTGAATTGATTTAGCCTAATCAAGGGTGATGTAAACATCATCTGATAGAAAGAGGAGAGAGAAGACTCCCTATATGAATGAGAATTAAGTAATAAACCTCCAATATGTATGAATATGTTTAATTAGGGTATGATCCATAGTGAGATCATGAAAACCCTAATTATGATGGCTAACAAATCTTAACCCTAATTTGAGGACATTAATGGAAGTAATCCTAATGAATGTGAATAGTAAACCCTAATTTAGGGTAATGTGATGTAATGTGAATAGTAAACCCTAATCTAGGGTAATGTGATGTAATGTGAATAGTAAACCCTAATCTAGGGTAATGTGATGTAATGTGAATAGTAAACCCTAATCTAGGGAAATGTGATGATGTGAACTGTAAACTCTAATTTTGGGTTATGCTTTTAAGCATGAAACTCTACGATTGAATTTTGAAATAATTTGTATTGTGCTGATATGGACATAATGTGCATGTTATCAATTGTGTTAGTCATGCATATTTTTATAGATAATTGAGCATAGCCAGGTAAGGGTTATGATGTCATATTCATTAAAAGCACTTTATAAGTTTTGAAAGTAATGACATGCTATGTTTCCTAGTAAGAGGTAACATATGAGATTGATGGGCTATATGAGCCATGGGAAATAACTGTATTGCCATTAAGTCATCAATATGTTACTTAGTAACAAATGTTTTGATGATCTAAGGGTTGAACACCCATATTCCTGAATCATAATGATGATATGGTTAGGGATTGATATCCCAATGTTAAACAAGATGTGATATGAACTTGATACAATTAGTGCTCTTTCTTTATGGCAATTGTCTTATTGGTTTATGTTTGAAAACATGCCTGATGCTAAAAGAATGCCATAATGTACTTAAATAATCAAGTATAATGATATCATGTAGAGCCCTGACCATAGATCCATCATTGTCAGAAGTTAAATGATGGTGAAACAAGTTTTCCTAAGGGAACTCCTAGAGAGCATACTTTTGAGTATGTGGGGGTTATGGAAACGAATATCCTTACATACTAATGTAGGAATTGATGTGAGATGTACATTTAATCTCTCATTCCTTCATTATATGTATATGCCGAGATGATGTATCACTAATCTCCTGATGATGTTGTTAATGCCGCATTGATGAGAGATATATTAGAAATCCCTCGATGGAGAAGAGAGTACAACACGCCACTGTAACTCTAATAGTGAAGTTTCCAGAATACCCTGTAAAGATATTATGGAAGAGCCACAAGATGTCCTGCATGATGATCCTCGCACTGACTGAGGAAGATGAGGTCATAGGAATCCGACTCTTCTGATGACCTATGTATGGTACTGATTGTGATTTTGTAATGGTCGGTTGGAGTATGAGAGGTGTAACTCATCTCCTCAGGGCATAAATATGTTTGAAAGATGTAATGAGCCGCATAGAATAACTACTTAGGTTGAACTACGAGAAACAATGATTGATGTTACATTGTTTAACTAGTATACATGTTCTTCATATTCCTTATTGATATTTGTCTTGTCATCCAATCAAGTTATAATTGAAATGATTGCTTATGAAATATTGTTCTACTTAACTTAATCAAAGTTTTACCTACTATTGTATATTTATAGTTCTACTACTTAATGATATTCCATTATTGCAATAACTATGCTTCTGGAAAAGAGTTATAACTCTCGCTGGGACAATTATTCAATTGTCTCATCCTCATGGGATTCAACTTTTTAGGTAGACGCCGAGGACGAAGGAACCTTTCAGTGGGTGAGAAACAACAGCAGCAACATCCAGGACAACAGTGATCTTAAGGTGGAGATATTGTCTGTCAAGTTTTGTATATAGAATGTCCTATGTGTCGTCTTTGTACACTCAAGTCCTAGGAGTCAGTAGATGTTTAAAGTAGATCTGAGATTTTCGGCTTAATACCTCGAGATTTTTGTACACTGCTCATGTATAGTTTAACAAGGTAGTTGATGTTGTAAACCTCTAGATGTGATATAACAAAGATGTAATGATGAATCAATTTGTAAACAACTTATCTTGTTTCTTTATGTAAGAGTTTTATCGTTTGAGGTTCTCTTTACAAAAAGTTTTAATTTTTAGTAATTTCAATAATTCCGCTGCTAATGAAATGCTTCCGCATTAGTTTAAATTAGTTAATCTTGTTTTCATGAGACGGTCGCCACAGTTTAGTGGTATCAGAGCTCTAGGTTCGTTGAGTCTATAGAGACATAGGACTTAGGTTATAGAGTTTGTTCTAGTGTCTTCCAGTAAATATGATAGTGTCTTCTGCTCATATAGGAGGAGAAGATAAAACTAAGGATGTCTGGACCACAAGAGGAACATGTTGTAGAGAGTAGTATCGTTGCACCCAGAGGAGGTGCAAGAAACCAAGAAAGGGAGGAACATGTACCCAAACCACCCTAGATCAATCCAGCTGAAATGGGGAACCCAACCTTCCAAGCCATGTTTGGGCAGTTCATGACTTCCATGACACATATGACTGATAGGATGCCTGTACCTACACCTAGGGTACCTACCCATCCAGAAGGACAAGGATCCGATAAGACGTTTAAATGACTACGTCGAGTTGGAGCCACAGAGTATGTGGGAACAACTAACCCAACAAATGCTAACTTGTGGCTAACTGAACTAGAGAAGGCCTTTAGAATCCTGAACCTTCCAGGAGCTGAGAAGGTTAGACATGCTATGTATCTTCTCAAGGGGAGTGCTGGTCACTGGTGGACCATGGAAGAACGGAAAAGTCCAGGTGTGGAGATCGAATGGGAATTTTTTCGACGGGAATTTATCAACAGATACTTCCCTAAGACGTTCCTGGATGAGAAAATCTCTCAGTTTGAGAAGTTCAGACAAGGTCTAATGAATATTAGTGAATACGAGGCTAAGTTCATGGAGCTGTTGCGGTTCTGTCCGCATATGGCATCTACAGATGAAGAAAGGATTGGACATTTTGAGAAGGGGTTAAACGCTGAGTTGACCACCCCTATGTTTGCTCTGGAAAATAGGGAAAGGTTTTTTTAGCTTTCTGGAGTCGGTCAGGAGGATAGAGAGGTATGTGTCAAAGAAGCGACAAACCAAGAACAAGAGGATGTACCCCTAGTTCCAAGGATCTTCATCCAAAGGTTTTAAGAAACCAAGATTCTCTGTGCCTACACCACCACCTAGATTCGGTACCCAAACGCAGTGGACGTCAAATAGGGGTAGAGGACGAAGTTTATCACTAGAAGGAGCTCATAGCTCAACATCTATGTCGGTTATAGGACCACCCAGACCACAACAACTGAACAAAAGTTGTTACATATGTGGAAAGATGGGACATCTGATGAAGGATTGCAGAGCCAGAGAAGTGAGTGTAACTCAACCTCAGAGGCAGAGTCATCAAGGATCTCAAATGAGACAGTTTCCAGGAGGAGCTAGAGGACGTGGACAAGCGTCCCAAGCTGGATCATTGTCACCTAGTCATCGAGCACCAAATCAACCACAGGCAACAGCGAGATTTTATACGATGAATCCACCTGAGGCAGTGATCAACCCTCAGGTTGTGGCAGGTCAGATGGAGTTGTTTAATTCTGATATGCCTATATCTTGCGTTGTATCTATTTTAATTGATCCAGGAGCTACGCACTCCTTTATCACTCGAAGAGTGATTCTTGACTGCAACTTGACTTCAAGTTATAGAATAGATACTTTTTGCTAGAAACTCCGTTGATGGGATCTGTTGTGTTGTAGGAAATATGTTTCCCCTGCATTCTTTTCTTTTCTGAACATCGCATTCAAGTGGATCTTATACCACTTGAGATTCATGGATTTGATGTAATCCTTGGGATGGATACCTTAGAAAGGTATAAGGTTGTGTTGGATTGTGAGTCCAAGCAAGCTGTTTTCACTGATGCAAGTGACACATGGATCTTTCAAGGAGATAGAAAGATTCTTCCAACCTGTTTGGTGTCAACTATGGTTGCTGAGAAGCTGATGAGGCAAGGATGTTATGCATTCTTGGCCCATGTGGTAGATACTACCATGGACAGTTCTAACCCTACTGAAGTTCCTGTAGTCAGCGAATTTGAAGATGTATTTCCTAAAGAACTTCGAGGTGTACCTCCATTCTGAGAGATAGATTTTGAAATTAATATAATCCCAGACACTCAACCTATAGCACAAACATCGTATAGGATGGCGCCTACTGAGATGGCATAACTCAAGAAACAACTGCAAGAGTTGCTTGAGAAGGGTTTCATCCGACCGAGTACTTCACCCTGGGGTGCTCCGGTCCTCTTTGTTAAGAAGAAAGACGGGTCAATGCGGTTATGCATTGATTATAGACAACTAAATAAAGTAACAATAAAGAATAAGTATCCTCTGCCAAGGATTGATGATCTCTTTGACCAGTTGTGTGGTGCAACCATCTTCTCAAAGATAGATTCGAGGTTGGGATATCATCAGCTGGGTATTAAGGATGGTGACATACCTAAATCTGCCTTTAGGACAAGGTATGGTCACTATGAGTTCACAGTTATGTCATTTGGACTAACTAATGCACCAGCTACATTTATGGAACTCGTGAATAGAATCTTTCGACCTTATCTTGATCAGTGTGTTGTTGTCTTTATAGATGACATATTGATCTACATTAGAGATGCTCAGTAGCATGAACAACATCTTTGTCAGGCTCTATCTTTGCTAAGAGAGCATAAGTTATATGCTAAGTTTAGCAAGTGTGAGTTATGGTAACCAAAAGTTTCTTTTTTGGGACACATAATATCTGCTTCAGGTATACGTGTTGACCCTAAAAAGGTAGAATCTATTCTGCAATGGGAACAACCGAAGACACCGATAGAGATCCGTAGCTTCTTAGGGTTGGCAGGATATTATCGGAGGTTCATTAAGAACTTCATTTCTATAGACTTTCCCTTGACTAAGTTGACCAGGAAGGATGTTCTTTTTATCTCGAGTGACAAGTGTCAGCAATCTTTTCAGCTGTTGAAGGAAAGGTTGACAAGTGCACATGTGCTGGTGTTACCTGAACAAGGAAAAGGATATATAGTCTTCTGTGATGCCTCTAAGAATGGATTAGGATGTGTGTTGATGCAGGATAAACAAGTGTTTTCTTTTGCTTCTCGACAGCTTAAGAAACACGAGGAGAATTATCCAACACACGACTTAGAGCTTGCTGCTGTAGTCCATGCCTTGAAAATCTGGAGACATTATCTTTATGGAGAGACATTCCAGATTTACACAGACCATAAGAACCTAAAGTATATCTTTTCTCAGCATGAGCTTAACATGAGGCAACGCCGCTGGATGGAGTTAATCAAGGACTACGATTGTACAATTGATTACCATCCAGGGAAGACCAATGTAGTTGTTGATGCTTTAAGTAGGAAATCAGCAACACCAGCCCTAAATAGAGCACAACTGAATTCCTTGGTATGCTCTCGAAGGGATATGCTTATCTCCTTAAGACAAGATAATGTACAATTAAAAGTATCATTGTTATCAGGGTTGTTAGTAGAGATGCACATAAAACCTACTCTGAGACAGTGGATTAAGGAGGCACAACAAATTGATGTTGCAGTTCAACAGATCAGATCGGAGTATGGTAGTGAAAAACAAGATGGTTTCCATGACTCAGATGATCAAGTAGCCTATTATCATGGTAGGATGATAGTACCAAATGTGGATAACTTGAGGAAGTTAGTCCTAGAAGAAGCTCATTCTTCAATGTATGCTATGCATCCAGGGAGCACCAAGATGTATCGAAACTTGAAAGATATGTATTGGTGGCCTGGTTTGAAGAAGGACGTTGCTGAGTTTGTTATGCGGTGTCCTGTGTTTCAGCAAGTTAAAGCTGAACACTAGAAGCCTGCGGGAACAATGCAACCTTTACCCATACCACAATGGAAGTGGGATCATGTGACCATGGATTTTGTGGTTGGTTTACCTAGAACAACCAAAGGTCATGATTCCATCTGGGTAATAGTTGATAGGTTGACAAAGACAACACATTTCCTACCTGTCAAAACAACCTATTCTGCTGAGAAGTTGGCACAGTTGTATGTATATGAGATAGTGCGACAGCATGGAGTCCCAGTTACCATTGTTTCTGATAGAGGTCCCCAGTTTACGAGTCGTTTTTGGGAGCAACTTCATAAAGACTTAGGCACACAGTTAAGGTTTAGTACAACCTTTCATCCACAGATTGATGGACAATCAGAAAGGACTATACAGACCTTGGAGGAATTTCTTAGAGCATGTATTCTTCAGTTTATAGGAAGTTGGGATCTACACCTAAGCTTGATAGAGTTTGCCTACAATAATAGCTATCAACATAGTATTGATATGGCACCTTATGAAGCTTTGTATGGTAGACGTTGTAGATCTCCCTTATGTTGGTATGAAACTGATGAATATCAACTTTTAGGTCCCGATCTTGTGCAGCAGACCACTGGGAAGATTAAGATAATACAACAACATTTAAAGATTGCACATGATAGATAGAAATCTTACACTGATAAGTGTCGTAGACATTTAGAATTCCAGGTTGGAAACAGAGTGTACCTCAAGCTCTCACCTTAGAAAGGAGTTCTTAGATTTGGAAAGAAAGGAAAATTAGCTCCTAGGTTTACGGGGCCTTATCCAATTATTGAACGGATTGGGAAGGTAGCTTATAAGCTAGAATTACCACAAGAGTTGCAAAAGTTACACCCAGTGTTCCACATTTCCATGTTAAGGAAATTTCATCCTGATACTGAATCAGTTATGCAACCTATGGAAGTGGAATTGAATGATGATATATCTTATATAGAAGGACCGGTGATAATCCTTGACAAGAGAATTAAAAAGCTAAAAAAGAAAGACATATGTCTTGTGAAAGTCCTCTGGAATCACCGTGGTGTCGAAGAAGCCACGTGGGAACTAGAGGAAGAGATGAAGAAGAAATACCCTACTCTTTTCTCTTAATATGTTTTTGTAATGATTTCGGGGACGAAATCCTTGTAAGGAGTGGATAATTTGTAACATCCCTGACCTGGGTTATGAACTAACCTGAGGTGATTTTTCTTAATTAAGTGATTAGATGTTGGTGTTTATCCTGAGAAATGTAATTAAGGCTTTTTGAGAAACTTATATTTCTATTTTAGTCCTTTTTACATAATGTTGCAACTTTGTTTTTTTAATAATGTAAAGATGTTCATCTAATGTTAAGACATCATAAGAATGAATATGATGTGGTGGTATGGATTCCACAAGCTTGGACACCAAGATATAGCTTGTAGAGTAATCCTTGTGTTTTAAAACCTAGTTTTGGTGTAATGTTCAAAATTACCGAAAACCTAGGGTTCAACATGTAAAATGTATCCTCTAGAGTATCTCTCATGACTCTTGGAATCAAGTAGAGAAAATAAAATGAGGAGGGCGCCTCATTTGAATGATCAAGAAGGAAAGATAATCTTGATATGTAAATAATCAAGATTGAAGAACATGGCCTTGTATATATACAACTTATATGATGTTTTCCCTTTAACCTTGGATAATTAAGGAGTTTTGGATGTGAATAGAAGGTGGAAACGTGGCCATAGAATGGAGGAAGAATTAGTCGTCTTTAGTTTGGAAATAAAACAAGATAATCCTTTTTCTTTTCACTTTTCTTGAAAATACCCATAAATATATAAAGCATCCTTAACAAGAAAGCAAGGGATCGTTTCTCTTAGTTCTCTTTCTCATCTTCTTGCCATGACTGACCAAGAAGGAGATCTAGATTTGAGGAAGGATGACCAAGCTGGTTTGGTAAGTATGGATCACCACCTACCTCGAATTCATGGTGGAAACCATAAAACAAGGTTGGTTTATTGGTGTTTTTCACAGAATTCTTCTTTCTAGCCATCTTGTCCATCCGAAACTTGAAGAACGGACCTTGGACAACCACTGGAGATTCATCCACCATTAAATCTACGAATCTTGGAGCTCTAGATCAGATCTAAAGGCGGGTTTTATAATTCTAACCCTTAAGCTTTGTTATTGCATCCTTCTTTCTTAGAAACGTTGCTTATTCTTCTTCTTTAGACACCTTTGTGTGTTCTTGTAAGTGTTTCTGTGAAGAACAGCCCCTGTTCTTGAGGTAGAACATGATGACATTAAACCCAATGTTTATCCAAAAAGCAACTTTAGCAAACGGTCTCCCAACTTTTGCAAACGATTTGCCAAACCGTTTGGGAGCAAACGGTTTCAAACCGTTTCAATGCAAACGGTTTCACTAGACCGCATAGAAGCAAATGGTCTAAGACCGTTTGGATGTGTTGACCAGGCATTGACCATTTGGAGGCCTGTTGTAAATAATTTGGACTAATCACCTACCAAAAATCATCAAGTAATTCCAAGTAAATCACAAATTGAAGGCACATCAACCATCTAAACCCTAATCGGGTTAATTGCTGATTTCAATAATTGAATTAAGTTGAAGTTTGGGTTGAGTGGCCCAAACGGTTTCAAAACTGTTTTGGGGATCACCCAAATGGTCTCAAGACCGTTTGGTGATCACCCAAGACCGTTTGGAGGTCTAGGGTTAAGTAGGGTTGACCAATTGAGGGTCCAATGATATCAAGTTGTTGAGCAATTAAGTGCTGATTTGGTGACCAAACCTAGGGTTCAAACCTTAAGTGAATGACTTGGTTTTTTATGACAGAATGGAAAAACAGTCTCAAGACCGTTTGGAGGATGTCCAAATGATCCTAATACCATTTGGGGGTCACCCAATACCATTTGGAGATCTAGGGTTGACTATGGTTAAGTGGTTAAAGATTTAAAGGCAATAAGTTGAAATACAATTAATTGTTGACCTAGTGATCAACCTAATGAGACAAACCTTAATTGGTTGAGTTAGTTTTTGGTGTTGACTTGAGAAAACAGTAGCAAGACCATTTGGAGGTCATCCAAATGATCCCAAGACCATTTGGGGTCAGGTCATGACCAAATTGGATGATGGTCCAATGATTTCAAAATCAATTAGACTCATGTTGAAACATGTTGAAGGGTGATCGATTCCAAACCCTAATCCAATTGATCCAAGCCCTAATTTATGATTAATTGAGGGTCAATTGAGTGTCAAATCAGTTTAGGTTTGACCTAATTGACTCAATTGATGAATGGTTAACAAGTGCATGATCGATTGAGGGATTCAACATTGGAAAGCCTAACTTATTTGAAGTGGTTGAGACACTTTTTGGTCCATGCAGTTTTGAGGTGGTTTGGACCAAACGGTCTCAAGACCGTTTGACTCCAAACAGTTTCAAGACCGTTTGGGACCAAACGGTCTCAAGACTGTTTGGGACCAAATGATCCTAAACTATTTGGTGCTCATGTGGTTTCAAGGTCGATTGTGTCTATGCGGTTTCAAAATCAAACTTTACCAAACGGTCTTCATGACCAAATGGTCTTGAGTGTGCACTTTACCAAACAGTTTCAAAAGTCAACAAGACCAAACGGTCTTCAACACCAAACTATTTCAAAGTTTGTCCAAGACCGTTTGAGGGTTTTAGAGTGCAAGACCGTTTGAGGTCTAAAAAGGTCAAGATCGTTTGATGCCTTAGTGATCAAAATGGTTTAGTGGTTGATTAACCTAAACCTTATAGATACCTAAAGTGATTAAGGGACCAAGTAATTAGTTAATTAATGTATGTCATGATCAGTGGTGATCATTACAAAGGTACTTTGATGGGATATAGTAACCAATACCTTTTGATCAAGTGAGCCTTAATGACCACAATAGTAATGAGACAACCCATGATGGCAGTATTGAATTGACTTAGCCTAATCAAGGGTGATGTAAACATCATATGATAGAAAGAGGAGAGAGGAGACTCCCTATATGAATGAGAATCAAGTAATAAACCTCCAATATGTATGAATATGTTTAATTAGGGTATGATCCTTCATAGTGAGATCATGAAAACCCTAATTATGATGTCTAACGAATCTTAACCCTAATTTGAGGACATTAATGGAAGTAATCCTAATGAATGTGAATAGTAAACCCTAATTTAGGGTAATGTGATGTAATGTGAATAGTAAACCCTAATCTAGGGTAATGTGATGTAATGTGAATAGTAAACCCTAATCTAGGGTAATGTGATGTAATGTGAATAGTAAACCCTAATCTAGGGAAATGTGATGATGTGAACTGTAAACCCTAATTCTAGGTTATGCTTTTAAGCATGAAATACTATGATTGAATTTTGAAATAATTTGTATTGTGTTGATATGGACATAATGTGCATGTTATCAATTGTGTTAGTCATGTAGGTTTTTATAAAGAATTGAGCATAGCCAGGTAAGTGTTATGATGCCATATTCATTAAAAGCACTTTATAAGTTTTGAAAGTAATGACATGCTATGTTTCCTAGTAAGAGGTAACATATGAGATTGATAGGCTGTATGAGCCATGAGAAATATCTGTATTGCCATTAAGTCATCAATATGTTACTTGGTAACAAGTGTTTCGATGATCTAAGGGTTGAACACCCATATTCCTGAATCATAATGATGAGATGGTTAGAGATTGATATCCCAATGTTAAACAAGATGTGATATGAACTTGATACAATTAGTACTCTTTCTTTATGGCAATTGTCTTATTGGTTTATGTTTGAAAACATTCCTGATGCTAAACGAATGCCATAATATACTTAAATAATCAAGTATAATGATATCATGTACAGCCCTGACCATAGATCCATCATTGTCAGAAGTTAAATGATGGTGAAATAGGTTTTCCTAAGGGAACTCCTCGAGAGCATACTTTTGCGTATGTGGGGGTTATGGACGTGAATATCCTTACATCCTAATGTAGGAATTGATGTGAGATGTACATTTAATCTCTCATTCCTTCATTATATGTATTTGCCGGGATGATGTATCACTAATCTCCCGATGATGTTGTTAATGCTGCATTGATGAGAGATAAATCAGAAATTCCTCGATGGCGAAGAGAGTACATCACGCCACTATAACTCTAATAGCGAAGTTTCTAGAATACCCTAGAAAGCTAGTATGGCAGAGACATAAGATGTCATGCATGATGATCCTCACACTAACTGAGGAAGATGAGGTCATAGGAATCCGACTCTTCTGATGACCTATGTATTGTACCGATTGCGACTTCATAATGGTCGGTTGGAGTATGAGAGGTGTAACTCATCTCCTCAGGGCATACATATGTTTGAAAGATGTAATCATCCGTATAGAATAACTGCTTAGGTTGAACTACGAGAAACAATGATTGATGTTACATTGTTTATACTACTCTAGTTGAATAACTAGTATACATGTTCTTCATATTCCTTATTGATATATGTCTTGTCATCCAATCAAGTTATAATTGAAATGATTTCTTATGAAATATTGTTCTACTTAACTTAATCAAAGTTTTACCTGCTGATGTATATTTATAGTTGTACTACTCACGATATTCCATTATTGCTATAACTATGATTCTGGAAAAGAGTTATAACTCTCGCTGGGACAATTATTCAATTGTCTCACTCCCGTGGGATTCAACTTTTTAGGTAGACGCCGAGGACGAAGGAACCTTTCAGTGTGTGAGCAACATCAACAACAACATCTAGGACAGCCGTGATCTTCAGGTGGAGATATTGTATGTCAAGTTTTATATATATAATGTCCTATGTGTCGTCTCTGTACTCTCAGGTCGTAGGAGTCAGTAGATGTTTAAAGTAGATCTGAGATTTTTGGCTTAATGCCTCGAGATTTTTGTACACTGCTCATGTATAGTTTAACAGGGCAGTTGATGTTATAAACCTCGAGATGTGATATCACAAAGATGTAATGATGAATTAATTTGTAAACAACTTATCTTGTTTCTTTATGTAAGAGTTTTACCGTTTGAGGTTCTCTTTACAAAAAGTTTTAATTTTTAGTGATTTTCAATAATTCCACTGCTAACGAAACACTTCTGCATTAGTTTAAATTAGTTAATCTTGTTTTCACGAGATGGTGGCCACACTAAACATGGGGAATTGTTGAATCCAAGTGGCATTAGCTAAGGCCCTATCTAATCTCTCATGGAGAAGACCTTTTTTGTAAGTGAAGTTATAACCCGTGCTTCCAATATCAATAAGGTCGACCTGGATAATGGCGTTGTTAAAACGTGCTGCTTCATTTATGTTAAATTTGTTACCACCCAACTTCTCACTAGGATTGAGCATACAATTGAAATTCCCATGGAAATCCAAGGGAGGTTGCTTGATTGGCTCAGATTGATGAGATGTCTCTAGAGCATAGGTCTTCCACCGTGGCTTGGGGATGCATAGCTGAAGGTAAGGAGAACACTATTACACAGTAGTGCACATAGTATTTTGAGTCTAGATGATTTAAAGATCATAGTCTGCCTCATTCTAGAGTACCCAGATTCCACCTGAAAAACCATTTGCTTCAACTCTATGAGAACTAGAGAAACTGATGTCTGTAATAGCCTTAAGAGTTATATCCACAGAGATGTGAGGTTTTAGAAAAGATACTATCTTAACTTTATGCTTGATGATCAGGTGTTTGAGGAAGTGTCTGGCCTTCTTCTTGCCAGCACCTCTGATATTCCAAATGATCGTATTAAACATAACACAATTGGAGAAAGGTTTTATAAACTTGGGGAAACATCGCCCCTTCTCCCCCTTCTTGGGCTCTCTTGGACTTGCTACGAATGCTATATTGATGGGTCTTTATCAGGCTTGCGGGGTTTGGTGGATGCTTCTTCACTTTGGCTTTTCTGTCTGACATTGTTGACTTCTTTGAGGTATCTTCATTCAATCTAGTACCATCAGAATTATCCACAGGAGTAGCTTTATTAATATCCTTAGATAAAGGTGGTTGGTTGCTTGTGACTGGCTCAATGGAAGGTCTGCCTTTTATCACCTCATCACCTGAGGGCGTCACAACTGTGTGAGAGGTAGGGGTCATCATGGTGGTGTCCCGGGTTGTCTCTGAATGGGAGGGGGTGATGCACGGGTTTTGAGTCTCTTTTACATGTCTATTTTATACTGGTTTTATGCATTTATTAGTCAATTAATTGATCATATTTGCATAAATAATTATTATTGGCTTGTACACTCTGCTTGCATCAAATTATGCTTATTTTATCATATTTACATTATTTAATGTATTCCCTGACCTTATTCCCATTTTTATACATTGTTCAGGTACTCCATGTACATTGAAAAGTCAGTGCCACCGACCTTTATAGTCAGCGCCATCTAGATAGCAACAGTGGCCGAGCAATGAGAAAAAAGAAGACTCGGTGCCACCGAAACTCACAGTCGGTGCCACCGGGATTGGTTTAGAGTAGCAGATCAACTATGCGCATCATCTTGGTACCACCCACTTGGTGGTCGGTAGTACCAACTCAGCAAGGCAAAGGTCACAACCCGAGACTGTCAGTGTCATTGACTTCCGAGTCGGTGCCACCGACTCTTTCAAAATCAACAATCGTTAGATCATCCAGATCCGATGGTCCATGTTATGTGGTACCATAAGTTGGCCAATGACCTAATAAAGGACAACCATACCTAAATGGGATCGAATGTTGCACTGCACGAAGACCAGAGAAGGGAGAGAGAGGAGCACTGATCTAATGGATGTAAACTGGGAGATCTGAGCACCTCTGACAGATGATTTTACTGTCGAAAGACAGTAGAACGCACATTTCTCGAGGAGGATCATCTGGAGCACCTTCTCTCAAGGGGTTAAATGAATTTCCTTCATGTTTCCCACATTTTTCTTCTCTCTCTCCATGTATTCACATGTGAAAACCATGCCGGGCTAAACCCCTCCTTTCCTTAGGACCCGGGAGTAGCCCGAGGAATCGTTGTATCGACTTTTTACATGAGTTAATATAGATTTCTCTTTTATTCCTGGATATATAGCTGTGTTTTAAACGATCTACCTATGCTTGATCACCATTGGTAGAATAATAGACTGATAATTACTTTGAGAAGGAGGATTAAAGGTTGGAAAATCACAAGTTATACACTTTCCTACGCATTCCTTAGGAAAGGTAAATTACAATTAGTGGAAAGAAATCTAGAGTTTTCGATAATGCACCTAGACTAAGATATAAATTTCTAAATACATGGAATTGGCTTATATCTAGGTAGTGGATTGCACCATAGAAGCAGGAAATTCTAACTACAAGCTTTCTATCCTGGGTAGGAGTAAAATTTATATTAATTTGGTAGAAATCACATATAACGAGACCCCATGGTGAAATCGATAATCCTAAGGAATCCATATCATTAGAATCAACCACCATTAATTTTCTTTTAATTTTCTTTTGCTTTGTTTCAAATTAAATTCAACCATTTTTAATCGGCTTAGTTGATTGCACCGTAGTTAGTAGTAGTCACTGAGACTACGTCTCCCCGAGTTCGACTCAGGCCTCACATAGGCCTATATTACTTGACGTGTACACTTGCATTCATACACACAATTTTAGCGTGTCAAGTTTTGGTCCCCATTTCTGGAGAGACGGTGAAGTTTTGGCACTACGAGTGCTACGGGAGGCCACTCTAGGCCACCTTTTTTTTGCAAATTTATTTTAATCATTGAAAATTTATTGCATACACATAGAACAAATTTTCTCTATTGAGTACCGTGATTAACTAATTTCAAAAATTTAGGTACTAGTGCATGGTGACAACACAGACCACGAAATATAGAGAATCTACACCAGAAGTCCCAATCATTGTTGGGGTTCCAGTTCAAACAACAACATCAGAAGATATACCGCGGTCAACCAAGAAATACGCACTGGGTGACGGTAATCCAGGGGCATAGAGGACAATATGGGAGATGATAATGGAATCTTCTTCAGCTGCATAGACAGAGCCTATTAAGAATCAAAATGTGAATGGAGCGCAATACAAGATTGATCCAGGGCTCATTGCACTCATCAAGTCACAAGATTTTTATAGGCACACTCATGAAGTCCCGATGGCACACATCAACAATTTTGTGGAATGCTGCAACATGGTGAAAGTGGATAGGTTTCCACAGATAGCTATTTATCTAAAGTTGTTCCCATCATCATTGGCAGACAAGTCAAAGGAATGGCTGCACAACTTGCCAAAGGAAACAATTGAAACTTGGGATCAAATAATTGAGATGTTCTTTGAAAGGTACTGCCCTCTGGAAAAGACAAACGAGCTGGTGAGGAACATTCACAGTTTCAAGTAGCAGGTAGCTGAATCCTATTCTGAAGCTTGTGAGAATTTTCAGAACATGCTCAGGAAGGTCCCTCACCATGGGATAGATCTGGAGAACCAAGATGTTCTACTTTGGGCTCCACAAAAGTGAACATGTCACCTTAGATAGTACAGGAACATGGTTCTTCCTCAACTACTCACCCTTTAAGTGTCAGGAGATATTGAAAAATATGGCAAAGAATTAGGCATGGGGTAATGAGAAGCTAGACTTGATAGCAAACAAGCTACTAGATAAGGATAATAATTTATCAGATGAGGAAGGACAAGTGAAATACATGTGACAGCAAGGATACAAGAACAATGATTACTCGTGGAGAAAGGATCCAAAGTTTTCTTGGAAAGACCCAAACAACTTCCTACATGATCTAGATCAATAGAACCAACACAGGAACAACCAGCAACAACGACCTACAGCAGAGGAGAACAAAATGAAATTCTTAACATGATAGTGAAGTAGAATGAACAATTGATAAACAACTTCCAACGTGATCTCCAGAATCAAGCGGCCCAGATAAGGAGTTTTGAGACAACCTTGTCTCATCTACCAGTGGATGTGGCAGCCTTGAAGAAGCCTACACAGTAGGGTTTTCCAGGAAACAATGACACTCCAATAGGAAACCAATAGGTCAAGGCCATACTACTGAGAAGTGGGAAGAAGACATTGACTCCAAGGACTATCGAGACTGAGGTGACCAAGCCTACTAATAGTGGTGACCCATAGGAAGAGCCGACACAAGTAGAAATTGATGCTGGCAACTCAAGGGAAGAGCCAAATCAAGAATCTGAGGTGGAAAAGAGGACTTCATATGTGCCACCACATTAGAGGACACAGATGGTACCAATTCCATATCCTAACAGCTTGAAGGCAACAAAGATGGATCAACAATTCAAGAAGTTTCTAGATAGCATTAGGAAGATTTTTGTGAACATACCGTTGATTGATGTGACTGAACAAAGATCATTGTATGGTAAATTTTTGAAGGATATTATTAATAAGAAGAGGGAGATTCAAGATGCTGAGGTAGTTGTACAAAGAGAGCAAGTCAGTGCCTCCATTTTAGGTACACTGCCACCAAAGAAACAGGATCCCAATTGCTTCAACATCACATGTTACATCAGGAAGACAAAGTTTGGGGATGCACTCTGTGATTTAGGGGTGCGTTTCAATTTGATGCCCTTATCTACTTTTAGGAAGCTAAGCCTAAAAATGTCTAGGAAGAGAAACATGCCAATCCAATTGGCAGACAACTTAGTGGTGAAATTGTATGGTATTTGTGAGGATGTACTTGTCAAGGTGGAATGGTTTGTTTTCCCTACAGACTTTGTGGTGATGGAGATGCAAGATGACCATGGCAACATGGTTTTATTAAGAATACCCTTCCAAACAATAGCTGATATGATCTTGGAGATGGGTAGAGGTCGTTTGACTATGGGAACTAAGGATGACAGGTTTGAGATCAATATGCCAGATAATTCAAAGTCACCTAATGCTCAGGAGCAATGCAATATGATGAAGCACATGGATAGCAATATCTCTTTGTTCTTGGGAAAACCATTTTTGGACATGGCGCATGTGATGACAAAGGTGGACAAGGGTACACTAGTTGTGGAAATCATGGAGAACACTAAGGTGGTCTCACTTGTCAAGGTAGTAGGGTATTCAGACGATGAACATGAGGAATTGGGTTTATCCACAGTGAATGAGGATGGAGAGGATTATCTAGTACAGATACATCCACAACTCCCACTAGAGGCATGTCTAATGAACCTTATGGATGATTGTGTGCAGAGCCAGTCATTATAAGAATGTGCAAGGCTATTTAAGGCTTTGTCGTGCCACTACACAAGACACTTCGAGGATTTAGGACCGTTGCCACCACCAATGGTTTCTTCACTCCTGAGCCCACCTGAGTTAGAGCTCAAGCTACTGCCACCTCATCTAAAGTATGTGTTTCTAGATGAAGAGGAAAAGTTTCCAGTTATCATATCTACATCATTGAGTGAATTGGAAGAAGAACAATTCATTACTATGCTAAAGAGCCACTGGGGTGCATTCAAGTGGACTGTGGCTGACATCAAGGGGATATCTCCTACATTGTTCTAACACAAGATTCGTCTAGAAGAAAGAGAAAAGTTGGTCATTCTAGTTGATGAGCAGTAGCTCAGGTGGTGACAACATAGGGCCCCTCATCAAGGGTCCCGGGTTCGAATCCCCCTGGTGGTGTTGTTCGGAATTGTTTCTTCCATAGATCCTTAACAAATTTGCATACAACATTGGCATCATTGGTGGAAGTTGGAATTTCTTCCACCCATTTTGACACGTAATCCACAGCCAGTAAGATATAGTGGTTAGAGTTCGAGAACACAAAGGGTCGCATGAAATAAATACCCCATAAATCAAATACCTCTACATCTTAAAACACATTCAATGGCATATCCTTCCTCTTAGATATGTTACCTGACCACTAACACATGTCACACCTATGCATAAAATCTATATGCATCTTTGAATAGGGTTGGCTAGTGTAAACCACTGTCCAAAACTTTTGCAGATGTCCTAGAACTGGCATGGTGTCCACTTGTAGGTAGTGTGTGGCAATGTTTCAACACACTCTCATACTCATAGTCAGGTACACACCTCCTCAATATTCCATCCCTACACTGTCTCAAAAAAATAAGGTCATCCCAAAAATAATAACGCAATGAATGAAAGAACTTCTTCTTTTCTTGGTATCCCCAATCAGTAAGTAACTCCTTGCAAGCTAAATAATTCATGATGTTAGCAAACGAAGGGCCTCTTTGCTTAAGGGAGAATAAATGATCATCGGGGAAAGTTTCTAGAATGGGTATATTAACATCTTTTTCACCAACCCTCTCTAGTCTAGATAGGTGGTCAGCCACTACATTTTCAATCCCTACTTTATCTTTGACCTCAATGTCGAACTCCTGTAGTAAAAGGATCCATCTAATCAATCTTGATTTTGCATCCTTCTTCTGCAACAAGTATTTAATTGCCGCATGATCGCTCCACACCACCACCTTATCTCCCACAAGATATTATCTAAATTTCTCAAAAGCAAAGACAACAACAAATAACTCTTTTTTAGTTGTGGTGTAATTCAGTTGTGCATCATTAAGAGTTTTAGATGCTTAATATATGGCTGTAGGAACTTTGTCTAAGCGATGCCCCAACACTACTCCTACAACATAATCTGATGCATCACACATTAGTTCAAATAGTTGACTCCAATATGGAGCCTACAAAACTAGTGCGGATATGAGTTTCTCTTTCAAGATTTCAAAAGATTTTAAGCATCTCTCATCAGAATTGAATTCAACATCCTTTTCCAAGAGCTCAGACAATGGGTTAGCGATTTTTGAAAAATCCTTAATAAATCAGTGATAAAACCCAGCATGGCCTAGAAAACTCCTAACTGTCTTCACTGACGTTGGTGGAGGAAGTTTTGAGATCACCTCTATCTTAACCAGATCCACCTCCAATCCCTTGCTAGACACCTTGTGTCTAAGCACTATGTGCTCACTAACCATCACGTGGCATTTTTCCCAATTAAGCACTAAGTGTGTGTCTTCACACCTTTGCAAAACCTTCTATGTCAAGTATGATTATAAGAAATGGGGGAACTCATTTCACCAATCGGAAATTTGGGGCACTCTTGAACAAATATGGAGTGACACACCATGTGCGTACACCCTACCACCCACAAACTCAAGGGTAGGTGGAGATTTCTAATCGTGAGATCAAAAAGATTCTTGAGAAGATGGTGTCATCTAATAGAAAAAATTAGAGTGAATTGTTGGTTGATGCGCTATGGGCCTATAGGACTTCCTATAAAACATCAACATGAGCTACACCCTTTAGGCTAGTCTATGGATGGGCGTGTCATCTCCCTATGGAGTTAGAACATAGAGCTCATTGGGCATTAAGGAGGCTCAATTTTTACCTTGATGAAGCAGGAAAGATAAGGATGCTGGACTTGAATGAGCTTGATGAAATTAGGATGAATGCTTATGAGAGTTCACGATTGTACAAGGAGAGAACTAAGTAAATACATGACTGACATATAGCAAGGAGAGTCTTTTATCTAGGAGAGAATGTGTTGCTTTTTAATTCGAGGATGAAATTACACCCTGGGAAACTGAGATCTAGGTGGAGTGGGCCGTTTGTCATAGAAGAAGTGTTTCCACATGGGGCAGTTAGAATCAAAAGGAGGGAGAGAGATCATTCTTGGTCAATGGCTAAAGATTGAAGCACTACTTTGGAGAAGACTTCAATAGGAAGGAGCATGAGATGAAACTCATTGATCCTAATTAATCTCAAGAATGGATTTGTCTAGCCTAGGATGTTAAAAAAGGGCGCTTGTTGGGATGCAACCCAACAATTAGGACATTTATTTCTTTCCTTTACATTATGTTGATTTATTAGTACTTAGTTTTTTATATTTTTTTGTAAAAATGATACCTTAATCCATTTGTTAAGTGTGCAGGGCTATGAAGAAGTCGGTGCCACCGAGTCCCAAGTCGATGACATCGAGATCGGGTTAGCGAGAGGGTCAATCCGATTGGAAATAGTCGGACCACTAACATACCAGTCGGTGACACCGACATTGTTACAACCCCAATTTTGGGTTCATTTGCTGAGAAATGTAATTTCTTATATTAAAGATAAATGAACAAATAATGATGTCTTTTGATTGAATGCATGAATTTCATTTACTTTGTGGGATTTATTGGCTATTGGGTCCAATAACAAGGAAATTCAATTAATTAATGAATAATTGAGAATTTGAGATAAGAAAGGAATGGAAACCTCTAGAAGGAAAAATAATAATCCAATGGTGGATTTTGTGCCTCTTGGGTTCTTTGGGTTCCAAGGAGTCCAAAGTTGCATAGAGAATGCAATAAGAAAGGAAAAGATCAAATAAATATTTCCTTATCAAGAAAGAAATTTAAAATAATGAGAAAATATGGGAAAGAAGTGAAAGGAGGCATAATTGGGTTATCCTTGGTGGATTTTAATATCCATGAGATTTCTAGTATTAAAAGTAATTCCAATAAGGAAAATAAAAGAGAAATAAAGAGAATCCTCAAAAAGAGATATTTTAACAAAAAGATAAGGAGAATATGTGAAAGAGACATAAATAAAAGGATAAAAGCAAGTAGATATTCCCCAATGAGGGAATCTGGGCATTGAGGATTTCTTGAGGTCCAAGGAACCCAAAATAACAAGATAACAACAAATGGAATAGGAATACTAATTAATTTTGATTACTTGGATAAGATAACTTGGGAGAGAAGGAAACCTTATCATACATTGTAAGTTGTTTCCCAAATTTTGTGCAAAACTAGATAATGCCAAGGCAAACCTTTCCTTATAATTTGAGTTAAAAAGGAGCAAGGGTTAGGGAGATACGAATTTCCTAAGAAATTGCTAAAAATTAGATTTATTCTGAATTAGGAAAATGATTTACCTTTTAGTTTGATCGCGTGCATCTGAGACCGTTGGATATCAATCCAAAGTTGGTCGCTCATCTCCTAAGTCCCATACGGAATGGGAAGTTGTAGGTTACAGGGAGGATTTCCTCTTCCATTTCCTTATGATCCAGGGTGATTGCGAGCCAATAGTGTTTTCCTTTGAATTCGGGAGACTTTCCCAAGTTGAACGAGCCTGACTTTATGGGGCTCATGCACTGGAAGGGAGTTTTCCCCAATCCTGGATCTCATGCCAACCATACCTATATAAGGAGGGGGATACCCATGACACCTGCAAGAAGACTGATCATTCGTGCAAGTGAGAGGGATGACAATGAGTGGTTTAGCACGTTCAATTGGTGGAAACATCTTGAACTTCGAATTCTACACAGGAGAACCTCCACTGGTGGTAGAACCTTTTCACTGCGGTGGTGGGCGGAAGGGAGCAGCCAACCGATATGCTCGATGAGTTTAGGGTAGCAGGGCAGAGCTTTTGGTGATGGCGGCTTGTGCACGGAGCGAGAAGAGCCCAAAGTCAACCTAGAAGTTGACCGCTGAGCAAGCTGGATCGAGAACCAGGGGAATCACGAGCTTGAAGATGATAGGTGGTGCATTTTCTAAACTACTCCTGTGGCATCTTCAATAAGGTAAGGGTAGGCTTGTCCTTTGGCTCCCTCTTAATCACAAGTAAAGGCACATGCATCCCTAACTGTTGGATCACTGGATGGATCAACGCGCCACAGATCTAAGGATCCTGGTTTTTTTTCTGTAAATACTAAATAAATCAAATACAAGGGTTTTCTTAATAAAATCATAACTTGAGCTAGAAATCTCAGATGATGGAAGTTAATACATGAAAAATGATCAGAAAAATATGAGGGATGCATTAAAAATGGTTTGGACACCTAAATCTATATATTTCTGCAAAAGTGCATATTTTGGATAGAAAAGGTATTAATTTGTGGTTGGATACTGTAATTGCTGATAAAAGATATATTTAAACTTGCAATTAGGTTAATTTAAGTGTGGTTAACTTGTTTAATAATAAAGTTAGATTTTAACCAATTTTGATGATGGAATTGCAAGGTTTAGGGTTTTAAACCTAACATGTTGATTAATATGAATAGAAACCATAAATAAGAGGAAAAGGAAAGGAAAATACCTGTAAACTGGAATTAGGGTTTCCTATTGCTAAAAGATGAACTTAGAATCTATTGTGAAAGAAAGATGAAATAATTAGGGTTTAAAGTAATAAGATTAGGTGGAACCCTAATTATGCTCAAAACCCTAATTTTCAAAAGAAGCATAAAATTGGAATAGAAACCCTAAGGATTAAGATGGAATTGGATAAATTTTGATAAGATGAAGTTGGAATGTTTATTTCAAGATTTCAGTGCACCTTTGCTTGCTTGTTTGGATTTTCTCTCTCTACATAGTTGATTCTGTATCCAAATCAACAAATACAGGTATGTGGTTACGCCTATGAATACCCCGAATTAGATTCCTGTGGATTTTTGAGGTTTTATCGATGACTTGAATTAAACTATTGGATGCATTTAATTCTTGCAATTTATAATGTGAATATGACTATCACCTAAGATATGTGCCTACTAGCTCAGATCCTAGTCCCCTATGTAGCTTTATAGATTGACCTAGTAAATGGCTACCAATGGGGTAGGTCCATCAGGTCATTAAACGACTTAGTAAATGGCTACCAATGGTGTAGGTCCATCAAGTCATCATGAGTCATGGATTGGGCTACCTTTGGGTAGGGCCATGTGACTCCATAACCCTAGGAATTGGCTAACTGTGTGGTAGGGCCATGGGGGTAAGGATCTACCATGTGAGAGAGGTAGTATCCATGGCCACTGTAGGGACAACGCAGAGATAGGGGATAGGCAAGGATTGAGTAGTATTTCTTAAAACATAATCTTGGATGTTAAATGATATTTGGATGACTACATTATTAACATAGTTGTACAATTATTGTTTCCCCCACATACCAGCTTCTCGCTGACCGACGTTTTGTTTGTCGACATTTTAGGTACAAATGAAAAGAACAAATAGTAAAGTGACATATGTGGAATTAAATGAGAATTAACGTGCACAGGAGGATTAGTTAGATTAGTATCTTCATGGATAGAAGTTTAGAAATCCCAATTTTTAAAAGGTAAGCAAAGTTTTATTTTATGCCAGTTTTTAGTTTAGTTGGTAAAATTTATTAATTGTTATTGATTATTTGTCGAACCTTTGATCTGGGTTATTGGTTAATGGCTCTGACCTTTCGGTCTCCCTTTATTCGGGGTTATCAGGAGGCAGGGTCATTACAATTGGTATCAGAGCGAAGGTTCCTCACTTAATCTTTAATAATTATTAAAATTTACAAATTTCGTAGGACCAAAGGGAGTTATAGGATTATCCGAAAGATAGAGGTGTCTAGAAAAGGATCATGACTGGGGGCTGGCAATATTTTCCTCCGCACCGCTAGTCAGAATATGAGGACTCCTGGATCCGTGTGACTGCCTGGCCAAAGTCTTAGGGTATGATTTGAAATAAGATACCTTTAGGACTCTCTCATCTTGTTCATTCCTTCTCAACTCAAATTCTATTAAGGACCTTAAGGATTATGGTTTTCTCTCTCTTTTCCTCACCCTCTTGAGGTATGGGTAAGCTTGATAAGGATTAAGAAATCCTCCACCAAATTAATAAAAAGAATGTAAATAAGATGTCATGGACATAAGCTTAATAGAGTAAGCGTAAAAGAATAGATACATGCTTAGGTCGTATGACATAAGTTGTCATTGTCCTCAGGAGCGACCTGAAGCTAGACCTTCTTGTCAGGAGGATGAGTAGAGAAAGTGAGTCTTGGAGGAAGAGATCTCCATTAAAGTAGAGACCTAGCACATCCTTTAAGGATGATGTTAACCCTAACCCGAAGTGGAGGTTAGAGAGAAAGATGACATGATGAGTTAGATGACATGGTTGACTGGGTGTTTGGATAGATATGCCCTTGGATTACCATACGAGCCATGAGAGGTTGGATGACCTAGCACCTTTGGTGACCCTGGGAAGGGTCATGCATGTTTGAGCGAAGGATAGCTCCTTCATGGATGAGGTTAGAGAAGAACCTATGGAAACCCCATGAGCTTGTCATAGTATGCACCCACAGCACGTCATGTAGTACATGCACTAGGTCGAAACCTTGGCCAAGGGAGCATGTTGGATAGTTGATGAGATAAGCATAAGGAATAATGGATAACTGTGAGTAAACATAAGCGTGAACTTAGGCTTCACCAGGTAGGGATATGCTTATGAGCTTGATCCTTGATGAAGAAAGGACCTCTTACAGAGAGGTTGGTTGTAGGATTAGCTCTAGAGAGAGAGCAGACCCCAGACAAGAAGGTTGGAAGCCTAAAACCCTGAAACTTGAGGAACAGTCGGAGTTTAGGATGATGCGACCTAAGTGGATGATAGTGGTTTTCGTATTCTTGACCCTTGGAGACTAATGATGTCTTGGTTTCCATGAGAGGAACCAAACCCTAGAGAGAGGATGAGTCTGTTAGTACCTTTGTGCCTATGGTATAGGTGTTTACCTCCTGAGATAGGTAGAAGAGTTTCTTGGACTTGAAGAGGATGAAGTAGCAAGTTGTGAAGCCTTATACCTAGTTGGTTGTCCTGGAAGAGGACTCAACTCTGAGGTGTTGCTCGAATGAAAGGATGACATACCTTGGACATGCTTGATTTGTGGTTAAGAGGTTGAGCATGCAGTTGGACACCCAAAGGTGGACCTAGGATTTCTAGGCCTAAGAGGGGAAGCAGTGTACCCAATACTCATGATGAGATTTGAGTCTCTATAGTTTGGAGCATGGTACTCCTCATGAGTAGAGGTAAAGCAAACCCATTAAGTTAAAGGTATGTTTGATGAACCCCTCACAACTAAGTTTATCTAACGTTAAGGAAAGAGAACAAGCATGACCTAGCATGGTTTAATAGGTGGTTTACTTGTGCCTTAGTAGTTGTTGGGTTAAGCATGCTCATGTGAAGGTAAACCCTAAGGACGCTTGTGACCTTTGTTATCAAGGTGTAGTTTCCTCCCATCCTGGAAGAGGGACCCTTTGGTAAGGGGTTTACCAGTTTGGTTGGTTTTGAGGTAACCTATGGAGGTTTCATAGGATCTTGAGAAGCTAAGTGAAGAGTACATGGCATGAGAATGAACCTATAGACCCATAGATAACCATCTCTATGTGCATGTGGATGTGTTACATGAATGTAGGGAGAGAGATGATGAATGCTTGGGTAAGGTTCTAAGTTGAACATGTACTATAAGAGAATCCTAAGGCTACCCTAGGGTCAAGTAGGGATAAGACTGATGGAAGTAGGAGTTGCCTAATTCCCTAGTGCACATGACCATAGGGTCGGGAGGTAACATCTATCATCGTCTGAGGGTCATGGGTTAGGAGATTGATCACCTTCATGAACTCATGGGACCCAAAGGGAAGATGAGTAGGGCACTCTCTGGATGCATAAGGGAATAGGGATGACCCCAAAAGTGCCATCTCCCTATAGATGTAGAGGAGATGACCTACGATTGTGCTTGGACCAAGTAAGTTCGAGACCAGTTTTCCATGGAAGTAATGTGGATATCATGATGTTTGTAATATAGAGACATAAGCTGCACGTTTCAACTTAGAATTGAAGTGTACTAGCAATGTGGGATGTATCATCTCTACTCTTGGAACAGGAAGAACTTTGTGTTTGGACGGCCGCCAAATGCTTATTTCCTCTTGTTATGGGAGGTAGAGAGGGGACAATACGCATTCCATACACCAAGGATAAAAGATGATGTGAGTTGGAACGTTGCAACAAGGTATGAGGACAGAGATGATAACATACCTTGGTGGAGTGAATGATATAGGGATGGTTTACAAACACTAAGAGAAGTAGTGTAGTCAGCTTATGAGGATGTGTTATCAGGAGCTATGTGGAATTTGCAAGTTAACCAAGGTTGATCTTGATCACAATGAGCATGAGCTCAGAGCTTCTTGATGAAGACCAACTTAGAGTTTGAGATGAGTTGTTAAGTATAATACATGGAGGTGTAGGTTACCTAAAACCTAAGGATAAGAAGTAGTAATGAATGCTCTGGCTGAGATATAGTGGCTAGTTTAGCTGGAAGCTAGAAGAAGTTGAGGTTGTTAGGCTAATCTTAAGTCGAGAAAAAGAGATAAGTTTGGTTAACACCCAGATGTATCAATAACAGTTAATCAAGTAAATGATTGATTGGTTAGCCAGTCTAGTACATGATATGATGAAAGGATGGTTGTTGAACCTCAGATGTACTTCATTGGAAAGGAAAGTGATGAAGCCATGATAAGAGTGGTTTAGGGCTTTCGAGGTATCGATCTTGAGGAATCATGACATATCAGAGATCATGGTTTTAGGATCACTAAACACCGTGATACTACAAGTATAGCAAGGGATAGTAGCACTTTGGCTTCTTGATGTGAGTTGCATGTAGCATGTGGACATGAAAGCCAGGAGGTGAAGGACGAACACTAGTAACCCAATACATGGATATAAAGTATGAAGAGTTCCGGAGAGGGAATGGGAATTCATCCACTATGGATGGTGGTAAGTCTTCCCTTGATCAAGAAGGTCAAGATACAATATGGGTTATGGTAGATCGCCTTACCTAGATGACGTGAGAAAGGAATAGTACTATCACTGGACAGACCCAGTTGAACTACTTATAAGAGAGAGATAGTTCAACTACACCGAGATATGAGTCTTAAGATTAATCTGAAGGTTCACTTCCCTGAGGAGGAAGTAGATGCATGAAGAACTCGATGATAGAATAGTTTATCACCCCTAAATAATGGTTAGTATGATCTAGACTAGAGGGTCTGATGAGAGCATGTGTGCTCATTTAGGGTGATACATAGAGACAATTATTAAGATGTGTTGTTAACGACCATAGCCTTTATCGGGATGCAAGAAGTCTTATAGAGGTTGTGTCAGTCACCACTTCATTAAGATGATGTTGGTGAAGGAGGCCTCGCGAAGGTCAGAAAAGAACCACAGTGTGTGCAGATGAAGTCACTTTGATCGTGCAATGGCTAAGAGAGAGAACCCCGTGGTGACATGAGTCACGAGCTGATGCAAAGCAGGCTGACACACAGTTCGCTGTGGGAGAATATGTGATGTGAAAATCTGACCCCTCTGAGCTACAACTGAGAAAGCTGATGTCCCCAATATATGGGTCCATTTGAGATGGATTGGTGCATATGGTTGTGTTTAGCCTTGACCCTCAGGATAACATGATGTATAATGTGTTACATAAGTCCGATCTAGAGTACTATGTGAGGTACCCAAGCCATGTGTTGAGCCCTGAACCTATTCAGCTTTTGAGAGGATGAAATGTCCTGAGTCACCTATCAGGGTACGATATACCAAGGTAAGAAAGAACTCAGATGGAAGAATTTGAGATGATGAAGGTTCTTGGGAAGCACAATGGAAAGGGTGAAGCCACATGGTAGCCATGATGGACATACGAAAGGCTTATCTTGTTTGTTTGCTTGCTTGATGGAATTTTGAGGGAAACATTCTTTTAAGAGGGGAAGAATGTTACAACCCCAATTTTGGGTTCATTTGCTGAGAAATGTAATTTCTTCTATTAAAGATAAATGAAAAAATAATGATGTCTTTTGATTGAATGCATGAATTTCGTTTGCTTTGTGGGCTTTATTGGCTATTGGGTCCAATAACAAGGAAATTCAATTAATTAATGAATAATTGAGAATTTGAGATAAGAAAGGTGTGGAAACCTCTGGAAGGAAAAATAATAATCCAAAGGTGGATTTCGTGCCTCTTGGGTTCCTTGGGTTCCAAGGAGTCCTAATTTTCGTAGAGAATGCAATAAGAAAGGAAAAGATCAAATAAATATTTCCTTATCAAGAAAGAAATTGAAAATAATGAGAAAATATGGGAAAGAAGTGAAAAGAGGCACAATTGGGTTATCCTTGGTGGATTTTCATATCCATGAGATTTCTAATATTAAAAGTTATTCCAATAAGGAAAATAAAAGAGAAATAAAGAGAATCCTAAAAAAGAGATATTTTAACAAAAAGATAAGGAGAATATGTGAAAGAGACATAAATAAAAGGATAAAAGCAAGTATATATTCCCCAATGAGGGAATCGGTGCCTTGAGGATTTCTTGAGGTCCAAGGGACCCAAAATAATAAGATAATAGCAAAACAAATACGAATACTAATTCATTTTGATTAATTGGATAAGATAAATTGGGAGAGAAGGAAACCTTCTCATACATTGCATGTTGTTTCCCAAATTTCGTGCAAAACTAGATAATTCCAAGGCAAACTTTTCCTTAAAATTTGAGTTAAAAAGCATCAAGGGTTTGGGAGATATGAATTTCCTAAGAAATTGCTAAAAATTGGATTTATTCTGAATTAGGAAAATGATTTTCCTTTTAGTTTGATCGTGTGCAACTGAGACCGTTGGATATCAATCTAACGTTGGTCGCTCATCTCCTAAGTCCCACACGGATTGGGAAGTTGTAGGTTAATGGAGGATTTCCTCTCCGATTTCCTTATGATCCAGGGTGATTGCGAGCCAATAGTGTTTTCCTTTGAATTTGGGAGACTTTCCCAAGTTGAACGAGCCTGACTTTATGGGGCTCATGCGCTAGAAGGGAGTTTTCCCCAATCTTGGATCGCACACCAACCCTACCTATATAAGGAGGGGGGTACCCATGACACCCGCAAGCACACTACTCATTCGTGCAAGTGAGAGGGATGACAATGAGTGGTTTAGCACGTTCAATTGGTGGAAACATCTCGACCTTCGACTTCTACACATGAGAACCTCCACTGGAGGTAGAACCTTGTTGCTGCGGTGGTGGGTGGAAGGGAGCATCCAATCGATATGCTCGATGAGTTTGGGGTAGCAGGGCGGAGCTTCTGGTGATGGCAGCTTGCGTGCAGAGCGAGAAGAGCCCAAAGTCAACCTAGAAGTTGACCGTCGGGCAAGCTGGATCGCGAACCAGGGGAATCGCGAGCTTGAAGATGATTGGCAGTGCATTGTGTAAACTACCCCTGTGGCATCTTCAATAAGGTAAGGGTAGTCTTGTCCTTTGGATCCCTCTTAACCGCAAGTAAAGGTGCATGCATCCCTGACCGTTGGATCACTGGATGGACCAACACGCCACAGATCTAAGGATCCTGATTTTTTTTCTGTAAATACTTAATAAATCAAATACAAGGGTTTTCTTAAGAAAATCATATCTTGAGATAGAAAAATCGGATGAGGGAAGTTAATACATGAAAAATGATTAGAAAAATATGAGGGATGCATTAAAAATGGTTTGGACACCTAAAGTTGTATATTTATGCAAAAGTGCATATTTTGGATAGAAAAGGTATTAATTTGTGGTTGGAAACCCTAATTGTTGATAAAAGATATATTTAAAATTGCAATTAGGTTAATTCAAGCGTGGTTAACTTGTTTAATAATAAAGTTAGATTTTAACCTATTTTGATGATGGAATTGCAAGGTTTAGGGTTTTAAACCTAACATGTTGATCAATATGATTAGAAACCATAAATAAGAGGAAAAGGAAAGGAAAATACCTGTAAACTGAAATTAGGGTTTCCTGTTGCTTAAAGATGAACTTAGAATATTTTGTGAAAGAAAGATGAAATAATTAGGGTTTAAAGTAATAAGATTAGGTGGAACCCTAATTATGCTCAAAACCCTAATTTTCAAAGGAACCATAAAATTGGAATAGAAACCCTAAGGATTAAGATGGAATTGGATAAATTTTGATAAGATGAAGTTGGAATGTTTATTTCAGGATTTTAGTGCACTTTTCTTGCTTGTTTGGATTTTCTCTCTCTCTTCATAGTTGATTCTGTATCCAAATCTACAAATATAGGTATGTGGTTACGCCTATGAATACCCCAAATTAGATTCTCGTGGATTTTTGAGGTTTTATCGATGACTTGAATTAAACTGTTGGATGCATTTAATTCTTGCAATTTATAATGTGAATATGACTATCACCTAAGATATGTGCCTACTAGCTCAGATCCTAGTCCCCTCTGTAGCTTTATAGATTTACCTAGTAAATGGCTACCAATGGGGTAGGTCCATCAGGTCATTAAATGACTTAGTAAATGGCTACAAATGGGGTAGGTCCATCAAGTCATCATGAGTTAGGGATTGAGCTACCTTTGGGTAGGGCCATGTGACTCCATAACCCTAGGAATTGGCTACCTATGTGGTAGGGCTATGGGGGTAAGGATCTACCATGTGAGAGAGGTAGTATGCATGACCATTGCAGGGATAGCACAGAGATAGGGGATAGGCAAGGATTGAGTAGTATTGCTTAAAAGGTAATCTTGGATGTTAAATGATATTTGGATCACTACATTGTTAACATAGTTGCACAATTATTGTTTCCCCCACATACCAGCTTCTTGCTGACCGACGTTTTGTTTGTCGGCGTTTTAGGTACAAATGAAAAGAACAAACAATAAAGTGACATATGTGGAATTAAATGAGAATTAACATGCACAGGAGGATTAGTTAGATTAGTATCTTCATGGATATAAGTTTAGAAATCCCAGTTCTTAAAAGGTAAGCAAAGTTTTATTTTATACCAGTTTTCAATTTAGTTGGTAAAGTTTATTAATTGTTATTGATTATTTGTCGAACCTTTGATCTGGGTTATTGGTTAACGGCTCGGACCTTTCGGTCTCCCTTAATTGGGGGTTACCGGGAGGCAGGGTCATTACAGACATCTCTAAAGAAAGTGCATGAAAAATTAGTGTGGCAAACTGATAAGCCATCGGTACCACCGACACCCAAACCGGTGGCATTGACTCAGCCACCACTCCAGGCTCGGTGGGTGCATCGGTACCACTGACTCATCTCTCATGCCACCCATAGAAGAAACTCCGATCTGTGGGTGCCTTCATCAACAATCCAAATGCATCTAGATCGATGATCGGTAGCACCGATCCACCCCAGAGTCGGAGCCATCGACTGGTCAACAATCCAATATTCAAGATGGTGTACTGATGATCGTCGATGCACAAGGCCACAGATAAGCCCCAGAGTCCATGCCACCAACTCTTCAGTCAGTGCCACCGACTTTGACATTGCAGGGCCGCACCAACTCTATAAAAGGGGAGGTGGTGGATTATTTTCTCTTCATAACTTCAAGAACCACTACTCCCCAAATGCAAGTGACTACTCTGAGCATCCAGAAGCTGCACCGATCTCTTCTTTTCTCAACCTCCTCCCCCAAACACTTCAATGTCATGGCAAGGAGAGTAGGACTCCCTAGCGGTCTGACGCCATGACCCGGGACCATCCACCTTTCCATTTCTAACTAGAAAAGTAACTAAATAGCCTCATCTTGAAAAAATCATAGTATACCGATCCTTACTCTATATTTTACATAGCAATACTTCATTTAAATCATAAAAATCAAGTAATCCTATAAAAACACTTTCTAGACCTTGATCTGACTCATTCACTACTTTTATCTCAATTATCATCTCCATTGATTATCTGAAATAAATTAATGATATAAATTAAAATGTTATAACTCTGAAACTCTAGATCTCACCTTTAATAATACATTTATGACTAGTGAAAACCCTAACTCAAATCTTTATTCCTAGTTTATGAAAATAATGATACCTACACTGATGAAAGTATTATTGATCTCATTATGATTAGAAAAGCCTAATATTGCATTAGTTAATTAAAAAATGCATATATATATATTAATATTTTCACTTTCAAATATTTAAAAACCATAATGAATAATCTTGTTGAACCAATCATTCAATCTTGACCTAAACCATTTGATTATGAAAATATCAACCCTTGATAATGATTTAGGGCTTGATCTATATAAACTATGTTGAGCATCATCCTTTAAATGATGTTCAATCTTATGTAAATTGATAATAATATCAAAATATTATTATTTGGGTCAAGAATGAGAAACCTACGTAGGGTGCATACAAGGATCTAAAACCCTAACGTATTGGTCATTGTGACCTATATTATTAAGAACACATGTTTGACCCTTACCTTCTGGAAAAAAGGGTCTACTCAATTATTTGAATCCCAAACTATATTAGATATGTACTATTGAATCAAAAGGTACTCCTACTCCTACTTGACATGGCTTGTGGTAATGATTATATTGTCTGGTATGCATTCTTCTTTGAGTGTAATATTTTGGTATTGCACTATTTGATATATTGTTAGCTACTTAATAGTGTTACATATATATATATATATATATATATATATATATATATATATATATATATATATATATATACACACACACACACACACACACACACACAGATATATATATATATATATATATATATATATATATATATATATATATACACACACACACACACACACACACAGATATATATATATATATATATATATATATATATATATATATATATATATATATATATATATATATATATATATATATATAGATGAAACCTTAAATTTAAATAACTGAATTCTTATATTATAGTGTGGATTATACTTCATGTGGAAGTGGATATATATTTTGAAAACCCATGTATCAAGCTTCATGGTGAAATGGCTATTATCATTTGACACCCATATTGCACTTCACGTGGAAGTGGGTGTATCTTTGTGAACATGCATCATGATTCACGTTTAAAATTGGTTAAGAGTCTTTTGACACCTTAGCATGATGGAATAATTGATGTTAAAATGCTATGTTTTCAATAACCTTTTTAAAAACAATAAATTGGTTATTTTTTATAATGGCCCACAGTGCATTTGTACCGACCACGTCTGTAATTTTATGATTTTAGATTACATAAGTTATATTTCAAAAAAGGGACTACTCAATTATTTGAATCCCAAACTATATTAGATATGTACTATTGAATCAATAGGTACTCTTACTCCTACTTGACATGGCTTGTGGTAATGATTATATTGTCTGATATGTATTCTTCGTCGAGTGCAATATTTTGATATTGCACTATTTGATATATTGTTAGTGTGGATGGTGTATGAGGAGCTCACCAAGGGGTCATTCGCTCCAATAAGATACGGAGACCGATAGCTCTTGGAGGACATGGGCTTCAACGACAACATGGTGGATGTCCTCGAAGAGTAAGAGTTCGATGGAGGGTCCATGAACCCTATCTTCGGTGGGTGGCCCACATACAAGGAAGTTGTGATCGAGTTCCTGGTGTCTCTGGAGGTATTTGTGGTCCCTGACCCAACATGCCCGACGCGAGGTGAGTGGAGAGAAGAAAAGGTGGAATTCCTCCTTTACAACACCAACTACTCCATCACCCTTCACACCTTCAATGACATCTATGGATGGCCTCATGTTCCATGACACCAAACTGAGAACGTCAACTTTGGCACAATATGGAAGGATCTCATGATAGTGCTAGAATGTTATAAGTTAAACTGGCGCCACAACTCATTGGCAGACCTTGAGCACCCCTTTGTTTGGGTGCTACATCACATGCTTACCAACACTCTCTTTGCCAAGTCTACTCAAGGGCAACCAAGTTCTTCTTTGTAGCGAATCTGACATCCCCCTTCTCTCCTGATTGTGTTCTTCTTGGCAGAAATATGGAGGGAGCGGGCCAGGGTGGATCGGGTTCCTCCACCCCATATGCTCCCCCTGCTCCCCCAGCTCCCCTGCAGGCCAGCACAGGTCCATCACCATCCTCCGCGACTGGGGAGTGGGATGATCCGAAGACTGATGTAACAAAGGGAAGATCCTGGGTGGTGACGCTGGCCAAACCCATGGTGGTGCAGTGGCAGTTCAAACCGCTGCTACTGCCGGAGGACCCCAGGGATCCCACCTTCAAGGAAGGTGAAAACATGTGATGGCTTAATTTCGCTGAACTAGTGGTGAAAGTGATGGATGAGAATCACCAGTACTCGGTCATTGTTCAGATCCTAGGTAAAGAGGCCACCCTGCAGCAACTGTATGGATGGATGATAAGTGCTAGGAAGCCCAAAGGCAAACTCCAACTCTCACCGTTGGTGGGAGGTCTGTTCCTGGCCAGGTTCGCATCAGCAGAAGACATGAAAGTGGCGGTGGAATAGGGACCTTGGTTCTTTGACGAACACCTGGTCCTTGCTCATAGATGGACCCCCAAAGCTGATCTGAGACGTGCAACCCTCTCCTCTGCCCCCGTCTGGATAACCCTCCATGAAGTTGGCCAACATTGGACTCATAGAGCCATCTCCATAATTTCTTGTGGAGTTGGCAAGCCCAAGGTGATCGACTTTATGTCGAGGGGTAAGTTCAAAGGTGTGGCACACATATGTGTGGAGATGAAAGATGACAGACCTCCCCCAAAAGAGGTCATGATAGAAATTCCTAATGACAAAGCCTTGACAGTAAGGGTGTTATACGAAGCCTTACCAGACTGGTGTGATGATTGGTTAGTCTTTGGCCACACTACAGGTAGCTTCCCAGGTGCGAGAGTAACTCAAGAGGATCCGCTGATGATGAAGGTACCCATCCAGAGTGATACACAACAAAGAAAAGTGAATAGGGGCAGAAGTCGAGGCCCGCCTAAGAACAATACATCTCGCAAAACCACTGGTGGTCGCTCCGCAGCAAGCCGGAACAAAGTGGTTGGTTCGTCACCGGTCATTCCTATCTTCAATGCTGCTAACTCTAACAAAGATAAGGGGAAAGCAGTGGTTAATGTTGTTCAAGTCATCACACTTATTGAAGAGGGAGAAATTCCTTTGGAGGTAATAACAGTAGGTCCGAGCCACAGTGTCGATAACATGGTACCCAAGCCAAACATAGGAGAAGTAGTTAAGAAGGTAGCTGACAAACAAGTGATCTCAAAGGTGAACCAGTTCACGGCACTGGAACATGATGATGATGGGTACACCCACACTGATGAAGGGGGTACTCATAGTCGAAGCCCAAGACAAATGAGAAGTGCAACCAACAAGAACAAGAGCTGACCCAAATCCATGAGTGGAGGAGGGCCATCAAACACCAATAATTAAATGTCAATTATGGCATGAAATGTCCGGCAGGCATCTCTACTGAAGACACAGAGGAAGCTTAGGAAAATTTTGAAGGAGATTGAAGCGGAGGTCATTTGCTATTTTGAAACTAGAATAAAAAGAGTAACAACAGATCATGTAAATACACTATTCCCGACTCAGTGGAATAGTATATCCAACCTGGAAGAGGTAGATGGAGGAAGGATAGTCATAGGGTGGAACCCTCAAACATGACACATTGATCTTATTAGCTCCAAAAATAAGATCATCACTGTGAGTTGCTTCAACCAAGGAGGTTTCTCCTGTATTCTCTCAGCAGTTTATGGGGAAAATCTGGAATATGACCGAGATAGACTTTGTCCTGCATTGGAAGCAACGGCTCAAAATGAAATCCCTTGGCTGGTGTTGGGTGATTTTAATAACACAAGACAAATAATGAAAAGTATGGGGGCAAGAGGGTACCAGACAGAATCCTCAACAAGTTCAATAGTGCAATGGGCAAAGCGTGCTTACACCAAGTCAACACGATAGGTGGCATTACTACTTGGTCCAATAAGCAACACCCTTATGGTCGTATCTCTAGCTACCTGGATAGAGGTTTTGTCAACAACGCTTGGCTTGACGTGTTCCCTAATGTTGCAATCAGATTGGGAGCACATTACTTCAGCGATCTTGCATGGATGAAGGTACATATTAACCAATCCCCTAAATCTCCTTGTCCTTTCAGGTTCCTTAATGTATGGAGTGATTGGCACAGCTTCAACGACTTAGTCAAAGACTGCTGGTCTATCCATGTGGGTGGGAATCATCTTTTCAGAGTTCTTAAAAAACTCCAGCACACTAAAAAAACACTCAAAGCATGGGTGAAAGAGAAGGTCAATCTGCCTAACCTCATACGTGAAGCCAAAAGGAACTATGAGGAAGCCTCCATGAATCTGTGCATTAAACCTTTGGATGCTACTTCTTCAAGGAGGAAGCCAAATGTGAAGATAGAATCAGGAAACTCGAGAAAGCGGAAGAGGTTTGCTTATGGAAAAAAAGTAGAATGAAGTGGATAGCATATGGAGACCGTAATTCAAAAATCTACCATACGACCATCAAGAAGAAAGAAATGAGGGATTCTATTTACGAACTCATCAATGAAAAAGGGGAAATAGTAGACAAGAATGAAGAGTTGGCGGAGACAACTATTCATTACTTTACAAATCTCTACAACAACAACCACATACACTCTATTGATGAAAATGTGCTACCGAATAAGAAGTTAACTCAAGATATGAACAACAATCTCAACAATGAAGTGACTGAGGAGGAGGTTAAGAAAGCACTTTTCTCTATCCATTACTCGAAAGACCCAAGGACGAATGGTTTTAATAGTAAATTCTTCCATAAAGTTTGGCTTATTGTGAAACAGGATATCTTTAATGCTGTGAACTGATTCCTTACAGGAGCAGCAATGGTTAGAGTAGTTAACCACTCCTTTATTAAGCTGATCACCAAGAACCACAATGCTATAGAGATGAAAGACTTCAGGCTTATAGCTTGCTGCTCAGTGCTATACAAAAGCATCTCCAAACTCTAGGCCAATAGGATGAAAGAGGTTCTGCACCACATAATTTCCCCTAATCAGAATGCTTTTTTCAAAGGTAGATACATGTCTGATTGTTCCCTCTTGGCCACGAAATTTCTCAGTGAATTCAATATGAAGAAAACTAATGTGAAAGCTTGTATGAAAATTGACATTAGTAAGGTGTATGATCATGTAAACTGGGAATACATTTAGAGGGTGATGGATGCCATGGGATTTGATCAAAGATGGATTCATATTGTCAAACAATGTGTGTAAACTTGCTTGTTTTCAATTCTCATTAATGGTTGCCATAAAGGTATGTTTAGATCCTTTAATGGTCTGTGGCAAGGGGACCCTTTGTCCCCACTCCTTTTTACTATGGTGATGGAAGGGTTGACCAAGATGATAGAAACGGCTAAAGACAAGGGCCTTATAAGAACATACAAAGTTAAATGGGTTAAAGTCATGGCCCACATCATATTTGCTGATGATGTTCTCCTCTTCTCACCAGGCAATAGTAGAAGACTCAAGGAGTAAAAATCCCTCCACCTAAAGTTTGGTAAACTTACGGGTTTATATGTGAGTGCTATCAAATCCCATGTTTTTCTCTCTAAATCTTGCGATAGCAGAAGGGGTAGACTCAAGACAGCTTTAGGCATGCACGAAGGCACCCTACCTACCAAGTATCTGGGTTTCCCTCTCATTGCTGGTCACATAACTTCTAAAGATTTTAGTGGCTGCCTTGACAGGTTCAAGGAAAAGATCGAACATTAGAGTGGGCTACGTATCTCGATGGTTGGTCGGCTAGTTCTCATCATATCAGTTCTTCAAAGTCTGCTGCATTTTTGGACATCCATGGGCTCCATACCCAATCCTATCTTACATTCTCTCCGATCTCTCACAGCTGGCTTCTTATGGCCTGTGAAAAATCACTCCATTGCTTGGGAGATAATCACTAAAATGTTCCTTGAAGGTGGGCTGCATATTAAAGATATTGAGGATGTTATGCAACAAAGCAGTGCTAGTTAGGTACTTAAATTCATCAACCAACCTTTAAAGTGTTGGTCGGTTTGGATGAAAAATAGATACAACTCCAATCTTGTCTGTGTTCATAGGAACAAATCCCCTCGCACCTGGTGGCTGATGTGCGCATATGTGGATGCCAACAAACATATGTTTAGTGTTGATGTGAATGGTGTTTGCTCTTATAACTAGCCACAAATGATCAACATTGCTGCAAGCTCCACTATTGGGTTGGTTATTTCTACTTCTTTATGGGGCCGCACTCACTACCCCAAATGGAGTGTTTTATGCGTTAGAGCCATTCTCAACAGACTGCCTACATATGACAGGATGGTAGCATGGGGTATCCCGATGGATGAGACTTGTCTTCTTTGCAAGAGTGAAAATGAGACGAACACACACTTTTTATTCAGCTGTATGTGGTCCAAGCTAGTATGATACATGATGTGCCTCAGAAACGGTTGGTGACAGAATGTTCCCAACAACCTGTATGAAGCCCTCAAGTGGGTTGAAGATGTTTACAAAAATGAAAAATACATGAAGAGTGATGGTGCTTCCACTCACGTGGAATTGCGTGCACCACTAAAAATCCTAAAGATAATAAGTCTTAACGTTTAGCCTTGCATATACTAGATTAAAAACTCCACCCATGTATGCTAGGATACATGGAAGTCTAATCGTAGTATAGTTAAGGGTCGAATCCACAAAACAACGGTCTTGTTGGGATCAACAAGACCGAAAATGTTAGAATTTCACTTAACTCCTCAACAATTGGTATTTAGATCAAAGAGTTGATTTGGTTGTTTTAAACTAAGTGCAAGCAAAGTAAAAGCAAGAAAGTAAAATTAAGGTTGTAAATAGTGTTAAGAAACCACTAGGATGTTATCTACTTTCGCGACCACTACACATGCATCAAAACATGCAACATAAAAACATAACCTACAATAAGAGTCTATATAGTTAGTATCTTTGTAGATTTAGTTTCCTGTCGGAGAACTAACTACGAGAAGTGTGGGAATGTTGCAATGCCAGCCATCCCCGAATGAATGGCCACTTGCTTTGCAACATTCCCTTCACAAAGTGTGTTTCTCGACTTATCAAGGTTGTACTTTCATACGTCAACTGATTCTGTTTCATAGTATGAAATTACGACGATGGAAATGAATTTACTCCACTTCTTGAAAGACACTCCTAGATACCGAAACAGATGCATGGTGGCTACATGTATCAAGAACCAACATTCAATCGAGATTCGAATCCAATAGTACAAACGTAGACAATTCATACTAAAAGATAATCGATAACATAAGTTGGTGATCAAGAAACAATTATTCATTAAATGATTGATGTTGAACTGAAAAGAAAGTATATCTCTATTGAAAAGTTATGGATTACATTGCATGAAATGAAAACATGGGCAGCGGGGATACTCCCCGCACCCTAGTGTATAAGACTACTCACTCATGGCAAGGAAAAAGGAGGCGAGAAGAGAGAGAGAGAACGTCATCTCCACGAAGGAGGGAGGAAGGTCGACCCCTTGGAGAGAGAGAGCAACGATCTTCACGCTTCGTAGGTTGCTTGATGATGAATCCTCCTCTTCCCACCTCCTTTGGCGATGGGAGAGAAAGTAGCTTGCAGATGGAGTATGGATCTCAGACCGGCAGCCTCGGGGCGGTGGATGAAGGATGGAACAACTCTGGAATAGCATAGGTAGCCTTTGGACGTTTGAAAACTTCCCCCTTTTGAGGACCCTTTGGGTCTTATTTGTAGGCTTTGAGTGTAGTCCAAACAGTTTAGGTGGTTTTGGGCCCAAACGGTCATGAAAACCGTTTGGGTTCTGAGACCGTTTGGACTCTCTCAGTTTCGAAACCATTTGGACTCTACCGGTTAGGAAATCATTTGAGTCCTTACGGTCTTGAAACCATTTGCCTTTATTCGGTCTTGGGACTGTGTAACTTTATGCGGTCTTGGGACCGGTTGATCTCCATTTGGTCTTGGGACAGTTTGGCTTTATGCGGTTTTGGGACCGTTTGGCTTCATCTGGTCTTGGGACCGTTTGGATTCATCCGGTCTTGGGACCGTTTGGTGTCCATTCGGTCTTGGGACCGTTTAGTGTCCATTCGGTCCTGGGACCGTTTGGTGCTTTTGTAATTTTTTTGTGCTTTTCTCTAAGAAATAAAAGGAGAAGTTATTTTAATGGTATATTTGCAATAAAGTGGAAAGTTAAAGATTTTATCTAATTTATCTAAGAAAGAGTATGGAAAAACTGAGAAAAACCAATAAGATAACATCGCAAAATGGGAGGTTATCACCCCCCCTATCTTAGAGTCTAGCTTGTCCTCGAGCTAGATAGAGCTAAGGCACGTAGTGGCAAGGCATTTTTATTTAGTTAAGATTTCCATACTCTTGCTTCAATTCTAACCTAGAGATCTCCTAAGTTCGTATCGAGGCTTTTTCTTACCCTAACTCTTTTAGGTGTTGAGAGTTGCTTGGATCTCAGGTTTCTTCCATATCACGTAGCTCGCATTGGGATCACCTTTTTTTTCTTGATTTTATCTTGTACATGTCGTCGACTCTAATCAGTTTTATACTTATATGAAAATCATGTCGTAAGCTAGAGTGGGTATGAAGGTTGGCTAAAGATTGTTGTGTAACTCCCCCTTCAAGTGGGGGAGGGTTTGTCTATGTGTTTAGGGTCTCACTACCGGGCACGATACATCTGCCTTTGTGAGGGCATCTGAATGTACCAGCTGTACCAGCCGGGCTAGTCCTTTATCATACTTTTCATATATTTGGATACCTTAGGGTCTCACTACCGGGCATTACACATCTGCCTTTGTGAGGGTAGCTGAATGTACCAACCAGGCGAGACCTTTATTGGCTCTTTCATATAGATCCTTATGTGTGGCACAACTCTCATGTTTTTATTCAACACTCTAGCTTTTATTCGTAAACTCACAAGCTTAGGATTTGGGATTTTTGGGGTTTTGATTGGGCGGCCTAGCCGCTTTTATTGAAGAGAAGAAAGTTGTTCTTAGAGTTTCTTGACATGCACTTATTTGGTTTTCACTTGGTGGTCCACTTGCGAGGTTTCTTGATTTGGATGTCACCTGATATCCCTCACATCCTTGAGAGTGTTTGGCTTGTTTCGGCCCTGATGTTGACCTGTGGAGAGTCAGATGTAGAATTGAAGCAAAGGCATGAAAATCTAGTGTGAAGGTAATTTATTAATTCACCATTACATGCCTATATGCTATTCTTGTTATTGCTTTTGAGGACTAACTGTATTCTAAATGTAGCTGGGGATGACTTTTTCCAAGAGGGATGTTATTCTTATGTGTAGGATTTATTTTAACAGAGGAATTACTTAAAACAAAAATTAAATGTGCAGAGAAGGCTAAAGATTTTTTACAAAATTGAAAGAGAAGGTAGAGAGGGAAGGGTTTTTTTTTTTTAAAATGATACCTCGCCCTTGTCCAATGTACTCCCTCCCTAACTTATCACTCACTTTGTCCTCAGAGTGTCAAAGTGATAGGTTGAGAGGTACAAGGACAAGGGCATTAGTCTTCTGTTAGTCCTTTGTTAGCTCCAGGCGTTCAGAGAAGATTAGCTGCGAACTTTCAACATAGAGCGTGATAATCCAAGTCTGTCATGTCCTCTACTGGTCTTCCAAGGATGAAGATGGTGTACATCCAGTAGAGGACGTGGAAGCCGTAGTCATTTGACTCTCAGAGCTATTGGGGACATCTGTGACTGAAGGCTAGCCGATGAAAGTGTTCTTTATCGTACACCCTTATGTGCTTGATTAAGAGATTGTGGAGTTTGTCAACACACTCATTTGCCACCTCCTCTGTGGTCGTTCTTGGTGTTGTAGTATACTGTTGCTGATCTGGATTGTACTGGCTGTTGGAACTGTTATATATGATTGTTGTTCTGTCATGAAGATTTGTAACCAACAGCATCCAGTGCTCTGAGTGAAGGAAAGGAAGCATAATGAACTTTAGAGTCATATGTTGGAGGTAAGAGATGAGTGCCTCCGTGGTTCCGAAGTTCTTTAGCTTTAGGAGATCATCCTTCATATATGCTGACGCCATATAAGACATAGGGTGATTCCGTCTGAGTAGATATTGATAGGCGGTCATCAGACTCACGGATAGAGACCCTTTAAATTGAACACTTTCACGGAGCGTATGTGTCATAACCAGAATATCTCCAGCTAGAAAAACAAGATAATCTCTCTCGGCATATAGACTCGACATGAGGAGACGAAGTTGAGTGCCAGAGAGAGTCTTGCACGTTGTTAGGTCAAAATTAGGGAACGTCGGTTCAATGGCAGATAGGGGCACCTTTTGTGAAGATGGTCTGTTGATGGTGGCCCTGAATAGCAATTCAGTGTCCCCTTTATCATCTGCCAAATCAAAAGAGTAAGGGTCCCATTATTTCTTCTCGGGGACCTTGGCGGGTTGTTGTTTCTCCAACTCCTTTATTGTTTGCCAGAATGGCTATTTTTGAGGACGTTGGATGGCCGAGTAGAGGTAGCGAGGGACGTCGTCGGGTGCCATAGTTGGGTCTTTGAAGAACCTTCTGTCACATATTAGCTCCATGGCGTAACGTCCTCGTAGAGAATGAAAATCCTCTATGTCTAGCTCAGTGAAAGGGATTTGTTGATTGAGTTCTTGGATGTGGCATATATGTAGAAAATGCAATCCCCAGATCCTTCTTGTATTTGGACTTGTGGGTTTATTATATTGAACTAGGGTTGGCTCCAACCCTGGTGGAGAGATGGGCTTGTGGCCCAAATCAATTTCAGAAACCAAAAAGGGATGCATCTGGCCTCCCCGACTTCAATACCAGCAAAATTAATTATACCGCCCTTTAGTTTACTAGCACAAAAATTGTACACCTTGGTGTCTCGAGCCGCGGTGTCCATGATCCTTAGTAGCCAGTGGCCAGAAACTTGAAAGGGCACGGTAATATAGTGTACCTTTCTGGCAATCCCCCTCTGCAATAGCTCGATATATTTGTTTTGTAAATCTTTATATAATAGACTCATGGCTAGAGCAGGTGCACATTAAGTACTGGTTTCTGCCGTTTAGAGCTTCTATAGATTTCGATAGAATTGGCAAGGAGGACACGGAAGATTGCCATCTTCACCGCTGACTGTGGTCGAAGGATGGTGCAGAAATCTTCACGTGTAAACTTGCACTGAGTCTTTGTATTATGGTAGATAACATCTCCCCCTTCTTTGGCATCATCTACGATAGTGTTTAGGATGAAGATATCTTGAGTATCTAGGGTAGAGATGTCCTCCATGTCTAAATCATGCATCTTGTGAGGTATAGGTGGCGGCGGGAGAAGCTCTTGTGGAGGGTGGGAAGAAGTCTGCTCCAAATCATCTATGTAGTGTTGTAGATCTTTGTCTTTATCTGAATCAGAAGTAGAGTCGAGATCTTCATCTATATCTAAACTGACTCTTTCTAATTCTTCCTGTTCTGGGGGAAGGGGTGAAGATTGCTCTGGGGTGGAGTGTTGTGGAAGATCTAGTTATGGTTGACTCGTGCTAGTTCTGAATAAACATTGTTGGAACTCAGCAAAAGCTGCTTCTTTAGCAGTTTTCCCCAGAGATCCCATTGCACAATAGTCAAGAAATTGATCCCCATATGACATGTTAACGTTGTCATTGTGAGTAGGGGATTTGGGATCTTTATAACCTTCTTGGTGATATTTCTGTTGTTCTGGTGTAGTTCCTCGGCTGGGGCCCTCCCCAACATTGTCTATGGTCATCTGATTTATCGTTTGAGGAGGTGCTAATGTTAGAATTAGCCGAGGAGTCAGAATCCTCATCTTCATCTTCTTCTTCATCATCTTCTTCGTCTTCTGCCTTATCTGTGGTCTTCCTTGGTGGAGGCTTCTTGCACTACCGGTGGAGTGCTTGTAGTTCGTCGAAAGCCACTTGCACATGTTCATGTGTTTCAAGCAGTACGTCCTGGGTTTCATTGAGATCTGAATAACGAGCCTCGATGAAGAGGAGTCGTGTAGAGAGGTCTGTTACTTGAGCTCTTAATTGGTTGATTTCATTGTTGGATGACTCCTCTTGGCAGTTATTGAGTTGTGTGAGGGTGGTGTTGATGTCATCCAAGCGCGTGCTTAAACCAGTTTGTTGCTGCTTAAGCTCGTGCAGGGTGTCTGGCAATGGTTGGTTTTGTGTAGAAATCATGTCGACTTGCTTGGCCAGATTGCCTTGCTGGATTTTCACCCCAAACACCAACTGTGGAAGTTGTTGCAGGCAGTCGTCAATGCGTTCGACTTTCATGGCCGCTGCTTTCTACTATTGGTGGATGCTTGAGATGATGCCTGGAAAGGCACAATTTTGCTCGTCAATCTTGGTGACCTGTGTAGTTAGACCCTGCACACAAGAAAAAATAGATTGTAATATATTAGAAGGGTCGGTGAGGAGGTTTCAGATAGCGTCGAATTGACGTCTGAATTCCTCACCGACGTTTGTAAAAGGGACCTCGGATGTGGAAGGGTGGTGTGGCTGGGGTCGGGGTGGAAGGGTGGTAGTGCCTTGTGGAAGAGACACTATTGATGGTCTCACAAACTACATGGTGACTATAGATGGACTCACCAACAGTGTCGGGGTGGTGGCGGATGAAAAAGATGGTGACATTCCCGGTGAGAATGGTGGGACCAAGAATGTTGAGGGGAAAAGGGTGGAGATGGGAGCAGAGGAGGTGAAGGTGGGTGTTGGAGTGGAGAATGGGATGCTCAAAGAGGAAAAGGTTGAGGTGGAAGATGTGGGTGGATGTGGGGAAAGGAATTTTTGTTGGGATTGTTGTGGAGAAAGGTGGGAGGGTAGTAGATGGTGGGATAGTAGTGGATGGTAGTGTTGTGGGCTCAACATTTAGGCTCATGATGAATGAGTCTAATGATGAGGCACTGATATGTTCCTCATGATGAGGGAATTCTATCTCAGGATTTAGCTTTGATGTCTACATCCCCGACAGCTGCTATGATTGTAAACGTGCCTTAGATGGTCATTTTACTGGTATTTTTGTTACCCTAGCTGCCGGGGCAGTGATACTAAGTTCTGTCTGGCCCACTTTGGTTTTCTTCTCTTGTACTTTGACCGAAGCTAGGATTTTGGTAATCTCTTCATCAGTGAAGAGTAGCTTTTCCTTGTCATATTGTACAAGCTCCGGAAGCGGTAGTAGAGTTCTAGAAGATTTTACTATAGGGCAGAAAATGTTGTGCAATTTTGCATCCTTTTCATTGATAATGTAAGAGTTCTTTAAGATTTTCTAGTTGGTAAGGATGTCGCCCTTGATCTGCGTGCACCTGGGGAGTAATCTTTCCATTTTGAGATATTTAAGAATGGAAGTTATGTGTCCGCCCATGCATATTTCTTTCCCTAGGGCGTATGTTGAAAACTTTTGTATCATGTGTCGTCCAATGTTGACTGACATACCATGTAGAACGAACCAGAGAATAAAAAGATCAGAGGTGATAACATTCCCACCCTCTGTTCTGGGGAAGAGCGCACCGGTGAGAATTTTTTGAAGTGTGCGCACTAACCCAGAATCAATATTGGAGGCCTTGCAGGTCTTCGCCTCATAATTTGGGGTCCCTGTTAGGGATTTACAGAAGTTGTGTTTGTTGAATTGGGAGCTCTCCGTGCTAACAACTTTGGCCTTTTTTAGCTGCTCCTGGTTGTCTATGGAGATTTCATTCAATAAATTTTCTGTTATGACAACTTTGTTTCCAAAAAGTTTGGTGACCAGCCTGCGGTCACCTCCGTCCCTTGCTCTATCCATAATGTCCACAGATTCTTTGTTGAGATGTGTAAAGAATTCTATTGTGGGCTCGACGTATGAGATCTCGGGGACAAAAAATAGTCTCTAGAGATTTGCATTATCGAGCAGGGTGAGGATTCTATTATATATCCCCATCTTGATTAGTACACTTGAGCAAACATATTTTGTTGGTTTCCAAGTTTTTTCGATGGATGGGAGGGTGTGGATGAATAGGTTTTCTGGTCGTGGTGTGGTAGTGGTTATGACAGGGAAGATAGGAGCATTGGTGGTGGGGGTGGTGGTAGCGGTTGATGGGATGTATCGTGCCAGGGTTTGTTCCCTAGCAGTGGCGGGGTGGACCTACTTCCTTGCCCGTTTCTTCGTAGGTTGTTCTTTGGAAGCTTGTTGGACCTTCCTTTTCTCTTTGGACTTTGTAGTTGAGGATTCCTCCTCGGGGGTTGACTTGTATTCTGAGCCTTCGTTACTAGAATAAATTTCTTCTACTTCTTGCTCAGGCTCCTCAGATAAACACCTGTTGAGGCAATCAATTTCACTCATGACCGCAAGTAGGTTGACTTTAGGTGGGACCATTCCAGTCTTGTTATATATGTCTATGATTTTCTGGAGCTTGTCTCGGTCCTCCATCAATTGCTCCGTTGTCCAGAATAGAGCGTCGGCAGTTCCGGTGGCTTGTTTTGCTGGTGAGGCCATTTCTGGAAAGTAAGCATAAAAAAATCATGTGTTAGAAAATTTTCGAATTTGTGTAGATAGCAAATTTATTAAAAAGAAGAAGGTTTCATTATTTAGGTGTTAATGTTTTTAGGTTTTGTTGGGTCCAAACTGTTTTGGAGACCATTTGGGTCCAAATGGTTTGAGGACCGTTTGGCACCAAACGGTTTGGAGACCGTTTGGGTCCAAACAGTCGCACATCCAAACAGTTTGAGGACCATTTGGCACCAAGCGGTTTGGAGACTGTTTGGATCCAAACGGTCCTACGTCCAAATGGTTTGAGGACCATTTGGCACCAAACGGTTTGGAGACCGTTTGGGTCCAAACGGTTTCAGGACCGTTTGGAAGGTGAAACACCGGGATAGCTAGAAAAGTTGAACGATGGAGGCGACACACACGTCAACAGAAAAGAGAACCACATCGACGACGTAGGCATCGACGATGGTAGAAACGAAGCGTGGTGTGATGACGAAAGTGTCGGTGATGGCGGTGGCAATGGTCTACCTTGTTGCTGCGGGTGACGATGATGACAGTGAGGCAACGAATGATAGTAACGATGGTGCATAAGTCATGAAGATGCACGGAAGCTTAAGGTGACACCAGTGATGGTGGTGGAACAAACTGGCGTCACGAGTTGTGCGGGAGTGAGAAACGGAGGAAATGAAGTAGTGCTCACGTGAGGGTTTAGAGAGTTCGAGATTCTAAAGAAAGAAAAAGGGAGGGGGTGGGGTTATATTTATAGGATTTGGGGGTGACGTTACAAATTCCCAAAGTCAAATGGTTTTGAGACCTTTTGGGGCTCCAAACAGTTTGAGACCGTTTGGGGTACAAATGGTTTAGGACCGTTTGGGCCCCACACAGTTTTAGGACCGTTTGGCTCCAAATGGTTTTAAGACCATTTGGCTCCAAACGGTTTCAAAACCGTTTATAATGGTTTAGGTTTTTGATTTTTATATGTTTATGTTTGTTTTGGTTGTTTATGTGAATGTTTACATTTTTAGATTAAAGATGATAAACCTAAATCAATCGAAGAAGCAAAAATAAAAACGGTGATACTCAGATCTTGGGTTGCCTCCCAAGTAGAGCCTTGGTTTTACGTCGCTGGCTCGACGAAGTTTTGATTTTGTTATGGTGATGTTGTGGGGTCTCGGATCTCAATAGTTTGTCTCGGAATTTTTTCAGCTGAAGTATAGTATTTCTTCACTCTATGGCCATTGAATGTCCTCTCTCCTCCATTGTCATCAACAATTATGATGGCTCCCGTAGGATATATGTGCTTGATGGTAAAAGGCTTCGACCACTTTGTACGAAGTTTCCCGGGGAACATTTTGAATCTGGAGTTGAAAAGAAGGACTTTGTCTCCAATAGGGATGTCTTTTCTTTTGAGATGACCATCTTGCCACATCTTGGTTTGTTTTTTGTAGATCCTGGCACTTTGGTATGCAGTCATTCTGAGCTCCTCTAGTTCTTGCAACTGGAGTTGTTTGTTTTTGCCAGCGCTTTTAAAATTTAAATTCAGTTGTTTAATGGACCACCAGGCCTTATGTTCCAGTTCAACTGGAAGATGACGTGATTTCCCATATACCAAATGGAACGGGGTTGTTCCAATCGGTGTTTTATAAGCTGTGCGGTAAGCCCAAAGGGCATCAGGAAGCTTGATGGACCAATCGATACGATGTCTATTGACGGTTTTCTCTAAGATTGCCTTCAGTTGTCTATTCGAAACTTCGACCTGACCACTAGTTTGTGGATGGTAAGGTGTGGCAACTTTATGGCTGACTCCATATTTCTTTTGGAGGGCTTCAAAGCTTCGTTCCAGAAAATGGGTCCCTCTGTCGGATATGACAGTTCGGGGGACTCCGAATCTTGGGAAAATGATATCTTTAAACATCTTAATGACTGGTTTTGAATTGCTAGAAACTATGGGTATAGCTTCTACCCATTTCGAGACATAATCCACAACGACCAATATGTAAGAAAATCCATATGAACAGGGGAAGGGACCCATGTAGTCTATTCCCCAAACATCAAAAAGTTTGATTTCTTGCCACATAGTGAGAGGCATTTCATTCCTTTTAGTTATACCGCCAGAAAGTTGACATTTATTGCATGATCTTACAAAATCATGGGAATCTCTTGGTATTGTTGGCCAAAATAACCCCAAATGTAGAACTTTCAGAGCGGTCTTTTTCGAACTCATGTGTCCCCCGTTGGGGCCGAAATGACAATGTTCTAAGACAGGAGTAATCTCTTCTTCAGGTAGGCAGTGACGGAAAAGTTTTTCTGCACATAGAAGAAAGAGATAAGGTTCATCCCAGTAGTATTTCTTAACATCATGGAGGAATTTCTTTTTGTCGTGGTGAGAGGCAGAAGGGTGGATGATTCCTATAGCTAAATAGTTCACTATGTCGGCATAGTAGGGGAATCTGGTGGTAATTTTCATAAGCTGGTCGTCAGGGAGGGAGTCTCGGATAGGTACTTTATCATCATCCTCGACTTCAATGTGGCTGAGATGATCAACGATGATGTTTTCCACTCAAATTTTGTCTTTGATTTCCAAATCAAATTCCTGAAGCATCAACACCCAGTACATAAATCTGGGTTTCGCGTCTTGCTTCTGAATTAGATATCGTGTGGTAGAGTGGTCAGTTTCGACTATGACCTTTGATCCGATCAGGTAGGAGAAATTTTTTTCGAATGTATAGATGATAGCTAAAAACTCCTTTTTTGTAGTGATGTAGTTCTTTTGTGCTTCATCAAGTGTCTTAGACACATACTATATTACATAAGGCTTTTTGTCAATTCTTTGCCCTAACACTACTCCTATAGCATAGTCGCTAGCGTCACACATTATTTTGAATGGCGTGACTAGTTAGGTGCTCTCAGGGCGTAGAGACTAGAGCGTTCTTTAAGCTTGTGAAGCTTTGTAAGCATTCTTGGTCAAAATTGAAATCAGTGTCCTTGGTCAATAAGTAGGTCATGGGTTTTGCTACTTTCGAGAAATCTTTCATGAATTTTCGATAAAACCCAACATGACCCAAGAATGCTCGTACTCCTTTTACGTCCTTTGGCGGTGACAATTTTGAGATGACATCAATTTTTGCCTTGTCTACCTCAATTCCTCTTTCACTCACTCTATGTCCGAGGACGACACCTTCAGTTACCATAAAGTGGCATTTTTCCCAATTTAGGATAAGGTTTGTTTCCTTGCATCTTTATAAGACTTGTCCAAGGTTGAGTAGATAGTTGTCAAAAGAATCTCCATAGACTGAAAAGTCATCCATGAATACTTCCATTATGGACTCGGTTAACCCTACAAAAATAGCAGACATGCACCTTTGGAAGGTAGCGGGTGCGTTGCACAACCCGAAGGACATTCTTCTGAAAGCGTAGGTTCCATAGGGACAAGTAAAAGTTGTTTTTTCTTGGCCTTCCGGGTGTATAGGGATTTGATAGAACCCAGAATAACCATGGAGGTAACAAAAGAACTTTTGATGGGCTAGGCATTCGAGGACTTTGTCAAGAAAAGGTAGAGGGTAGTGATCTTTTCTTGTTGCTTTGTTTAGTTTCCTATAGTCGATACACATTCTCCATCCTGTGACAATCCTTGTGGGCACTAGCTTATTTTTATCATTTAGCATGACAATGTTTCCTCCTTTTTTGGGGACCACTTGGACAGGGCTAACCCATTGGGAATCTAAAATTGCGTAGATAATACCGGCTTTTAGAAGTTTGAAGACCTCGAGGAGAACCACCTCTTTAAGATTGGGGTTTAGCTTTCTCTAGTGCTCTCTTGAAGGTTTGAATTCTTCTACCATGGGGAGCCTATGCATGCATAGGGTTGGGTTTATACCTGTCAGGTCAGTTATTTTGTACCCAATGGTTTTGTTATGTTTCTTTAACTCAACGAGAAGCCTTTCTTCCTGGTCTTTCATCAGAGTGGAACTAATGATTATTGGACATAGTTCCTCTTCGTCCAGGAAGACATGATTAAGTCTCGTTGGTAGGGTTTTCATCTCGGGAACCTTAGGTGCTTCTGTTGTTTCTAAAATAGTGACAGATTTGAGCTCCTCAAAAGTGGTTGTTGGTGCTTCTTCAGCTTTCTCTAAGTGTTGCAGGCATTGTTGAACTAATTCGTTGGCTGAGAATTCAACTTCTAGATTTATTAAGACATTTTCTAAATCATCAGATGGTTCATTTATTTCCAATTGGGACTTTTGATGTATTGCATCTAAGAGAAAGACTTCCTCTTGTATGTTGGGGCCTTTCATGTTGTTCAGGACATGAAACTAAATTGCTTCTTTTCACAGTCTCAGAATGATCATGCCAGCATCAACATCAATGAGCACCCTGGTTGTGGCATGGAAGGGTCTTCCGAATATTATTGGGTATCTTAGATCCTCCTTGATATCCATAATGATGAAATCACATGGGACATAAGAATCGTTGCCTATCCTGACTGGAATGTCTTCAATAATTCCTAGGGGTGCAGTGATAGTGGAATCAACTAACTGAATTGTCATCATTGTGGGTAGCAAGTAAGTAAAACCCAATCTTTTACACATGGAGTAGGGCATAATAGATATGCTAGCCCCTAAGTCAGGTAATCCCTTTTTGCTCGAAGCATTTCCAATACAACATTGAATACCGAAGGAATCAGGGTCCTTCTTTTTCTTTGGAATTTTATTAAGAATGATGTCGGAGGTGGTCTGAACCAGTTTGATCGTATCTTTCTCTTCAATAATATATTTCCTTGATAGCAAGGTTTTCATATATTTAGCCCAAGCTGGTACTTCAGAGAGGGCATCGAGGAGCAGGATATTGATATAAAGTTTTTTCATTGCCTCCTTGAATTTTTGGAACCTAGTGTCTATTTTAGTCTCTTTAAATCAACCTAGATATGGTATCCTAGGTTTATATTGTAGAACTTCTGGCTCTTTGGGATCTTGTTCCTTTTCTTTACCTTTTGCAGTCTTTGTAGATTTCTCAATTCCTAGATCCGGGCTTGCGTTTGGAGTAAAAATAGGTGTATCATCATCATCATGAGCGATTCTTGTAGCTTCATGAAAGACACGACCAGATCTTGTAGTGATGGCATTCAATTGCTCTGGTCTACTTTGATCATGTCTTGGGTTTGACTCTGGTTGACCAGTAAAAGTACATGTTGGTGGTTTCAACTGGGCGACAATTTGTGCTAGTTGAGCCTCCACAGCCTTCTGTTAAGCTTGTTGATTGGCACACATGGTTTTTTGTGACTGTAACATTTGCCTAATCATAGTCATCTCGTCTGTTGGCTGGGAAGGAGCATTTTTCTGTTGGAACTGAGTGAGTTGTTGCTGCCCTTGGGGTGGCTGTTGTGGAGGTGATGTTAACTGAGGTTGCTGTGATTGCTGTAGCTGAGGATGTAATTGTGGGTGCAGAGGAGGATGTGTATATTGATAGTAGGTGGAGGGATTTTTTGGGTAGTTGGATCTTGGGAAATTATTTCTAAGATTCCCTTGATTTTGGTTATAGTTACTTTGAAATCCAGGTGGCAATCTATTGGAAGATCCACCTTGTGTTTGATGTTGCGGGTTAGCAGTCCCCATAGGATTCCCATATTGAAACCCGGGGTGATTTCTTGGTTGATTTGGATGATAGTAAGCTTGTCCTGGTATGGAATGAATGGAATTGACTTGTTCAGGCATCTGATCTACAGGGTGTTCGATGATTGGTTCGTACTGTTGTTGTGGTGGTTGCATATCCATCATCACATTATAAAGTAAGCCACATGATAGTGTAGGGTGATCAGATGCGTGATAGGCTTCACAAGTTCCTATGGCAGCTTTAACTTGTTGGACTTGGGGTTTTTTCTTCTTATCGTATTCTCCAAATGAAGTTTCAAGCGCCTACTGTTTGTGAGATATAGTCATTAAAGCTTCAACAATAGCTTTCATTTCCATTGATTCCTCAACCTTATAAACTTTGAGGACTCCCTTAGTGGATGATCGTCCCCAATTGGATTGGTTCTCAGCTCCAAGTGTAATGATATTCCAAGCATCCTCGTAGTTCTTCCTCATAAAATTTCCTCCATATGAGGAATCCAAAATTTCTTGATATCATCACTCACCCCCCTATAGAACGTCTCTATTAATTGATTTTGGGAGATACCGTGATGAGGGCACTTCCTTAGAAGCTCCTTGAATCTTTCCCATGCTTCTGCGAGTGTTTCTCCAGGAAGTTGGGTGAAGTGGTTGATCTGCCCCCTAATTTTGTAGGTTAATGAAGGAGGGAAAAACTTTTCTAGGAACTTTTCTTCCAAGGGAGCCCAGGTGGTGATGATTGGCTCCCTATCAAGTGAGTTGTACCAGCTCAAAGCCCTTCCGAATAGAGTGAAGTGAAAAATATGTATCATTATTGCGTCAAAGGCAACTCCGTCTTGTGGGACAAGTCGGCAAAGTGCCTTGAATCTCTTCAAATGTTCCATGCAGTCATCTCCAGAACCACCAGAGAATGAGATTCCCTGCATGATTTGAATCCATTGTGTCTGGATTTCAAAATTGGGTATGTTGATGATTGGTGGCCATACTGGATGATTGTCTTCATTGTTCTTGGCGACGATAGAGTCTCATAGTTGCTTGTTTCTTAGCTTTAACTGGGAAGCTTGATTAGCTGCTTCGTTTTCAACTCAGATGTGGGCCTGTTCTTCAGCTCGGATTTCCGCTTGGACCTGAGCACGAGTGTCAGCAATGAGTTGTGCTCTCTGAGCGGCTATGGCGGTGTTGACCCTATCCATTACTAGCGCAGCTTGGCGTCGATCTTCAGCCATTTGTCTGGTTCTTTGGTGGTTAAGTCTGATGCTGCGGTGGAAGCTTCTCTCTACCTCAGAGTCGTACTCTGGATTAGGGGAGAATCTGAGATTATGTGATGGTTGCATTCACGTCTTCTACCTGAGTGGAGGAAGAAACACACTTTTCAGATGATGCGGGAGATATGATGAATTCAAGAAGATATGGAGTAATTTTTAAAGAAAAAGGTGTAAAACCGTAACCAACTAGCAAGATGATAAATGAAATTAAAATGTTCCGTTGTCCCCGGCAATGGTGCCAATTTTTGATGGAGCTTCAACTCACGTGGAATTGTGTGAACCACTAAAAATCCTAAAGATAATAAGTCTTTACATTTATCCTTGCTTATACTAGATTAAAAAATCCACCCACGTATGCTAGGATACGTGGAAGTCTTATCGTAGTATAGTTAAGGGTCGAATCCACAGGACAACGGTCTTGTTGAGATCAACAAGATAGAAAACGTTAGAATTTCACTTAACTCCTCAACAATTGGTATTTAGATCAAAGAGTTGATTTCGTTGTTTTAAACTAAGTGCAAGTAAAGTAAAAGCAAGAAAGTAAAATTAAGGTTGTAAACAACGTTAAGAAACCACTAGGACGTTATCAGCTTTCGCCACCACTACACATGGATCAAAACATGCAACATAAAAACATAACCTGCAATAAGAGTGTAAACAATTAGTATCTTTGTAGATTTAGTTTCCTTTCGGAGAACTAACTATGAGAAGTGTGGGAATGTTGCAATGCCAGCCATCCCCGAACGAATGCTCACTTGCTTTGCAACATTCCCTTCACAAAGTGTGTTTCTTGACTTATCAAGGTTGTACTTTTATACGTCAACTGATTCCATTTCATAGTATGAATGTACGAAGATGGAAGTGAGTTTACTCCACTTCTTGAAAGACACTCCTAGATACCGAAACAGATGCATGGGGGCTACATGCATCAAGAACCAACATTCAATCGAGATTCAAATCCAATAGTACAAACATAGACAATTCATACTAAAAGATAATAGATAACACAAGTTGGTGATTAAGCAACAAGCATTCTTTAAACGATTGATGTTGAACTGAAAAGAAAGTATATCTCTGTTGCAAACTTATGGATTACATTGCATGAAATGAAAACATGGGCAGCGGGTCTACTCCCCACACCCTAGTGTATAAGACTACTCACTCATGGTAAGGACAAAGAAGGAGATGAGAAGAGAGAGAGAGAACATCATCTCCATGAAGGAGGGAAGAAGGTCGACCCCTTGGAGAGAGAGAACAATAATCTTCATGCTTCATAGGTTGCTTGATGATGAATCCTCCTCTTCCCACCTTCTTTGGTAATGGGAGAGAAAGTAACTTGTGGATGGAGTATGGATCTCAGACCGGCAGCCTTGGGGCGGTGGATGAAGGATGGAATAGCTCTGGAATAACATAGGCAGCCTTTGGACGTCTGAAAACTTCCCCCTTATGGGGACCCTTTGGCTCTTATATGTAGGCTTTGAGTGAAGTCCAAACGGTTTGGGCAGTTTTGGGCCCAAACGATCATGAAAACCATTTGGGTCCTGAGACTGTTTGGACTCTCTCAGTTTCAAAACTGTTTGGACTCTCCCAGTTTGGAAACCATTTGAGTCCTTGCGGTCTTGAAAGCATTTGCCTTTATTCGGTCTTGGGACCGTGTAACTTTATGTGGTCTTGGGACCAGTTGATCTCCATTTAGTCTTGGGACCGTTTAGCTTTATACAGTCTTGGGACCGTTTGGCTTCATTCGGTCATGGGAATGTTTGGCTTCATCTGGTCTTGGGACCGTTTGGTGTCCATTTGGTCTTAGGACCGTTTGGTGTCCATTCGGTCTTCGGACCGTTTGGTTCTTTTGTAATTTTTTTGTGCTTTTCTATAAGAAATTAAAGGAGAAGTTATTTTAACGGTATATTTTCAATAAAGTGGAAAGTTAAAGATTTTATCTAATTTATCTAAGAAAGAGTATGGAAAAACTGAGAAAAACCAATAAGATAACATCGCAAAATGGGAGGTTATCAAAGAGCTACGCCCTCCTTTGTATAACTAGTCTCAGTTATTTTATGTGGAAAGAGAGGAACAAGAGAAGCCATGAGAAGAAGGAGACCAGCCAATGAGCTTTCATTAATAACTTTTCTAAAGAACTCAAGTGGCATATGAAGAACAGGATGGATATTTTGTATAGGCTGAATGCTAACACTCGAACTTACTAGGGTTTTTGGATGTAATCCCCACATATTGTTTATGTAGGAACCTGGTTTAGGGTGGCTCATTTTTTTACTGTATAGTTTTCCCAAACTATACCAACTTTTTGGCTTAATATATTTACCTTACTTCAAAAAAAAAGTCTACTCAAGGGCAAGCGAAGGTCTAGTAGCTAGACATATATTTCCTCTACCAGCTTTTAGAGGGGAGGTCGATAAACTTCGAAGCCTTCTTCCTCACCCATGTGATGGAGGTGAAGTGCAACGTAAGGAGGACCACACCTATCCTTTTTGGGGGACTTATCACCCCCATTTCTCTCCACTTAGGCTTTGATCTCTCTACTCTAGAGCCTTTGCATTCCAAGAATCGCATAGAGCACCTCCACTTCAAGCAGGTTGGCCTGATCTCTGTCCAACACAACACCATCTATGCAATCTGTTTGGTCAGTGGCACCTTCTACTAGCATCAACTACCTGATCATGTATTCAACATCAGGCAAGTTGACCACTATAGATGTCCGAACATGGATGATGACAATGAAGAATAAGAAGGAAATGATGATGAGGACGAGTAGAGGAAGTGGAGCCCACCATCCCCATGACGCATCGAGTTGCTCCACGGAAGTGTCCACGAAATTATGTTGCATCTACGTATTCTACCCTGCCACCCTCTCAGGAAGGAGAGGAAGCTTATTCTATGGCCAGCATTCAAGATGTGTTGGTTCGGATGTACACCAACTAGCAGGAGATTTATGAGAATGAATTGCAGTTTTACCGCGGGTTTTCATTGTATTAAATTCTATTCGGTCATTCAAATTTATCTCTCTATCCGGGTAGTGGCCTGAAATCAGAATTGCCCACTGTCGTGGTACAATTCACTACCTATGTCTAGGTCAGTTCCACTGTCATAGTAACCTATACCCTGAACTAGGTGCATTAAAATCGATCTCTCGGTATCCACCATTAACCTTACACCACCTTATTCAAGGGAATTGTCAATTAACGTGAATTTCGTCTCTTTTCAACTGTTAATTCTTCTTTCAAAGTAATTAAGGGCATTAGATTATTATTATGGTGATCAAGCATAACAATATAATTGAGAAAATGAAATTATACCACGGATTTAAGAGATAAAATATGAATTACTATGATAAAATTGTCATACAATGAATTCCCGGGCTACTCCCGGTCCTAAAGACAAAGGGGATTAGCCTCGCATGTTCATCTCAGAGCAAAATGTGGAGTAGAAAAAGGGAAACATGGAGAAAAAATTGATTGAGTGGTGAAACCCTTGAACGGAGAAGATCCAAGTGCTCCTTGGCATAGAATATGCATTCTCCCACCTTTAGGTGGTGGAAATCGTCTTCTTTGGTGTCCTGATCGGCTGGGGCATGCTTCTGGGCTCTATTCTTCTCTCCACACCTTCTCATGATGTGTGCATCAGCTAATGACGTGATCGAATGCTCTTGGCCTCCGTCATTAGATACAATCCTCGAGTTAGGTCGCCAAATAATCACAGCCGTCAGATTTAGATCGATTTGAAGCAAACTTGTATCTGACGGCGTTGATACCATCGACGCGGGGCGATGGTATCGACCTGGCGTGATATCGAAAGTTCTTCTTTTCTTTTGTCTTTGCACCTGATGCTATCTCGATACCATCGACAAGTGTTAATGGTATCGACAAACCTGTAGCGACAGTTTTGTCCTTTTGTGTCGTTGTAGCTCCACCAGTCGATAGTATCGACTGATGTGTCGATAGTATCGACTCACTTTTGCTCCTTACGGCTGGCAACCTGTGGTCTGGTCGATGGTATCGATAGAAGAAGATACTTGTTTTTCCTAAAATTACAACACGAAACCACATAAGCCTACACAAAACGTATTCTTGTAATAATTTGTGCTCAAAATACTGAAATAAGGAAGATTTGACATAGAGAAGTATCATAGACCAAAGTAGATGAATTATGCACATTAACCACAGAAATGACTAATAAATGCATAAAACACATATAAAACATGTCTATAAATGCGACTCAAAATCATCGCATCAAGTCCTGTTGCTCCCCTCTCACTATGGGTTCTAAGGTTTCTCACCGTAGTTTGTTGAGGATCTTGGCCCCCTATCATTTATGTTATGATTGATATATTCTATTTGTTGGTGAAGTCTGGCTCTAAGTGCTTTGTTGGCTCCTTATCTTCACATAATTCATTCTATCTTGTCCATGGTTGGAATGCTATTCTATGGAGATCCCTTGACATGGTTCTTATAGCAGTAGATGTATAATCTATCTTACTTGGATGATGTTTCTTCCTAGATTTTTAGTTCCTCATTCTTTTGTATATAACCTATAAAAATCCTTTTGTTTCTTAATTACCTTCTCTGGAAGGTAGTATGCATTGTACATACACTATAGAAAAATACAAAAATAGCAACACAAGTTTGTACCGACCAAAAAAAAATACATATGATAAAAATTGCTTCAAGATGGTTTAGAGTGGACAATTCTAGCTTTACTTGACAAGTGTTTCTTTTAGTGAACATGCCAACATTGGCATAAATGACTAGGAACACTAAAACTATGCATCCGAATAAAATTGTACACTCAAGTAGTATATGTCCTTTTGAGCCTTGATTACATAAGGATTTGGGCCACTAGAGACTTCCAGACTACCACGACTAATTTTCTAGGCCAATGAAAATGGTTGAACCATAAATTCAACTTAACTAACAAATTATGCAATACAATAAACTAAGATTGAATAAGTTTTATGCTAGATATATCTAAAATGTTGTATTCATGATGACAATCCACTATGTTCAACAAAATAAATATTTTTATTTCTTACTCTAATAGGCATCGAAAATAGTATTACATCCATATAGATTGTGATATGATATTTAGTAGTGATTAACCCTAGTTATGATGCATTCAAATAATATTAAATGCATTAAGTGAAAATCTAAAATGATTAAAGTTGAAGACATACAAGACCACTTATGTGGTCTTTTATACAAACTCATGAAGGAAATATGATGTAACTAATTTATTTTCACAGTTAACACTATCTAACACATTGAATAGGGTACATAATCACATTCCATGTCAATTATCATTCATGAAGTTATAATCTGTAACATTATATGAATTAATATCAATCTAGTTACATCAGTTTCATGGATGCCTAATGTTGCAATTCTATGAAATATTTTTGTTTCACATGATTTTTGAGTTTACCATACAACAAACATAGGGGGAATAATCGAATCATATTATTAAGAGAGAAGAGAAAAATGGTGTAGAAGAGAAAGAAGTATGTCATTGTCAATATCAATCAATTTCCATGTGGTTGATTCTACCTGTAGTTTCTATGAGAGAATAAAAGAACTCCTTTCTCCTTTCCTCCTTTATCTCTAGCTGTTGAGAAAAATTCAAAATGAGATAGATCACTTATCCCCTATCATTATGTATTTAGTGAGGTAGTTTTCCACTTTAAATTTCAACCATAAAAAATTAAGTTAATCTTTGTTGAACTTTCTAAGCACAGTCAATGCTATTTGTAGAGTGATCTATGTGTTTACATGTGTGGACAAGTGCATCAATTTTTCTCAGCAATAAGGTCAATGCATCGACATTGTGGTATGCATCAATCGTTATGATTGTTAGACTCCGATTTATGGTTGTTGGAGAAGCAATAAGGTCGTCTCCATTGACATAGTTGTCGATGTGTCGACCTTGATGAGTTGTTTAGCATGAAGAGAAGGCAACAAAATTGATGCTATCAAATATATATTTGATGCTCGATATTGTATAAGTGATGTCTAAACTTATTTCATGCAAACTTCTATCTTTAACATCTAGAATACTTATTATAAAATGGAATCAATAATACTTCAAAAATAATCATGATGCACAAATATTTAGTTCTACATTTTTAGAACGAATAAAATGTATATGAAAATGACCAATTTGGCAACAAAAGCATACTAAACTAAGAAAAAATGATATATTAATTGTGTGTGCATCAAACCACAACATTGACTGACTACAATGACAAGTGGAGCAATGAGAAGTTTGAGAAGGGGTATGGCACCTGCACCATACATATATGACGACACCTATGAGATGTTTGAGGGATAGGGAATCCTTACCATCCTTAAAACTGATGCTGCGTAAAATAATAAATGACATATTGTCCTCTCAAAAGTGGGGACAAGATACACAATCGACATGAGAAAGAATGGGTTATCCTAAAATGTAGCCATTCTAGTGCAAAAAATAAAGCATGTTAGGAAATGACTCCTAGGCACCGTTGTGATATGAAAGTGGATGTTATGCCCTACTTGATGATGCCTTCTCCTTCCACCAAAAAAAGAAGTTACAAAACCTAAAATACAAAAAATGATTCAAAGAAACTCTCATATGAAGGGATGTGGACCATTATATCTCAATAGTAGAATATATATGCAAAGACAATGATAAAAAATTGAAAGTCATTAGAAGTATCTACAATGCTTCATAAATAACAAGATTTTTCTTACTATGGTCTATGCACACCTCATGTCTCCTACATCACTTGTTGTGGATTTATGGGTGATTTCAATGTTATGTTATCACCTACTGAGAAACAAGGTTCCATTGAATTTAATTTTGTGGAATCAAGTTTGTTTCAAGATTTATTGTTGCAATCAAACTTATCGGACTTTGGTTTTCATGGGTTTCATTCTAGTTATAAGGAAGGAAGGTTACATGAATGCTTGGATAGATTGTCAATAAATTATCATTTCTTGCTTACAAAATCTCAAATCTCTATACACCATCTTCTTCATATCCAATCTGACCACAATCCATTGTGGTTTTTCAATTCAAGACAAAATGAGCATATACATGTATTTTAAATCCAAGACTAGCTTGAATACTAATATCAATTTTAAAAAGTTCTTGCTTTCTAATTGCAATTCTTCCTCAGATTATAGAAACACTTTATAGAACATTCTGTTGGGTTATAGAGGAGGAAGATAAGGCAGTGGAAACAAAAAAAAATATTCTCCCCAAACCAAGTATAAAGGAATCGCGTCAACGTCTATACAATAGGAAGGATGGTTTGTAGAGACATACCTTGTCCCGAAGCTTGCTCGGAGACGTTACCTCATGGCTTGCATGGTCTTCACCTCCAGTCTTGGACGGTGTCTGTGCAGCTCCTGGTCTCACTGGGACTGTCAAGATTGACAGTTGTCCTCTGAGTGGCAGAAGTCTCCCGCCTCTATAGTAGTCCACACAAACCACCTGGAACTCTGATCACCTTGTCGCATAAGGCACCGGAAGGAGTCACACCCTCCTATCGATGTACTAGTCACTGACACACTCTCCTACCACCAATCACTTTTATGTAGTTGTCTTTCCCTTGTTGTGCCTCCCTTATCGGGTAGCACTTGCTCGGGCTCTCCTGGTTACCCCAACTAGAGAGAATGACAACTTTGCAGAGCAAATGGTGTTCTAAGTTGTACTGAGAGAAGCCCCCAATACCCCTATATATATAGGAGGGTCATGGGACAGGGTTCTCTACCTCGGGCAATGCGGGATTAAAGCAGGAGTAGAAGGGTTCGAGATTTTCCAAAAAACAACCAACTGCGCCAGCTGAACCGATAGTTTCAAGCATGAACCGATCAGTTGGGGACCTGAGCTGATCGGTTCACACCTGAACCGATCGGTTGGGGCATCTGAGCCGATCGGTTCACTGCCTTGGTCAGTTCCTGATTGACTTCTCCTCTTTTTTTCGAATTGATCCAAATACCAATCATTGTTCCAATAAAATTAGACAAGTGAAACGAAGAGAAATTTCTTGCCAACCTTACTTTCCCAACTCGCTCAGTTAGACCAGTTGAGCGGATTGGTTCAACCCTTGAACCAGTTAGTTTAGCATATCTTGAGCCGATCGGTTCATCACATGAGCCAATCGGTCGGGAGTGCAGACTGTGCAAAATTAGTCAATTGTAGTTTCAATCAATCCAATACTCTAATCAATCAGTCCAACACGTTGAACACTATGATATTGAGCTATAAATTGATTGAGTGTTTAGTTGAACTACTAAACTCCTTTAGTAATCAATCTAAACATCGTTTGTGGATAAACTCCTCTTCCATGTTAAATCTTTTGTGTGTGACCCTGTAGGTCCATTTTACGTTGGCAGTGAAAATCCGTAACACTTATGACTTCACAAGCAAAGAGCGGTGCCTAGTCACACATTCGTGTTACCCAAGTGAAATAGAAAGTTGGAGAACAACTTTCAATCCTACAATCCATCAATGTTGTTACAATGAATGTATAATTCCTTTGTCACTAATGTCCTAAATGAACTCAAGGCATGGTACAGTCATCCTTTCAACGTTCATCTACTTCCTTGATCTCAGAGCAAACTGGGTGAGATGTGTGTGACATGAATATCACATATTGATTCACACATGCATGCACATGCCTTTCTCAATCCTACTCATCAAGTGGCCAGGGACATCAAACTCCCTTCGGAGGGACAAATCCCATATCTATCTCTCACCCTCAAAAGCCCCATGTGTCAAAGTCACCCAATCGTCACCTTTATAACAACCCATGTTTCAGGACTGCGTTTGATGATGTCAAAGTGTACCCAACGACATGTGTTGAGTGTAGTGATTGCAGGTCAAAGAATCACACTCACCACCATCACTGTGAGAGCTGACTGTGACTACCAAATCATGGTTCCATGTGTCACTCTCATGGTGGGTTTGTCAGATACACTTGTTCTCTAACAAGTACATATGTGCTTGATTTGATATCACTATATCATGACTCATGAGATTCTGTCATCAACCAAAACACAATCTAGTTGTTAGTGTTATTGATGTCTATGGTTATTTCCACAATAACAACCGACTAGGGTCTAATCATCCGTATGATCTCATCGTTTAGGTCCTCAACCTAAAAGCATATGTCATTGAGTAAAACAATTCTTTAGACATCTATCATGTTACACTATCATCTCAGAAATAGTTAAAACATATAGATCAGAAATTGTCTTTATTATTATTCAAATCATTTACAAAGTATCCCATTACAATCATCACATGACTTGCTCTATGGGCATACATACCAACAGACTCCCACTTGCACTTAGAGCCAGTCACCTAGGAACCTCAGTCCTTGTGACCTAGCATGACCATCATGCTTTTGCTGAGAAAGGGCCTTCGTCAGTGGATCAACTTTGTTGTCTTCAGTTGGTACTTTGCAAATCTTCACATCTCCTCGTTGTACGATCTCTCGTATGAGATGGAAGCGCCGCAATATGTTCTTGGACCACTGATGTGATCTAGGCTCCTAAGCTTGAGCAATATCTACATTATTGTCACAATAAAGCTCAATTGCATCAAAGCTACTGGGAACTACACCAAGTTCAATGATGAACTTCCTAATCCACACAACTTCCTTTGTTGCATGTGAAGCAGCAATATACTCAACCTCTGTAGTAGAATCAGAAACTGTTTCTTGCTTGGAACTCTTCCAGCTCACAGCTCCATTGTTTAGGCAATATTCAAATCCTGATTATAGTCTATAATAATCTTTGTCGGTTATGAAGCTTGCATCAGTGTAACCTCTTACAACCAGTTCTTCCTCTCCGCCGTATGTAAGGAATTGATCCTTAGTCCTTCGCAAGTACTTGAGGATATTCTTTACGACTGTCCAGTGAGCATCCCCGGGATCTGACTGGTACCTGCTCGTCATGCTGAGGGCATACAAGACATCTGGGTGTGTACAAAACATAGTGTACATGATGGATCCGATGGCTGATGCATATGGGATCCCATTCATACGCTCCCTCTCTTCACAAGATTGGGGACATTGAGCTCTAGATATGGTGACTCCATGTAGCATGGGGATGTTGCCTCTCTTTGAGTTCTCCAAGCTGAACTGCTTCAACACTTTGTCAATGTACGTGCTTTGACTTAGTCCGAGAAGCCTTTTATATCTATCTCTATAGATCTTAATACCTAGAATGTATGATGCTTCTCCTAAGTCCTTCATTGAGAAAATATTCCCAAGCCAAGTCTTTACCTTCTCTAAGGCTGTGACATCATTCCCCATCAATAGTATGTCATCCACATACAACATGAGGAATGTGGTTGAGCTCCCACTAACCCTTTTGTACACACAAGGTTCATCTTCATTTTGAATAAATCCAAACACTTTGACTTCCTCATCAAATCAAAGATTCCAACTCTGAGATGCTAGCTTCAATCCATAGATTGACCTTTGTAGCTTACAAACTTTATTGGCATTCTTTGGATATACAAAACCTTTCGGTTGTGTCATGTACACATCCTCATTTATATTCCCATTAAGGAATGCGGTTTTAACATCCATTTGCCAAATCTCACAGTCATAGTAAGCCGCAATAGCAAGCATGATCCTAATGGACTAAATCATGGCAACTAGAGAAAAAGTTTCATCATAGTCAACACCTTGAACTTGTCAGAAACCCTTCGCAACCAATCTACCTTTATAAGTTTGCACATTGCCATCCATGTCGGTCTTCTTCTTGAAGACCCACTTGCACCCTATGGGTTTTACCCCTTCGGGTGGTTCCACCAAAGTCCATACTTTGTTGGAGTGTGTGGATTCCATCTCGGATCTCATGGCTTCAAGCCATTTCTCAAAATTTGGTCCCTCCATAGCCTGTAGATAAGTAGTTGGATCATCATCTTTTATGATCAACTCACCGCCTTCCTGAGTCACAAGGTATCCAAACCTCTCAGGTTCAAGGCGTGTCGTACTAGATCTACAAGGTCCATGTGTTATTTGAGGAGACTGAGATTCCACAATACCTTGTAAATCTCTTAGTTCCTCTTATACATCTACTGGTTCAATGTTTTCTTGTTGGGCTTGAACCTCTTCAAGCTCTATTTTCCTCCTACTATTTCCTTTGGAAATCAATTCCTTTTCTAGGAACACAGCTATCCTAGCAACAAACACTTTCTTATTAGTAGGGTGGTATAAATAATATCCCCTCATTTCCTTGGGGTATCCAACAAAATAATATTTATTGAACTTGGGTCCAAGCTTATCAGGAAACATTTTCCTGACGTAAGCCTCACAACTCAAAATTTTAATAAAAGACAAATCTGGAGTGTTCCCGTACCATATCTCATATGGTGTCTTTTGAACTGATTTGGATGGTACTCAGTTAAGTGTAAACGCGGCAGTTTCAAGAGAATATCCCCAGAAGGAAATCGGAAGATCAACAAAACTCATCATTGATCTCACCATATCTAGTAAAGTGTGATTCCTTCTTTCAGACACACCATTATCTTGTGGTGTTCCAGGCGGAGTCCATTATGATACGATACCATGGGCTCGCAGAAGGTCCTCAAACTCCTGGCTTAAGCATTCTCCACCTCGATTGGATCGAAGTTCTTTAATACTTTAACCAAGTTGGTTTTGTACTACATTCATGAAATCCTTGAACCTTTTAAGGGTTTCTGACTTATGTTTCATCAGGTACACATAGACATACCTATTGAAGTCATCGATGAAGGTAATGAAGTACTGATACCCACCTCTGACATTAGTTCTAAAAGGTCCACATACATCAATATGTATGAGTCCTAATAGATCACTAGCACTCTCACCTTTACCTGAAAAGGTAGTCTTGGTCATCTTTCCCAACAAACAAGATTCACATGTCTCTATTGATTCATAATCAAAAGGGTCTATATAACCATCTTTATGGAGTCTAGAGATGCGCTTCTCATTTATGTGCCCTAGACGACAATGCCAAAGATATGTTTTGTTTGAGTTGTTGAGTTTTTGTCTTTTGGTGTTAACGTTGTATAGACTTGTCTCTAGATCTATCAAGTATAGACCATAAGACATTGTGGCACTGCCATAAAAGATCCTATCTTTTGAAATAGAACACTTTCCATTCTTAATAAGAAATTCAAAACCATCCTTGTCCAAACAAGAGATGGAAATGATATTCCTATTTATGGCAGGTACATAATAGCAGTTCTTCAACTCTATTATTAGCCCACTAGGTAGAGTTAACTCATAGGTTCCTACGGAACTGGCGGAAACTCTTGCCCCATTGGCAACACGTAGTTCAACCTCGCCTTTCCCCAAAGGCCTACTTCTCTTAAGATCCTTCACATTTGTACAAATGTGAGACCACATCCGGTATCAAGTACCCATGACAAAGAAGTAGTAAAGTTAATCTATTTCATGTATACAGCAGAAGTAGAGATCTCTATCTCTTGCTTCTTCTTCCATCATTCCTTCCATCCTCTCCATGTTTTGAATGTAGAAGATTCTGACATTGGTTTCATGAGAGAACCCTTCTGTCCCTCAGCTTTGTCCTTAGACTTTGTTCCATTGATATCCATCAAAGAACTATCCTTCTTCTTAAGTGTACATAGAGTGGATTCAAAGGCTACTAGTATATCTGGATTGTGCAGAACACTTCTCACAATCCCCAACCAATTATGGAATTTATTCTCAATTAATTTGCCCATTTTAAAAGATGATTCTTTTGCCATTCTACAAGAGAAAATTGCATTTGTCAAAACTCCTTTTTATTTGATTTGATTTGAATAAAATTTGACAGTAGTTAATTTGGCCTTTGATTAATTGCCACTCCCACTATTTTGATTCAAATTGACAGCCCTCATCATCAATTTGGAAGATTGCAGCGTACAATATTCTAGTGGGTCAAGATCCTGAAATCCTCTGAGTCATGGACCAGCTAGGGCTATCACCCACAACTTAGATCTTCCAGGTAGGAAACTCTTGCCAATTGCATCATATGCAACTCTTAAAAGATGTCATTTGCAACTCCTTGCCATGATCACCTCCTTGTCTCAAGGTGATAGATCCTATCTAGGTCACCTTATTAAGTCCGACCCAAAGACAACACAATGAATATGCACCCTGCTAGGGCAGACCCACATATCCATCCTTCATGCTTCCACGAGATAGACGGTGTACCATGCTAGGGCGTTCCCACAGTTGGCTGATCAAGCTTTTCACGTGTGTCGCATTTGGAAGGCATCTAAAACTTTAATATTTAATGAGGGATTTGGTTTTATAGGTACATATACATATCCAATCACTAAAATACATAGTATATATCATATACATTCTATATCCCACATAAAACATGCAAAATGATAAAAGTGATGATTATGGCCATCCTAATGTGTTTCCTCGAGCCAAGAGAAATCATGGTCATCAAGGTCTACATCACATGCAACCTGTACAAGATGAACTCTGAGCTTTTCCTTTCTGGGTTTGATCAACTCATCTCCATTATTGATCGACTCGCCATCAGGCCGGTCGGTTGGATGCCACCAACCAATCGAATGGCACCTCCAGCCAATCAGTTCACTAGTCGGCGTGCATCTCCTCAGGTCACCACCCGCTCGTCTCGCTCCCCGAACTGGTCATCTAGAATGGCAACCGATCGGTTTAGGCCTTGAACCCATCATCTCAGTCGGCGTCAGGTTGTCTGCCATTCTTCGACATAACAAGAAATAAAATATCTATCCTATTTTACATTTGAAAAAGGAAACCCTGAGTTATATTCAGGGGGAGCAGAGGTAGGAAATAAATATCGAGTTATCTCGAGTTACATTGGGAATAGGAGATAGGGAATCAATGCACAAACCGAGATGCAAGCAACAACATTCAACCAAGCATACATAGGGTTTATTGGCCATAATCATGCAGTACATCCACCACAAAACTCGTTAAAGCGTGACGCGTATCGAGTGCATTTATATTACATATCATATATGTATATTAGGATTTGTGGATTTAGGATTGGACATGCATAAAGCCAATTTTATTCGCATCGTATGCAATAAATAAAGGCGACAAACCAAAATCGACCACATCGATAATCCTAAAGTATAGAGCAGTTGACGTGGCTCTAATACCACTGTTGGGTTTTAGAGGAGGCAGATAAGGCAGTGGAAACAAAAAAAAATATTCTCCCCAAACCCAATATAAAGGGATCACTTCAACGTTTATACAATAGGAAGGATGGTTTGTAGAGACATACCTTGTCCCGAGGCTTGCTTCACAACATTACCTCACGTCTTGCATGGTCTTCACCTTCGGTCTTGGAAAGTGTCTGTGCAACTCCTGGTCTCACCGAGACTGTTGGGATTGACAACTGTCCTCCGAGCGGAAGAAGTCTCCCGCCTCTATAGTAGTCCACACGGACCACCTGGAACTCCGATCGCCTTGTCACACAAGGAACCGGAAGGAGTCACACCCTCCTATCAGTGTACTAGTCACCGACACACTCTCATGCCACCAGTCACTTTTATGCATTTGTCTTTCCCCTGCTGTGCCTCCCTTATCAGTTAGCACTTGCTCGAGCTCTCCTGGTTACCACAACCAGAGAGAATGACAACTTTGTAGAGCAACTGGTGTTCTAAGTTGTATTGAGAGTAGCCCAAAATACCCCTATATATAGGAGGGTCATGGGACATAGTTCTCTACCCCGGGCAATGCAGGATTAAAGTAGGAGTAGAAGGGTTTGAGATTTTCCACAAAACAACCAACTGCGCCAGCTGAACCGATCATTTCAAGCATGAACTGATCGATTGGGGACCTGAGCCAATCGTTTCACACCTAAACTAATCAGTTAGGGTGCCTGAGCTGATCGGTTCACTTTTGAAACGATCGGTTCACTGCCCCGGTCGGTTCCCGATTGACTTTTCCTGTTTTGTTTTGAATTGATCCTTGTTCCAATCAAATTGGACAAGTGAAACAAAGATAAATTTCTTGCCAACCTGACTTTCCCAACTCGCTCAGTTGGACCAGTTGAGCAGATCGGTTCAACCCTTGAACCAGTTGGTTTAGCCTGTCCTAAGTTGATCGGTTCATCACATGAGCCGATCGGTTGGGAGTGCAGACTGTACAAAATCAGTCAATTGCAGTTTCAATCAATCTGATACTCTAATCAATCAGTCCAACACCTTGAACACTATGATATTGATCTATCAATTGATTGAGTGTTTAATTGAACTACTAAACTCCTTTAGTAATCAATCTAAACATTGTTTGTGGATAAACTCCTCTTCCAGGTTAAATCCTTTGTGTGTGACCCTATAGGTCCATTTCATGTTGGCAGTGAAAATCCATAACACTTATGACTTCACAAGCAAAGAGCGGTGCCTAGTCACACATCAGAGCTACCCAAGTGAAATAGAAAGTTGGAGAACAACTTTCAATCCTACAATCCGTCAATGGTGTTACAGTGAATGTATAATTCCTTTGTCACTAATGTCCTGAATGAACTCAAGGCATGGGTAATCATCCTTTCAATGTTCATCCACTTCCTTGATCACAGAGCAGACTGGGTGAGATGTGTGTGACATCAATATCACATATTGATTCACACATGCTTGCGCATGCCTTTTTCAATCCTACTCGTCAACTGGCCATGGACATCAAACTCCCTTAGGAAGGACAAATCCCATATCTATCACTCACCCCTCAAAAGCTCCATGTGTCAAAGTCACCCAATCATCACCTTTATAACAACCCATGTTTCAGGACTGTGTTTCATGATGTCAAAGTGTACCCAACGACATGTGTTGAGTGTAGTGATTTTAGGTCAAAGAATCACACTCACCACCATCATTGTGAGAGAAGATTGTGACTACCAAATCCTGGTTCCATGTGTCACTCTCATGGTGGGTTTGTCCGGTACATTTGTTCTCTAACAAGTACCTATGTGCTTGGTTTGATATCACTATATCATGACTCATGAGATTCTATTATCAACCAAAACACAATCTAGTCTTTAGTGTTATTGATGTCTATGGTTATTTCCACAATAACAACCGACTAGGGACTAATCAAGAATGTATACTCTTATCATCTGTATGATCTCATCGTTTAGGTCCTCAACCTAAAAGCATACATCATTGAGGAAAACAATTCTTTAGACATCTATCATGTTACACTATCATCTCTGAAATAGTTAAAACATATAGATCGGAAATTACCTTTATTATTATTGAAATCATTTACAAAGTATCCCATTAAAACCATCACATGACTTGTTCTATGGGCATACATACCAACACATTCAACACCTCATTTCCCAATGAGACAGAGAAATTATTTCTGCAATGCAACGTTCTAATTCATAACTTTTTCAAAAGATTCAACAATGCCAAGCTGGTTTAGCTATTCATTACGCCATGTCGCATGATATCTATTGCAATGAGATTTTTACACAATATGATATATTATTACATATTGGCTGCTTAAATAAGAAGTAGAAAAGTCATATTACTTGGCTAAAAGATGGAGATGCTAATACTTCCTTCAACCATGCATATGTCATAGATAGAAGGAAGAAGAACTTTATCACTTCTCTTCAAGATGATAGTAATCAAGTTGTTTTAGATCCTAATGTTCTTAAACATTTGACACATGATTATTTCAAAAATAAATTCTATATTTCTTTTATCCCAGCTCAGTAGACAACTAACCTCATACCATATAATCATACTGAGTTTTCCAATGAAAAAGTAGTTTCTATAGTAGTGTTACCATCTATGCAAGATGTTTATAATGTTCTTCATTCAATATATAGGAATAAGGTGACAAGACTAGATGGTATTGATCGATAACTCATGCTACATCATTGGGATATTATTAAAGAATCTCTCATGTTGATAATTCATGCAACGGAATGGTTTACCACTACCCCCATGTTATGTAACACTCTTATGTCACTTATACCTAAAGTTCCTAATCCTAACCAGAGCAGTAACTTTAGGCTGATTTTTTTGATAATACTACCCTTCAACTTACTTCAAAGACAGATCGACAAACTCAAGTCTGAAAAAAAGCTTATGACATGTTGTCTTGGGAGTTTATCTTTGATACTCTGGTTAAAGCCAATATTCCAATGACTATAATTAATTAAAGCAAGAATTCCATCTATGGTGGAAGTATATCTGTAATATAGAATGGTAATCATCTACCAGGATTTCAAACTACTTAAGGGTTGAGAAAGGGAGATCCTTTATCTTTTTATATGTTTGTAATGTTTTTGAATAGACTTTCATTGATGATTGGAAAGGAAGTTCAAGCTTGTTAGAGGAAACATGTAAAATTATCTAATCAAGGACCTATTATTTCACATGTTGCTTTTGCTGATGACATCACCTATTTGCTTGTTCAAACATCCATCATATCAATATGATTATTTGGTAGTGATTCTGATCAATCTATTTCATTAGATAAAAGTGGGATAGTTTTCTCACCTGTAGTTCTAACTAACATCAAGCATGAAATCTGCAATATTATTGGATTTATAGTGACAAGAAACCTAGGCTGGTATTTGGGGGTCCAATAATTCCTGGAAGAATGACAAAGTCGACTTATTCCTAATTATATGACCAAACACAAGTTTGTGCAAATAATTAGTCTTCTTGTATACTCTCTCTAGCTGGCGGGGTATTCCTTGCCTAATCAGTCCTACAATCATTGACTACTTTTGCTATGTAAACTTGTATTTATAAGTTCCATTCATCATCATATTGATTCTTTGATCAGAAAGTTTATTTGGAAATGAGGTGATGAAAAATATCCACTGTCTCTTGTTGCTTGGAAAAAACTTATTGTACCCAAGGCTTGAAGAGGCTTGGGAATTTCCTCTATGCATGAATGGAACACTACACTTATTATGAAGTCCACAGGGGAGCTATTCATAGGTTTGAACATGTCTTAGGGGGGCTGGAATTCAGCACAAGCATAGATCATTAAAAAAAAATCGACTGCTAGAAGTATTGATTTTGGGAGGATGCTTCACTCCTTAAGGGATGCTACTTTTCAAAATTCCTCTAGATGTGTAGGAAGTGAAGACTCCATATATGTATGATATAATGCTTGATACAAAATCATCATGACTTGGCCATCAAAACATATCCCTTCAGATCTACTTGACTTGACAGTATCTTCTATGGTGAGATTGGCATAAGATTTGCATTACAGTAAACATTATAAATGTTTATCCTTGACTCAACACATATCCCTTCAGACATATCCCTTCTATGGTGACAGTATCAAAACATATCCCTTCAGACATAAGATTTGCATTACAGTAAACATTAGAAATGTTTATCCTTGACTCAACACTTGGTTACTCTCTATTCAGAGTCTAAAGCATATCCGGATCATGTTACTCTCAAACATATTAGTAGACCAGGAAATGAAGAGGTTGATTGACTTGCAAAGATGCACCATTATTCAAGCAATTCCATAATCTATTACAATTACCCACCATGTAGATTTCTGCTTTTGATAAGGGTGTATTATTTTCCTTTATTGTTACTAACTCATGCTCCATGCATGTGTTATCTTGTAATTAAGGTTTGTAACCCTTTCCATGCTTTTTGCATTACTTATGAATGAAACTACAAAATTTCCCAAACAAGAATTTAAGGACATTCACATCCCAAATTTCATGCTCAAAGAGAACAAACCCTTTCACATTGAAGGTGACATGGAATTGACCGATATTATCCCATACCCAAAGCCATAGAATTAAAGTATAAATTGGGATATGCGTTCCTCATCATTGTGTTGGAATCTCCAACCATGGACCATGCACTGGGAATGGTGTGTGAAATTTTCATGAGTCATGGCTAGAAGAATTTCCTTATAGTGGAACTCAAGATTCAATAGACAAAGGTGATTTTCCAACTTTTTGGGAAATACAGGCACAAAGTATAGCGGTGGAAAAATATATTATATATTTTTATTTCCATACCAACAAGATCACGTCAAATACTATGAAATAGGAATGATGGTTACCGAGTTATACCTGGTCCTGGAGCAAGTCTAGCGACAATAAATCACTTCAATGCAACTATTTCCAGTTGCTTTTAGACGATGGTTGTGCAACACTTGGTCTTCACCAAGAACAACGAACGAGAACAACTTTTGTAGAGACTCCAGTGGTCTCGCCATAGATTGTAGACTGACGTTTCTCTCCTAGCAGTAGGCAAGGAATTTTCCTCTAGAGTAGTCCACTCCGACCAAAAAGAACTCCTGTCATTCAACTAGAACAAACATGTAGGAGTTGTCCCTTCTGTTGGTGTACTAGTCACCAACTTGTGTTCCCACAACAACTATCCTTAGTTATTCTCTCCCTTCGCTATCCCTCCCTTATCGGGTGGGATTTTCTTGGGCTCTCTCAGTCAACCCAACCACAGAGGACAATAAGTGTTAAAGGAACTGATTCTTAGTTCATTGTGTTGTGTTCTGGAGAGCCCCCAATATCCCTCTATTTATAGGTAGGGTTAGGGTTAGGGCTCCCAGTTTGTACGGGATTGTGCGCGACTGGAAGGGACTGGAAGATCTTGAATTTTCACAACCTGTGAAAGTCAAAACGGCCATCTAGCAGTCTAGACAATCATGTGGCACTTCTAGATAGTCGTCTCATACTACCAGACAGTTGTCTGGCAGTTTTCTAATCGCACACAAATTTGGCAACTTCAATTCCAGTTAATATCACATATTAATTCCTTGCACCACAAGTGTTGTGCAATCGCAACAAGTTCATGAAACATCCAAAATGTTCATTCGGCCCATCTGAGATATCTCACCCATGTGAGATGCCTATCTCACTCTCCCAGATAGCCGTCTGGTGAGCCTGAGTTGAGCCAGTCGGTTCAATAGCTTGAACCGATCAGTTTACTTTTTTGAGTAGAACTTAGCCAGTTTCGAACTCTGATTAGTCTGACAACCCAAACAATCATCTCAACACTTGAGACGCCCGTCTGTCTGGCCAAACATCCATCTCAACACTTGGGTTGGTAGTTTGGTACTCCATTCAACCAATCTATCGACCTGTTGCATGAATTGAATTCATAATCGATCCAATCATCATTCAAGATAAACTCCTCTTCTAGAAGAGTTCCTATATGTGTGACACTATAGGCCCCTTATCACTTTAGAATTTAATGTCCATAACTAACTTATGACATTACAAGCAAGGAGCAGTGCCTAGTCACACATCGGTGCTACCCATGTATATGGAAAGTAGGAGAACAACTTCAACTTACAATCTATGTAAGGTGTTGCAATGATTGTATAATTCCTTTGTCTCTGATATCTAGAGTGAACTCAAGGAATGAATTCATCATCCGCTCAATGTTCAATCCATGTTCCTTGAACCAAGAACAGACTATCTCAGATAATTTGATATCAACGTCATATATATATTGATTCAGATGTGCATGCACATGCATTTCTCAATCTTGCATATCAAGTGGTCAGGATATCATACTCTAGTAGGAGGGACAATTCCCATATTTGTCACTCACAATCTATCCCCATGTGTCAAAGTCACCCAATCATCACCTTTATAACAACCCCTATTTTAGGACTACATTTGATGATGTCAAAGTGTACCCAATGACATATGACGAATGTAGTTATTAAGGTCTAAGAATCACAATCACCACATTCATTATGAGAGCTGACTATGACCACCATTGATGGTTTCCATGTGTCACTCTCAAGGTGGATCTATTTGATACACTATGCTCTAACATGTATCTGTATGTTTGGTCTGATATTGCCATATCATGACTAATGAGATTCTGTCATCAACCAACCAATAACCTAGTCTTGTGTGTTATTGGTTTCTAACTACCATCCATAGTAACAGCTGACTAGGGACATAACAAGAATATACACACTCTTAACATTTGTATGATCTCATCCTTCCTATTCACATACTTGAAGGCATATGTCGTTGAGTATTGTCATTGTTCAGACAGTCATAATGCTTCCTTATTATCTCAGAATTGAGGGAAATGGAATGAATTAGAAGCTTGCCTTTATGAGTATTAATCAAATCCTTTATGGTATATGCCATGTCAATCATCATATGATTTTCTCCATGGGCATACCTTACCAACAAATTCCCACTTGCACCTAGAGCCAATCACCCACAAATTTCATTCTTAGTGATCCATACATGTCCACCATGCTTCTGCTGTGACAAGTGCTTCATCCAGTGGGTTAACAACTTTTTGCTATTAATCAATATATTCCATGTTTCTTATCTCTTTTCTCTGAGATGAAACCCCCATAATATGGTATTTGATATTCCTCCACTAACAATTTAGCTCCATTGTTGTCATAATACTTCTACTGAGTCATCATTGTTTGCAACACCTATCAGTTCATCATATGAACTTTTATACCCATATAGTATCACTTCTATGTTTGCAACACAAGTATACTCGACTTCTATTATAGAATAGAAATAATGGATATTAGTTCGGAACCCGTCCAACTAACAACACCTCTCCTTTTAAATCAAAACACATTTTAATTTTCCATCATTTTTGTCATTGTGGAAGCTTGCATCAATGTAACCATTTACATCCAACTCTTCCTTTTATTGATATCCTTATTAAGTAGCAATCTATCCTTACATACTTCTCAAGTACTAATGGATAATTTTCATGTCATTCCAATAACGCTTATTGGATTTTAGTATCATCTTGTCATGTTCAATACATACAAGATTATATGGGATAAGTGCACTTATATCATTCTTTATAGATCCATTACTACAACCTATGGAATCTTAATCATGTTATTTCCATTCTTCACAAGAATTGGAACTTATGGTTCATGGGAGACCAATCTGGATTCACTCTCATTGAACCCTTTCCGTTTAGAACTCTTTCGACGCATTGCTATTGTATGTGCTCAAACATCCAATGTGAAATATTCAATAACTATCTCATAGGTCTTGATCCTTATCTCATAATATCTTTCACCTTATCCTTCATGGTTGAAAGGGTTTTTCATGCTAGATCTCAATATTCACAATATTGAGATGTCATTCCTCATCATATGTGGAATATTCACAAATGCTCCCACTAAATCTTTTGTAATCACATATTCATCTTTTATCATGATTCAAGTCAATCTCTTTGACTATCTTATCAGTCAAAAGATCCCATCTCTGAGATTCTTGTTTCAATCCCATATTGAACTTAATAGTATATATACTTTATTTGCATTTGTGAAGTTATAAAACCTTTTAGGTTGTGTCACGTACACATCCTATGATGTATTCCTTTTAAGGAATCTATTTTATCTTCGTATGACTAGTCTCTTGGTCTATTTTAACTACAACAACAAGCTTGACAATTGGAAAAGGAACAACTTGAACTGAATTGAAAACTTTTCAACCAACATTTCCATTCATGTAATCCATGTAGGTCTTTGCCACAAGACCCTATTGCACCTCCGAGGTATGACCCCTTCAGTTATTGCTATCAAGGTCGTGCCTTGTTAGCTTACATGGATCCATAATTTCCTTGAGCCATTACTCGTATTATGGTACTTAATAGCTTCTAGTCGATTATTTGTCTCATCATGCCATGACCAATCTATATGAATCGTTGGATCCACAATTATCCAATCTTAGATATGTTTTACTAGAAATATTTTATTCTATGTTATATGACAAACTTGAGATTCCACAACAACTTGTGATTCTCTTAGTTCTCATTGTACCTCTTTGTTGACCTTGAACATTTTGAGTTTTACTTTTACTCCCACTAATTCTTTAGGAACTCAGTTGTCCTATCAACAAAACACATTTGTTATTGGATTGGGATTAATATAAATATTCAACAATCATGTTTTGTGGACAAACCTTCTTTATGAAACTATTTTCTCTATGTAGGTTTCAATCCTTTAGACATATTGGGACATTCCCAAATGATATAATATATGATGTCTTATAAACCATTCATATGGTACATCTTTTAGTGATTTCTTTATATTTATGAGCATATAAGAAGACTAGACTAATTGATAATTATATCAAGACTCATCATGATGTAACTCCTTCATTTTAAGACAACATCATGTTCAGATGGATTTGACTTATGATACCTTATCACAATCCTTTCTTTAAAGGTACTCACGGTATTGATGTAAAGTATTTCAACATTTGATCTCATCAAAGTTTCTAATACTTCCATAAAAGTCATACTTCAGTTATAATATCCTTGAACACTTCAAGAGATTTATGTTTCTCTTTTATTGAGTACATATCATCATATCACTAGTAAGTGAAACAAAGTATGAATAATCATCAATAACATTCATTCCATAAGATGTTCATGTATCATATGCATGAGGTGTAGTGGAAAACTTATCCTCCCACTACATCTAGTGAAGGATTTCATGTCAACTTATGTACAAGCAAGAATTGCATATTTCCTTAGGTTCAAAAACCAAGGGAATCTAGATTAATGTCAATATGTATGCTAGACATTCATCTCTTATATATGCATCTGTGACTATTGCAAATGATAAATCTTGAGTTATCAATTACAATCCTTTGGTATTTAACATTATAAACAATAATATCATAGTCTTTCATATAAATATCATTAGATGTTTGGGAGTTGCCATGCAGATCATATCTTTGAAATAGAAACATTAATATCTTACTTCATTGATATATCATCCTGGTCATACAAGATGCTTTAAAGTAAATGTTTCTAGTGGCATAATGAAATAGATGTTCAACTAACTCTATTACATTCCCATTGGGCTATGATAAATTTAAATGTAGAACAAATCTTCTGTAAATCTTGCTCCACCTTGTCCATCTTTGTCCTTCCATGAAGTCCTTTACTTCTTGCCAGATCCTACACATCGGTATGTCAGATCTTTGTTTGGTATTACATACCAAAATGAAAAAGTAATAAAATTTATCTTATAAAGTTTATACCTAAAGTGGGGGCCTTAGTGCCTTCCTTCTTCTTCTTTAGTTCCTCTAACCAAGGTGGGTAATTTCTTTTCTAGTGTTCAAGTTGGTGACAATGGTGAAAATTGCCTCTTACTTTCTTCACACCTCCATTTGCCTTGATATCTGAAGACTTCAGCTACTGGCTAGTTTTAGAACTCTTCTTAGATTTGATTTTTCTTTTTTACTTCCCCTTTGTCTTGCTGATCATCATCATAAACTTGGGTTTGTCTTTCTTCATCTCTCCCTCAGCTATTATCAACATGCCCAGCAACTCTGTCAATGACTTTTCAAAGTTTTTCATGTTGTAGTTCATGACAAATTGACTGTATGACTATGGCAGAGACTGTAGAATCATGTCAGTGGCCAAGTCTTGACCCAAGATGAATCCCATTCTAGCAAGATTCTCCACATACCCAATCAGCTTAAACACATGAGTACCTACTGGATCTCCTTCTGCCATTTTACATTTGAAGAGTGCCTTGGAGACATCATATCTCTCTTGTCTTTCTTGAGATTGGATAACACTTGGGATGTGGACTTTATTCTTTTTTTGTGGGAAGTTAGGAGACTATCTTATTCAACCTGCCCTCCTCTTGTGGGGATTAAATTCTAAATGGGTACATTAAATGCAGAATGGATAAATGTGGTAGGACTCCTACCATTACAAGTAGAGAAGGGGATAGGTTGACCCACAAAGTCAAGGGGATGGGACATGTAAGTACGACCATCCTGAAAGTTTCTGAGAGGGAACTTTTCCAGGGAATCAACCATCATTGTGCACTCTCTCGGTTGATATATGACATTAATATCTTCAAGTTTGTCAATAGTAGTTTAAATAGGATCCAGCCATGGAAGATAGGTAGGATAATCTATAGTTGATCCGTTGATAGCAGTCACAGATTTGGATCTGTCCGTGTTGATCATAACTGGCTCTCTAGTGCTAGTTGTAAATGATGTCAGACCTAATTGAATCGCTCAAATTCTAGCTTCTCTAACAGAGCCAGACATGATGATGTTCGCAACCCCTCCCAACCATTGTCCATCGTTATTGACTCTTATAGCAACAATAGCGGCTATGTTATCCTTGACCGCATCATACACTAAAATGATTGTGTGACGAACTGGGTCAGTGACTAGTTTTTGTATAGCATCCCGAATTTCTGACTTAGTAGTATGCTTCATGTTTCTTCTGATCTTCATAGCCTGGCAGAGAATTTCTATTTGAGTCTTCTGTTGTGCGACACCAGGACTGACGCCCTCAAAGACATAGGCATTTTGGGCACACAAAATAACCCAAAAGGAGACCAAGAAGTTCATCGTCTCTTCCACACTGCCTTTAAGATACTTACTGAACCACAATAGGACTTGTAAATCCAGCTAATCATTAGGAGAAAAGGAAGCATTTAAAATGGACCATACATCTTTAGTAGCTGGATAGAGCCAGAGCGCGTGGATGGTGTCTTTTCTAACAGCACCACAGAGAGGGCATTTCTCACACTTCGTGAAACATCAAAGTTTCCTCCGTGAATTTGTCATTATAGCCTCATGGGAAGTTAGCCAAATGAAGGTTTTGACTTTACTTGGTGCATGCAGATGTCATATGATGTTCCAAAGCTAGTTAATAGGAAAGGATCAATGACCATGAATGAGATCATAAGCTGAGCTAGTGGTATATCATCCACTCTCATCATGGACCTAGCACCATAAGTCTGAACCTTTGTTGGATTCTGGGTTGGGTAGGCCTTGTATTGCTTGTACACACTCAATAGGGAGATAGTTATATAGAAAATAAATATCCCAAGACCGTTAGAGGTTGCTCAGAATCTCTACCTACAGGTCACATAACTCTTCATCAATAGGTTTCAAGCATATGGATTTGAGATTTGTATATCCTGGGATTCAACTATCTGACCACACAGAGGTGGATAGGCCATTCAGAATAACTTTAGAACTGTTAGCTTTAATGAAGTCCATCCCCGAGACGAGGGACCTCCAAAGTGGTGTGGCATGGTCTTTCTTATAGGAAATGAAGTTCTGGTACTTCTGTTTGAGCCCGGTTATCTAGATAGCCTTGTGATTGTTGAGAAATTTCTAGGTATTGTTCTAGACCAGAGCTTTATTCCAATCAACCATGGACATGATGCCCAAGCCGCCATCATCCATCTTTTTGCTAATCTTTTGCCAAGAAAAAAGAGAAATTGACTGTGGATTGTGGTTGCCTCCCTAGATGAACTTTTGTATGATTTTATCTAATGTTTTTTAGATGAAGATGGGGATCTTAGCTATTTTCATAACATATGTAAGAAGGGTTGCAAGAACTGACTTAGCAAGACAAATATGACCAACGAGGGTGAGAGTTCTGGATGCCCAACCATTGACTTTGGTTTCCATGTTGCTAGCAAGATAAAAGTAGGCTTGCTTATTAACTCTTTGGTGAAGCAAGGGAAGACCAAGATACTTTCCTAAGTCAGTAGTTCCTTGAATACCACTAGCTTTACAGATTGCAATTCTGGTCAAACGGTCTATAGAGGAAGCAAAGAAAATCTTAGATTTGTCAATGGATATTTGTTGTCTGGATGCTTTTTTGAAGAGCCTAAACCACTTGTTGATGGTCGTCATCTATTCCAAGGATGCTTGTGTGAATATAACGATATCGTCCACAAAGAGGATATGAGATATTGCTGGACCCTGTTGTGAGATTTTGATCAGTTTCCATCTTTGTTCGGCAACAGTTTGATGAATGAGTTGCGTAAGACATTCCATGCATAGGACAAATAGATAGGGGGATAGGGAGTTCCCATGCCTCAGACCCCTGGAGGTCTTGAACTCAGGGAGAGACTCGCCATTGAGAATAACTTTGGTGTGCTCATCAGATAAGGAATGGAGAATGTAATTCTTGATGTTATCAGGCCACAACATCTTGTCCAGAGTGTGTTTCAAAAAATCCCAGGACATTCGATTGTATGCTTTAGATAGATCCACTTTAATGGCCATGTAAGGGGTGTTGGAGTGTCTTATAAGGTTGTGGGTAACTTCCTGAACAAGAATAACATTATTCGAAATGCTACGTCCTAGGATGAAGCTCGTTTGTTCTGTAGAGACCCAATGAGATATGTGTGTCTTCATTCACTCGACTATAACTTTTGATGCAAGCTTCAGACAGACATTGTTTAGAGATATGGGTCTCAAAAGATTATAGTTGATAGGGTGTGTAACTTTAGGGATAAGGATGATGCTAGCATCTTCAATTGCAGCAGGAATAGGGTCCCCATTAAGCATACTCCTGATCGTCTCAAGAACTGATCTCCTTATAACTTTCCAGTTAGCCTTGATGAAATTTATATCAGTGCCATCCGACCCCGTTGCCTTGAAGGGATTAGACCCTTTGACGATCTTCCACACCTCGTATTCAGTAGGGACATCGCCGAGGTTCCATAGATGGTTGTTTTTTAGTTTTTTGAAATTGCTTGGAAGCTTGTTCATATCGCTGATTGTCAGTTCTAAAGTGGTCGTGAATAAGTTCTTGAAATGGTTGGATACAAGTTGTTGAAGCTCTTTAGGATCTGAGAGCTAGTATCCTTTTTCATTATGAAGGGATCAGATGTTGTTGACTCTCCTTCTATTGTTCACATAGGCGTGATAGAACTTGGAGTTATTATCACATTCAGTAAGCCAATTAATGCGACTTCACTGTTTCCAATCCATTTCTTCCTTGGTGAAAAGGGAATCAAGCTCAGCCTCAAGATTTTGGCAGTGGTGGTCCTTGTTCTCATTATAAGCTACTTCGAGTTTCTGTTGTAGTTTTGTGATGGTAGAAATGAGTTGATTCTTGGATTTGTTGTGATTACGTCTTGTGACATTTTCCCATGAAAGAATGGGGTCGATCACATTGCCGAGGGCAGCGTGGAAAGGTGCAAATTTATCGTAGTGTCTATGTAGAGTACATTGGAGCATTGGATTCAGATTCCATGACATTTTTTCTTTAAACCTTCTCTTGATTTGTGGTTTGGCTGATGTTAGGATGTCTATGGGAACATGGTCAAATCTGATCCTTGGTAGATTTTCATAGCTAAATGTAACATCCCTGACCTGGGTTATGAACTAACCCTAGGTGATTTTTATTAATTAAGTGATTAGATGTTGGTGGTTATCCTAAGAAATGTAATTAAGTCTTTTTGAGAAACTTATATTTCTATTTTAGTCCTTTTTACATAATGTGGCAACTTTGTTTTGTTAATAATGGAATAAAGTGCAAATTACCCAAGTTGAGGGGTTTAATTGTAATTTGAACATGTTAAGATGTTCCTCTAATGTTAATACATCATAAGAATGAATATGATGTGGTGGTATGGATTCCACAAGCTTGGGCACCAAGATATAACTTGTAGAGTAATCCTTGAGCTTTAAAACCTAGTTTTGGTGTAATGTGCAAAATTACCCAAAACCTAGGGTTCAACATGTAAAATGTATCCTCTAGAGTATCTCTCATTACCCTTGGCATCAAGTAGAGCAAAGAAAATGAGGAGGGCGCCTCATTTGAATGATCAAGAAGGAAAGATAATCTTGATATTTAAATAATCAAGATTGAAGCACATGGCCTTGTATATAAACAACTTATATGATGTTTTCCTTTTAACCTTGGATAATTAAGGAGTTTTTCATGTGAATAGAAGGTGGAAATGTGGCCATATAATGGAGAAAGAATTAGTGGTCTTTAGTTGGGAAATAAAAGAAGATAATCCTTTTTCTTTTCACTTTCCTTGAAAATACCCATAAATATATAAAGCATCCTTAACAAGAAAGCAAGGGATTGTTTCCCTTAGTTCTCTTTCTCATCTTCTTGCCTTTACCAACTAAGAAGGAGCTCTGGAGAAGAGGAAGGACGACCAAGCTGGTTTGGTAAGTATGGATCACCATCTACATCAAATTCATGGTGGAAACAATAAAACAAGGTTGGTTTATTGGTGTTTTTCACATAATTTTTCTTTCTAGCCATCTTCTCCATCCAAAACTTGAAGAACGAACCTTGGACAACCACTAGAGCTTCATCCACCATTAAAGCTATGATGCTTGGAGCTCTAGATCTGATCTAAAGGTGGGTTTTATAATTCTAACCCTTAAGCTTTGTTATTGCATCCTTCTTTCTTAGAAACGTTGCTAATTCTTCTTCTTTAGACACCTTTGTGTGTTCTTGTAAGTGTTTCCGTGAAGAACAACCCTTGTTCTTGAGGTAGAAGATGATGACGTTAAAACCAATGTTTATCCAAAAAGAAACTTTAGTAAATGGTCTCCCAACTTTTGCAAATGGTTTTCCAAACCGTTTGGGAGGAAACGGTTTCAAACCGTTTGAATGCAAACGGTTTCACTAGACCGCATAGAAGCAAATGGTCCAAGACCGTTTAGATGCGTTGGCCAGGCATTGACAATTTGGAGGCCTATTTTAAATAATGTGGACTAATCACCTACCAAAAATCATCAAGTAATTCCAAGTAAATCACCAATTGAAGGCACATCAACCATCTAAACCCTAATTGGGTTAATTGCTGATTTCAATAATTGAATTAAGTTGAAGTTTGGGTTGAGTGGCCCAAACGGTTTCAAAACTGTTTTGGGGATCACCCAAACGGTCAAGACCGTTTGGTGATCACCCAAGACCATTTGGAGGTCTAGAGTTTGAAAAGCCACTAGAGGGGGGTGAATAGGGTTTTATGATATTTTAAGAGTAATTTAACCAAATCAAGCAACCACAAAAATATTGGACAAGGGGACAAGGATTTAGAGTGGTTCCAACCTTAGCAAATACTAAGGAAGTCAATCCACTACCCGGTTGCTTACCCAACTGGGATTTTGAAAGAATTAAATTTTATTACCTCGCAAGGATATTACATAAAATTACAATTCTTTCACCAAACTCTTCAGACAGCCTTCACCTAGAAGTAGTTGCACCAACCTTGAAGCAGCCTTCTTGAAGTAACTTCAAGCTCCGCCTTGAAGTAGCCTTCCTCTTGAAGTAGCTTCCTGTTGCAACAACCTTCTTGAAGTAGTCCGAAGTCCACCTTCTCCACCGAGAAGAACCTTCTCCAATCCACAACCTCCAACCCTAGGAGTAGCAAGGATAATACAGAAGATAAATGGAACAAGAAGGAAAAATAGAAATTACAATACCACTTGTATCTCAAGGCTTGATTTGCCTATATCAAGCATATAGATCTCCTAACCAATGAATATTGAAGTGTAGGTTTAGTGGATATAATATGCTAGCCTATAGGACACGAATTTAGCGCAAGGGAATGAGTAGCCAAAGCTAGTGTTGCTCAATTGCTCAAAACAGATTGCCAATTGCAAGTGTAAGCTCAAGTATAGCACAAGTGTATATAAGTGAGTTTAGGTGTCCTAAGCCATGTTCTATTTATAGGAATGACCTATAAGTGCTTAAGGACGTTCTAGACACTTTCTAGGGGGTTCCAGGTGCTTAACTAGTCGTTAGGTACACTTTAGTTGCTTTAGCAACGACTAGTTAATTAATTTTGAAAGTTGCAGACAGAACACATATCGGTCAAAGAATTGTCAACCGAGAGTCCTTCTTGGTCGAGGACTTGTCGACCGAGGAACTGTCTGGAGCAAGTGTATGCAACGTTCATCTCCAACTGCCAACTACCTTGTATGTTGTGTCTAACGGCTACCCAGGTCTTTCTCAGTCGAGGAGTTTGTCGACCGAGAGTGTCTCGGTCGAGGATCTTGTCGACCGAGATTAACCCTGATTCAATGTTTTAAACTAAGTACTAAGGTTGTGTATGAGTGTGCATTTGTGACACTAATGTAGGGGATGACCTATTTAAGTGTTGTGATTGGCTAAGGAAGATCTAACGCTTGATTTACATGATGTCTAAGTACTTGTACATTATACACTTGTACATGTTTTATAATTGATAACAATCATGAAATAACAACAATTCAAGCATATAGATTTCCCAAATCCTTATCATCCACCTTATTCCTGCAACACTCAAGTAGCACGTTAGATCAACAAGAATGAAATGTTTGTCATCATGAAAACAAAGGGATTATAATAATGTCCAATTTAGCCAAGAATCTCCCCTTTTTGAAGATGACAAACATTTCCTAAATATAAAATAAGGAAATATAAATCATGTGAGTTTCATACCTGAAATTTACCTTTTGTAGCCATTCTTGTTTTGCAAGTGAATGCTGGTAATTTTATATTTTTGATTTTATATTATTTCTCCCCCTTTATCATTTCAAAAAGATATCCAAGATAATCATTTAATTGTCCCCTTTAATTTTATGCTATGCTCCCCCTAATTAAGATATTCAGTTAAAAATAGCAATTAATAGAATTGTAAACCATTTTTTTTCGAATTTATCCACAATTTGTTTATCAATCATATGCAAAGGATGTTAAGCCTTGAAATGATATGAGTTCCTTTTAAGTTCATGGCATATGTGCATTGATTTCTCACCCATTTTACAAGGGATGTTAAATTCTGAAAATGATATGAGAATCCTTTTAAGCTTAGAGTATATGAAAAGTGTCTCTGATTTGTTTAGAAAATTTCATTCAAAACAAGATATATATCACATTCATGACATTTGTAGATTCCTTCAATATTAAAAATACTAAGGTCATAACAAGTTTCACCTTTTCTTTATGACGTTCTCAAAATTTTGTAAGCTCCTTCTTAATCTTATAGTCAAAATAGTTTTTGTGAGCTCCCCATTAATCTTATAATCAAGATAATTTAAGGATTCTAAGGTCTCAATAAGTATTTGATCATAATAAGTTAACCTTTTATGAGAGCTATGCACAAAAATCTTGTTTTCAATATATTAAGATTAAGTGCAAGTAAATGATTTACAAATAAGCATTTTATCAAGCTTTATTTTAGGTCGACCTTGACTTCGACCATAACGCCCCTTGGTCAAATTTAATTTCAACCAAGAGGCAAATTCTACAGATTTTACATTTGAACATTCATATGTGAAGTATAATTTATGCAGGTAGCTTGATTAAATAAATATCAATTTGAAGCACTTTAAGTGATACCTATTATGAAGACGTTTTAAAAATATAATATAGGCATCATAATGAAGTTTTTGTCCTTGATTATTGTTTTGTAATCATTTTGAATGATGTCTCCTGAGCTCTGCTATGGGTGCATAAATTTCAATTCATTTATTTTAGATTAATCATAAGATTCTTTAGAAGCATGTATCCTTGAAAGCAAGATTGATATCTTAAAGTCAAGATCGTGCTTTATATTTCTTAGAACAAACAACTAGATAAAACATTAATATTTTTGTTCTAAGATACACTATTTGGCTTGTCATAGCAACATCATTATTTTATTACAAGCTATGCCCACAATAATCATTATCTATTATGTCAAGATGCTTTTATGCTAATGGCATTTTCAATGATCTGAATCACAATGATCATGAATAATATACATTCATGGTTTGTATATATGGATCAAAGATTATTTTAGACAAACCAATGAAACATAATGATCATGGCATAGTATAACAGTAGAAGTATATCCACAATGCAATGATCAAGATAGAAGCATATAAATACAATGATTATGATCATTTTTAAACTAAATTTCAATACACATGGTTCCTATATAGATAGACCAAGAGATACTTAGGACAAACCATGTGGACTATGATAAAATAGTAATTTCCTTGATTAAACTAACATGGTTCATATTTTCAGTTTTAAGCCAAACCATGTAGAGGATAAACCAAGACAATCTCATTCATGGATTTTAAGACAAACCATGTAAATGAACATGCTTAATAAACTTTTTCAATAAATGAATAAAGTATGTTCAATATCAGTCTTCATATAGCACTTTTGCAATTAGAATTTCATATTCATAATGTTATACTTTAATTCATGATGCAAAAAGATAAATATGTCTTGATTCAAAGATGGTCCCCAAGATTCATTCTTGATTTTCACATTGAATCAATCATTAATAACAAATTGATAGCAAACTAGATTAATTGAAAACAGGTTCAGCATATTTGTTGCAGACTTGAACACAGTAACCTGCTCGGTCGACAATTTATCGACCGACAATGTTCTCGGTCGAATAGTTTCTTGACTGAGAATGTTTCTGTACTGTTTCAGAACTATTTTCAGCAATTGTTTCTAAGTAAAACATAGGTTATTTTCAATTCAATCATGCAGTTTGAAAACTTAGTTTAGTTGAGATGAGACATTTAAATACCAAGGTAACTTTTAGGTTGATTATTAACTAATCATATGCAATTTTCTAAGTTTTGAGAATTCAAACTAAGACAAGTCAGTTGAAGATGTATATTTAGAAATTTTAATTTCTTGGATCACCTTGGTATCCTATTATGTTAAGTTGAGATAGACATAGAGATATACAACTTAGAGTCTTTGGTCATATCTCAACTTAATTTTATTCATTTAGTTTGGGGGTTTTGGAACCCATACTAAATCAACATCCTTTTTCTTGTAGGGACATGAGAAAGAATAATGTCCAAGACACAAATAATAATGACAACATATGGAATCAACCTCATATCTCTTTCTATGATTTTGTTCTAGGTTGTTCTTGGGTACATATGTATATGTGCCTTTAGGTACATACAAAGATCAATTTTCTAGCGCTTGTGTCTTTCTCCAACTAGGTTTTTGATAAGATTTTCCTTTAGGATTATAACCTAGTCCTCTCCTTCCAATTTGATGATAAGAATTATTTAAAATTTTATCAAGGGTATCATTGTTGCTCAAACTACTAACTTTTTGTTGCTGCTTGGTAATCTCATCCATTCTCTTATTGATGTCTAACTTTGCTTGATCTAGATTAGATAACAAGGAATCTCTTTCTTTCACAATAATATCATAATCTAGATGTGTACACAAAATAGGTTGTTTTTGAAGATCATTTACTTGAGTTTGCAAGTTTAACTTTTCTAGGGAAAGAAGATTGCAATTTGCTTCTATAGATTTTATCTTAATATCATGATCTTCGACAACCTTTTTGAGATCTTCATTTTCAGATGTGAGAGCAAGAAGTTTAGCATGTAACTCATCATTTGCTTTATTAGATTTCTTTAATTTCTTCTTGCACTCAATATACTTATTATGTGTCTCTTCAAGACTAGCAATTAACTCTTCTTTGGATAAATCAAAAAGGCTTACCTCTTCTTCTTCTTCACTTATTGTAGCAATAAGGCAATTTTCGTGCACCTCTTCCTTCTTTTCTCTCCATGGGTAACTAAGTGTTGTGTGGCTTATTCCTAGGCACCAATTGTAATTTGTTGAAGATTGGTTCATGCTTTTCTTTTGCTTGCAGTTGTAGACACTACCACCCTTCATTCTTCAAGACTCGATTAGAGCTCCTTGAAGCCTGCTCTGATACCAATTGAAAAACCACTAGAGGGGGGGTGAATAGGGTTTTATGATATTTTGAGAGTAATTTAACCAAAGCAAGAAACCACAAAAATATTGGACAAGGGGACAAGGATTTAGAGTGGTTCCAACCTTAGCAAATACTAAGGCAGTCAATCCACTACCCGGTTGCTTACCCAACCAGGATTTTGAAAGAATTAAATTTTATTACCTCGTAAGGATATTACATAAAATTACAATTCTTTCACCAAACCCTTCGGACAGCCTTCACCTAGAAGTAGTTACACCAACCTTGAAGCAGCCTTCTTGAAGTAACTTCAAGCTCCCCCTTGAAGTAGCCTTCCTCTTGAAGTAGCTTCCCGTTGCAACAACCTTCTTGAAGTAGTCCCAAGTCCACCTTCTCCACCGAGAAGAACCTTCTCCAATCTGCATCCTCCAACCCTAGGAGTAGCAAGGAGAATACAGAAGATAAAAGGAACAAGTAGGAAAAATAGAAATTACAATACCACTTGTAGCTCAAGGCTTGATTTTCCTATATCAAGCGTATACATCTCCTAACCAATGAATATTGAAGTGTAGGTTTAGTGGATAGAAGATGTTAGCCTATAGGACACGAATTTAGTGCAAGGGAATGAGTAGCCAAAGCTAGTGTTTCTCAATTGCTCAAAACAGATTATCAATTGCATGTGTAAGCTCAAGTATAACACAAGTGTATATAAGTGAGTTTAGGTGTCCTAAGGCATGTCCTATTTATCTGCTTAAGGACATTCTAGACACTTTCTAGGGGGGTTCCAAGTGCTTAACTAGCCGTTAGGTACACTTTAGTTGCTTTATCAATAACTAGTTAATTAATTCTGAAAGTTGCAGACAGAACACATATCAGTCGAAGAATTGTCGACCGAGAGTCGTTCTCGGTCAAGGACTTGTTGACCGAGGAACTGTCTAGAGAAAGTGTATGCAACGTTCATCTCCAACTGCCAACTACCTTGTCTTCTGTGTCTAACGGCTACCCGGGTCTTTCTCGGTCGAGGAATTTGTCGACCGAGAGTGTCTCAGTCGAGGATCTTGTCGACCAAGATTAACCCTGATTCAATGTTTTAAACTAAGTACTAAGGTTGTGTATGAGTGTGCATTTGTAACACTAATGTAGGGGATGACCTATTTAAGTGTTGTGATTGGCTAAGGAAGATCTAACGCTTGATTTACATGATGTCTAAGTACTTGTACATTATATACTTGTACAAGTTTTACAATTGATTATAATCATGAAATAACAACAATTCAAGCATATAGATTTCCCAAATCTTTGTCATCCACCTTATTCCTACAACACTCAAGTATCACTTTAGATCGACAAGAATGAAATGTTTGTCATCATCAAAACAAAGGGATTATAATAATGTCCAATTTAGCCAACAAGGTTAAGTAGGGTTGACCAATTGAGGGTCCAATGATATCAAGTTGTTGAGCAATTAAGTGCTGATTTCGTGACCAAACCTAGGGTTCAAACCTTAAGTGAATGACTTGGTTTTTGATGACATAATGGGAAAATAGTCTCAAGACCGTTTGGAGGATGTCCAAATGATCCCAAGACCGTTTGGGGGTCACCCGAGACCGTTTGGAGGTCTAGGGTTGACTATGGTTAAGTGGTTAAAGATTTAAAGGCAATAAGTTCAAGTACAATTAATTGTTGACCTAGTGATCAACCTAAATGAGCCAAACCTTAATTGGTTGAGTTATTTTTTGGTGTTGACTTGAGAAAATGGTCTCAAGACCATTTGGAGGTCATCCACACGATCCCAAGACCGTTTGAGGTCAGGTCATGACCAAATTGGATGATGGTTCAATGATTTCAAAATCAATTAGACTCATGTTGAAACATGTTGAAGGGTGATCTATTCCAAACCCTAATCTAATTAATCCAAGCCCTAATTGATGATCAATTGAGGGTCAATTGAGTGTCAAATCAGTTGAGGGTTGACCTAATTGACTCAATTGATGAATGGTTAACAAGTGCATGATCGATTGAGGGATTCAACATTGGAAACCCTAACTTATTTGAAGTGGTTGAAACACTTTTTGGACCATGCGGTTTTGAGGTGGTTTGGACCAAATGGTCTCAAGACCGTTTGGGTCCAAACGGTCTCAAGACCATTTGGGACCAAACGATCCCAAACCGTTTGGTGCTCATGCGGTTTCAAGGTCGATTGTGTCTATGTGGTTTCAAAGTCAAACATGACCAAATGGTCTTCATGACCAAACGGTCATGAGTGTGCACTTTACCAAATGGTTTCAAAAGTCAACAAGACCAAACAGTCTTCAACACCAAACAGTTTCAAAATTTGTCCAAGACCGTTTGAGGGTTTAAGAGTGCAAGACCGTTTGAGGTCTAAAAAGGTCAAGATCGTTTGATGCCTTAGTGATCAAAATGGTTTAGTGGTTGATTAACCTAAACCTTATAGATACCTAAAGTGATTAAGGGACCAAGTAATTAGTTAATTAATGTATGTCATGATAAGTGGTGATCATTACAAAGGTACTTTGATGGGATAGAGTAACCAATACCTTTTGATCAAGTGAGCCTTAATGACCACAATAGTAATGATACAACTCATGATGGCAGTATTGAATTGACTTAGCCTAATCAAGGGTGATGTAAACATCATCTGATAGAAAGAGGAGAGAGAAGACTCCCTATATGAATGAGAATGAAGTAATAAACCTCCAATATGTATGAATATGTTTAATTAGGGTATGATCCTTCATAGTGAGATCATGAAAACCCTAATTATGATGGCTAACGAATCTTAACCCTAATTTGAGGACATTAATGGAAGTAATCCTAATGAATGTGAATAGTAAACCCTAATTTAGGGTAATGTGATGTAATGTGAATAGTAAACCCTAATCTAGGGTAATGTGATGTAATGTGAATAGTAAACCCTAATCTAGGGTAATGTGATGTAATGTGAATAGTAAACCCTAATCTAGGGAAATGTGATGATGTGAACTGTAAACCCTAATTCTGGGTTATGCTTTTAAGCATGAAACTCTATGATTGAATTTTGAAATAATTTGTATTGTGCTGATATGGACATAATGTGCATGTTACCAATTTTGTTAGTCATGCAAATATTTATAAATAATTGAGCATAGCCAGGTAAGGGTTATGATGTCATATTCATTAAAAGCACTTTATAAGTTTTGAAAGTAATGACATGCTATGTTGCCTAGTAAGAGGTAACATATGAGATTGATAGGCTATATGAGCCATGGGAAATATCTGTATTGCCATTAAGTCATCAATATGTTACTTGGTAACAAGTGTTTTGATGATCTAAGGGTTGAACACCCATATTCCTGAATCATAATGATGATATGGTTAGGGATTGATATCCCAATGTTAAACAAGATGTGATATGAACTTGATACAATTAGTACTCTTTCTTTATGGCAATTGTCTTATTGGTTTATGTTTGAAAACATGCCTGATGCTAAAAGAATGCCATAATGTACTTAAATAATCAAGTATAATGATATCATGTAGAGCTCTGACCATAGATCCATCATTGTCAAAAGTTAAATGATGGTGAAACATGTTTCCCTAAGGGAACTCCTGGAGAGCATACTTTTGAGTATGTGGGGGTTATGGACGCGAATATCCTTACGTCCTAATGTAGGAATTGATGTGAGATGTACATTTAATCTCTCATTCCTTCATTATATGTATATGCCGAGATGATGTATCACTAATCTCCCGATGATGTTGTTAATGCCGCATTGATGAGAGATATATTAGAAATCCCTTGATGGCGAAGAGAGTACAACACGCCACTGTAACTCTAATAGCGAAGTTTCCAGAATACCCTGGAAAGCTATTATGGCAGAGCCACAAGATGTCCTGCATGATGATCCTCGCACTGACTGAGGAAGATGAGGTCATAGGAATCTGGCTCTTCTGATGACCTATGTATGGTACCGATTGTGATTTTGTAATGGTCGGTTGGAGTATGAGAGGTGTAACTCATCTCCTCAGGGTATAAATATGTTTGAAAGATGTAATGAGCCGCATAGAATAACTACTTAGGTTGAACTACGAGAAACAATGATTGATGTTACATTGTTTAATTAGTATACATGTTCTTCATATTCCTTATTGATATATGTCTTGTCATCCAATCAAGTTATAATTGAAATGATTGCTTATGAAATATTGTTCTATTTAACTTAATCAAAGTTTTACCTACTGTTGTATATTTATAGTTCTACTACTCAATGATATTCCATTATTGCAATAACTATGTTTCTGGAAAAGAGTTATAACTCTCGCTGGGACAATTATTCAATTGTCTCACCCTCGTCGGATTCAACTTTTTAGGTAGACGCCGAGGACGAAGGAACCTTTCAGTGGGTGAGCAACAACAACAGCAACATCCAGGAAAACTGTGATCTTAAGGTGGAGATACTGTCTATCATGTTTTGTATATAGAATGTCCTATGTGTCGTCTCTGTACACTCAGGTCCTAGGAGTCAGTAGATGTTTAAAGTAGATCTGAGATTTTCAGCTTAATACCTCGAGATTTTTGTACACTGCTCATGTATAGTTTAATAGGGCAGTTGATGTTGTAAACCTCGAGATGTGATATAACAAAGATGTAATGATAATTCAATTTGTAAATAACTTACCTTGTTTCTTTATGTAAGAGTTTTATCGTTTGAGGTTCTCTTTACGAAAAAGTTTTAATTTTTAGTAATTTCAATAATTCTGCTGCTAACGAAACGCTTCCGCATTAGTTTAAATTAGTTAATCTTGTTTTCACGAGACGGTCACCACAGTTTAGTGGTATCAGAGCTCTAGGTTCGTTGAGTCTATAGAGACATAGGACTTAGGTTATAGAGTTTGTTCTAGTGTCTTCCAGTATATATGATAGTGTCTTCTACTCATATAGGAGGAGAAGATAAAACTAAGGATGTCTGGACCACACGAGGAACATGTTGTAGAGAGTAGTGTCGTTGCACCCAGAGGAGGTGCAAGAAACCAAGAAAGGGAGGAACATGTACCCGAACCACCCCAGATCAATCCATCTGAAATGGGGAACCCAACCTTCCAAGCCATGTTCAGGTAGTTCATGACTTCCATGACACATATGACTGATAGGATGCATATACCTGCACCTAGGGCACCTACCCATCTAGAAGGACAAGGATCCGGCAAGACGTTTAAATGACTACGTCGGGTTGAAGCCACAGAGTATGTGGGAACAACTGACCCAACAGATGCTGACTTGTGGCTAACTGAACTAGAGAAGGCCTTTAGAATCCTGAACATTCCAGGATATGACAAGGTTAGACATGCTATGTATCTTCTCAAGGGGAGTGTTGGTCACTGGTGGACCATGGAAGAACAAAAAAGGCCAGGTGTGGAGATCGAATGGGAAGTTTTTCGACGGGAATTTATCAACAGATACTTCCCTAAGACGTTCCTAGATGAGAAAATCTCTCAGTTTGAGAAGTTCAGACAAGGTCTAATGAATATTAGCGAATACGAGGCTAAGTTCATGGAGTTGTTGCAGTTCTGTCCGCATATGGTAGCTACATATGAAGAAAGGATTGGACATTTTGAGAAGGGGTTAAACGCTGAGTTGACCACCCCTGTGTCTGCTCTAGAAAATTGGGAAAGGTTTGCTAGCTTTGTGGAGTCGGTCAGGAGGATAGAGAGGTATGTGTCAGAGAAACGACAGACCAAGAACACGAGGATGTACCCCTAGTTCCAAGGATCTTCATCCAAAGCTTTTAAGAAACCAAGGTTCTCTGTGCCTACACCACCACCTAGATTCAGTACCCAGACGTAGTGGATGTCAAATAGGGGTAGAGGACAAAGTTTATCGCTAGAAGGATCTCATAGCTCAACATCTATGTCGGTTACAGGACCACCCAGACCACAACAACTGAACAGAAGTTGTTACATATGTGGAAAGATGGGACATCTGATGAAGGATTGCAGAGCCAGAGAAGTGAGTGTAACTCAACCTCAGAGGCAGAGTCATCAAGGATCTCAAATGAGATAGTTTCTAGGAGGAGCTAGAGGACGTGGACAAGCATCCCAAGCTAGATCATCGTCACCTAGTCATCGAGCACCAAATGAACCACATGCAACAGCGAGATTTTATGTGATGAATCCACCTGAGGCAGGGATCAACCCTCAAGTTGTGGCAGGTCAGATGGAGTTGTTTAATTCTGATATGCCTATATCTTGCATTGTATCTGTTTTAATTGATCCAGGTGCTACGCACTCCTTTATCACTCCAAGAGTGATTCTTGACTGCAACTTGACTTCAAGTTATAGAATAGATAGTTTTTGCTAGAAACTCTGTTGATGGGATCTGTTGTGTTGTAGGAAATATGTTTTCCCTGCATTCTTTTCTTTTCTGAACATCGCATTCAAGTGGATCTTATACCACTTGAGATTCATCGATTTGATGTAATCCTTGGGATGGATACCTTAGAAAGCTATAAGGTTGTCTTGGATTGTGAGTCCAAGCAAGCTGTTTTCACTGATGAAAGTGACACATGGATCTTTCAAGGAGATAGAAAGATTCTTCCAACCAGTTTGGTGTCAACTATGGTTGCTAAGAAGCTGATGAGGCAAGGATGTTATGCATTCTTAGCCCATGTGGTAGATACTACCATGGACAGTTCTAACCCTACCGAAGTTCCTGTAGTCAGGGAATTTGAAGATGTATTTCCTAAAGAACTTCCAGGTGTACCTCCATTCTGAGAGATAGATTTTGAAATTAATATCATCCCGGACACGCAACCTATAGCACAAACATTGTATAGGATGGTGCCTACTGAGATGGCATAACTCAAGAAACAACTTTAAGAGTTGCTTGAGAAGGGTTTCATCCGACTGAGTACTTCACCCTGGGGTGCTCCGATCCTCTTTTTTAAGAAGAAAGACGGGTCAATGCGGTTATGCATTGATTATAGACAACTAAATAAAGTAACAATAAATAATAAGTATCCTATGCCAAGGATTGATGATCTCTTTGACCAGTTGTGTGGTGCAACCGTCTTCTCAAAGATAGATTTGAGGTCAGGATATCATCAGCTGGGTATTAAGGATGGTGACATACCTAAATCTGCCTTTAGGACAAGGTATGGTAACTATGAGTTCACAATTATGTCGTTTGGACTAACTAATGCACCAGCTGCATTTATGGAACTCATGAATAGAATCTTTCAACCTTATCTTGATCAGTGTGTTGTTGTCTTTATAGATGACATCTTGATCTACAGTAGAGATGCTCAACAGCATGAACAACATCTTCGTCAGGCTCTATCTCTGCTAAGAGAGCATAAGTTATATGCTAAGTTTAGCAAGTGTGAGTTATGTTTACCAAAAGTTTCTTTTTTGGGACACATAATATCTGCTTCAGGTATATGTGTTGACCCTAAAAAGGTAGAATATGTCCTACAATGGGAACAACCGAAGACATCGACAGAGATCCGTAGCTTCTTAGGGTTGGCAGGCTATTATCGGAGGTTCATTAAGAACTTCAGTTCTATAGCCTTGCCCTTGACTAAGTTGACCAGGAAGGATGTTCTTTTCATCTGGAGTGACAAGTGTCAGCAATCTTTTCTGCTGTTGAAGGAAAGGTTGACAAGTGCACATGTGTTGGTGTTACCTAAACAAGGAAAAGGATATATAGTCTTCTGTGATTACTCTAAGAATGGATTTGGATGTGTGTTGATGCAGGATAAACAAGTGTTTTCTTTCGCTTCTCGACACCTTAAGAAACATGAGGAGAATTATCTGACACACGACTTAGAGCTTGCTGCTGTTGTCCATGCCTTGAAAATCTGGAGACATTATCTTTATGGAGAGACATTCCAGATTTACACAGACCATAAGAACCTAAAGTATATCTTTTCTCAGTATGAGCTTAACATGAGGCAACGCCGCTGGATGGAGTTAATACAGGACTATGATTGTACAATTGATTACCATCCAGGGAAGGCCAATGTAGTTGTTGATGCTTTAAGTAGGAAATCAGCAACACCAGCCCTAAATAGAGCACAACTGAATTCCTTGGTATGCTCTAGAAGGGATATGCTTATCTCCTTAAGACAAGATAATGTACAATTAAAAGTATCATTGTTATCAGGGTTGTTAGTAGAGATGCACATAAAACCTACTCTGAGACAGTAGATTAAGGAGGCACAACAAATTGATGTTGTAGTTCAACAGATCGGATCGGAGTATGGTAGTGAAAAATGAGATGGTTTCCATGACTCAGATGATCAAGTAGCTTGTTATCATGGTAGGATGATAGTACCAAATGTGGAAGTTAAGTGCTGATTTGGTGACCAAACCTAGGGTTCAAACCTTAAGTGAATGACTTGGTTTTTTATGACAGAATGGGCAAACAGTCTCAAGACCATTTGGAGGATGTCCAAACGATCCCAATACCATTTGGGGGTCACCCAAGACCATTTGGAGATCTAGGGTTGACTATGGTTAAGTGGTTAAAGATTTAAAGGCAATAAGTTGAAGTACAATTAATTTTTGACCTAGTGATCAACCTAATGAGCCAAACCTTAATTGGTTGAGTTAGTTTTTGGTGTTGACTTGATAAAATGGTACCAAGACCATTTGGAGGTCATCCAAACGATCCCAAGACCATTTGGGGTCAGGTCATGGCCAAATTGGATGATGGTTCAATGATTTCAAAATCAATTAGACTCATGTTGAAACATGTTGAAGGGTGATCGATTCCAAACCCTAATCCAATTGATCCAAGCCCTAATTGATGATCAATTGAGGGTCAATTGAGTGTCAAATCAGTTTAGGGTTGACCTAATTGACTCAATTGATGAATGGTTAACAAGTGCATGATCGATTGAGGGATTCAACATTGGAAAGCCTAACTTATTTGAAGTGGTTGAGACACTTTTTGGTCCATGAGGTTTTGAGGTGGTTTGTACCAAACGGTCTCAAGATCGTTTGGGACCAAACGGTCTCAAGACCGTTTGGGACCAAACCATCCCAAACTATTTGGTGCTCATGCAGTTTCAAGGTCGATTGTGTCTATGCGGTTTCAAAATCAAACTTGACCAAATGGTCTTCATGACCAAATGGTCTTGAGTGTGCACTTTACCAAACGGTTTCAAAAGTCAACAAGACCAAATGGTCTTCAACACCAAACTGTTTCAAAGTTTTTCCTAGACCGTTTGAGGGATTTAGAGTGCAAGACCGTTTGAGGTCTAAAAAGGTCAAGATCGTTTGATGCCTTAGTGATCAAAATGGTTTAGTGGTTGATTAACCTAAACCTTATAGATACCTAAAGTGATTAAGGGACCAAGTAATTACTTAATTAATGTATGTCATAATCAGTGGTGATCATTACAAAGGTACTTTGATGGGATATAGTAACCAATACCTTTTGATCAAGTGAGCCTTAATGGCCACAATAGTAATGAGACAACCCATGATGGCAGTATTGAATTGACTTAGCCAAATCAAGGGTGATGGAAACATCATCTGATAGAAAGAGGAGAGAGGAGACTCCCTATATGAATAAGAATCAAGTAATAAACCTCCAATATGTATGAATATGTTTAATTAGGGTATGATCCTTCATAGTGAGATCATGAAAACCCTAATTATGATGGCTAGCGAATCTTAACCCTAATTTGAGGACATTAATGGAAGTAATCCTAATGAATGTGAATAGTAAACCCTAATTTAGGGTAATGTGATGTAATGTGAATAGGAAACCCTAATCTAGGGTAATGTGATGTAATGTGAATAGTAAACCCTAATCTAGGGTAATGTGATGTAATGTGAATAGTAAACCCTAATCTAGGGAAATATGATGATGTGAACTGTAAACCCTAATTCTGGGTTATGCTTTTAAGCATGAAACACTATGATTGAATTTTGAAATAATTTGTATTGTGTTGATATGGACAAAATGTGCATGTTATCAATTGTGTTAGTCATGCAGGTTTTTATAAAGAATTGAGCATAGCTAGGTAAGTGTTATGATGCCATATTCATTAAAAGCACTTTATAAGTTTTGAAAGTAATGACATACTATGTTTCCTAGTAAGAGGTAACATATGAGATTGACAGGCTGTATGAGCCATGAGAAATATTTGTATTGCCATTAAGTCATCAATATGTTACTTGGTAACAAGTGTTTTGATGATCTAAGGGTTGAACACCCATATTCCTGAATCATAATGATGAGATGGTTAGAGATTGATATCCCAATGTTAAACAAGATGTGATATGAACTTGATACAATTAGAACTCTTTCTTTATGGCAATTGTCTTATTGGTTTATGTTTGAAAACATGCCTGATGCTAAACGAATGCCATAATATACTTAAATAATCAAGTACAATGATATCATATAGAGCCCTGACCATAGATCCATCATTGTCAGGAGTTAAATGATGGTGAAACATGTTTTCCTAAGGGAACTCCTGGAGAGCATACTTTTGCGTATGTGGGGGTTATGGACGCGAATATCCTTACATCCTAGTGTAGGAATTGATGTGAGATGTACATTTAATCTCTCATTCCTTCATTATATGTATTTGCCGGGATGATCTATCACTAATCTCCTGATGATGTTGTTAATGCCACATTGATGAGAGATAAATTAGAAATCCCTCGATGGTGAAGAGAGTACAACACGCCACTATAACTCTAATAGCAAAGTTTCCAGAATACCCTGGAAAGCTATTATGGTAGAGACACAAGATGTCATGCATGATGATCCTCACACTGACTGAGGAAGATGAGGTCATAGGAATCTGGCTCTTCTGATGACCTATGTATGATACTGATTGCGACTTCATAATGGTCGGTTGGAGTATGAGAGGTGTAACTCATCTCCTCAGGGCATAAATATGTTTGAAAGATGTAATCAGCCATATAGAATAATTTCTTAGGTTGAACTACGAGAAATAATGATTGATGTTACATTGTTTATAGTACTCTAGTTGAATAACTAGTATACATGTTCTTCGTATTCCTTATTGATATATGTCTTGTCATCCAATCAAGTTATAATTGAAATGATTGCTTATGAAATATTGTTCTACTTAACTTAATCAAAGTTTTACCTACTGATGTATATTTATAGTTGTACTACTCAATGATATTCCATTATTGCTATAACTATGCTTCTGGCGAAGAGTTATAACTCTCACTGGGACAATTATTCAAATTTCTCACTCCCGTGGGATTCAACTTTTTAGGTAGACGCCGAGGACGAAGGAACCTTTCAGTGTGTGAGCAACAACAACAACAACATCTAGGACAGCAGTGATCTTCAGGTGGAGATACTGTCTGTCAAGTTTTGTATATAGAATGTCCTATGTGTCGTCTCTGTACTCTCAGGTCCTAGGAGTCAGTAGATGTTTAAAGTAGATATGAGATTTTTGGCTTAATGTCTCGAGATTTTTGTACACTTCTCATGTACAGTTTAACAGGGCAGTTGATGTTGTAAACCTCAAGATGTGATATCACAAAGATGTAATGATGAATTAGTTTGTAAACAACTTATCTTGTTTCTTTATGTAAGAGTTTTACCATTTGAGGTTCTCTTTATGAAAAGTTTTAATTTTCAGTGATTTTCAATAATTCCGCATGAGTTTAAATTAGTTAATCTTGTTTTTGCGAGATGGTGGCCACACTAAACATGGGGAATTGTTGAATCCAAGTGGCATTAGCTAAGGCCCTATCTAATCTCTCATGGAGAAGACCTTTTTTGTAAGTGAAGTTATAACCCGTGCTTCCAAAATCAATAAGGCCGACCTGGATAATGGCGTTGTTAAAACGTGCTGCTTCATTTATGTTAAATTTGTTACCACCCAACTTCTCACTAGGATTGAGCATACAATTGAAATTCCCATGGCAATCCAAGGGAGGTTGCTTGATTGGCTCATATCGATGAGATGTCTCTAAAGCATAGGTCTTCCACCGTGGCTTGGGGATGCATAGCTGAAGGTAAGGAGAACACTATTACACAGTAGTGCACATAGTATTTTGACTCTGGATGATTAAAAGATCATAGTCTGCCTCATTCTAGAGTACCCAGATTCCACACGAAAAACCATTTGCTTCAACTCTATGAGAACTAGAGAAACTTATGTCTTTAATAGCCTTAAGAGCTATATCCACAGAGATGTGAGGTTTCAGAAAAGATACTATCTTAACTTTATGCTTGATGATTAGGTGTTTGAGGAAGTGTCTGGCCTTCTTCTTGCCAACACCTCTGATATTCCAAATGATCGTATTAAACATAACATAATTGGAGAAAGTTTTTATAAACTTGGGGAAACATCGCCCCCTCTCCCCCTTCTTGGGCTCTCTTGGACTTGCTACGAATGCTATATTGATGGGTCTTTATCAGGCTTGCGGGGTTTGGTGGATGCTTCTTCACTTTGGCTTTTCTTTCTGACATTGTTGACTTCTTTGAGGTATCTTCATTCAATCTAGTACCATCAGATTTATCCATAGGAGTATCTTTATTAATATCCTTAGATAAAGGTGGTTGGTTGCTTGTGACTGGCTCAATGGAAGGTCTGCCTTTTATCACCTCATCACCTGAGGGCGTCACAACTGTGTGAGAAGGAGGGGTCATCACGGTGGTGTCCTGGGTTGTCTCTGAATGGGTGGGGGTGATGCATGGGTTTTGAGTCTCTTTTACATGTCTATTTTATACTGGTTTTGTGCATTTATTAGTCAATTAATTGTTCATATTTGCATAAATAATTATTATTGGCTTGTACACTCTGCTTGCATCAAATTATGCTTATTTTATCATATTTACATTATTTAATGTATTCCCTGGCCTTATACCCATTTTTATACATTGTTCAGGTACTCCATGTACATTGAAAAGTTAGTGCCACCGACCTTTATAGTTGGCGCCATCTAGATAGCAACAGTGGCCGAGCAATGAGAAAAAAGAAGACTCGGTGCCACTGAGATTGGTTTAGAGTAGCAGATCAACTATGCACATCTTGTTGGTGCCACTCACTTGGTGGTCAGTAGTACCAACTCAGCAAGGCAAAGGTCACAACCCGAGACTGTCAGTGTCATTGACTTCCCAGTCGGTGCCACCGACTCTTTCAAAATCAACAATCGTTAGATCATCCAGATCTGATGGTCCATGTTATGTGGTACCGTAAGTTGGCCAATGACCTAATAAAGGATGACCATACCTAAATTGGATCGAATGTTGCACTACACGAAGACCAGAGAAGGGAGAGAGAGGAGCACGGATCTAATGGATGTAAACTGGGAGATCCGAGCACCTCTGACAGATGATTTTACTGTCGAAAGACAGTAGAACACACATTTCTCGAGGAGGATCATCTGGAGCACCTTCTCTGAAGGGGTTAAATGAATTTCCTTCATGTTTCCCACATTTTTCTTATCTCTCTCCTTGTATTCACATGTGAAAACCATGCGGGGCTAAACCCCTCCTTTCCTTAGGACCCGGGAGTAGCCCGGGGAATCGTTGTATCGACTTTTTACATGAGTTAATATAGATTTATCTTTTATTCCTGGATATATAGCTTTGTTTTAAACGATCTACCTATGCTTGATCACCATTGGTAGAGTAATAGACTGATAATTACTTTGAGAAGGAGGATTAAAGGTTGGAAAATCACAAGTTATACACTTTCCTACGCATTCCTTAGGAAAGGTAAATTACAGTTAGTGGAAAGAAATCTAGAGTTTTTGATAATGCACCTAGACTAAGATATAAATTGCTAAATACATGAAATTGGATTATATCTAGGTAGTGGATTGCACCATAGAAGCAGGAAATTCTAACTACAAGCTTTCTATCCTGGGTAGGAGTAAAATTTATATTAATTTGGTAGAAATCACATATAACGAGACCCCGTGGTGAAATTGGTAATCCAAAGGAATCCATATCATTTGAATCAACCACCATTAATTTTCTTTTACTTTGTTTCAAATTAAATTCAACCATTTTTAATCGGCTTAGTTGATTGCACCGTAGTTAGTAGTAGTCACTGAGACTACGTCTCCCCGAGTTCGAATCAGGCCTCACATAGGCCTATATTACTTGACGTGTACACTTGCATTCATACACAAAGTTTTAGCGTGTCAAGTTTTTGGCCCCATTGCCGAAGAGACGGTGAAGTTTTGGCACTACGAGTGCTACGGGCAGCCACTCTAGGCCACCTTTTTTTTGCAAATTTATTTTAATCATTGAAAATTTATTGCATACACATAGAACAAATTTTCTCTATTGAGTACCGTGATTAACTAATTTCAAATTTTTAGGTACTAGTGCATGGTGACAACACAGACCAAAAAATAATCTACACCAGAAGTCCCAGTCATTGTTGGGGTTCCAGTTCAAACAACAACATCAGAAGATATACCGTGGTCAACCAAGCAATACGCACTGGGTGACGGTAATCCAGGGGCATAGAGGACAATATGGGAGATGATAATGGAATCTTCTTCAGCTGCATAGACAGAGCCTATTAAGAATCAAAATGTGAATGGAGTGCAATATAATATTGATCCAGGGCTCATTGCACTCATCAAGTCACAAGATTTTTATAGGCACACTCATGAAGTCCCGATGGCACACATCAACAATTTTGTGGAATGCTGCAACATGGTGAAAGTGGATAGGTTTCCACATATAGCTATTTATCTAAAGTTGTTCCCATCATCATTGGTAGACAAGTCAAAGGAATGGCTGCACAACCTTCCAAAGGAATCAATTGAGACTTGGGATCAAATAATTGAGATGTTCTTTGAAAGGTACTTCCCTCTGGAAAAGACAAACGAGCTGGTGAGGAACATTCACAGTTTCAAGTAGCAGGTAGCGGAATCCTATTCTGAAGCTTGTGAGCATTTTCAGAACATGCTCAGGAAGGTCCCTCACCATGGGATAGATCTGGAGAACCAAGATGTTCTACTTTGGGCTCCACAAAAGTGAACATGTCACCTTAGATAGTACATGAACATGGTTCTTCCTCAACTACTCACCCTTTAAGTGTCAGGAGATATTGAAAAATATGGCAAAGAATCAGGCATGGGGTAATGAGAAGCAAGACTTGATAGCAAACAAGCTACTAGATAAGGATAATAATTTATCAGATGAGGAAGGACAAGTGAAATACATGTGACAGCAAGGATACAAGAACAATGATTACTCATGGAGAAAGGATCCAAAGTTTTCTTGGAAAGACCCAAACAACTTCCTACAAGATCTAGATCAACAGAACCAACACAGGAACAACCAGCAACAACGACCTACAACAGAGGAGAACAAAATGAAATTCTTAACATGATAGTGAAGCAGAATGAACAATTGATAAACAACTTCCAACGTGATCTCCAGAATCAAGGGGCCCAGATGAGGAGTTTTGAGACAACCTTGTCTCAGCTAGCAGCGGATGTGGTAGCCTTGAAGAAGCCTACACAGTAGGGTTTTCTAGGAAACAATTACACTCCAATAGGAAACCAAAAGGTCAAGTCCATACTACTGAGAAGTGGGAAGAAGACATTGACTCCAAGGACTATCGAGACTGAGGTGACCAAGCCTACCGATAGTGGTGACCCATAGGAAGAGCCGACACAAGTAGAAATTGATGCTGGCAACTCAAGGGAAGAGCTAAATCAAGAATATGAGGTGGAAAAGAGGACTACATATGTGCCACCACATTAGAGGACACAAATGGTACCAATTCCATATCCTAACAGCTTGAAGGCAACAAAGATGGATCAACAATTCAAGAAGTTTCTAGATAGCTTTAGGAAGCTTTTCGTGAACATACCGTTGATTGATGTGATTGAACAAAGATCATTGTATGGTAAATTTTTGAAGGATATTATTAATAAGAAGAGGGAGATTCAAGATGCTGAGGTAGTTGTACAGAGAGAGCAAGTCAGTGCCTCCATTTTAGGTACACTGCCACCAAAGAAACAGGATCCCAATTGCTTCAACATCACATGTTACATCAGGATGACAAAGTTTGGGGATGCACTATGTGATTTAGGGGTGCGTATCAATTTGATGCCCTTATCTACTTTTAGGAAGCTAAGCCTAAAAATGTCTAGGAAGAGAAACATGCCAATCCAATTGGCAGACAACTTAGTGGTGAAATTGTATGGTATTTGTGAGGATGTACTTGTCAAGGTGGACTGGTGTGTTTTCCCTACAGACTTTGTGGTGATGGAGATGCAAGATGACCATGGCAACATGGTTTTATTAAGAATACCCTTCCAAACAATAGATGATATGATCTTGGAGATGGGTAGAGGTCGTTTGACTATGGGAACTAAGGATGACAAGTTTGAGATAAATATGCCAGATAATTCAAAGTCACCTAATGCTCAGGAGCAATGCAATATGATGAAGCACATGGATAGAAATATCTCTTTGTTCTTGGGAAAACCATTTTTGGACATGGCGCATGTGATGACAAAGGTGGACAAGGGTATACTAGTTGTGGACATCATGGAGAACACTAAGGTGGTCTCACTTGTCAAGGCAGTAGGGTATTCAGACGATGAACATGAGGAATTGGGTTTATCCACTGTGAATGAGGATGGAGAGGATTCTCTAGTACAGATACATCCACAACTCCCACTAGAGGCATGTCTAATGAACCTTATGGATGATTGTGTGCAGAGCCAGTCATTATAAGAATGTGCAAGGCTATTGAAGGCTTTGTCGTGCCACTACACAAGACACTTCGAGGATTTAGAACCGTTGCCACCACCAATGGTTTCTTCACTCCTGAGCCCACCTGAGTTAGAGCTCAAGCTGCTGCCACCTCATCTAAAGTATGTGTTTCTAGATGAAGAGGAAAAGTTTCCAGTTATCATATCTACATCATTGAGTGAATTGGAAGAAGAACAATTCATTACTATACTAAAGAGCCACTGGGGTGCATTCAGGTGGACTGTGGCTGACATCAAGGGGATCTCTCCTACATTGTTCTAACACAAGATTCGTCTAGAAGAAAGAGAAAATCCGGTCATTCTAGTCGATGAGCAGTAGCTCAAGTGGTGACAACATAGGGCCCCTCATCAAGGGTCCCGGGTTCGAATCCCCCTGGTGGTGTTGTTCGGAATTGTTTCTTCCATTGATCCTTAACAAATTTGCATACAACATTGGCATCATTGGTGGAAGTTGGAATTTCTTCCACCCATTTTGACACATAATCCACAGCCAGTAAGATATAGAGGTTAGAGTTCGAGAACACAAAGGGTCCCATGAAATCAATACCCCATAAATCAAATAACTCTACATCTTAAAACACATTCAATGTCATATCCTGCCTCTTAGATATGTTACCTGACCACGAACACATGTCACACCTATGCACAAAATCTATATGCATCTTTGAATAGGGTTGGCTAGTGTAAACCACTCTCCAAAACTTTTGCAGATGTCCTAGAACTGGCATGGTGTCCACTTGTAGGTAGTGTGTGGCAGTGTTTCAACACACTCTCATACTCACAGTCAGGTACACACCTCCTCAATATTCCATCCCTACACTGTCTCAAAAAAATAAGGTCATCCCAAAAATTATAACGCAATGAATGAAAGAACTTCTTCTTTTCTTGGTATCCCCAATCAGCAGGTAACTCCTTACAAGCTAAATAATTCACGATGTTAGCAAACCAAGGGCCTCTTTGCTTAAGGGAGAATAAATGATCATCGGGGAAAGTTTCTAGAATGGGTATGTTAACATCTTTTTCATCAACCCTCTCTAGTCTAGATAGGTGTTCAACCACTACATTTTCAATCCCTACTTTATCTTTGACCTCAATGTCGAACTCCTGTAGTAAAAGGATCCATCTAATCAATCTTGGTTTTGCATCCTTCTTCTGCAACAAGTATTTAATTGCCGCATGATCGGTCCACACCACCACCTTATCTCCCACAAGATATTATCTAAATTTCTCAAAAGCAAAGACAACAACAAATAACTCTTTTTTAGTTGTGGTGTAATTTAGTTGTGCATCATTAAGAGTTTTAGATGCTTAATATATGGCAGTAGGAACTTTGTCTAAGAGATGCCCCAACACTACTCCTACATCATAATCTGATGCATCACACATTAGTCCAAATAGTTGACTCCAATCTGGAGCCTACAAAACTAGTGTGGATATGAGTTTCTCTTTCAAGATTTCAAAAGATTTTAAGCATCTCTCATCAGAATTGAATTCAACATCCTTTTCCAAGAGCTCAGACAATGGGTTAGCGATTTTTGAAAAATCCTTAATAAATCAATGATAAAACCCAGCATGGCCTAGAAAACTCCTAACTCCCTTCACTGACGTTGGTGGAGGAAGTTTTGAGCTCACCTCTATCTTAACCAGATCCACCTCCAATCCCTTGCTAGACACCTTGTGTCTAAGCACTATGCGCTCACTGACCATCATGTGGCATTTTTCCCAATTAAGCACTAAGTGTGTGTCTTCACACCTTTGCAAAACCTTCTATGTGATGTATGATTATAAGCAATGGGGGAACTCATTTCACCAATCGGAAATTTGGGGCACTCTTGAACAAATATGGAGTGACACACCATGTGCGTACACCCTACCACCCACAAACTCAAGGGTAGGTGGAGATTTCTAATCGTGAGATCAAAAAGATTCTTGAGAAGATGGTGTCATCTAGTAGAAAAAATTAGAGTGAATTGTTGGTTGATGCGCTATGGGCCTATAGGACTTCCTATAAAACATCAACATGAGCTACACCCTTTAGGCTAGTCTATGGATGGGCGTGTCATCTCCCTATGGAGTTAGAACATAGAGCTCATTGGGCATTAAGGAGGCTCAATTTTTACCTTGATGAAGCAGGAAAGATAAGGATGCTGGACTTGAATGAGCTTGATGAAATTAGGATGAATGGTTGTGAGAGTTCACGATTGTACAAGGAGACAACTAAGTAAATACATGACTGACATATAGCAAGGAGAGTCTTTTATCTAGGGGAGAATGTGTTGCTTTTTAATTCGAGGATGAAATTACACCCTGGGAAACTGAGATCTAGGTGGCGTGGGCCTTTTGTCATAGAAGAAGTGTTTCCACATGGGGCGGTTAGAATCAAAAGGAGGGAGAGCGATCATTCTTGGTCAATGGCCAAAGATTGAAGCACTACTTTGGAGAAGACTTCAATAGGAAGGAGCATGAGGTGAAACTCATTACTCCTAATTAATCTCAAGAATGGATTTTTCTAGCCTAGGATGTTAAAAAAGGGCGCTTGTTGGGAGGCAACCCAACAATTAGGACATTTATTTCATTCCTTTACATTATGTTGATTTATTAGTACTTAGTTTTTTATATTTTTTTGTAAAAATGATACCTTAATCCATTTGTTAAGTGTGTAGGGATGTGAAGAAGTCGGTGCCACCGAGTCCCAAGTTGACGACATCGAGATCGGGTTAGCGAGAGGGCCAATCCGATTGGTAATAGTCGGACCACTGACATACCAGTCGGTGAAACCGACATTGTTACAACCCCAATTTTGGGTTCATTTGTTGAGAAATGTAATTTCTTATATTAAAGATAAATGAACAAATAATGATGTCTTTTGATTGAATGCATGAATTTCATTTACTTTGTGGGATTTATTGGCTATTGGGTGCAATAACAAGGAAATTCAATTAATTAATGAATAATTGAGAATTTGAGATAAGAAAGGAGTGGAAACCTCTAGAAGGCAAAATAATAATCCAAAGGTGGATTTCGTGCCTCTTGGGTTCCTTGGGTTCCAAGGAGTCCAAAGTTGCATACAGAATGCAATAAGAAAGGAAAAGATCAAATAAATATTTCCTTATCAAGAAAGAAATTTAAAATAATGAGAAAATATGGGAAAGAAGTGAAAGGAGGCATAATTGGGTTATCCTTGGTGGATTTTAATATCCATGAGATTTCTAGTATTAAAAGTAATTCCAATAAGGAAAATAAAAGAGAAATAAAGAGAATCCTCAAAATGAGATATTTTAAAAAAAAGATAAGGAGAATATGTGAAAGAGACATAATTTAAAGGATAAAAGCAAGTAGATATTCCCCAATGAGGGAATCCGGGCATTGAGGATTTCTTGAGGTCCAAGGAACCCAAAAGAACAAGATAACAGCTAAAGGAATAGGAATACTAATTAATTTTGATTAATTGTATAAGATAACTTGGGAGAGAAGGAAACCTTATCATACATTGTAAGTTGTTTCCCAAATTTCGTGAAAAACTAGATAATGCCAAGGCAAACCTTTCCTTAAAATTTGAGTTAAAAAGGAGCAAGGGTTTGGGAGATATGAATTTCCTAATAAATTGCTAAAAATTGGATTTATTCTGAATTAGGAAAATGATTTACTTTTTAGTTTGATCACGTGCAACTGAGACCGTTGGATATCAATCCAACGTTGGTCGCTCATCTCCTAAGTCCCACACGGATTGGGAAGTTGTAGGTTACAAGGAGGATTTCCTCTTCCATTTCCTTATGATCCAGGGTGATTGCGAGCCAATGCTGTTTTCTTTTGAATTCGGGAGACTTTCCCAAGTTGAATGAGCCTGACTTTATGGGGCTCATGCGCTGGAAGGGAGTTTTCCCCAATCCTAGATCTCACGCAAACCATACCTATATAAGGAGGGGGATACCCATGACACCTGCAAGAAGACTGATCATTCGTGCAAGTGAGAGGGATGACAATGAGTGGTTTAGCACGTTCAATTGGTGGAAACATCTCGACCTTCGAATTCTACACAGTAGAACCACCACTGGAGGTAGAACCTTTTCACTATGGTGGTGGGCGGAAGGGAGCAGCCAACCGATATGCTCAATGAGTTTGGGGTATCAGGGCGGAGCTTTCGGTGATGGCAGCTTGTGCGCGGAGCGAGAAGAGCCCAAAGTCAACCTAGAAGTTGACCGCTGAGCAAGCTGGATCGAGAACCAGGGGAATCACGAGCTTGAAGATGATAGGTGGTGCATTTTCTAAACTACTCCTGTGGCATCTTCAGTAAGGTAAGGGTAGGCTTGTCCTTTGGCTCCCTCTTAATCGCAAGTAAAGGCACATGCATCCCTAACTGTTGGATCACTAGATGGATCAACGCGCCATGGATCTAAGGATCCTGGTTTTTTTCTATAAATACTAAATAAATCAAATACAAGGGTTTTCTTAATAAAATCATAACTTGAGCTAGAAATCTCAGATGAGGGAAGTTAATACATGAAAAATGATCAGAAAAATATGAGGGATGCATTAAAAATGGTTTGGACACCTACATCTATATATTTCTACAAAAGTGCATATTTTGGATAGAAAAGGTATTAATTTGTGGTTGGATACTGTAATTGTTGATAAAAGATATATTTAAACTTGCAATTACGTTAATTCAAGTGTGGTTAACTTGTTTAATAATAAAGTTAGATTTTAACCTATTTTGATGATGGAATTGCAAGGTTTAGGGTTTTAAACCTAACATGTTGATTAATATGAATAGAAACCATAAATAAGAGGAAAAGGAAAGGAAAATACCTGTAAACTGGAATTAGGGTTTCCTGTTGCTAAAAGATGAACTTAGAATCTATTGTGAAAGAAAGATGAAATAATTAGGGTTTAAAGTAATAAGATTAGGTGGAACCCTAATTATGCTCAAAACCCTAATTTTCAAAGGAACCATAAAATTGGAATAGAAACCCTAAGGATTAAGATGGAATTGGATAAAATTTGATAAGATGAAGTTGGAATGTTTATTTCAGGATTTTAGTGCACTTTGCTTGCTTGTTTGGATTTTCTCTCTCTACATAGTTGATTCTATATCCAAATTAGCAAATACAGGTATGTGGTTACGCCTATGAATACCCCAAATTAGATTCTTGTGGATTTTTGAGGTTTTATCGATGACTTGCATTAAACTCTTGGATGCATTTAATTCTTGCAATTTATAATGTGAATATGACTATCACCTAAGATATGTGCCTACTAGCGCAGATCCTAGTCCCCTCTGTAGCTTTATAGATTGACCTAGTAAATGGCTACCAATGGGGTAGGTCCATCAGGTCATTAAACGACTTAGTAAATGGCTACCAATGGTGTAGGTCCATCAAGTCATCATGAGTCAGGGATTGGGCTACATTTGGGTAGGGCCATGTGACTCCATAACCCTAGGAATTGGCTACCTATGTGGTAGGGCCATGGGGGTAAGGATCTACCATGTGAGAGAGGTAGTATCCATGTCCACTGTAGGGACAACACAGAGATAGGGGATAGGCAAGGATTGAGTAGTATTGCTTAAAACATAATATTGGATGTTAAATGATATTTGGATGACTACATTATTAACATAGTTGTACATTTATTATTTCCCCCACATACCAGCTTCTTGCTGACCGACGTTTTGTTTGTCGACGTTTTAGGTACAAATGAAAAGAACAAATAGTAAAGTGACATATGTGGAATTAAATGAGAATTAACGTGCACAGGAGGATTAGTTAGATTAGTATCTTCATGGATAGAAGTTTAGAAATCCCAGTTTTTAAAAGGTAAGCAAAGTTTTATTTTATACCAGTTTTTAGTTTAGTTGGTAAAATTTATTAATTGTTATTGATTATTTATCGAACCTTTGATTTGGGTTATTGGTTAATGGCTCTGACCTTTCGGTCTCCCTTAATTTGGGGTTATCGGGAGGCAGGGTTGTTACAATTGGTATCAGAGCGAAGGTTCCTCACTTGATCTTTAATAATTATTAAAATTTACAAATTTCATAAGACCAAAGGGAGTTATAGGATTATCCGAAAGACAGAGGTGTCTAGAAAAGGATCACGACTGGGGGCTGGAAATATTTTCCTCTGCACTGCTAGTCAGAATACGAGGACTCCCGGATCCGTGTGACTGCTTGGCCAAAGTCTTAGGGTATGATTTGAAATAAGATACCTTTAGGACTCTCTCATCTTGTTCATTCCTTCTCAACTCAAATTCTATTAAGGACCTTAAGGATTATGGTTTTCTCTCTCTTTTCCTCACCCTCTTGAGGTATGGGTAAGGTTGATAAGGATTAAGAAATCCTCCACCAAATTAATAAAAAGCATGTAAATAAGATGTCATGGACATAAGCTTAATAGAGTAAGCGTAAAAGAATAGATACATGCTTAGGTCGTATGACATAAGTTGTCATTGCCCTCAAGAGTGACCTGAGGCTAGACCTTCGTGTCAGGAGGATGAGTAGAGAAAGTGAGTCTTGGAGGTAGAGATCTCCATTAAAGTAGAGACCTAGCACATCCTTTAAGGATGATGTTAACCCTAACCTGAAGTGGAGGTTAGAGAGAAAGATGACATGATGAGTTATATGACATGGTTGACTGGGTGTTTGGATAGATATGCCCTTGCATTGCCATACGAGCCATGAGAGGTTGGATGAATTAGAACCTTTGGTGACCCTGGGAAGGGTCGTGCATGTTTGAGTGAAGGATAGCTCCTTCATGGATGAGGTTAGAGAAGAACCTATGGAAACCCCATGAGCTTGGCATAGTATGCACCCAGAGCACGTCATGTAGTACATGCACTAGGTCGAAACCTTGGCCAAGGGAGCATGTTCGATAGCTGATGAGATAAGGATAAGGATTAATGGATAACTGTGAGTAAACATAAGCGTGAACTTAGGCTTCACCAGGTAGGGATATGCTTATGAGCTTGATCCTTGATGAAGAAAGGACCTCTTATAGAGAGGTTGGTTGTAGGATTAGCTCTAGAGAGAGAGCAGACCCCAGACAAGAAGGTTGGAAGCCTAAAACCCTGAAACTTGAGGAACAGTGGGAGTTGAGGATGATGTGACCTAAGTGGATGATAGTGGTTTTCGTATGCTTGACCCTTGGAGACTAATGATGTCTTGGTTGCCATGAGAGGAACCAAACCCTAGATAGAGTATGAGTCTGTTGGTACCTTTGTGCCTATGGTATAGGTGTTTACCTCCTGAGATAGGTAGAAGAGTTTCTTGGACTTGAAGAGGATGAAGTAGCAAGTTGTGAAGCCTTATACCTAGTTGGTTGTCCTGGAAGAGGACTCAACTCTGAGGTGTTTCTCGAATGAAAGGATGACATACCTTGGACATGCTTGATTCGTGGTTAAGAGGTTGAGCATGCAGTTGGACACCCAAAGGTGGACCTAGGGTTTCTAGGCCTAAGAGGGGAAGCAGTGTACCCAATACTCATGATGAGATTTGAGTCTCTATAGTTTGGAGCATGGTACTCCTCATGAGTAGAGGTAAAGCAAACCCATTAAGTTAAAGGTATGTTTGATGAACCCCTCACAACTAAGTTTATCTAACATTAAGGAAAGAGAACAAGCATGACCTAGCATGGTTTAATAGGTGGTTTTCTTGTGCCTTAGTAGCTGCTGGGTTAAGCATGCTCATGTGAAGGTAAACCCTAAGGATGCTCGTGACCTTTGTTATTAAGGTGTAGTTTCCTCCAATCCTGGAAGAGAGACCCTTTGGTAAGGGGGTTTACCAGTTTGGTTGGTTTTGAGGTAACCTAAGGAGGTTTCATAGGATCTTGAGAAGCTAAGTGAAGAGTACATGGCATGAGAATGAACCTATAGACCCATAGATAACCATCTCTATGTGCATGTGGATGTGTTACATGAATGTAGGGAGAGAGATGATGAATGCTTGGGTAAGGTTCTAAGTTGAACATGTACTATAAGAGAATCCTAAGGCTATCCTAGGGTCAAGTAGGGATAAGACTGATGGAAGTAGGAGTTGCTGAATTCCCTAGTGCACATGACCATAGGGTCAGGAGGTAACATCTATCATCGTCTGAGGGTCATGGGTTAGGAGATTGATCACCTTCATGAACTCATGGGACCCAAAGGAAAGATGAGTAGGGCACTCTCTAGATGCATAAGGGAATAGGGATGACCCTAAAAGTTCCATCTCCCTATAGACGTAGAGGAGATGACCTACGATTGTGCTTGGACCAAGTAAGTTCGAGACCAGTTTTCCATGGAAGTAATGTGGATATCATGATGTTTGTAATATAGAGACATAAGCTGCACGTTTCAACTTAGAATTGAAGTGTACTAGCAATGTGGGATGTATCATCTCTACTCTTGTAACAGGAAGAACTTTGTGTTTGGACGGCCTCCAAATGCTTATTTCCTCTTGTTATGGGAGGTAGAGATGGGACAATACACATTCCATACACCAAGGATAAAAGATGATGTGAGTTGGAACGTTGCAACAAGGTATGAGGACAGGGATGATAACATACCTTGGTGGAGTGAATGATATAGGGATGGTTTACAAACATTAAGAGAAGTAGTGTAGTCAGCTTATGAGGATGTTTTATCAGGAGCTATGTGGAATTTGCAAGTTAACCAAGGTTGATCTTGATCACAATGAGCATGAGCTCAGAGCTTCTTGATGAAGACCAACTTAGAGTTTGAGATGAGTTGATAAGTATAATACATGGAGGTGTAGGTTACCTAACACCTAAGGATAAGAAGTGGTAATGAATGCTCTGTTTGATATATAGTGGCTAGTTTAGCTGGAAGCTAGAAGAAGTTGAGGTTGTTAGGCTAACCTTAAGTCAAGAAAAAGAGATAAGTTTGGTTAACAGCCAGATGTATCAATAACGATTAATCAAGTAAATGATTGATTGGTTAGCCAGTCTAGTACATGATATGATGAAAGGATGGTTGTTGAACCTCAGATGTACTTCTTTGGAAAGGAAAGTGATGAAGCCCTGATAAGAGTGGTTTAGGGTTTTTGAGGTATCGATCTTGAGGAATCATGACATATCAGAGATCATGGTTTTAGGATCACTAAACACCGTGATACTACAAGTATAGCAAGGGATAGTAGCACTTCAGCTTCTTGATGTGAGTTGCATGTAGCATGTGGACATGCAAGCCTGGAGGTGAAGGACGAACACCAGTAACCCAATACATGTATATAAAGTATGAAGAGTTCCGGAGAGGGAATGGTAATTCATCCACTATGGATGGTGGTAAGTCTTCCCTTGATCAAGAAGGTCAAGATGCAATATGGGTTATGGTAGATCGCCTTACCTAGATGACGTGAGAAAGGAATAGTACTATCACTGGACAGACCCAGTTGAACTACTTATAAGAGAGAGATGGTTCAACTACATCGAGATATGAGTCTTAAGATTAATTTAAAGGTTCACTTCCCTGAGGAATTAGTAGATACATGAAGAACTCGATGATAGAATAGTTTATCACCCCTAAATAATGGTTAGTATGATCTAGACTACAGGGTCTGATGAGAGCATGTGTGCTCATTTAGGGTGATACATAGAGACAATTATTAAGATGTGTTGTTAACCACCATAGCCTTTATCGAGATGCAAGAAGTCTTATAGAGGTTGTGTTGGTGAAGGAGGCCTCGTGAAGGTCAGAAAAGAACCACAGTGTGTGCAGATGAAGTCACTTTGATCGTGCAATGGCTGAGAGAGAGAGCCCCATGGTGACATGAGTCACGAGCTGATGCAAAGTAGGCTGACATGCAGTTCGCTGTGGGAGAATATGTGATGTGAAAATCTGACCCCTCTGAGCTATAACTGAGAAAGCTGATGTCCCCGATATATGGGTCCATTTGAGATGGATTGGTGCATATGGTTGTGTTTAGCCTTGCCCCTTAGGATAACATGATGTATAATGTGTTACATAAGTCCGATCTAGAGTACTATGTGAGGTACCCAAGCCATGTGTTGAGCCCTGAACCTATTCAGCTTTTGAGAGGCTGAAATGTCCTGAGTCACCTATCAGGGTACGATATACCAAGGTAAGAAAGAACTTAGATGGAAGAATTTGAGATGATGAAAGTTCTTGGGAAGCACAATGGAAAGCGTGAAGCCACATGGGAGCCATGATGGACATACGAAAGGCATATCCTGTTTGTTTGCTTGCTTGATAGAATTTTGAGGGAAAAATTCTTTTAAGAGGGGAAGGATGTTACAACCCCAATTTTGGGTTCATTTGCTGAGAAATGCAATTTCTTATATTAAAGATAAATGAACAAATAATGATGTCTTTTGATTGAATGCATGAATTTCGTTTTCTTTGTGGGCTTTATTGCTATTGGGTCCAATAACAAGGAAATTCAATTAATTAATGAATAATTGAGAATTTGAGATAAGAAAGGTGTGGAAACCTCTAGAAGGCAAAATAATAATCCAAAGGTGGATTTCGTGCCTCTTGGGTTCCTTGGGTTCCAAGGAGTCCAAATTTTCATAGAGAATGCAATAAGAAAGGAAAAGATCAAATAAATATTTCCTTATCAAGAAAGAAAATGAAAATAATGAGAAAATATGGGAAAGAAGTGAAAAGAGGCATAATTGGGTTATCCTTGGTGGATTTTCATATACATGAAGAGAATCCTAAAAAAGAGATATTTTAACAAAAAGATAAGGAGAATATGTGAAAGAGACATAAATAAAAGGATAAAAGCAAGTAGATATTCCCCAATGAGGGAATCGGTGCCTTGATGATTTCTTGAGGTCTAAGGGACCCAAAATAACAAGATAATAGAAAAAGGAATAGGAATACTAATTCATTTTGATTAATTGGATAAGATACATTGGGAGAGAAGGAAACCTTCTCATACATTGCATGTTGTTTCCCAAATTTCGTGCAAAACTAGATAATTCCAAGGCAAACTTTTCCTTAAAATTTGAGTTAAAAAGGATCAAGGGTTTGGGAGATATGAATTTCCTAAAAATTGCTAAAACTTGGATTTATTCTGAATTAGGAAAATGATTTTCCTTTTAGTTTGATCGTGTGCAACTGAGACCGTTGGATATCAATCTAACGTTGGTCGCTCATCTCCTAAGTCCCACACGGACTGGGAAGTTGTAGGTTATATGGAGGATTTCCTCTCTGATTACCTTATGATCCAGGGTGATTGCGAGCCAATAGTGTTTTCCTTTGAATTTGGGAGACTTTCCCAAGTTGAACGAGCCTGACTTTATGGGGCTCATGCACTGGAAGGGAGTTTTCCCCAATCCTGGATCGCACACCAACCCTACCTATATAAGGAGGGGGGTACCCGTGACACCCGCAAGCACACTAATCATTCGTGCAAGTGAGAGGGATGACAATGAGTGGTTTAGCACGTTCAATTGGTGGAAACATCTCAACCTTTGACTTCTACACAGGAGAACCTCCACTGGAGGTAGAACCTTGTTGCTGCGGTGGTGGGTGGAAGGGAGCAGCCAATCGATATGCTCGATGAGTTTGGGGTTGCAGGGCGGAGCTTTCGGTGGTGGCAGCTTGCGCGCGGAGTGAAAAGAGCCCAAAGTCAACCTATAAGTTGACCGTCGGGCAAGCTGGACCGCGAACCAGGGGAATCGCAAGCTTGAAGATGATTGGCGGTGCATTGTATAAACTACCCATGTGGCATCTTCAATAAGGTAAGGGTAGGATTGTCCTTTGGATCCCTCTTAACCGCAAGTAAAGGCGCATGCATCCCTGGTTTTTTTTCTGTAAATACTAAATAAATCAAATACAAGGGTTTTCTTAAGAAAATCATATCTTGAGATAGAAAACTCGGATGAGCGAAGTTAATACATGAAAAATGATTAGAAAAATATGAGGGATGCATTAAAAATGGTTTGGACACCTAAAGCTGTATATTTCTGCAAAAGTGCATATTTTGGATAGAAAAGGTATTAATTTGTGGTTGGAAACCCTAATTGTTGATAAAAGATATATTTAAACTTGCAATTAGGTTAATTCAAGAGTGGTTAACTTATTTAATAATAAAGTTAGATTTTCACCTATTTTGATGATGGAATTGCAAGGTTTAGGGTTTTAAACCTAACATGTTGATCAATATGATTAGAAACCATAAATAAGAGGAAAAGGAAAGGAAAATACCTGTAAACTGAAATTAGGGTTTCCTATTGCTAAAAGATGAACTTAGAATCTTTTGTGAAATAAAGATGAAATAATTAGGGTTTAAAGTAATAAGATTAGGTGGAACCCTAATTATGCTCAAAACCCTAATTTCAAAGGAACCATAAAATTGGAATAGAAACCCTAAGGATTCAGATGGAATTGGATAAATTTTGATAAGATGAAGTTGGAATGTTTATTTCAGGATTTTAGTGCACTTTGCTTGCTTGTTTGGATTTTCTCTCTCTTCATAGTTGATTTTGTATCCAAATCTACAAATATAGGTATGTGGTTACGCCTATGAATACCCCGAATTAGATTCTCGTGGATTTTTTAGGTTTTATCGATGACTTGAATTAAACTGTTGGATGCATTTAATTCTTGCAATTTATAATGTGAATATGACTATCGCCTAAGATATGTGCCTACTAGCTCAGATCCTAGTCCCCTCTGTAGCTTTATAGATTGACCTAGTAAATGGCTACCAATGGGGTAGGTCCATCAGGTCATTAAATGACTTAGTAAATGACTACCAATGGGGTAGGTCCATCAAGTCATCATGAGTTAGGGATTGGGCTACCTTTGGGTAGGGCCATGCGACTCCATAACCCTAGGAATTGGCTACCTATGTGGTAGGGCCATGGGGGTAAGGATCTACCATGTGAGAGAGGTAGTATCCATGACCACTGCAGGGGCAACACAGAGATAGGGGATAGGCAAGGATTGAGTAGTATTGCTTAAAAGGTAATCTTGGATGTTAAATGATATTTGGATCACTACATTGTTAACATAGTTTCACAATTATTGTTTCCCCCACATACCAGCTTCTTGCTGACCGACATTTTGTTTGTCGGCGTTTTAGGTACAAATGAAAAGAACAAACAGTAAAGTGACATATGCGGAATTAAATGAGAATTAACATGCACAGGAGGATTAGTTAGATTAGTATCTTCATGGATAGAAGTTTAGAAATCCCAGTTCTTAATAGGTAAGCAATGTTTTATTTTATACCAATTTTCAATTTAGTTGGTAAAGTTTATTAATTGTTATTGATTATTTGTCGAACCTTTGATCCAGGTTATTGGTTAACGACTCTGACCTTTCGGTCTCCCTTAATTGGGGGTTACCGGGAGGCAGGGTCGTTACAGACATCTCTAAAGAAAGTGCATAAAAAATTGGTGTGGCAAACTGATAAGCCATCGGTACCACCGACACCCAAACCGGTGGCATTGACTCAACCACCACTCCAGGCTCGGTGGGTGCATTGGTACCACTGACTCATCTCTCAGTGCCACTGATAGAAGAAACTCTGATCTGTGGGTGCCTTCATCAACAATCCAAATGCATCCAGATCGACGATCGGTAGCACCGATCCACCCCAGAGTCGGAGCCATCGACTGGTCAACAATCCAATATTTAAGATGGTGTACTGATGATCGTCGATGCACAAGGCCACAGATAAGCCCCAGAGTCCATGCCACCAACTCTTCAGTCAGTGCCACCGACTTTGGCATAGCAAGGCCGTACCAACTCTATAAAAGGGGAGGTGGTGGATTATTTTCTCTTCATAACTTCAAGAACCACTACTCCCCAAGTGCAAGTGACTACTCTGAGCATCCAGAAGCTGCACCGATCTCTTCTTTTCTCAACCTCCTCCCCCAAACACTTCAATGTCATGGCAAGGAGAGTAGGACTCCCTGGCGGTCTGACGCCATGACCCAGGACCATCCACCTTTCCATTTCTAACTAGAAAAGTAACTAAATAGCCTCATCTTGAAAAAATCATAGTATACCGATCCTTACTCTATATTTTACATATCAATACTTCATTTAAATCATAAAAATCAAGTAATCCTATAAAAACACTTTCTAGACCTTGATCTAACTCATTTACTACTTTTATCTCAATTATCATCTCCATTGATTATCTGAAATAAATTAATGATATAAATTAAAATGTTATAACTCTGAAACTCTAGATCTCACCTTTAATAATACATTTATGACTAGTGAAAACCTTAACTCAAATCTTTATTCCTAGTTTATGAAAATAATGATACCTACACTGATGAAAGTATTATTGATCTCATTATGATTAGAAAAGCCTAATATTACATTAGTTTATTAAAAAATGCATATATATATATATATATATATATATATATATTAATATTTTCACTTTCAAATATTTAAAAACCATAATGAATAATCTTGTTGAACCAATCATTCAATCTTAACCTAAACCACTTGATTATGAAAATATCAACCCTTGATAATGATTTAGGGCTTGATCTATATAAACTATGTTGAGCATCATCCTTTAAATGATGTTCAATCTTATGTAAATTTATAATAATCTCAAAATATTGTTATTTGGGTCAAGAATGAGAAACCCACGTAGGGTACATACAAGGATCTAAAACCCTAACGTATTGGTCATTGTGACCTATATTATTAAGAACACATGTTTGACCCTTACCTTCTGGAAAAAAGGGTCTACTCAATTATTTGAATCCCAAACTATATTCGATATGTACTATTGAATCAAAAGGTACTCCTACTCCTACTCGACATGGCTTGTGGTAATGATTATATTGTCTGGTATGTATTCTTCTCTGAGTGTAATATTTTGGTATTGCACTATTTGATATATTGTTAGCTACTTAATAGTGTTACATATATATATATTATATATATATATATATATATATATATATATATATATATATATATATATATATATATATATATATATATATATATGTATACACACACACACACACACATATATATATATATATATAGATGAAACCTTAAATTTAAATAACTGAATTCTTATATTATAGTGTGGATTGTACTTCATGTGGAAGTGGATATATATTTTGAAAACCCATGTATCAAGCTTTATGGTGAAATGGCTATTATCATTTGACACCCATATTGCACTTCACGTGGAAGTGGGTGTATCTTTGTGAACATGCATCATGATTCATGTTTAAAATTGGTTAAGAGCCGTTTGACACCTTAGCATGATGGAATAATTGATGTTAAAATGCTATGTTTTCAATAACCTTTTTAAAAACAATAAATTGGTTGTTTTTTATAGTGGCCCATAGTGCACACGTTATATTGCATTTGTAACAACCACGTCTGTAATTTTATGATTTTAGATTACATAACTTATATTTCAAAAAAGGGACTACTCAATTATTTGAATCCCAAACTATATTAGATATGTACTATTGAATCAATAGATACTCTTACTCCTACTTGACATGGCTTGTGGTAATGATTATATTGTCTGATATGTATTCTTCGTCAAGTGCAATATTTTGATATTGCACTATTTGATATATTGTTAGTGTGGATGGTGTATGAGGAGCTCACCAAGGGGTCATTCACTCCAATAAGATACAGAGACCGATAGCTATTAGAGTACTTGGGCTTCAACGACAACATGGCGGCTGTCCTCGAAGAGCAAGAGTTCGATGGAGGGTCCGTGAACCCTATATTCGGTGGGTGGCCCACATAAAAGGAAGTTGTGATCGAGTTCCTGGTGTCTCTGGAGGTATTTGTGGTCCCTGACCCAACACGCCCGACGCGAGGTGAGTGGAGAGAAGGAAAGGTGGACTTCCTCCTTTACAACACCAACTACTCCATCACCCTTCACACCTTCAATGACATCTATGGATGGCCTCATGTTCCATGCCACCAGACTGAGAACGTCAACTTTGGCACAATATGGAAGGATCTCATGATAGTGCTAGAATGTTATAAGTTAAACTGGTGCCACAATTCATTGGCAGACCTTGAGCACCCCTTTGTTTGGGTGCCACATCACATGCTTACCAACACTCTCTTTGCCAAGTCTACTCAAGGGCAACCAAGTTCTTCTTAGTAGCGAATCTGACATCCCCCTTCTTTCCTGATTGAGTTCTTCTTGGCAAAAATATGGAGGGGGTGGGCCAGGGTGGATCGGGTTCCTCCACCCCATATGCTACCAACGCTCCCCCAGCTCCCCTGCAGGCCAACACAGGTCCATCGCCATCCTCCGCGACTGGGGAGTGGGATGATCCGAATACTGATGTAACAAAGGGAAGATCCTGGGCGGTGACGCTGGCCAAACCCATGGTGGTGCAGTGGCGGTTCAAACCGCTGCTACTACCGGAGGACCCCAGGGATCCCTTCTTCAAGGAAGGTGAAAACATGTCATGGCTTAATTTCGCTGAACTAGTGGTGAAAGTGATGGATGAGTATTACCAGTACTCGGTCATTGTTCAGATCCTAGGTAAAGAGTCCGCCATGCAGCAACTGTATGGATGGATGATAAGTGCTAGGAAGCCCAAAGGCGAACTCCAACTCTCACCGTTGGTGGGAGGTCTGTTCCTGGCCAGGTTCGCATCAGCAGAAGACATGAAAGTGGTGGTGGAATAGGGCCCTTGGTTCTTTGATGAACACCTGGTCCTTGCTCGTAGATGGACCCCCAAAGCTGATCTGAGACGTGCAACCCTCTCCTCTGCCCCCGTCTAGATAACCCTCCATGAAGTTGGCCAACATTGGACTCACATATCCATCTCCATAATAGCTTGTGGAGTTGGCAAGCCCAAGGTGATCAACTTTATGTCGAGGGGTAAGTTCAAAGGTGTGGCACACATATGTGTGGAGATGAAAGATGACAGACCTCCCCCAAAAGAGGTCATGATAGAAATTCCTAACGACAAAGCCTTGATAGTGAGGGTGTTATACGAAGCCTTACCGGACTGGTGTGATGATTGGTTAGTCTTTGGCCACACTACAGGTAGCTTCCTAGGCGCGAGAGTAACTCAAGAGGATACGCTGATGATGAAGGTACCCATCCAGAGTGATACACAACAAAGAAAAGTGAATAGGGGCAGAAGTTGAGGCCCGCCTAAGAACAATACATCTTGCAAAACCACTGGTGGTCGCTCCGCAGCAAGCCAAAACAAAGTGGTTGGTTTGTCACCGGTCATTCCTATCTTCAATGCTGCTAACTCTAACAAAGATAAGGGGAAAGCAGTGGTTAATGTTGTTCAAGACATCACACTTATTGAAGAGGGAGAAATTCCTTTGGAGGTAATAATAGTAGGTCTGAGCCACAATGTTGATAACATGGTACCCAAGCCAAACATAGGAGAAGTAGTTAAGAAGGTAGCTGACAAACAAGTGATCTCAAAGGTGAACCAGTTCACGACACTGGAACATGATGATGATGGGTACACCCACACTGATGAAGGGTGTACTCATAGTCGAAGCCCAAGGCAAACGAGAAGTGCAACCAACAAGAACAAGAGCTGACCCAAATCCATGAGTGCAGGAGGGCCATCAAACACCAATAATTAAATGTCAATTATGGCATGAAATGTCTGACAGGCATCTCTACCAAAGACACAGAGGAAGCTTAGGAAAATTTTGAAGGAGATTGAAGCGGAGGTCATTTTCTATTTTGAAACTAGAATAAAAAGAGTAACACCAGATCATGTAAATACACTATTCCCGAATCAGTGGAATAGTATATCCAACCTGGAAGAGGTAGATGGAGGAAGGTTAGTCATAGGGTGGAACCCTCAAACATGGCACATTGATCTTATTAGCTCCACAAATCAGATCATCACTGTGAGTTGCTTCAACCAAGGAGGTTTCTCCTGTATTCTCTCAGCAATTTATGGGTAAAATCTGGAATATGACCGAGATAGACTTTGTCCTGCATTGGAAGCAACGGCTCAAAATGAAATCCCTTGGCTGGTGTTGGGTGATTTTAATAACACAAGACAAATAATGAAAAGTATGGAGGCAAGAGGGTACCAGATAGAATCCTCAACAAGTTCAACAGTGCAATGGACAAAGCATGCTTACACCAAGTCAACACGATAGGTGACATTACTACTTGGTCCAATAAACAACACCCTTATGGTCACATCTCTAGCTACCTGGATAGAGGTTTTGTCAACAATGCTTGGCTTGACGTGTTCCCTAATGTTGCAATCAGATTGGGAGCACATTACTTCAGCGATCTTGCATGGATGAAGGTACATATTAACCAATCCCCTAAACCTCCTCATCCTTTCAGGTTCCTTAATGTATGGAGTGATTGGAACAACTTCAACGACTTAGTCAAAGACTACTGGTCTATCCATGTGGGTGGGAATCATCTTTTCAAAGTTCTTAAAAAACTCCAGCACACTAAAAAAACACTCAAAGAATGGGCGAAAGAGAAGGTCAATCTGCCTAACCTCATACATGAAGCCAAAAGGAACTATGAGGAAGCCTCCATGAATCTGTGCATTAAACCTTTGGATGCTACTTCTTCAAGGAGGAAGCCAAATGTGAAGATAGAATCAGGAAACTCGAGAAAGCGGAAGAGGTTTGCTTATGGAAAAAAAGTAGAATGAAGTGGATAGCATATGGAGACCGTAATTCAAAAATCTACCATAGGACCATTAGGAAGAAAGAAATGAGGGATTCTATTTATGAACTCATCAATGAAAAAGGGGAAATAGTAGACAAGAATGAAGAGTTGGCGGAGACAAGTATTCATTACTTTACAAATCTCTACAACAACAACCACATACACTCTATTGATGAAAATGTGCTACCGAATAAGAAGTTAACTCAAGATATGAACAACAATCTCAACAATGAAGTGATTGAGGAGGAGGTTAAGAAAGCACTTTTCTCTATCCATTACTCGAAAGACCCAAGGACGAATGGTTTTAATAGTAAATTCTTCCATAAAGTTTGGCTTATTGTGAAACAAGATATCTTTAATGTCGTGAATTGATTCCTTACAGGAGGAGCAATGGTTAGAGTAGTTAACCACTCCTTTATTAAGCTGATCGCCAAGAACCAAAATGCTATAGAGATGAAAGACTTCAGGATTATAGCTTGCTGCTCAGTTCTATACAAACGCATCTCCAAACTCCAGGCCAATAGGCTGAAAGAGGTTCTGCACCACATAATTTCCCCTAATCAGAATGCTTTTGTCAAAGGTAGATACATGTCTGATTGTTCCCTCTTGGCCACAAAATTTCTCAATGAATTCAATACGAAGAAAACTAATGTGAAAGCTTGTATGAAAATTGACATTAGTAAGGTGTATGATCATGTAAACTGGGAATACATTTAGAGGGTGATGGATGCCATGGGATTTGATCAAAGATGAATTCATATTGTCAAACAATGTGTGTAAACTTGCTTGTTTTCAATTCTCATTAATGGTTGCCATAAAGGTATGTTTAGATCCTTTAATGGTCTGTGGCAAGGGTACCCTTTGTCCCCACTCCTTTTTAATATGGTGATGGAAGGGTTGACCAAGATGATAGAAACGGATGAAGACAAGGGCCTTATAAGAACATACAAAGTTAAAGGGGTTAAAGTCATGACCCACATCATATTTGCTGATGATGTTCTCCTCTTCTCAGCAGGCAATAGTAGAAGACTCAAGGAGTACAAATCCCTCCACCTAAAGTTTGGTAAACTTATGGGCTTATATGTGAGTGCTATTAAATCCCATGTTTTTCTCTCTAAATCTTGCGATAGCAGAAGGAGTAGACTCAAGACAACTTTAGGCATGCACGAAGGCACCCTACCTACCAAGTATCTAGGTTTCCCCCTCATTGCTGGTCACATAACTTCCAAAGATTTTAGTGGCTGCCTTGACAGGTTCAAGGAAAAGATCAAACATTAGAGTGGGCTACGTATCTCGATGGCTGGTCGGCTAGTTCTCATCAGATCAGTTCTTCAAAGTCTGCTGCATTTTTGGACATCCATGGGCTCCATACCCAATACTATCTTACATTGTCTCCGGTCTCTCACAGCTGGCTTCTTATGGCCTGCGAAAAATCACTCCATTGCTTGGGAGATAATCACTAAACTGTTCCTTGAAGGTGGGCTGCATATTAAAGATATTGAGGATGTTATGCAGCAAAGCAGTGCTAGTTAGGTACTTAAATTCATCAACCAACCTTTGAAGTGCTGGTCAGTTTGGATGAAAAATAGATACAACTCCAATCTTGTCTGTGTTCATAGGAACATATCCCCTCGCACCTGGTGGCTGATGTGCGCATATGTGGATGCCAACAAACATATGTTTAGTGTTGATGTGAATGGTGTTTGCTCTTATAACTAGCCACACACGATCAACATTGCTGCAAGCTCCACTATTGGGTTGGTTATTTCTACTTCTTTATGGGGCCGCACTCACTACCCCAAATGGAGTGTTTTATGCTTTAGAGCCATTCTCAAGAGACTACCTACATATGACAGGATGGTAGCATGGGGTATCCCGATGGATGAGACTTTTTTCTTTGCAAGAGTGAAAATGAGACGAACAAACACTTTTTATTGAGCTGTATGTGGTCCAAGCAAGTATGATACATGATGTGCCTCAGAAACTATTGGTGACAGAATGTTCCCAACAACCTGTATGAAGCCCTCAAGTGGGTTGAAGATGTTTACAAAAATTACAAATACATGAAGAGTGATGGTGCTTCCACTCGCGTGGAATTGTGTGCACCACTAAAAATCCTAAAGATAATAAGTCTTAAGGTTTAGCCTTGCATATACTAGATTAAAAACTCCACCCATGTATGCTAGGATACATGGAAGTCTAATCGTAGTATAGTTAAGGGTTGAATCCACAAAACAACGGTCTTGTTGAGATCAACAAGATAGAAAACATTAGAATTTCACTTAACTCATCAACAATTGGTATTTAGATCAAAGAGTTGATTTGGTTGTTTTAAACTAAGTGCATGAAAAGTAAAAGCAAGAAAGTAAAATTAAGGTTGTAAATAGTGTTAAGAAACCACTAGGATGTTATCTACTTTCACCACCACTACACATGCATCAAAACATGCAACATAAAAACATAACCTACAATAAGAGTCTAAATAGTTAGTATCTTTGTAGATTTAGTTTCCTCTCAGAGAACTAACTATGAGAAGTGTGAGAATGTTGCAATGCCAGCCATCCCTGAATGAATGGTCACTTGCTTTGCAACATTCCCTTCACAAAGTGTGTTTCTCGACTTATCAAGGTTGTACTTTCATACGTCAATTGATTCTGTTTCATAGTATGAAATTACGACGATGGAAATGAATTTACTCCACTTCTTGAAAGACACTCCTAGATATCGAAACAAATGCATGGGGGCTACATGCATCAAGAACCAACATTCAATCGAGATTCGAATCCAGTAGTACAAACGTAGACAATTCATACTAAAAGATAATTGATAACACAAGTTGGTGATCAAGCAACAATTATTCATTAAACGATTGATGTTGAACTGAAAAGAAAGTATATCTCTATTGCAAACATATGGATTACATTGCATGAAATGAAAACATGGGCAGCGGGGCTACTCCCCGCACCCTAGTGTATAAGACTACTCGCTCATGGCAAGGCCAAAGGAGGTGAGAAGAGAGAGAGAGAACGTCATCTCCATGAAGGAGGGAGGAAGGTCAACCCCTTGGAGAGAGAGAGCAACGATCTTCACAATTCGTAGGTTGCTTGATGATGAATCCTCCTCTTCCCACCTTCTTTGGCGATGGGAGAGAAAGTAGCTTGCAGATGGAGTATGGATCTCAGACCGGCAGCCTTGGGGTGGTGGATGAAGGATGGAACAACTCTGGAATAGCAGAGGTAGCCTTTGGACGTTTGAAAACTTCCCCCTTTTGAGGACCCTTTGGGTCTTATTTATAGGCTTTGAGTGAAGTCCAAATGGTTTGGGCAGTTTTGGGCCCAAACGGTCATGAAAACCATTTGGGTTCTGAGACCGTTTGGACTCTCTCAGTTTCGAAACCATTTGGACTCTGTCGGTTAGGAAATCGTTTGAGTCCTTACGGTCTTGAAACCATTTGCCTTTATTCGGTCTTGGGACTGTGTAACTTTATGCAGTCTTGGGACCAGTTGATCTCCATTTGGTCTTGGGACCATTTTGAGACGACCGTCTCACGAAAACAAGATTAACTAATGCGGAAGCGTTCATCAAGCAGCGGATTAGCGAAAATCACAAAAATTTTAAAACTTTTTGCAAAGAGATCCACACATAGGAAATCTTTTCCAACAATTGCCATTGTATATCATATACATTCTGTTTCAAACGTACATATCCTATACCATCTCTTTCCAGAGACTACATCATCAGCTGCCTTATAAACATATATGCAGGCAACATACAAATCTCGAGGCATCAAGCCAATATCTTACACTAATATATCAAAAACACTGACTAAAAACTCCGAGGACCTGAGAGTACAGAGACGACACATAGGACTACTATCTATATGACTAGACAGACAATATCTCCACCTGATATCTTATTGTTGTCCCTATTGTTGTTGTTGCTGCTGCTCTTTCCCGGTTCTAGGGTTTCTGCTCTTCCTTTCATGCATACCTAAAAATGTTTCCCATGGGGGTGAGACAATTGTAAATTGCCCCAGCGAGAGATATAACTCTCTGCCAGAAACATTGTTATAGCAGATTATGAAATTAAACTGAGCAGGGGTTACTTTTACATTAATAGGCAGAATTATTCTTCATAGAACATAATAAGAAAATCTCCATTTTCAATAAGAGCATTGCATCTACCCATGGTAGACTCATAGTTCATCCATCTACTTGTAATGAATACAACAGATATGAATAATCATCAATGAACTATAGATATATAACAGAAATGTAACATCAGCCAAGTTCTCTAGCATAACTTATTAACACAAATGCTACAAAGAAACATGGTACTTGTTACCCAAGCATCATACATGGCTCACAAGGCCATTCATATCTTGTCACCTCTTACTAGGCAACAAATTATTCACATGGCTCATAAGGCAATTCACATCTTGTAACCTCTCACTAGGCAACAACTTATTCACATGGTTCATAAGGCCATTCACATCTTGTCACCTCTCACTAGGCAACAACTTATTCACATGGCTCACAAGGCCATTCACATCTTGTCACCTCTCACTAGGCAACAACTTATTCACATGGTTCATAAGGCCATTCACATCTTGTCACATCTCACTAGGCAACAACTTATTCACATGGCTCACAAGGCCATTCACATCTTGTCACCTCTCACTAGGCAAAAACTTATTCACATGGTTCATAAGGCCATTCACATCTTGTCACCTCTCACTAGGCAACAACTTATTCACATGGTTCATAAGGCCATTCACATCTTGTCACCTCTCACTAGGCAACAACTTATTCACATGGTTCATAAAATCCGTACACATTGTTACTTTTATTAAGCAACAACAACATTAACGCACAAAAAGCCAATCAACATTTATTATATAAATGTCACAGCCCAAACTTGGCTATATTCATCATCTCATCATACCTACATGGTTATTAGGCATGATAACAGTCATACAAGATATTCATCACATCATGTGATACAATAGTAACACCATCATTCCTTAACCAGGAATTAGGGTTCACTATCAAACAGGGCTTATCATTCCCTTTTTCCCAAATTAGGGTTAGGGTTCCCCATTTCTCATTAATTCAGACCCTCTTGAGTTAACCAACTTTATCTTGTATTAAGGTATTTCCCCTCTTAATACATTCCATCACAGAATACTCACCCTTAGCATATAATGCATAGGCCACACATTAGAATTGTCCATCTATCTCACATGATATGGACTTATCTTAGTTTAAGGCATAACTTTATTATAAAGTTGCCTATAAACAATCACAATGATACGCCCTCAACTAGGGTTTCACAAGGATACACCCTCAAATAGGGTTCACAATGATACACCCTCCACTAGGGTTTCACAAGGTTACACCCTCAACCATGATTCACAATGATACACCCTCCACTAGGGTTTCACAAGGATACACTCTCAACCAGGGTTCACAATGATACACCCTCCACTAGGGTTTCACAAGGTTACACCCTCAACCAGGGTTCACAATGATACATCCTCCACTAGGGTTTCACAAGGATACACCCTCAACCAGGGTTTATAAGGATACACTCTCAACTAGGGTTTCACAAGGATACACCCTCAACTAGGGTTTCAACTCAATAACTCTGTCGATTAGGGTTTATGTTCATGTTTAGGGTTTCATGATCTCTTTACTTAAGGATCATAACCCTTAACCAACACATGAATCATATTCATGTATGAATTCATGCTATCCACTTCTCAACTTGATTAGGTCATATAAACCCTTCATTCGAGTATATACAACTATGATTAACATAGTGTATCAAGTCATTGATCCTATAAGCAATTAGGGATTCATCCCTTAATTGGCACTAATCTCTTAGGTACTATTAGGGTTTCAACCTTTGTACCTTCATTGATAATCATTACTAATCATAATTGGATCAATGGATCATTCATCATCTTAAATCTCAAGAAATTCAATCACATTGGACCTCCATTACATAAGATACCCAATTGAATTAGGATTTTCAATGTTGATTCCTTCAATCATTGAATTCATGGAACCAATCATCAATTGGACCTATACTCATACTTCAATTGAGTTAAATAGGTCAACCTTCAACTGATTTGACCCTCAATTGACCCTCAATTGGTCATTAATTAGGGTTCGATTCAATTGAATTAGGGTTTAGAATCGATGATTCAACAACACTAATCAATGTAAGACTAGTTACTTTGAAACCATTGAACCATCATCCAAATTGGGTATGACCTGACCCCAAACGGTCTTGAGGTCGTTTGGATGACCTCCAAACGGTCTTGAGACCGTTTTCTCATCAAATCACTCAAAACCAAGCCATCCAAGTAGGGTTTGGATCATTGAAGTGCTCATCAATTCAGCAATTTATTGCAGATCAACTTGGTACCTTTAGGCCTTCAAACACCTAACCATACTCAACCCTAGACCTCCAAACGGTATTGGGTGACCTCCAAACGGTATTGAGACCGTTTGGATGGGCTCCAAACGGTCTTGAGACCGTTTGGCTCATCCAACCTTTGGATTCTAGTGAAAAATCATCATGGATTTGTCTATCGAGTTGATCAACAAATTAGCACTACATTGCAATATGATTACTACCTTTGGACCTTCAATTGGTCAACTATACTTGACCCCAGACCTCCAAACGGTCTTGGGGTGACCCCCAAACGGTCTTGAACCCGTTTGGATGATCCCCAAACGGTCTTGAACCCGTTTGGGCTAATCAACCCAAAATCTCAACTTAACTCATTGGAATTGCAGCACTGTTTTCAATTAGGGTTTTCCTAATTGAATAGCCTTCAACTCACGATTCCTTTGGAGTTAACCCCGCAAATTTGGAGAGTCATTAACCAACATATATATGAACAGGAAACCCAAACGGTCAACGCTTGGTCAACTCACTCAAACGGTATTGAACCCGTTTGACCAAGCAGGTCAAGTTAATCAGGTTGAAAATCAGCACTTAATCCAATTAGGTTTTCCTAATTGATTAGCCTTAAACCTATGATTCCTTTTGTGTTAACCCCTCAAATTTGGAGGGTCATTAACCAACAACATTATGAACAGGAATCCCAAACGGTAAATGCTTGGTCAACTCACTCAAACGGTCTTGAACCCGTTTGCCCAAGCAGGTCAAGTTAATCAGGTTGAAAATCAGCACTTAATTCAATTCGATTTGTCTAATTGATTGGCCTTCAACCTATGATTCCTTTGGATTTAACCCCTCAAATTTGGAGGGTCATTAGCCTACATAATTAGGAACGATATTAAAAAACGGTCAATGCTTGGTCAACTCCTTCAAATGGGTTTGAACCCGTTTTCCACCAAACGGTTTGCAACCCGTTTGGTCACCAAACGGTTTTGGTGAAACGGTTTGGTCCCCACCCTTGAGATCGTTTGCTCCCAAGATATTTGGTGAGGTGATTGCTTATGATGATGTCATAATCATCTTCCTTCGTGCAGCCAAGAACAGCAACCGTTCTTGATGGAATTGCAGCAAAGAATCAAATATGTATCAAATTGAAGAAAACAATCAACAAAGCATAGATGATTCATGCAATAGCAATGATTAAGGGTTTGAGTTATAAAACCCGCCTCCAATTGAGCTCCAAAGCTCCAAGATCACGCCATCAATGGTGGATGAAGCTCTAGCAACTCCACCTAGGCTCGTCCTCAAGCTTTTGATTGCAAAAGTTGGCTAGGGTTGAAGAGGAGATCGAAATAAGAAGGAATCCATAATTTATTTTCGATTTCCACCATGAAATCAAGGAGAACGAAGGTCAAGGGCTTACCCACAGGTTGGGGACGTGCTCCTTGCTCCTCCCTAGCTCCTTGGTCGGTTTTGCAAGCAAGGGGAAGAAGAAAATCCGAAAAAGGCCTTGGTTTGGGCTTGGAAATGACAGTTTTATAAGGAAATTGAAGAGAGAGAAAATGCCTTATTAAAATGCATTTAATCCCAAAAATAGTACCACCTCTTCCTCCTTGGTTTGCTTGTGTACAAAGGCAACTCAAAACCACCGAACTACCTTCCATTATCCATGAATTAAGGGAAAAGAAAATAAGCACCTTAATCCATTATAATACTAATATATCTTTTTGAGTGGGAATTCTTTAACTTATAATAAGGTGAGTGGAATTTCACCTCCTTTAGATATTTTCGTTCCTTATCTTGGAAAAGGAACGTCCATCCTTATTCAAAATCAACCAATAACATTTTGGTTGAAAGCCCTTTAATTAATACATTCATTTTTGCCCTAAATTGAATTAGGGTTTCACTTATGATTAAATCTTGATTATTTTAATATCAAGATTCTCTCTCCTCCAACTTAATTCAAATGAGATGCCCCTCTCATTTTATTTGCTCTACATGATGCCAAGAAACATTAGGGACCTTATTGAAGTGGTAATTTGCATATTGAACCCTAGGTTTTGGGTAAATTGCACATTACACCAAAACTAGGTTTTAATGCACAAGGATTGCTTTACAAGCTTAATCTTGGTGCCCAAGCTTGTGAAAACCATACCACTATATCATAATCATTATTATGGTGTCTCAACATCAGAGGAACATCTTATCATGCAACATTTGCAAGTTGACCCCTCAACTTGGGTAATTTGCACTTTAGTCCAAAATAAGCAATCATTGCTTCAACATTGTTCAAACAGGACCAAAATTGAAACCTAAGTTTCTCATGGGCCCTAATTACTTTTCCCAAGATAAGATTAAGCATCTACTCAACCTTATTAGACAAAACATCTAGGTTTAACACATAAACCAGGTCAGGGATGTTACACGTTTGGCTTTATACGATCTTGGGACCGTTTGGCTTCATCCGGTCTTGGGACCGTTTGAATTAATCCGGTCTTGGGACCGTTTGGATTAATCTGGTCTTGGGACCGTTTGGTGTCCATTTGGTCTTGGGACCATTTGGTGTCCATTCGGTCCTGGGACCGTTTGGTGCTTTTGTAATTTTTTTGTGCTTTTCTCTAAGAAATAAAAGGAGAAGTTATTTTAATGGTATATTTGCAATAAAGTGGAAAGTTAAAGATTTTATATAATTTATCTAAGAAAGAGTATGGAAAAACTGAGAAAAACCAATAAGATAACATCGCAAAATGGGAGGTTATCACCCCCCGTAACTTAGAGTCTAGCTTGTCCTCGAGCTAGATAGAGCTAAGTCACGTAGTGGCGAGGTATTTTTATTTAGTTAAGATTTCCATACTCTTGCTTCAATTCTAACCTAGAGATCTCCTAAGGTCGTATCGAGGCTTTTTCTTACCCTAAATCTTTTAGGTGTTGAGAGTTGCTTGGATCTCATATTTCTTCCATATCACATAGCTCACATTGGGACCACCTTTTTTTTCTTGATTTTATCTTGTGCATGTCATCGACTCTAATCTGTTTTATACTTCTATGAAAATCATGCCATAAGCTAGAGTGGGTATGAAGGTTGGCTAAAGATTGTTGTGTAACTCCCCCTTCAAGTGGGGGATGGTTTGTCTATGTGTTTAGGGTCTCACTACCGGGCACGATACATCTGCCTTTGTGAGGGCTGCTGAATGTACCAGCCGGGCTAGTCCTTTATCAGACTTTTCATATATTTGGATACCTTAGGGTCTCACTACCGGGCATGACACATCTGCCTTTGTGAGGGTAGCTGAATGTACCAGCCAGGCGAGACCTTTATTGGATCTTTCATATAGATCCTTATGTGTGGCACAACTCTCATGTTTTTATTCAACACTCTAGCTTTTATTCGTAAACTCACAGGCTTAGGATTTGGGATTTTTGGGGTTTTGATTGGGCGGCCAAGCCTCTTTTATTGAAGAGAAGAAAGATGTTCTTAGAGTTTCTTGACATGCACTTATTTGGTTTTCACTTGGTGGTCCACTTGCGAGGTTTCTTGATTTGGATGTCACCTGATATCCCTCCCAGCCTTGAGAGTGTTTGGCTTGTTTCGGCCGTGATGTTGACCTGTGGAGAGTCAGATGTAGAATTGAAGCAAAGGCATGAAAATCTAGTGTGAAGGTAATTTATTAATTCTCCATTACATGCCTATATGCTATTCTTGTTATTGCTTTTGAGGACTAACTGGATTCTAAATGTAGCTGGGGATGACTTTTTCCAAGAGGGATGTTATTCTTATGTGTAGGATTTATTTTAACAGAGGAATTACTTAAAACAAAAATTAAATGTGCAGAGAAGTCTAAAGATTTTGTACAAAATTGAAACAGAAGGTAGAGAGGGAAGGGTTTTTTTTTAAAAAATGATACCTCGCCCTTGTCCAATGTACTCCCTCCCTAACTTATCACTCACTCTGTCCTCAGAGTGTCAAAGTGATAGGTTGAGAGGTACAAGGATAAGGGCATTAGGCTTCTGTTAGTCCTTTGTTAGCTCCAGGAGTTCGGAGAAGATTAGCTGCAAACTTTCCACGTAGAGCGTGATAATCCACGTCTGTCATGTCCTCTACTGGTCTTCCAAGGATGATGATGGTGTACATTCAATAGAGGACGTGGAAGCCACTGTCATTTGACTCTCAGAGCTATTGGGGACATCTGTGACTGAAGGATAGGCGTTGAAAGTGTTCTTTATCGTACGCCCTTATGTGATTGCTTAAGAGATTGTGGAGTTTGTCAACACACTCATTTTCCACCTCCTCCGTGGGCGTTCTTGGTGTTGTAGTATATTGTTGCTGATCTGGATTGTACTGGCTGTCGGAACTGTTATATATGATTGTTGTTCCATCATGAAGATTTGTAACCAACAACATCCAGTGCTCTGAGTGAAGGAAAGGAAGCATAATGAACTTTAGAGTCATATGTTAGAGGTAAGAGATGAGTGCCTCCGTGGTTCCGAAGTTCTTTAGCTTTAGGAGATCATCCTTCATATATGCTGACTTCATATAAGACATAGGGTGATTCCGTCCAAGTAGATATTGATAGGCGGTCATTAGACTCACAGATAGAGACGCTTTAAATTGAACACTTTCACAGAGCGTATCTACCATAACCAGAATATCTCCAGCTAGAAAAACAAGATAATCTCTCTCGGAATATAGCCTCGACATGAGGAGATGAAGTTCAGTGTCAGAGAGAGTCTTGCAAGTTGTAAGTTCCAAATTAGGGAACGTCGGTTCAATGGCAGATAGGGGCACCTTTTGTGATGATGGTCTGTTGATGGTGGCCCCAAATAGCAATTCAGTGTCCCCTTTATCATCTGCCAAATCAAAAGAGTAAGGGTCCCATTATCTCTTCTCGGGGACCTTGGCGGGTTGTTGTTTCTCCAACTCCTTTATTGTTTGCCAGAATGGCTATTTTTGAGGACGTTGGATGGCCGAGTAGAGGTAGCGAGGGACGTCGTCGGGTGCCATAGTTGGGTCTTTGAAGAACCTTCTGTCACATATTAGCTCCATGGCGTAACGTCCTCGTAGAGAATGAAAATCCTCTGTGGCTAGCTCAGTGAAAGGGATTTGTTGATTGAGTGCTTGGATGTGGTGTATAGTGTAGAAAGCACAATCCCCAGATCCTTCTTGTGTTTGGACTTGTGAGTTTATTATCTTGAACTAGGGTTGGCTCCAACCCTGGTGGAGAGATGGGCTTGTGGCCTAAATCAATTTCAGAAGCCAAAAAGGGATGCATTTGGCCTCCCCGACTTCAATACCAGCAAAATTAATTATACCGCCCTTTAGTTTACTAGCACAAAAATTGTACACCTTGGTGTCTCGAGCCGCGGTGTCCACGATCCTTAGCAGCCAGTGGCCAGAAACTTGAAAGGGCACGGAAATATAGTGTGCCTTTCTGGCAATCCCCCTCTGCAATAGCTCGATATATTTGTTTTGTAAATCTTTATATAATAGACTCATGGCTAGAGTAGGTGAAAATTAAGTACTGGTTGCTGCCCTTTAGAGCTTCTACAGATTTCGATAGAATTGGCAAGTAGGACACGAAAGATTGCCATCTTCACTGGTGACTGTGGTCGAAGGATGGTGCAGAAATCTTCACGTGTAAACTTGCGCTGAGTCTTTATATTATGGTAGATAACATCTCCCCCTTCTTTGGCATCATCTAAGATAGTGTTTAGGATGAAGATATCTTGAGTATCTAGGGTAGAGATGGCCACCATGTCTAAATCATGCATCTTGTGAGGTAGAGGTGGCAGTGGGAGAAGCTCTTGTGGAGGGTGGGAAGAAGTCTGCTCCAAATCATCTATGTAGTGTTGTAGATCTTTGTCTTTATCTGAATCAGAAGTAGAGTCGATATCTTCATCTATATCTAAACTGACTCTTTCTAATTCTTCCTTTTTCTGGGGGAAGAGGTGAAGATTGCTCTGGAGTGGAGTGTTGTGGAAGATCTGGTTATGGTTGACTCGTGCTGGTTCTGAATAAACATTGTTGGAACTCAGCAAAAGTTGCTTCTTTAGCAGTTTTCCCCAGAGATCCCATTGCACAATAGTCAAGAAATTGATCCCCATATGACATGTTAACGTTGTCATTGTGAGTAGGGGATTTGGGATCTTTATAACCTTCTTGGTGATATTTCTGTTGTTCTGGTGCAGCTCCTCGGCTGGGGCCCTCCCCAGCATTGTCTGGGTCATCCGATTTATCGTTTGAGGAGGTGCTAATGTTGGAATTATCCGAGGAGTCAGAATCCTCATCTTCGTCTTCTTCTTCATCATCTTCTTCGTCTGCCGCCTTATCTGTGGTCTTCCTTGGTGGAGGCTTCTTGCACTGCCGGTGGAGTGCTTGTAGTTCGTCGAAAGCCACTTGCACATGCTCATGTGTTTCAAGCAGTGCGTCCTGGGTTTCATTGAGACCTGAATAACGAGCCTCGACGAAGAGGAGTCGTGTAGAGAGGTCCGTTACTTGAGCTATTAATTGGTTGATTTCATTGTTGGATGACTCCTCTTGGCGGTTATTGAGTTGTGTGAGGGTGGTGTTGATGTCATCCAAGCGCGTGCTTAAAGCAGTTTGTTGCTTCTTAAGCTCATGCAGGGTGTCTGGCAATGGTTGATTTTGTGTAGAAATCATGTCGACTTGCTTGGAAAGATTGCCTTGCTGGCTTTTCACCCCAAACACCAACTGTGGCAGTTGTTGCAGGCGGTCGTCAATGTGTTCGACTTTCATGGCCACTGCTTTCTGCTATTGTTCGATGCTTGAGATGATGCCTGGAAAGGCACAATTTTGCTCATCAATCTTGGTGACCTGTGTAGTTAGACCTTGCACACAAGAAAAAATAGATTGTAATATATTAGAAGGGTCGGTGAGGAGGTTTCGGATAGCGTCGAATTGATGTCTGAATTCCTCACCGACGTTTGTAAAAGGGACCCCGGATGTGGAAGGGTGGTGTGGCTGGGGTCAGGGTGGAAGGGTGGTAGTGCCTTGTGAAAGAGACACTATTGATGGTCTCGCAAACTACGTGGTGACTATAGATGGAGTCACCAACGGTGTCAGGGTGGTGGCGGATGAAAAAGATGGTGACATTCCTGGTGAGAATGGTGGGACTAACAATGTTGAGGGGAAAAGGGTGGAGATGGGAGCGGAGGAGGTGAAGGTGGGTGTTGGAGTGGAGAATGGGATGATCAAAGAGGAAAAGGTTGAGGTGATAGATGTGGGTGGAGGTGTGGATGTGGGGAAAGGAATTGTTGTTGGGATTGTTGTGGAGAAAGGTGGGAGGGTAGTAGATGGTGGGATAGTAGTGGATGGTAGTGTTGTGGGCTCAACATTTAGGCTCATGATGAATGAGTCTAATTATGAGGTAATGATATGTTCCTCATCATGAGGGCATTCTGTCTTAGGATTTAGCTGTGATGTCTACGTCCCCGACAGCTGCTATGATTGTAAACGTGCCTTAGATGGTCGTTTTACTGGTATTTTTGTTACCCTAGCTGCCGGGGCAGTGATACTAAGTTCTGTCTGGCCCACTTTGGTTTTCTTCTCTTGTACTTTGACCGAAGCTAGGATTTTGGTAATCTATTCATCACTGAAGAGTAGCTTTTCCTTGTCATATTGCGCAAGCTCCGGAAGCAGTAGTAGAGTTCTAGAAGATTTTACTGTAGGGCAGAAAATGTAGTGCAATTTTGCATCCTTTTCTTTGATAATGTAAGAGTTCTTTAAGATTTTCTAGTTGGTAAGGATGTCGCCCTTGATCTGCGTGCACCTGGGGAGTAATCTTTCCATTTTGAGATATTTAAGAATGGATGTTATGTGTCCGCCCATGCAAATTTCTTTCCCTAGGGCGTATGTTGAAAACTTTTGTATCATGTGTCGCCCAATGTTGACTGACATCCCATGTAGAACAGACCAGAGAATAAAAAGATCAGAGGTGATAACATTCCCACCCTCTATTTTGGGGAAGAGTGCACCGGTGAGAATTTTGTGAAGTGTGCGCACTAACCCAGAATGAATATTGGAGGCCTTGCAGGTCTTCACCTCATAATTTGGGGTCCCTGTTAGGGATTTCTAGAAGTTGTGTTTGTTGAATTGGGAGCTCTCTATGCTAACAACTTTGGCCTTTTTTAGCTGCTCCTGGTTGTCTATGGAGATTTCATTCAATAAATTTTCTATTATGACAACTTTGTTTCCAAAAAGTTTGGTGACCAGCCTGCGGTCACCTCCGTCCCTTGCTCTATCCATAATGTCCACAGATTCTTTGTTGAGATGTGTAAATAATTCTGTTGTGGGCTCGATGTATGAGATCTCGGGGACAAAAAACAGTCTCTAGAGATTTGCGTTATCGAGCAGGGTGAGGATTCTATTGTATATCCCCATCTTGATTAGTACGCTTGAGCAAACATACTTTGTTGGTTTCCAAGTTTTTTCGATGGATGGGAGGGTGTGGATGAATAGGTTTTCTGGTGGTGGTGCGGTAGTGGTTATGACAGGGAAGACAGGAGCATTGGTGGTGGGGGTGGTGGTAGCAGTTGATGGGATGTATCCTGCCAGAGTTTGTTCCCTAGCAGTGGTGGGGTGGACCTGCTTCCTTGCCCGTTTCTTCGTAGGTTGTTCTTTGGCAGCTTGCTGGACCTTCCTTTTCCCTTTGGACTTTGTAGTTGAGGATTCCTCCTCGGGGGTTGACTTGTATTCTGAGCCTTCGTTACTAGAATAAATTTCTTCTGCTTCTTGCTCAGGCTCCTCAGATAAACACCTATTGAGGCAGTCAATTTCACTCATGACCGCGAGTAGGTTGACTTTAGGTGGGAACATTCCAGTCTTGTTATATATGTCTATGATTTTTTGGAGCTTGGCTCAGTCCTCCATCAATTGCTCCGTTGTCCAGAATAGAGCGTCGGCAGTTCCGGTGGCTTGTTTTGCTGGTGAGGCCATTTCTAGAAAGTAAGCATAAAAAATCATGTGTTAGAAAATTTTTGAATTTGTGTAGATAGCAAATTTATTAAAAAGAAGAAGGTTTCATTATTTAGGTGTTAATGTTTTTAGGTTTTGTTGGGTCCAAACGGTTTTGGAGGCCATTTGGGTCCAAATGGTTTGAGGACCATTTGGCACCAAATGGTTCGGAGACCGTTTGGGTCCAAACGGTCGCGCATCCAAACAGTTTGAGGACCATTTGGCACCAAGCGGTTTGGAGACTGTTTGGATCCAAACGGTTCTGCGTCCAAATGGTTTGAGGACCATTTGGCACCAAACGGTTTGGAGACCGTTTGGGTCCAAACGGTCCCCCGTCCAAATGGTTTCAAGACCGTTTGGAAGGTGAAACGTCGGGATAGCTAGAAAAGGTGAATGATGGAGGCGACACGCGCGTCGACAGAAAAGAGATCCGCATCAACGAAGTAGGCATCGGCGATGGTAGAAACGAAGTGTGGTGTGATGACGGAAGTGTCGGTGATGGCGGTGGTGTTGGTCTACCTTGCTGCTGCGGGTGACGATGACGACAGTGAGGAAACGAACGACAGTAACGATGGTGCAGAAGTCATGAAGACGCGCAGAAGCTTAAGGTGACGCCGGTGGTGGTGGTGGAACAAACTGGCATCGCGAGTTGTGCGGGAGTGAGAAACAAAGGAAATGAAGTAGTGCTCACGTGAGGGTTTAGAGAGTTCGAGATTCTAAAGAAAGAAAAAGGGAGGGTGGGGTTATATTTATAGGATTTGGGGGTGACGTTACAAATTCCAAAAGTCAAATGGTTTTGAGACCTTTTGGGGCTCCAAACGGTTTGAGACCGTTTGGGCTCCACACAGTTTTAGGACCGTTTGGCTCCAATTGGTTTTAAGACCATTTGGCTCCAAACAGTTTCAAAACCGTTTATAATGGTTTAGGTTTTTGATTTTTATATTTTTATGTTTTTTTTGTTGTTTATGTGAATTTTTACATTTTTAGATTAAAGATGATAAACCTAAATCAAACAAAGAAGAAAAAATAAAAACAGTGATACTCAGATCTTGGGTTGTTCCAATCGGTGTTTTATAAGCTGTGCGGTAAGCCCAAAGGGCATCAGGAAGCTTGATGGACCAGCCGATACGATGTCTATTGACAGTTTTCTCTAATATTGCCTTCAGTTGTCTATTCGAAACTTCGACCTGACCACTAGTTTGTGGATGGTAAGGTGTGGCAACTTTATGGATGACTCCGTATTTCTTTTGGAGCGCTTCAAAGCTTCGTTCCAGAAAATGGGTCCCTCTGTCGGATATGACAGTTCGGGGGACTCTGAATCTTGGGAAAATGATATCTTTAAACATCTTAATGACTGGTTTTGAATTGCTAGAAACTATGGGTATAGCTTCTACCCATTTTGAGACATAATCCACAATGACCAATATGTAAGAAAATCCATAAGAACAGGGGAAGGGACCCATGTAGTCTATTCCCCAAACATCAAAAAGTTCGATTTCTTGGCACATAGTGAGAGGCATTTCATTCCTTTTAGTTATACCGCCAGAAAGTTGACATTTATTGCATGATCTTACAAAATCATGGGAATCTCTTTCTATTGTTGGCCAAAATAACCCCAAATGTAGAACTTTCAGAGCGGTCTTTTTCAAACTCATGTGTCCCCCGTTGGGGCCGGAATGACAATGTTCTAAGAGAGGAGTAATCTCTTCTTCAGGTAGGCAGTGACGGAAAAGTTTGTCTGCACATAGAAGAAAGAGATAAGGTTCATCCCAGTAGTATTTCTTAACATCATGGAGGAATTTCTTTTTGTCGTGGTGAGAGGCGGAAGGGTGGATGATTCCTATAGCCAAATAGTTCACTATGTCGGCATACTAGGGGAATCCGGTGCTAATTTTCATAAGCTGGTCGTCAGGGAGGGAGTCTCAGATAGGTACTTTATCATCATCCTTGACTTCAATGTGGCTGAGATGATCAACGATGATGTTTTCCACTCTGCTTTTGTCTTGGATTTCCAAATCAAATTCCTGTAGCATCAACACCCAGTAGATAAATCTGGGTTTCACGTCTTGCTTCTGAATTAGATATTGTATGGTAGAGTGGTCAGTGTCGACTATGACCTTTGATCTGATCAGGTAGGAGCAGAATTTTTTGAATGCATAGATGATAGCGAAAAACTCCTTTTTTGTAGTGATGTAGTTCTTTTGCGCTTCATCAAGTGTCTTGGACACATAGTATATTACATAAGGCTTTTTGTCAATTCATTGCCCTAACACTACTCCTATAGCATAGTCGCTAGCGTCATACATTATTTTGAATGGCGTGACTAGTTAGGTGCTCTCAGAATGGGCATAGAGACTAGAGCGTTCTTTAAGCTTGTGAAGCTTTGTAAGCATTCTTGGTCAAAATTGAAATCAGTGTCCTTGGTCAATAAGTGGGTCATGGGTTTTGCTACTTTTGAGAAATCTTTAATGAATTTTCGATAAAACCCAACATGACCCAAGAATGGTCGTACTCCTTTTACGTCCTTTGGCGGTGACAGTTTTGAGATGACATCAATTTTTTCCTTGTCTACCTCAATTCCTCTTTCACTCACTCTATGTCCGAGGACGATACCTTCAGTTACCATAAAGTGGCATTTTTCCCAATTTAGGATAAGGTTTGTTTCCTTGCATCTTTGTAAGACTTGTCCAAGGTTGAGTAGACAGTTGTCAAAAGAATCTCCGTAGACTGAAAAGGCATCCATGAATACTTCCATTATGGACTCGGTTAACCCTACAAAAATAGAAGACATGCACCTTTGGAAGGCAGCGGGTGCGTTGCACAACCCGAAGGACATTCTTCTGAAAGCGTAGGTTCCAAAGGGACAAGTAAAAGTTGTTTTTTCTTGGCCTTCCGGGTGTATAGGGATTTGATAGAACCCAGAATAACCATCGAGGTAACAGAAGAACTTTTGATGGGCTAGGCATTCATGGACTTTGTCAAGAAAAGGTAGAGGGTAGTGATCTTTTCTTGTTGCTTTGTTTAGTTTCCTATAGTCGATACACATTCTCCATCCCATGACAGTCCTTGTGGGCACTATCTTATTTTTATCATTTAGCATGACAGTGTTTCCTCCCTTTTTGGGGACCACTTGGACAGGGCTAACCCATTGGGAATCTAAAATTGGGTAGATAATACTGGCTTTCAGAAGTTTGAAGACCTCGAGGCGAACCACCTCTTTAAGATTGGGGTTTAGCTTTCTCTAGTGCTCTCTTGAAGGTTTGAATTCTTCTACCATGGGCAGTTTATTCATGCATACGGTTGGGTTTATACATGTCAGGTCAGTTATTTTGTACCCAATGGCTTTGTTATGTTTCTTTAACTCAACGAGAAGCCTTTCTTCCTGGTCTTTCATCAGAGTGGAACTAATGATTACTGGACATAGTTCCTCTTTGTCCAGGAATACATGATTAAGTCTCGTTGGTAGGGTTTTCATCTCGGGACCCTTAGGTGCTTATGTTGTTTCTAAAATAGTGACAGATTTGAGCTCCTCAAAAGTGGTTGTTGGTGCTTCTTCATCTTTCTCTAAGTGTTGCTGGCATTGTTGAACTAATTCGTTGGCTGAGAATTCAACTTCTGGATTGATTAAGACATTTTCTAAATCATCAGATGGTTCATATATTTCCAATTGGGACTTTTGATGTATTCCATCTAAGAGAAAGACTTCCTCTTGTATGTTGGGGCCTTTCATGTTGTTCAGGACCCGCAACTAAATTGCTTCTTTTCACAGTCTCAGAATGATCATGCCAGCATCAACATCAATGAGCGCCCTGGCTGTGGCATGGAAGGGTCTGCCGAATATTATTGGGTATCTTAGATCCTCCTTGATATCCATAATGATGAAATCACATGGGACATAAGAATCGTTGCCTATCCTGAATGGAATGTCTTCAATAATTCCTAGGGGTGCAGTGATAGTGGAATCAACTAACTGAATTGTCATCATTGTGGGTAGCAAGTAAGTAAAACCCAATCTTTTACACATGGAGTAGGGCATAATAGATATGCTAGCCCCTAAGTCAGCTAATCCCTTTTTGCTCGAAGCATTTCCAATACAACATTGAATACCGAACGGATCAAGGTCCTTCTTTTTCTTTAGAATTTTATTAAGAATGATGTCGGAGGTGGTCTGAACCAGTTTGATCATCTCTTGCTCTTCAATAATATATTTCCTTGATAGCAAGGTTTTCAGATATTTAGTCCAAGCTGGTACTTCAGAGAGGGCATCGAGGAGCAGGATATTGATATAAAGTTTCTTCATTGCCTCCTTGAATTTTTGGAATCTAGTGTCTATTTTAGTCTCTTTAAATCTTCATGGATATGGTATCCTAGGTTTATATTGCGGAACTTCTGGCTCTTTGGGATCTTATTCCATTTCTTTACCTTTTGCAGTCTCCGTAGATTTCTCAATTCCTAGATTCGGGCTTTCATTTGGAGTAAAAATAGGTGTATCATCATCATCATGAGCGATTCTTGTAGCTTCATGAAAGACACGACCAGATCTTGTAGCGATGGCATTCAATTGCTCTGGTCTATTTTGATCATGTCTTGGGTTTGACTCTGGTTGACCAAAAAAAGTACCTGCTGGTGGTTTCAACTGGGCGGCAATTTGTGCTAGTTGAGCCTCCACAGCCTTCTGTTAAGCTTGTTGATTGGCACACATGGTTTTTTGTGACTGTAACATCTACCTAATGATAGTCATCTCATCTGTTGCCTGGGAAGGAGCATTTTTCTGTTGGAACTAAGTGAGTTGTTGCTGCCCTTGGGGTGGCTGTTGTGGAGGTGATGTTAACTGAGGTTGTTGTGATTGCTGCAGCTGAGGATGTAATTGTGGGTGCAGAGGAGGATGTGTATATTAATAGTAGGTGGAGGGATTTTTTGGGTAGTTGGATCTTGGGAAATTATTTTAAGATTCCCTTGATTTTGGTTATAGTTACTTTGAAATCCAGGTGGCAATCTATTGGAATATCTACATTGTGTTTGATGTTGCGGGTTAGCAGTCCCCATAGGATTCCCATATTGAAACCCGGGGTGATTTCTTGGTTGATTTGGATGATAGTAAGCTTGTCCTGGTATGGAATGAATGGAATTGACTTGTTCGGCCATCTGATCTGCAGGGTGTTCGATGATTTGTTCGTACTATTGTTGTGGTGGTTGCATATCCATCATCGCATTATAAAGTAAGCCACATGACAGTGTAGGGTGATCAGATGCGTGATAGGCTTCACAAATTCTTGTGGAAGCTTTAACTTGTTGGACTTGGGGGTTTTTCTTCTTATCGTATTCTCTAAATGAAGTTTCAAGCGCCTACTGTTTGTGAGCTATAGTCATTAAAGCTTCAACAATAGCTTTCATTTCCATTGATTCCTCAACCTTATAAAGTTTGAGGACTCCCTTAGTGGATGATCGTCCCCAATTGGATTGGTTCTCAGCTCCAAGTGTAATGATATTCCAAGCATCCTCGTAGTTCTTCCTCATAAAATTTCCTCCATATGAGGAATCCAAAAATTGCTTGATATCATCACTCGCCCCCCTATAGAACATCTCTATTAATTGATTTTGGGAGATACCGTGATGAGGGCACTTCTTTAGAAGCTCCTTGAATCTTTCCCATGCTTCTGCGAGTGTTTCTCCAGGAAGTTGGGTGAAGTGGTTGATCTGCCCCCTAATTTTGTAGGTTAATGAAGGAGGGAAAAACTTTTCTAGGAACTTTTCTTCCAAGGGAGCCCAGGTGGTGATGATTGGCTCCCTATCAAGTGAGTTGTACCAACTCAAAGCCCTTCCGAATAGAGTGAAGTGAAAAAGATGTAGCATTATTGCGTCAAAGGCAACTCCGTCTTGTGGGACAAGTCGGCAAAGTGTCTTGAATCTCTTCAAATGTTTCATGCAGTCATCTCCAGAACCACCAGAGAATGAGATGCCCTGCATGATTTGAATCCATTGTGTCTGGATTTCAAAATTGGGTATGTTGATGATTGGTGGCCAGACTGGATGATTGTCTTCATAGTTCTTGGGGACGACATAGTCCCGTAGTTGCTTGTTTCTTAGATTTAACTGGGAAGCTTCATTAGCTGCTTCGTTTTCAGCTCAAATGCGGGCTTGTTCTTCAGCTCAGATTTCTGCTTGGACCTGAGCACGAGTGTCAGCAATGAGTTGTGCTCTCTGAGCGGCTATGGCGGTGTTGACCCTATCCATTACTAGCACAGCGTGGCGTCGATCTTCAGCCATTTGTCTAGTTCTTTGGTGGTTAAGTCTGATGCTGCGGTGGAAGCTTCTCTCTACCTCAGAGTCGTACTCTAGATTAGGGGAGAATCTGAGATTATGTGATGGTTGCATTCACGTCTTCTACCTGAGTAGAGGAAGAAACACACTTTTCAGATGATGCGGGAGATATGATGAATTCAAGAAGATATGGAGTAATGTTTAAATAAAAAGGTGTAAAACCGTAACCAACTAGCAAGATGATAAATGAAATTAAAATGTTCCGTTGTCCCCTGTAATGGTGCCAATTTTTGATGGAGCTTCCACTCGCGTGGAATTGCGTGAACCACTAAAAATCCTAAAGATAATAAGTCTTTAGGTTTAGCCTTGATTATACTAGATTAAAAACTCCACCCACGTATGCTAAGATACGTGGAAGTCTTATCGTAGTATAGTTAAGGGTCGAATCCACAGGATAACGGTCTTGTTGAGATCAACAAGATAGAAAATGTTAGAATTTCACTTAACTCCTCAACAATTGGTATTTAGATCAAAGAGTTGATTTCATTGTTTTAAACTAAGTGCAAGTAAAGTAAAAGCAAGAAAGTAAAATTAAGGTTGTAAATAGCATTAAGAAACCACTAGGACGTTATCGGCTTTCGCCACCACTACACATGGATCAAAACATGCAACATAAAAACATAACCTGCAATAAGAGTGTAAACAGTTAGTATCTTTGTAGATTTAGTTTCCTTTCGAAGAACTAACTATGAGAAGTGTGGGAATGTTGCAATGCCAGCCATCCCCGAACGAATGGTCACTTGCTTTGCAACATTCCCTTCGCAAAGTGTGTTTCTTGACTTATCAAGGTTGTACTTTCATACGTCAACTGATTCCATTTCATAGTATGAATGTACGGAGATGGAAGTGAGTTTACTCCACTTCTTAAAAGACACTCCTAGATACCAAAACAGATGCATGGGGGCTACATGCATCAAGAACCAACATTCAATCGAGATTCAAATCCAATAGTACAAACATAGACAATTCATACTAAAAGATAATAGATAACACAAGTTGGTGATTAAGGAACAAGCATTCTTTAAACGATTGATGTTGAACTGAAAAGAAAGTATATCTCTATTACAAACTTATGGATTACATTGCATGAAATGAAAACATGGGCATCGGGGCTACTCCCTGCACCCTAGTGTATAAGACTACTCGCTCATGGCAAGGACAAAGAAGGAGGCGAGAAGAGAGAGAGAGAATGTCATCTCCATGAATGAGGGAAGAAGGTCGACCCCTTGGAGAGAGAGAACAATGATCTTCATGCTTCGTAGGTTGCTTGATGATGAATCCTCCTCTTCCCACCTTATTTGGTGATGGGAGAGAAAGTAGCTTGTGGATGGAGTATGGATTTCAGACTGGCAGCCTTGGGGTGGTGGATGAAGGATGGAATAGCTCTGGAATAACAGAGGCAGCCTTTGGAAATCTGAAAACTTCCCCCTTGTGGGGACCCTTTGGCTCTTATATATAGGCTTTGAGTGAAGTCCAAATGGTTTGGGCGGTTTTGGGCCCAAACGATCATGAAAACCATTTGGGTCCTGAGATTGTTTGGACTCTCTCAATTTCAAAACCGTTTGGACTCTCCCAGTTTGGAAACCATTTGAGTCCTTGCGGTCTTGAAACCATTTTCCTTTATTCAGTCTTGGGACCGTGTAACTTTATGTGGTCTTGGGACCGGTTGATCTCCATTTAGTCTTGGGACCGTTTGGCTTTATACGGTCTTGGGACCGTTTCGCTTCATTCGGTCATGGGACTGTTTGGCTTCATCTGGTCTTAGGACCGTTTGGTGTCCATTTGGTCTTAGGACCGTTTGGTGTCCATTCGGTCTTCGGACCATTTGGTTCTTTTGTAATTTTTTTGTGCTTTTCTATAAGAAATTAAAGGAGAAGTTATTTTAATGATATATTTTCAATAAAGTGGAAAGTAAAAGATTTTATCTAATTTATCTAAGAAAGAGTATGGAAAAACTGAGAAAAAACTAATAAGATAACATCGCAAAATGGGAGGTTATCAAAGAGCTATGCCCTCCTTTGTATAACTGGTCTCAGTTTTTTTGTGTGGAAAGAGAGGAACAAGAGAAGCCATGAGAAGAAGGAGACCAGCCAATGAGCTTTCATTAATAACTTTTCTAAAGAACTCAAGTGGCATATGAAGTACAGGTAGGATATTTTGTATAGGTTGAATGCTAACACTCGAACTTACAAGGGTTTTTGTATGTAACCTGGTTTAGGGTGGCTCATTTTTTTACTATATAGTTTGCCCAAACTATACCAACTTTTTGGCTTAATATATTTACCTTACTCCAAAAAAAAAGTCTACTCAAGGGCAAGCGAAGGTCCAGCAGCTAGACATATATTTCCTCTACCAACTTTTAGAGGGGAGGTCGATAAAGTTCGAAGCCTTCTTCCTCACCCATGTGATGGCGGTGAAGCGCAATGTAAGGAGGACCAAACCTATCCTTTTTGGGGGACTTATCACGCCCATTTCTCTCCACTTAGGCTTGGATCTCTCTACTCTAGAGCCTTTGCATTCCAAGAATCGCATTGAGCACCTCCACTTCAAGCAGGTTGGCCTGATCTCTTTCCAATACAACACCATCTATGCAATCTGTTTGGTCAGTGGCACCTTCTACTAGCATCAACTACATGATCATGTATTCAACATCAGGCAAGTTGACCACTATAGATGTCTGAACATGGATGATGACAATGAAGAACAAGAAGGAAATGATGATGAGGACGAGTAGAGGAAGTGGAGCCCACCATCCCCATGACGCATCGAGTTGCTCCACGGAAGTGTCCACGAAATTATGTTGCATCTACGTCTTCTACCCCGCCACCCTCTCAGGAAGGAGAGGAAGCTTATTCTATGGCGGGCATGTATTCCATGCTATAGGATATTCATACACATCAATAGCAAACTCAGGAAGGAGAGGAAGCTGATTCTCTGGCCAGCATTCAAGATGTGTAGGTTCGGATGTACACCAACTAGAAGGAGATTTATGAGAATGAACGTCTTTTATTGGCCAACCAAGAGAACATGCATAAGTGCCTGTAGAGGATGGAAAACTACCAACAGCTGTTCTTTGACCACTATTGGAGCTAGGGATACTTTGGAGGCTACCTGATGCCACCATATATGCCTTCTTCTGATCTGACTTTCTAGGGGATGTTTCCTCTGCAAGACCCCATCCAGCCACCACCACCACCATACTAGTTAGGTATCTCTATTCCACTTCTTCAGTTGGAGTTTTGACTATGAGTTCATAGTCATATTCAAGCTTGGGGGGATGGTGGAATAACTTCTATCTTAGTTTTTCTTTCATTTTAGCATTTTGTTTTTATTTTGGTAAAATTAGTTTGCTTTTTAGCTTTTCTGTTATGTAGGATCCACAATCTATCTAGTGTAATTTGTGGAGAAATAAATGCATGGTTTCATTTGAGTTTATTAATCTCTGGGTTGGGTGCACGTGAGAAAAAATGAGCAAATTTCAAAATTTTTGTGAGCCTAGCTTGTGAGTAATTGAGTTGCATAACTGACGAAGTGTTTGGGTAAGTTAGCTCTAGAACACGAGAACATAAATGACCATCTTATTTGTCCAAGAAAAGTGATTGACAAGGTTGTTGAGCCCAAATTGACCAAACACTAACGTGACCTTAAACTAAAATTTAAGAGAGAAACCCTTTGATCACCCTATACACATGTTATTAGAAAGGGACATATGATTTTCTCTGAAGGTTCTAACTCTTAGTTGTATGATCTCACCCACCGCATACTTTCGCTTTACACTCCACCATAAGAAAATTGAGTACATGTTATCATTTTTTATCTTGATTGCATTTACATTGCATAGTAGATCTTGCATAATAGTTGTTTGTTTTTGCTTGCATTAGTGAAAAGAAAAAAAAATGAATCAATACATGCACAACAAAAATTTTGGTGCATGTCATGTAGTTGCATAACATGTTATTCATGTAGTTTGCATATGCATTACATATCATCTTGCAAATATCGTGTCTAGTTTCTTCTTCTCTAATATAAAAAGGTAGTGATTTTTTCCATACCCTTAAAAGAAAAAAAAAAGAAATGAGAAGTGAAGCATTGACATAAATCAAATGTGCAGTGCAAGTGGAAGCCTAAAGCAATACTATCATGTTGACATGGTGCTTGAAAAAAAAAGATTGAGTATAGTGTCAGAAAGTGAGGGAGAAAGGACATAATCCTACCTGATCATAAGGAAGAATTAGTAAAGGTTGTAGTTTGTAGATATTTCATCTTATGATTGAGATGAAATGATAATTGCATGCATCATTCCACCTCAATGATTATTTTTAGATAAGGTAAAATATTACTAAATCAATAAAAAGGCGTACAAACCACTCTGTATACTATACAAGGTCACTTCAGACCCCACATCAGACTGACCTTAGGGTTAACCCTACTAAGGGTCCCCAGGTTCACTTTACATAACCAAACCACACTATTTACAAAACCATCAAAACATTGGACTTTGTCCCTTTCTCCTTTCCCATGTGTTCTGCGATTCCTCTCATCCCAAATGTGATAGATGATGCCCATCCAAATAAGACCAGAAAAATGCCTCATATGGATGTCTAACCTGGTTAGATAGAAAATCTAGGTCATACTATCCTGTATGTTCGAAGGTGGGCTACCACCTCCTTTCAGCTTTAAGCCACATCTAGTCCATAGGTACTTGGTATAATCACATTCAAAGAATAAATGTTGCTGAGATTCATCTTCCAACCTACAAAAGGGGCAAAGTTTGGCATTAACATTGTACCATCTACTAACTCTATCCATCGTAGGTAGCCTCCCAAGAATGGTTCTATGCATGCAAAAGCTCCATTTAGGGCAATGATTCTTACTCCACAGAATCCCAAGGGACTTGAGGTTGGTTCCGATTTATCCGCCAAGGAATCCCAGACTCCACTAACATCCACTCCCCATTCACCCTCATATAATCCTATATACAGTAACTCCATGCCTCCACCATCCTCCACCAAATCCTGGAACATGAACTAATGGCTGAGACAGTAGTATCTAATGAAGCCCCATACCTCCCCCTGCATCCAAGAGCTCCAAGTCTAATCAGGCCTCATCAAGAAAGAATGAACTCTTCTCAGCATAGCTTCAATCTGAATATCACTGGTGTGCTTTAATCCCAGACTGCCTCCAACATGAGGTTGCACAACCTCCGCCCAAGCCACCACATGATGGCCACCACCCCAAAGAAAACGAGCCATCAAAGACTTGCATTTGTCAAGGATGAACTCAGGGAGCTATGTGAACCTACACCAGAACCCCACCTTACTCGTGAGGACTACTTTGACGAGGATCGCACGGCCTGCCAAAGACACCCTCAGACCACTCCAACTCTCCACCTTCATCTGAAGATCATCCAAGCAACCTTGGAAATCCTTCCCACTTCCCACTCCCTCCGATAAAGGCAGGCCCAAGTATTTTGTAGGGAAACAACCCAGCTCCAGATGTATCGCCTCCTTAAGCCTCCCTCTCCTTAAATCACGGGATTTGGAGAGGAACGCCTGTGACTTTATGTCACTAATGTGTAAGCTCGTAAGGTCAGTGAAGCTTTGTTGAATGGAACTAAATCCCCTAAAGATTTTGGCATGTGCAGCCACAAACAACATAATGTCGTCAGTGAAAATCATATGGCTCAACACCTTAGTGCCCTGCACCTTGAAAGGTTTGATCAAACCTTCTTCTTCTGCTTTATGCGTAAGGTAAGTGATATTCTCCATGACGATGGTGAAAAGAAAAGGCGATAACAGGTCCCCCTATCTCAGGCCATTGGAGGCATTAAACATGCCTTTTGGGATACCATTAACCAGAACAGAGAATGATGTGGTTTGAATGCATTGTTTAAGGACGTCAATGAAGCGGCTTGAGAACCCCAACGCCTCCATGGATCTCCACAACCCCTCCCAAGACACATTATCATATGCTTTCAAGAGATCTAACTTTATACATGCCTACTTGGCTCTACTCTTCACCTTGAAGTCTCTCAGAAATTTAGTCGCTTATAGGGAATTATCCACAATAGACCGACCGTTCACAAAAGCCCCCTGATTAGGTGATATTATCACTGGTAGCACCCTTTTCAATATACGGGCGAGCAGCTTGGAGATGATTTTATAAGTAACTGAACAACAAGTTATGGGTCGAAACTCACTCATGGTAGCAACCCCTTATTTCTTAGGAATGAGCCTTATAAAAGTGTGATTCACTTGTCTCACCATCCGCCCTCCAACAAGGAACCATATCATCGCCTTGCAAAAGTCTATGCTAGCAATGTGCCAACAACTCTGAATGAATTTAGTGTTAAAGCCATCTGGTCCTGGGCTTTTAGAAGCTCCAATGGAAAAATCTTCCTCCTTAATCTCCTCATCAGACGCCAGCTTCATCAGCTCATAATTCATCTCCCCGTTCACCCTACTATCAAGATTAGACCTCCTAATAGTAGGATTATCCTCACTGTTGTATAGTTCTTTAAAGAATCCCACAGCCATCTCCTCCACTTTCTTCTCCTCATCCACGAGCTCACCCTTCTCATTGATCAAGTTATGAAAATGGTCACACATATTGTTCTGTTTCACTGCGGCATTGTATACTTTAGAATTGAAATCTCTGTTTCTCAACCATTTTAGCCTACTTCTCTTCCATCCCGAGATGTCATGATCCTTCTCAAGTTGGACTAACCTTCTACTCACGTTCTCCTCCTCCTCCATACACTACTAGTTTATAGGATTACATCTCAGACTAGTAGCTTTTTTATCAAACTCCTTTTTGGCTATCTTGATAAGATTAGGAAGATCCACCAAATGTTTAGACCAGGATTTAAGATCAGCTTTGACCCTTTTGAGTTTCATAGTCACCACAAATAGAGCATTACCATCCACCCTTCCCTCCCAAGACTACTTGATGACTCCCTCAAAGGAAGGCCAGAATAACCAATGATTAAGAAACCTAAATGGGTGATTAGGTTGAAGATGAGTTGATAGTTGAATTTCCATCCATGAGTGGTCACTGTTTGGATGACCACCCTACTTGAACGCTGCCTCAGGGAAAATATCAAGCCACTTTTCATTCACCAATCCACGATCCAGGTTGCTGGAAATCCTTCTCAATGGAACTCTTTTATTGTGCCAAGTAATCAAACCGCCTTTCATGTTAAGTTCAAATAACCCCACAACATCCACAACCTCATTGAATTTCCTCAAAATGGGCTTCAGGATAGGCAAGCCACCCCACTTCTCTCTAGCCTTCCTCACTTGATTAAAGTCCCCAACCACCAATTGAGGTAGGTCCTGCTGCGTAGATTCAATCAGGTTGTTCCAAAGCTTCCTCCTATCCATCTCCACATTAGAGCTGTAGACTACAGACAGGATACAATGAAAGCCACCATTATTAATGCAGCTCATAGTAATCAATTGATCACTTTCAAATATCATCTGTGCATCCCACACAACCGGATTCCACCCCACCGCAATCCTACCACCTTCAATACTACTTAAATTTGAGTAGCACTACCAACCAATTGGAAACAGACCATGAACACGGCCAGCCGCCTCACGTCGAATCCTTGTTTCTGAACACACCACCATTGACGCCTTACCCACCTGAATGATGTGCCTGAGGGTGGCTTGCTTCCCAGGCCGAGAAGCCCCCCTCACATTCCATACTAGTATGGTCATAGGGCCTCCATTTCAACTCCCCCTTTCACAGGGAAGTAACCACGACCCCCCACTCTTCCTCTACCTCTACCACTACCTCGCCCTCCACCTTCAGGCACCCTACAACTCCTCTTGTTGATTCTACTAGAACTCCTCACCACCACTTCCTCCAACTCTTGGTCTTCAAGAACCTGGAAGGGATTGACAGAGTCCCCCAGGACGTCTCCCTCCTCCAGCACTCCAACTACCAAGGTTTCATCCGCCCCCGTAGTCCCCTCGCCCTCATCCGGGCCGAAGACAACCACATGTAATTCACCAACAACCCCACCTGCCTCCACCACCTAGTTTTCCTCTGGGATAGCTGCTTCTGCCGCCTCCTCCACATGAGCATGTATCAAACCATTCAACTCATCCGCCCCCAACGAACTAGGATTAGAAGCCGTAGCCACCTCTTGGACCTGACCCTGAACCTGAGCACGCCCAGCCTACGACCTAGCAGAGCTAATGCCCCTTCTTTTGTTGGTCCTCCTAGGCGGCGGTATGCTGAGGCCCCTAACCACCGGAGGGTCAACAAAATCATGTCTGGCACTTGCGCACCCCTGAGGCAAATGCCCGAAGACCTTGCAGGTAGGGCAATGGTCTGGGAGAGCATCGTACACAATCCTAGTCTCCAGCTCACTACCATTAGGCATTTCAAGCATCACCACTAGAGGAGGATCTTTGTATGCAGTTAACTCAATGCACAAGTGTGGAGCTCCAACGAATTTCCCCTCCATCTAGAAGTCCACCACACACGGAGTGCCAATACCATACCTGATGATAGTGAGAGATCTCCTCATCTAGTGACGCCCTAGACCAGGAAGGGTCACCCACACCGGGGTTGTGGCGAGAGCCACATGCCTAACATCCACCTGAGGTGACCATTTCCTAGTAAGAACAAGCTTATTATTGAAGAACCAAGGGCCACGTTCAAGTGCCACTTTCATATCTTTGTCAGAAGCAAAATGGGCCAACACCAAACCTTCCTTCAGCAGGGACAGTTGCAGCTCTCCTCTTCACTTCCACACTCTCAACATCTAGCTCTAGACCTGCTGGAGTTGGTGATTCCTCCCCAAGACATGTACTATGATATAGAACTTATGGAACTCATCATGCTCCCCCACCACCAGTACAAAAATGTTCATCCATGGTCTTGTGTCTTCATCCATGGGCTTTAGGGTCTTCCGGAGCAGCCATCGGTTGACAGTTCCTCGGCACACCTATCAATTTCAAGACTGTGTCCACCCAAGCCTGCCCATTTTTGACATCCACCCTGGGATCAGACCAGAGAAGCTTACCCTTGTCCACCTCAGTCACCTTAGAGCCAGAAGCCAAGGTCCCCGAACAAGAAGCAACTCCACTGTCTCCGGTCGAGCCACCGCCCCCAGTACTTGACGGGCTCACGCCTGCCATCACCTGAGCAATGCAGATCTAGAGATGTAACAAAGTATCCATAGAGAGAGAGGAGATAAAAACCTTCTGAATCACCTCAATGATTAGGCACTAGGCGCATTCTATAAATTCTCATCATCATAGGTTCATCATAATTTTTGATTGCATGGATGATTTTATGTGCTCATGATTCTTCCACAGCCACCTATCCCAACCACCTATTTCTCTTATTGGTAGGCCACTCATATGATTTTCTCCTCATTCATTATCTATCACGAGAACTGCTTCCATGTAGATGGTAGGTAGACAAAGTGCAATGTAGATAGGATATCACACGATGCACCAAGTATGAACCAGACAAGTCTAACATATTAACTTCTTTAACTAATAATGATTCATTGATTGGGGGATGGACATCTTTTATAGAGGTTTCTGGTCACCTAGATGATAGTTAGTGTTCAGTGGTTAGTGAGGGCCGATATCAGGACTGAAAGGTGGAGACTTTTTAGATGTACCTTATGCACTTATGTCCTTCAGCTAACTTATCTCAATAAGATCCAAAGGTTTTGATGCTCGAGGAAGAGCTATGTTTAAGCTTAGGGGAGTTTGATGTATGGGTTTTGAGTAGATTTAATAGGTCTATTTTATACTATTTTGTGCATTTATTAGTCAATTAATCAATCATATTTGCATAAATCATTATTATTGGCATCTACACTCTGTTTGCATAAAATTATGCTTATTTTATCATATTTATATTATTTTATGTATTCCCCGGCCTTATACACATTTTTATACATTGTTCAGGTACTCCATGTACATTGAAAAGTTGGTGACTGAGATAGCAGCAGTGGTCGGGCAATGAGAGAAAAGAAGACTCGGTGCCACCGACACTCGCAGTCGGTGCCACTAAGATTGGTTCAGAGTGGTAGATCAACTATGTGCATCAACTTGGTGCCACCGACTTGGTGGTTGATGGTACCAACTCAGCAGGGCAAAGGAATCAACTCGAGGCTTTTGGTGCCACCGACTCTATCAGAAATCAGCAATCGTTAGATCATCCAGATCTGATGGTCCACATTATGTGGTACCGTAAGCTGACCAATGACCTAATAAAGGATGGCCAGTCCTGAGGGGGATCGAACGTTGCACCGCATGAAGACTAGAGAAGGGAGAGAGAGGAGCACGGAGCCGAAGGATATCAACTGGGAGATTCAAGCACCTTTGATGGATGATTTTGCTATCAGAAGATTATAGAATGCACATTTCTTGAGGAGGATCATCTGGGACTCCTTCTATCTAGGGGCTACACGAATTTCCTTCATGTTTCCCACAATTTTCTTCTCTCTCTCCATGTATTTGCACCTAAAAACCATGTGGGGGCTAAACCCCTCCTTTCCTTAGGACTTGGGAGTAGCCTGGGGAATCATTGTATCGACTTTTTACATTAATTAATATAGATTTCTCTTTATTCCTGGATATATAGCTGTGTTTTAAATGATCTACCTATGCTTTATCACCATCGGTAGAGTAATAGACTGATAATCACATTGGGAAGGAGGATTAAAGGTTGGAAAATCACAAGTTATACATTTCCTACACGTTCCTTGGTAAAGGTAACATATGGTTAGTGGAAATAAATCCAGAGTTTTCAATAATGCACCTAGACTAAGATATAAATTTCTATGGATGTGGAACTAGATTAGATCTAGGTAGTGGATTGCACCGTGGAAGCAGACAATTCTGACTACAGGCTTTTTGTCCAGGGTAGGTGTAAAATTTATATTAATTTGGTAGAAATCAGATATAACAAGACCCGTGGTGAAATCGATAATCCTAAGGAATCCATCTCATTTGAATTAACCACTGTTAATTTTCTTTTTCTTTGTTTCAAATTAAATTCAACCATTTTTAATCAGCTTAGCTGATTGCACCGTAGTTAATAGTAGTCACTGAGAATATGTCTCCCTGAGTTCGACTTGGGCCTCACATAGGCCTCTATTACTCGATGCGTACACTTGCGTTCATATGCATGGTTTTAGCATGTCAGGGGGTAACTGGAGTAGCTTTAGTATTCTTTTTAGTTGAGACATCAGTATCATCATTTCTACGTTGCTTCTTTCTCCAACGTTTTGACCCCGGACTGTCCTCACTAGTACATGCTGGATCAACATTGTTGTCTTCAATATCCATCGTACCTTCCTATTGTTCTTCATCTACGACTTGAAACTTGTTTCTTTGTGGGGTTCCCTTAGTCACACTTTTCTTTGTCGCTTCTTTGTTACGTTGTGGTTTACGTACAAGCACGTTCTTGCCATAATAAACTTGCCACTTTTCCTCTTCTTCCGTCCAACGCACACTCGCCTCATCTCATTTTGGGTGGCTTTAGGGTTATATGGTGGATCGTCGAAGCCATTATAGCTTTCTACCTCATGGCCAAGTTTCCCACACTTTAAACATATGTTTGGCAGAGATTCATACTCCACTTTATATTCCCACCCATTGATTAGAATAGCTGGGTGAATAAGTTTTGAAGTTGATATTTCTACCGTGAGCCTTAAGAATTTGCTCCCAGTGTGGTTCATCGAGTGATCATCAGCTCTGACCAAGTGACCCACTGCTTGCCTGATGTGAGGGAACATTTCTCTATTGTAGTAATGGATCGGCCATCCTATGACTCTTATCCAAGTAACAATGTGGTCTGGAAGAAGATTAGAGGGTTTGAAGTAACCATCCCATGGCCAGACCATGAGGCAGCTGCCAAACAAAGACCATCTAGTCAAAGCATTTTCTTGATCCAACCTACTATAAAATTGCACCACATAATACTATTATGCTAGTTCGTAGAGCTCAAATCTCCTGGCTGGTTGCCACAAGAGCTTCAGTCGTTCTCTCATCGTCAGAAACCCTATATACCGGTCTATCAATTTCATGATGACGACGTACTTGAAGGGTTTGCTCATGATTTCTTCAGCTTTAGTGGCAACGTAGATTGCGGGGAAGCCCTTATCATAGATGATCTTGATGTCCTCTGGGTTGATTATCTCCTTCGGTCCATCATCAATGAAGTAGGGGTACGTTGCCCCGCCGCCACCGGTGACGATCTGGTTGAAGGACTTTGTCATTGATCTTGGGGCCTCATCTACTAAAAACGGATTTGCATCATCCATCTGGGCGACACTTGTAGAATATGTAGACTGATCAGTCTCCATCTGGGAAGGCATTTCTACCGTATCAGTTTTCCCAACTTTTTGCAGGCCATCCTGGCTCCCCACCCTCATGGGGGGGGGGGGTAGAAGATCCTTTCCTCATCCCAGGGCCCATCCCTCCGCCGTCATCTTCTAGGTTTAGCCTATGTTCACCCTACGCGCCACCGACCCCTTCGCACCCCGCGCTCCCCATCTTCTGATGTGGACTTTATTCAAACTTACTTTTTTGATCATATTTCTCAACTAATTATTTCCCTACCACATCCGTGTATTGGATAGGATAGATAGTACTTGTGTTTAACAAGCTCTAGATGCTTTACTACTTCGTCAACATATAAGCTGCACATAACTGATGTAGTAAGGACAACTTAAAGCCCTTGGAAGCAGGTATGGCATCTACAGTTACCCTTTAAGTTCAAAGATTTCTTGTGGCTCATCTATCATGAATCATTTATGAGTAATGCTAGAAGGACTAAAAAACACTTTAGTACATATGCTTCATGTTAGATTGGTGGTACATTTTTAGAAACTACATTGGATGTCTTTCAAGATTGTACCTATTCTAACTTAGTGTGGCATAAACTATGTATTGACACTGTCATTGACAATTTCTTCTCGATTCCTTTTAAATTTTGGTCAAATACAACTCTATATGCTCCTTATGGAACCTTATATATTTTTTTGGGAGGTTGCTATAAGATTTGTCTTGCAAGAAACAATCAACTCTTTAATGTAGTTAATCATAATGTGAATCAACTAAGTAACAACATAACAAGAATGAAAAACAACCTTTCTAATGTTTTCTTTGATGACATGTCATATGTTTCTCCAGTTTAGATTGTTATATTACATTGGATGTATCCTTCTTCTGGTTGGATTCAAATCAATGTTGATGCTTCTCTCAAACTAGGTCGCATAGCTATTGATGTTAGTTCTAGATTATAATTGTAATTGGTGCTTTGATTCGTCAAAATTTATATTTATAGACTCAGTTTTGAAAGGTGAGGTGGTGATATAAGCTTTGCATTATAGTTGGCAAACTCTTCTACCATCACAATTTTGTCATTGAATCCGATAGTAGCTTGCAACAAACACTATAAATGTTGATCCTCGACTCAACACTAGGTTACTCTCTATTCAGAGGCTAAAGCATAATCCAGATCATGTTACTCTCAAACATATTATTAGATCAGGAAATTAATAGGTCGATTGACTTGCAAAGATGCACCATTATTCAACAAATTCCATAATCTATTACAATTTTCCACCTACTAGATTTCTACTTGTCATAAGGGTGTACTATTTTCCTTTATTGTCACTAACTCATGCTCCATTCTTGTTTTATCTTGTAATTAGGGTTTGTAATCATTTCTATGCTTTTTGCATTACTTATCAATGAAACTACAAAGTTTCCCAAAAAAATAATTTGAGGACATTCACATCCCAAATTTCATGCCCAAAGAGAACAAATCCTTTCACATTGAAGGTGAGATAGAAATGACCAATATTAGCCCATGACCAAAGCCAAAAAACTAAAGTCAAAATTGGGGTGTGTCTTTCTCATCATTGTGTTGGAATGTCCAACCATAAACTATGCATAAAGAATGGTGTGTGAAATTTACATGAGTCTTGGTTCGAGAATCAGAAAGATCCTTATCGAGTTTGATTTCTAGATATGTCTTTTTCATTCCGTTGAAAATTGATTATTGATCACAACTCCAAAAGTGGGTCCTTATAGTGGGACTCAGGATTCAATAGATGAAGGGGATGTTCCAACATATATAAAACCCTACAATAGATTTATTAGTGATGATTGTAAATTATGTCAATGTCATAATGGGCCTCATCTTGCAAGAGCCAGATCCCCCCAGAGAAGCCCTGAGCTTTGACCCTATTTCAGGAGGAGTAACCCAATTTCTTGATAACATTGTCAACTAATTTACAACGACATATAATATCAACAAGACCATGATATGGAGTTTATAAGTGAAATTGCATGATTTAAGTAGGAAATTATTCCCTTGGATCAAGTTCCTAGGACATTCCAACAAAGGATGTTATTCATCATTATACATGATTGGAGGTTTGGAGACGAGCCTATCAATGGAAGGCATCCTGCAGACAAACATGCTTTTCACTTTCATCAGACCTCATTACCCCCTCCAATCTCAACATCTTCCATATCCTAATTTTGTTCATAAAAACTATTTGCTTCTTAAATTGATTAGCACCTAGTTTGCCAACTAGTTGTACTAGCTTCCCTATTTTCCTTTCTCTTCCTAGAGTAACAACAAGATTTTGATAAATTACCTTCCTGTTGTCTAAGATGACACTATTTATACCACCTTTGTCCCACCAATAAAAAGTGTCAGGTAGTGTATATTGAATTGGCTGGCTTACTACCCTTCCAAACAAGAATGATTACCTACTGTTGGGGACAAGTTATTTTTCTTTAGATATCTAGAGATCAATCAAAATTAATGCTATATCCCTTTGGGATGTGTCCCTTGATATTACATTAATGCCATTTTTCTTTTGTTTGAATTGTCCCTCAGTTGGGTATGTTCCCTTATTCTGGTTAACATAATTCATTATACTTTATGATGCACTAATATTTAGTCATTTTTACACGCTTGTTTTCCCTTAATTTTGTGCACACATTTGTATTTTCTTGAGTTTCTATGCACAAATTACTATGAGTAGTCTGTTTTATTGAAATGCATCAAATTATGTAATTTTTTTATCAAATTTTAATAAGTTTTATCAATCTGAGAAGACAAGGAACTTTTGGTTGTATTTTAAGTTCACAGAAGCTGCACAGACTCAGTGATACCGAGTCAACACTTGGTGGTACCGAGTTATCGTCAGTAAGACAGCCAAAACAACACAAAGACTCAGTACGACCGACACTCGACTCGGTAGTACAGACTCACCATTAGTAGCTCTCCTGAGGAACTGTGAAGAACTCAGTACATCGACACCAAAGTCGGTGGTACAGAGTTGACTTCAGACATGCAAGGAGTCGAGCGCCAAATTTTGAGTCGTTACTATTGACTAGCCTCGATAGTACCAAGACTGGGCACATTTTTAGAACCCTAAAGGCTCGGTACTACCGAGTGCCAAGTCAGTAGTACCGAGATTGTCCGCATAGACAAGATCTACAACAGTGATATAATGTGACGACTGGTGTTATTTCGCATAAAAAGCTATGTTATAACTACGTGAAAGGATGGCGAGACCTAATTATCACGCTGTAATCGAGTGCTTGAGATTAGAGAGATAGAGGAGGAGAGAACGGGTCTGAAGGCCATGTCTAAGATCAATTCTGGCACTTCCAGTGGATCGTTGTGTAGCCAAGAGACAACAAAATGCCCGTACTTTGAAGGGCATCGTCCAGAGTAGCTTTTCTCTAGGGTTTAACATAGTTCATTCTATGTTTCCCATGTTTTTCTTCTTCTCTATCATGTTTTTTACCACAGAGACTATGCGGGGCTAAACACCTTATTCCTTAGGACCCAAGAGTAGCCTGGGTATGCATTGTATATGAATTTTATGTTTTAATATAGATTCTTCTCTTAACATCTGAATATGAATCTAAGAGATTTTCTTTATATATTTGTGCTTGATCACCATAAATAGAGTCCCAGAACCTTAATAGCTACTGAAAAGGGGATTAAGGGTTAGAAACACATAGGTTCACCCATTTATCGGCGTCCCTTGTAAAAAGGTGAGGCATAAATGGGAGGATATTACCCAGAGTAAAACTAACTGCACCTAATTAATGAATTAATTGCTATGAGAATGAGATTGGCTTTAGTTTAGGTAGGGAAATTATGCTGCGAAAGCGAGTAATTCCTAGCTACAAGCTCTTTATTCAGATTTAGGAGGGAATTTATATTAATAATAGGAGGATATATACAATGCTACCTGTGGTGAAACTGTGTTCTAAGGAATCCATCACCATTTAATTAAATCAACTTTAATTTTTGGTTTTAATTTCTCGTTCAGTTTAAACACCCCAATTCAATCAATTTTTTGACCTAGCTGATCAGATCATAGTTAGTATTGGTCTCTGGATACCTCTTACCTGAGTTCGACAACTTGGGCCTCTTTTGACCTATATTACAAGACGTGTACACTTGCTCTTTACACGCACAGTAAAGTCGTGTCATGTTTTTGGCGCTGTTGCCAGGGAAACGACAATAGTCTAGCACCACGAGTGTTGTGGACAGCTACTCTAGGCCACCTTTTATTTTTTTATCTTTTTATCCTGAGGTGTTACGTCAACGTTGATAATCTGATCCAACTATCTCAGTTCATACATCTCAATATGTGCTATTATTATATATTATCTCTAAGTCACAAAAGAGAGTTCACCATGTTCTTCTGAATTTTAGTATTGTGCTACTCAAATAGCAAAATAGTCTTGAGTTGGAAGACTAGATTCAACAACAATTGTACAATACTACTCATGGCATCCCCATTGGATCATGGATGCATAAGGTGAAGCATCACCATCACATTCCATACTATTCTCAAGTATGAACCCACACATAATTCAAGGTGTAACCATCGGGTTACAACATACTTGTCACGGAACCAGAATCCCAGTCCCATGAACCAAACGTATACCAAAGATGACATGTGGAAGCGTAAATCTTAGCACACATGAACAAATAACAAGATACAAGCACCAACATAATGTCAACAATCAACAAGATATATTAAGCAATATTATCATATTACATGATTTGAATTACATATTCAAGAGTCACTTTGTACAATTCTGCTCATGTATACTATATGTAGATCTTACAACAAGTACACCTAGAAAAGCTCACCAAGCCCATCAACCTTCTATCCATCTCTGAACCGAAAAACAACATATGAGAAATGGGTCAACACACGAGGTGTTGAGTATGGGGAAGAAAGATACATATATGTATAATCTTTGCATAATTTTGAAAAGATTTCAAGACTAAACGAACAAGAATAAACATGTTAATTGTTTAAAAAATGTGAAACCATATTTTATGTCATTTCAATCCATTATACCAACAATATCAAGCATGTTTAAGGCCTTTGACCATCTTCCCGTCGGAAGGGTCCATAAGGGTGCTCAAGCTTAGCTAACCCTTTTATACGAGAGCGACCCCATGGACGTAACCAAAAGTTAACCCTTTATCAACAATATTATAATGGAGTTCTATATATATATATATATATATATATATATATATATATATGTGTGTGTGTGTGTGTGTGTTCAAGTTATAAAATTGACGAGGCAAACATTGAGTAAGACATAGCAATACTACATGGCAATATTTGAGCAAGTAAACAAAAAATCATACAATATATGTCTTTTCAAGAAAGAATGTGATAGTCATATAACTAGATAAGGCCCATACCTGATTTAGAGATTCATCACCTAACTTATCCTTCATCATCTAGCCACATGCCAAACCTGATTAACAATAAAATTACATATATGCATTAGATTCTCATCATTAACCCTAATTAGATGCATTTTAGGGTTTTGTCCAGGATGGGTTCCAAGTTGCTTATTGGTTCATTATATGATATTGTACTGATCTAGAGGTCATCATGATGGCGTGATTCTAGTTTCATATCATTCTAAGGTTCCACGGATTATCTATGGTCATTCCAAGGTTCAAATTCCTTAATTATATTAAAGGGTCAAAGACTCATAATAGAGTAATCAAGGTCAAAGATAATCAATAAATAAGAGCCAAGCATAAGGGATGGTTTAGATTCGCAATAATATACACATTCAAAGTAAGGGGATGTCCACTAGTGTCTAGGCACCATAATCCAACATGGGGTAGCAATACTCAATCATACATGTAATTATGTGTCAAATAATCAACCATATCAAGGGGCATATTATGGACTGGTATTAGAGTCAAAGAGAGACATATATTACTCATTTGAAGTTCATTAGGCATTGTTCCATCATTAAGTAGAAAGATTAGCATCAAAAGGGAAATGTACATCATTATAGTCCAATATGGTCGAATATGTACAAAAGGAGTCGTTTATGAGCAATAGGGATAATGATGACTCTCGTTAAACTCAATATGTACAAAAGTTATTGACTTCAAGGTTAGGAGGGTAGGTATACATCAAATATTCAATATTCATCACAATTATGCATTAAGCATGGTCAAAGAAGTCAAAGATCACATATATAGCATTATCAGCGATTTAGAAGAAGATTCAGGGTCTAAAACTATTTCCATGTTGAAGATCTTTTCGAGTTGATCGATTTGATATATAGTTTCGTGCATTTTGGACTTAGGGTCTAGCAGTTATCATATTCAAAGAATTGATCTTGAAAAGGGGAACTATACCTTATTTTAGCTAGAATTTGGTATGTTCCTTGGCTGGGCCTTGGCCGCCCATGGGTGTTGGGCCTCTGGCCTTGCTAGTCCAAGCCCAAGCGGGCGTCTCCCCCTTCCTCGCGATCCTCTGTTCTGGGGCTGGAACAGGGGAGGTCCGCTCCCGTTCCTTGATGTTGCAACTACTGTGGCCGGCCTAGAGAAAGGTAGTCCCGGTTGGTTCTGTGGGGCGTTGCCCCATGTACGAGCCCAAGAAGGAGGGTCGTTTGCCCATCGGGAAACCCCACATGAGAACCCATGTTCCGCACATAGGAACCTGGCATAAACAGGGGACGACACCCCACCACTTCCAGCGATCGCTGCCTTTGCAACAGCCCGTCATACGGGTTTGTGGGTGCTCTAGTTGTGTCTACTAGTCTCTGGGAGGTGAGGGGTGGTGGCGCCCTTCCTCTTGGGTTTGGCATGGATGACAGCGGGCAGAAATAGGGGGTGCTTCTTAGGAGGTGACAACAGAAGAATAGGGAGAGGGACCCCTTTCAGATCACATTGGCGGCTGGGTTTAACTAGGAGAAGAGAAATGAAACGGTGGCATCCAACTTATAAAACACAAGATTAACTAAGCGGAAGCGAATCATTTGCAGCGGATTACTAAAAATCACTAAAAATTAAAACTTTTTGCAAAGAGATCCACACATAGGAAATCTTTTCATCAAGAACCAAAGTATAATATTTACATTATGTTCTATAAGTACACAACCTGTACCATCTCTTCTCGAGGATTACAACATTAACTGTCCTATTCAACATTATGTACAGACAACATAAAACCTCGAGGTATCAAGCTAAAATCTTGAGTCGATGATGAAAACACTATCTATAAATCCTGAGGACCTGAAAGTACAGAGACGACACATAGGGCTACTATATATACAACTGGATAGGCAGTATCTCCACCTGAGATATTACTTCTGTCTTCGATGTTGATGTTGTTCCTTCTCTGCTAAAGGTTTCCTGCCTCTTTGTTTGCATCCACCTAAAAACATTGGATCCCATGGGGGTGATACAATTGTAAATTGTCCCAGCGGGAGATATAACTCTCCACCAAAACATTATTATTGCAGTTATATACATAAAACTGGACAGAGGATTTGTAGTTTAAAGCATTCTCATCTTAAAGCATTGTAACTATCTATGATAGAACAATAGATCAACTTTTATCTTAATAAGGAATAGGAAGAACATGTATATCATTTATCCTCCATATTATACCATCATGTTAAACTTCTCTTGTGACACTCATTATCTTGATGTGTCACCCATGAGATATTCTTATTCCAACTTATTGGCCTTAGCCAATCTTCTAAAAAGACTTTGGTTATATTGGACATCAGAGTGTGCATCATCATGTCTTATTCAGGCATTGGTCTATACCAATCCTATATAAATATTCTAGGCATTAGATTACACCAATCATGTGCAACTAGTACAAGCATTATACTTATACTATTCATGTGTATCCATTCCAAGTATTGAACTATGTCAATCTTGTGCAACTATTCTAGGTATTGATCTATGTCAATCCTGTGCAACTATTCCAGGTATTGATCTATGTCAATCTTGTGCAACTATTCCAGGTATTGGGTTATTACCAATCCTGTGTTATTATTCCAGGTATTGGGAGTTAGCCAATCCTGTGCATTCCAGGTATTGGGAGTTAGCCAATCCTGTATTATTATTCCAGGTATTGGGAGTTAGCCAATCCTATGTTATTATTCCAGGTATTGGGAGTTAGCCAATCCTATGTTATTATTCCAGGTATTGGGAGTTAGCCAATCCTATGCATTCCAGGTATTGGGAGTTAGCCAATCCCGTGGTTTATAGGCTTCATGCCTCTACCAGGTATTGGACTTTAACCAATCCTGATTACACAGTCAGGTAGTGGACTCTAACCACACCTGGTTACACAGCCAGGTAGTGGACTCTAACCACTCCTGATTACACATCCAGGTAGTGGACTCTAACCACTCTTGATTACATAGCTAGGCAGTGGACTCTAACCACTCCTGATTATACAGCTAGGAAGTGGACTCTAACCACTCCTGATTACAGGCTTCATGCCTCTGCCAGGTATTGGACTTTAACGAATCCTAATTACATAGCCAGGCAGTGGACTCTAACCACTCCTGATTACACATATCATGGGATATAAATTCCTTTAACTCATCATTGATCATCACATCCTTCTCTAGGCTATGAACCCTGAGGTTAGCCTTCATAGATTTTCACATTATTTATTGAATACAATTGTTCCTTTTATTAAGTTTATTAAAAATGTTATCATTTCTTACAATAAACTTTTATAATCATCTTGGTACCTTTCACTATGCCACAATTGTTCTCATGGCTCATATGGCCCATAAAATATCTTGTCACCTCTCACTAGGAAACATCTAATCATATGGCTCACAAGGCCATTACACATCTTGTCACCTCTCACTAGGCAACAATAACATATCACCTCATGTAATACAATAGTAATACCACTATTCCCTCAATAGGGTTAGGGCTTACTATTCATATCATATTATGATTTCTCATGTCCCATTACCCAATTTAGGGTTAAGGTCTCCCATGTCATATTAGGATTTCATAGTTATCAAAGTATATCAACTTTGAGATGCTAACTGTGAAGTTTTTCATATCTTGATGTATCACTTACCTCATTACTTCCAACTTTCTTGAGTTATCAACTTATCTTGGATTAAGTTAATTCCCATCTTAATCCTTTCATCCACTAACCTATCACTCTTATCATGAAGTGCATAGGTCCCGCATAAGAATGGTCCAACTATCTCTAATGATATGGACTCATCTCAGGTTAAAGCATTGCTTGCTATAAGGGTATCTACAATCAATCACTTTAGGTATTTCCCCCATCAATGTATTGGTTACCATTCCATTATTCGAATTAGGGTTTCCCATATCATTACTCTTTAATAGGGTTTAGGGTTTCACATACTATCATACTTAATTAGGGTGAGGATTGCATATAAAATTACCCTTCATTAGGTTTTCACATCTTATTGCCTAAAATTAGGATTTATTATTCATCCCATTAGGAGTTTCTCATAGCATCACCCTCAATTAGGGTTTCTCATGGAATCAACCACAATTAGGGTTTCACATTGAATCAACCTCAATTAGGGATTCACATGGAATCAACCTCAATTAGGGATTCACATGGAATCAACCTCAATTAGGGATTCACATTTTATTATCTTGGTTTTAGAGTCACAACATTACCCTAGGTTTGGGTTACATCTGATATTGCTGTAATTTAGGGATTGGGGTTCAACAACCTTCTTGATTAGGGTTTCATGATCTCTTTATTATGGATCATACCCTATTCATCACATGATCACTACTCATGTATGAATTCCTTTCCATCGTCCTCTCAACTTGATTAGGTTACATCAACCCTTCAATCAAGTACATACAACTATGAATGACATAATGTACCAAGTCATTAATCCTATCTCAATTAGGGTTCATCCCTTAATTAGCACTATTCACTTGGGTACTATTACGGTTTCAACCATTGTACCTTCATTGATTATCATTACTAATCATCATTGGATCAATGGATAATTCATCATCTTAATTCTTAAGAGATTCCATCACATTGGACCTTCGTTACATAAAGTATCCATTTGAATTGACCAATTGAATCTCCAATTACAATAGATGTCCAAGTGGATTAACCAATTGAATCCTCAATCAACCTTGACTACTTGAGTCTCAAACGATCTTGGTCTTTCAAAGTTCAAACGGATTGAAACCGTTTGGTAAAGGTGCACAATCAAGACTGTTTGCTAAAGTAGTAGGTGAAGACCGTTTTCCCAAGTTTGACTTTTGAAACTGCATGGGCACAAATGGTTTGGGGTCGTTTGGTCCCAAACGGTCTTGAGACCGTTTGGTCCAAACCTCCTCAAAACCGCATGGACCAAATATGGTCTCAACCAATTGAATTGGATTAGGATTTCCAATGTTGATTCCTTCAATCATTGAACTTATGGAACCATTCATCAATTGGACCTACCCTAATTATTAAATTGAGTTTAATAGGTCAATCTTCAACTGATTTGACCCTCAATTGATTATCAATTATGGTTTGAATCAATTGGATTAGGGTTTGGAATTGATAATCCTTCAACACTAATCAATGCAAGATTAGTTACTTTGAAACCATTGAACTATCATCCAAATTGAACATGACCTGACCCCAAACGGTCTTGAGGTCATTTGGATGACCACCAAAAGTTCTTGAGACCGTTTTCCCATGTTAACATCAAAATCCAAGTCAACCAATTAGGGTTTGGATCATTGGATTGATCACCAAATCAGCAATTGATTACACTCCAACATAGTATCTTTGGATCTTCAATTGCTTAACCATACTCAACCCTAGACCTCCAAACGGTTTTGGGTGAACTCCAAATGGGCTTGAGACCGTTTGGATGAGCTCCAAATGGTCTTGAGACCGTGTGGCTCATCCAACCCTTGGATTCTAGTGAAATTCATCAAGGTTTGGTCTATTGAGTCGATCAACAAATCAGCAATTGATTGCTTTGTAACTTGGTAACTTTATACCTTCAAACACTTGACCAAACTTAACCCTAGACCTCCAAACGGTCTTGGGTGACCCCCAAACGGTCTTTAGACCGTTTGGGTGATCCCCAAACAGTTTTGAAACCGTTTGGGTCAATCAACCCAAAACATCAACTCATTCAATTGCAAAATCAGCACTCAGCCGATTAGGGTTTATACCATATGTTTGAATCTTCAAATACTTAACCATACTCAACCCTGGACCTCCAAATGGTCTTGGTTGACCTCCAAACGGTCTTGAGACCGTTAGGGTGATTCCCAAACGGTTTTGAAACCGTTTGGGTTAATCAACCCAAAAAGTCCAATCGATCAAGTTGAAAATCAGCACTTAAATCAGTTAGGGTTTGTCTAATTGAATAGCCTTCAACTCATGATTCCTTTCGAATTAATTAACCAAATTTGGTGGGTCATCAACAAACATAATTAGAAACAGGATTATAAAACGTTCAACCCTTGGTCAACTCCCACAAACGGTTTTGAAACCGTTTGATCTCATGAGGTTTGATGAAACCGTTTGCTCCCAAACGGTTTGGGAAACCGTTTGAGCACCCCAAACAAGATTGTTTGCTTTAGATATTTAGAGAGGTATGTGATTATCATCTTCAACCTCGGAACTCATGAAACCTGCTGTGGTTTCCATGGTAATTGTATCCATCAACCAAATCAATTATTGTAAATGTAGAAAAGATCATTATTTGGTATGGAATTGAATGCAATAACAAAACCAAGGGTTCAAGTTATAAAACCCGCCTCCAATTGCACTCCAAAGCTCCATGTCTACAGAAACAATTGTGGATGCAACTCCTTTCACCATTCCAAGGCTCTTCCTCAAGGTGTGAGTGAAAAGGAATGGTTAGAATTGAAGAGGAGATCGAAATAGGAAGAAATCCATAATTTATTTTCGATTTCCATCATAGAATCAAGGTGAAATGGATCAATAACCTTACCAACAAGTTGGGGGTCGTCCTACTGACCCTACCAAGCTCCCTTGGTCGTTTTCCAAGAAAGGATAAGAAGTGGGGTCAAAAAAGCCTTCCATTTGGCTTGTAAAAGGTTCTTTTATAAAAATTCAATGAGAGAGAATATGCTTTGCAAAAATCCATTTAATCCCAAAAATGTGGCCGCCTCTTCCCCCTCATCTTCCTTAGGCACAAAGCTATCTTGTTTTCCTCCTATTCCTCTCAATTATCCATGATTTAAAGAAAAGCAAATTAAGCACCTCAATTCATATTATATTAATATCCATATGTGAGTGGATATTTCTTTTTCATATAAAATTGTGTGTGAGTTATCTACTCCCTTGGATATTTTTGTGGTCCTTGCAAGGCTCAAGGACGTCAAACACACACACATCTGAATCCAACCATTTTGGTTTTGGTTGAAGGCCCTTTAATTAATACATTTGTTTTTTCCTTAAATCAAATTAGGGTTTCAATTAGGATTAAATCTTGATTATTTTAATATCAAGATTCTCTCTCCTCCAGCTTAATTCAAATGAGGAGCCCCTCTCATTTTGTTTGCTCTACAAGATTCCAAGAAACATTAGGGACCTTTTTGAAGTGGTAATTTGCATATTGAACCCTATATTTTGGGTAAATTGCACATTACACCAAAACTAGGTTCTAATGTACAAGGATTGTTGTACAAGCTTAATCTTGGTGCCCAAACTTGTGAAAACCATACAACTACATCATATTAATTATTATGATGTCTCAACATCATAGGAACATCTTTTCATGCAACATTTGCAATTTAACCCCTCAACTTGGGTAATTTGCACATTAGTCCAAAACAAAGAAACATTGCTTCAACATTGTTCAAAAAGGACTAGAATTGCAATATAAGTTCCTCTTGAGCCCTAATTACTTTTCACAAGGTGAGATTAAGCATTTAATCACCTTTCTTAATCAAAACTCCTAGGGTTAAAGAATAACCTAGGTTAGGGATGTTACAAATTATAAACCCCTAACAAGGATTTCGTCCTTGAAAGCCAGATTGAGGAAGACAAATGTATTTTATTCATCATACTATCTAGTCTTGACATATCATCTACGTATTATAGAGACACCATAAATCTTTGATCAGCACAAAGTATTTCCATACAAGATTCTCATAGAATCAACACACAAGGCACATGCCCCACTGTCCCTCATCATTGACTATAGAGTCAACTTTGTGTCAAATAACACTTTTCTTATTCAGAGAAACATCATGCATTCTTTATTAATATCATGTTTATGCATAGCGTAAACCCCTAACATATGATGTTCATATTATTATAATCAAACTAATTTCACAGTTGACCACTCCAGGTAGCCAACCTAACCAATCGAATAACTCTCAGATACCAGAATCTTTCACCTTGGTATCTATCACATGTGTTGGAAACACATCATATATATCTATTCCTTTCATCTTGGAACATTAATTGTTTCATATGTCCTCATCTTGGGACCAAAGTCCAAGATAACTGATACTTTTCTAAGTATCCATCACATGAACACATTTATCTTATGCACATCAAGTGTCCTAAGACCCACTTGATTTCCGTGTCCCTAAAAGGAAAGAAAACAAAGATTCATATTCCTCTTATTAATTCATGTATTTTCAACAATTCATGAACCATTTACTCTTTATCTCATCCTAGGTTCCTTGCCTTTAGCATTGGAATTTGTAAGGATGATTGCATGTCATTATCTCTTTCTTTATTATTATCTAGCATGTTTATGATCATCTCATGATCTCATCACATTTCCCATTTCCTCATTATGGGAAAGATCTTTATTATGCGGGCAGAATTATTGAACATGGTTCATATCCCTCATTCTTATTCTTATCTTATGAGGAGTACACTTTTAGTTCCTCATACAACATGCTCATTTGAGATTATATCAGACTTCTCTTTCTTATGCATGGGATATGACCCATTTATTCATTCCATATTTCTGATTTCATGATACTCATTAGATTGTCTCAGAATGACTACTTGATCAGAGCTATCAAAAAGACAACAATCTAAGAGTTTCCATACCCACTTTATCATCAATAGTTGTATACCTGGCCAGGGTATATAAATACTGAGATTAAGTGGTATGCACTTTGTATACTATCGTATTCCTTCTTTTCATATTATCACAAGCATAAGGCTTAACATCCCTAGATTTTGTCTAGGTACCTCTTCTCTACCTCTTTTTCTCTCATAGAGGTAAGAACAACATAAAACATTTGTAATGTTTTACCATGCAAAACATAAGTCCTCATAGGACTAATCAAGGAAAGTTCAATCAATTCCTTTCTTTGTTAATCCAGGAATTCATAAGATGACATATTTAATTGACATTATCTTGTCTAACTTGTCATAATTCATGGATTATTCACTGTCTCAGGCTAGCACTGCCTCAAAGATTGATTCAAAAGGCTAAGGTTGAGCATAGACTCAATTTAAGTCCAGAAATTCATCATTTCCTTTTGCTTCAACCTGCAGATGTTGATTACAAATCATGTTGATATCTAAAACATCATCATTGGGGTTGGTAATCTTGGTTACACTGACAATGCTTGATCCACTATATACATTATTGTTGCCCTAAATTCTCCAACAGTAATACTGAAAGAAATATTTTCTTATCATAGATGGATCAGCTAGGGGATTCTCAGGCAATTGTCTCTCTCTCTCTCGCCTGCTCCCATGCACCTCTTCTTGGTGTAACATTGCTGCTTTCTGCAGTAACCTCCTCATGTAACCTAGTCATTTTTAAGTTCTTCTTCTCTTATACAAGTAGAAGACACTATCAGATACACTGGATGACACCAGAACAAACTCTACTACCTTAGTCCTATGTCTATGTAGACTCAGCGAACCTAGAGCTCTAATACTATAAGACCCTAAACTTACTTAATGAGTTGAATGAGCTTAATTATCATAATTGATTGTTTAAAACCCTAATCTAACCTTTATTAGTGCTAAGTATCTTGTTAAGCATCATGGATAATCAATATAAGCTAAGATGTGAATCAATAGTTGAGATTGAATCACCTGAGGTATTTAATGATAAGTGTAGTGTTAATCATTAAGTTAAATAAGTGCTTATGATGCTATTAGATGTTTTGATTACTGAGACAAGCTAATTGGCATGTTTTTATGTCTTGAGGTTGTAGTGGGCCTCGTTCTTGAAGTTTTGCAAAAGAAATCATGCTATTTGGACCTCCGAGGAAAAAGTTATGATGATTTTCAGATTTTGGGGTCAAATTAGCAATTTTTCCAAGATTTTTACTTATAAGCGATTCTTTTCTTTCTTTCCTTTATGCTTATCCTTTTCCCAGCAGTCATCTTCCTGGAGTCGGCGCACAGTAGCCGAGTGGGCGATCGATTAGTTGAGGAGCAGTTGGCTCCATTTTCCCCAGCAACCCACCTTTCTTCTTCTTCTTCCCTTCTTCTCTTCTCCATCCTCTTCCCATTCCTCTTCCTTCCTTGGCTAGCAGCAACCTACTGCTTGGCCAAGCGGCCATCCTACAGCAGCCATAGCTGCGTGCAGCAATAGGCCACCTTGGGCGCCCAGCAGTAGAGGAATAGTTAGCTAGAGCTCCGTTATGGAGGTCCAAGTGAGAAGTTGTAGCTTCTATCCAAGTTCGATCGTTGTTTGAGATCCTAGCAAAATGTTATAGGAAATACCAAATGTTGAAGATAACCAAATTCCGCCCGGAAATAGGCCCTGGACATATTTCCGGACGAATCTGGACATCCCAAATCACTGTGAGTAGAGTTTCTCTCACTTATCATGAATTAACTCTGGCATTTGAAAAGTTTTGGTTAATTGCGCAATTTTCACTGATAACAACAGTTATCAGGCGTTGGGCAGTATTTGGCATCACCCGACTTTTTATTTCATAAATTACTTCTTTACGCTTTTATATGATCTAGTTTATCATTTGATCAGTGTGGATTGGACCAGTAAATTTACATGGTTCATTGGAACCTAAATTGCTCATTTAATGAAGAAAGGTGCTAGATGGACGAATTCTTAGCTTACTCTTGGATTTTCTACCCTACCTGCTCGATATTTCTTCTGTGCGAGGTTTGATCTTCACATTAGAGGCAAGTTTTATAACTTTCTCCACGTTTATTGCTTACCATAAACTTTCTAGATCATGTTCTTGCTTGAAAATGATGATTCATGAACTAAAAAGCTATGCTTGACTTAGATTTTGATTTTTATAATGTTCCCTGTTCTGATTTCAATTATACATGAACCTGTCATCATGTGTGGGTTAGCACTAAGGTATATGTGACTTGGATCAGGTTATTTTGAAAACCTATGTTCACCCCCTTAGGTCAGGTTTTGGACCAATTAGAAGTTTAATGATCAACCATTAAATACCCTACTGATGTTATCAATCAATGTTGATATTAGCTTGATATTTGATGCTAATTAAGGAATATAGTGTTGATCTAACAACCTATAGTGATTTAATGATCACTAATGAGGGTGGATCATGTCTCTACAATTTACGGTGAGTTAATTATATAGTTTTAGCATCAGTTAATTCTTAGACCAATGGTTTCTCAGGTCTTGATGCAATGGTCGAACATATACTGTAATTGATGGTTTTAATATATGAACTTGATCCAATGGTCAAGATATAATGTTTATTCCTCCAATAAAGTGGAATTATGGATAATGTAATATGTTGGTCCTAATAATGTGATTTAGATGATTTTCTTTGTATGATCAACTTAAGGATTTTACTTGTTGGCAATGGATGGCTTGTTCGAAATGAACAATTGATTGTGGGTTTTACCCTACTTTCAATAGAACTTTTTGTGTTGTTAATAAAGGGGTGTCTAGGGTTAGATGGTGACTCTTTCTAGAGCACAAATCAACGACTTTGTAGGTGGTTTATCCAAGATGTTTACTTATGTAAACAACCAATAGTCTTTCCTTTTAATCATCCAATGGTTCTGGATGGCATTGTGGTATAGTGATATGGGTTGAATGATGATAGAACAAATGGAGGGTTACCCTTAATAAGTTAGTCTTAGCTACTCATTCATATGAATAGAAGGGTTGATAAACATATTGTGTTGATATGTAACCCTAATGAGGTATAGCTTGTTATACCTAGCTTTAATATAACTAAATGATGGTAATTGGGTATGAATAGTCCTTGAATAACTAATACAACCACGGAGTATTCTACTATTGTTGAAACCCTAGTATGTTATAACCTGATGGTTACACCTTGATTTAGGTGTAGGCTCATACTTGAGAATACTATGAAATTGGATGGTGATGCTTCACCTTATGCATCCATGATCCAATGGGGATGCCATGAGTTAGGGTTTAGGTATAAGTGATGATTAGTAGCATTGATATAATTTATCATGTTCAACCTAACTCTAATGCAATTAGATAAAGATGAGTATTCATGTTTAACATTCTTATATGATAGAATGATGGTAGAATAACCTCCTTACTATGATCATAACCTTGATATGTCAATTGGTGGTTATTATATTTACATGGTTGATACTTTCTTAAGTTAAACATGTGCATTATGAATATGATGAGAGTTAATCATATCTAGATACATTGCATGTTGATGTAATAAAGGAATGTTCTTAATGTTAATATAACCCTGCTATGATTGTTTATGAATATCTCCTAGCTAATTAATGCAATATTGTATTGATCTGGGATATTAAATGTAAGTAATGTTGTTGAGCCTTGTTATAAGGCATGAAAAGATAATGATGATCTTGTAGGGAATAATATGATGGTCTTAATGATCCTTTAGGCATGGTTGAGCCCTGAATGAGGTGTGATCCTCTTATGTTGATAAGGGTTGATACCTTGTGATATTGTGAAAAGGATTTATATCTTGTGATAATATGATGACTAGTGTATTCCTGGGAATGGCAAGTGAATAATACCATGTGATGATGAGATGAGAAATTATGTTTCATACATTTTATATATTTTCAAGTTTTGATATTTATATGCTTGCTAGAAGTGAATTAGGGTTTGTATGTCCACTTGTTTTATGCAGCCTTAATTCACCCAATTGGCATAACTAATCTAGTGCAACTCTAATCATGTAGTGCCCCGTTCCATAGATCCATCTGAGTGTCAGAACTTTCCAGATGGTGAAACGAGTATTCCTAAGGGAAACTCAGAGCGCATACTGATGAGTATGCGTGGTTCTTGTCATCCTGAATTCAAGTGTTTAGAGAGGATGACTGCGGTCATACCTAGCCCTTACTTTGAGAATGTATGCGGTTCTGTCTCGGTGATTATATATGTGATGATATTGGAGGACAACTGCGGTTGTACCTCAGATGGTAGGGTATGCATACCCACCTCTTTCACTAGTGTCGTGACCTGTACCAAGGACGGACTAGGTTGTTAGCAGCTTGACCTTTTGTGTCGTTGTGGAGGACCCGTACTGACCGGGTGGAATTTGGTTATCTTCAACATTTAGTATTGGTTACCATTCCATTATTCGAATTAGGGTTTCCCATATCATTACTCTTTAATAGGGTTTAGGGTTTCACATACTATAATACTACATTAGGGTGAGGATTGCATATAACATTACCCTTCATTAGGCTTTCACATCTTATTGCCTAAAATTAGGGTTTATTATTCATCCCAACAAGAGTTTCTCATAGCATCACCCTCAATTAGGGTTTCTCATGGAATCAACCTCAATTAGGGTTTCACATTGAATCAAACTCAATTAGGGATTCACATGGAATCAACCTCAATTAGGGATTCACATGGAATCAACCTCAATTAGGGATTCACATTTTATTATCTTGGTTTTAGAGTCACAACATTACCCTAGGTTTGGGTTACATCTGATATTGCTCTAAAGTAGGGATTGGGGTTCAACAACATTCTTGATTAGGGTTTCACGATCTCTTTATTATGGATAATACCCAATTCATCACATGATCACTACTCGTATATGAATTCCTTTCCATCATCTTCTCAACTTGATTATGTTACATCAACCCTTCAATCAAGTACATACAACTATGAATGGCATAGTGTACCAAGTCATTGATCCTATCTCAATTAGGGTTCATCCCTTAATTAGCATTATTCAATTGGGTACTATTAGGGTTTCAACCTTTGTACCTTCATTGATTATCATTACTAATCATCATTGGATCAATGGATAATTAATCATCTTAATTCTTAAGAGATTCCATCACATTGGACCTTCGTTACATAAAGTATCCATTTGAATTGACCAATTGAATCTCCAATTACAATAGATGTCCAAGTGGATTAACCAATTGAATCCTCAATCAACCTTGACTACTTGATCCCCAAACGACCTTGGTCTTTCAAAGTTCAAACAGTTTCAAACTGTTTGGTAAAGGTGCACACTCAAGACTGTTTCCTAAAGTAGTAGGTGAAGACCATTTGCCAAAGTTTGACTTTTGAAACCGCATGGGCACAAATAGTTTGGGATCATTTGGTCACAAACGGTCTTGAGACCGTTTGGCCCCAAACGGTCTTGAGACCGCTTGGACTCAAATAGTATTGAGACCGTTTGGGCCAAACCTCCTCGAAACTGCGTGGACCAAATATGGTCTCAACTAATTGAATTGGATTAGGATTTCAATGTTGATTCCTTCAATCATTGAATTTATGGAACCATTCATCAACTGGACCTATCCTCATTCTTCAATTGAATTTCATAGGTCAACCTTCAACTGATTTGACCCTCAATTGACCCTCAATTGATCATCAATTAGGGTTTGAATCAATTGGATTAGGGTTTGGAATCGATAATCCTTCAACACTAATCAATGCAAGATTAGTTACTTTGAAACCATTGAACTATCATCCAAATTAAACATGAGCTGAACCCAAACGGTCTTGAGGTCATTTGGATGACCACCAAACGGTCTTGAGACCATTTTCCCATGTTAACATCAAAATCCGAGTCAACCTATTAGGGTTAGGATCATTGGATTGATCACCAAATCACCAATTGATTACACTCCAACATAGTATCTTTGGATCTTCAATTGCTTAACCATACTCAACCCTAGACCTCCAAATGGTCTTGGGTGACCTCCAAAAGGTCTTGAGACCATTTGGATGAGCTCCAAATGGTCTTGAGACTGTTTGGCTCATCCAACCCTTGGATTCTAGTGAATCTCATCAATGTTTAGTCTGTTGAGTCAATCAACAAATCAACAATAGATTGCTTTGTAACTTGGTAACTTTGGACCTTCAAACACTTGACCAAACTTAACCCTAGACCTCCAAACGGTCTTTGGTGACCCCCAAACGGTCTTGAGACCGTTTGGGTGATCCCCAAATGGTTTTGAAATCGTTTGGGTCAATCAACCCAAAGCATCAACTCATTCAATTGCAAAATCAACACTCAATCGATTAGGGTTTATACCATATGTTTGAATCTTCAAATACTTAACTATACTCAACCCTGGACCTCCAAACGGAATTGGTTGACCTCCAAACGATCTTGAGACCATTTGGGTGATTCCAAAATGGTTTTGAAACCGTTTGGGCTAATCAACCTAAAACGTCCAATCGATCAAGTTGAAAATCAGCACTTAAATCAATTAGGGTTTGTCAAATTGAATAGCCTTCAACTCATGATTCCTTTGGAATTAATTAACCAAATTTGGTGGGTCATAAACCAACATAATTAGGAACAGTATTCTCAAACGGTCTACCCTTGGTCAACTCGCCCAAATGGTTTTGAAACCATTTGGTCTCATGCAGTTTGATGAAACCATTTGCTTCTAAACGGTTTGAAACCCTTTGAGCATCCCAAACAAGATCGTTTTATTTATATATTTAGAGAGGTGTGTGCTTATCATATTCAACCTCTGAACTCATGAAACCTGTTGGGGTTTCCATGGTAATTGCATCCATCAGCCAAATCAATTATTGTAAATGTAGAAAAGATCATTATTTGGTATGGAATTGAATGCAATAACAAAATCAAGGGTTCAAGTTATTAAACCCGCCTCCAATTGAGGTCCAAAGCTCCATGTCCATGGAAACAATTGTGGATGCAACTCCTTTCACCATTCCAAGGCTCGTCCTCACGGTTTGAGTGAAAAGGAATGGTTAGAATTGAAGAGGAGATCGAAATAGGAAGAAATCCATAATTTATTTTCAATTTCCACCGTGGAATCAACGTGAATTGGATCAAGAACCTTACCAACAAGTTGGGGGTCGTCCTCCTGACCATCCCAAGCTCCATTGGTCGTTTCCCAAGCAAGGAGAAGAAGTGGGGTCGAAAAAGCCTTCCATTTTGCTTGTAAAAGGTTCTTTTATTAAAATTCAATGTGAGAGAATATGCTTTGCAAAACTCCATTTAATCCCAAAAATGTGGCTGCCTTTTCCCCCTCATCTTCCTTAGGGACGAGGCTATCTTGTTTGCCTCTTATTCCTCTCAATTATCCATGATTTAAAGAAAAGCAAATTAAGCACCTCAATTTATATTATATTAATATCCATATGTGAGTGGATATTTCTTTTTCTTATAAAATTGTGTGAGAGTTATCCACTCCCTTGGATATTTTTGTTGTCCTTGCAAGGCTCAAGGACGTCACACACACATATGAATCCAACCATTTTGGTTTTTGTTGAAGGCCCTTTATTTAATACATTTTTTTTCCCTAAATCAAATTAGGGTTTCAATTAGGATTAAATCTTGATTATTTTAATATCAAGATTCTCTCTCCTCCAGCTTAATTCAAATGAGGCACCCCTCTCATTTTATTTGATCTACAAGATGCCAAGAAACATTAGGGACCTTGTTGAAGTGGTAATTTGCATATTGAACCCTAGGTTTTGGGTAAATTGCACATTACACCAAATCTAGGTTCTAATGTACAAGGATTGCTTTACAAGCTTAATCTTGGTTCCCAAGCTTGTGAAAACTGTACCACTACATCATATTCATTCTTATGATGTCTCAACATCAGAGGAAAATATTTTCATGAAACATTTGCAATTTAACCCCTCAACTTGGGTAATTTGCACTTTAGTCCAAAACAAACAAACATTGCTTCAACATTGTTCAAAAAGGACTAGAATTGCAATATAAGTTCCTCTTGAGCCCTAATTACTTTTCACAAGGTGATATTAAGCATTTAAATACCTTTATTAATCAAAACACCTAGGGTTAAAGTATAACCCAGGTTAGGGATGTTACAGAAACTAAGGGAAGGGAGTGGTTTTATAAGGTAGCAGAGATGCTAGAGTTTACGCCCCCTTCAATGATCGTGGGGTGTTGCTTTCCCGATCTGGTTGGGGGAGAGGATGACTCCCAGGTCAAGCACTCCCTTCTATTTTGGGAAGGAATATAACAAGTTAAATGGGACGTACATCTGGTATTGGGCCCAGTAAGGTTAAAACTCAACAAGAGAAATAAATTATCATGTGTACAATATGAGTCAATATTCAAATACTCATATCTTGGGCTAGGAGCCTTCGATTGAGGCAATTTTTGTGCCGTTGAATTTGTAATTGAGTCCACTACAATGTGGTGCATATTAGAAAGACAAAATATCATGGTGTTGAGGTTCAACATTTGATACAAGAGGGTGACATGAAAAAGTACAAATTAAAGTTGCACATTGCATAATTGACCATGGTAGTTGCCAAATTGGAACATCACAACTATCCAATTATGAAATTAATATCAAATTGAGTAAGAGAATTAATATCAAATTGAGTAAGAGACACTTGATGAGAGAGAAGGAGTACAATAGAGGAGAGATAAAATCAAGGTTGTCACATCCTTCCCTCCTTACAAAGAATTTCATCCTCGAAATTCATCCATGATTAATGTTTAGTGTCAAGTCAGGATCCATTGGGTCTGGCTATCCAACCATGGTTGTCAAGGCATTCCCCGTAATGGGATGCAGACATAGGCTATCATCATTTAGGGTGTACCCATCTCGATAATGTACATGTTACTTAGTGTTCCCTCATAATGTGGAATCATCATGGCATTAGGGTTTACCCAACCCTTTGTATTCATACATTAGGGTTTTTGTTTGTTCATATCTTTGTATGAGACCAAGGTGTATCATCAACATATACGTTTATCAATTCTCAAGCGAACATGTGTGTGATCATGACCAAAAGAGACTATCATTGAGTGTGTATCCCATCTTTACTCTAGATTCCAAGCATTTTTTTTCCAAAATTTCTACTAACTCTAAACAATTATGTTCATTATTATTCCTTTCAAATCTAAAATTATACAATTTATTCAACATGTTTATTCTAGTTATGACTCCAAGAGTATCGTCATATCGAGTTGATCACTTGGGTATGAGATTAGGCATGTTACCCTGATTATTCAAGGTAAGATCTTTAGACATCATCATATCCATTTCATGATTTCAAGGCTACATCTTTTACGTATAGTATGATTTCATACTAGGTCTATCTAATGAGAGTGGCTCATTGCAAATATATCAAGATTTTAACTTAAGTGAGATTCTTTCATGCATCGAGCATCATTTGGGGAACAATATTATCATCAGCATTGAGGTTTTGAAACTTTCTCACTCGTATCAAGAAAGAGTTCCACAAGCTCAAGCCACTCAAGCTAAGACATATATATATCCAACATGACTTACTAACTATAACTTCTATCCATAACAAAAATTTCTACCTTTTTTTTAGAAACAAGGGTGACCACTAGCTTCCTTTATATACAATTACTAACCCGAGTATGAGGCTCGTCATGGGTATCACACATCATATACATCATCTTAGGTCTTGGAACATCTCCCTCACCTATATATATCAAACATCAAATTTTCAACTGTCTCTCTCTCTAGGGTCAGATGTTTTCATAGGACATTTAGGGTTCAACATTTTCAAGGAAACCACACACTAGGTCACTCAACTCATATACTTAGAATTATTCTAGCTAGGGACTCATCATCAAGTATTTCATCATTCCTATTTTTCAACATTTCAAATATTTTAGAGTTTAGGTCCCTAACCTTCTCCCGAGGTGGGTCGACTCATATCAAAAGGTCACCCTATTCATATGTCCCATGCTAGAGGTCCTCCTTTGTAAAGAGATGAGGCTCATGTTGGTCTCAAAATGTATGTCACATATCATATCTCAGCATGTACAAAACTAGGTACAAGCAAGCATGCCAACCCACTAACTATGTTTACCACATCAACCAAGCCATATGTATCATACAAGGTTCTAGGTTTATCTAGGGTTGCATGGTCCAACTCATTCCATATCATTAAACATACTCAACCTTCCTCAAACAACTTGGGTCTCATCAACATCGACATCATCATCAATATCATTATCATCATCTTAGGTTTCTAGGTTATTCACTTGCCTAACCTATATCATGGCTCTAGACAAATCTAGAGACTATATCTATCATCTAAACTCTCTCATCTAGACTTGATGTTACATCTCTTTCTCCTAGGTTGCATGGAAACTCACTACCTTTCTGCGTGTGGTAACATTTTTCATATGTACATATAATAATACTTGAAATATGTTTTCTCCAACGTTTAAATAGGAGATGAAAACCACCATACTCCATCTGAATAAAACCAAAACCAAAATGAGTTACCACACTCATTAGGTAGTCTAGTATCATGACACCTAGAGAACTAGTAAGAACATGGTGCACAATTGTGTAGACATCCTAAGCACATGTCACGAATCATGTCTAGGGAGGTAATTTACAAAAGTCTACACCTAGTTCTAGAACATCTAGGTTCTAACCTAGAGGCTAAGTCAACCTAATCCACAAGGGTATTTCATTAAGTTTCTAGGGTTGGGTTGTAATATGAGTTTAGTTTGCATTTCATGTGAGCAATGTTTGGTGTAGTTATTGTTCATGCTCTGATACCATCTGTCACAGAACCAGAATCCCAGTCCAATGAACCAAACGTATACCAAAGATGACATGAGGAAGCGTAAAGCTTAGCACACATGAACAAATAACAAGATACAAGCACCATCATAATCTCAACAATCAATAAGATATATTAAGCAATATTATCATATTACATGATTTGAATTACATATTCAAGAGTCACTTTGTACAAGTCTGCTCATGTACACTATATTTGGATCTTACAACAAGTACACTTAGCAAAGCTCACCAAGCCCATCAACCTTCTAGCCATCTCTGAACCTAAAAACAACATACGAGAAATGGGTCAACACACGAGGTGTTGAGTATGGGGTAGAAAGATACATATATGTTTAAGCTTTGCATAATTGTGAAAAGATTTCAAGACTAAACGAATAAGAATAAACATGTTAATTGTTTAACAAATGCAAAACCATATTTTATGTCATTTCACTCCATTATACCAACAATATCATGGATGACAGAGAGGTATGGTAGGGACCTTATTCTTAACGAACAGAGCCACCCTTCCAGGGCTTGGAGGAGGATGTGCACTAGCTTTCTAGCTATCCAGCAGTTGTATAGTGTTGATTGTCATGGTACCTGGTCTTGCTCTAGCTAGACACCATGGATCAACATCGACACAGCTCCAGATCTTGATTGGACTTTTACTATTTGGTGTAAGCACCACTGTTCCAAATGGAGTACGTGCCTCTATAGGGCGGTCCTTGGGCGCCTGCCTATAAAAGATAGATTAATTAGATGGGGCATCGATGTTAATCCTGTATGCCCTCTCTGCAAAACACATGAGGAGTCGATTGATCATGTTTTCCTGAAGTGGACGTATACTAAGAGGGTGTGGTCTATTGTGTGTCTCAGAAACGAATGGAGAAACTTGAACAACTACAGACTGAAAGACATCCTTCAATGGTTTGTTACCAACCATAGTCAAAATAGGAAAAAGATGGTGTTCCCTAGTATTTTCCTGGTGGCAACCTGCTATTGCATCTGGGAGGAAAGAAACGTCATGGTACACACAAATACTAAAAAGAGTTCTTTGGCGCTGGTGGATTTGATAGGCTCCCACCTTCGTTGGCTTGTGAAAGACAACTTTAACATTTTTTGTTAGGTCAACTCTAATACGAGAACCTACTCGGGCATGTAATATAACTCAGTAGCGTGTTTTGGTTTCCTTGGGGTCGGTTTCGACGCCCTGTTCTGTATAGTATAGCCCTGCTATACTTTCTTTTTTGGAAATACACTTACCTTATAAAAAAACAATATCAAGCATGTTTAAGGCCTTTGACCATCTTCCTGTCGAAAGGGTCCGTAAGGGTGCTCAAGCTTAGCTAACCCTTTTCTACGAGAGGGACCTCATGGACGTAACCAAGAGTTAACCCTTTATCAACAATATTATAATGGAGTTCTATATATATGTGTGTGTTTTCAAGTTATAAAACTGACGAGACAAACATCAAGTAAGACATAGCAATACTACATGGCAATATTTGAGCAAGGAAACAAATAAGCATACAATATATGTCTTTTCAAGCAAGAAAGCGATAGTCATATAACTAAATAAGTCCCATACCTGATTCATAGATTCATAACCTAACTTATCCTTCATCATCTAGCCACATGCCAAACCTGATTAACAATAAAATTACATATATGCATTAGATTCTCATCATTAACCCTAATTAGATGCATTTTAGGGTTTTGTCCAAGATGGGTTCCAAGTTTCTTATTGGTTCATTATATGATATTGTAATGATCTAGAGGTCATCATGATGGTGTGGTTCTAGTTTCATATCATTCTAAGGTTCCACAGATTATCTATGACCATTCCAAGGTTCAAGTTCCTTAAGTATATTAAAGGGTCAAAGACTCATAATAGAGTAATCAAGGTCAAAGATAATCAATGAATAAGATCCAAGCATAAGGGATGGTTTAGATTAGCAATAATAGACACATTCAAAGTAAGGGGATGTCCAGTAGTGTCTAGGCGCCATAATCTGACATGGGGTAGCAATACTCAATCATACATGTAATTATGTGTCAAAGAATCAACCATATCAATGGGCATATTATGGACGGATATTAGAGTCAAAGAGAGACATATATTACTTATTTGAAGTTTATTAGGCATTGTTCCATAATTAAGTAGCAAGATTAGCATCAAAAGGGAAATGTACATCGTTATAGTCCAATATGGTCGAATATGTACAAAAGGAGTCGTTTATGAGCAATAGAGATAATGATGACTCCCATTAAACTCAATATGTACAAAAGTTAATGAATTCAAGGTTAGGAGGGTAGGTATATATCAAATATTAAATATTCATCACAATTATGCATTAAGCATGGTCAAAGAAGTCAAAGATCACATATCTAGAATTATCAGAGATTTAGAAGAAGATTTAGGATCTAAAACCATTCTCATGTTGTAGATCTTTTCGAGTTGATCGATTTGATATATAGGTTCATGCATTTTGGACTTAGAGTCTAGGAGTTATCATATCCAAAGAATTGATCTTGAAAAGGGGAACTATACCTTATTTTAGCTAGAATTTGGTTTGTTCCTTGGCTGGGCCTTGGCTGCCCATGGGTGCTGGGCCTCTGGCCATGCTGGTCCAAGCCCAAGTGGGCGTCTCCCCCTTCCTTGCGATCCTCTGTTATGGGGCTGGAACAGGGGAGCTCCGCTCCCATTCCTTGGTGTTGCGACTACTGTGGCCGGCCTAGAGAAAGGTAGTCCCGGTGGGTTCTGTGGGCGCTGCCCCATGTACGAGCCCAGGAAGGAGGGTTGTTTGCCCATCGGTCAACCCCACACGAGAACCCATGTTCCACACGCAGGAACCTAGCATAAACAGGGGACGGAACCCCACCACTTCCAGCGATCGCTGCCTTTGCAGTAGCCCGACATAGGGGTTTGTGGGTGCTCTGGTGGTGTCTAATAGTCTCCAGGAGGTGAGGGGTGGCAACGCCCTTCCTCTTGGGTTTGGCATGGGCGACAGCGGGAAGAAATAGGGGGGTTTTTCTTTGGAGGCGACAACAGAAGAATAGGGAGAGGGACCCCTTTCAGATCACGTTGGTGGCTGGGTTAAACTAGGAAAAGAGCAATGAAACTAAGGGAAGGGAGGGGTTTTATAAGGCAGCAGAGATGCTAGGGTTTACGCCCCCTTCAATGATCATCGGGTGTTTCTTTCCCGATCTGGTTGGGGGAGAGGATGACTCCCTGGTCAAGCTCTCCATTCTGTTTTGGGAAGGAAGATAACAAGTTAAATGGGTCGCACGTCTGGTATTGGGCCCAGTAAGGTTAAAACTCAATAAGAGAAAGAAATTATCATGTGTACAATATGAGTCAATATTCAAATACTCATATCTTGGGCTAGGAGCCTTCGATTGAGGCAATTTTTGTGTCGTTGAATTTGTAATTGATTCCTCTACAATGTGGTGTGTATTAGAAAGACAAAAGATCCTGGTGTTGAGTTTCAAGATTTGATACAAGAGGGTGACATGAAAAAGTACAAATTAAAGCTGCACATTGCATAATTGACCATGGTAGTTGCCATATTGGAACATCACAACTATCCAATTATGAAATTAATATCAAATTGAGTAAGAGAATTAATATCAAATTGAGTAAGAGACACTTGATGAGAGAGAAGGAGTACAATAGAGGAGAGATAAAATCAAGGTTGTCACAGTACTAGAGTTTCAACAACAATAATAAAGCACCCCATGATTGTATTAGTCATTCAAGGACTATTCATACCCAATTACCATCACTTTGTTATATGAAAGTTAGGTATAACAAGCTATACCTCATTAGGGTTACATATCAATACAATATGGTTATCATCCCTTCTATTCATATTAGTGAATAGGTAAGACTACCTTATTCAGGGTAACCCTTCATTTGTTCCATCATTATCCAACCCATATCACCATACCACAAATGTAAAATATGAAGATGGATTACTGGTATGAATGACTACAACTATCAGACACCTTTAATTAACATATTGTTTGCACATGTACCCTAAAATCATACGTAGAACCAATTTACATCCCTTAATATACCTTTAACAAATTATACTTCTAAAAACAAATTCACATATTACTAAAAGCCATTGTTTTCTCTTCTCTCTCTCCTCATTCACTACTACTTACTTTTTGCTATGTATCCTTCTCATATTAATAATGAAGGTTAAACATTCCTAAAATTGAAACATACAAGGTACAAATACATTATTCATTATTCTTGCTATCACTACAAGAATTTATCTCATATCGTACTTCACTCATATTGTATTTCTCCTTTTGTTCAAAATACACTTGTTACATTTCAAATTTATATCTTACTCGTTACTCTGAATCAATTCCATATTGTTTATCTACCTTTCAGATTAGTTATCTTTAAACCCTAGATTACTATCAATGTTAGTTTACTTCTCATAGTGCAAATCTCATGATCTTGTTTTATAGAGTTGCTAGTATTCAAGGTCAAATCACTAGTGACATCCCTTGAACTACTACAACTCTAAATATTATAGGGTTTCATCCTTATCAGAATCATGACATTTTTATGATGTGACCTTTCTCCCTTAATTTGAAATTCAAACTTTGGATCTCACAAGTTTTACTAAGGTCTTTCTTATCTTATCAATTGAGTTTTCTTTCTCTTACTAGACCTATTCAGATAGATTACATTCTCAATTTACCCCACTAGGGTTTCATCATCATATTGTTTGTCATTATTACATTCACTAGATGTCTCAACCATGATGGTTATCATCACACATGATTCATTTTCTTATCACTTCATTCCCACATTGCTCTCATTAACGAAGATATGAAAGAGAAGATGATTTTGAAACTTAGAATTCTTATCTTCCAACATTCAATAATACATTTCTCATATGTAGGTTTAATTAATTATCAACAAGGATACTTGACTAATTAGCACTTTCTTGAATCTCACAACCTCTTTATTTTATAATTCATATTTCTCCATCATACTTTAAACCCTTTTTTACTTTCCATAATCCCCGTACCATATAGTACTATTCCACATGTCATCTTTAACTTCTAGTCTTCTCTTATGATAATGTTTCTTCTTTTATGTGTATGATCATGTATACCATGTTGCATATATTTCCATTTATCCTTCTACTAATGTGAAGCTGAAATTTTAAATCAATAACCTTTCTACTAGTTTCAACTCATGTCTAATACATTACATATCCTTCATTTTAAATCAAATAGCTCATACATGCATCAAACTTAGTTTCTCTTTCAATCAAGTTTTTCCTTCCTGAATATAGTCTACCTTTGTATGACTTATTCATTAATTTAGCTACACTTTTATTCTTCTTTTAAAAACTAGTTTGCTTTTCTATAGAGACTTAGAATCTAAAGGTAGTAAGGATGAATGTATTAACTTCACAATTAAGGTATACATTCCATGCTCGCAATTATATCACAACCCTCATTCCTTAATCAAGCTTATCATTTCAAATATTTATCTTTATTTTAAATTAGTTTCTTATCCTAGTTTTATGATTTACATTCTCATCTAGTTCTCTTCACTTTAACTCTTCTGAAGACTCTTCACTTCTATGTACTTATTGTATACTTAGCTCTTTTCTTCTATTTTCCCTTTGCTTTGGAGTACATAAAAACATTGTACTCGGTTATATAATCCATTCCTCATGATTGATTCTTACTATCTTGGCCCCTTACATACTTTTCTCATATCTTTTCCATATTTCATATTTAGAGTTCATATAATACTAATAATTAATCTGAACCTTATGTTGTGTTCCTTTATTCCCAATTAAGGGTTTCTCATATGAGGTCCCAAAGTTGGATCTCAGATATCAGTTCCAATTGATTCTTAGTTACCCAGTCTTTCCCTTATACTTCAAAATCATAGAGTATATACATTCATACTAGAATTTGGATCTAATCTATCCAGAATTTACTCTTGTTATGTTACTAATAGGAGTCATTAGATCCCAGTAATTCATCCTTCCAGCCGGACCAGGCCAAACCTGCAGTCCTGAAGCCAAGAGCTACTCAGGATTACTAAACTCCTATTCATCTCAAATGTGTGGAAGAAAACTTATCCACTAAGGAAAGCTCATTCAAAAATCATTTCTAGTCTACTTGATACAAAGAATGTAATCAATACATGCTACAACTGCATAGTGTATAACAAATCTTAAAGACCCATATATATTTCAAAATACTGAATATCTGAATTCAAACATATAAGAGCTTTTCTATTCATCTCCAATAAAACAACAATATGAAATGAAAGTTCTATCTCATTTTATATTTATGCTCTTAATTCATGTTACTTCTCATTTCTAGCCCTAATATTTCTAGGGTTCCTCTCTAGACCATCCTTCCATTATAAACCTGGACAGGGTATACATGAAAGAATAGACAGAGTAGCTTGATACTGGTTGATCCAAGTACTCAGATACCGGGCCGGGATATCCAAATACTAAAATCCCCAGAGCTAACATCATAACATCTCCTATCTGCCACACTTATGACTCTAACTTACTAACTTAATGGTCCCTGACAACTCAGCCTAAGCTATGATACCAAGTTGTAACAATCTGATCTCACAATTACCTCTAATCATGAGATTAGGGCATAAATTGAATATTTAATGTAATATAAAGATCACCCTTAACTTTTTCTTCTTTTTCAAACTCTTTGTTTTCTCACATTGAACCACATAAGCAAACTTTACAAGGGAATCTAAACATTTACTTCTCTAATCTAATTTCAACAGTAAAAATGGATGTATGAACATTCATTATGTTTCTCATACTTTTAAGCACATACGACTTGTTGATTCACATATATTGCTAAAAGAGGAATAATGTTATACATCATCATTTACAACTCTCTCTTATTTCTTTGCAAGGACCTAGAGTGACAAGGATCGACTGAACTTAACTATACTTAGACTTAACTCTTGTTGCAGATCTATTCTGATGCAATGACCTTCTTCAAGTCCATGTGATATCCCTAAAAATTGTGAGTAGAGGGGTGAGCCTATTCGCTCAGTGAATGAGTACTTCAAAGAAATATTCTAAAGCAATGATATAATTACAGATATACTTTTGAGCAACTGATATCAATTATAGAAGCAGCAAGCTTTAAAGCGATTGATTATTGATAATCATAAATATGGAAGGATACTCTAGATATCAACAAGAATAAATCAATATATGAGCATGCTTGATTAATTTCAAAGAGAATTAATAATTCATAAACATACAAAGAATAATTGTTGGGAAACTATACTTGAAATTTTTTTAGCCTTTCTTACTTATAAGAAACTCTTTAAACCTATATGAACATATTATAGCTTATGCGTTGATCATATGCAATGTACTCTACATATGAAGACTCGTAGCGAACTATGATCTCACCGTAAAATACTTAGCTTAAAACCCGGGAAGCTAAGCCTAGAACTGAATATGGGTCTTCTTGACTCGAACCATCACGTCTAATTGAGGTGGCTAAACAACTGGACTTAAACTGGACCTCTCCTTCTAGGATGAGTTTACAGGCAGAGGGTCTGAGATGCTATGTGGGCCTCATCTTGGTACGCTCATTGGGTACCTCTGGGTTACCACTGGGATCTCTAGATCATGTTGGGTAACCTATCTTCTCTTAGGTGACTTCCTCAAGGTCTTCATATCCCTGCATGCTCTGTGGGTGCGATCTGATCCCCGTATATTGGTCGCTTCCAGGGTGGATCGTTTCCTCCCTATAGTGTAGACATCCGTAGGGAATCTACGGTGTTCAGGGCACCTATGTTTGTTAATTTATTTTTCTTGGAAAGCTCTAACTATATTGTATCTTTTCCCTTACATATACTTGACTCTAGTATCTCTATGGTACTGTGTCTATTTATTTGAAGTTTATAACATGACATGTATATCATCCTTAACTTGGCAGGATAGTATATTCAAACACTGTAATATACTGAGAAATCAACATACTATACATGTAGGCAAACTAAAATACTTAAATAAACATAATGCATGTCCATTTTCACTTATACACTAGAATCATGCAATTAAACATCTTAATAGCTAATAAGAGCTAATTACTTGGCATACGAGTAATCGCCATTTGCACCCATAAATTATTTGCACTTTTTTGGAAAACATGCAGATCGACTCAAATCCTGGGTTATGCATCTCATACTTAGAACATGGTAATCAAAATGCTTAATTCATTGAACACCCTATCCTTTGGGTTTCATTTACCTCATTCACTTATCACATGGCTCTCATAAGGATTTAATATGTCATAAACATCCACTAAATACAGATTGCTTTAAACAAGTCATATATAATCAACACATGTATGAAATCCTTAAATTGAGCTAAATTAGGGTTTTCCAAGCCATTCATTGAGATATTATGAATCAAGAATAACCTTGCATTATTAGAGTCTATGATGCCAAGAAAAACACTTCAAATGGATTTCACCAAATTCATTCACAAATTTCCAACTTTCCACTCATATAGGGCTTCACCCTCTTTACGAAGATATCAAGAAAACACTATTCACATCACATGAAATCTAAAATAGTATCTAACATATATGTCCTATGCATTCAGATAAACAATTATTCATAACCTAGGGATCCAGATAAACAAATTTCACTATTTAATTATACAACAATTTCAGTCACAGACAAATTCCCTATATTTTAGTTTACTCTTATAACCTTTGCAAATACTTAGGGAATTCTCTTTAGGAATTATTGTATGCATTTATAATATGAATTTATCATATGAAATTTAAACAAACAAAGGAAGAATCCATTTCATATCATTTTGCAACAACTTAGATCAAACAGACATTTCAGGGTTTGTAGTCGCATACTAAGCAATTAAAAATTACAGATGATTTAACCAATTTTCGTGCAATATACTATTTAAAGGAAGTTCCCACGCACCCTAAGGTGTGAAAAAACCTTAAAAACGCAGCTCATCCCTGAAAATCTCGAACTCATATCAAATCCCTAGAAATTCACCCAATTGTTCTTCCTTTCAACTCAGAAACCCTAAAATGACGGATAATGAAGAAAGAGTGAGAAAAGGGGAAGTTTTGATACCATTTTAAATCAAATCAGAGGAGGTATGGAATCTTGATGTGTGAGAGAAGATTCACCATTAAAGTCTATGCAAAGAAGCTAAACTTACATGATTTCATCATTCCTCAGACCATAAAACCCTAGGTCAACATCTCCATCACTTTCTCCTCTAAAACCCTAACTCTCCCTCTCTCTCTAGGATTTCATTTCTCTAGATTGAATCACAAATTATGGTATCTACTTGTGTGTTAGGTAGACCATATAGAGAAATTGATCTGCTTGGGTCAATTGCACATTGACCCCTCACTATACTCTCTTATTTCAGCTGAATTTTCTGTCATAGAAATATTACTGTAATTTGTCTATTGATAAGCTCTAAGCGCATCAAAAAATTATGAAAATTTTAAAATTTGTTTATTATTGAGTTTCAGCTCACCAGTTAAAATTTTAGATCATTTGGAGTTACGAATAAATAAATAAAATAAAACACTACACTTCTGAAAAGCACTCTGTGAACATTTTGGTTGAAGTATAGTTCGACCGAGAACCACATTCAAAGAATACTCAAATATTCTGAAATTTTTCTCTAATATGCATGATTTAGTTATCCATATCATATCCACAATTCAATGAAATAAAAATTTTAGAAATTATGAAAAATCATTTATCACACTGCTATCCTGATCAAATTCCATATTCATGTAATATCAAAACCCTAATTTTTGCCGATTAGAGTTTACATTTCTCAAACCCTAATTATTCAAACTAAAATCATAGTTAGAGTTTCTTATTAGGTTTGAAACATCACAATTGATCTACTATCATTAATCAAGTCTGAACGATGCTCAATCTAATCAATCATGTAATCATTCAGGTAAACCCTAGTTTACCAATTAAGCACAAATGTGGTCATTACAATTCTCAACCCCTTAAAAAGTTTCATCCCCGAAACATAAATATGCAAATAAAGTACATTCAAAGTTTATTTTTATCTTCTAAAATCTTACATGTTATTACATTCTTGTATTTTATAATCGAATATAGTTTTCAACGTTATGTCCTTATTTCTTTTCTAATCACAACATGTTAAAACAGTTCTCAATGATAACTAACAAATTCTCTATGCCACAATCAATCATAGAAGAGAGAGAGAAACAACCATTTCAATATTTTTTTATACTCCTGAGGTGTTACCTCAACATTGATAATCTGATCCAACTATCTCAATTCATACAGTTCAATATGTACCATTGTTATATATTATCTCTAAGTCACAAAAGAGAGTTCCCCATGTTCTTTTGAATTTTACTATTATGCTACTCAAATAGAAAAATAGTCTTGAGTTGGAAGACTAGATTCAACAAAAATTGTACAATACTACTCACGGTATACCCATTGGATCATGGATCCATAAGGTGAAGCATCCCCATCACATTCCATACTATTCTCAAGTATGAACCCACACATAATTCAAGGTGTAACCATCGGGTTATAGCATACTAGAGTTTCAACAACAGTAATAAAGTACTTCATGATTGTATAAGTCATTCAAGGGATATTCATACCCAATTACCATCACTTAGTTATATTAAATCTAGGTATAACAAGCTATACCTCATTAGGGTTACATATCAATAAAATATGGTTATCATCCCTTCTAGCCATATTTGCAAGATTTTGGTTCTCCGCACATACCAGTATATTTCAATATACTAACCGATGTTTTGTTTGTCGGTGTGTTAGGTACAACCCTAAAATGGACAAACAGTAAAGTGACACATTGTGAAAGTAAAACATAAAGTGCAAGGAGGATTAGATAGAGTAGATTCAAGCTCTGGATAGATAGATTTCCAAAGTTTTCAAAGGTAAGTAATGTTTTAATTTTATACCAAATTCCAGTTAGTTAGTAGAATTTCATAATTATTATTGATTATTTCTCGAACCTTTGATCCTGTTAATTGAATAACGGCTCTGACCTTCGGGTCTCCCTTAATTGGGGGTTACCGTGAGGCGGGGTCGTTACAGAGAAAGTGATGGAGATGCTAACCTAGGGTTTTGCGGTGCGAGGAATGATGAAATCATGTAAGTTTAGCTTTTTTGCATATACTTTAATGGTGAATCTTCTCTCACATGTCAAGATTCTGTCCCTTCTCTGATTTGATCCAAAATGGTATCAAAACTTCCCCCTTTCTCACTCTTTCTTCGTAATCCCTAATTTTTAGGGTTTCCGAGTTGAAAGGAAGAATAATCAGGTGAATTGCTAGGGATTTGACATGAGATCGAGATTTTCAAGGATGATCTGCGTTTTTACTGATTTGACGATTTGAACAGAAATATCCATGCAAATAAGAATCCAAGCAAGCAAGCATTTTCAACAAGATCCTGAAATTACATTCAATTTCCTTTTTATCAAAATCTATCCAAATCATCCTACTACTTATGGTTATATTCCTTTTTAGGTTTTCTTCCCCTTTTTAGGATTTTCTTTGTAATTATGGTATCCCTTTATCTTTTACTATTTAAACCCTAATTTAATGAAATTGATCACAATCCCTAATTATCTCAACATCTAAACCTCAGTTTCAGATTTAAGGCATAATCAACCATTATATAAGTCCATTAAGCGTCTTTTCATTAAAGCTACCATTTTTATCCTCTTTAACCCATGACAAAGTCATTATGCTCATTTATCAACAATTTGTAGTTCATTATGTTCTAATAATCATATGAACATTATTTATAATTAATTCGACATTGATTCATTCAAAAACCCTAATTTCTATATTAAGGTTATTCATCCACAAATTAGGAACTTTACAGATCAAAATAGCTTAGAATCATTATATCTTATCTTTATTCACTACTTTGAATAATTAAAGCCATTAAAAGCCATTTTTACCAACATTAGGGTTTCAACGCCCATTAAAGCATATTTATGCATATGAACTCTCAATTAAACTAATTGTGTGCAAAATTCATCTTTTTCGACCTTAATGTATCTCTTTATGATTAATAGGTTAATATCAACTTTAATCATCAATTAGACCCTACTAATCACATTAAACATATCAAAATAGGGTTTCTTAATCAACATTACATTAAAGTTAATAACTTCCATTACTTTTCGAATTTCAATCAGAATCATGCTTCAATTATATTTTTATTGGATTCTTCACGTTTTTATGATCAACTTTAATGTATAACTTGTAATTATCGAATAATGCTACATTTAGTTATGATTTTCACAAGAAAAGTACCTTTAGGCCAATGAGAGGTCGCCACATCAGCAAAGTGGGTCACTTTTGCAAGGTGGGTCAGAGATGGGGTCAAAGGAAAACTTTGCCCTCCTATTTCTTTGTGAGCATCCAGGGTAAAGTAGCCTTTTTACCCTATCTCCTTCTTCTTCCTCGTGACAAAAGCTTCGCCGAGTAGGTTCCTGCCGCGGTCAACTCTCCTGTTGACTTCGGGCATCTCTCCTCCTCTGCCTCCAGTGATGGCCGCCCCACCTCCGCACGCTCCCAACAAAACTCGCAACACCTTCTGTATGCTCCAGGTTGTTCCCGAGCAGGTGTCGATTAGCGCTAGAAGGCCGGCGGGTTGACCGGGAAATGAAGGCATGGTCGGCATGCAATCTTCAATTGGTTGCTTCCATCGATTCCCCTCATCATCGCAGACTCACAGGGGTTCTCTGGAGCTATGCACATGGTGTGTAGCCCACCCTTATATAGAGGTCCTCCTATGGCTATCAAGAAGCCCCGAATTGGGTAAATCACCTAGAGGTAGTGAAACACATGGAAACCACGGATGTTTCCCTTCGGTTTCTTTCCTTGAGTCCAACGGAATCATCAGCCATCTTGCACATCCATTGGATCGTGAGGAATCCAAGAGGGAAAGTCCCTCTGTAAAATGTGGAATCATAGTCCCAGCGGGACTTGGACGATGACCGTCCCACATTGGATCAAGATCCAACAGCCTTCGTTGCACGCGATCAAATAAAAGAAATTACCCCTTTTTTATTTATCAAATTAATGCCTTAATTTGGGGATAACTTGAGAAATTGATATCTCCCAAACCTTAATTCTTTTTTGTCTCAAATTTTAAGGGAACGTTTATCTTGGCATTATCTAGCTTTGTACGAAATTTGGGAAACAAAATCCAATGGATGATAAGCCTTCCTTCTCTCCCAATATCTCATTAATTAGTCCAAATTAATTGATATTCCTTTTTCCTTTGTCATTATCTTGTTATCTTGGGTCCCTTGGACCTCAAGAAATCCTAAAGGCATAAATTCCCATGTTGGGAAATATCTATTTGCCTTTATTTATGTCTATTTCACATATTCTCCTTATCTTTTTATTAAAACATCTCTTTTTGAGGATTTCTCTTTTATCTTTCTTTTATTTTCCTTATTGGAATTCCTTTTAATATTAGAAATCCTTTGAATACGAAAATCCACCAAGGATAACTCAATTACACATCTTTTCACTGGTTTTCCACATTTTACCAATGTTTTTAACTTCTTTCTTAATAAAGAAATACTTAATTAATCTTTTCTTTTCTTATTGCTTTTTTCTTTGCAACTTTGGATTCCTTGGAACCCAAGGAACTCATGTGGAACGAAATCCACCTTTTGTATTACATTCTTTTGCCTTCTAGAGGTTTCCACATTTTTCTTTTCTCAAATATTCAATTATTCATTCACTAATTGAATTTTCTTGTTATTTGGGCCCAATAGCCAGTAAAGCCCACAACACAAACATCAAGGCTATTGTAAACGAAATCCATTATATCATTTGTGGTTCAAATATCTTTAATATGAGAGATTACAATTCTCACCAAATGAACCCAAAATTGGGGTTGTAACATTCTCCTCTCAAACCCTAACTCTCCCTCTCTCTCAAGGATTTCATTTCTCTGGATTGAGTCACGAATTATGAGAGTTCCTTGTGTGTTAGGTTTATCATATAGAGCAATTGAGCTGCTTGGGTCAATTGCACATTGACCCCTCACTATACTTTCTCGTATTTTAGCCGAATTTTCTATCATAAAAATATTACTGTAATTCATTTACTGATAAGGTCCAAACACATCAAAAAATTATGAAAACTTTACATGTTGTTTATGATTGATTTTCATATCTCTAGTTAAAATTTCAGATCATTTGGAGTTACCGATAAATAATTAAAATTAAACACTACACTGCTAAAAAGCACTCTATTAGCATTTTGGTCGAAGTATAGTTTGACCGAGAACCGCATTCAAACAACACTCAAATATTCTTAATTTTTTTCTCCAATATGCATGATTGAGTTATCCATATCATATTCAAAATTCAATTAAATACAAAATTTTTAGAAAATACGAAAAATGATCTACCACACTACTATCCTGATCAAATTCCATATTCATGTACTATCAAACCCCTAATTTTTGCGGATTAGAGTTTACATTTCTCAAACCTTGATTCTTCAAAATAAAATCATAGTTATAGTTTTTCTTTGGTTTGAAACATCACAATTGATCTACTCTCATTAATCAAGTCTAAATGATGTTCAATCTAATCAAGCATGTAATCATTCAGGTAAACCCTAGTTTACCATTTAAGAACAAATGTGGTCATTACATGTAGCCCTAGTCAAGTCACATGCATTTCACAGACACAATCTCAAAGACTCGATGGCCCACATAAGTAGCTTTGTGGAAAGCTATGATATGCTCAAGATTGATAAGGTCCCGACGATAGTGATGTACTTGAAATTGTTCTCTTCATCTCTGGAAGACAAGGTGAAGTCTTGGTTCTACAACTTAAAGCCAGAATTTATGGGGATGTGGGATGAGATGATTGATGCTTTCTTCGAGTGTTACTTTCCACCAAAAAAGACCAATGAGTTAGTTAGAAAAATCTACAATTCCAAACAACAAGTTGAAGAGTCATACTCGGTGGCTTGGGAGCGATTTCAACATATGCTGCGGAAAGTCCCACATCATGGGTTCGGGTTAGAAGATCAGGAAAAAATCTTATATTATGGCTTACAACAAGGAGAGAAGACCACACAGGATAGTGTAGGAAAGGGTTTCTTCTTCAACAATAAACCCTCCAAATGTCATGAGATACTACAGAACAAGTCCAAGAATCAATCTTGGGAGAAGAAAGAGAATGCCCAGAGACAATCAAGAGTGTGGGAGAGTCTAAGGTAATAAATGCTCTTAATGAAAAACTAGATCTAATTGCCAAAAAGCTATGTCAGAAGGATGGGAACTACTCAGATGAGGAGGAAGGACAGGTCAAATATATGCATCAACAGGGGTACAGGAACAATGAGTACTCCTGGAGAAACGATCCAAAGTTCTCATGGAAGGATCTAAACAACTTCCAATAGGATCCCATCCAGGAAAGACAGTAAGGAAATGCACAACAATAGAACAAGGGGCCTGAAAATGAAAACATGCAAGACCTTCTAAAGAAACTAGTAAAATAGAATGACATGGTAATCAACCAGCAACAGAGAGAGCTACAGAATCACATGGCTCAATTTTGCAGTCTAGAGACTCAGATTTCACAAATTGTAGCAAAGGTGGCAGCGATAAAGAACAATGGTAAATAGGGTTTCCCAGGTAATACTCCATCTGGGAACCAACAGGTGAAGGACATACTGTTGATAAGTGGGACAAAAGTAATCAGTGGAGGCAATCAAGGCCAACCCAAGACATCTCAGACTTATGTTGGTAGTACCGACTTTAGATGGTAGGGAAATTTGAGGCCTATATAAGGAGGATGGATTTTCATTTCTATTCACACCTTCGATTCTCTCCTCAGATCAACCACGAGCATTACTGCACCAAGCACGACAGTCTTCTTCAAGCTCTCATTCTCCCTTTCTCGTCTTCTCAAGCTCCACATGGCTCCTTGGAGGGGTGCTTCTTCATCGACTGAGCAGGGCAACATGGTCCCTCGACCAAACCACATACATGATCCCAACCCAAAGGTCTGGAAGATTTATAACGAGCTACTTACTAGGAAGATGGTGCCCACAAGATATGGTGATCATGACATCATCAAGAGACTAGGCTTCACCAAGTACATGCACTGGGTGCACAACGGTTAAGAGATGTAGGTGTATGACCCCTACTTTAGCGGGTGGCCCACATATTAGGAGCTTGTCTGTGAGTTTATGGCATCTCTCGATGTACACATCGCCCCAGAGCAACAGATGGGTAGAGAATGGTGGGAATAAAAGGTCAACTTCCACCTCTACAACACCAACTATTCCTTCACCCTCCATGAATTCAACCACATCTTCAACTAGCCACATGTTCCAGACTACTCACCTCCCCCGAGCTGGAACTATGAGAAGGCCTGGTAACACTTCAGTGAGGTGCCAGAAGGCTTCCTCATCTGTTGGCATGTCAACTCCATCACTGACATCGAGCATCCCTTTGCTCGTATCCTCCATCGCATCGTCACCAACACCATTTTTGGCCGCTCTAGTCAGGAACAAGGCAAGGTACAGAAGACCGACCTCTTCTTTCTCCACCAGCTTTGCAAGGGGGAGCCGCTAAATTTTGGTTCTTTCTTCCTCCTCTATGTTTTATCTATCCAATGATTGGAGTCCAGAAAGACACCAATTGTTTTGGGGGTCTCATTGCCTCCATTGCTCTTCATCTATGTCTAGACATGTCTACCTTACAGCCAGTGGGACCATGATATCATGATCTCACACATTTCCAGAAGGCAAGTCTCCCCACTTTCCATTTCAATAATGTGTACACTTATTGAACAATGGATGGCCGATACAAGGAGCGGTCACTCATTGACCCAGTCTTCTGTCAACCAGGGGTTGAGCATCTACGGTGGCTAATAGATGATGATGACATTGATGAAGCCATAGAGAAAGCCACATCAGAGCCCGAGCAGCAAGATGACGATGATGATGATGTGGTGGAGGTGAACACCATCCCTATCACTCGCCGACCTACACTACGCAAGGGACCACAGAGATATGCTACCTCGAGATCCTCAGCCCTGCAACCATCCCAGGACGAGCATGACACTTTTGACATGACGAACATGTATGGGATGATTCAGGACATCCATACAGGTCAGCAACAGTAGTAGGTAACCTTGATAGGTATATAATACATTCAAGGAAGGGTCTACTCAAACTAGAAGTGATCAACGAGAATGAGTGTCTTCTCTTGGCCAACCAAGAGAGTGTTCACACTCGCTAGCAATGCATCGAGTAGTACCAACAACCTTTCTACGACCACTACTAGAGCCAAGGGTATTTTGGAGGATATCAAATGCCATTCCCAATGCCATCATATGATACCAACTTCCAGGGGACCGTTCATCCACATGACCCAAGCATGCCCCACTATCCACCTCAATAAGATTGATTAGGGTATTGCTGTTCCACGTCTTAAGTTGGAATTTTGGCTATGTGGTCATAGTCATGTTCAAGCTTAGGGGGGTGCTGGAACAACCTTCTATCTTAGTTTTATCCTTAGTTTAAATTTTAGTTTTCATGTTGCATTTTATCTTTTAGATTTATGTCATTTGTATCCACATCTATCTAGTGTAAAAGTGGATTAGTAAATGCATGAGTTCTGTAGAAATTTCCTCTAGTTCTAAAATCAAATGAAATGTCAAAAATAAAGAATATAAGCTTCTATTGCAATTTCTTTGAGTAGCACCTTGAGAAAGTGTATGGGTTAGTCATCTTTAGGACATGGGATATGAATAATCTCTCAACTATCCATGAAATGTGAATGAAGATGATGTTTGAGCCTAAACTGATCAAACCAGTAACGTGACCTTAAATGGAAATTTGAGAAGGAACTCCTACGGTTACCTTGTACATAGGTCTTTAGAGAGGGACACATATTAATCTTTGAAGGCTTAATCTCTTAGTTATGTGATTTCATCCACTTCATATTCATAATTGCCACCACCTTGAGATGATCGAGTACATTGAATCATTTCTTTTTGATTTCATAACCATGGCATGGTAGGAATCATTATAGTTAGTCATTTTCTTTTACATCAGTTAGGAAAAGAAAAAAATATGCATGAACAATTCATGTGCCTATCATTTAGTAGAACAATACAAATCTATACATGTAGATTGCATGCATTCATCATTCATTCATCAAGGCATTATGAGATGCAAAATATTTATGTAGATCTCATACACATTCATACCCTCAAAGATATAGGAGAAATTTCATGAATGAATTTAGTGGAATAAGGCCAACCAGGTAGAGGGCCAAAGAAAAAAAAACAAAAAAAGACAATTGTCACTATTTGAAAGAGGGAGAAAGGATGTGTATCCATTCTAAAAAAATTCAGAACATCTTCATAATGCCATTGATTTTTCTTCATTAGGTTCAAATTCATTGTATGAGATTTTGAGCACATGCATCATGCCACCCATTTATGCAGGCATTAGGAACCATAACTCATTCATTATCATCATATAGGTTCATCATACTTTAATGCTTGCATAATGAATCAGTTGTTCCTTGTGAATTTTCATAAGCCACCTATCCCTGACCACCCATTTCTCTTATTGGTAGGCTACTTATATGATTTCCTCCTCAACCTTTGTTTAATAGGAGGATGACTTCCATGTAGATGGTAGTTAGGAAAAAGAGCAATGTAGATAGGAAATCACATAATGCACCAAGTGTAGGCCTGATTAGTTTAATATGTTAACTGCTTTTCTGACAGTGTTTTTTTATGGAAGCTGGGAAGCTATTTATTCATCTTGCCTTCCCCCTACAAGTGAAATTGGAAAAGGACTACACGCACTAATAACAGAATTAAACCTGGTAGTACTACTACCATTACCAAACTTACCCTCATTTTTTTATTAAATTTCTCAGAGTAGCAGGAGGACTACTGTAGGTGAAGGTGTCTTCATTGCTTTTGAGGTGGTGTTTAGCAAGTAAATCAGATGCATCATTGCAGTTTCTATTGACATGGTTGACGTAGTAGTCATTCTCATTAATCTATTTATTTATTCTGGCAACCAGATTAGCATAGGATGGGCAGTTCTTACCATCTTCCAGAATCATTTGTGTAGCAACAAGACTGTCAGTCTGAAACACAATCGACCTTGAATAGTTGGTGTTGGCATATTCCATGTCCTTGAGTATTCTAGTGAGCTTGGCATAGAGAACTTTAGTAGTAGCAATTGTTTTTCGATAACCCCCAATCCATTGCCTGAGCTAGTTTCTCACAACACAAGAAACAACAACATTGGTGTTACCAATAGCAGCATCTGAGTTGATACTTAGCTGCCCGACATTAGTAGGAGACCAATGCACATTGTTAGAGTTCGGACTATTCATCCTTGTACTGATCTTGTCACTTCCAATGGCTAACTCATTCATTTTAACCTAATGCGCTATACGGTTGGTGATCCCCTCCACGGTTCCTTTGCTATTATTGAAAACTCCTTCATTTCTGTTGTGCCAAAGTATATTCCATGTAATAGCGTAGAGTCTGGCATGGTAATTATCTTTGTTGATACATTTGAACATCCAACTTCTACTGTCGTCGTCATTCCAGAAGTCATTACTGATATTGCCATCCAAGACCTTCCTCCAAATAGTTTTGTTCTGTCTGTAGTCCCTAAGAGCATGAAGCATAGTTTCGTTTTCAAGGTGGCACCTAGGGCAGAGGTTGTCCGTAGTCATGTTCCACATGTATCTCTGAGCATTAGTGAGAATGGCTTCGTTCCCGATAGTCCAGAGCAGCAATTTGATAGAAGATGAGACCTTCAACTTCCAGATGGTGTTCCATTTGGCCTGCACCAATGAGTCCTGGATGGGTTTGCATAGGGTGTAGGAAGACGCAACGGTGAATAAACCAGTGTCTGTGAGCATCCAAGCATGAGCATCTTGTTTAGGGGTGTTAAGAGGTGCATTGATTTTCTGAATATCTTACACAATAGGGTTGTGTAACTAGTATTCAAGGAAGCTTGAGTCCCAATCACCATTCACATTTACAACACTTCCAACCTTTAGATCAATAAGGTCAATAGGGATAACTTTGATTGTTAAATCCCTCAGGAAAACATTGTGATTAGTCCATTTGTCCTCCCAGAAGTTGATGCTCATCCCATTGACGGGTATCGTTTTAGAATTTTTAAGGATGATGTCTTTATTTCTAAAGGCATCAATAGCCATTCTGATAGTGTTTCTTTGACTAAGGGACAAATGTCTTTTATGAAAATTTTGTGGTCTCTTCAGAGCAGTTACCGGTTCACTGATCAGTAGGGTCAGTTTGGGATTGTTATGTAGGGGTGGTTGAGGCAAGAATTCATATAGTTTGTCCTTTTGCTGACTTGTTGCACACAGATCTGAGAGTATGCCGCTCGAGGATGAACAAGATTTAACCTTAGGGGAGTTTGATGCACTAATATTTAATCATTTTTATAGGCTTGTTTTCCCTTAATTTCATGCAAACATTTGTATTTTCTTAAGTTTCTATGCACAAATTTCTATGAGTATCCTGTTTTATTGAAATGCATCAAATTATGTATTTTTTATCAAAATTTAAAAAGTTTTATCAATCCAAGAAGTTAAGCCACTTTCGGTTGTATTTCAGGTTCACAGAAGCTGCACAGACTCGGTGATACCGAGTCAACACTCGGTGGTACCAAGTTATCATCAGTAAGATAGCCAAAGCAACGCAAAGACTCGGTACTACCGACACTCAACTCGGTAGTACCAACTCACCATCAGTAGCTCTCCCAAAGAATTGTGAAGAACTCGGTACATAGAAACCAAAGTTGGTAGTGCCGAGTTGACATCAGACAAGCAACAAGTCGAGCACCAAATTTTGAGTCGGTACTATCGAATCAACTTGATAGTACCAAGACTGGGTGCATTTTCATAACCCTAAAGACTCAGTACTATCGAGTACCTAGTCAATAGTACCGAGATTGTCCGCGTAGACAAGATCTAAAACAACGATTTAATCTGATGGTTGGTGTTATTTTGTAGAAAAAGCTATGTTATAACTACGTGAAAGGACGGACAAACTTATTTATCATGATGTGGTTGAGTGCTCAAGACCCTAGAGATAGAGGAGGAGAGAACGGGTCTAAAGGCCACGTCCAGGATCGATTTTGGAACTTCGATTATATCATTGCGTAGCTTAGATACAACAAAATGACTGTGCTTGAAAGGGGCTTGTCCAGAGTAGCTTTTCACTAGGGGTTAACATAGCTCATTCGATGTTTCCCATGTTTTTCTTCTTCTCTATCAAGTTTTTGACTACAGAAACCATGCAGGGCTAAACACCTTATTACTTAGGACTCGAGAGTAGCCCGAGTATGCATTATATATGAATTTTATGTTTTAATATAAATTCTTCTCTTAATATCTGAATATGAATGTATGATATTTGTTTTATCTATTTGTGCTTGATCACCATAAATAGAGTCTCAAATCCTTAATATCTGCTAAAAAGGGGATTAAGGGTTAGAAACACATAGGTTCACCCATTTATCGGTGCCTTTGTGAAAGGTGGGGCATAAACGAGAGGAGATTACCCAGAGTAAAATCGACTTCACCTAACTAATAAATTGATTGCTATGAGAATGGGATTGGCTTTAGTTTAGGTAGGGAAACTACGTTGTTAAAGTGGGTAATTCCTAGCTACATGCTCTTTATTCAGATATAGGAGGGAATTTATATTAATAATAGGAGGATATATACAGTGCTACCCATGGTGCAACTATTATCTAAGGAATCCATCACCATATGATTAAATAAACTTTAATTTTCAGTTTTAATTTCTAGTTCAGTTTAAACACTCCAATTCAATCAATTTCCTTTGACCTAGCTGATTAGATGACATTTAGTAATGGTCTCTGGACACCATTTCCCTAATTTTAACAACTCGGACCTCATTTGGCCTATATTACAAGATGCATACACTTGCATTTTACACGCATAGTAAAGTCGTGTCAGTTTCCCACTTCGCCTTATTTCCATCCTGTACTTGGTAGTTGTGTCTAAAGTGTCATTTATTGATATTACAATAGGAGGCTCTCCATCAGTCTCTTATGCTGCTACTATTGCTTCAATGGATTGCATTAGAGGATGGTAGCCCTTTCTTAGTTGGGGTGACACGCCGAATTTGGTGCTTGAATCACTTGATTTTTAGTAAGTAAGACTCATAGTTCAGTCACAGTGGAGGATGACGCCTATGGGGAAGAAATGGGTTTCAGGAAGGCACAATTAGCATCTGCTACCCTAGATGACCATAATAGATGTAAACCACATGCATATTTTCATACTACATAATATTCACCATTCAGGAAGATCACTGGAAGAAGAGGATGACTAGTATCAACTTCAATAAAAAGTCGAGAAAACTTTTCATGATCTCTAATTTTGGTGGTCACATCAATTTTTATCACATTCCCCATGAGTTTACTAATGCTTTTGTACAACTAATTCTGGTAAAGAAAAACCATGGATCCACGCCACATAACCACAACACTAGTTTGAAGGGGATTGACTGGATGGTCATAATATTTAATATCATGATTAAAATAAAAAATAGTTTCCAAAGATTTTGTAGTGGGCACCCATCATGGCCTTCACATAAGTCGACATTATTTGTTACTTGTATGATATAGTAACCCATCTTCAAATTGATTGTTCTGAAGGATTTTCTTGTGTCCAAAGCATAGAGAGCCTATCAATGAGGTGTTGTAACCCTATGTTACCTCCTAGAATCTTGATGATGACATCATGCTTCCATGGTTTCATCAGAAATGGAAGGGAATTGGGATAGACTATGATAGAGGTGAGCACTCCAAAGCAATTAATAATGATATCAGAGGTGACAAGGGTGTTTTATGATATCACTTTAACCACTCCAGAAACTTTGTGACCTATCATAACATTCCAATAATACCTATCCCATGGTAATACTACAATGATATCCATGATTTAGTCACTTCAACGAGGATCGTTAGCATTTGGGGGATCAGGCTGATTGCCCTTTGTCTGAGATGAGCCTGAGATTGACCCCGACCGCCACCATGTCCACCTCAATTGCGGTCTCCTAATGCCCAAACCTTAAATAAGATTCCATGTTTTACTTTTCTTTGGTTTCTTTATAAATGACAATGTAGCATAATAGGCTACTAGATGTAGTTAAGATGATGCAATTTTCTAGATTAAGATGTAGGATCAATCTTTGCAGTTTTGGAAAAGTGTCTCCATGTGGTTGAAGTGGTCTTTAGATTCTTTTGGTTTGGAAATCATGTCATCCACATATATCTCCGCCTCTTGTACATCATATCTTGGAAAAGGTTGACCATCTCCCTATTTTATAGGTGGCTCTACAATTTTTGAGCCTAAAAGGAATTGTGTGGTAGTAGAATACTACAAATTTGATGATCTCTATGTCTAGTTGTTTTGTCAAAAAGTATGTCTATCTGTAGTAGTGGGAAGTCTTCATTCACATTTTGAGATAGTTGATTTTTTAATTTATCGTATTAGGACTTCAAATATTATATATATATATATATATATATATATATATATAAATATATAAATAAATAAATAAATATATATATATATATATATATTATAACTTATTATGTTGTTCAATATTTAAATCTTTGTATTGTAATAACATTCTATTATCATGGAAGGAGTTAAACTAAATATTTCTCCTTGGAATGTAAGGCTTTACATAAACCAAGTAATTAGTCCCTTTACTCCAATATAATGTTGATGAGGGTACCTATAATTATCACAACTAACATGAAACATTTTTATTTCATACTTATATAACCATAATAAACAAGTCCCAACCAACATTTGCTAAATGTCCATGTTTATTCACACACAATTAATATTGACCCTATTTAAGTTATTTTGTCTATTAATTATCTATGTGATATGTAATATACATGATGTAATTTTACGTTATATGGTAGGGTATATATTGATCATTACATTCATTCAAATGAAGATTGGAATTAATTAATTCGTTTTATGGCATAGATTCACTAGTATATTTAGTATTACTCCTTACGTGTAATTGTGGGGTTAGTATACTAGGATCTAGGGGTTGGGCTTAACTTCACACTATGCATCACATTACACCTATTTAATCATCTCAACAAGGTATACTACACTTTATAAATCAAATTTTGCATCACCCATGTTCTATCATACCTAAGACATGGTTGGGGTCATGTGTACCTAAGCTTAAGGTTACAACCAACACACCCATTATGGTCAGGTTTTTGACTCATCAATGAACATTAGAGTGTATGATGTATTTTAAGATATATTATTATTTGAAAACTAAACCCAATTGTCATCAAATTTATGGAAGATAGGGTTTCAATGTAATGAAACAAAATTTTGTTAGGTAAGAGGAATTGTTACTTGTAATTAATAGAGTCCTAGTCTAACAAGTACTACCCTTTTTCCCTTAAAAAGGATTACCTAATAAGCAATGGACTCACTTTGTAAAGAGGTTTAAAGGGTATGTCGAAAACCTTTATACATCCTCACTTCTTCTTGAAGATGACTCCATTTCAAAGTCATGGGTTTTTGGATTTAGTCAACCAATAATGGTCACTTACAAATAGGTAGCTTGGTTCAATTAAATTATCAGTAAAATAGAGGAATATATATTACATAAGGAAGGAATTTGATGATGAAAATTATATGATGAAATTTGGAAATGGATCTAACATCTATGTAAGAAGAAATGCACAAATATATACCATACCAAATCTCCACATCTCACTACTTTTTCATCGAATTGAAGTCAAATATCAATATAATATAAAGGGTGATGCAGTAAACTAATATATATTGTTGGGAAATAGTACATAGTATACTATTTCTCATTAACACCTGACCTAACTATTCATATTCATTTTATTTCTAGAATAGACAATACATTTAGATTCTATGGTAAGAATCTTAGATTAGGAATATATTTGAGACAAAACTTCTATAAAATAATAAAATTATTAGAAATAAATTGAAGTAGTCAGACTAAGAAACCTCTTGGCTTTAATACAATTTTTCTACCAAGTAGGACCCGTGGCTAACATTCATTACTCAATCGAATGATACAAGAATTACCATTGATCCTAACATCACAAAAATTATTTGAAATGGATAAAACTTCTAATATTCAACTAACAAACACAAAAAAATGTAAGAACAAAATCAAATAATTAAACTATTAATCAGTGTCTAAAAAAATGAAAGATAATTCTTTGTCCACATAGTGAGATGCATAAAGGAAAAATCTAACTAAAACTACTAACTGGAAATGTCTATAAAGGGAAACTTAACCATTTCAACTTTATCTCCAAGAAAAGAACAATATGCACGGGAAAGATAGTAAACATGATCAACACCAACAATGTTCTCTCCAACCTTAAGAAGTTAGATGAAAATCCCAAAGAGATGAAAAATTAGAGAATTAACACATAGATAGAACGTGTCTAAAACAATAGATTGTGTTAGGAAACGTAAGAAGGGAAAAACACTACATAAAAAAAGGTTCTCATTACTAAAGAGAAAATAAAATGATCTACACATATCTGATTTTAAAAAAATGAAATCAAGATACAAATATGTAAAATAGGATAAATTAGGGTTATGAGGCACAATAATCAAGGAAAGGATTAGAAAATTCACATTAAAAATATATATAAATATATATATTTATTTATATATATATATATATATTTATTTATTTATTTATATATACATTTATATACATATACATTTATATATATAATATACATATATATACATATATATATGTATATATATAGTCAAGCTTGAATACACTCGAGTGTATTTGGAGAATAATACACTCAAGTAGTTTTTCATGATGCAATATTTTTCTCAAAAATCTAATTCATTGTTCTTCTTAAACATCTTGCGAATAGCTCATACACAAAATTTGAGCACATTTGGACATTTATAGGCCATGTTATAAAGACCGCAAAAATTATGCATTTTAAATTAGTTTCGTGTGTCAATTTTGTTGTCCTTGAATGAGTGACTTACACTCATCCAAATGGGTTCAAAAATGGTATGTAGCCTATTTATAGTATGATAGTGAAGATCAATGGTCTACATTTTACAAAAAATAATTTTGATATGCAAACACAGTTGAGTGTATTCATGCGATCTGTACACTAGAGTTTATTCTAGCAGACTATATATATATATATATGTATATATATATATATTTTGTAGATGTATTGGATACCCACGTGTGTATCCTAGTTACAATACATGTGCATATTGTAGTGGTGGCATGATCTGTAATTTGACCAAAATCAATTATTTCATGGAGTAGTGTTACATAAGTCAATAATGTATGCATGGAGTAGCGGTGGCATCTATTAGTTTTGCAAAGTGAATTACGTATGCATGGAACAATGGTGGCATCGTTTTATAATTCAAAATTCATTATCAATGCATGGGTGTGATATCACTATTTATAGCTAGATGACAATTAATTATGAGTGCATGCACTAGTAGGAAAGATAGATGTAAATGTAAAGGCATCCACATTAGTTAAACAAAAAAGTGAATGAGGAAGATAACTTCAAACAATGTTCACTCCAAACACATGTTCATCGTTGACTCATAACTAGGAGATGTTCCACATAGTTTTCAAGTCAAATATAGTGGTTGTGATCAAGAAACACAAAATGGATCAGAGCATACATAATATGGATAAAGTATGTGATACAGTCAGGTTGTATTGCAAGACGTCATCTTTGGTTACTTTTGTTTCAATCTGATTATAACTTTTTTATTCACAGTACATAAGGTTCCTTGTTATTTAAAATTTTTTGTACTAAAATACATTCTCTTCGATAGAAAATTTGATAGATACAGATTGTAATATGGATTGTCACTCTTAAATATAACTTTCTCATTTTCATTATAGATTCTCAATTCTCATTACAAAACATTACTTCTTATTATAGTTTTAATGTAATGGGGTTCATTCTCTTAGATAATAAAACTTCATATACCCACTTTTTATTACAAAATGTCATTATTGGTTACAAATTTTCATTCTCATTACGAATTGTCTATTCTAATTACAAAATGTTCTGTATTATTATAACTTTTGATGTATCAAGGTTCATTCTCTTGGATAGTAGAATTTGATACATCCACATTGTATTACAAAATACCATCATTGGTTACCATTGTTTCCTTTTCCTTACAAATTATATGTTCTAATTAAAAACCATTCTTTCTTATTATATAATGCCATCTTTCTTTACTTGTCATTATAACTCACTATACGTCACCAAAATACCTCATCTTTACTTGATGTTATTCTTTATAATTTTTTCAACACCTCTTGGGTCATATTTTTATATCATCAAACATCTACATTAGTTACATTTTTCTCCTCCTTATTGTAATTTCTCTTTACGCAAGTCTCCTTACAAAATGTGAAACATAATTGTATTTTCAATTTATAAAATTGTACCATAATTTGAATTATATTTCTTTTATCACATTACATTTTACTTTCTTGTATTACAAAATGTCTATTTTAGTTACATGTTCTCTGTCATATTACATTTTTCCTTTGTGTGTTATAGTTTCTCTTTGCGAGTTACAATTGTTCTTTGCTATGTACTTTATTTCTGTTTATCTATTCTCATAAAGGAATATTACTTATTAAAAATTGTTTATTTTTGTAAGCATATTCTTTTTGTGGGCATCTATATTTATGAAAATATGATTGAAAATAAAACTACGATATGAACTTTCTTTGTAAGAAATAACATTTTGTATAATTTAAACACTCTATAAGGATAATTAATAAATTGTAATGAGAATAGAGTATCTATAATGGAAAGAGAAAATTTGTAACTAAGGATGATGTTGCGTAATAAAATCTTAAAGTATTATTTTATTTCCCATATGTTAATTTATCTCAAAAAAAGGACACCACTACAATGGTTTTAGACTCCTTACGTTGGGCATGAGTATACTTAAAGATTATTAGTACTCGATCAACTAGAAAATTAGTTTATGTTCATCTCTCTTTGACTTTGAGGATATGATTAAATATGATACGTGGTTCTGTGAGAAATATAACAAAAATATCATTAGTTTAGTTGTCCTTTTCAAGATATTAGAAGACCAATTTTGTATGATGTGCATGCGAGATCGTACGTGTCCAACATTGATGAGGACGTCAGTTTCCATTTCTAGAATTGGATCAGGCTTGCACTGCTACTCCATGTACATGTTATTGTTTATAATACATGCACATAAAGTAGCTACCAATATAATTACAATTATTGCCACCACTCCTCTGTATCAGGACAATGCAACATCAATTGGGAACTGGGTAACTTAAGTTATCTACCCACACAAGAAGCAAGTGAATAGCATATATATAATATTGAAACACATACATACAAATATATATGTATGTATATCTATATGTATATATATCAACTAATTTATGTAGAATAAATTGTAACAATTTCATATTGAACCATAGAACATCATTATTAATATTAGCATGCCTAATTATAAGTGCAATATGAGTGATATACAACAAAATGTGGAGGTAGGGCTCATCACCCATCCAGAAAGGGTATGCATATTTCCAAACACCTCCTAGAGTGGCGCATAACCGATTGAATAACTATAAAAGTTTTGCAACCAAAATTAACATAGGGGAAAATAATTTGAAAAATTACCATATAAATTATATTATTCTAGTGATACTGCATAATACCATGCTTAAAAGTAGTAGCAAGTGAATTACAATACACACAAGTGGATAGGATTTTTCTTTCATCCTAAAGTGGATTATGATTGGCCATATATACAAATCTGATTTCATTTTAGGGAATGTAAGTAATAGTAAATAATAAGGGCTCACTTTACGTTTCAAACAGATCCAACGTAACTCAGATGCAATTTTAGGATGTAAGACTTAATGTAGCGACTGTGATCAAAATGACAAACAAATTGTTATGACTTAAGCAGAATAAACATAAACATCGGATTAACAAAAATCACTAAAACTTAAAACCATTTTGCAAGGAGATCCTTGTCCAGAAAACTTTTAATGAAAGATCCAAAACTCATACATATCATAATTTATATTGTACAACATTGTTCCATCTCATCTCGAGGACATCAAATAACAGTTGTTCTATCAAAACACATACTGGAGCAACATAAAACATCGAGGCATTCAAGCTAAAATCTCAGTTCATGAAACCAGTACGAACCAACTTCAAGGACCTGAGAGTATAGAGAAGACACATAGGACTTCTATCTACAAGATACGACAGACAATACACTCAATATGAGTTGTCATTGCTTCCTCAGTTGTTGTTCCTCCTCTATAGAAAGATCTTTGCCACCTCGTGCATGTCCACCTAAAAAAATGTGGATCCCATAGGGTGAGACAATTATCCCAGCGAGAGATATAACTCCCCGCCGACCATATTATCATAATAGATTAAGAATTTATAAACTGAGTAGAGGTTCTTTTTATATTAACAGGCAGGATAGTTCACTGTATGAACATAATGAAGTAATCTCCTTTCTTAAGGAGAACATTGCATCTACCCATGGTAGAGTTATAATCATCTATCTACTTTGCAAGGAATGTAAAGAAACATAAATATCATCTATCAGCCAAGATGTATAACTGAAGTGTGCATCAATCAATGCTTTCCATATTCAATCCTTAAGAAGATATGCTACACGGATGATTACATTTTTCAATCACACTTATTCGCTGAGGAAGTGAGCCATACCACTCAAATCCAACCTTCGGTTGTGAAACCCAAAGCCGGTGCCATACAAGGTCAATGGAAGAGCTAGAATCCACGACCTCTACCCTCATGGTCAGTGCACGAGAACCAAAGTAGGACCACAATCTCTTACTTAAGTGACCTCAGCCATAGGGCTAGCTCCGTTGGCTACCTTTTCTCTAGCCTGCCTTGGTACAGGTCATGACGCTAGTATATCTTGAGCCACGGGCCTATTCACCGTGCTCCCGAGCGATGAACGCATTCATGCTCTATCACACTGAGCCATGTGTGTTAATGTGTCACTTAGCACTTACAATCATTAAGATAATTATCCTAGAGTTTAATCCTTTTTCAACTTTCCGATTAAGGCTAGTATAGAAAGGGTCGATCCCACATGACAACTTTTTAAGATTGTTTCTTTTTATCCCAATTGTTTTGAAGAACTTGTTATTTATTTTTTTGATATTTTTTAGATTTGGAACAGAAAGTAAAATTCGAGTTTTGGGAGTTGATGATTAACACTAAGGAAGGAAATGCAAGAATGAAAATGCACTTAACAAGAATGTAAACTTGCCCTATCACAAGGAAAATTATGATTGTTGGTAGCACAAGAAAAACTATTATGAATGAAAAGACTATAGATTAAAGAAAGAAAAAACAAGCAGTGATTAAATCAAGAGATGAGAATCGAGGCTTTAGGGGTTTTCACCACCTTAGCCTAGGAAAAAACAAACTAATCCTTAAAAATGACAGATTAGATGAAGGCAAGTGAATTAATAAAAATCCACTAAAGATGGACTCCACATGAGCCCATTGGTCCTGATGCTCATGTTTCTTAGTTCATCATCCTAAAAGAAGAAGATCCACAGTCATTTCAAAACTCCTATGCGATTGGGTTTGTTGTTCTAAATCTGAACTGCCACGGTCATATCCATCCAGATTAACTTTTGATCAAATCAATTAATTACTTTGATAGATCAATTAGTTATCAAACCCAAAAGCCATCTAGAATCGTTTTTAAGGAAAATTCGATAAAGCCATGGCTAAGGGGATATTCCCCTTGTTTCGATAGAGAACTACTCACTCATACTTGTGGAGAAAAGGGAGATGGAGAGAAGAAGAGTTCTAGTCATAGTCTAGTCTTATTAAAGGATAGTTCCTTCGGCTAGAGTCAATGAAATGGCTGACGCTTAATCCCTTGCTCCAGTCCACGGAAGAATAATAGGAATAAGAAACTAGATATATATGAGCAAAGTAAAAGAACAACAATTGAAGGAGACACTTAGCTTGCAAAAATTAATCTTTATTGATGGAAAGAACAATAACATAAGAACACAAGAAGATTGCTCAGAAATCCCGTACAAAGATGATATAAAAGATGATCTTGGGAGGAGGAAATTCCCCTCCTTTTATAGGAGGAGGGGTAGGCTATCCAAACCAAAGAGGGGGAAAAAAGAGATGGAGTCATCCTTTGAATTTTCAAGATTTGGTCAATAGGAATTTGATAGACTTTAATTGTCTTGACCATGTAACTCTCTTCAATGCAGATTCCCGCAGAAGCGATTTCGAACGTATTTCGCTCCCATAGAAAGCATAAAAGCGGTCCAAATAATAGGATATTATTTTAGGAAATTAAATTAAATTTCCAATGAATACTTGTACACTCAATTTGGACTTTAGATGCAAGAGTTATCGCACTTTTGGTGACAAATATACAATAATTACAGGACTGCTGCAAATTGTGCAATTATACTCCAAGAATATTCATCCCATTTCCTACAAAATTCAAGAAAATATAATTAAAATTCTTCTTGAATAGAAAAATATAATATAATGTAATTAATTATAAAACTAAGAAAATAAACAACAAAACAATCATAAAAAATATCTAAAAGATGTAAATAAAAGTGATAAAAACACATTTATCAATGGGCCTGTTCACCATGGTTTTATACGCATCTTGAGTCTACAGCAATAGTTGTGCTCTAATCCTCCTATTTTCAGCTAGGAGAAACCATGCATATTCAACAATATGCACTCCGAGTTAACCCACAGGAGAACCCATTTCACCATCACCATCTTCTAACGATGATGGATCTATGGCCAGGGCACTACATGATAAGATTCCCCTTGATTAATTAGGTACATTACAATATCTTTTAGCATCGACCAAGTTTCAAACATGAATTATTATAACATATTCTACAAAGAAAAGTGTAATACATATATCAAGTACTTTTCAAGTCTTTAGAACACATATGACATTTATGATTTCAATCCCTTATCTCATTACTAGGAATTATTATAACATATGCTACGATTGGGTTTTTTATACCGGCCTTCCTCGTTCCTTCTATTCATGCATTTCTAATATTTTTCTCTATGTCAATAAATATGGGTGCCTCTCTTTCCGACCCAAAAAAGCATTATCATCGCAATCTTCTTCAGCGTATAAGAAACATGGGACATATGGGATGACAATTCAAGTGCTCACCTTAGACATAGGATAGTAAGAGTCAACAAAATAAGAAAACAGAGAATGAGACACTATGAAATCAGGAAAAAAAAGGGAAGTTAACCAAATCATATTTTTATTAATAATTTAACTATTGTTTAGTTGTTATATTATATATGCTAGTGAATATAGTTAGCATTACTTAAAATAAGTGAAATTAGGTATTCTAGCTATTTTGACATATATATCTTGAAAATATGTTATTTATAGGCTTTGAGATTGTCTTTTCGTCCATTTAATAAAGCAAAGCTTCTAACTATTATATAAAACTAATTAATTTTATCTCACAATCATCTTCAATATTTCTAATTTAAACTTATATTGATATATCATAGAAGAAGTTTCATTATATTATCTTCCACAACATATACTAATTTATTTCAACCAACTCTTTAATTTTATTTAATCTAATATATTTTATTTTAATGCAACTATAATTGCACCAACCAACATAAAAAGTTGAAATGTTACTTATTTATACCTTTTTAACATATTTAAAACAACACTAAATATATATTTGCATTAATTCACGGCCAAGTACTATTAGTACTATATCAGTTAATCTGTGAATTAATCTAGCATGTGAAAGGTATTATATACTATGTAAATCTAGGGCACGATGTAGGTCATACATTGATTAATAATTTTGTTGAAACCTACAATGCATTTTCCATTTAAAACCACTAGTATCTTAAAAAACTGGTGATTCTATTCATTGTATCGCCATGGCTTGAACCTAAAACCTCTACGAAATAAAGAGAGGATCTAACCATTTGGATGTCACATCTTGGACAAGATCCACTAGTATTTATAACCGTTTTATTGAGATACTAGGGTTATGAACTAGGAACTAGGATTTGGATCAAGTGGAATACTGTAATGACCTTCTTCTCCCAATACCCCCATTAAAGGTGGACCAAAGAGTAATGGGTCCTATATTTGTAGGATCAATATTTATATTAAACAACCAATAATCATCAATAATTACAAACCAAAGTATATTCTTTACATGAGTAGGGAAAAAAGATCTCTTTTGAGGAGTTACATGACTTTTCAAAGAAACTAATTGTTTTGGGGTTGCACTAGCTAAATCCTCAATGTATAATGATCTTCACATGTTATGGGTCATTCCTCTTGGGGTCCCTAACTTCATTTTTCAGGTATGCAGCTAATCTAAAACACTGAGATCCAACTTGTAGGTCAACATAAAACTACCATGTTTATGTGGGTGCAACCAAAAATGTGTGCATGTTTTCTCAACAACATATATAACAATACAATGTAAAATAATTGCAAATAATGAACTTCTCAATTCCATTTACATTTTCAAATTATGGGGATTCCATCTCATTTGGTGTTTCATTCCTTTTTCAAATATGGACTCTATGGAGTTTGCCCCATCGATGGGTTCCATGATGATTATCCTAGTAATTGGCTTTCTTCCTTATCAAATTGTTTTGATCACTTCATTTGTTACCATCTCTTATATTTTGGAAGTGATTATCTCACTAGATCACCATTATGATATTCATTATTGGATTCAAGTATAATATTTACTATAATTCACACACACACACACATATATATATAAACATATATATATACATACATATATATACATATATATATATTTATATATATATATGTATATATATATATATGAACTGCAAGTATTAAATAAACCAAGGAAACTTACATAAAGAGTAGACTTTTGAGTGAAATGTGATAATTTTTAAAGACCAAGAATGGTTAAGAGTGATAGTAATTAACCCAATACCTCATATAGGGAGTGGATGATGTCCAAACAACTCAGGGCATGTATTCAACAATATTCAATCTAAAAATCCTTAGTCAACACTAGGGTGACAATAGTTTCTCAATGGCCTAGTCTTGGATTTTGAGGTCTGATTTAGGGTTTAGATTGTCAATCATGGTTGGCCTTCCTGAAACCCTAATGCTCATATAGAACTCGAAATTTCTTCACTCATCTTATTGTAATAATATTCTCTTTTACATCAGGGTAAAACATATTATCATTAATGATATCATTATCTTACCACATGGTTAGTTCTAAATGGAACTATATTTGATCTTATTATTTATCAAACATTCAAGAGAGTATTAGTCTCATTAAGTAACTAAAAGTAGGGTATATCACATAGTGATCCATATTTTGTAATTAAACCTATGAAACATACTTCATTGTGTTTTAAAGGATGATACAAGGTATTAGAGTTACGTATTCTATTAAATATGGGGAAAAGAGTCATAATAAATAAGATTTGGTAACAAATCAATCTTTAGCTATTATAAGATGGATATTAGAGTAAGGCATGTAACTAGCATTTGAATTATCCCCTATAAATATGTATATTGGATTCCTCATCTCTTTTTTATCAATATATGTTTTTTCTATGATCAGGTTTGTCTAGACATTTTTAAGATTCTTGGAATGTATCGTTAAATTATATTCATATTAGCTATTGGATTTAAGGCTAAGTAGCCTAGATCTCACCACATGGCACAAAGGAATGGCTTCCATCAACTTGGTTTTTCTTAGGTTGGGATCATCGAGGAATGGACTACAATGCATTGAAGTGATCATAGAGACAACATTCATTTCCCATACTCTTACAAGTGCGATGGAATTAGGGAGGGACATGAGAACTGATGGCCTCATATCTGAACCTAGTCCACAATTGACCAGGATCATAGGGATTCAATGCTTCATCTTTAATGCAAGAGAAGTAGAGGAAGGGATGGGGAGTTTGCAAGGATGTCATATGATTCTACCCCATCATTGTGTTGAGACCTTAGTGAGGGTCTGGGAAGATTGGAGGTTGATCATCCCTTGTTGTGGCAAAAATGCATAGAGGAAAGAGTGGAAATGGAATATGGGGAGGTTCTGGTTTGTGGGGAGAATTGAGCAAGGATTATGGTAAAAAGATGAAGATAAAGCATTGTTTTATAGGAGTAGATTAGGTATAGATCTAGGTTTTCTCATGTCCCTTCTTGCTGAATTGACGACACGATTGGAGTGGAGTTTGAAGCTCCCTCCAGAAGTGATCAACGTGACTATATTTGAGGGGAAATGGTTTAGAAAGAAAAGAGAAGTTGATTTTTGGGGTTCTCGTTAAATAAGGATTAAGAAAGAGAGAGAGGACTACAAAAAGATGAGGATATTTTAGGAGGTCTTCTCCCACATTCCCTATCCACTGTAGGTTAAAGACAACCTAAGAGCCATTGACTGGGGATCCCAAGGCTAGACATGGTGTGACATATTCAAGGGGTCATTCCCTATGGCCCATTGTCTAATTAAGAATGATCTATTTCATTTAATCCTACCAAGTTTTATGTTCAAGTTAAATAATATCATTCAATTTTCCAAAATTTGCCAACACCACTAGCATGATTTGATAAGATTGTAATTATTGAGGTAGTTTCTTTTTCTTTCTCTCACAATAAAAAAGTAGGATTTTATCAGGTAACACTCATGCCTATAACTTTCTCCTCAAGTTATACATAAATAAATCCATAAAGTGGATAATTTTACATTAAACAAACTTGACACTCAATCAAACTTCTTGTGTTACATTATGAGGAAATATCTAGATGAATAGATATATTATTAACCAACATTTAACTCAAGAGATCACTTGATTCATAACTTCAGTGGTGTTCATACCATCATACCATGAAATATTGGTTTAACATCCTAAATGACTTAATAGTAAATATGCATCTATATATACTTTGAATATGGTATTATGGAAGAGGGAATAATAGAGGAAACCAAAGTATAGATATTAGGTATGGTATTATTAGGTTTATAAAATCAAGAACTGTGAAGGATATAGGATATAATCAATAACATCGGTCCTCATCCATATCCTTTCACTATTAGTAATAATCATATCAGTATATGAAAGTTCAGACATCAACAAGTTCATTAGTAGTTGATGTGAGGTTGAACAACACAACTTCCCACAAAACATATCCCTTTAAGGGTCTCAACATATGTCATGGTAATCCCATTGATCTAGGTAGTTTTTCCAATTATCTTTGGTTAATGCATATGTGTTCTCTACCCCGAGTCAAAGACATCCATATGGTGCTAGAATACATTGACAAATGGGAAGGCTTGATCATTGTTGTCCATTCTTCCAAAAGGTGGATGTGAGGCTTATTTATTTACACCCAATATTGATCCAAGGCATTCCCCCACCATGCTTTTGACAACTTCGATGCAATTAGCATTCTACTTTGCCATCCTGGTTGGGTCCTTGACGACATGATTTTTGAATCTACTGCCCCATCGAGCCTGGCTTTCTAGCTCATGTTCATACCTTGATGGCATGCAATGAACCACCACCACATCCTGTGAACCAAGCATCACATTTATTTGTTGTCTTCCCTCCAACGACACTCTATGTGCCTCCCTACAACAAGTGGCTTCTTGTCCTAGCTCCATCAATGCTTGGTACATATTTGGTTTCTCCATATGTGGGTTCTCTACTACTTCTCTCCCTAGTCTGATGAAGAACTCTTAGCATAAAAGCATGACTCACTCCAACAACTTATGATCCTTAAGGACTTGAAAACTTAGAATTCATTACTTGGTGCTAACCAACAAGTCCTCACTTTGATCCTATTCTAGCAATGCCCTTTTGAGTTGAACAATATATTGAAGCCACAGTTTCTTATGCAAAGTCAAAGATTAAGTATGTCCAATTTTCTATTTCCATCAGAGTTATCTCCTCAACTGCTTTTCACCCTCTAACTCCATTACTTGTTTTGATCTTAATAGAAAAATCCAACTCTCCATCTTATGTGACATCTATGTCAAATATTTTTTCTCTCTTTTTTTTGCTTCTTGTGTTATGGTTAAGGAAGCAATATTATCTTCCCCAAAATGGACCACCTGTTCTCATGACAATCTCTGCACAAAATACCTTCTTGATGCTATATGTGATGTATCAACAACTATCAAATATGACTTTTGAATGTAGTCTTATCTGTGGTCAACCTTTTTCTTATCCACCATCATCCCGCTTTACTAGAACCCTATGTATCTAGTTCCCCTTTATGAATCCTCTTCTCAAGAAGTAGAATAAGATATCTCCTATCATGGTTGGTATGATCAAGCATTGCGATGTTTCCAAGGTTGTAGTATAGGGTATCTTCTCAGATGTGGTCCCTTATCACATGGATCATTTGTTAGGTGTTGGCATTTCTAGGGGTGGTGGTCTTTATACATATTGTCACTTGATTTTCCCATGACCAACAACACAATACCACCGTTGAAATAGCCCTTTTGACTTAATTAATGTATTCAACATGGTTAAAAAATCCATCATATTTTATAAGATCTATCTTGGCTGACCAACTATTACACCTTGGTTGGAATTTTTCTATAGCTCCCCATATCCTTTGTACATGAATCAAACTGAGCCTCTCCTATCCACTAGTATCCAACAAGTTGATCCATTGGGGCCACTCCCTTCTCATATGCTCTCCATCCTCTTACTATGCAATTAAAAGATGAATGTCACGTCAACCTTCTTTCTAACACTATCAAAGTCTCAAAGGTGGTATCTATTATCCAAGAATGAGGCCCAAACTTTGTTCTTCACATCAATATTAGCAAGAAGGAAATATGATGTCCTTCAGATGACCCTAGAAGAGGTTCTTAGTTTGGCATGTTTCCTACTAACACATCTCATCCTATGCATGGAGTGAATATTTTAGGAGGTCCTATTTCTATGAACCCTAATTTTCCCATGACGATATTTTAGAAATTTGTGACCAAAACTCTTGCTATAATGGATCTTTTATCTTTGATTCAGGACCCACAATGTGAGATGCTTCTTCTTCGATCAAGTGTTGGGATGCCCAAGTTGTTGTTTGCTCTTTGAATGACACCCCCATCTTCTATCATCTCTGCATCGGAGGATTTTGATTGTGGGCTTCATCAATGTCTGAAGCATATTATTGTTGATGATGGCCCATGCTTTGGTGATCTCTAGTGGGACTTGGTCATGCTTCCTATGCACCTCCAAAGTTTGGTCATCAAATCTTCCCATGATATCACCAACTTCTCCTATGTTTCCTCTTAGATCTACACCCAGGCAGTCCAAGACCATATCCTATGCAAGGTTGGATGTATTCCTACACGACCCTCTTTTGTTATTTCACATACCACCATATGTAATATATTGCAATCTTAAGCGTGGTCCTAGTTATGACGTACAATTTATGCCACCCCAAAGACCCAGTCTATTTTGGTAGATGCATAATACAAAATTATCTTCTAGAAAATCACTAGAAGTGTCCTCTCTAGGTGACAACTATCTATCCTTGCTTCTCTCCAACATGACCGTGCATAAGACTTCCTACTTGTCATTCCCATATATAGTCCTATTTTTTCTATTTCACCTATTGAGTATCGATCTTTCCTTTGATATCAGATCATGATTTCTTTGTATCTAGATGATAAATGTTACCCGCTTTACAACATGTAGACCTCAACTCTTTCTGATTATCTTGTGCATTGTTGCACAAGACCTATCTATATGTTTTGACATGACGTAGTTTGTGATAGTCTTTTTAACATTGTCTCTCGAGCTAGATTAATGTCCTAAAGGAAGCTCCTATGGCCTTTCTTGGAACAAAACATGATGATCTCCACTCCCAATATCCTCCTGGCATCTTGCTTTTTATTAAATAGATGGAAATCACACTTGTATTAACCTCACCAAATTCTATCCCATGCATTCTTTCAAGTAACCTTGAAGCACGACAGTTAGCTTGTGATGCCACTACACAAATGACACAAAAGCACCAAGCAATTTGTATGGCAAATCACCATTATTATTTTTTATTTTTTATGTTGATACAATTAGAGTACATGTTGATGATATGGCATGTCTTCTACGACACCTTTGACACATGACCAATAATAAGATTATTTTGCATTTGTCAATATGTAATATATTTGTTTTTAGATCTATATGCTTTTCCATCTAGAAAGTATTCACATGCCATTTTATTGCACACTCTTCTTTGAAGGCAATTTTGTTGTCCTTTTAATGATTTTTTTAACAATCACCTTTTTAAATTAAAATTTATACAAAAGGGAGGTAATTCTAGGTCCTCAGACCTTCCCTACTTAAATGAATTCCCATAATTCTTTTTTAATAGGTAGAACGGTTAGGGTGAGTTTATTCAACTCAACATTCAACTCCCATTTGGCTTCATCCTTTTCATGGTGTTTCCATTGAAACTTAACCACTTAATTCCTCTATTTAGGAGTTCTCTCACTTTTAAAATCAAGATCTTTATAGGTTCTTGTGGGTATGTCAATGTACCTTAGAGAACATAAAGGTTTGACAACCCACACATGAGCAAGATCCTTCACATGGTGCTTAGCATAAAACACATGCAACACCTCATGTATTAGGATATAATGGGGTAGTAAGGATGACCAAAATTCTTCATGATACAAGATTTCAAATGGACCCTCATGCATGGGGTTAACCTTCAAAAGATTCAAGGACATGCCATTGGTAGGATCTTTAGGACTATACGATCTCCCATGGAAATGGGTAAGTCCATGCATGTATGTATTAACATATATTTGTTTCATTATTAGTTCCTCATAATTCAAATAGATCATATTCAAGGTGGATGTAAGGTACTATTAGCATCACAAGTGCTATGTCCTATCTACTATCAAACATGTTGTGATTTTAGTTCTACATTAATCCAAAATTACATAGTGGCTTTTATACATCGAAAGGCTAGCCCAAGCAAGGTTTGAATATCATGATTATATGAAAGGAACATAATCCTTCTTCACACACAGACACACAACACACACACACACACACACACACACACATATATATATATATATATATATATATATACATATATATATATATGTATATATATATATGTGTGTGTGTGTGTGTATGTGTATGTGTCTATATATGTGTGTGTAGATAATTTCAAGGTTTACCTCACAAAAAACTTAGGATAAACTCTTACTCCAGTGAGGATCTACCCCTTCTCAAGAAATCATGTACATGTGTTGTACTCATGAACATAAAAATTCCCAAATCTTGGGTTCAACCACTAGAATCCTATATTAGGGACCCCTAACCCAAGTAGAAGGCTTTATCAACATACTTCCTACAACATCTTGGACTCTTCCCTCAACCTTCTATAAGATTCATCATATGTAAATATTATAGCCTCTCTATTAAAACATATGTAGTGTTTAGGTCCCTTCAGGACATTTAGAGTTACCAACATTGTCTTAACTAATATGGACATGTTCAATCTCTTCTATTTAGAAGTATCTTGGCTTATAATATTCATCATATGTCACATTATAAGTTGAGGTCAGGCTCTATGGACATAACCTTTAACCTCCTAGGATTTAGGTTTTCCTCCTCACGGTCTATTCCTCTATAGGAAAAAATATCAACTAGGTCTATCCCTCATAAGAGACAACTAACAACAAGTCCTAACAATATCTCAATAGAGAGTTAATGTTTCATGTTGGTTCTGTCATATCACTTAGATCGATATGTATGTTCTGGTATACATATATTGAATTTGAAAACCATATTACCAGTGACATTAAATCCTGAAGATGATATCATACTTGTTTCTCATTCATATGAGGGTATCCAACGTATCGATGGTATAACATGTACTACTGAGTTTGACAACCCTCCATGGAGAGGTGTTCTTTAAACTATTATCAACATCTATTAAAATGATCAGGTACATATCGACTAAGGATAGAACAAGACTCTCTTGGTATCATCCCACATTCTTATACGTTGTATTAATTTCATCACGTTGATAACATTGTAGTAGGCCTTTTCTAAACAAAAGAATTATCCTTCAACTATATCCATAAGATGGTAGAGGAAGTACCTATATATATTATGATCATATAAATAATTCAAGATCAAGATATTTACCACAACCTTTGTATATTTTAGGTGTCTAGCCAACCTCTAACACCTATACTAAAATGAAATAAATATTTGGTAGCAGTCCAATACAAAGTTCACCTTATTTCATGTCTACATATGGTATGTCAAAAAATCATAAATTTCCTAAATTTAGGTGGTGTCATGGTCAATTGAGTGACTCCTCAGACGTTTACATTATTTTAACTCCAACGTTCTATGAAAATCCATTGATCCAAGGGAAAAAGTGATTTTCTCATGATGCTTGTATTTGTGTACATCTTCTCTCAAGGTTTCATTATTACACAAATCTTTATATTCTCCCTCTCTCTCTCTCTCTATATATATATATGTATATATATATATATTATTGTGTGTATTTCCATATGTACATATATATATTTGTGAGTGTATTTCCATATGTACATTTATCTTTACTCATTCCCTAATGGTTTCTTTGGGTATATGTACACATGGAGTGATCGTCTCCACAGCCACTTAGACCTCTTGTACTAATGGAGTGAAACTTTTTATCCTAACACCTCAGGCCATATGTACTAATGGATTTAGACTTTCAACTTACCCCTTGAGCCTCATCTAAGTCTATATTTTCCCTATTTGAACCTAGGGCTAACTTATCAGTCTACCATGTATAGGATTATCATTAATGTTATAATCTTTATTTTGTATCTTTCATCATCTATGCTTATCTAGAAAAAAAGGTCTCTTAGATTGTCAGGATTTCATGTCTTATTAACTCATATCGAACAAGTAGGCCCTGAATATTTCATGCATTGTGGTGTAACTTCTTTGAATTTGTGTAATAGATATATTTAAAAAGTTCATCCATCAACAATTCATATGGATATGTTGAAATGATTTATTCAAAACACAATTTGTTTTTCTTTTTAATGCATATTTTGATTAGTTAATCGAATAGGCTTACATTTATCCTATGATATACCGTTAGTTACAATATTGGCTTAGATCTTTCAAGGAGATCTTGAGTTATCTTCAAATTTTAACGACAGAGACTAGCTGGTTCAACTCGAATTTAAATGGAAAGTATCTCCCTAGATTAGAAAATACACTCCTTAAAATACAGTTAAAGTCACAAATAACTCTTCAAATAGCCACTATGATCTTGCATTTTATGTACTGACATAACCATTATGTGTACCTTACATACTTTCATGACTTCTTGTATGACACATGCTTGGACTTGCATGAATACTTGTACCTTTCACGATTGCACTAGTATTGGTAACTCGAGTATGTGCATGCATGCAAATCTATTGATACATATCATTGTGACTATGTCAGGTCAGGAAATTCATTCAAGTGTTTATATTCCAAATGCTTTTATGAAATTTACTTATCAGATGCATCATCACGTATCATCATGGTTTCATCTAGCCAAGATGGGAGGATCAAGAATATTCTTAGTTATCACCAATGGTCTTTCTAGGTCCTTCCCTACCTCAACCCTCATTAGGATCTAGGTATCCATTACTTTGGCACACCCTATCTCATCCATTAAAAATCAAAAGGTTGTTTTACAAAACTTCTGTATATACACCCTACAAGTTAGCGTTCCAAGTTAAGTGAAGAGAAGTGATTTCCTTTAAAGGTAGATACCTTCACTTTGAGTTTCTTGAAAACATTAATGGCATTAACCCCATGAATTCTTCTTCTAAGATCAAGACATACTGGATTTTCATATTAATACTATATTTTTTGATGGTATCTATAAGTATAAATATCTAGTATTCTCTATGATTCTTTCCTCTCTTTATTTCCTAAATGATGTTACCCTAATCTGGATTGAGCATGAGCAATTGATCTTTGAAGAATCCACCATCAGAACATCAATAAACCCTTATTTTGCCATTTTACTTTTGTAACCCTAAATTACATTCCTACTGTTATGCCAAGTAATTTTCCTCATCAATGTTTTTGAGATCTATAAGTTGGATTCAAGTCCTTAAGGGTCATAGGGAGGTAAATTAATCAACTCTACCTTCTTCTTATAGGTTATAGGTACTTATCTAAACGTCAACACTTATTTTATGGATTGACTTTGTAATCACTATGTCTGGTTCATGTAACTCCTCTTTGCATACTCTTATGTGAGTAGGTAATATATGTACATGCATGTTTATGGCATTAACTCCATAAAGGGTAGGTTTAATAAGAAATTTCCTATCAACTCAATTATTTTCTAACCATAGTATAATTACTTTTGTATTTCTAGGCAACACGATTCATAATCATCTTGTCATGCATATTAGGGATCATAAGGACTTTTTTAGGAATAGTTTTTCTAAGCTAGGGTTTATTAGACTCAAATATATTAGGTTCTTCCATGGGACTAGAGGTGGTATACTTCTGTGTTATAACTATTTTCAACTATTGATAGGGTTTGCATGTACGTAACCCATTCTATTTGGCCTAGATCATGATCTTTGATTAGGGTTCATATATAAGTTACATATTATTGTTCTTTCTCTTTCTCCCACTTTCACCTGAGTTTCTCACAAATGGGTACTTCCATTTAATAATCATTTATGCCCAAGATTAGGATTTGTAAGGGTAGTTTTCTTATCATTTTCTCTTTCATTATAACATCTCAAGAATTGAGGCCTTAGATAAAATGATCTTAAAAGGAATGATTGAACTACTCATATCACCAAGGTGCACCTCCTTTTTATGGAGCCCATAACTAAAGAAATATGTGGTTAAGCATGCTTGGCCTAGATTAGTACTAGGATGGGCTACAAGTCAGGATGTTCATCCCGGCTTGCATGTGAGTGAGGAAAAAGTATGTGTTTAAGGCTAGTAATGGTCTGTGGGGCCAGTCTTCATTCTTGAAAGTCTACGAGAGACTTGGGAAGTGGGCCCAAGTTTTACAAATGATATCAAAGCAATTACCCCTATAGTAGGTGGGGCCCATGAGCCGTGCTGTCCAAACATGTTGGAAATGTCTGGCCATGGTGATGTAGCCCCCCTTGCGCTGGTATTATGTGATTGCGAGATGGGTATCCATGGGCCATTATGGGTCTGTATTGAAATGAGGAAATATTGTGAGCCCATATAGTTGAGTCTTGACGAGGATTCGAGAGTTTAAGTGGGGGAGATTGTAACATCCCCAGAGTTGAAGTCTTAGATAAAATGATCTTAAGAGCAATAATTGGACTACTCCTATCACTAAGGTTCACCTCCTTTTTAGGGAGCCCATCACTAAGAAATTTGTGGTTAACTGTGCTTAGACAAGAGTAGTACTAGGATGGGTGATTAGTAAAGGATGGGTATGTGATTGGGAGCTAAGTGTCTAACGGGTCATTTTGGGTCACACTGAAATGGAGAAATATTGTGAGCCCATATAGATGAGCCTTGACGAGGATGTCAAGAGCTTAATTTGAGGAGATTGTAACATCCTTGGAATTGAAGCCTCAAATAAAATAATCTTAAAAGGAATGATAGGCCTACTAATATCACCAAGGTGCACCTCCTTTTTAGGGATCCCAACACTAAAGAATTTCGTGGTTAAGCATGCTTAGCCCAGAGTATTACTTGGATACGTGACCAGTGAAGAAGTTTATCATGGTTTGCACTTGTGAGAAGAAAGCACCCAATTAAGGCTAGTGGTAGTCTGTGGGGCCATTCGTCAGTCTTGAAACTCTACTAGAGCCTTGGGTAGTTGGCCCTAGCATTATATTCATTTATCTAACTAAGGTACTCTACATATACCTAGTTTATCTTACTTTATTCTAGTTCCTATTATTCTCTAGGGTTTCTCTTTATCAGAGAAGCATACATTATACAAAACATGTTTTACATATGTTAAATTTTGAAATATCAAATTGGCATTTCAGAATATTTTCTTGGTATAGGATATCCTTGTAACCTTATCTTGGATAAGGAGAATGAATCTTTGGGGTTCAGAAAGAGGTACTCATGGGGTTGAGAAGAACATATATAAAAAAAGATGGAGTTTAGATGAGAAGATCTATAAGTATTTTATTTCAACAAATACTTAGGATTTGACTATGTATAGTATTCAATTTAGCTCTCAAGTCCTAATAAACCAACTAGCGGTGCATAGGAAAATATTACCAACCTACAAATTGACCTAGACAACATCACCTCTCAAGAATAATCAAGTAATTACGTATGATTGTATAGAAGTTTTTGAAATTATTAATAATTAACTATAATCTATATTAGTCTAAGCTCTGACACCAATTATGACACCCCCTCCTCCTATTATCCCCACTAGATAATAGTTGGAGAGTCAATGGTCATTATTCGATATTTCCAGGATCCATGTTTGTAATAAAATGAATAATAAAAATTCTAGATTAAAGTATTATTTATAGTAGTTGGGAAGAAATATCACCTTTAAGGAGTTATAGAGTTTCCAAAATAGAAACTAATTATTCTCAGGTGGAACTAGCTAAATCCTCTAATTATCACCGACTTCTCATCTTATGGATTATTCTTCTTAGAGTCGATAGTTTCATTCTTCATATATGTGGCTAACCTAAAACATAGACAAATAATATGTGGACCAAAATAAAACTATATTATGCACTTGGGTTCAAATAAAAATGTGTACACGTAATATGATAGTATATATAGAAGTACAAATTAAATGATTGCAAGTAATGAAATGATCAATTCCATCTTACTTTCTCAACCTATGTGCATTCAATTTTGTTCGGTGTTCCAATCCATATTCCAACACTGGACTCTAGAGAGTTTGCACATCAACGACTTCCATGGATATGTCTAAAAAATGAGCTTTCTTACTTGTCAGATTGTTTTTAACTCTCTAAGTGACCATATCTTATGTTCCAAGTATGATTCTCTCCCTATATCACCATCATGTATTTGGTATCGAGTTCAAATATCACTCTGAGTATAATCCACATATAATTGTATGAATTGCAAGAATTAAATCAACGAAAGCAATTTCACATTAAGATTAAACTTTCAAGTAAACTTTAAGATCATAAAAGACCAAGTATGATTAAGTGTGGTTACTGGTAATTATCCCACATATCTTATCCAACAAATGGATGATATCCAAGCAATTGAAGACATGTTTCTCAAAAAGATCCATTGTGAAAATCATTAGTAGACACTAAGGCAATAATCACTTCTAAAAAATCCTTATCTAGGATTTTGAGGTCTAGTTTTAGTTTATAATTATCAATCAGGGTTGGCCTTCATGAAACCATAATCATCATATACACATAAATTTCTTCACTCACCTCATTTTACTAATATCCTCATTTACACTAGGGACGCATTATCATTAAGGAAATCATTATTTCTACACATGTTCAGTTCTAAATGGACTTATATTTGATTTCATATTCAGATACAAACTTGAGGGTAATATTGGTCATTCACTTATCAAAACTAGGGTTTATTACATAATATCCATATAAGGAAACCGAACCCTAGATGCATGCTTCATCATATTTGAGAAGATGGTACATGTTATTAGAGTTACTTATGGTCTTAGATTTAGGGTCTTAGAGTTATAAAATAAATATTAGGTCATTGATCAATCCTTAATCATCAACATATGGATATTAGAGTATGTAGGGAATAGGGACAATTAATAGAATCAGTAAATAATTTCATTGGATACCTCAATTTTTTGATCAAATTATATATAAATTTGCGATGACCAAATATTCCTAGCAATTTCTAACATTTTTGAAAGATATGTCTAGAATTAGATTGATCTTATCTATTGGATCTATAACATAGTGTCTTAGATCATGAACATGGCCTACAGGTGTGGCTTCCAACTTCTTGTGGTCACCTCAAATGGGATTTGTTGAGGAGTAGAATATAGTGGTTTTGGATTGATTGAAGGACCATGATCGACGCCCATCTCATGTGAGTGTGAGAGAAAGATGAAGGAGATGAGAAATGATGGTCATGTATTCATATTTCATGTGATGAGGAAAAGTACTCATGGCAACTCACCTCACTGGAATAGTATCAGAATGAGAGGAGGAAGGCTTAGGGGAGTATGTAAGTATGTCGACCGACTAAACTCCATAACTACAAAACCACTGGTAACCTCAATGAGGTTTGTGGATGATCAGAGGTCAATCGTCTCGTGTAGTCGTGGGTCTCTATAGTGGGAAGAGAAATCATGGAGAATGGGGAGGTTTTAGGACTCGTGGAGAAGGGAGTAAGGATTATGAGGAGATATGAAGCTAATGGGAGGTATTATTGGTGTACATAAGTCTCGATCTAGGGTTTCTCATATATCCACTTTCTAGAGTGAGGGTGGGAATGGATTGGAGCCTCAAACTTTCTCCATAAGTGGTCAAACTAGATTTGAGGGGAAATGGTTTGGAAAGAAGATAGGAGCTAATTTCGGGGGTTCTCATTAAAAAGGGGGTGTAGAGAGGAGGATATTGCGAGGGTATCACTCCCACTTTGTTGATTTGGATAGAGGTTGAAGACAACCTTAGTGTCATGGATCAGGATCCAAGTGCCACACAAGGCATGACACATTCAAGGAGATGGGAGCTATGGTATGCTATCACATTACATGTGATCCATTTCATTTAATCCTACCAAATTTTTTATTTCACTTAGATAAAAGCTCTAAATCTTATAAAATATCCCTAGATGCTAGGATAATCTATGACTCAAAATTTTAAAGATGCTTCTTTTTATCTTTTCTGGTTGTAATAAACATACCATATTTTATTGGGAACCACTCATGCCTGTAATTTTCTCCTCAATATATACATAAATAAATCAATAAATAGGATAATTATACATCAATTAAACTTCAAGTTTATTCAACATTTTATGTACTTGTGTGAGGCAATAAATAGAGCAGTACAACTTTTATTGACAAACATTTAACTCAGGGATCACTTTATTCTAGCTTGAATTGTGCTCACACTATTGTGCCATGAGTTCTTGGTTTACTGTCCTAATGAACTTAATAGTAAAGATGCATCCAACTTTATTTATTCACACTATTATATGTAAATACCCTTTTCAAATTCAACTTCTACAAAAAGGGATGAAATTCTAATTCCTTAAAAATAATATACATCATTATACAACTATTCAAGCATCACATATTAGTATACAGATTGTGAACCCAAGTTTTCTTAATTCATGGTTCCTTGTATGCAAAATATGGTTGGGGTTATCTGTACCAAGGTTTGGGATTACATCCCATATACCCAAATTCTTACTTTAAAGATTCATTTGTGTAAACCATAATATGTGACAGTACATTAGGGCATATTCAAACATTTATCAGTAAATCATTAAACTGCAAAACCCAATTATCACCTAATTTACATAATTAGGGTTTTAATATTTATTTTAGAGAAATTTGTTATGTTAAATTTGATTTCCTTGAATTTCTCCCTAGACCACTCTTACTTTTATAAGATGCCCTTAAGTGGAAGGATAATTCTCTAGTTGAATAATGCACCACTTTTTTTATAATTTAAAATTATAGTTCTCTGCATTTATCTATTGTTGTTGAATTTCTTCACATTTCAATGATAAGTTAGTCTTTGAATATAAAATGGGTCCCCTCATGCAGTCAGAGATGCTTGCTTCAACACCTCTTCCCAAACATAGTTTGAATTTCATTGTTATCTAGGAGACAAAGTCCAAGCCTACCCATGCTAAAAATTATTTTATTGAGGCTCTTACCTAAACTCCTATAATCAAAACCCAGATTGCACCCTAGGAAAATATCTTTGTGGGTTCAAACTCCAACTCTGACTAGAATACAACCTCCACCTTTATATATCATGAGCAAAAGTTATATTCTAAAAACATATTATACTAATAAATTAATTCAATATGAATAATATTAATAATTTAAAAAATAATAATGAAAGAACTATGCAAATATGCATATGAAAATGTAAAATAAAAGAAGGGTAAATGAAAATCTATGAATAACAATTATTACTAGTTTGTATCACTACCAAAATTGTTGATATCTAATTTAGAATATTTTTGCTGCTATCATAGTTAGCAATACCCTGAATAATAGTTTATATACAATGCAGTAAGAGAGGATAACAACTCAGTTAACATCTGACTCTCTCCAACATGAAAGCACCCAAGAAGACTGAACCTATTAACACATATACAACCTGCTGGAACACACAAACATTATGGACCATGAGGACATATACATGTTTCTTGGACTTCCGTTGAATTCAAGAAAAGGGATTTTTTGTTGTTGAGGTTATGATTACATTTATATTGCCGTGCACAATAAATTATATACACCATGATAAGAGACAAAAACTGCATTAAAAGTGAGTGAGATGACTACCTCAAACATGCAAAGACACAAACATTATGGACTACATAGGACATACACGGATTGCTAGGACAAAATAAACAAATGAGAACACATCCAAACAGCTATAACACAAATAAATGCTTAAACAATGAGTAATAGAAAAAAAATATGGTGGTTCTACAAAACGTAACTAAAAACATGCACATGTATTCCATCATATAAATTTATATACATTTTACAAAGAGCATCTTGAATAGAAGTGAGCTTCCTCCTCCAATATGTAAGTCTTGACAATAGGCACAAACAACTGGAACACATAGACTAACTGAACTTATAAGCAAACATGTCTAAAACTTGATGGTCCTGTGTTGTTCATAAAATGCGTACAAACCACAATTTAAACAGTAAACATGAAAGATTATACTAGAGTTACATTGAGGCATGCATGATGCACTGTCCTTAAGACTATTTTCACAGTATTTGATGGAGAATGTTAGTGTAGTAGTCTCTGACAACAACTACTCTCCCAGGATCCAACAATGATTGCTGGCATGAATTATGGACACATAATCACAATGCCGAGTGAAAGGAATCAATCATTCTTCTGGTGACAGACAACTACTGGAGAAGAGAAGAAAGGAAAATGGGAGAGTTCTTCATCTTTTATGAACGATGGCAGAGACTTTGTTAAATAATAAAAAAATGGCGTGTGAAAGTGTAACATACTGAATTCTGGAATTTTGTCTTTTGACCCTCCTTCCCATGTTTTCCTTTCATTTCTATCCTTATTGGCCGTTCTATTTAATTTGTGGAGAATAGAGTGATTTAATGAACATTTGTTCACCTTTTACACCAATATTTGGGTTTATGCACAAATACCTCAGTGGAAGCTTAGTAATGGGTCCAATATGTAAAATGTCCACTTAAGTGATAAATATAATAAAGAAATTCGTGTTGGAACTTTCTAGGACCTTTTAGAATATGAAAAAGAAAAGAAATCCAGAAATATACATAATGGAGATGATAGATGTAATAATTGGAGATAATATGGAATATATTGAATAAAAGAATATAATATGGAATATATGGTTTCAAATCACAAATAGGAAACCCATGAGATAATTTGATATCCAATATTCATTTTCTTGATCTAAAAGTTACATAAGGGCCAAGTATCACCCAATTTGAAATATATATAAGTCTTTATTAAAGGAAAATAGGAAATAATCCAAGAAAGAGAAATAAAATATCTAATGTCCTCAAATTGGAAAGCTAATTCCCAATTCGTAATCCAAATATGAAAATAAGCCAATGGGCAAGTTTTCAACTAATTTGGATGATATTTGTATAATGTGAAAAATTAGGAGATAGAAAGTGTGTAGAACTTTCATTCTGATAACTAATTAAATAAATGGCACAAACATGATAAATTAATGGGAAAATCGTATCCAAGACATTAATTGGGACACATGGGTGAAATTTGATCATATTTGGATAATCATAGAGTCATATATGAAGGAGGAAAGAGAAAATGAGTTTTGAATTATTTAACCCATTAAAAATCCTCAAAAGGTAAAACTAATTCCATATTCGGATTCTACAACTTCAAAATAGCTAGGGTGTCAAGTTTCATCGAATTTGGGATTCATTTGGGCATCCAATTGAAGAGAGAGAGAAAACTTAATCAACACATTATCACTTTGTTCGAATTATAATTCAAATAGGAAAATGATTGTCACGCGACCTTTTATCATGCACACGATCCGATGGCTAGGAGTGCCCCATGGACCGATCAGACAGTTTGGGGTCATCACCTACCTTAGATTGGGTTGGGAAACATAAATATAATTTTTGAAATCTTAAAACTCAAATATCTTGGGCTCTACTCAACAAAATCAAGTGATTTTTGTCTCATTGGACTCGTCTTTCAAATACGCTCAAGATTATCCTAACTTTTTCGTGTTTTGGTGATTATTTGGGAAAGCCCCAAATAGGCCGAGACTCCTCTCTCATCCCGGCTACGCAAACCCTATCCTACACACCTTCACTTATATATACCTCCACCATTGGCTTCGTGGGATCCTTTTAGGCTCCCTCACCTTTCAATTTCAGCTTTCATCATCAATTTAAACCCCGTCGAGTGGCCGAAGTTGCTAAGCATGTGGTGTGCTTCCTCCCTCATCTTCTTGTCTCTGACAAAATTAAGGGAACAAATAGGTTTGTCTTTCTTCCCTCTTTCTTTTGCATATATGAACGTTGAGTTTGGTTGAGTATCACAGATTTGCCCAATAGAGCTTGGGTCGCCTACCATGGATCAGGGTGAGTAGGGAAGAAACCCCCTCGTTATTTTATGTTTTTACCCCCTCTGTTTATCTGCTTCTCATCTCTATCCCGCTTGGGGGGCACACTCGTCTTTTCAGTGTTTTTGACCCAACTTTGACCAGTGCCACCCAGGCAACCAGTGAGGCTGCAAAGCGAGCGGGCGGCTGACTTGGCTTGCTGTGATTGGGCTAATCAATGGGCCTGACTCCCTCTCTCACCTCTCTCTCTACTTATTAAAATGGATTTTGATTTTCTTCAAATTTTCCTATGGTCAAGATTGAATGAATCATAGTAATTAATTCCTAAGTCCAAAAATTAAAAGTAAGGGATGTTTTGGAATAAAAAAAATTCCCTCCATGTAATAAAAATATTTTTGATGCTTGACTCTGAGTTTTTTTACAAAAGTATATTTGGAGATGATTTAATTAAGTAAAAATCATTAAAAATATCCCTAAAAGTCCATATCTCTCAAACATACAAAATTATCTATTATTTTGATCAGAAGAATCTAACTAAAACATTAGTGATGGTTTCAGGGTCTGATTCGGTGGTTTGTAGAAAAAGTTAGTAGCTTTGGGGTTTTAATCCTTTAATGAATGAGCATAGTTCTAATACATGAACATGGATATGATATTAGGACAAGTGGACCCTGATCTCATTTAAATGTTTTAAAAAGTTGTTTCTAGGGATCTAAGGAAGAGGTATGTGTATCTAACACACTTTAGTTGGGAAATTTTGTGTCTTAACCTATTCTTTCCTAATGATTCTTAAGTTGACCTAATCATCTATTACTGAAACCCTAATTTCATGTGCCTCAAATTTGATCATAGTTTCTTATTGTTTGGGTTTTAAACCCCATTGCTATGCTTATTGATTCATAAAATATTCTTTCCATAACTATTTTTTGTAGCATGTACATTTATGTTCTATTTAATTTAAAGTAGCGGTACTTATGTACAACCACCCACAGAGGGCATGTAAATAATCGCCCTAGGGAATGTCTTATTCTCCCCTTATTATTGTAGGTGACTGGGAATGTCTTATTCTCCCCTCACCTAAGGTTAGAGGTCTGGTAGGTGCCTCAACCGTACTTAGTTAGGTAGACATAATAATCTTACATGCAAAACCCCTTTTTAATATTTTTGATAATGGAAAGTTTCTTGTGTATATAACCTCAATATCTTGTTATATTCATCTTAGATGAACCCTATCCTATTTTACATGCTTTACTTTTCTTGTTATCCTAGACTAGTTTTGTGACACATACTTGTTTTTTCCTTTCCCTTTTTGTTGGGTGCCTTCCCAACCACCCATGTGTGATGGATAAGAGAAGAAGATCTTAACTATTTGGATTGGACCTAGATGATGAAAATGTTTCTTTGGAGACAATATTGTAGTAGTTAGACATCCCTCTATCTAGATCCTATATGTACATCTTGATGTAAACCCTAATGGGAGAATTTGATGTATTTTTGTTAACCTATATAGGAAAGTTGATAATAGTCAGAATTTTTTTATTCTGCTGATTTCTAATGGTTTTGTTTGCCAAATTTAGTAAAGGGGTGATTTCACTATTCTACAACATGGTATCAGAGCCCATGGTAGTTAGAATCTGACTATTTTAGTTTTTTCTCCCTAGTTAGAATCCTTGCCTTACATAGTTTCCCTTTAAGTTACATGCTTACCCTAGATTTGATATATGTTGATGAAATGTTGATTTGGGATCCTATAGTTCCAAATTAGTATCATGATGAATAAAAAACTCAAATACTCATCACTAAAATATACATAACTTAATGTTGTTTAGGTTTTCCTTTAGGCAACTATTAGGGCATGAAGTTGAAGCAAAGGTGTCTAGAAAAGATCAGGTTCGGGGGGCTAGAAATATTTTTCTCCATGCCACTTTCTTGGTTTAGGAGGTCTCCCAGATCCATATGGTACAGGCCTGGCCTAAGCTGATATGGATTGTTGGAAATAGTTTGCTTTTAGTCAATAATGACCTTAAACATCTATGTTGTATATCTTTGGGGACCCTAGAATGTTGACCTAAGTTTTTCATGTTTGATGACTTGTTTGAGGATGGATACCTAGATAGTTTCCTTATGTCCCTTAAAACTACATGTTTGGTTAGTATGTCCTTAAGAACTTAGACTTTGGAGTTGGCATTTATAAGTCTATCAGAGTGCACAGTGGAAGTGTGATGGATCTTATACATGGTGTAGTAGAATCATCCTTTAACCCTAGTATAGTTTGTCTTGATAGGTCAAACCCTTTAAGGGGTGGAGTATAGTTAGTTTGATGATGTTTGGGCCGTTAAATTTCGAGGATGAAATCCTCTTTAGGGGGATGGAACCCTGTGACATCTTGAAATCTATCTACACTATCTTTAGAAACCCTAACCCCATACTTAGGAAGTTGTTGTGCTTGAAACCTTAGTGGGGTCCAAACAAGTTATAGTTATAGCCTAATGTGCTTGTTTATATATTAATGAACATATAATAGTCATCTAATGAATAATTCATATGTTCAAACCCTAATGAAGACACAATGCACATAATATGAATATCAATGTTAATTGTTAATATGTAAGATGTTGGTAATGTCATGAACCTATAAACCCTAATGATATGATGAGAAAGATAAATGTAACGTAATGCATGTCAAGAATACAACAGTGAAAAATAATGGTCATGTTCACCTAAACCCTAAATTGTAATAATCTAACCTTAACATATACATCCTTAATGCCTTTCATAATACATTAATGACATTAGGTTCCATAATCAGTTAACATACTTTGATACACATAAATGATATATATAATCATATAATCACATATTGATCAAGTCATCAATATGAAATGCATGGTATGTTACCTTGTTCTCTAATACACACGAGATTAGTCACTTAATGTGAATCAATTCGTAATAAGCCTCATCTTGATCAATAAAATACATGGAAAGGCTTCAATATGAATATGAAGTGATTCAATTCAAATAAATGTGCAAATCAATAATATAAATGAATAAATATGAGAAAATGATTAATGATGACATTAATGTGAGATATAAAGATAATGGGGCAATGAGATAACATTTAATATAAATATATATAATTGATGTGACATAATTTGGATTGAATGAAGAATTAATGACAAATTGAATATTTCCTACAAAATAATTTGTAGTAACTTCATGTGGTGATAATATAAGGATAATGAAGTCGAAGTGCAAAATATTAAGGATAATGATCAAGTATATTGAGGATATTGAGTAACCCATAATTTTGCTAAAATTATTAGTAAGATAAATGAGAAATATATATATATATGTATATATATGATGTTTCATGGATGATAATGAAATATAACTTCCTTGGTAATAAAGTGATTATGACATGACATAATTAAAATAATGGTGATAATGTGATATCATAATGAATATAATGTTAATGAGCCAAAAATGTAAATAATGTTAAATCTCATAAAAAGGATATCTAAATAATGGAACCTAGGTGATCCTTGAGAACCTAACCTATGTCAAGATGTTTGTGGAGTATATGTTGATGAGTTGTTTGGTGGAATTTATGGTTGGAGAAATAACCTGAAATTTTGTGATGAGATGTTGCACACTCACCCATCCCTTCTTGCTTGTGATTTTGGGTTAAAATCCTCTTTAAGGGGTGGAGTGTTGTAACATACCGAATTTTGGAAATTTGCCTTTTGACCCTCTTTCCCATCTTTTCCTTTCATTTCTATCATTATTGGCCTTTTCATTTAATTTGTGGAGAATATATGGTTTAATGAACATTTGTTCACCTTTTACACCAATATTTGGGTTTATGCACAAAAACCTCAGTGGAAGCTTAATAATGGGTCTAATATGTAAATTGTCCACTTAAGTGATAAAAAGAATAAAGAAATGCATGTTGGAACTTTCTAGGACTTTTTAGAATATGAAAAAGAAAATCAACCCCAAAATATAGATAATGGAGATGATAAATGTAATAATTGGAGATAATATGAAATATATTGAATAAAAGAAGATAATATGTAATATATGGTTTCAAATCACAAATAGGAATATGAGATAATTTGATAGCGAGTATTCCTTTGCTTGATCTGAAAGTTACTTAAGGGCCAAGTATCGCCCAATTTGGAAAATAAATATATATCAATGTCTTTATTAAAGGAAAATAGGAAATAAGCTAAGAAAGTGAAATAAAATATCTAATGTCCTCAAATAGGTAAGCTAATTCCCAATTCTTAATCTAAATATGAAAATAAGCCTATGGGTATGTTTTCAACTAATTTGGATGATATTTGGATAATGTGAAAAAGTAGGAGAGAGAAAGTGTGTAGAACCTTCATTTTGATAACTAATTAAATAAATGGAACAAACATGATAAAATAATGGAAAAATCATATCCAAAACATTAATTGGGACACATGGGTGAAATTTGATCATATTTGGATAATCATAGAGTCATATATGAAGGAGGAAAGAGAAAATTAGTTTTGAATTATTTAACCCATTAAAAACCCTCAAAAGGAAAAACTAATTCCATATTTGGATTCTACACCTAGAAAATAGCCAGGGTGTCATGTTTCATCAAATTTGGGATTCGTTTGGGCATCCAATTGCAGAGAGAAAAAAACATTAATCAATGCATTATCACATTATTCGAATTATAATTCACATAAGAGAACGATCGTCACACAGCCTTTTACCATGGAAAATGGATGGCTAGAAGTGCCTTGTGGACTGATTGGACGGTCTGGGGTCGTCTCCTACCTTGAATTGTGTTGGGTAATAGAAATAGAATTTTTGAAATCTTAAAACTCGAATATCTCGGGCTCTACTTAATGAAATCAAGTGATTTTTGTCTCGTTGGACTCCTCTTTCAAATTTGCTCAAGATTATCTTAACTATTTGTGATTATTCAGGAATGCTCCAAATTGGTTGAGACTCCTCTCTCACCTCGGCTATGTAAACCCTAACCTACACACCCTCACCTATATATACCTCCATCATTGGCTTCATGGGATCCTTTGCGACTCACCTCACCTTTCAATTTCAACTTTCATCATCTTTTTGACCTCCACCGAACGGGAAAATCTGTTGAGCTTTTGGCGATGCTTCCTCCCTCGCCTTCTCGTCTCCAGCAAAATTAAGGGAACAAATAGGTTCGGGTTTCTTCCCAGTTTCTTTTGCATATCTAAACGTTGAGTTTGGTTGAGTATCGCAGATTTGCCCAAAAGCTAGAGCTTGGGTCGGCCATGGATCGGGGCGAGTGGGGAAGAAACCCCCTTGTCATTTTACATTTTTACCCCCGCTATTTCTCTGCTTCTCGTCTCTGACCCGTGTGGGGGGCACACTTGTCTTTTCAGTGTTTTTGACCAGGCGTTGATCGGCACCCCCCAAGCAGCCAGTGAGGCGGCCAAGCGAGTGGGCCGCTAAATTGGCCCACTTTGACTGGGCCAAGAGCAGGCCTGACTCCCTCTCTCTTCGCTCTCTCTGTAATTAAAATGGATTTTGATTTTCTTCAAATTTTCCTATTGGTCAGGATGGAATGAATCACAGTAATTAATTCCTAAGTCTAAAAATTAAAAGTAAGGGATGTTTTGGAATCAGAAACATTCCCTCCATCTAATAAAAAAAATTGACGCTTGATTGTGAGTGTTTTGAAAAAGTATTTTTGGAGATGATTTAATCAAGTAAAAATCATTAAAAATATCCCTAAAAGTCCATATCTCTAAAACATACAAAATTATATGTTATTTTGATCAGAAGAATCTAACTAAGACATTAGTGATGGTTTTAGGGTCTGATTCAGTGGTTTGTAGAAAAAGTTAGTAGCTTTGGGGTTTTAAGCCTTTAATGAATGTGCATAGTTCTAATACATGAACATGGTTATGATATTAGGATAAGTGGGCCCTGATCTCATTTAAAGGTTTTGAAAAGTGGTTTCTAGGGCTCTAAGGAAGAGGTATGTGCATCTAACATGCTTTAGTTGGGAAATTTTATGCCTTAACCTATTTTTTCCTAATGAGGCTTAATTTGACCTAATCATCTATTCTTGAAATCCTAATTTCTTGTGACTCAAATTTGACCATAGTTTCTTTTTTTTTGGGTTTTAAACCCCATTGCTATGCTTATTGATTCATAAAATACTCTTTCCATAACTACTTTTCTAGCATGTAGATTTATGTTCTATTTTTTTTAAAGTAGTGGTACTTATGTACAGCCACGCACAGAGGGTATGTAAATAATTTCCCTAGGGAATGTATTATTCTCCCCATATTATTGTAGGTGATTGGAAATGTCTTATTCTCCCCTCACCTAAAGTTAGAGGTCTGGTAGGTGCCTCAACCCTACTTAGTTAGGTAGACATATAATAATCTTACATGCAAAACCCCTTTTTAATATAATTGGAAATCACAAGTGTATTTTGTATATAGCCTCAATCTATTGTTATCTTCATTTTAGGATGAACCCTAGCCTATTTTAAATGCTTTACTTTTCTTGTTATCCTAGACTAGTTTTGTGACACATACTTTTTTTTCCTTTCCCGTTTTGCTGGGTGCCTTTCAACCACCCAGGTGCTGAGCAAGGTGATGGATATGACACGAAGATCTTAGCTTTTTGGCTTGGACCAAGTTGATGAAGATGTTGCTTTGGAAACAAGATTGTAGTAGTTAGACTTCCCTCTATCTAGATCCTATTTGTACATCTTGATGTAAACCCTAATGGGAGAATTTGATGTATTTTTGTAAACCTTTATATGAAAATTGATCATAGTCAGAATTTTTTTATTCCGCTACTTTCCAATGGTGTTTTGTTTATCAAATTTAGTAAAGGGGTGATTTCTCTTTTTTACAGAAAGGTTGTGATATGGTTGCAAATTGAGTTCCAGTTTGAAACTGCCAAAACGAACATGTGCAATAGCGTGAAAGATGAAACACATGTTAAAATTGGTTCAGTAAACCGAAGGGTAAAACCAAGCTGACGTCGTGCCCACACAAGGATCACCCTTGGCAAGTCCTACCAAACATGTGTGAAACACATGTCTCTTTTTTGTCCTCAATTATTCTATGGATAAGAATCCATATATAGGGAGGAGGGAAGTCTCCAAAACAAGGAGTATGAAACTAAACTTTTGCCTTTTGCTTTGAAATACAACAAAAAATGCAACAATCTTCCATAATTATAAAACAAAATAAAATTAAAATTTGAGTTGACCACTAGAAGAACTTAAACAAATGGCATGTATAAGCTTTATTAGAACTAAGTTCTTTGAACCAAAGCATAGAGTAGATGTACATATTCTGTAGAAGATTGATGGAACTAAGTTCATGAATCAATTACTCCTTTATTTTATTAGAGATACATTACTCACATGACATTCATAAAATCAATTATCTTTCTTGTGGATTGGCGCCTTTAGTCCATGCGCCTACTGCGAAATTTATGGATGTTCTAGAGATTTGCCCAAAATCTCAACAGGAGTGGCCCCACTCCACTCAACTTAATTATTGCAAATTGTTGTTACATCATAAGAATGAGATACATTTATTACAACACATTGAGTCATTCAGTGACTTAGTTTTTTCCATTGAACCTTCTTCCTGGAATCATCGTTCATGAAGGTTGGGTATCCATCACTTTGAGTTCTGGTATGGGCATAATCCCATCTTTCTCGATGTATTGCTCACTAGTCTTTGACTTAATGGCTTTTTTAGAGGATCAACGAAGTTTAATTCTAATTTTACATAATCCATTGAGATTATGCTATCACATACAAGCTGGCTCAAAATATTATGATGTAGACAAATATGTCTACTCTTCCCATTATAAACTTTGTTTTTATCTCTTGCTATGGAATCTTGATTGTCATAGTGTATAAGAACTGTTGGAGAAGGTTTCCCCAAAATGGGAAGATCCATTAGAACATGTCTTAGCCATTTAGCTTTTGTTCCAGCCTATTTTAAGAGACTAAACCCAAATTCTATAGTGGAACGAGCTATACATGTTTGCTTGGAATATTTCCAAAATGCAGCACCTCCACGCATAGTGAAAATGTAGCCACTTTTTGATTTCAATTCATTTGAATCAGAAATCCAATGGACATCATAATATCCTTCTAGCACAGTTGGAGATCCTTAAATCAATCTAATGGATTGTGCCTTTAGGTATATTAAAACCCTATGTAGAGAAACCCAATGATCCTTGTTAGGATTTTGAGTAAATCTACGTAAATCTCCCCACTTCATATGCTAGATCTAGATGAGTACAATTCATTAGGTACATCATGCTTACTATTACTTATGCATATTTGACTCCTTGAACACTAGTACATTCATTTTTCCCAAGATTGCAATTAGAATTAAAAGGTGTACTTATTGGCTTACAATCAAACATTGAAAACCTTTTGAGGATTTTCTCAACATAATGTTCTTGGGATAGCATGATGCAACCATCAATTTTAAGGAGTTTAATTCCTAAAATTACATATGCTTCACCCATATCTTTCATATCAAAATTATAAGACAAGAAGCCTTTTGTACTATTTATTATATCAATATTAGTGCCAAAAATAAGCATGTCATCTACATAAAGACATATAATAACACAACCTTGGTTATCAATTTTTGAATATATACATTTGTCTCCTTCATTTATATGGAATCCATATGATACAATGACCTTATCAAATTTCTCATAGCATTGTTTTGGTGATTGTTTAAAACTATAGAGAGATTTGATTAGTTTGCATACCATATGTTCTTTTCCTGGAACTACATAACCTTTGGGTTGATCAATATAAATTTCTTCATCTAAATCTCCATTCAAAAAAGCAATTTTAACATCCATTTGTTGTATAAATAATTTCTTAATAGATGCCAAAGAAATTAAAATACCGATTGAAGAGATTCTAATTACATGAGCAAAGTATCAAAATAGTCAATATCCTTTTGTTATTTATATCCCTTGGCAACCAATCAAGATTTGTATTTATCTACAGTCCCGTCCATTTTCAATTTTCTTTTAAATATCCATGTACATCCTATGGGTTTGATTCCTGGTGGAAGATCCACTAATTCCTATGTGTGATTAGATAATATAGATTCAATCTCTCTATTAATTTCTTAATTCCATAAGGAGGAATTTGTTGAATTAATAATATCATTGTAAGATTGAGGGTCATTATCTACTATAAAGGAATAGAAATCATCACCAAGATTCTTTTCCTTCCTCATCCTAGTGGATCTTCTAGGTTCTATATCATCGGGCTCTAAACATCATTAGAATTGGACGTATTTGGGATATTCTCTAATATTTCATTTGAAGGATTAGGTAACTTTACTAAGGGAGTTTTCATAGGAAAGATATGCTCAAAAAATTCAACATTTTTATATTCAACAATAGTATTAGGTTCTACAACATGGTTGCTACTTCTAAGAACCAATAATCTATATGCGGTACTATTTTAAGCATAACTGATAAAGACACCATCTAGAGTTCTAGATCTCAATTTTCATTTATTAGGCTCAGTTAATAAGGCTTTAGCTAAACACCCCCATACTTTGAGATATTTCAAATTAGGAGAATATACTTTCCATAATTCATAAGGTGCCCTATTTGCCTTCCTACTAGGGATGTGATTTGGAAGGAAACAAGATGACAAAACTGCATCACCCCACAAATTGTTGGGTGCTCCTGAATTGATTATAATAGAATTCACCATCTCCTTTAGAGTTCTATTTTAACGTTCTGCAATCCCATTTGATTGAGGTGAATATGAAGGTGTGCAGTTGTGTATAATACCACGGTTTACACAAAAATCTTTAAAAGCAGAAAAATCATATTCATCACCCCAATATGAGCAAAGATGTTTTATTTTCTTATTGAGTTGATTCTCTACTTCTATTTTATATTTAACAAATATTTCAAAAGCTTCATCTTTTGAATATAGTAAATGTAATTCTGTATATCGTGAGAAATATAAAAATAATATAGAAATGTTTCCCACCTCTAGATAGATTTCCTTTTAAATCTCCAAGACTGGTATGTACTTAATCTAGTAGTTCAGAATTTCTATGTAAAATTTGAGGACACAGTTTCTTGGTAGATTTAGTTTCAGCACATATTTGACATTTATTATTTAAACTAACAACACCATTAATATCCTTTAGTAAACCTAAAGATTTCATGCCTTGTAAATATTTAAAATTGACATGTCCTAATCTATTGTGCCATATATCAAAAGAATCAATGATATAAGTAGAAGGACTTATTTCATTAGTAGAAGAGTGTGGTACATTCAGTAGAAAGAGCCCATTTGAGTAGTATCCCATGCCTAGGTAGTCCCCAAACTTTGAGAGAATGACCTTGTTTGATTCAAACGACACTTCCACCCCAAACTTAATAAGTTGAGAGACAAAGATTAAATTAACATGGATATTTGGGACAAACAACACATCTTTGATCAGCATAATTTTTTTAGAAGTCATCTTGATCATGACATTATCCTCTCCGGTCATAGGAGAAGCACTGGAGTTGCCATGACAACCTGATGTTCCTGCAGTCTTACTTCAATGTAGGTTAGAAAAGAATCTCTATTTCCACTAATGTGGAGACTATCCCCTGAGTCAAGGATCCAATCATTCTGGTGGAATGATCCCATCCTAACAATGTTGAAAAATGCCACAAATATGTCTTCAGTGACAAGGCTGGTTGAAGTTTCCTTCAAATCCAAGACTGCTTGTTTCTTCCTATGCCTGTATTTAGGAGAAGTATGACCAGGTTTGCCACAAACATAGCAAAAAAAATCCTTTTCATAATATCTTTGTGTCCTTTATATTTATTCTTATTTACTTTCTGATAACATCTAATTTTATACACTTTTTGTAAATATTGTATAGCTCTCAAAACATATCTTTTATAGATTTTCCACTTATTTTAGCACTTTTAAGTCAAGAATCTTAATTGCACACTTTTTCCATCCTTGCAGGGTCACATCAAGCCACGACCGCAGTCAACACCTCGACCGTGCCTCATCAACCATCAAGGACCCTCCCTCCGCGGTCGATGCCACTAAGCACACCAATGCTTCACGACTACGATGTAGCACACCTTTTTCGTCGAGGCCTACAAACCACACATCTCAGCCTCGACCAAGGAGGTTGGGATCGAGGTGATATCCTATCCTGACCTAGGAGGATGCAGCTAAGGCAGAGCCATATCGTGACCAAGCACTATGGTGACCTCGACCGAGAACTAGCCTTGACTGATACCAAGCCTCGACCATCGTGTGAATGGTTAAGTCGGTGGGAAACACCTATAAATAGGCCACCCACCTTGACTTGTCACATCATCAGATCATCAAGGACCACAAAGTGCTGCCAAATTCCATACTCGCTCTCATCCAATCAGTCTTGGATCGCCAAAGGTGGAAGCTAAGGAGAGAGAAGACTGAAGGCCCCTCTTCCTCGAAAGAAGGAGATCCTCCACACCGTTTGTCCTAGATTAGATATGAAAAAGTATATTAGTGTATTGCCATCTAATATGATGTATCATCCCCGTTATGTTGTACCCCCTTCCCTCTTCGTGGTTATGATGTATCTATCATTTTGTAACACTGTTATCCTACCTATTAACATGTGTGGCTAAACACTTAACTTGGGTTGGGAGTAGCCACTAAGGCTCTCCCAACATGTATATTCTTGCTTCCCTTTGAATATATATATATATATATACATATATATATGTATATATATATATACATATATATGTATATATATACATATATATGTATATATATACATATATTTGTATATACATATATATGTATATATATATACATACACACACACACACACACACACACACATATATATATATATATATATATATATATATATATATATATATATATACACACACGCTCATATCAAGACAAAGACCTAGAAGACAGATGAGGATCCAATGTCATGAGAAATGTTTGGAACTTTATAATGATCTCTGGGAGTTTAGTTGGTGCCTTTACAAGGAGAGGATACATGCATTATCTCCATACTCTTGTTATTAATGCTTCAGTTGTATGCTTAGACACCATCTTGTGATGTTTGATCGTTGGTACCTCAAAAGAGTAGTATCTTCTTTATCTAGTGTTATTGAGTAGTATGAATGCATGAAAATGTTGCATTGCTAAAGCTTATGGTCATATGGTTTACTTTGCAATTGTAAGGTTGTTATCTCGAGAGGGAGGCCACCTTAGATCCTAGATCTATCCTTATCTCGAGAGAGGAGGGAATAGACGCTTTTGTGACTTCTTGTAATCTTGATAGGAGTATACAAAGGGGATTGAGTTTTGCATGTTGGTAAGAGACATTAGTAGGTGAATCTCAATTCGAGTTTCCTTCCATATCTTTGTTTCTTACCTTTTGTTCTTGTTTTGTCTTATTGTTATTTTCTTTCTTATTTTTCACTTTCTTTATTTTGGCTTGAGCACCATCGTTCCTCAGGAACAACCTTTTTAATCCATTTTCTTATCTGAAGTATATGAGTGTGAGACCCTGCATAATTAAGACCTGCTAACATTGTCCATGTGGTTCGACCCCGATTACTACGTCAGACCCCATATAATAGTTGCGGGGGCTTGAGTGTCAGGTTATTATCTTAAGAGTCTGACTACTCTAGATCTGCTCCATTTTGTACGTGCAATTTAGGCCTGTCAACTTTTTGGAGTCGTTGTTGGGGACAAGGAAAAACAACACTATTAAGAACTTGAGTCCACTCACTATAATCACGTGCCTCAAGCTTAGTAATAAGCTTGACTGCACATAACCTTTAAATCTGCTACCCTGCGTTTACGTAGAATAGTTCATTTTAACACGTCCAGTTTTCTAACTCGAACTGTGTGGTCTATTCAGGGAGCCCAGAAGGAAGCAGATCTGTTTGATTTTTCACCTTAACCTCAAGTCGCCATGCCGCCTCATGTGGATAGTATTCTCACTAGGACAAACAGAATGAAAGAGTTCAACATGACCCCCCACCACTTGGGACTGATGCAGATAGGGATGGTTGTTATTTGGACAGTCGTCAACGTGAAGAAGACCATCGCGAAGAAGAACATTGCGAAGATGATCGACATGATGATGAACGATGCCATCGTCACCATCGTCGTAGAAGGCACCATCACAATCACCGCAATAATGAACGTGAGTGTGGTGACCGGGAAAAGAAAGTGAAGATGATGAAGAAGGAAAGATTCTTAGAGAGTTGTCAACAACTAGGGCCAATAAATCTAGATGCCCAATCGTCATCTTGCACATCAATGCAGAAAACTTTAAGTTGAAACCAGCTATAATCTCAATGATCCAGAACAAACCTTTCTGTGGGAATTCAAGAAGTGAAAATCCATACCATCACCTTGATGCCTTTAAAAATATATGTGATACCATTAAGATGAGGGGAGTTCCTCAAGAAGTAATATATCGTAAGGGGTTCAACTTTTCTCTTGAAGATAAGGTTCTATTCTGGTACCTCAACCTACCCCATCAGTCCATAGATGCGTGGAGACCCCTTGAAGATGCCTTTGTTACTAAGTTTTATCCTACTAAGAGAACTATCCACAACATGAAGAAGATTACTTCTTTTGCACAAAAGCTGGGAGAAAACCTTCATGAGGCATGGGAACGCTTTCAAGAGTTTCAAAGGGATTGTACGCACCATAATTATCGTAAGGGGTTTATAGTAACCACCTTCTATAATGGGATGACTCCTACTGAGAGGACTTCACTGAACACAGTTGCTGGCAGTGACTTTCTTGGAAAGAAACTGAGCAGAACTATGTAGATAATAGACAACATGGATGCACTGCAAGTGGGCATGGATTATGAAAGAAATGATAGAGAATTGGCGAAGAAAGTAGGATCTGAAGGACCATCAATCGAAGTTAAGGCCTTGGAGACTATTACAACCCAAATTTAGAAAATCGCCACCGACATCAAATAGATGAAAGATATTGGAGCCAAGGGCAAGAAGCATACTGAGAAAGCCATGAAATGTGTTACCTGTTGAGAAGGAGGACATGGAATTGACAAATGTATCTATACCCAACCAAGGGAGAATGACAAAAGTGAAAGTGAATAAGAAAATGAGAGTGTTTTCTATGTTAATTTCAAACAAAAAGACCATCTTGGGTTTATCTATGACAACAAGCAAGCTGTGGAGAGTGCATCAATTGGGTAATTCATCTAAACCTCCTCTAAGATTTGAGAAGAAAGAAGGGCCGATTCAGTACACCAAGACTGCCAATTACCAGATAAACAAGAACACTATCAAAGTCAGAACAAGAATGTGAGTCGACAAGTGCAAGGACCATTCCCAGGGCCAAGCCAAGTGTGACGTCCCCCAATTTCTATATACTTTCCATAGTGACATTCATAGATATGCGTGCACTCATATCTATTGATGTCAAAAGGGAAAATATAAGAGATTAAGGTAGTCAACTAAAATAGAGATTAAGCCAAGATCTAGTTCACATCATCGGATAAAGCCACACAAATATTCATTCATAAAGATAGTATAGTCATTACATATGGAGAGAAATATGGTTCTAAAGAAAGTTAACTTTATTACATGGGATTTCAATCATCCTCAAGATTACTAAGGAAAGAATAAAACTGACATCTAACAAGAAACGAGATAAGAGGAAAAGAATCTATCTATAACATCCTCCAAGTTTATTATTTGTGCCTTCAGATTCTTTGAGCATGCATTTCATTTTGTAGTCAATTGTTCCTTGCACCTAGAAAAATACGAGAAACAAAACATCAGCAAGGCTGGTACGTGGAAGAAGGTACCTTTAATAAGGTTGCATAAAGGAAAAATATTTGAACAAGTAGAAAGGAGAGATAAAACCATTTCTTAAGGCGAAAATCAGGTAAACATCCTTTTTATTACAATCATTTTGATGCAGTTGTACTACACATATTGCACTTAACTTACATCTAGTGTGGGCAACATAATATCATCATACATCTAACATGGGCCAAGGAAAAACATACATCCATGTTAGGCAACATACATCCACACCAGGCTATGTGCTCTAGTAGCTACAACTCATCCTAACCATTTATGTTTCATTAGGTTTGGCGAAGTATAACTCATACTAATCAAACAAGCAATAATATTCAAATATGAGCATTCAAGGTACACATATCATATGCAACCAGAAATCTAGTCATATACTTATACGACCACGTACATTCTAGCAGATCAAGTTCTCACAGGTTCCTAGATCAAGGGTGGAGAGAAGATCCTCCTGAAATATGAGTAACCCTATGTTACAAAATATCTTTATCATTTCTTATAATTTTAGGGTTTAGATCATTAGGGTTTAGATCCTTAGGATTTAGATCATAGGATTGGGATCATTAGAGTCATCATTAGGGTACTACTGATCCTTGAGATCAGAGTTGACCAAAGGAGATTGGTTAATCAGGTTCTTAAAGAGATCTTAGAAGATTAGGGTTTGATATGATGTTTTCAACAAGTATTGAAATAAGAAAGTCATATGCAAGAGTCTAGATATGATTCTTGAAGATTGATCATATGGGATTAAGGTTTCGAGATTCAGGGTGATTTAACTCATGTCAGGATAAAAGATATCAATATTTGATTAAGATCATCCTAAAGATAATCATATAACATTGATTAAAATGGGTTTAGATTACATTTTCGAACAGGAATGATCAATAGGGTCTGATCATATTTTATATGAATAGGTCTCATTTTTCTGGTCAAAAAGATATATAGTTTTTCTATTTTCTAATGATCCTACTATTTTCTATAATTAATTGAAAATCGACCAATCAGGGAATTTCTGGGAAATAAAACGAAAAAAAAAGAAGAAAAAGGGTCGCTGGTCTCGCGGATCAGAAGAGGGATCCGGCTACGCGGATCCTCTCCTTAACCCGCGAGCCAGTAGCAGTCAACTGGGTCAAAGGTGGGGGTAAAGGACGGGAATGCCCCTTTTGGGGTTTGTATCGCGTCGCGACGGTCGGGGCAGATAGGTAAATTTACCGGGTTGATTGTTAAACTCGCGCCCCCGAGTAGCAGCGAGGTCACAGAGGTGAGGGAAGGGGTGGCTAGCTCGAGTTGAGCTAAGCCTGGAGGAATGCAGAGGGTTGCATTCACTCCGCGGGATCCTTCCGAGTTCAACGGGCTCCAGATCATCGTCGGAGGTGAAAGATACCGCGATTTCCATGTTTACAGGTTAAACGAAGAAGAAAATGGAAAGTTGGGTTTACCTGCCCCTCTGGCTGAGATAAGTGGTCACAAAGCTCCGCAGAAGGTTGCTGAGGTATTCCCGATCCTCCTTCAGTCCTCAACAGGTTCCAACCTCGCCGGCAGTGGAGCTCTTGGAGCTCGGTTGATCGGCTTGTCGACCCGAGGCTCTGGGCCTTCGTGACACCAACTGGGGGTGGTGTTCGACTCGTCGGGATCCCAAAATGGTGTGAGCGTCCTCGATTGAACGTAGGAATCCACCAGAGTGAGAGGGAGGTCGGGAAGCAGGTGAGAAGGGGTGCTCGAGGTGAGGGAGATAGGGGCGATCTCAGTTACAATTGAGGTACTAGCGCGACTAAAGGAAGGGTGGCGGAGCTACTGGGATCTTTATATAGGCGTGGGGGGTGCTAGGAAGGGGAGCCCTAAATTGGTTGTCACCGCCAGTGGGAGGTGCGGGAAAGCGGGGAACCGTTCTCCCTGATCCGGGGGAGTTACCGTTGAGCTCACCCGGGTGAGAGGGAGACTTCCTCCAAATATCTCGCGAGGAGGAGGTGGGGTTCGGGCGCGAGGATCATTGGAAGATCAGTTGTTCAGCGTTAGGCGGAGAGCGGGTCCTTCGGAGGTAGAAGACGAGGTCTTCGCCCTCGGATCAAGGATGGATCAGCCTGCACCTAAATCGGGTGGCTGGGATTAAATCCCAGTGAGTGGGCCGCGTCCAAGGTAGCCTAGAAGCCAGCGTGACAGATTAAATTGAATTAAAATGATACGAACTTGGTCCAAGTCTTTATGATTAAGAGAATAATACACGAAATTAAAATGGGCATAACTCCCAATTGGTTGACCCAATTGTTACCAAATTTTAGGTTCTTTCTAGTGAGGTCAGAGTGTACCTTGTGTACAAAATTGGTAGCAAAAATCGATTTGTAGATAGTTAAATTGAGCATTTGTCTCAATCATTAATTTAGGTTATCAAGTAAACTAGGGTTTGCTTTCTTTTTGCCACAAGTGTTATTTTAAGCTTAGTCATGCAATGATTAAATTGAGGGTAGTTTTGTCAACAATAACTTGAGAAAAGAAAATAACGAGAGAGAGAAAATAAAGTAAAAACTCACTCCATCACATTCTCCCCTCCTTAAAAAGAATTTTGTCCTCAAAATTCAAGAAGCCTGAAAGAGATGAGGATACTTCCGCTCAACTTCAGACTTGAGCTCCCAGGTAGCATCGGTTGGATCATGGTGGCTCCAGAGAACTTTCACCATATCTATACTCCGATTGTTGCGAAGCTCCTTTGTCTTTAGATCGAGAATTTTGACTGGTGACTCAGCATATGACAGATCATCTTTCAGTTTGAGGGGCTCATGATTCAGAATGTGAGTAGGATCTTTGACGTACGGCTTCAGATTGGATACATGAAAAACATTGTGCATGGCGCTATACTGAGGTGGAAAAGCAAGACGATAGGCGCATTCTCCAACCCTTTCAAGGATCTCAAAGGGTCCCACATAACGAGGACTGAGATTTCCCTTATTCTTGGCCAAAGCTCGGATAGGTCGGATCTTCAGGAATACATGATCACCTTCCTTGAATTGTCGTTCACGTCGGTGAGCATCTGCATAAGATTTCTGCCTATCCTGTGCTCGCTTCATTCTTTGCTTAATCAGTGCAACTTTGTCTGTATACAACTGTATCTCCTCGGATTTCATCAAAGTGTGTTCTCCAACATCCTCCCAGTGTAACGGAGATCTGCATGGCCTGCCGTAGAGAGCTTCGTAAGGCGGCATCCCAATACTCGCCTGATAGCTATTATTATACGCAAACTCAGCCAATGGCAAGTAATGGTCCCACGAGCCTTCCCAGTCGAGCACACAAGCTCGTAGAAGATCTTCCAAAATCTGTACTGTTCGTTCTGACTGCCCGTCTGTCTGCGGATGGTATGCGGTACTGAAATTCAGTTTGGTGCCCAATTCCTCGTGAACCTGCTTCCACAGCTTTGAGGTGAACTTCGGGTCCTGGTCTGAGATGATGGACGCTGGAACTCCATGTAGATGTACAATCTCCCGTATATAAAGATCGGCCAACTCAGAAACTTTCGTAGTAGTTTTCACTGGTAGAAAATGAGCTGACTTAGTGAGACGGTCCACAATGACCCATGCAGCGTCGTACCCCTTCCTGGTCCTGGGTAATCCCACTACGAAATCCATAGTGATATGTTCCCATTTCCATTCCGGAATCTCGAGGGGTTGCAGTAGACCACCTGGTCTTTGATGCTCAGCCTTGATTCTTTGACATGTCAGACACCTGGATACAAATTCTGCAATGTCGTGCTTCATGCCTCTCCACCAGAACTGTCGTTGTAGGTCCTTGTACATCTTTGTTGTGCCGGGATGAACCGTGTACTTGGACCCATGCGCCTCGCTAAGAATGGTTGTCTTTACCGCTGACTGCTCAGGGACCCACATGCGGTTCTTGTATCGAAGACCACCATCAAGACCCACAGACATATGTGTATGAGGTTTAGCTAGGAGAGAGGAGAGCTCTGCAAGTTCGGGACTAGCTTTCTGCACCTCCAGAAGTTCGAAATGCAAGTTGGACATGATGGAAATGTTATTAACATGCATCCGATCAGACAGAAACTGCGGTTTCCAGCCCACTAGATCCTCCATGTTCCTCCATTCAGGGACAGAAAGAGATGCACACACTGCCCTTTTTCTGCTAAGGGCATCATCGACTACATTTGCCTTACCTGGATGATAGGCAATAGTGAAATCGTAGTCTTTAAGGTATTCAATCCATCGATGTTGACGTAGATTCAAGTCCTTATGGGTCAGGATGTATTTCAGGCTTTTGTGATCGGTGAAGATGTCGAACGTTGCCCCGTACAGGTAGTGCCTCCAGATCTTAAGGGCATGTATGATTGCAGCTAGTTCCAAATCATGGGTGGGATAATTACATTCATTGGGTTTTAGCTGTCTAGATGCGAAGGCCACTACTTTACCATTCTGCTGTAGGACACATCCTAATCCATTCCTCGAAGCATCAGTGAAAATTACAAACCCTTCATTGCCAGAGGGTAGAACAAGAATAGGAGCCGACGTCAACTTCTGCTTGAGCTCTTGGAAGCTAGACTCACAAGCAGCTGACCAGATGAAATGCTCATCCTTTCGAGTAAGCTTAGTGAGAGGAAGTGCCACCTTGGAGATATTTGGAATAAACCGGCGGTAATATCCAGCCAGACCTAAGAAACTCCAGATTTCAGAAGGATTGCGAGGAGGTTGCCAATCAAGTACAGCAGATACTTTAGCGGGATCAACAGATATATTACCCCCAGAAATGACATGACCAAGAAACATAACTTTGTCAATCCAGAATTCACATTTTGAAAGTTTGCCATAGAATTTCTGGGCTCGAAGAATTTCAAGGACAGACTTCAAATGCTCACGATGTTTCTCCATAGAGTCAGAATAAATCAGAATATCATCAATGAAGACAACCACAAACTCATCAAGATAAGGTTGGAAGACTTTGTTCATTAAGTTCATGAATACGCCAGGTGCGTTGGTCAACCCGAACGACATTACCAGAAATTCGTAGTGCCCGTAACGAGTCTGGAAAGCAGTCTTAGATATATCGGAATCTTTGACCTTAAGTTGATGGTAGCCAGAACAAAGATCAATTTTTGAGAAGACATTAGCAGTACGAAGTTGATCAAAGAGGTCATCAATACGAGGGAGAGGATACTTGTTTTTAATGGTAGCTTGGTTCAACATGCGATAGTCAATACACATCCGCATCGAGCCATCTTTCTTTTTAACAAAAAGAACAGGTGCACCCCAAGGGGAAACACTAGGGCGGATAAAACCCTTATCGAGAAGTTCTTGTAATTGTTTCTTCAGCTCCATAAGCTCAGCAGGTGCCATCCTATACGGTGCCCTAGAAATCGGAGTGGTTCCAGGAAGAAGATCTATAGAGAACTCAATGTCTCGGTTTGGAGGCAGCCCAGGAAGCTCCTCCGGGAATATGTCAAGAAAATCACGTACCACCTCCAGTCTTTCTACAGGCCCGTTGTCAGGACTGGTCTCTGAGACGAATGCAAGGAAGACTTTGCATCCTTTGGATATGAGCTTTTTAGCTTTAAGAGAGGAGATTATTATATTATTACAAAATCCACTTCCCCGAGGGATCACTACTGGAGAGGAATGAGGTTGAGAGAGAACAACCATCTTGTTTCTACAGTCAATATAAGCATGATATGTGTATAGCCAATCCATGCCAAGAATAACATCAAAGTCTTCCATAGTTAAGAGAATGAATTCAAAGGGCATGTCATGATTTCCAAATTTTAGAGGGAGGACATCGGTTTTCTGCAATGTAGTGAATATTTTGCCACTAGGAGTTGACACATCCAGAATATATCCCAAGTCCCTTATATGTAAGTGCAACATTGAGGCCAGATTTCGAGATATAAATGTGTTTGTAGATCCAGAATCAAATAATGCTTTAACAGGATGTCCATTCAAGAAAACAATGCCTACACATGATAATTACATCTTTAGATAATTGAAGGTATTGAACAAAATATTAGATATATGAAAAAGATTTAAGTTTACCTTCGACAAGCTGGTTCAGATTTTCCCTAGCCTCTTTTGCGGTCACTGCGAACACCCTGGCATTGCGGTGTCCTTGAGGGGGCGGAGCACCCACGGGAGGTTTGCCAAGGATAGATGCATTGGGGCATTTGGCAAGGAAATGTCCCTCCTTTTTGCAGTTGTAGCAGACTGGCTTGGTGTAGCGACAAGGCCCGTCATGTCCTCGTCCACAAGTCTTACATTTGCTGCGGTAATCCATCAGCTTGCTATTCTTTGGTCCTTTCTTCCCTGAACCTCCTCCCTTCCCTGATCCTTTATTATGGCCTGGGTGGAACTTCTTGAACTTCTCTTCCTCAGTGGTAGTCAAACCTAAATATCCCATGCTAGAAGGCTTTTGCAATCCCTGCTCCCTTTCCTGCTTAAGGGCCATGTCTAGGGCTTCATCAAAGCTTCTGGGATGAGAGGCTATGACTAGGGTTTTTAGGTGGGCGGAAAGGCAGTCAACATAGTGTTCAGTAAGGCGGTCTTCAGTCTTGATGGGTGCATACCGTTCCAGAAGCCTAAACTTCCGGGTGTAATCAGCTACTGAAAGACTACCTTGCCTTAACTCCATGTACATCTTTTCCTTCCTCTTCCTCCCGGCTATGGGCATAAAACGATCCGTGAAGAGGTTTTTAAAGGCTTCCCAATCCATGTTGTCTATTTCCTCACCCCTATTCCCGCCATAGTTCTCCCACCAGATTTTTGCCCCTCCCTTAAGCATATGGGTGGCGAACCTAACCTTCTTCTCATCAGGTACTTCTAGGGTATGAAAACCATTCTCTATGGTCAAAATCCAGGCTTCAGCCTTATCCATGACCTCAGGCTGATCCTCACCCCAAAAAGAATCAAGGTTTAGTTTAATATAATCTATCACCGTCACCTCTTTCTTCCTAGATGAGCTGGGTTCTGGGGTTCCTTTTGTGGCAAGGGTTTCCATAAAATCTAAAAGGATTTTCTTCTGTTCCTCCCACCTTTCCTTGGCCTCAGCATCGGGATCAGGTACTTCAGAGGGTTCACGTTCTTTTCTTTTCTTAGAGGAAGATTCCCCTGAGCTGCGAGTCTTAGGAGGCATCCTGAAATTAATTTGAACATATTAGATTATTATTTCAACAATTTTTTTTTCTCGTCATTATCATTATTATGTTCACATGATATTTTATTATTCTCATCATTTAATGATTAATATTCTGAATGTTATGATTTAGGGAGGATATCCTAAAATCCTTATCAGTCGATCCTTAGGACTTTCTAAATAGAGAGACTCCTTCCTAACCTTATAACAGGGGTAAGAGGAGAATTTAATTTATCTTAAAAAACATAGATGAGAGGGAGAAATTTTTCCTATAGAAGAGATGAGAGGGAACATCTATAGATGAGAAGATTCCTAAATTAAGGTATGTCCAAGAATAGGGGACACTTAGGATATCGGCCAGGTAGACTTATACTGCCATAAAGGTAGCCTCGTGATTGCCAAGCTAAGTGGCTCGGAGACTTTAGTCAGACCCATGGCAGATGCTATCCTAGACACCTCAACCCTTCACATCTCTAACTCAAGGACTACCCTAGATTCAAATAGGGTGAATGAAGTTCATGTGACTTGATGTGTGATCATTGGCTCTGATACCAACTGTGACGTCCCCCAATTTCTATATACTTTCCATAGTGACATTCATAGATATGCGTGCACTCATATCTATTGATGTCAAAAGGGAAAATATAAGAGATTAAGGTAGTCAACTAAAATAGAGATTAAGCCAAGATCTAGTTCACATCATCGGATAAAGCCACACAAATATTCATTCATAAAGATAGTATAGTCATTACATATGGAGAGAAATATGGTTCTAAAGAAAGTTAACTTTATTACATGGGATTTCAATCATCCTCAAGATTACTAAGGAAAGAATAAAACTGACATCTAACAAGAAACGAGATAAGAGGAAAAGAATCTATCTATAACATCCTCCAAGTTTATTATTTGTGCCTTCAGATACTTTGAGCATGCATTTCATTTTGTAGTCAATTGTTCCTTGCACCTAGAAAAATACGAGAAACAAAACATCAGCAAGGCTGGTACGTGGAAGAAGGTACCTTTAATAAGGTTGCATAAAGGAAAAATATTTGAACAAGTAGAAAGGAGAGATAAAACCATTTCTTAAGGCAAAAATCAGGTAAACATCCTTTTTATTACAATCATTTTGATGCAGTTGTACTACACATATTGCACTTAACTTACATCTAGTGTGGGCAACATAATATCATCATACATATAACATGGGCCAAGGAAAAACATACATCCATGTTAGGCAACATACATCCACACCAGGCTATGTGCTCTAGTAGCTACAACTCATCCTAACCATTTATGTTTCATTAGGTTTGGCGAAGTATAACTCATACTAATCAAACAAGCAATAATATTCAAATATGAGCATTCAAGGTACACATATCATATGCAACCAGAAATCTAGTCATATACTTATACGACCACGTACCTTCTAGCAGATCAGGTTCTCACAGGTTCCTAGATCAAGGGTGGAGAGAAGATCCTCCTGAAATATGAGTAACCCTATGTTACAAAATATCTTTATCATTTCTTATAATTTTAGGGTTTAGATCATTAGGGTTTAGATCCTTAGGATTTAGATCATAGGATTGGGATCATTAGAGTCATCATTAGGGTACTACTGATCCTTGAGATCAGAGTTGACCAACGGAGATTGGTTAATCAGGTTCTTAAAGATATCTTAGAAGATTAGGGTTTGATATGATGTTTTCAACAAGTATTGAAATAAGAAAGTCATATGCAAGAGTCTAGATATGATTCTTGAAGATTGATCATATGGGATTAAGGTTTCGAGATTCAGGGTGATTTAACTCATGTCAGGATAAAAGATATCAATATTTGATTAAGATCATCCTAAAGATAATCATATAACATTGATTAAAATGGGTTTAGATTACATTTTCGAACAGGAATGATCAATAAGGTCTGATCATATTTTATATGAATAGGTCTCATTTTTCTGGTCAAAAAGATATATAGTTTTGCTATTTTCTGATGATCCTACTATTTTCTATAATTAATTGAAAATCGACCAATCAGGGAATTTCTGGGAAATAAAACAAAAATTAAAAAAAAAGAAAAAGGGTCGCTGGTCTCGCGGATCAGAAGAGGGATCCGGCTACGCGGATCCTCTCCTTAACCCGCGAGCCAGTAGCAGTCAACTGGGTCAAAGGCAGGGGTAAAGGACGGGAATGCCCCTTTTGGGGTTTGTATCACGTCGCGACGGTCGGGGCAGATAGGTAAATTTACCGGGTTGATTGTTAAACTCGCGCCCCCGAGTAGCAGTGAGGTCACATAGGTGAGGGAACGGGTGGCTAGCCCGAGTTGAGCTAAGCCTGGAGGAATGCAGAGGGTTTCATTCACTCCGCGGGATCCTTCCGAGCTCAACGAGCACCAGATCATCGTCGGAGGTGAAAGATACCGCGATTTCCATGTTTACAGGTTAAACGAAGAAGAAAATGGAAAGTTGGGTTTGCCTGCCCCTCTGGCTGAGATAAGTGGTCACAAAGCTCCGCGGAAGGTTGTTGAGGTATTCCCGATCCTCCTTCAGTCCTCAACAGGTTCCAACCTCGCCGGCAGTGGAGCTCTTGGAGCTCGGTTGATCGGCTTGTCGACCTGAGGCTCTGGGCCTTCGCGACACCAACTGGGGGTGGCGTTCGACTCGTCGGGATCCCGAAATGGTGTGATCGTCCTCGATTGAACGGAGGAATCCACCAGAGTGAGAGGGAGGTCGGGTAGCAGGTGAGCAGGGGTGCTCGAGGTGAGGGAGATAGGGGCGATCTCGGTTACAATTGAGGTACTAGCGCGACTAAAGGAAGGGTGGCGGAGCTACTGGGATCTTTATATAGGCGTGGGGGGTGCTAGGAAGGGGAGCCCTAAATTGGTTGCCGCCGCCAGTGGGAGGTGCGGGAAAGCGGGGAACCGTTCTCCCTGATCCGGGGGAGTTAGGTGACGTGGTCACCACCGTTGAGCTCGCCCGGGTGAGAGGGAGACTTCCTCCAAATATCTCGCGAGGAGGAGGTGGGGTTCGGGCGCGAGGATCGTTGGAAGATCGGTTGTTCAGCGTTAGGCGGAGAGCGGGTCCTTCGGAGGTAGAAGACGAGGTCTTCGCCATCGGATCAAGGATGGATCAGCGTGCACCTAAATCGGGTGGCTGGGATTAAATCCCAGTGAGTGGGCCGCGTCCAAGGTAGCCTAGAAGCCAGCGTGACAGATTAAATTGAATTAAAATGATACGAACTTGGTCCAAGTCTTTATGATTAAGAGAATAATACATGAAATTAAAATGGGCATAACTCCTAATTGGTTGACCCAATTGTTACCGAATTTTAGGTGCTTGCTAGTGAGGTCAAAGTGTACCTTGTGTACAAAATTGGTAGCAAAAATCGATTTGTAGATAGTTAAATTGAGCATTTGTCTCAATCATTAATTTAGGTTATCAAGTAAACTAGGGTTTGCTTTCTTTTTGCCACAAGTGTTATTTTAAGCTTAGTCATGCAATGATTAAATTGAGGGTAGTTTTGTCAACAATAACTTGAGAAAAGAAAATAACGAGAGAGAGAAAATAAAGTAAAAACTCACTCCATCACACCAAGCCAAAGACAACAACCAAGCTGATATGATTGCTCAACTATTCGAATTCACAAAAAGTCAAGCTTCGGTGAACGATCAACTTGCTCAAAGTGCTCTCACAAATTCAGGAGTGCTAACCACCATGCAAACTCAAATCATGGATATGCAAACTCACTAGAGGCAAATTAATCAGCAACTTGCACAACTAGCTGAACTCATGAAGAACCCTTCAGGGAAGATCCCATAAATTACCAAGACTGCAAAAATGGCTACTCTTCAATCTGGGAAGACATTGTAAAATCCTAATACTAACAACACTAAAGAAGAAAGAATTTTGTGTTAATCAGCAATCACAAAATGAGAAGGCAATAGAGGAATCCAATAGGAAGGAATAATCTATAAGTGGCAAAGAAGTAGGACCACACAAAAAGAAGTAGGAAGGAGAGGAAAAGAACTCAGATCCTATAGAATACATCCTCGTGAAGAAAAATTCCTATGTCCCAAGATTTCCTTTCCCCTACAAATTGATAAAATTACACTTGAAGAAGAGATACAAAAAGTTCTTGGAAGCCATAAAGAAGTTGCACTTGGATGTTCCCTTTCTCGATCCAATAGAAAAAATGTTGACCTACAAAAAATTCTTTAAAGACCTATTCAAAAAGAGGAGGAGACGAGACCACATCGAGATGGTTCAACTGGAAAAAATGTCAAGTGCTTTTGTAGAAGTTGAGTTACCAATTAAGAAGAAGGACCCGGAGCATTCAACACACCTTTCTACGTCAGAGAAAATGTGGAGAGAAAAGGGCTAGCCAACATGGGAGAAAGTATAGTCTAATGCCCTTAACTATAGCACAAAGGCTTGGACTGATGGACATGGTGAATATGGACATGAGAATCAAGTTGGCAGATCACACCTTCACAAGACCTATCGGAATAGTTGAAGATGTTCCAATACGGGTTAGATGAATTTTCATACCATGTGATATTGTAGTAATTCACACAGTTGACGATTCCAAATACCCTATGATATTTGGGAGGCCTTTCTTCGCAATAGGGAGAGCCTTGATAGATGTTGCTGAAGGTATCATTACACTATGAGTGGGAAAGGATCACTTGGATTTTTGGGTGCAAGATGCCATGAGGGGACCTTCTCTATCTGAGTCAGTCTATTTCATGGACAGCTACAATCAATATTGTGAAGAGGTACAAGATGATTAGACAATTGTTGACCCCCTCATGCAAGCCTTAAATAGCACAGACCCTACAATAGAAGGTTAAGAGGTTGTAGAAATCCTAGATTACCTGAACCAACCCGAAGAGGAATCCAACAACGATGAAGAGATAATCGAGACAACAAAGTACACCTTATTAGAGCAAATTGCTGAAGAGAAAGAAGCACCAAAGCCCAAGCTAGAATTGAAAGCTCTTCTAGATGGGTTGAAGTATGAATTCCTCAATAGAGAAGATAGGAATCCAGTGATTGTTAATGCCAACTTAACAGACGATCAGATGGAGAAATTTCTAGAAGAGCTAAGACTGCATAGAAAAGCCATAGGGTATTCTATAGAGAACATTAGAGGCCTTAACCTGGCTTTATGCATGGACATAATTCACCTTGAAGAGACATCCAAGCCCCAAGTTCAACCACAGAGAAAGATAAACTAAATGCTAAAAGAGGTTGTGAAGAAAGAAGTTATAAAATTATGAGATGCAGGGATCATCTACCCAATAAGTGACAACAATTGGGTTAGTCCTATCCATGTGGTACCCAAAAAGGGTGGAATGATGGTCATACGAGGGGAAGATGGAGATGAAGTAGCAATGAGGATAGTGACAAGCTGGCAGATGTGCATCAAATATCACAAGTTAAATACAACCACCAAGAAGGATCACTTCCCTTTGCCTTTTATCGATCAGGTCCTAGAGCAGCTAGCTCACTATGACTGCTTTTGTTTTTTGGGTGGATATTCAAGATTTTACCAAGTACCTATTCACCCTAAAGATCAAGAAAATAGAACTTTTACCTACATTTATGGAACTTATGCCTTCAGGAGAATGTCATTAGGCTTATGTAACACAGCAGTGACTTTTCAGCGATGTATGATATCCATGCTTTCAGAGTTTCTGGAAAACATTGTAGAAGTCTTCATGGATGACCTTTCTGTATATGGGATGGAATTTTAAGCCTATTTGAGAAATCTATCTTTGGTGTTGCAGTGTTGTGAAGAGAAACACCTTGTCATAAATTGGGAGAAATGTCACTTCATGGTTCAGGAAGGTATCGTGCTTGGACATAAGGTCTCAAAGAAAGGAACTAAATTGGAATTATGCAAAATTGAAGCCATATCAAAACTCCTACCACCAAAGTCTGTCACTGGAGTGTGAAGCTTCTTGGGACACATAGGATACTATAGAAGATTCATAAAACACTTCTCAAAAATTCACCAAGCCATTATCAAATCTACTGATAAAGGATGTTGAGTTTGAGTTTACCACGGAATGTCTAGATGCCTTTAATACCCTCAAAAGAGCATCAACGACAATGCCTATCCTACAAGAACCTAACTAGGAGTTGCTTTTTGAGATCATGTGTGATGCCAATTATTACACCATTAGGGTAGTCCTCGGGCAGAAGAAAGAGAAGAAACATCATGTGATTTGCTATGCGAGTAGAACCCTGGACGAAGCCCAATTGAACTACACTACCACCAAAAAAGAAATGCTGGTATCATATTTACTTTTCACAAGTTTATATCATACTTAGTCAGATCAAAGGTAAGAGTGTACACCGATCACGGGGCAATAAAGTACCTAATGTAGAAAAAGGACACCAAGACAAGGCTTTTGAGATGGGCATTGTTATTGCAAGAGTTTGACCTTGAAATCATCAATAAGAAGGGGAAAGAAAATGTGGTCGCGGACCACCTGTCATGAATAATTTTTAATGAAGAAAACCAACTGCTTGTGAATGACAACTATGCCGACGAAGCTCTTCCAATGGCTCAATTGGAAGAGAAGAGCTTACCTTGGTTTGCAGATATTTGTAATTATATGGCATGTAGACAACTTCCACCAGAGATAACATATAATCAGAAGAAGAAGATGTTCTCTGAGTTGAAGAACTACTATTGGGATAACCCACTACTATTTAAGAGGTGCTCTGACAACCTATATTGTCGATACATACCTGAAGAAGAGGTGCATCTAATCCTCAAAGAGTGTCATGCCTCACCTTATGGAGGACACCACGTAGGGGAGATGATGGTTGCAAAGGTTTTGCAATCAGGATTCTACTGGCCCACGCTATTCAAGGATGCTACGTCATTTGTCAAAACATGCAAGGAATGCCAACTTATGGGGAACATAAGCAGGAGAAATGAAATGCCAATGTCAGATTGGGTGGTAGTGGAATTCTTCAATGTATGGGGAATCGACTACATGGGACCTTTCCCATTGTCAAAAGGAAATCAGTACATTCTTGTTGTTGTTGATTACATTTCCAAGTGGGTTGAGGCAGTTTCTACCCAAACATGTGACTCCAAAGTAGTCATTAAGCTTTTCGAAAAGACTATCTTCCCACACTTCGGGGTGCAACGCACTATCATAAGTAATAGAGGGTCACATTTCAGTGAGAAGTAGTTTGAAGCTATGCTAGGGAAGTATGAAGTGAATCATAAGGTCGTGACCCCATACCAACCCCAGACATCGGGGCAAGTGGAAGTGTCAAATAGGTAGATCAAACAAATTTTAGAAAAGACTGTTAGTAGTATAAGGAAAGACTAGTCCATGAAACTGGACGATGCACTTTGGGCATACCGTACAATATACAAACACCAATAGGTACGATACCCTTTATGTTGATTTATAAAAATTCTTTTCATCTACTAGTCATACTCGAAAACAAAGCCTTATGGGATGTAAAGTTTTTGAACATCGATCTCAACAAAGCTGGTCAAAAAAGATTTTTCAGCTACAAGAGCTCTAAGAGTTGAGGCTGCATGCCTATGAAAATGCAAGGATTTATAAATAGAGAACAAAGGTATGGCATGATTCTCATTTGAAAAACAAAGATGTGCATGAAGGAGACAAGGTCCTTTTGTTCAACTCCAGCATCAGGTTATTTATAGGGTAGTTGAGAACAAGGTGGTCATACCCTTTTACTATTGTGAAAATATACCCATTAGGGGTAATGGAGATAGTAGGAGAAAAGACAGGAACATTCAAGGTGAATGGAAAAAGAGTGAAAAGATATTATGAAGACCAAGCCTTTGTAAGGAGAACATAATTCAATTTGGGGGAACCCAACTCAGCAACAAGCGGAATGAATGAGGAAGAAACTGCACTTGTGGGATGAGAATGAAGACAAGATGAGAGAGAAAGTCGAGCTAAAGACTTTAAACAAGTGCTTCTTGGGAGGCAACCCAAGTCTTTGTTGTTTTCATTAGTCCATGTTTTTATTTATCTCATACTTTAGTATTATGAGGTATGTACCTCTAGTTTTCCTATATTTCAATTTCCCTTTTTCTAGTAAGAATGTAAATAATTTCTTGGATTTTAATCTTTACATACCTAAAAGTGTTTGTTTGGAGGAACAAGTTTTTCCTTAATTGGTTTCATGTTATTTTGATTTGTAAGGACCGCAATCGCAGTCTAGACCACGGTCGCAGTTTAGACCGCGGTCGCGGCAAGAACATCAGTCGAGGAGGGGTACACCGCGGTCGCGGTACCCACTCCTTGTAGATACGGGCGGGGGTTGCGGCATAGGTAAAGAAGAAATCTGCCAGCGGTCACGGGGATCCTCACACCACAGTCATGACACCCAAGGTTATATATAATTAAACCCATCAGAACATGGTTTTTCTATCATTCGAACTCTAAAATTATCGAACTATTGAACGAAGACCTTCGACGTGAGTGTGTGAGATAATAAACAAGTCTGATTCCAACCTCCACCAGTGAAGCCATGCTTCTTTCGTTGCAAGCCCCTCCTACTTCCACTTTCGATGCCTTTTCATGCTATTTACCTAAACTGAGGTATCAATCAGGTGCTTTCCTGACTACCATTGTTTGTTAATCTATTTTACGCATACTTTGCCGCCTTGTTTAGCTTTTGCAGAACAAATAGGTCGAGAATACCGCGGTAACCATGCCTCTACATTTTGCTCGGAGATGCTCACCAGCATCCTCCCCGTGTTTACAATTCTTGTAGCACCATTTAACCTAGGTTAAAGTGTTGCGGTGTGATTCGATCGCAGAACCCCACCACCTTGGCCTCAGCGGATGACTTCTAAAACTAGGTTTTGGACCATTCGTCTTCTTGAATCGAATATTTGTTCCAACACCATGAGTGAGACACCCTATCCTTGGCCATAGTCACGACATTCCTTAATCATAAAAATTAGTCGAGTTATGACTGCAGTTGTGGCACTTGTCTCCATCACGGTGCTCCTTAAACATGGTCGCGACATCCCTCATTTTGGTGTAATGTACCACAGTCACATCAAATCATTTCAATTAGGCTCTTTGATTCCGTAGTCGTAGAAACCACCACAGTCTCGGTTCACCTCTTGCTAATGGTCGTGGTCACGGTCCTATGAAAAGAAAAGGATTTTAAATGAAGACACCTTGATGATAATAAAATAAAATTGATGATGATTAATTGTGCTAATAACAAAATAAATGAGAAACTTTTAGAATGTCAACCTCAACTGAAGACACCTTGATGAAGATGGAACCTTCATTGATGGGGGTAGAGGAAATCCTCAAGAAGATCGCAAATGCCCTAAAATACAATCTAGACCTCTCCCCAACGAAGAGTCCAGCTACAACTACTGAAAAAGAAGTATGACTACATCCTGGCCCACAAGATGCCAGAAGAGTCAGAGGAGTCCCCTAGTACATCCAAGATGGAGACCTCAAAATATCAGCCTTCAGAAACTGAGCTGAGGAAATTGGAGAAAAGGAAGGATAATGTTATAACCTCAATTTCCTAAGTATGTAATGAAAGGTGTATTTCTCATTTAAAGAATAAATGAAATCTATTTTTGATTTGTGATGTATTTCGTGTGAAATGGCCTTGATTGATTGATAATGGGCTTTGTTGGCCGTTGAGCTCAATTGAAAAGAAAAGAGAAATAAAAAGGAAAAGGATTAAATTAATCAAAGGAAAATAGGTGAAATAGACTTTTATAAGAGGATAAAGGCAAATAGATATTCCTTAATAGGGGAATTCATGCCTTTAGGATTTCTTGAAGTCTAAGGGACCCAAGATAACAAGTTAATGGCAAAGGGAAAAGCAATACTAATTAATTTTGGATTAATTAATGGATAACTTGGGAGGGAAATAAGCTTTCTCATCCATTGGAATTTGTTTCCCAAATTTCATAAACAGCTAGATAATGTCAAGATGAATTCTCCCTTAAAATTTGAGATAAAGAGGAGTTATGGTTTAGGAGATATGAATTTCTCAAATTATCTCCAAAATATAGATTATCTTGCAAATAGGAATAAGTTTTTCCTTTTTGGTTAAATGTGTGCAATGAGAACCGTTGGATCTTGATCTAACACTTGCCGCTCATTGTCCAGTCCCACAAGGACTTGGACTTTGCCGAGTTGGAGAGGGATTTTACCTCTCATATTTCTCACGATCATGAGCATTTGCAAGCCAGGATTTGTTTCCTTTGAGTTCAGGAGAGGAAACCGAAGAGAACCATCCCTACTTTATAGGGGTTTGGTCGTCGATTCAGAGAATCTCCAATCCAGCATGATCTGCCTCTGACCCTATATATAGGGGAGGGTTTGTGAGGGTACCGGAACACCTACTTGCTCCCTAAATACTGTGGCAGACTGTGGGGAGTGCTCTCTTGCCTCCAATTGCCCCTTTTCAACCTGACATGCACCCCTATCATCTCGGCAAGCCTCACCAGAGTCCGGTGAGTAGGAGGAGGTCACGGTGTGTTCTTGATGCACAATTGAACCCATAGACGAGTTCGACAGAGGGAGGTGGAGCTCCCTGACCCTTTGGCATGCTTGCAGGTGGATGAGATCGTGAATTCAACCCCGAGGTAGACCGCGGTCTCGATGTGCTTGGGCGTGAGGAAGAAGAAGAGCATGTGGTCTTTTACCAAATTGCCCCTTTGTGTCTTCTATCCAGGTAAGGTTATTCTAGTCTTTTGCATACTTCAAATCATAGAATAGGCGCATGAATCCCGAGCGATTGGATCCTGAGTGGACCCCCAAACCATGAATCAAGCGATCCCTGTTTTTCTAAGGATTAACAAATAAATCAAAAAAATGATTTTCCTTGCAAAAACCATATCTTTTACTGGAAAACTCAGATGAGAAAAGTGTATGCATGAAAATTGATCAAAAAAATACGGGAGATAAGATAAAAATGGTTTGGAAGCCTAAGTCAGTATCTTTTTACAAAAGTGTATGATTTTGATGGAAAAGTATTAATTTGTGGTTAGAAATCTTAATTGATGATAAAGGATAGATTTAATGTTGCAAATAAGTTAATTTGAGCATGGTTAACTTGTTTAATGATAAAGATGAATCTTAACCTATTTTGAAGATGAAATTGCAAGATTTAGGGTTTTAAACCTAATATGGTGGTTTATATCCTTAGAAACCCTAAATAAGTAAAAAGGGAAGAAAATAATGGTTAATTCAAAATTAGGGTTTCATGTTGCCAAAAGATGATCTTAAGATCTTTTGTGAAAGAAAGATGAGATAATTAGGTTTGTGAGTAATTTTATAAAATTAGGGTTTAAAATAATAAAAATAAAGTGAAACCCTAATTGTAATCAAAACCATAAAAAGGACTAGTAACCCTAGGAAACAACTAGGATTAATATACCATGATGGCATGATTAATGATAGAAAAATTGGATTAATATTTTAGGATCAACTTGTGTGTGCTTGCTTGGTTTCTTTCTTGGTTGAATTGTTTTTGCACTCAAGTCAGCTTGATAAGTATGTGGTTAATTATGGTTAATCGCATTAGTTTCCCGAGGGTTTTTCAGATGGTCAATCACATTGAATGCAGCCTATCAGTTTGGATGTTCATACTTGCAAATTATAAAGCCACTATGATTATCACAATTGTAAAATAACTATGTATTCTCACACCTACATGCCACCCTGATGCATGATGCAAAAAGGTCAAGCCCAGGAGGAAAGACCAATGGGCACCATGAGAGGTGACCCCAGACACCAAGCTCAGGAATGAGAAGGTGGTCTATGTTGCATGACTAATGGACACCATGACAGGTGACCCTAGGCACCAATCTCGGGATTGAGAAGGTGGCCTTAAGTCAATGGCAAAAGAGAAACCCTAGAGGGGGTATTCCAGGGTTAGGGCAAAAGTGGTGGAGAATAACACATTGGAAATGTAAATTGGCTTGTTAATTACCTTGATTGTGATAATTAGATTGTTAGCCATATTTGTGAAATTTTGGTTGTCCCCACATACCGGCATATTCTTATATGCTGACCGACGTTTTGTTTGTTGGCGTTTTAGGTATAACCTTGAAATGAACAAATGGTAAAGTGACACAATGTGAAAATAAGAAATAAAGTGCAAGGAGGATTAGATAGAATAGATCCAAGTTGTGGATAGAAGTAGATTTCCAAAAATTTTGAAAAGGTATGCATAGTTTTATTTTATACCAGATTTCAGTTTAGTTGGTAAAATTTCATAATTATTATTGATTGATTGTCAAACCTTTGATCCCATTTATTGGGATAACGACTCTGACTTCTTGGTCTCCCTTAATTGGGGGTTACCGGGAGGTAGGGTGATTACAATTGGTATGAGAGCTTAGGTTCCTCATCTAGTCTTTAATCATTATTAAATTTTACAAATTATATAGAACCGAGGGAGTTATTAAAGGATTTTTCAAAAGACAGAGGTGTCTAGAAAAGGATCACATCTGGGGGATGGCAATATTTTCCTCCGTACCACTAGTCGGAATTCGAGGACTCCTGGATTTATGTGACTGCTTGGCCAATTTCATAGGATTTGACTCGAAATAAGATACCTTTAGGACTCTCTCATTTTATTCATCCATTCTCAACTCAAATGTTGTTAAGGATTTTAAGGATTAGGATTTTTTCTCTCTTCCTCACCCTCTTGAGGTATGGGTAAAGTTGATAAGGTTTAAGGAATCCTCCACCAAATTAATAAAAGATACGTAATTAAGATGTCATCGACATAAGTATAATTAGTTAAGTATAGACAAAAGGTCTATTTGTGTGCTTATGTAGATGGCTCGTACAAAGATCATGGCTATCATGGTTGCCTCCAATGGTGGTGGGCCTCCCCACAAAGAGAATGGATCTTCTCAGAAGAGGAAACAGAACCATGGTGGTGAAACTTCAAAGAAGAGAAAGAGACTTGAAGAAACTATACATGAGGCCCCCAACCCTGAACTAATACCCTTCAACAACCTTGAACAAGAGGAGGGACCGGGATATGAGGTACAACATGTGTATGAGGAGGTAGCCCAGATGGAGGAGAACCAGGATGGTGGTTCGGAACTGGCTTTGGTAGTCCACACTATGGATGCGGTGTGGATGGAACAACATAAATGGCTAACAGAGGCTATTTGTGCCTTGGCCCTCAGGGACATAGCTAGAGATGAGAATGGCGAGCCACTACATGTTCATCCTCAACTGGGAGCCACTATCTTGGACTTCGTCAAGCTGAATATCGAGAAGTTTTGGGGAGAAGATAAGTTTAAAGTGGTCGATAAGGCAGAGGCTTGGCTACTTGCAGTCGAGAATGGATTACCTATGCTTGAAGTATAGCCAAACAAGAAGGTTCTGTTTGTTGCTCACCTCCTGGAAGGAGCATCCAAGATATGGTGGGAGAACCATATCACAGGGAGATACTTAAATGAAGAACCAATGGTGTGGTCTAATTTCAAGACAATCTTCACTGCCATATTCATCCCTGTCTCATCCAAGAAGGAGAAGGAGCGAGAGTTCACCAACAAGACTCAAGGAATCTAGTTAGTTGCGGACATTGGTCGTAGGTTCCGCATTCTGGAATGCTTTGAACACTTGATGGATGAAGAAGAGAGGGTGGACCACTTTGTAGGGCGTCTACACCCTGCCATCAAGCCTCATGTGATGGCTAGTAAGCCAAAGATCTTCTCTGAAGCCTACAACACCACCTTGGACATGGAAAGGATGGTGATGCCTACACAGAATCCCCCCAAAGGATACTTGGGTTTCACTGAAGGATCTCAAGGGAAGAGTAATGAACACAAGAAGGGATAGGGGTGCAACCACAACAAAGGCAAGCATGGACACAAAGGAAAGCCTCGTAATCGTCTCCAGCAGTGTCGCACCTATGAACATACACATCCTGGAAAGTGCCTCTTTGAGAAGAAGGTGTGTTTCAAATGTCAGCAAGAGGGACACTTCATTGCCAACTACCCTCGGCCCGACCCAAAAGGACCTTTGGGGTCACAACCAGTGGTAGCACAACCAATGGTTGTAGCACCCCCAGCAGGAGCACCAGCCGGGGCACCTCCAGTTGGAGAGAGGAGGCAAGCTAGAGTGTTTGCCATCGACAATGAAGAAGCCCAGGCGAATGCTAATAGGCTGATTGAGGGTAATAACCCCTAGTGTTTTCCTTTTAGTACTGTAGATCATGTAGTAGCTTTCTGATGTGGTATGAACTATATAGGCTTGCTAGAAGTCATGGGGCACAATGTAAAAACACTTTTTTATACTGGTTCCACTAATACTTTTATTTCGATAAATCTGGCAACTATGTTTGGTTTGGATATCAAGGATTTGCGTTACATTTTGGATGTCACAACCCCGAGTGGTCATATTTATACCTCTCTTTTGAAAACCCCTATCTTGCCAGTTAAGTATCTAAACCATGAGCTTCCCACTGACTTCATCCTTCTCGATATGAATGATTTTGATGTAATCATCAGTATGGATTGGCTTTCCACCTATAGAGCCCAAATTGACTGTAGAGAGAAGAAGATCCTTATTAGGAAAACATGCCATCCACACTTCACCATTCGAGGGAGGAAGGATGCGACATCCAGCCTTTATGTGTCTGCCATGAAAGTTGAACAGATTCTATCCAAGGGTTGTCGAGCCTACCTAGCCGTAGTTACCATACTTGAGGTTAAGGGGCAATCCTTAGAGGAGATAGAGGTGGTTCGGGAGTATGCAGATGTGTTTCTGAATGATCTACCGGGGATCCCCCCTGATAGGGAGGTAGATTTCTCCATCGAGTTAGCTCTTGGGACTAACCCTATATCTAAGGCCCCCTATAGAATGGCCCCTGCTGAGTTACTTGAGTTGAAAACCCAGTTGCAAGAGTTGTTCGACAAAGGCTTTATCTGACCCAGTACATCTCCATGGGGAGCACTAGTCCTCTTTGTGAAGAAGAAGGATGGGTCGCTTTGGATGTGTATTGACTATCAAATGATCAACCAGGAAACCATTAAGAACAAGTATCATTTACCTAGAATAGATGACCTATTTGACCAACTCAAATCAGCTCGAGTCTTTTCCAAGATCGATTTGAGGTTAGGATACCACTAGGTGAGAGTGAGAAGAGAGGATATACCTAAAACGGCTTTCAAAACCCGCTATGACCACGATGAGTTTGTGGTCATGACGTTTGGATTATCCAATGCACCTAGTGTCTTTATGAACCTCATCAATAGTGTGTTCTAGCCTTTCCTTGACTCTTTTGTGATAGTGTTCATAGACAACATCTTGGTGTATTCTGATGACCTAACCCAACACCGTGACAACCTAGGTAGAGTCCTTGATATCCTGAGAAAGCATACGTTTTTCGAAAAGTTCTCAAAATGTGAGTTTTGGTTAGACCAAGTCATGTTTCTTGGGCACATCATCTCAGGAGGAACAATCATCGTAGATCCATCCAAAGTATTAGAAGTTCAAGATTGGGTGACACCAAAGAACCCCTCTAAGATTCACAGCTTCTTGGGGTTGGCCGAATACTACCATCGCTTCATCAAGGATTTCTCAAAGACTACTTTGCCACTGACCATGTTAACCTGGAAGGATGTGTAGTTCGTGTGGTCTGACTTATGCGAAGCTCGCTTCCAGGAGTTGAAGGAGAAGCTGACCACCGCCCCTTTGTTGACTCTACCTTCTAGAAATGAGGGCTTGATAATCTTCATCGATGCTTCTAAGATGGAACTTGGATGTGTGTTGGAACAGGATCGGCATGTGGTTGCATATGCTTCCCAACAGCTCAAGCTGAATGAGGTGAATTACCCAAAACATGACCTGGAGTTAGTTTCTATTATCCATGCCTTGAAGATATGGCAGCATTACCTGTACGGTGCTACCTTCGAGATCTTCACTGACTATAAGAGCTTAAAATACCTGCTGATACAGAGCGACCTAAACCTACGACAATGACGATGGATGGAGTATATAAAGGATTATCACTTCACCATCACCTATCATCCTGGTAAGGCAAATTTCATAGCTGATGCTTTGAGTCGGAAACAATTCAGGTGTGCAACTATTTTATCCAGTCAGTGGAAGAGTTTGGAGGAGCTAGTGGAGTGGAATACACAACCATTAGAGGACTGAGTTTGTTTGGCTAATATCCAGATCCAATCTGAGTTGTTGAGTGAGATCATAGAAGCATAGTTGACCAGTGAGGAGCTGGACAAGATGAAAGGTTTAATGATGAAACCACATGCTCATCTATCTATGGGAGTAGACAGAGGAATCAGGTTTGAGAATCCATATGGGTTATGGTAGATTCATCGATTAAGGAATGTATCTTGCAAGAGGCTCATGGATCCAAATACATAGTGCACCCAAGAACTATTAAGATGTTCAAGGACCTGTAGTGGTTTTTCTGGTGGCCAGTAATGAAGAAAGACATTGCGGCATGTGTGGCTAGTTGTCTTATGTTCCAGATGGTGAAGGCTGAACACCAATGACCCGGTGGGCTTTTACAGTCGATAGAGATTCCAGAGTGGAAATGGGAGCAGATCACCATGGATTTTGTGGTGGGTCTATCGTGGACCAATAAAGGTCATGATGCAATATGTGTCATGGTAGATCGTCTTATTAAGTCTGCACACTTCCTTGCCTTAAAGACCACTACTAAGGTGTCAGACCTAGATGAGTTGTATATCCGAGAGATAGTGTGTTTGCATGGTGTACTAGGATCGATCATCTCGGATAACGACCCAAAGTTTACTTCCAAGTTATGGAAGCAAGTTCAAGAAGAACTTGGTGCCAAGTTGAAGTTTAGTACCGCTTATCACCCCCGGACATATGGTCAGTCAAAAAGGATGATCCAGACATTAGAAGATCTATTGAGAGCTTGTGTGCTCGATTGGGGTGGCTCATGGGAGAAGTACTTACCTTTAGCTGAGTTTGCCTACAACAACAACTACCAAGAAAATATCAAGACGCCTCCGTATGAAGCTTTTTATGGGAGACCGTGTCGGTCACCACTTCACTGTGATGATGTGGGTGAGATGACCATGTTGAGGTCAGATGAGCTCCAAGTGTATGCTGATAAAGTTGCTTTGATCAAGAAAAGGTTGAAGAGATCCCAAGATCGACAGAAGTCATAAGATGATGCAAAGCGGACTGATGTGCATTTCACTATAGGAGAGCATGTGTTTTTGAAATTTTGACCACTCTGAGCTATAGCCAAGAACAGAGGAAAGTTGAGTCCCTAATATGTGGGCCATTTGAGGTGTTAGAACGTATTCGTGAAGCTGCATATCATTTGGCGTTACCCCCTCAGTATAGCATGATGCATGATGTGTTTCACATGTCCAACCTGAAGTGATATGTGCAAGATCCGAGCCATGTGCTGACCATAGAACCTATTGAGATTCAAGGGAAGGTGATTTATCCTAAGTCACCTTTGTAGAATCTAGATACCAAGGTGAAAGATCTCAGATGTAAGAATATAGAGATGGTAAAGGTTTTTTGGAGGAACCATGGAGAGAATGAGGCCACATGGGAGCTGAAGGCAGACATGGAGAAAGCATACCCTGATTTGTTTGATTAATTGCTTGAATTTTCAGGAAAAAATTCCTATAAGGAGGGGAGGATGTTATAACCTGAATTTCCTAAGTATGTAATGAAAGGTGTATTTCTCATTTAAAGAATAAATTAAATCTATGTTTGATTTGTGATGGATTTCTTGTGAAATGGCCTTGATTGATTGATAATGGGCTTTGTTGGCCATTGAGCCCAATTGAAAAGAAAAGAGAAATAAAAAGAAAAAGGATTAAATTAATAATAGGAAAATAGGTGAAATAGACTTTTATAAGAGGATAAAGGAAAATAGATATTCCTCAATAGGGGAATTCGTGCCTTTAGGATTTCTTGAAGTCTAAGGGACCCAAGATAACAAATTAATGGCAAATGGAAAAGAAATACTAATTAATTTTGGATTAATTAACGGATAACTTGGGAGGGAAGACAGACTTCTCATCAGTTGGAATTTGTTTCCCAAATTTCATAAACAGCTAGATAATGCCAAGACAAATTCTCCCTTAAAATTTGAGATAAAGAGGAGCTATGGTTTAGGAGATCTAAATTTCTCAAATTATCTCCAAAATATAGATTATCTTGCAAATAGGAATAACTTTTTCCTTTTTGGTTGAACGCGTGCAATGAGAACTGTTGGATCTTGATCCAACGCTTGTCTCTCATCATCCAGTTCCATAAGGACTTGGACTCTATCAAGTTGCAGAGGGATTTTCCCTCTCAGATTTCTCATGATCTTGAGCGTTTGCAAGCCATGATTTGTTTCCTTTGAGTTCAGGAGAGGAAACCGAAGAGAACCATCCCTACTTTGTAGGGGTTTGGTCGTCGATTGGGAGAATCCCCAATCTAGGATCTACCTCCGAACCTATATATAGGGGAGGGTTCGTGAGGGTACTAGAATGCCTACTTGATACCCTAAACATTGTGGTAGACTGGGAGGAGTGCTCTCGTGCCTCCAATTGCCCCTTTCACCCTGACATGCACCCCTATCTTCTCGTCAAGCCTCGTCGGAGTCCGGCGAGTAGGAGGAGGTCGCGGCGTGTTCTTGGCGCACAATTGAACCCGTAGATGAGTTCTACAGAGGGAGGCAGAGCTCCCTAACCCTTTGGCACGCTCACAAGTGGACGAGATCGAGAAGTCAACCCCGAGGTTGACCACAGTCTCGCTATGCTTGGGCACGAGGAAGAAGAAGACCTTGTGGTCTTTTACCAAATTGCCCCTCCATGTCTTCTATCCAGGTAAGGATATTCTAGTCTTTTGCATACTTCATATCGTAGAATATGCACGTGAATCATGAGTCGTTGGATCCTAAGTGGACCCACGGACCATGGATCAAGCGATCCCCATTTTTCTAAGGATTAACAAATAAATCAGAAAAAGGATTTTCCTTACAAAAATCATATCTTTTACTAGAAAACTCGGATGAGAAAAGTTTATACATGAAAATTGATCATAAAAAAATGAGGGATAAGTTAAAAAAATTGTTGGAAGCCTAAATCGTTATCATTTTGCATAAGTGTATAATTTTGATGGAAAAGTATTAATTTATGGTTAGAAACCCTAATTGATGATAAAGGATATATTTAATATTGCAAATAAGTTAATTCGTGCATGGTTAACTTGTTTAATGATAATGATGAATCTTAACCTATTTTGAAGAATAAATTGCAAGATTTATTGTTTTAAACCTAATATGGTGGTTAATATCCTTAGAAACCCAAAATAAGGAAAAAGGGAAGAAAAAATGGTTAATCTGAAATTAAGGTTTCATGTTGCCAAAAGATGATCTTAGGATCTTTTGTGAAATAAAGATGACATAATTAGGGTTTGTGAGTAATTTTATAAAATTAGGGTTTAAAATAATAATAATCAAGTGAAGCCCTAATTGTAATCAAAACCCTAAAAAGGACTAGTAACCCTAGGAAACAACTAGGATTAATAGACCATGATGGCATGATTAATGATAGGAAAACTGGATGCATATTTCAGGATCAACTTGTGTATGCTTGCTTGGCTTCTTGATTGGTTGAATTGTTTTAGTACTCAAGTCAGCTTGACATGTATGTGGTTAATTATGGCTAATCGCATTAGTTTCCTAAGGGTTTTCTGGTTGGTTAATCACATTGGATGCAACCTATCAGTTTGGATGTTCATACTTACAACTTATAAAGTCAATATGATTATAACAATTGTAAAATAAGTGTGTATTCTGGCACCAACTTGCCACCCTGATGGATGATGCAAATAGGTCAAGCCTAGGAGGGAAGACTAATGGGCACCATGAGAGGTGACCCCAGACACCAAGATCGGGAATGAGAAGGTGGTCTATGTTGCATGACTAATGGGCACCATGAGAGGTGTCCCTAGGCACCAAGCTCGGGATTGAGAAGGTGGCCTTAAGTCAATGGAAAAAGAGAAACCCTAGAGGGAGTATTCCAGGGTTAGGGTAAAAGCGGTGGAGAATGACACATTGAAAATAGAAATTGGCTTGTTAATTACCTTGATTGTGATAATTAGATTGTTAGCCATATTTGTGAAATTTTGGTTGTCCCCACATACCGACATATTCTTATATGCTGACTAACAATTTGTTTGTTGGCATTTTAGGTACAACCTTAAAATGAACAAATAGTAAAGTGACACATTGTGAAAATAAGAAATAAATTGCAAGGGGGGTTAGATAGAATAGATCCAAGTTGTGGATAGAAGTAGATTTCCAAAATTTTTGAAAAGGTATGCAAAGTTTTATTTTATACCAGATTTCAGTTTAGTTGGTAAAATTTCATAATTTATATTAATTAATTTGTGAACCTTTGATCTGGTTTATTGGGATAACAGCTCTGACTTCTTTGTCTCCCTTAATTGGGGGTTACCAGGAGGCGGGGTCATTACAAATAAACCCAAGGGAGCCGAGGGAAGCAAAAAGAGAAAGGTGACTACTGTAGAGAAGATGAAGGGGCAGGAGAAAGAAATAGCCCATGAGGAGGTGGAAGAGAACAAGGAAGTGACCCTAGACCAGAAAAGGCCATCTTTCATGCCAAGGGACCCTACACACCAGTCGCAATTCGATTGGATATTGTAGGCCAAGGGGTTCAGGCCTACCAGATACCTAGACGTAGAGGATTTCAAGGAGATGGAAGTCTATGACAGGGTGGTCAACTTCCTGGAGGGTGTGAATCTACATACCCTATGCACCTCCGAAGCCCCCTCGCTAACACAATTGATTGAGGAGTTCATATCATCCATAGATAAGTTCCGAGTCAGTGACGGGGAAAGCAAGAAGGGCAGAGGTGACTTCAAGGTGGAAGTGAGACTCGGGGGGAAATCTCACACAATCACAGAGGACACGATCATATACAACAACCATAGAATGTGGGAAAAGCTAATAGGGGAGTAGGAACACAACTCCAAGAACTACAAGGCGACCCTCATCACATCGTGTTGCATCCGAGTGATGTATAAGATAACTGCCAACATAATATTCATGAGGTCAGAGATTGGGGGTGTGACGAAAGGAGGCCTCTTCATTATTTGTTCCATGTTGGATAAGAGGACAGTGAATATAAGCATAATTCTCATTGAACGGCTATCAGCAACAGTGCGAGGGGAAACAAAACAGATGAAGGAGTTCTGCATGTGAGGCCAAATTACTAAGATTGCATATTATTTTATGGATGCAGACTTATTGACAAGGTACAAAAAGAGAATCACACACTAAGATTGACATAAGTCCCTAATCAACATGGGGATCTTGGCACAGAAGGGAAACAAGCTCATCTATAAGCAAAGCTTCTCGAAGATGCTCCTCCCCCTCCCAAAAATGGCATACTATGACACCCACAAGCTGTAGACCTCTCAAGAAGATGTTGAAAAAATGTACTCGGGGGCCATCCACACTACAGTGGACCCTTCATCTGCTGCTAGCAAGAAGGGTGACAAAGCTAAATCTCTAGAGATAGAGATAAAGAAGTCAGAGGAAAAAGAAGATGGCAATAAGAAAGAAGAAAAAGAAGATGACTAAAAAGATTTTCGCCCCGAGCCTGCCCTCGTCGCACTTCGCAACCAAGATGGCAACGAGTGAGGGGCATCAACCTGAAGCCACAATCATAGAAGAGGTTGAACATGTACTCCTTAAAGCTACAACAACAGAATATCATGTTAAGTCCGAACAAGAAACCAACTAAAGATGTGAGGACTCTGAGGCTGTATTGAATCATGTGATCCCAGAAGAAATCCTACAGATGTCAGGATAGCCAGAGAAGAGCACCCCAAACCCAGCCATACCAGCTCCATAACCAAAGGAGCCAAGAGCATCCATAACACATGTGGAGCCACAACAACACTGCATTCACACATTCAGTGATTTATTGGGCAACAAGTTTGATGTCATGTGACAACACATGCATTAAACTTCTAAATTAAAAAATATATTACCTCCACCATGTGTACGCTAACTACGCAGGTACAAACATTAAATGAGAGGACTGAAGTGCTTCCCCAGTTCATGCAAGGGGTTATGAGCACCCAGAACGCACTGATGGGGCCGCTAAAGACTCTCACTGAGGAGATGGCGGACCTCAGGAAGGAGAGGGACATCATTCGGGTAGATAAGGAGCTAATGAGCAAAGGGTACGAGGAAGCTTTGGACGACCTCAAGAAGGAGCGTCAATGCTTAGACGAAGAACGTCGTCATCTAGAAGCCAAACACTAAGAAATTGATGGGTGGCGGCAGAGAAAGAAGACCAAGTGTCTGATGAGCCCTCCACATCACACGCTTCCTCGAGCCACTCAAGCCCAAAAAAAGATGACGATGACATGGGGGGAACCGGTGTAAGAGCAGCATCGAAGGAAGAAAACACCAACGTAAAAACTTCACTGATGGTTGAACCACAAGCGAAAGAAGCACCACCACAGTCAAACTCCCATCAAGACACTGAGATAAAGAAGACTAACATGTTGTCAAGGATTTTTGATCTAAACAACAACCCAGATGAAGGTAAGGCTACACCAGAAGATCCCACACATGATGTCGTCACCAGAGCAGAAAGCATAGCGATAAAAGATCTCACATCATGAAAAATCAGAGATCTAAACAAGTTCTTGGATGAAATGACATTCGGGATGGACATATGTACTAACTTCTTGAAAGACCCAGAGCATTATGATCAAGATGACTCCTTCTATGAAGGAAAGATGGTTGCGATGTTAGGCACACTAAATGTTGTAGAGCTGGAGCAATCGTCATAAGTGAGCTATCCAACAAAAGACATAGATGTAGAGATGTCCCCAAAAGGAAAAGACAAGGTGATAACCCTAACACTGATTGAAATAAGGGTTCAACCTCCTATAGTAGAAGCGACACATGTAGAAACACAAGCAGCACAAGAAAACACCTTAGAAGATGAGGAAGATGGGTTGGCTTCTTTCTTCGCAAACGAGCCGGCCAGGAAGTGAAGCACACCAGTTAACGAAGTAGAATTAGGTGTGGCTCCTCCTCTACCCTGCAAGATGGCAAGTATAGACATGACTACACTATCAAGGATAACATGTAGAGATTTCTATATCCTTGCTTATATACTGGATGAAAACTTGTCTGGAGCTGATGTTATCTATCACAACAAGGGCAAGTCACTCAACAGTGATCACTTCAGAGTGATTTTCTAGACATGAGCATGAGCACACAAGAAGCTATTCAAAGTTTTGTGTACCACCCTCCTTGAAGAATTCTTGCATCCAGATAAGGTGCAATCAGTGTTCAACGACACCACACATCTAGAAGGGCTCCTATATGAAGACAACGACAAAGTTGCTGATGTGATAGAGCTACAACGCACAGTAAGCAGGGAAGAAACTAGATATGTAGTCCTACTCATAAGGATTGTAAATCATTGGGCTCTGGTTGTCATCAACCTAAATGAAAGACGAACAACAGTGTTCAACTACTGCAAAGCTGAACTGCACAACACATCCCTAATCTAAAAGAACAACAAAGTGAGAGACATCCTAAAGGTGCCACTACGTCTGCAAAGAGTTATACAATCAGCAGACAACATACACAAGGGGATGTGGAAGCAATTCTCAATCTACAAGAAGATCCCCCAAGAAAAGGCTAGAACATGTTACTGCACCTTCATCATTCTAAGGATGATGAAAGCCTTAAATTATGGCATCCTGCTGGAAAACCTTTGCACATAAGATCTACATGGATTACGCGGTATGTACGCAATGGAGGTTATCTACAATCATTACTTCTTCAATGATCCGGTGATGCCTTCAAATGCAGTACCACAAAGGCTTCACTAAGAAATCCCCTCCCAGAAAAGAAGACATGGAGGGAGGAACTCAAAACATTATGGATCGACCCTACAGAGTCAGCCAGAGAAACAACTTGGAAAAAAGGTTGGACAGCTGACACTGGCATGACTACAGAAAGAATGTGAGAACCTGAGCCACAGCTGCCTCCAGTGGCAGAAGACAGAGAAGAACAACCTCTACTGGGCCATCCAAAAGAAGGCAAGATAGAAGAAGAAGATCTACCCAAGGATAAACCTAACGAGCCGGATGCAAAAATAGTTTCAACCTTCAAGGATTTCAACAAATGGAGATGCATGAGCCTATCTTTAGAAGCCCTTAATGCAATAATAAAATCCTTGAAAGAAGATGACACGCTGACAGAGGCAATCTTTGAAATGGATGGCATTTGTGTGCTGAAGGAAGACCTCTGAGATACATTGAAAACATGAGGATACCTTTCATTCATCACCATGTCTGCTTACTAAGCTCTACTAAACGACAACATGCCAAATGTGCACATGGCATATTTTCTCTTAGTGGATAACATCCTGTGGGATAAGAGGTCATGTGAAAAAGAATGCCCACAACAACATCTAGCGGCATCTCTCCCATACTACATCTTCCTGTCGATACTTCATGACATCCATTAGACTTTGTTGTTAGTTAATATAATCAAAAGGACTGTGGTATTATATAATAGCTCAGATGCAACCTTTGTTGTGAACAAGAAAACAAATATGACTACTACAAAGACACCTATCGAAGAGAAGGTAGTCGCATGCACTGAAGTGATTGTATAGATGCTAAAGAGTCACGATAGGGGTACAAGCATAAATAAGACAAAGACTTCAAGAAGATGTAGTTCTACCACAAGAGGCCTCAGTAGGTGACTCTATCAAATGACTGTGGCTTCTAATGTCCAGCCTGGATGATGGCCCTAGCCACTTTGAATACGAAGGTGGAAGGAATGCAGTACGAGCAATATCACCCACTACGTAGAGTGTACGCTAGCATGCTCTTCGAGTGAAAGTGGGCCACCAAAACAACTTAGCGGAAATAAAGCAAGCCTGTTTGTGCACCTAAATCTAACTTTGACACCCCGAGTCGGGGTGAATGATAAGTTTGGGGAGGAGTCATAAATGGGCGTGAGAGTTACAATTCCATCCCAAAATTTTCAAAATTTTGATTTTTTTTTACTTGTACATATTTTAGTGCACTTGTACATATTTTAGTCCCGCCAAAATGATTTTGTGACAAATTTATGCTTTCAGGAATTTTGTTATAAGTCACAATTTTGTGCAGTTACCTTTGAGTACGTATGTTTCCTTACTAAAGGTTGTAGTGTTATCATTTCTATAGAGGAATATACAAGAAAATAATGCATATAAAATTAAAACAAGAAGTATAAGAATGTAGTTTTATCTCATTCTTACAATAAGACGTTGTGTTTGTAACAATCATAAACTTACGAAACCCATGGCACCTAGAGAACTTCATCGAGTCATACTCTTGTTTGTCCACCTTAACCTGACAGTTCCAACCTGAAAATCCTCACCTTCCCCGAGAAGGAAATAGGTACCCCTTTTAAGTTTAAGTATCCCGACTTTGGGATGAAAAGAGGCTTGGCCACCCAGAAGACCACATCAAAACCAACTCACCCAAACTAGAGAGGAGGTATAAAAAGCCAATATATATATATATATATATATATATATATATATATATTTATTTATTTATTTATTTATATATGTATATCTATATATATATATATGTATATATATATATTTATATATATACTAAGAGTTGTACCCAAAAGATGTTGAAGGGTCCTACACGGACGATGTATTATTGCACTCACAAATGTAGATATTTCATTCCTGCAAGTGGAACCTTGAAGCCAACTTACCCACCTGCAATCCTGAATGAACCTCATGCAACCACCTAACTTAACATTAGAAGCCCCTAAGGGCAACATTGTCCTTGTGATAGTTGTGGGTGAGGTATGTTTAGGAGAAAAGGAAAACACTTTAAGCATGAAGCCTACATGAATACATCAGCATAGGGCCAACTGAAAATAAAGGAAGAGTGTGAAAGCTACCCCTCAGGGAGATGTTGTACTAGTATGGCTAGTAACCTAACACAAGAATGAGTGAAATGTTGAGACGGAGAAACCTTTTACTGATGAATGCATATTCATCTTAGTTTTAGTCACCATTTTTGGCCCAGTTTTGCATTGAATGCTAATATTCACCCCTTGAATATGCTCATATACAATTTTCCTCAGTTCCATATCATTATTTAGAGTTTTGATCAAATCTATTCACATCCATTGCAGGATTAAACATCATGCTATATATGCTAGTGTAGGAGGTGTAGGGGACGGTGGTCCCACTAATTGACTAGTGGGCCCAAGAAACTTTTGATAATTTGTACCCTTTTTCGATGGACAAATCCTTCATCAGAATGCATCCTCATCAGTCAGAGGATTCATCAACGTAGGCCATTTGACCCTCAGCAATAGCGCCCACCCCTGTGGGGGTGGGTTTGATTTAGAAGGACCGTGACCACGATCTCAAAGGAGGACCATGACCGCGATCCTAAAGGAGACATTGTGACCACAGAAGATCGTGCCCAGCCACGAGTTAAAGTGCTTTACAATCGAGGTTCACACATGCTCGACTGCGATCTCAAAGGAGGACCGTGACCACAATCCCAAAGGAGGCATCATGACTAAAGAAGATCACGATCGGCCATGAGTTAAAGTGCACTGCGATCGAGGTCCACACTTGCTCGATTGTGACTGTGAAGCTAGAAGACACCTACACATCGACTTGCGTGGAGATCGCGACCTAAAGAAGACCGCGGCCGCGATCAATGATAACCATGACCACGATCAATGCTAGACCGCGACCACAATCAATGATAACTGCGATCGAGATCGATGCCAGACCACAACCACAATCTTGCCCCTCCATAACCTGACTTCGACTGTGACCGGTACCGCACCATGACCACGGCACACCAGTGCAACTACAGAATACAACCGCGACCATCATATACAACTTTAATTGTGGCCAGCACCTCGACCGCCGTGTTAAGTCAGTAGGGTGTGCCTATAAATAGGCTACCCACCTGACCTGTCAAATCATCTCTTCCATGATGTCGGGAGGCTTCCGCTCTATGCTCAGCCCTCAAGAAGACGATCTCCATGACCAAGGACTACCTATATGGAGTTCTTGTCTCTCCTCCATCTCCGCTCATCTAGAGATCTATCTTCTATCCACAAGAGTGGTGGGACTTCTGATCTACAGATCTACTCTACCACCAGCCACCTACCACTTCTTCTCATGCGAGCAAGTGTATGAGAAGAGAAGGAAGAAGGAGAGAGAAGATTTGCCTCGTCTTCCTTGGTGTTCTTCCCCTTCTCATTCTAGATCTGCCTCGACATTGTATAGAAGACTATTTCTCCACCGAGCTCTGGCCACCTACTTCACCATGACCATGGCAGCATCTTCCCTCTTTCTTGTTTTTCGTGTTTCTATCATGAGGAGCGAGTAGTCCTTTTCACTGGGGTGTGGGAACTAGCCTTGTTGCCCAAGCTTACATGTTCATATTAAAACATTCTGTTACAACCCTAATTTTTTGGGTTCTTTTGGGGAGAAATGTTATTTCTCCTATTAAAGATATTTGAATAAATAATGATATAATTTGTTTGAATAAAAGGATTTCGTTTACAATATCTTTGTTGGTTGTTTTATGGGATTTATTGGCTATTGGGCCCAATAACAAGGAAAAGACAAAGGAAACTCCATTATTAAAGAAATGGAGAAAAGAAAGATGTAGAAACCTCCAGAAGCCAAAGGAATATTATCCAAAGGTGGATTTCGTGCCTCTTGGGTTCCAAGGAGTCCAAAGTTACAAAAATAATGCAAGAAGAAAAGAAAATATCAATTAAATATTTCTTTATTAAGAAAGAAATTTGAGGTAATGATAAATTGTGGAAAATAGATGGAAAGAGGTATGATTGAGTCATCTTTGGTGGATTTTCGTATCCATAAGGTTTCTAATGTTAGAAGGAATTCCAATAAGGAAAATAAAAAGAGAGATAAAGAGAAATCCTCCAAAAGAGATATTTCAATAAAGAAATAAACAAGATAATGGGAAATAATGGATATAGATGCATCAAGAAGGATAATGAGTATCCACTAAAAAGGATTTCGAAATATTAGAGTTTCTTGGGGTCCAAGGAGCCCCAATGGAGAAAAAGAAAGAGAAAATACAAATAATACAAAATAAGAGGATAAGGTGATACATAATTAATGAATTTTGTGGTATTGTTAAAAAGAGGTATTTTCTACTATAAGAAAGTATAATTTCGTGCCTTTAGGGTTCCTTGAGGTCCAAGGGATCCAAGATGCCAAGATAATGGAAAAAGAAAGAGGAAATATCAATTAATTTGGTTTTATTAATGAATAACTTGCATATGAAGGAAACACCCTTTTCCTTTGGAATTTGGAATTCAAATTTTGTACTCGAGTAGATAATGCCAAGATAGAGTTTACTCTAACATTTGAGTGAAAAATATTAAATGAGGAGAGAGATATGATTTTCCCAAGTTTCCTTGTTAAATACCCTTTTTAATTTGTTTTTTAAGAAAATAGGATTAGGGGAGCGTGGTCAACCGTTGGATGCCCCGCGTGGTCCAGGGGATCACGGATCCAAGGGCAGCTGCTCATTGCCTACCCCGATTCATAGAAGGAAAGGGAGAGGGAAAAGGAATCTGAGTTTCTTGCACTCGGTGCTTTAAATTGATGAACTGATGAGTCCATCATCTTCAGGAGAGAAGTACGAAGAGGATCATTCCTACTTTGTAGGGGTTTGGTCGACGATTGGAGAAATTCCCAATTCACCCGAACCTACCTTCTACCCTATATATAGGGGAGGGTGAGAGGGGGAAACAACATGCCTTCTTGGTACCCTAAACACTGCAGCAGACTGTGAGGAGTGCTCTTGTGCATTTAATTGCTTCTTCTACCCTGACTTGCATCCCTGTCTTCTCGGCAAGCCTCGTCGTAGTCTGGCGAGTAGGAGGAGGTCGTGGTGTGTTCCTGGAACGCAATTGAACCCGTAGACAAGTTTGGCGGAGGAAGGAAGAGCTCCCTAACCTTTTGGCACGCTCATAAGTGTTCGGGATTGTGAAGTCAACGATGAAGTTGACCACGGGACTCGATGTGCGTTGATGCCAGGAAGAAGAAGACCATGTGGTCTTTTATCAATTTGCCCTTCCACGTCTTCAATTCAGGTAAGGACATTTTGGTCCTTCAATTACTTCAGATCATAGAATAGGCACGTGGATTCTAGGCCATTGATCCTGCGCGGTCCTGGGGGACCATGGATCGAGCGACCACTGTTTTTCTAAGAATTAATGAATAAATTAGAAAAAGGATTTTCCTTGCAAAAATCACATCTTTTGCTAGAAAACTCTGATGAGAAAATTTTATAAATGAAAGTTGATCAGAAAAATATGAGGAATAAGATAAACATAGTTTGAAAGCTTAAATCTATATTTTTGCAAAAGTGTATAATTTTGATGGAAAAGGTATTAAGTTGTGGTTAGAAACCCTAATTGATGATAAAGGATAGATTTAATAGTGCAAATAAGTTAATTCGAGTATTGTTAACTTGTTTAATGATAGAGATGAATCTTAACCTATTTTGAAGATGAAATTGCAAGATTTAGGGTTTTAAACATAATATGATGGTTAATATCCTTAGAAACCTTATATAGGGTAAAAAGGAAAGAAACGTGCCTTTAATATGAAATTAGGGTTATATGTAGATAAAAGGTAACCTTAATATCTTTCATGAAGAGTAGATGAGATAATTAGGGTTTGTGAGTAAATTTATAAAGTTAGGGTTTAAAATAGTAAAAATGAAGTGAAACCCTAATTTGGATTGAAACCCTAAAAAGGACTAGTAACCCTAGGAAACAACCAGGCTTATTAGACCTTGATGGCATGATCAATGATAGGAAAATTGGATGCATGTTTTTAGGGTCGTGTTGTGTGCTTGCTTGTTTACTGGATTTCTTTCTTAGTTGCATTATTTCTACACTAAAGTCAGCCTGATAGGTATGTGGTTAATTATGGTTAATCACCTTAGTTTCACGAAGATTTTCTAGATGATGAATCACATTGAATGCAACATATCAGTTTGGATGTTCATGCTTTCAAATTATAAAGTCACTATGATTATCACAAATATAATATAAGTGTGTATTCTCGCATCTACATGCCACCCTGATGGATGATGCAAAAAGGTCAAGCCTAGGAGGGGAGACCCATGGGCACCATGAGTGGTGACCCCAGACACCAAGCTCAGGATTGAGAAGGTTTTATTTATTAAATGACTAATGGGCACTATGAGAGGTGACCCCAGGCACCAAGCTCGGGATTGAAAAGGTGGCTTTAAGTCATTGGCATAAGAGAAACCCTAAGGTGGGTATGCCAAGGTTAGGGAAAAAGCAGTGGAGAATGTCACATTGAAAATGCAATTTGTCTAGTTAATTAACTTGATTGTGATATTTATATTGTTTGCCATATTTGCGAAATTTTGGTTGTCCCCACATACCGGCATATTCATTTATGCTGGCCGAAGTTTTGTTTGGCGGCGTTTTAGGTACAAGTTTGAAAATGACAAACATTAAAGTGGCATATGTGGAATTAAATAAGAATTAAAGTACAAAGGAGGATTAGTTAGAATAGTCTCCAGATGTGGATAGAAGTATGTATCCAAGTTTTTGAAAAAGGTATGAAAAGTTTTATTTTATACCAAATTTCATTTTAGTTTGGTAGAATTTCATAATTATCACTGATTATTTATTGAACCTTTGATATTGTTAATTGGGTTAATGGCTCTGACCTTTTAGTCTCCCTTAATTGGGGGTTACTGGGAGGTGGGGTCATTACATTTGGTATCAGAGCATCAGTTCCTCATTTAATCTTTAATAATTATTAAGTTTTACAAATTCCATAGAACTGAGGGAGTTATTAGAGGATTTTCCAAAAGAAAGAGGTATGTAGAAAAGGATCACGTCCAGGGGATAGTAAGATTTTCCTCCACACCGCTAGTGGGAATACAAGGACTCCCAAATTCGTGTGATTGCCTAGCCAATGTCTCAGGATTTGACTCAAAATAAGATACCTTTAGGACTCTCTCATCTTGTTCATCCCTTCTCAACTCAAATGCTATTAAGGATTTTAAGGATTAGGTTTTCTCTCTCTTCCTCACCCTCTCAAGATATGGGTAAAGTTGATAAGGTTTAAGGAATCCTCCACCAAATCAATGAAAAGCTTGTAAATAAGATGTCATGGACATAAGCTTAATAGTTTAAGAGTAAACTAAAGAATAGATGCATGCTTAGGTTGTATGACATGTGTTGTCATGCCCTCAGGGGAGACCTGAGGTTAGACCCTCTAGTCAGGAGGACGAGTAGAGAGTTGGTCTTAGAGGCAGAGATCTCCATTAAAGGTAGAGACCTGGCACATCCTCTGAGGATGATACTAACCCTAACCCTAAGTGGTGGTTAGAGAGAGATGACACGATGAGCTAGATGTCATGGTAGATCATTTGTGTGAGTGGACATGCTTTTAGCTTGGGTACCCATGACAATATGAGCCATGTGAGGTTGGATGACCTAGTACCTTTGGTTGGAAAGGGTCGTGCATGTTAGAGTGAAGGATAGATCCTTCAATGATGAGGTTAGTGAAGAACCTATAAAAACCATATGGGCTTATATGAGCAGGGCATAATATGCACCCAAAGTACGTTAGTGGTGCTGGTAATAGATTAAAACCCTGGCTAGTAGAGTATGATGGATAGCTTGTGAGATAAGAATAAAGAGTTATGGATAATCTTGAGCAAACATAAGTTGAACATAGGATTCACCCATGTAGGGGTATGCTTGTGAGCTTGATCCACCTTCATGGAGAGAGGACCTCTAGTAGTAAGGTTGTTTGTAGGGTTAGCTCTAGAGAGAGAGAGCAGGACCCAAGCAAGAAGGTTGGAAGCTTAGACTTTGAGATATGAGGAACAGTGGGGAGTTGAGGATGATGCGACCTAAGTGGATGATAGTGGTTTCCTCATGCTTGATCCATGGAGGCTGATGATATCTTGGTTTCCTTTAGAGGAACCAAACCCTAGAGAGAGGATAAGGCTTCTGGTACCTATGTGCCTATGGTATAGGTGTTTACCTTTTGAGATGGGAAAAAGAGTTACTTAGACCCTGAAGAGGTTTAGTAACAAGTTGTGAGGCCTTACACTTGGTTGTCCTTGAGGAGGACTCCACTCTGAAGTGTTGTTCAAATAGAAGGATCATGGGAAGTGCATGTCATACCTTATACATGTTTGGTTCGTGGTTAAGAGGTTGTGCATGTCATTGGACATCCAATAAATGAACCTAGGATTCCTAGACCTAAGAGGGGAAGTGGTGTACCTGGTGCTTATGATGAGATTTGAGTTTCTATAGATTCAAGCATGACAATCCTCATGTTGAGAGGAACGGGAAACCCCTTAAGTCTAAGGTCTGTTTGATGAACCCCTCACAGCTAAGTTGGTGACATGGGAAGGTATGATCTTGATCCAATGTTGAGGAATGGGAACAAGTATGACCTAGCATGGTTTAGTAGGTGGTCTGCTTGTGCCTTAGTAGCATGCTAGGGTTAAGCATGCTCAGGTGGATGTAAACCCTAGACATAAGGACATTTGTGACCTTTGTTGCTATCAAGAGATAGTTTCCTCCCATCCTGGGAGAGGGACCCTTTTCTAGGGTGTATACCAGTTTTGTTGGTTTTGAGGTAACCTAAAGAGGTCTCATAGGATCTTGAGAAGCTAAGTGAAAAGTACATAGTATGAGAATGAACTTGTAGACCCATAGATAACCATCTCTAAGTGCATGTGGATGTGTTACCATGGTGGTAACCAATATGGGGCCTGACCAAGGTAGGAAGGTCACCATGACCCTAATGAAAGGATGAAAGTCAGTCCAAGAATGAAGAGAGAGATGATGAAGGCTTGGGTAAGGTTCTCAGTTGGACATGTACTATGTTAGAATCCTAAGTCTATCCTAGGGTCAGGTAGGGATAAAACCAATGGAAGTAGGAGTTTCCTGATTCCCTAGTACACATGACCATAGGGTCAAGAGGTAACAACTGTCATTGTCTGAGGGTCATGGGTTAGGAGATTGATCACCTTCCACTACTACAGAAACAACATTCAATGTCGCTTTTCTAGGCATCAGTTATTTAACAAAACCAACGCCTATAATATTCAACGTCAGATATTTAGGAACCCCGACGTCTATATTCGAAGACCAACCAGACATGGGTACCGCTTTGTATTCAGCGTCGGCTGGGTAAAACAAACTGACAGCTAAAATCGCCCGCGAAATCCAATTTATGAGAGAAATTTTGTTTTGCCCCAAAGTATCACATACAACGTTAGTTTTTTAACTACTAAATGACGCCGATATGAGATGGAAATTTGCACAAAAAGTTCCAATTTAGGTGTCGGTTATCCTTTGATAACCGACGCTGGTAATGGTTCCCGCCAAATAATTTAGGGCAAAGATTGTCTAATTGGATGTCAGTTTTTTAATATCGACCGACGCTTAAAGGTAAAAGGCGTCGATTTTCCAGATAACCGACGTCGTTGACAAACTTAATAGACTTGTATCACCTGGCTCTTACCCTTCCTTCCTGTTTCATCATGATAGTTTTCTGTTGTGATCGCCGCTCGCCTAAAATCGCCCGACGATCGCCCGACGACCCCCGCTGCTGCTCGCTGCAGCTACTGCTGGTGCGGGTCTGCTCGCCGCTGCCGCGTCCTCTTTCTCCTGTTGCTGCCGCCGCTTGCCGCCACTGCTTCTCGCCGGTCTGCTCTGCTCTTCTCCTGGTGCCACTGCTACACACCGCTCTGCTCTGGTCTTTGCCTGCTCACCGCCACTGCTGCCGCCGATCACCGCCGCTCTTCTCCACACTAGCTCCAGGTAGCCCTAGCCTCTTTGCTTCTTTCTCGATAGCTTTCCTTCTTCGTAGCTCCATACCAACAGCAAGCACGGTCATGGCTATGTTGGCCTACCATGGTCGTGTTGTCCAGCACGACCGTGGTAGGCCAACACAACCACTGCTGTGCTTGATGTTGGTAAGGATATGAACAAATCTTTAAGTAATGCTTTATGTAAATCCTCGGATATGAACAAATCTTTTGCTTGCATATATTTGTGTTTCTAATCCTAATGTTTGACCTAATTCAATAAATGTGGATGCATGTTGAAATAAGATTTAAACTTGTCCATTCTAGCATCCTAATTTGATTTGATTAAACCCTAACATTGATGAAACCCTAACATCAATTGTGATGAAACCCTAACATTAATTGTGATGAAACCCTAACATGTAGCTATCTATTATTGTGTTTGTTGGCCTAGAAACCTGTCCAAGATTTACTCATTAGGAGTAAATTTTGGATAGTCCCCTATTTGGGATTGTTCTTGAACACCTAATCTCACTTAGGATGTAAGTGTATAATGTGTATTGGGTTTTTGAGAAACTTTTTACAGCATTTCCCCATTTGTTCTCTAAGTACATAGGTGTTCAAGGATGGGATAGGTGGTACACATTTATTATATATCATAATGATGACTTATATGTGCGCGGAGATCACAATGGAGGATTGTTAATTGATAAAAGATCACAATTTTAGAGGCATGCATGTTTATATTTTTTATTGAAGCTAAATGTTTGCTTTTTTAATATCAATATCATTTTCATATTTGATGTTTCATTATCTTCTAGTTAATACAAATGCTAAATGTTTGACTTTTTAATGACATTTTCAGATGGTTGTCCATGATGAGCATGAAGTCCATGATGAGCATGCTATCCATGATGATCATGGTGAGGATACCAATGTAAGTTCTAAAAACATATCATGTATTTCTATAAAATTCATTATCTTCTAGTTATGTCATATATCCCATATTTCTATATTGGGCTAATTCAGTGTGTTTATTTTTGTCAATTTTAGGTTGATGATGCACATGTACGCACTGAAGCACTGGAGGAACTTGATGCGCATCACCAAAAACTTAACAAGAAAAGGGGCATCACTCTATTGAAGAAGTTAATAGTGCTAAGTGGCAGTGGATCCATATTGGTTGTGGAGTTTGATAATGGAGGAAATGCAATTGGAGTGAACCGCAATAATTTTGTAAACTATCTTGGGGTTGTCACTCGAAGCCATTGTGGTGTTAAGTATGATAATTGGCATAAAGTTCATCAGGCGAAGAAAGACATGATATGGAAGGATTTATGCGTGAGTTATTATTATTTGCAATTCTATTTTGTAGATTACAAATTCTATTATTTACAATTCTATTTTTGGATACTAGTTAATAACAATTCTATTTTATAGAATCTTTTTGCATTGGATGAGAAGTTGCATCGTAAAAGCATGATGCAATGTGCTGGAAAGATGCTAAGGAACTATAGGTCAAATCTCAATAGAGAATACATAAAAGATGGTGATAAGAAGAAGAAGTCAGCCATTGAACAATGGAACTTCTTGGACAAAGAGGATTGGGACATGTTTGTTACTTTAAGAAAATCTGAATAATTCGAGGTATTAGGCGTCACTCCCAATTTAATTAGTATACGTTGTATTCACCTATTCAAGATTAACATATAGTGCTAGTAACCAAATCATTAATGTGCATACTAACTAGGCCCTCAGTGAGGCACAAAAAGCAAGGCGTGCACTGAATGTGCATGACCACACTATGGGTCCAAAGGGCTATGCAAGCGTTCGCCAAAGACTACAGGCGGAGTCGGCTGCTACTCAGGAGTTCTCTACTACATGTGCCACACCCATGCCTCACCATGATGTCTGGATAGCTGGGAGCCAAATCAAGAAGGGTGAAATAAAGAAGCCCATAACTGTTGAGGCAGCTGCGAAAATGGTAAAATACAACTCTTAGAGCAATTGTTTGAATATTGATTACTTGTGGTGTTAACTTACCAATTTATGTTGATGGTGATTAGCAGGAGTTGCACGAGCATAGGAAACGAGGCATGTTCATCCCTCAGGGCACAAGGGATGAATTGACAGTTGCTCTGGGTAAACCAGAGCATCTTGGATGTGTTAGGGGTGCAGGTGCTGGTGTGGGCATCAAAGCATTCTTTGGGCCATCCCAGCGCAAACCCAGAGCGGGACTTTCACAAGAAGAGGTAACCTATTCTTTTTTTAGAATGTTACTGCAAAAGTAAATTCAATAATAAGAATCTAATGTTTCTTTTATCCATGTATAGGATAATAATATAGTCGAGGATATAGTTTCTAAGAAGTTCAATGATATAGTTGTTGAGAAGGTCAAGGAAGAAATAGTGCGGTGGCAGGCATCTCAGGCATCCAATCAGCCTATGGCAACCCACTCTTCTCCTGATGCACAGACTGAGAGTAATCCTATAGACCCACTGCCTAACACGTCTGTTGTAAGTATTGTTTATGACATTGTAGCTAGTCTTTTCAAGATGATATGTTTTCAAGATGATATGTATATATGTATAACATTCTTTACGTAAATTTGTAGGCGTTGAAGCCATGCCGCTTAAGAATGCAAGACTATGTTGTTGCAGAGGGGCAGGCTTACCCATCCCTTCCTAGGGAAACATTTCACGGGACTCCAATGCCATAGGGCTATGTTCGTGTGAGCCCGATACATGTATTATCTGATTGGAGGGAAGCTACATTTCCATATGCCCACCTAGATATTGATATACTTACTGAGGCAGAAGGTGGGGTGATATTGTGGCCCAAAGCAGATGTCGTCTACACTACTAAAATTGTAAGATAAATTTACATTACTTTAGATTGTTAATGTGTATATATGAGGTTAATTGGTCTGAAATTATATATACATGTTAAAAAGAAGACACTCTAAGCACCTAGGCCTCCACCTACACTTCTTGCATTACCAAGTTGGGTTCCAACTGACCTAAAATACTCGTTAGGTCCTGCTTGTAGGGGAATGGCATGTTGACTATGGGAACATAATATACATTGCCCTATAATTGTTTCTTTAGAAGCGAATTATGCAGGTAAATCATACGAAAGCTCTTTATTTATACAAGATATTATTGAGCTTTTTATATATAATTGGCTGAAAACATCAATGATAGAGACATGGATAAGGTGAGATCTTGTTTATACATCCATATACCTTGTGTAAGATCTGGTGTTCTGGTTTCTTATATATTAATGCATATGTAATACATGTTTTGCAGCTACTTATTCAAAAATCAATGCAAACAATTTGCATTTGACCATGTGGGATTTTTTATTCCATCATTGATTAGTATGGTAGCTAAAGACCCTGATAGTGTTCAACAATGCTGTATAGATTCTTTTACAATATTCGGTCAGCAACAAAAGACGATAATAATATCTCCATTCAATGTCAAGTAAGTTTACTTTACTTATAATTTGGACTTAAGAAAATTACATTTTTATTGTGGATTTTGAGTTATTAATTTTTAACATTTTTACCTCTAGCGGTAGGCATTGGGAGTTACTAGTTATTCTCCCCGGGACGTTCACTGTTTATTATCTAGATCCTGCAGGGAGTACATTGAATACTAAAATTGGATACGTAATGAGATTGCCATTATTCTGGTGAGAAATATTTCATTTTTGTATTCGTTAACATCTGTTATTACATTACTATTTAATTATGCAATTTACTGTGTTACATTAACATGTAGGGGTTTAGATGCATTCAAAAAGGCTGGAGGAAAGGTCCCAAGGAAAAAGAACCAGCCAATAATTTTGGAGAACGTAAAAGTAAGTTCCCTACTACAATGTATATATTATTTATGTGAACTGTGCTTAGTTGTATTTTTTAATATTTTTTATGTTTCAATTTATAGTGCGCTACACAAGACAACGGTTGGGCATGCACATACTATGTGATGTGATTTATGCAGATGATTATCCAATATGCCGCATTGGACATCGATACCATACATGAGGTATTATATATAGTCTCATTAATTAGTATGAAATATATCAATCTTATTTTTATATTATTACTTAAATATATACATCATTCTCTTTGCAGGTGTTTAAAACTGACCACACTATAGGTAAACACTTAAAAGATGTACATGCTCCATATACGATGGAAGTATTAAATGAAGTAAGAGAAGAATGGGTAAGAGCCATACAAGCAGTGGAGATTGTAAGATATAATTAGGATGATGATAGCGATGTTGAATGATATTTTGTAAATGAATATTTCTGAATGTTTATACATGTATGAATGTTTCTACATGTGTGAATGTGAGAATTGAATTGATGTCTGAATGTATCTACTTGTGTGAAAAGTATATTTGTTGATTTTGCAAGTGTGTGGCTTGTTTGTAGGCTGATATCAATGGATGTGGTAAGCCTGCAATTCAGAAAATTGAACTGCAGGTTCTCATTCTGCTGACCAGCCACAGCAGACCTGCAAACTGATAAGAGAAAAAAAACATAGGTGTCAGTTATTTATAGAACACCATCATCAAAGTCTTACAATGTCGGTTATTAGATAAAATTTTCGCCTAATGTGACAAACAACCCGACCGTGTAGGAAAGCACGGTCGTGGTAGGGAATGTCGTCGTTTATTAGTATAACACCGACACCTATAGTTCTAAACACGGCCGTGCAGGGAAGCAAGGCCGTGGTGTCTGGAAATATGGCATCGGTTATTTAGTTGCAAAACCCTTTTGGCGTCGTCTTACTATACATAATCGATGCCTATAGGTACCCTGTTGGCACGTTTTCGGTGGCGCAAAGCCTTTTGGCGTCGGTCATAAAACTGATGCCGAAGAGTTCGACCTTTAGCGACGCCCACATAGGCGTCACTTGTGAACCGTCGCTAAAAGGGGTTAAACAACCGACGCCAAAGACATGTTCTGTAGTAGTGTTCATGAACTCATGGGACCCAAAGGGCAGAGGAGGAGGGCACTCTCTGGATGCATAAGGGAAGAGGGATGACCCCAAAAGTGCCAGCATCCTATAGACCTAGAGGAGATGACCAAGGATTGTGTGGTGACCCATGTAGGTTCGAGACCAATTTTCCATGAAAGTAACCTTGATATCAAGATGATCACGATGTAGAGATGTATGTTGCGAATTTCAACCTAGATTTGAAGGTGTACTGGCAATGTGGGATGTACCATATCTACTCTTATAATAGGAAGAAATTTTTGTTTGGACGGCCGCCAAATGCTTATTTCCTCTTTTTATGGGAGTGAGAGATAGGACAATGCACAAGCCATACACCAAGGATAAAGATGATGGGAGTTGGAACATTGTTATGAGGTATGAGGATAGAAATGATAACATACCTTTATGGATTGAGAGATGTAGAGATGGTTTACAACATCTAGAGAACTAAGGTAGTCATCTTATGAGGATGTTTTTATCATGAGCTATGTGTTATTTGCGAGTCATACAAGGTTGAGTTTGATAACCAAGAAGATGAGGTCGAAGTTTTCTTGTTGAGTCTGAGATGAGATGATAAGTGGAATACATGGAGGTGTGTGTCTTCAACATTACCTAACACCTAAGGATGTGAGGTAGTAATGGATGCTATGGTTGAGATACAACTGCCTAGTTTAGCTAGAGGCTAGAAGAGGTTGTTAGGTTAACCCTAAGTTTGAAAAAGGAGATATGTTTGGCTAACACTCAAATGTAACGAGATTGTTGATTAAGTTAGTAGTTGTTTGGTTAGCCAGCCTAGGCCTTGATGCAATAAAAGGATGGTTGTAGGACCTCAGACACACTTCTTTGGAAAAGAAGGTGATGAAACCTGACTAGAGTGGTTTAGGGTTTCTGAGGAATCAATCTTGAGGAATCATGACATACAGGAGATCAAGATTTTAAGATCATCATACACCGTGGTACTAATAAGATAGTAAGTGACGGTAGTACTTTGGATGCTTAAGATGAAGTTGCACGTGGCTTGTCACCATGCAAGCCAAGAGGTGAAGGATGAACACCAGTAACCCAATGAGTTGGTATATAGGATAAAGAGTCCCCGAGAGGAAATGGGAGTTCATCACAATGGTTGTTGTGGTAAGTCTCCCCTAGACCAAGGAAGGTCAAGAAGCAATATGGGTTATGGTAGATCGCCTTACCTAGATGACATGAGAAAGAAAGAATGTTGTCACGGGACGGATCCGGTTGAACTACATATGATAAAGATATGGTTCAACTACACCATGATGCGAGTTCAAAAGTTCTTGAGTATAACCTAAAGATTCACTTCCATGCGGTGGAAGTAGGTACATGAAGAACTCAATGTTAGTATAGTATATTACCCCTAACTAATGGTTAGTATAATCCAGACTAGAGGGTCTGATAAGAACATGTGTGCTTGTTCAGGGTGATACATAGAGATAGTTCTTGTCCTCTACAAGATGTGATGATAACCACCATAGCCAGTATCGGGATATAAAGGATCTCTGTAAGGGAGGTTGCGTCGGTCACCACTTCATTAAGATGATTTTGGTGAAGGGACCTCGTGAAGGTTAGAAAAGGACCACCATGTGTGCATATGAAGTCACTTTGATCGTGTAATGGATGAAAGAGAGCCCAGGGGTGACATGATTTGTGAGCTAATGCAAAGCATATTGGCATGCAGTTCATTGTGGGAGAGTATGTGATGTGAAATTTGACCCCTCTAAGTTATATCTAAGAGAGTTGAGTCCTAGCTGCATGGGTCCATTTGAGATGGATTAGTGGAGATGGTTATATTTAGCCTTACCCCTCATGATAACATGATGTATAATGTGTTCCATGAGTCTGATATAGAGCACTATGTGAGGTACCCAAGCCATGTGTTGAGCCCTGAACCTATTCAGCTTTATGAGAGGATGAAATATCCTGAGTCACATATGAGGGTACGATATACCAAGGTGAGAGAGAACTCAGATGAAAGAATATCAGATTATGAAGGTTCTTGGGAAGCACCAAGGAAAGGGTGAGGCCACATGGGAGCCACGATGGACATAAGAAAGGCTTATCTTGTTTGTTTGTGTGCCTGGTGGAATTTTGGGGGAAAAATTCCTATAAGAGGGGAAGGATGTTACAACCCCAATTTTTGGGGTTCTTTTGGTGAGAAATGTAATTTCTCCTATTAATGATATTTGAACAAATAATGATATAATTTGTTTTGAATAAAAGGATTTCATTTACAATAGCCTTGTTGGTTGTTTTCGTGGGCTTTATTGTCTATTGGGCCTAATAATAAGGAAAAGACAAAGGAAACTCCATTATTAAACACTACTACAAAAATGGCTTATAAAGTCACTTTTTCAGGTGTCGGTTGTATACAAAAACCGACACCTAAATGCTACAGTGTCGGTTGATAACATAAACCGACATCCAATCTACGAAGGTCGGCCTGACACGGGTACCGCTTTTATTAAGTGTTGGTTAATTAATAAACAACTGACACCAAAACTCAACCGCCAAACCCAAAATTCCAGCGAAAACATTGGCTCCAAACTTTTACAAAAGGCGTCGGTTCATAGCTAAATAACCGACGACTAAAGGGTGTTTAGTTGTCAGTTTTTAATAACTGACACTTATTGTCAACTTAATAGCTCACCAGCCCGACTGATTCTTCCCCTTTCCCTTTTTCATTTCCGATTTCCTTAGCTCCGGCGATTTCTTGCTCCCTGTCGCCGCTCCCTGCCATTCGTGCTCTGCCGCCGTGCTCTGTCGCCGCCACTCCTTCCTCCGTGCTCGCCGCTCGTCGCCGTCACCACGAGAAGCAGTCGCCGCCCGCCCGCCCGCCGGCCGCCCTCTCTGCCGTCGCCGGTAGCAGCTAGGTCTCCTAGCCTCGCCGCCCTCTCCGCCGCTCCTCTCCTCGCCGCCGGCAGCTGCTAGGACTTGCTCCGGCCGCTACTCCTCTTCCCTCAAGGTGCCCGCCCGACCTTCTTCTTCTTCCTCTGCTCCTCTTCCCTCAAGGTGCCTGCCCTGCTGCTGGGCATTTTTTTTTCTTTAATTTCTTTACTTCCTATGAGAATCAGTTTTAATTAGGGCCCATACACATATTGATGTACATAAACATGTTAGAATAAATGCTAAAAGGTGTGATTTTAGGGTTTAGGTACTGATTTTGTGCTTCTACTGAGCTGAATCCTCTATTGTCTATACAATACATGTTCTATGATAAGCCTTAGTTAATTTAATATGCATACTTTGTATGTAAGACATAGTAATCGGGTACTGTTGTATATCCAAGTAAATTACATGTAACTAATCATGACATAGATTTTAGAATGCATACTTTGGTTAAATGTACTGCTGTAATTTTTGATCAAGTGATGATATGTAAATGTAGCAATAAGTTAGTAAGGAATCAATGATAAGTCTGCTGTAATGTGATGCAAAATAGTTATTGTATCATGCATATATACTTAATACTTTTTTGTTTTATAGTTGTATAGGGTGTTTTATGTGTGGCAAGTCTATTGTTTAATAGTTTAGCTATAATCATTGTTTAATAGTTTAGCTATATTCTTGGTGAGAATCCTAATCACCCTTCTTTTGCTTAATGATGAATTGTAATGCACACATGTGACATGCTTGGAATGTAAACGATGAACTTTTCCCTAAATGGAAACAACTTATATATATTCAGATCTTAATAATTCCATGAAGTGCACATTATCTTACTCATGAAAAGTATGTGTATAATGTAGGATTAGTTCCATATAATGGTTCTATTTTAGTAAGAACCTAGAAACCTGTCCAAGATTTACTCATTAGGAGTAAATCTTGGATAGTCCCCGGTTTGGGACTGTTCTTGAACACCTAATCTCACTTAGGATGTAAGTGTATAATGTGTATTGGGTTTTTGAGAAAATTTCAGTAGCATTTCCTCATTTTTTCTCTAAGTACATATGTAGACTTCTTTTCAAGCTATCATGTCTACCACAATAAAGTTGGTTATGACAAGCAATAAAAGTTTAACTGATGTTATACAACTTTTTCTGAAAATATATAACATCGTTATATGTACTTACACTAATATTATACAGTCTCTATCCACCCATAACAGTCACTATGAATTGGGCCTCTATGTCAATGTTAATGTTCCCTATTGAAGAACAATTGGACATCATCCTAGATGATCGTTCCTTAAACCAATTGGTCATACCCAAACATTGGCGTTTTCTAAAAGGAAGACACTACATGCCTGGTAAAGTGACCCTAACTTTTGGCAATTATTCACATGTTATCGAGGTTGATTATGATTTGGCGGGAAATCTTGTATCAAAATCCGGTTGGCGTGATTGGATTGGAGAGTTGCATGTGGTCCGTTGGAACAGGCTTTTTCTCTGTCCAGTTGGCCATAATTCCATCAAAGTTTGGATAACCAACAGCAACTGCGAGACCCCCGATCATCTTCTGCGGTATGAGCGCACGACGTCGGATATCATCTATGAGGAATCTGAATCTGAGGCCCCTGTCAGTTCAGATTCGTCTAAATACAGTGAGGAGCTTTGTGACACAGCTTCATCATCAAAAAGAAGTTACTGATGCATGCGGGACCATGTTGGTGTAGTATTTAGTTGTCTATCTATCTAGACTTGTCTGTATTAATAGTTTTTTTAATTATGCGCATGTTTAGTTATTGTTTAGGGGTACACCTCTGTGTGTGGATGTAAAAAGAGATTAATGAATGGAATTGAAAGTTGCTACATGAATGCTTATAACTGAAGTGTGTGTTCCCATGAATGTTCCCATTTGCATGATTACACTACTATTTTCTCATATTGTATAGTCTATTTTAATATGACGTCATACTTACTTATATCTTATTTAATGATGAACTGTAATGCACACATGTGACATGCTTGGAATGTAAATGATGAACTTTTCCCTAAATTGCCAATCATGCTTTTAAAGACATCAATAATCACCCTAACTTGAAGAACTAGGATTTTAGGTATAAGAATGACAACACATTATTTGTTGGCCTAGAAACCTGTCCAAGATTTACTCATTAGGAGTAAATCTTGGATAGTCCCCGGTTTGGGACTGTTCTTGAACACCTAATCTCGCTTAGGATGTAAGTGTATAATGTGTATTGGGTTTTCAAGAAAATTTCGGCAGCATTTCCCCGTTTGTTCTCTAAGTACATATAAACTTGGAGAACAGCGGGAAAAAGCTGCTGAAATTTTCTTGAAAACCCAATACACATTATACACTTACTAGTGAGATTAGGTGTTCAAGAATGGATAGGAGGTACACATTTATTATATATAATAATGACATCACATGTATTTGTTAACCCTAGACCCTAATCTTGTCCTAATATATACTTGTTTTCTCTTTGATCATAGAATGGATAGATCATGGATGTCAATTCGCAATCGCTGCACCCCAAAGTTTATTTATGGTCTTGACCAGTTCATTAGATTTGCCGAGGAACATAGGAAACAACATGGAGATAGGTTCTACTGTCCATGTAGGCATTGCGGTAACAACTTGAAAGTCAACACTGGTGACGAAATCAAAACTCATGTCATGTGCAACGGGATTATATAAGGCTATACAGAATGGCACTGGCATGGAGAGATTTCAAACCCGAAACCAGTGGATGTCGATAGCAGTGCTTGTGTGGAAGAAAAAATTGCCTACGATGACATAGATGTGAATGAACCAGTTCCAGTAGACATCGTTGATGCGATGCTGGATAGTTGTGGGGTAGAGCACACCGATCCACCTCCCATTTTTAGAAACATTGTGCATGATGCTGAGATGATGTTATACACAAGTTGTACTAAGTTTACGAAGCTTAACGATGTGTTGAGATTGTATAAGTTGAAATCTAACAATAGATGGAGCGACAAAAGCTTCACGTCATTGATATCTTTGTTGAAAGAAATGCTTCCTGAAGGAAATGAGCTGCCAATCTCAACATACCAGGTAAAGAAATTGTTGTGCCCAATGGGAATGGATGCCAAGAAGATACATGCATGCCCTAATGATTGTGTATTATTTCAAAAGTACTATGCGGATTTGAAAGATTGTCCAAAATGTGGTGCGTCACGGTATAAATTGACGACTTCGGGGGAGTCCAAAACTGGTTCTCCTTCCAATGTGATGTGGTATCTACCTATAATATCACGGTTTCAACACTTGTTTTCCAATCCGATAGATGCGAAGAATTTGAGGTGGCATGCAGATGTTAAGAAAAATAATGATGGGATCCTACGACATGCGTTTGATTCCCCACAGTGGAAGAAGATTGATCTATTGTACCCTGAATTTGGTGAAGAAGTCAGGAATCTAAGACTTGGGCTTTGTACAGACGGGATGAATCCGTACGGGACATTGAGCAGCCAACATAGCACTTGGCCAGTCATGCTTGTTATATACAATCTTCCTCCCTGGCGGTGTATGAACAATAAGTATGTAATGCTGTCGTTGTTGATATCGGGCCCTAAACAACCTGGAAATGACATCGATGTTTATCTTGAACCTCTGATTGATGACTTAAAGAAACTCTGGGGTGAAGGTGTGATGACCTATGATGCTTCACGAAGAGAGACATTTCGTTTGCATGTTATGTTGTTTTGCACTATTAATGACTTTCCAGCATATGAGAATTTGTCTGGATATAGTGTCAAAGGAGCTAAAGTTTGTCCTATATGTGAAGAGAACACTGATTCAACAAGAATAAAACATGGCGGTAAGAATGTATATCTCGGTCATCGAAGGTTTCTTCCAAAATTCCATCTGTATCGTAGGAAGCGCAAAGCATTCAATGGATTGAATGAGGAACGCAGTGCACCTAAACCTATACCAGGGGAGGTTGTTTATGAAAGAGTAAAAGACTTTGTCAATGATTTTGGTAAGAGATCACAATGTACTACACGGAGTGACAATTCTTCATTCAAGAAGAAGTCAATATTTTGGGATCTTCCTTATTGGAGTTCTTTGACAGTCACACATTGTATCGATGTAATGCACGTTGAGAAAAATGTCTGTGATAGCATCATTGGTACTCTGTTAAATATACCAGGTAAGACTAAAGATGGGATAAAATCCAGACTGGACCTACATGAAATGGGAATAAGGTCAGAATTAACAGAATTACATGAAATGGGTAATAAAAGAACATACTTACCTCCCGCTTGTTACACGTTGTCTACAAAGGAGAAGAAAGATATTTGTGAATGCTTGGTAAATGTTAAGGTGCCACATGGTTACTCATCCAACATCCATAGATTGGTATCAATGAAAGATCTGAAGTTGATAGGTCTTAAATCTCATGATTGTCACACTCTAATGCAACAAATATTGCCCGTGGCAATTCGATCTATATTGCCGAAGCATGTAAGGTTTGCAATCACCAGACTTTGTTTCTTTTTCAACAGTCTCTGCAGCAAAGTTATTGACCCTGAGACTCTCAATAATTTGCAAAGAGAAGTGGTTGTTACCCTATGTCAGCTTGAGATGTATTTCCCTCCTTCGTTCTTTGATATCATGGTACATCTTGTTGTCCACTTGACTAGGGAAGTGAAAATCTTGGGATCGGTTTTCTTGCATTGGATGTATCCCTTTGAATGATACATGAGCATTTTTAAAGGTGATGTTCGAAACCGTTATCGGCCTGAAGGGAGTATTGTTGAAGGTTATGTGGGGAGAGAGGTTATGGATTTCTGCAATGACTTTCTCAGTGGTAATGACACTCCTGATAATGACAAGAATATTGACGAGCTATTTGGCAAAGGAATTTTGGGATCACGTGTGAAAGTAATCAGCCGTGAGCAGTTGGAACAAGGTCATTTGTATATTTTACACAACATGGACGAAGTGAACGTTTATATCGAGGAACATACCAATTTCATCAAAAGACAATATCCTTGAGCCAATACAATGTGGCTTGCTAGAGAGCATAACAAGAGTTTTATTAAGTGGTTTGAAGATAAAGTCTTACATCAACTATCTCAAACACCAGATGATATTACTGAAACTATCAAATGCCTCGCCTTTAAACCAAAGTTGACTGTTATGTCTTATGAAGGGTATGACATTAATGGATTCACATATTACACAAAGCGCCAAGATGATAAGAGTGTCGTCCAAAACAGTAGGGTCACCCTTCAAGCATCGACTATGTTGTTTGCAAGTGCAAAGGATAAGAGTCCACGTGAAGCTAAAATGTCATATTAAGGTGTCATTGACGAGATATGGGAATTTGACTACATAGATTTCAGAATTTCACTCTTCAAATGTAATTGGGTTGATAACACCAAAGGAGTTATAGTGGATGAATTGGGTTTCACTTTAGTGAACTTTGAAAAGATTGGCGAGAAGGCTGAACCATTCATATTGGCATCACAGACGAAACAAGTATTTTATATCGATGATCCTGCAAATGATAAATGGTCGGTTGTTCTTCATGGTAAAAGACAGTTCATTGAAGATCCTATAGATGAAGAAGAGTACTATGATAAATATGATGACTCCAATCCATTCTCAGTTGGGTTGCCAACTCCACAAAATATTGAAGAAGCTAATGATGACTTATATGTGCACGAAGATCACAATGTAGGATTGTTAATTGATAAAAGATCACAATTTTAGAGGCATGCATGTTTATATTTTTTTATTGAAGCTAAATGTTTACTTTTTTAATATCAATATCATTTTCTGATTTGATGTGTCATTATCTTCTAGTTAATACAAATGCTAAACAGCAAAAGAAGCCCCAATGAAGAGAAGCAGGATACAGATACAATACATAAAGTGCAACACACACAAGTGCTTCAGATTCATATAACAACATGACAGACTAACACATATACAGTGCATAACAACAGCAGCCCCGAATTTACTTACAACACTAGCTTAATACATATATAGTGGGACTAAGGTGACGATACCACCTGCTAAAACAGGTTACCGACTACATGTTACGACTAGGAGGTCGTGATTCAGCAACCGTATGCATTAGCAGGAGGACAAACATATGGTGATCTGTTTGTCCTCCTGCTAATGCATACAGTTGCTGAATCACGACCTCCCAGTCGTAACATGTAGTTGTCGGTAACCTGTTTTACCAGGTGGGATCGTCACCTTATAAGTCCCACTATATATGTACTAAGCTAGTGTTGTATGTAAATTCGACGCTGTTGTTGTTATGTACTATATATGTGTTAGTCTGTCATGTTGTATGGACATCGATTGTATTGCTCAGGTATTATATAGTCTCATTAGATAATATGAAATATATCAATCTTATTTATAGCTCATTAATTATATATATACATCATTCTCTTTACAGGTGTTTAAAGCTGACCCCACTATAGGAACGGACTTACCAGATGTACATGCTCCCTATACGATGGGAGAATTAAATGAAGTAAGAGAAGAATGGGCAACAGCCATACAAATAGTGGGGGCTTTAAAATATAATTGGGATCCTGATAGCGAATAATGACTAAACAATGATATTTTGTAAATGAATTTCTGAATTATAATATATGTGTGAATGTTTCTACATGTTTGGATGTTTCTACATTTGTCTGAGTGAAAATGAATGAAAGTGTTGGTTGCTATATTAATGTTTCTACATGTGTGAATGTGAATGAATGGAACTACAGATTGCTAGCTACATGAATGTTTCTAAATGTGTGAAAATAAAATGGAACTGCAGGTTGCATTGCTAAATGCATGTGTGAATATTTTTGTTGTTAATTTTGCAGGTTTGTGGCTTGTTGTCGGCTAATATCAATGGATGTCGTAAAACTTGTAGTTCGTAACTGAACTGAACAGGTTTCTCATCCTGCGACCAGCCACAGCAGGTCTGCAGGCAGACAGAAAAAAAAACAATAGGCGTCGGTTATTTGTATAAAACCGACGCCAAATAGGTTACAGTGTCGGTTTTTAATAGAAACCAACATCTATTTCCTTAACACCACGGCCATGCTGTCCATCACGGCCATGTTGGGAGTTATATGGCATCAGTTATTAGCTAATAATTGATGCCTATAGTGCCCAAGTTGGTGCCCTCCTGTGGCGCGAAGATATATGTCGTCGGTTATTTGTAAAAAACCGACACTGATAGTGCCCAAGATGGCGCCCTTTTTGTGGCGTGAAGGGTTTGGGTGTCGGTTTCGTATCTAATAATCGACGCATATAGTTCCATGATGGCACGTTTTCGGTGGTGCGCGAAGAGTTTGGGCGTCGGTTTTGGAACTGACACCTAATGGGTGAGCTTTTAGTGTCGCCCACATAGGTGTCGCTTAGAAACCGACACTAAAGGCTTTAAATAACCGACACTAAAGGTAGGTTCTGTAGTAGTGAAAGAAAAGGAGAAAAGAAATATGTAGAAACCTATAGAAGGTAAAGGAATATAATAAAAAGGTGGATTTCGTGCCTCTTGGGTTCCTTGGGTTCCAAGGAGTCCAAAGTTGCAAAAATAATGGAATAAGAAAAGAAAAGATCAATTAAATATTTCTTTATTAAGAAAGAAATTGGAGATAATGATAAATTGTGGAAAATAAATGGAAAGAGGTATGATTGAGTCAAATTTGGTGTATTTTCGTATCCATAAGGTTTCTAATGTTAGAAATAATTCCAATAAGGAAAATAAAAAGAGAGATAAAGAGAAATCTTCAAAAAGAGATATTTTAATAAAGAAATAAACAAGATAATAAGAAATAATGGATATAGATGCATCTAGAAGGATAATGAGTATCAACTAAAAAGGATTTCGAAATATTAGAGTTTCGTGGGGTCCAAGGAGCCCCAATGGAGAAAAAGAAAGAGAAAATATAAATAATACAAAATAAGAGGATAAGGTGATACATAATAATGAATTTTGTGGTACTGTTAAAAAGAGGTATTTTCTACTATAAGATTTCGTGCCTTTAGGGTTCCTTGTGGTATAAGGGATCCAAGATGCCAAGATAATGGAAAAAGAAAGAGGAAATATCAATTAATTTGGTTTTATTAATGAATAACTTGCATATGAAGGAAACACCCTTTTTCTTTGGAATTTGGGTTTCAAACTTGGTACTCGAATAGATAATGCAAAGATAGAGTTTCCTCTAAAATTTGAGTGAAAAATATTAAATGAGGAGAGAGATATGTTTTTCCCTAGTTTCCTTGTTAAATACCCTTTTTAATTCATTTTTTTAAGAAAATAGGACTAGGGGAGCGAGGTCAATCGTTGGATGCCCCGCGTGGTCTAGGGGATCACAGATCCAAGGGAGGCTACTCATCACCTACCCCAATTCATAGAAGGAAAGGGAGAGGGAAAATGAATCTGAGTTTCTTGCACTCGGTGCATTAAATCGATGAACTGATGAGTCCATCATCTTCGGGGGAGAAATACGAAGAGGATCATCCCTACTTTTTAGGGGTTTGGTCGACGATTGGGGAAATTCCAAATTCACCTGAACCTGCCTTTGACCCTATATATAGGGGAGGTGAGAGGGAGAAAAACATGCCTTCTTGCTACCCTAAACGCTGCGGTAGACTACGAGGAGTGCTCTTGTGCCTTCAATTCCTTCTTCTACAATAACTTGCACCCATGTCTTCTCGACAAGCCTAGCCGGAGTCCAGCGAGTAGGAGGAGGTCGTGGAATGTTCCTAGCGAGCAATTGAACCCGTAGACAAGTTCGGTGGAGGAAGGAAGAGCTCCCTGATCTTTTGGCATGCTCGTAGGTGGTTGACATCACGAAGTCAACGATGAAGTTGACCACGAGACTCGTTCTGCGTTGGCACGAGGAAGAAGAAGACCTTGTGGTCTTTTACCAGTTTTCCCTTCTGCGTCTTCAAACCATGTAGGGACATTTTGGTCCTTCAGTTACTTCAGATCATAGAATAGGTGTGCAGATTCTAGGCCATTGATCCTGTGTGGTCCGGGGGGACCATGGATCGAGCGTCCATTGTTTTTCTAAGAATTAACAAATAAATCAGAAAAAGGATTTTCCTTGCAAAAATCATATCTTTTTCTAGAAAACTCTGATGAGAAAAGTTTATACATGAAAGTTAATCAAAAAAATATCAGGAATAAGATAAACATAGTTTGAAAGCCTAAATCTATATCTTTTTGCAAAACTATATAATTTTGATGGAAAAAGTATTAATTTGTGGTTAGAAACCCTAATTGATGATAAAGGATAGATTTCATAGTGCAAATAAGTTAATTCGAGTATTGTTACCTTGTTAAATGATAAAGATGAATCTTAACCTATTTTGAAGATGAAATTTTGAGATTTAGGGTTTTAAACATAATATGATGGTTAATATCCTTAGAATTCCTAAATAGGGTAAAAAGGAAAGAAAAGTTCCTTTAATCTGAAATTAGGGTTATATGTGGATAAAAGGTAACCTTAGATGAGATAATTAGGGTTTGTGAATAATTTTATAATGTTATGGTTTAAAATAGTAAAAATGAAGTGAAACCCTAATTAGGATTGAAACCCTAAAAAGGACTAGTAACCCTGGGAAACAACTAGGCTTATTAGACCTTTATGGCGTGATCAATGATATGAAAATTGGATGCATTTTTTTAGGGTCGTCTTGTGTGATTGCTTGTTTACTAGATTTCTTGCTTAGTTGGATTATTTCTACACTCAAGTCAGCCTGATAGGTATGTGGTTAATTATGGTTAATCGCCTGAGTTTCACAAAGATTTTTCAGATGATTAATCGCATTGAATGCAACCTATCCATTTGGATGTTCATACTTGCATATTATAAAGTCACTATGATTATCACAAATATATTATAAGTGTGTATTCTCGCACCTACATGCCACCCTAATGGATGATGCAAAAAGGTCAAACCCAGGAGGGGAGACCCATGGACACCATTAGTGGTGACCCTAAACACCAAGCTCGGGATTGAGAAGGTGGTCTTTATTGAATGACTAATGGACACTATGAGAGGTGACCCCAGGAACCAAGCTCGGGATTGAGAAGATGGCCTTAAGTCATTGGCATAAGAGAAACCCTAAGGTGGGTATGCTAGGGTTAGGGCAAAAGCGGTGGAGAATGTCACACTGAAAGTGTAATTTGGCTTGTTAATTAACTTGATTGTGATATTTAGATTGTTAGCCATAATTTTGAAATTTTGGTTGTCCCCACATACCGGCATATTCATTTATGCTGACCGACGTTTTGGTTGTCGGCATTTTAGGTACAAGTTTGAAAAGGACAAGCATTAAAGTGGCATATGTGGAATTAAATAAGAATTAAAGTACAAAGGAGGACTAGTTAGAATAGACTCCAGATGTGGATAGAAGTAGATATCCATGTTTTTGAAAAAGGTATGAAAAGTTTTATTTTATACCAAATTTCAGTTTAGTTTGGTAGAATTTCATAATTATTATTGATTATTTGCCGAACCTTTGATCTTGTTAATTGGGTTAACGGCTCTGACCTTTTGGTCTCCCTTAATTGGGGGTTACCTGGAGGCGGGGTCGTTACACATTCCATGGCTTGTATATAAATTTTCATCTCGTGTTAATCATTTGATGTGTGCTTGTGGATTGACAACCTGCCTTGCATGATCTATTATAACCCTTTTTTGCAAAAACTTCAATACTTAGGTATATTAATATCATTTAACATGGTTGATGCCTTGATGAGAACTTCTGAAAGATATCTTTAGAGTAGTAAGTGTGTGATTCTAGTAGGTGACGAGACATCTGATGCCTATAGGTGATTCTTACACAAACTTGACACCCTAACGGGGGGTTTTATACTCCATTTGGATAGTTGTTTTTGGTCTGGATGTGTTTTGGACATGTTTGCATGTGTAGTGGTGGTGAAACTTGGTACCACCCCAATGATTCCCATCATTAGTCTAGACCTCATTTTAATCATGCTCTTTACATTCCTTGCATTTAGTTTAATGAAACCCAATCAACTCTTGTTCTAAATATTAGTCTTAGTCGAGCTAGATCCGACTAGAATGATTCTTAAAAACATTGTCCCTTGGGATTCGATCCTTAACTATACTGTGATAAGACCCATCCACTTGTGGGTGGTATTATTGCACAAGGTTTTGCTAAAGATTTAGGGATTTCAGCCCTTTTATCGTCAGAGTAGAGAGAACCAAGCTAGGATGGCGCAAGAGGAGGAAATTACCCGAAGGGTGGCTCAAGCCCTTAATGCGCAAAGAGATAGGCTTATGCAAGAAGCCCGAGATGCAGTTCAAGAAAAATCCAAGCAGCACAAGCAGTAGCAAAGTTATAAAAGGACCTTAGAGAGTTCTCCATCCCTAAGGCTGTCGACGTTCATCACCCAGTACAACCTCCTCCCATCAATGCTCCAAATTTTGAGATCAGGGCACATTGGGTTACATTACTTCAGAATAGCCCTTTCTTTGGTAAGCAAGATGAAGATAGTCAAGAACATCTTCTAAGGTTTATAGACCTATGTGCTATGACAAAGCAGAATGGAGTCAAAGATGATGCCATCAGACTTTGTCTCTTCAAATATTCTCTTTCCGATAGAGCCATAAGTTGGTATAACTCCTTGCAATGTGAACCCATAAATACCTGGGAACATCTTCAAAATGTTTTCCTAGAGAAATTTTATCCTCCTTCCCTCACCTATGAAATTAGGGGCCGCATAGCACAATTCATTTAGGCCCCTGGAGAAACCCTTATAGAAGAATGGTAAAGATACAAAGAGCTTCTATACAAGTGTCCACACCATGGCATTCCTAAGAATCATCTCATTGAAATATTTTATAGGGATGTGGATGATGATATCAATAGGTTTTTAGACTCCTCATCTAGAGGAAACTTCATGCGTCAAAGCTATGATAGCACATGCAAGGTTGTCACCCCTGGAGCTAAAAATCAAGCCAACTGGGGGAGACCCATAGGCAAAGGAGTGCTAGAGGTAGCAATGGAAGAAGCTACTCCTGAGGACAAGCACTAGTACATAACCGACCTTTAGTGTCGGTAATTTAAGGCCTTTAGTGTCGATTTTTAAGTGACACCTATGTGGGTGCCACTAAAAGCCTAACTGTTACGCGTCGGTTCTCAAATCGACGCCACAACCCTTCATGCGCCACTGAAAACATGCCGGCAGGGGGGTATAGGCGTTGGTTATTATCTTTGAAACCAACACCATATACCTTTGCACCATAGAAAGGGTGCCATCTAGGGCACTATCGAAGTCAGTGTATTAGTGATAACCGACGCCATCTCGCCCGCTGCCACGGTCGTGCTGGCCAGCACGGCCGTGGTGTCTGGCCTCATTAGGTAAATCAACATCGGTTCCTAGTAGGGTAACCGACACTGTAACAATTTTTCATCAGTTGTATACAAATAACCAACGCCTATTTTATGTTTTTTTCTGTCAGTCTGTAGACCTGTTGTGGTTGGTAACAGGATGAGAAACCTGCAGTTCAGTTATGAACTGCAGGTTTTATGACATCCATTGATATTAGCCAACAATAGGCCACAAACCTACAAAATTAACAACATAAATGTTCACACTTTTAGCTACCTGCAGTTCCATTCGATTTTCACACATGTAGAAACATTCATGTAGCAATCTGTAGTTCCATTCATTTTCACATTCACACATGTAGAAGTATTCATATAGCAACCAACAGTTTCATTCATTTTCACTCAAACACATGTAGAAACATTCATACATGTATAAACATTCACACATATTATAATTCAGAAATTCATTTACAAAATATCATTCTTTAGTCATTATATTCTATCAACATCCCAATTATATGTTAAAACCCCCACTACTTGTATGGTTGTTGCCCATTCTTCTCTTACATCATTTAATTCTTTCGTCGTATAGGGAGCATGTACATATGGTAAGTCCTTTCCTATAGTGTGGTCAGTTTTAAACAAATGCAAAGAGAATGATGTATATATATAATTAATAATATATAAATAAGAGTGATACATTTCATATTATCTAATGAGACTATATATAATACCTTAGGAATGGTATCGATGTCCACTGCTGAATATTTGATAATCATGTGTATAAATCGCACCACATAGTATGCACATGCTCACATGTTGTCTTGTGTAGCACACTATAAATTGATACAAAATATTAAAAAATACAACTAATTAAGCATTGTTCACATAAATAATATATACATTGCAGTCGGGAACTTACTTCCACATTTTTCCAAATTATATGCTGGTTCTTTTTCCTGGGGACCTTTCCTCCAACTGTTTTGAACTCATCTAAACCCCTACATTTTAATGTAACACAGTACATTGCATAATTAAATAGTAATGTAATAACATATGTTAACGGATATGAAAATGAAATATTTCTCATCAGAATAATGCCATTTTCATTGTGTGTCCATATTTTGAATTCAATTTAGTCCCCTTAGGATCTGGATAACAGACAGTGAACGTCTCAGGGACAATAACTAGTAACTCCCAATGCATACCACTAAAGGTAAAAAAGTTAAAAATTAATAACTCAAAATCCACAATAAAAATGTAATTTTCTTAAGTCCAAATTATAAGCAAAGTAAACTTACTCCACATTGAATGGAGCTATTATCACCATCTTGTTATTTTGAGAAAAAATTGCAAAAGCATCATAGCAGTATTGTTGAACTGACGGAGGGTCTTTAGCTACTAGACTAATCAAAGATGGAATAAAAACTCCTATATGTTCGAATGCAAAATCTGCACATATCTTGTCTAAGTAGCTGCAAAACATGTATTATGTATGCATTAATAAATAAGAAACCAGATCACCAGATCCTACACAAGGTATATTGATGTATAAAGAAGATCTCACCTTATCCATAGCTCTATCACATATGTATTCAACCAATCATATCAAAACAACTCCAAAATATCTTGTATAAATAGGTTGCTTTCGTATGATTGACCTGCAGTATCCGCATCTATAGAAATAGTTATAGGGCAATTTATATCATGTTCACCTAACCATATTGCCATACCCCTACAGTTAGGACCTAACAGGACAGGTAGGTCCTATGGAACCCAACTTGGTAATGTAGGAGGTGGAGGTGGAGGCCTAGATGTTGTGGGTGTCTTCTTTTTAACTTGTATATATATATAATTTCAGATCAACTAACATCATATACACACACTAACAATTTAACATAATGTAAATTTACCATACATTTTCAGTATAGAGGACATCCGCTTTTGGCCACAATATCACTCCGCCTTCTGCCTCACCAAGCGTTTCACAATCTGGGTGGGCATATGGCAATGAAAGATCCATCCACTTGGAGAATATACATAGCGGGCTCACACGAACCCAACCAGCTGGTAATGGAGACCCATGAAACATTTCCCCTGCTAGGGATGGGTAAGTCGACACCTCTGCAATGACAAATTCTTTACTTTTTAGATGCTTCAACCCCTACATTTTTTTGTGTAAAGAATGTTATATACATATATACATATCATCTTGAAAAGACTAGTTATTATGTCATAAAAATACTTACAGTGGATGTGCTAGGTGGTGGGTCTACAGGATTACTACCAACCTCTGCAATAGGATTACAGCGGGATGCCATAGGTACTGTCTGCTGAGTGGTAGTTAGTGATGCCTGCCACTTGCTCAGTGATTCTTGGAGTTTCCTATCAACTAACTTATCTACCTATACATGGATAAAAGAAACGTTAGCTTCTGATTATTGAATTCTCTTTTACAGTAACATTATAAAGAAAGAATAGGTTACCTCTTCTTGTGAAAGTCCCGCTTTTGGGACATGTTTTTGCTGGGATGGCCCAAAGAATGCTTTGATGCTCTGGGTTACCCAGAGAAACTGTCAATTCATCCCTTGTTCCCCCAGGGATGAACTTGCTTTGTTTCCTCAGCTCGTGCAGCTCCCGCTAATCGCCAAAATAAAAATTTGTAATTAAGTAAACACCACAAATAATCAATATTCGAACGATTGCTCTAAGAGTTGTATTTTACCATTTTTGTAGCTGCCTCAGTAGTTGCGGGCTTCCTTATTTCTCCCTTCTTATTTTGCCTCCCAGCTATCCAGACATCATGGCAAGGCAAAATTGTGCTACCTATAGTAGAGGACTCCTGAGTAGCAGCAGACTGAGCAGTAGCCTCAGACTATAGTCTTTGGCGAATGCCTACATACCCCTTTGGACCCATTGTGTGGTCATGCACATTCAGTGCACGCCTTGCTTTTTGCGCCTCACTGAGGGCCTAGTTAGTATGCACATTAATGATTTGGTTAGTAACACTAAATTTTAATCTTGAATAGGTGAATACAACATATATTAATTAAATTGGGAGTGATGCCTAATACCTTGAATTCATGAGTTTGTCTTGAAGCAACAAACATGTCCCATTCTTCTTGTTCCGGGAAGTTCCACTATTTTGTGGTTGTCTTCTTCCTCTTATCACCTTCTTTTATGTATTCTCGGGTGAGATTTGTCCTATAGTTCCTTAGGACTCTCCCACAGCATTGCATCACACATTTACGATGCAACTTTTCATCATATTCAAATATACTCTGCAAAATAGAATTGCTATTAACTAATATCCCAAAAATTAGTAATTTAACAAATAGAATTGCAAATTAATAATAACTCACGCATAAATCCTTCCATATTACATCTTTCTTCCCCTTAGGAACATTATGCCAAGAATCTATCTTACAACCGCAATGTCTACGAGTGACATACCCAAGATATGAAACAAACGAATTGCGATTCACTCCAATTACATTTCCTACATTATCAAAATCCACAACAAGTTTGGGTCCATTGCCCCTTTGCGCTATTAACTTCTTCATCATAGTGATGCCTCTTCTCTTGTCAACTTTTTGGTGTTGCTCATCAAGTGCCTCAAGTGCTTCAGAGGGTACATTTGCATAATCCACCTAAAATTTGACAAAATAAACACACTTACAGGATATAACTAGAATTGGACATATAGATATAAATTTATGATATATATTTTTAAAACTTACATTGTGAGGCGGCACATTGATGTCCTCACCCTCACGGTAATCATTAGCACAGTCATCAGGAGAATACTCAGACATCTGAAAGTTCACATTCACATTGTAAAGTAATTCATATTGTAAAGTTCACATTGTAAAGTAATTCACATTATAAAGTTCACATTGTAAAGTTCACATTCACATTGTAAAGTAATTCACATTGTAAAATTCACATTGTAAAGTTCACATTCACATTGTAAAGTTCACATTCACATTGTAAAGTAATTCACATTGTAAAGTAATTCACATTGTAAAGTTCACATTCAGAAAAATAAAACATATAAAAATATATAAACATGACTCTAATATTGTGATTTTTTATCAATTAACAATCCTTCATTGTGATCTTCGTGCACATACAAGTCATCATTATCTTCAATATTTGTTGGTGTTGGCAACCCAACTGAGAATTGACTGCAGTCATCAAACTTATCATAGTACTCTTCTTCATCCATAGGATCTTCAATGAACTGTCTTTTACCATGAATAACAACCAACCATTTATCATTTGTAGGATCATCGATATAAAATACTTATTTCGCCTGTGATGCCAATATGAATGGTTCACTCTTCTCGCCAATCTTTTCAAAGTTCACTAAAGTGAAACCCAATTCATCCACTATAACTCCTTTGGTGTTATCAACCCAATTACATTTGAAGAGCGGAATTCTAAAATCTATGTAGTCAAACTCCCATATGTCTTCAATGACATCGTAATATGATATTTTAGCTTCACATGGACTCTTATCCTTTGCACTTGCAAAAAACATAGTCGACTCTTGAAGGGTGACCCCACTATTTTGGAAGACACTCTTATCATCTTGGCACTTTGTGTAATATGTGAATCCATTAATGTCATACCCTTCATAAGACATAACATTCAATTTTGGTTTAAAGGTGAGGCATTTGATTGTTTTAGTAATATCATCTAGTGTTTGAGAAAGTTGACGTAAGACTTTATCTTCGAACCACTTAATCAATGTCTTGTTATGCTCTCTAGCAAGCCACATTGTATTGGCTCGAGGATATTGTCTCTTGATGAAATTGGTATGTTCCTCGATATAAACACTCACTTTGTCCATGTTGTGTAAAATATACAAGTGACCTTGTTCCAACTGCTCACGGCTGATTACTTTCACCCATGATCCCAAAATTCCTTTGCCAAATTGTTCCTCAATATTCTTGTCATTACCAGGAGTGTCATTACCACTGAGAAAGTCATTGCAAAAATCCAAAACCTCTCTCTCCACATAACCCTCAATAATACACCCTTCAGGATGATAACGGTTTCGAACATCACTTTCAAAAATGCTCATGTATCGTTCAAAGGGATACATCCAATGCAAGAAAACTGGTCCCAACATTTTCACTTCCCTAGTCAAGTGGACAACAAGATATACCATGATATCAAAGAACGACAGAGGAAAATACATCTCAAGCTGACATACGGTAACAACCACTTCTCTTTGCAAATTATCGAGAGTATCAGGTTCAATAACTTTGATGCACAGACTGTTGAAAAAGAAACAAAGTCTGGTGATTGCAAACCTTACATGCTTCAGCAATATAGATCGAATTGCCACAGGCAATATTTGTTGCATTAGAGTGTGACAATCATGAGATTTAAGACCTATCAACTTCAGATCTTTCATTGATACCAATCTAGGGATGTTGGATGAGTAACCCTATGGCACCTTAACATTTACCAAACATTCACAAAAAGCTTTCTTCTCCTTTCTAGACAATGTGTAACAAGCGGGAGGTAAGTATGTTCTCTAATTTCCCATTTCATGAAATTCTATTAATTCTGACCTTATTCCCATTTCACGTAGGTCTAGTCTGGATTTTATCCCATCTTTAGTCTTACCTGGTATATTCAACAAAGTACCAATGACACTATCATAGACATTTTTCTCAACGTGCATGACATCGATACAATGCTTGACTGTCAAAGAACTCCAATAAGGAAGATCCCGAAATATTGACTTCTTCTTGAATAAAGATTTTTCACTCTGTGTGGCCATAGTACATTGTGATCTCTTACCAAATTCATTGACAAAGTCTTTTACTCTTTCATAAACAACCTCCCCTGGTATAGGTTTAGGTGCACTCCCTTCCTCATTCAATCCATTGAATGCTTTGCGCTTCCTACGATACGGATGCAATTTTGTAAGAAACCTTCGATGACTGAGATATATAGTCTTACCGCCATGTTTTAGTCTTGTTGAATCTGTGTTCTCTTCACATATAGTACATGCTTTAGCTCCTTTGACACTATATCCAGACAAATTCCCATATGCTGGAAAGTCATTAATAGTGCAAAACAACATAGCATGCAAACGAAATGTCTCTCTTCGTGAAGCATCATAGGTCAACACAACTTCACCCCAGACTTTCTTTAAGTCATCAATTAGAGGTTCAAGATAAACATCGATATCATTTCCAAGTTGTTTAGGGCCTGATATCAACAACGACAACATTACGTACTTATTTTTCATACACAGCCAGGGAGGAAGATTGTATATAACAAGCATGACTGGCCAAGTGCTATGTTGGTTGCTTAATGTCCCGTACGGATTCATCCCATCTGTACAAAGCCCAAGTCTTATATTCCTGACTTCTTCACCAAATTCAGGGTACAATAGATCAATCCTCTTCCATTGTGGGGAATCAGACACATGTCGTAGGATCCCATCATTATTTTTCTTAACATATGCATGCCACCTCAAATTCTTCGCATCTATCAGATTGGCAAACAAGTGTTGAAACTATGATATTATAGGTAGATACCACATCACCTTGGTAGGAAAACCAGTTTTGGACTCCCCCAAAGTCATCAATTTATACCGTGACGCACCATATTTTGGACAATCTTTCAAATCCACATAGTCCTTTTGAAATAATACACAATCATTCAGGCATGCGTGTATCTTCTTGGCATCCATTCCCATTGGGCACAACAATTTCTTTACCTGGTATGTTGAGATTGGCAGCTTGTTTCCTTCAAAAGGCATTTCTTTCAACAAAGACAACAATGACGTGAAGTTTTTATCGCTCCATCTATTGTTAGCTTTCAGCTTATAATCTCAACACAATGCTAAGCTTCGTAAACATAGTACAACCTGTGTATAACGATATCTCAGCATCATTCACTATGTTTCTAAAAATGGGAGGTGGATCGGTGTGCTCTACCCCACAAGTATCCAACATCGCATCAATGATGTCTATTGGAACTGGTTCATTCACATCTACGTCATCAGAGGCAATTTCTTCTTCCACACAAGCACTGCTATCGACATCCACTGGTTTTGGGTTTGAAATCTCTCCATGCCAGTGCCATTCTATATAGCCTTGTATAATCCTGTTGCACATGATATGACTTTTGATTTCGTCACCAGTGCTGACTTTCAAGTTGTTATCGCAATGCCTACATGGATAGTAGAAACTATCTCCAGGTTGTTTCCTATGTTCTTCGGAAAATCTAATAAACTGGTCAAGACCATAAATAAACTATGGGGTGCAACGATTGCGAATGGATATCCATGATCTATCCATTCTATGATCAAACAGAAAACAAGTACATATTACAACAAGATTAGGGTCTATGGTTTACAGATTAGAGTTTTTGCATAGTTAAAATTTTATACCAACAAATACAAGTGCTATCATTCATATATATAATAAATGTGTACCACCTATCCCATTCTTGAACACCTAATCTCACCAATAAGTGTATAATGTGTATTGGATTTTCAAGAAAATTTCGGCAGCATTTCCCCGTTGTTCTCCAAGTACATATGTACGTAGAGAACAAACAGGGAAATGCTACTGAAATTTTCTTGAAAACCCAATACACATTATACACTTACATCCTATGTAGCGACTGACGAACAAATCGTTACTAATTAAGAGAAATTAACATAAACAGTGGATTAACAAAAATCACTAAAAATTAACACCATTTTTCAAAGAGATCCATTCCAAGAAAAACTCTTACTGAAAGGTCCTAAACCTTATATACATCATTATTCACATTGTGCATATCTGGTACATCTCATCTCAAGAATAACATATAACAATTTCTTTACCAAACTATACATGAGAAACATAAAACCTCGAGGCACGTAAGCCAAAACCTCTTATTGATCATAAAACCATAACGAACCAACTCCAAGGACCTGAGAGTACAGAGACGACACATAGGACTCATATCTACAAGACATGACAGATAGTACACTCAACCTGAGCTGTCACTGCTGCCTCAGTTGTTGATCCTCCTCTGCAAAAAGGTCTTCACCTCCTCGTGTACGTCCACCTAAAAATTTGGGTCCCACGGGGGTGAGACTATTGAAAATTTGCCCCAACGAGAGATATAACTCTCCGCCGACCATATTATTATCATAGATTAAACAATTATAAACTGAGCAGAGGTTCTTTTTATATTAATAAGCATGATATTTCATTATATGAACAAAATGTGGTAATCTCCTTCCTTAAGGAAAACATTGCATCTACCCATAGTAGAGTTATCAATCATCTATCTGCTTTTGCAAGGAATGTAAAGAAACATAAATAACATCTATCCACTAAGGATGTATAAAAGAAATGTAACATCATCCAAATGATTTTTGTATTTAAACAAACATGCTAGACGGATGATTACACTTTACAATCACACTTAAGCCCTGAGGAGATGAGGTATACCGCTCATACTCCAACCGACCACTGTGAAGTCAAAATCGGTACCATACAAGGTCAATCTCAGAGCCGGCTGCCAAGACCTCACCTGTCTCGACCAGTCTGAGACCACAAGTAGGACATCTCGTGACACTGCTAAATAGCTAATCCAAGGTATACTGGAACTTCTCTATGTAGAGATACAACGTCAACTGCACTCTCTTTGGGAGAGAAAGATCTCATGTTTATCTAACATCCATCCCGGCCTTCATCTTTGAGAGATTCGTGATACATCCATCTCAACACATATAATGAAGGATTGAAAGATCTTGTGTTTATCTCACGTCTATCCAACATTAGGGTGTATGGATATTTTTGCCCATCACCCCCGCATATTCAAAAATATGTGGTCTTCGGGTTATGTTGCAGAGCAACCTGTTTCACCATTCAGGGAGGGACCTGGTGCCGAATGGATCTATGGTCAGGGCACTACATGATGAGATTCCACTTGATTAATTAAGTAAATTCCCATATTCTTTTAGCATCAGTCAAGTTTTCAAACAAGAATTATTATGACAAACGCTATAAAGAAAGGTATAATAAATCTATCAAGTACTTTCAAATCATTAAAACACATGATACTTGGGATCTCAGTCCCTTATCACATTACTGGGAATTCTCATCCCTTCACATCATCATTATCATGATTACTGGATCTGGGTATTCAAACCCTTAGATCATCACATAACATTGTTACCTCTATAACAGGTAACCATTACCTCTAGGTCCTCAGACCAAGGTATTTATTTCACTTGTTGTGCAAGTATTCACATGGCTCACAAGTCCATCACACATCTTGTCACCTCTCACTAGGCAACAACTTATTCACATGGCTCACAAGGCCATTAATCATCTTGTCACACTCTCACTAGGAAACAACTTATTCACATGGCTCATAAGGCCATTCAACATTATACTTGTTATATAAGTATTTAACATAGCTCACAAGGCTTATGTAATAAGAGAAATACAACCTTCCCATCATTAGGGTTAGGGTTTCCCTTTCTTATCGATTAGGGTTTCTCTTACATGTCATTACCCTTCATTAGGGTTAGGGTTTTCCATTATTAACCATTTAGGTTTTCAAGATCATATTATTAATAATCAAACCGTAATTCATTGCTCCACACATCTAGGAGCCAACATTGATACCATAAGTATTCAATCATACTTATTTATTCTCATCATTTATCATTAAATGAATCATCAACACAAGGTATGAGTTGGTCTCTCATCCTTACCAGGGTATGACTACATCATACTTTATTAACTTGACTTAATCCTTTCTCAAGGTATGTTAGCCCACACTTATCAAAGTGCATCAAACTCATTACATTTCAATGTAATAATTGACATAACTCACTTCATGTGTTACTCATCCAAGTATATTGGATTTGAGGTGCATTAAGGTGTATCAACCTTGGAGTGCTGGATGCGATATCTATCATGCCTTGATGTATCACTTCCCTCATCACTATTATCTTACTTAAGTTCATCACTTATCTTGTATTAGGGTATTTCCCATCCTAATACTTTAAGCACCAACCTATCACATTTATCATGTAATGTATTAGTCATAAGTCACACAATTGAATTATTCAACCATCATTAATGATATGAACTCATCTTAGGTTAAGGCATTATTGATATAGGATTAACCATTATCAACCACTCTAGGTATTTCACCTATCAAGGTATTATCCACACCATTACTTGGTGTTACACTCATCACTCCTAAGAGTCTCTTGCCCTTACCTTTACAAGGTGTATAGGGTTAAATCATGTGCATATGTTCACCATATTGGGTTGTAGGTGTATAGACACTTACCATATCGGGATAGGATTTGCACTTGTCTCCATATCGGCCATGAGGTACCTTCTTGACCTCATATCGGGCACAAGATATATGTATGTGTTTCCCATGATACTTATGATGTATCAACCCATCACCATGTCGGGCTAGAAGTACATTCAATTACCCTATCAGGCTAGTCACCATCTAGGATTAGCCATGAGGGGTTGGGGTTTGCCATATCAGACTCAACCCAATATACAAGTCAATTGGAGTGTAGGGCACCAAACCATATTGGGTTGCATCATCAAACATTAGGTTGCAACACCCATGTCGGGTTAGGGTTGATTGTGTCGGGCACATGGCATATACATGTGTCGCGCATAATACTTAAGGGGTATCAACTTATCACCATATCGGGCTATCATATTTTCTAGGGTTGTGTATCGTACAATGCTATCGCTCAACCCTATCGTGCATCCATGGCATGCAATAACACTTGTTACTCTTCTCTTATATCGGGTTACCCAAATTAGGGTTTCATGTCAACTTAAAAGTATTCATTCAATCTTGTATCATGTATGGAGTCTATACTTGACTCCCTATCATGTAAGAGGTGTACACTACACCCCCATATCATTCAATAAGGTTTACAAACCTATTCATATCATTTTAGTGAAATAGGTGCATCATCATATCGGGTTAGAGGTGCTTGCTTATATGCATGCACCTGATATCACTTTTATAAGGTGATATCACAATCTTAAAGCTCTAGAACTTTATTCTAACTATTATAGTTCAAGTCAAAAGGTCTAAGAAACTACTAGAACTCAAAATTTCATCAACTATTTCAGGAAATTTTGGAATTAAAAGTAGATCATTAAATACAACAATTTAGGTGATGAATAATAACATGATTGAGTTCAAGTTATATAACCCGCCTTAAGAACTACTTCAAAGCTTCAAGCTCCAAAGCTCCATGTTCCTAAGGTTAAAGAATACTTTATCAAACGTCCAAGGCTCGTTCACAACTCCTTCATATACAAGGAATCACCATGGATAAGCAATTGGTGAATATGAACAGAAAGGTAGATCATAACCCTAATTCCAGGCTTCAATTCAAGCTTGAAGACAACTATATCTTACCTTAGGGTTAAGTTTTGAGTTCCTTAGCTCCTTGGCCGACACCATACCACTCTTGGATGATATGGACTTCCTCATGGCCGACACAACTTTGCTTGTGTCCGATACCCCCTCACTTGTGGCCAAAATCACTCCAATTGGCCGATATCACTTGCTATGGGCAATATCAACATGGTATGGCCGATATACTTGCTATGGCCGATACCCAAGGCCTATGAACGATACCCTTGTTACCTTGCATGATATGCCAACCCTCTTACATGATATGGCACTCACTTGCACGATATGGCACTCACTTGCATGATATGGCACTCAACTCTTCACCCTAATTGCCGATATCACCTTATATGGCCAATTTATCCTACTTGGCCGATATGCTTTTGCTATGGGCAATATCCAAGGGCCTTGCACGATACCCTTGCTTTCCTGCCCGATACCAGAGCCACATGTATGATACCACAAGGTAGGAGGGTGGTAAGGGTCGAAACATTTCACTTAAGGGTGAAACTAGGGGGTATATATACTTGTTGCACATGAAGAAAGGTAAAAATGAGGTGTCAACATTTTGAGCTAGTAGGTGCCACGTGTCCATGCATGGGTGAAACGTGTCCATGCATGCATCAACATTTATCTTGACATGAAAAAAGGTTGAGGATCATCTAAAGATGAAAATTCATTCATTGCTTATCCATTTGGAGAAGTCATCTAGGTTTAATCACTATTTTATGTCAAGCCGATACACTTTTTCTAAGGAAACTTGTTGGCCGTCATACCTCACCTCCTTGAGATGCTTTGCACGATATGGACATTGACATGAGTTCACAAAATAATATGGGACACCACCTTGGGCTCCATGGCAGATAGGCACTCATATATAAGCTTTTCAACTTGATACAACTCAAGTTAAGCTTCCAAATTCAACCCTTTTTCTTGGTCATTTCATCACCAAGATTACCATCACTCATAGGTGATTCAAACATGGTGTATCATTCATTCTATCTCCTATAAATGATACTAGGATGAAGTAGGGTCACTCTAGATGTGGTAATTTTCATAACAACCCCACATTTTTGGTAAATTACAATTTGTACCAAAATTGGTGCATAATGTACCAGCATTGTTCAAACAGGCCCAAACTTGGAATTTAGGCTTTCCACAAGCCACCACCTAGCATCATTCTCTCTCTTATGATGCTTAAACACATTGAGTACATTCAACATGTAACATTTTGCATTATATCCCCTCAATTTGGGTAAATTACACTTTGGTCCAAAACAAAGGAAAATTGCTCAAACAGCATTCAATCAGGACCAAACTTGAAACATAAGTGTGTCACATGATAACAAAGCACCTTAGAGGATTATATTAAAGTTCTAAGAAACTTTATTATCCAAATCAAATAGGGTTACCTCATAACCCAGGTCAGGGTTGTTACAAGTTATAAACCCCTAACAAGGATTTCGTCCCCGAAATTCCAGGTAAAGGGAAACAGATATTATTCATTCATCATATCATCAAGTCTCCATATAACATCTTAATGTTATGGAGATTCCATATAACTTTGATCAACACAAAGTTCTTCCACACATGATTATCATAGAATATGTCACACATGACACATCTCCACTGTCTTTTTTTTTATTGACTGTAGAGTCAACTCTGTATTAGGTAACACTTTCTAAGGAATTATTTTTAGCTTGATAAGTTTTTCCCACAATGATTTTACAATTGTCCCTTCAATTAGTACATCCTTATCGATTTTATGTTTATGCGGAGCATAAACCCCTAACATATGATGTCCATACTATAGTAGGTAGCTAGACTGATTTCACAATTGGCCATCCCAGGTAACCTACATAAATCGGCTGATTAGGAGTTTATGTTTTCACTTTCTCATACCACCTGAAACTTCTTAGATACCATGATTCCTTACTTTTATATCTATCACATGTTTCAAAAACTCATCACATCCTCATCTTTCTTTCATCTTGGGACATTACTTGTTACACATATTTTTATCTTGGGACCAAAGTCCAAGACAAACTAATACTTTTCTAAGTATCCATCAATTGAACATTTTTAACTTATGCACATCAAGCGTCATAAGACCCACTTGATTTCCATGTCCCTAAAAAGAAAGAACACTAAGGAACATATTCCTTTTATCACCCCATCATCATCCATGGTTATTTATCATAGAGAGGAGGTTAGCATCTCTTTTGATTATTGCATGAACCTTCACTTATTCATGAGTCATTTACTCATATTTCATCCTAGGTTCCTTGCCATCAGCATAGGAATTATAAGGATGATTACATATCATTTTTCCTTTCTTTGTTATTGTCTAACATGTTCATGAGAATTTTGTGATTTTGTCACATTTCCCATTTCCACATCATGGGAAAATATCTTTACTATTCACACATGCTTTATCATACAGGGATCATCTCCCTTGTCCTCATTGTCTTTATCATGAGTATTATACTTTTTACTTCCTCAGATACATAGATTGATTGGAGATCATCTCAGATTCAATTTACTGCACTTAGGATGTAATATAAATGTCCATACCATATTTCCAGTTTCATTATACTCACTAGATTGTCTCATAATGACTACTTGATCAGAGTAATTAGAAAGATAACAATCTAAGAGTTCCATACTCACCTTATCTCCAATAATTATGTACCTGGCTAGGGTATACAAGTATCAGGATTCGGTAGTATGCACTTTATGTACTTTCATATTCCTTACTTTTCATAACATCACAAGCATAGGATTTAGCATCCCTAGATTTTCTCCAGAAAGTACCTATATACCTCATCCTCTTTCACATGGATAATAACAATTATAAAGCATTTAAAACAATACTAAACAGAATATAAATTCTAGTTCTCATCATTTCTTCCCTATGTCCCCATAGGAAAATCAATAGGGAAATATGTAACAGCAATCCTTTTTATGATTACCATATAATCATCCAGATAAAGCATATCAAAATGAAAAGCTCTATATAACTGTTATCCCTCGCGGTCATCTACCGCTTTAGGTTGATTCAACACATAGAGTCTAGCTATTTCATGTTGTTGCTTTTGCCTTTTTTACATCATTGGGCAGTAACTTTCATAAGCCCTGCCGAGTCTACCTCGGTTTTTGAGTCATTTCCTCCCTTCTTTTCAAAGAAAAGAGTTTAGTATGCTCAACATGTCCATAACTATAGCATGTCTTGTCCTCATACCATGGTCTTATCGGTCTTATTACCGATGTAGAGATTAAGCCATGGGTTCTTACAGGTGGAAAGTTAGGACTTTTGTCTTCACTCAGTGGCTACTACCCTGGTACACTAGGCATTTATTGCATTGGTGATACCAAAAACTTTGTTTTTTTATAACAACTAGGCACATGTCTCTAGATGTGTAGAGACTTTTCCTTATTTCTCAACTTATTGCCCTATCTTGGGCATTACCATCACAGATATACTATCTGTCTATACTTATGGCAGAGTCTATTTTTTTCCATATGCTAATTCTTCCCACTTTTTTTTCACTGTTCCAACATGACTATGTCATTCAGGAACCCTTTTAGAACCCAAAGTTTCTACATTGAGGACTGGTAACCTAGGTTGTTATGCTAGTATCTAGTCTATTATATGCATCATTGTTGTCCTAACCTGCCCAACAAGAGCATAAACATAGGATTCTCTATCATGATCAGGTCATGATGGGAGTTCCCAGGCATTCATTCTTCTCATGCCTGATCCCTTGCACCCTTTCCTGGTGCAACAACATTGCCCTTAACAATGTATTCCTCGTGTTCCCCAGTCATTCATAAACTTCACCCTTTCTTCTGCACAAGTAGAAGTCACTATAGGGTATACTGGAGGACACTAACACAGACTCAACACCTTAGTCCTATGTCTCTGTAGACTCAGTGCACCTTAAGCTCTGATACCAAAACTATAGCGACTGACGAACAAATCGTTACTTATTAAGTGGAATTAACATAAACAACGGATTAACAAAAATCACTAAAAATTAAAACCATTTTTCAAAGAGATCCATTCCAAGGAAAACTCTTACTGAAAGGTCCAAAACCTTATATACATCATTATTCACATTGTACATATCTAGTACATCTCATCTCGAGAATAACATATAACATTTGATTTACCAAACTATACATGAGCAACATAAAACCTCGAGGCATGTAAGCCAAAACCTCTTATTGATCATAAAACCATTACGAACCAACTCCAATGACCTGAGAGTACAGAGACGACACATAGGAATCATATCTACAAGACATGACATACAGTACACTCAACCTGAGATGTCACTGCTGCCTCATCTGTTGATCCTCCTCTACAAAAAGGTCTTTACCTCCTCGTGTATGTCCACCTAAAAATTTGGGTCCCACGGGGGTGAGACAATTGAAATTTTGCCCCGGCGAGAGATATAACTCTCCGTCAGCCATATGATTATCACAGATTAAGCAATTATAAACTGAGCAGAGGTTCTTGAACAAAATGTGGTAATCTCCTTCCTTAAGGAGAACATTGCATCTACCCATAGCATAGTTATGAATCATATATCTACTTTTGCAAGGAATGTAAAGAAACATAAATAAAATCTATCCACTAAGGATGTATAAAAGAAATGTAACATCAGCCAAATGATTTCTGTATTTAAGAAAGCATGCTAGGTGGCTGATTACACTTTACAATCACACTTAAGCCCTGAGGAGATGAGGTATACCGCTCATACTCCAACCGACCACTGTGAAGTCAAAATCGGTACCATACAAGGTCAATGGCAGAGCCGGCTTCCAAGACCTCACTTGTCTCGACCAGTCCGAGACCACAAGCAAGACATCTCGTGCACTGCTAAATAGCTAATCCAGGGTATATTGGAACTTCGCTATATAGAGCTATAGCGTCAACTGCACTCTCTTCGGGAGAGAAAGATCTCATGTTTATCTAACATCCATCCCGACCTTCATCTTTTGGAGATTCGTGATACATCCATCCCAACACATATAATGAAGGATTGAGAGATCTCGTACTTATCTCACGTCAATCCAACATTAGGGCATACGAATATTTTCGCCCATCACCCCCGCATATTCAAAAATATGCAGTCTCCGAGTTATGCCGCGGAGCAACCCGTTTCACCATTCAGGGAGGGACCTGGCGCCGAATGGATCTATGGTCATGGCACTACATGATGAGATTCCACTTGATTAATTAAGTACATTCCCATATTCCTTTAGCATCAGTCAAGTTTTCAAATAAGAATTATTATGACAAATGCTACAAAGAAAGGTATAATACATCTATCAAGTACTTTCAAATCTTTAAAACACATGATACTTGGAATCTCAGTCCCTTATCACATTACTGGGAATTCTAAACTCCCTTCACATCATCATTATCATGATTACTAGATCTGGGTATTCAAACCCTTAGATCATCACATAACATTATTACCTCTATAACAGGTAACCATTACCTCTAGGTCCTCAGACCAAGGTATTTATTTCACTTGTTGTGCAAGTATTCACATGGCTCACAAGGCCATCACACATCTTGTCACCTCTCACTAGGCAACAACTTATTCACATGGCTCACAAGGCCATTAATCATCTTGTCACCTCTCACTAGGCAACAACTTATTCACATGGCTCATAAGGCCATTCAACATTATACTTGTTATATCAGTATTTAACATAGCTCACAAGGCTTATGTAATAAGAGAAATACAACCTTCCCATCATTAAGGTTAGGGTTTCCCTTTCTTATCGATTAGGGTTTCTCTTACATGTCATTACCCTTCATTAGGGTTAGGGTTTTCCATTATTAACCATTTAGGTTTTCAAGATCATATTATCAATAATCAAACCCTAATTCATTGCTCCACACATCTAGGAGCCAACATTGATACCATAAGTATTCAATCATACTTATTTATTCTCATCATTTATCATTAAATGAATCATCAACACAAGGTATCAGTTCGTCTCTCATCCTTACCAGGGTATGACTACATCATACTTTATTAACTTGGCTTAATCCTTTCTCAAGGTGTGTTAGCCCATACTTATCAAAGTGCATCAAACTCATTACATTTCAATGTAATAATTGACATAACACACTTCATGTGTTACTCATCCAAGTATATTGGATTTGAGGTGCATTAAGGTGTATCAACCTTGGAGTACTGGATGTGATATCTATCATGCCTTGATGTATCACTTCCCTCATCACTTTTATCTTACTTAAGTTCATTACTTATCTTGTATTAGGGTATTTCCCATCCTATTACTTTAAGCACCAACCTATCACATTTATCATGTAATGTATTGGTCATAAGTCACACAATTGAATTATTCAACCATCATTAATGATATGAACTCATCTCGGGTTAAGGCATTATTGATATAGGATTAACCAATATCAACCACTCTAGGTATTTCACCTATCAAGGTATTATCCACACCATTACTTGGTGTTACACTGATCACTCCTAAGAGTGTCTTGCCCTTACCTTTACAAGGTGTATAGGGTTAAATCATGTGCATATCTTCACCATATCGGGTTGTAGGTGTATAGACACTTACCATATCGGGATAGGATTTGCACTTGTCTCCATACCGGGCATGAGGTACCTTCTTGACCTCATATCGGGCACAAGACATATGTATGTGTTGCCCATGATACGTAAGATGTATCAACCCATCACCATGTCAGGCTAGAAGTACATTCAATTACCCTATCGGGCTAGTCACCATCTAGGGTTAGCCATGATGGGTTGGGGTTTGCCATATCAGACTCAACCCAATATACAAGTCAATTGGAGTGTAGGGCACCAAACCATATTGGGCTACATGATCAAACATTAGGTTGCAACACCCATGTCGGGTTAGGGTTGATTGTATCAGGCACATGGCATATACATGTGTCGCCCGTAATACTTAAGGGGTATCAACTTATCACCACATCGGGCTATCATATTGTCTAGGGTTGTGTATCGTACAACCCTATCGCTCAACCCTATTGTGCATCCATGTCATGCAATAACACTTGTTACTCTTCTCTTATATCGGGTTACCCAAATTAGGGTTTCATGTCAAATTATAAGTATTCAATCAATCTTGTATCATGTATGGAGTCTATACTTGACTCCCTATCATGCAAGAGGTGTACACTACACCCCCATATCATTCAATAAGGTTTACAAACCTATTCGTATCATTTAGTGAAATAGGTGCATCATCATATCGGGTTAGAGGTGCTTGCTTATATGCATGCACCCGATATCACTTTTATAAGGTGATATCAAAATCTTAAAGCTCTAGACCTTAATTCTAACTATTATAGTTCAAGTCAACAGGTCTAAGCAACTACTAGAACTCAAAATTTCATCAACTATTTCATGAAATTTTGGAATTAAAAGTAGATCTTTAAATACAACAATTTAGGTGATGAATAATAACATGATTGAGTTCAAGTTATATAACCCGCCTTAAGAACCACTTCAAAGCTTCAAGCTCCAAAGCTCCATGTTCCTAAGGTTGAAGAAGACTTTATCAAAGGTCAAAGGCTCGTTCACAACTCCTTCATATACAAGGAATCGCCATGGATAAGCAATTTGTGAAGAAGAACAGAAAGGTAGATCATAACCCTAATTCCAGGCTTCAATTCAAGCTTGAAGACAACTATATCTTACCTTAGGGTTAAGTTTTGAGTTCCTTAGCTCCTTGGCCGACACCATACCACTCTTGGACTATATGGACTTCCTCTTGGCTGACACAACTTTTTTTGTGGACGATACCCCCTCACTTGTGGCCAAAATCACTCCAATTGGCCGATATCAACATGCTATGGGCAATATCAACATGGTATGGTCGATATATTTGCTATGGCTGATACCCAAGGCCTATAAACGATACCCTTGTGCCCTTGCACGATATGCCAACCCTCTTGTACGATATGTCACTCACTTGCATGATATGGCACTCACTTGTACGATATGGCACTCAACGCTTCACCCTATTGGTCGATATCACCTTATATGGCCAATTTCACCTACTTGGTCGATATGCTTTTGCTATGGGCAATATCCAAGGGCCTTGCACGATACCCTTGCTTTCCTACCCGATACAAGAGCCCCATGCACGATACCACAAGGTAGGAGGGTGGTAAGGGTTGAAAATTTTCACTTAAGGGTGAAACTAGGGGTATAAATACTTGTTGCACATGAAGAAAGGTAAAAATGAGGTGTCAACATTTTGAGCTAGTAGGTGCCACGTGTCCATGCATGGGTGACACGTGTCCATGCATGCATCAACATTTATCTTGACATGCAAAAAGTTTGAGGATCATCTAAATTTGCAAATTCGTTCATTGCTTATCCATTTGGAGAAGTCATCTAGGTTTAATCACTATTTTATGTCAAGCCGAGACACTTTTTCTAAGGAAACTTGTTGGCCGTCATACCTCACCTCCTTGAGGTGATTTGCACGATATGGACATTTCCATGAGTTCACAAAACGATATGGGACACCACCTTGGGCTCCATGGCCGATAGGCACTCATATATAAGTTTTTCAACTTGATACAACTCAAGTTAAGCTTCCAAATTCAACCCTTTTTCTTGGTCATTTCATCACCAAGATTACCATCAATCATAGGTGATTCAAACCTGGTGTATCATTCATTTTATCTCCTATAAATGATACTAGGAGGGAGTAGGGTCACTCTAGAGGTGGTAATTTTCATAACAACCCCACATTTTGGGTAAATTACAATTTGTACCAAAATTGGTGCATAATGTACCAGCATTGTTCAAACAGGTTCAAACTTGGAATTTAGGCTTTCCACAAGCCACCACTTAGCATCATTCTCTCTCTTATGATGCTTAAACACATGGATTACATTCAACATTTTACATTTTACATTATAGACCCTCAATTTGGGTAAATTACACTTTGGTCCAAAACAAAGGAAAATTGCTCAAACAGCATTCAATCAGGACCAAACTTGAAACATAAGTGTGTCACATGATAACAAAGAACCTTAGAGGATTATATTAAAGTTCTAAGAAACTTTATTAGCCAAATAAAATAGGGTTACCTCATAACCCAGGTCAGGGTCGTTACAAGTTATAAACCCCTAACAAGGATTTCGTCCCCGAAATCCTGGGTAAAGGGAAACATATATTATGCATTCATCATATCATCAAGTCTCCATATAACATCTTAATGTTATGGAGATGCCATAGAACTTTGATCAATGCAAAGTTCTTCCACACATGATTATCATAGAATCTGTCACACATGACACATCTCCACTGCCTTTTTTTTATTGACTGTAGAGTCAACTATGTATCAGGTAACACTTTCTAAGGAATTATTTTTAGCTTGATAAGTTTTTCCCACAATGATTTTACAGTTGTCCCTTCAATTAGTACATCCTTATCGATGTTATGTTTATGCGGAGCATAAACCCCTACCATATGATGTCCATACTATAGTAGGTAGCTAGACTGATTTCACAATTGGCCATCCCAGGTAACCAACATAAATCAGCTGATTAGGAGTTTATGTTTTCACTTTCTCATACCACCTAACACTTCTTAGATACCATGATTCCTTACTTTGATATCTATCACATCTTTCAAAAACTAATCACATCTTCATCTTTCTTTCATCTTGGGACATTACTTGTTACACATATCTTTATCTTGGGACCAAAGTCCAAGACAAACTAATACTTTTCTAAGTATCCATCAATTGAACATTTTTAACTTATGCACATCAAGCGTCATAAGACCCATTTGATTTCCATGTCCCTAAAAAGAAAGAACATTAAGGAACATATTCCTTTTATCACCCCATCATCATCCAGGGTTGTTTATCAGAGAGAAGAGGTCAGCATCTCTTTTGATTATTGCATGAACCTTCAACTATTCATGAGTCATTTACTCGTATTTCATCCTAGGTTCCTTGCCATCAGCATAGGAATTATAAGGATGATTACATATCATTTTTCCTTTCTTTGTTATTGTCTAACATGTTCATGAGAATTTTGTGATTTTGTCACATTTCCCATTTCCACATCATGGGAAAAGATCTTTACTATTCACACATGCTTTATCAGACAGGGATCATCTCCCTTATCCTCATTTTCTTTATCATGAGTATTATACTTTTTACTTCCTCTGATACATAGATTGATTTGATATCATCTCAGATTCAATTTACTCCACTTAGGATGTGATATAAATGTCCATACCATATTTCCAGTTTCATTATACTCACTAGATTGTCTCAAAATGACTACTTGATCAGAGTAATAAGAAAGATAACAATCTAAGAGTTCCATACTCACCTTATCTCCAATAATTATATACCTAGCCAGGGTATACAAGCATCGGGATTAGGTAGTATGCACTTTCTGTACTTTCATATTCCTTACTTTTCGTATCATCACAAGCATAGGATTTAGCATCCCTAGATTTTCTCCAGAAAGTACCTATATACCTCATCCTCTTTCACACGGATAAGAACAATTATAAAGCATTTAAAAGAATACAGAGCAGAATATAAATTCTAGTTCTCATCATTTCTTCCCTATGTCCCCATAGGACAATCAATAGGGAAATCCGTAACAGTAATCTTTTTTATGATTACCATATAATCATCAAGATAAAGCATATCAAAATGAAAAGCTCTATATAACTATTATCACTCGCGGTCATCTACCGCTTTAGATTGATTCAACACATAGAGTCTAGCTATTTCATGTTGTTGCTTTTGCCTTTTTTACATCATTGGGTTGTAACTTTCACAAGCCCTGCCGAGTCTACCTCAGTTGTTGAGTCGTTTCCTCCCTTCTTTTCAAAGAAAAGAGTTTAGTATGCTCAACATGTCCATAACTATAGCATGTCTTGTCCTCATACTATGGTCTTATCAGTCTTATTACCGATGTAGAGATTAAGCCATGGGTTCTTACAGGTGGAAAGTTAGGACTTTTGTCTTTACTCAGTGGCTGCTGCCCTGGTACACTAGGCATTTATTGCACTGGTGATACCAAAAACTTTGTCTTTTTATAACAACTAGGCACATGTCTCTAGAATTGTAGAGACTTTTCCTTATTTCTCAACTTATTGCCCCATCTTGGGCATTACCATCACAGATATACTATCTATCTATACTTATGGCAGAGTCTATTTTCTTGCCATATGCTAATTCTTCCCACTTTTTTTTTCACTGTTCCAACATGACTATGTCATTCAGGAACCCTTTCAGAACCCAAAGTTTCTACATTGAGGACTGGTAACCTAGGTTTTTATGCTAATATCTAGTCTACTATATGCATCATTGTTGTCCTAACCTGCCCGACAAGAGAATAAACATAGGATTCTCTATCCTGATCGGGTCATGATGGGAGTTCCCAGCCATTCATTCTTCTCATGCCTGATCCCTTGCACCCTTTCCTGGTGCAACAGCATTGCCCTTAACAATGTATTCCCCGTGTTCCCCAGTCATTCATAAACTTCACCCTTTCTTCTGCACAAGCAGAAGTCACTATAGGGTATATTGGAGGACACTAACATAGACTCAACACCTTAGTCCTATGTCTCTGTAGACTCAGCGAACCTTAAGCTCTGATACCAAAACTATAGCGACCGATGAAAAAATCATTACTAATTAAGCGGAATTAACATAAACAATGGATTAACAAAAATCACTAAAAATTAAAACCATTTTTCAAAGAGATCCATTCCAAGGAAAACTCTTACAGAAAGGTCCAAAACCTTATATACATCATTATTCACATTGTACATATCTGGTACATCTCATCTCGAGAATAACATATAATAGTTGATTTACCAAACTATACATGAGCAACATAAAACCTCGAGGCACGTAAGCCAAAACCTCTTTTTGATCATAAAACCATTACGAACCAACTCCCAGGACCTGAGAGTATAGAGACGACACATAGGACTCATATCTACAAGACATGACAGACAGTACACTCAACCTGAGTTGTCACTGCTGCCTCAGATGTTGATCCTCCTCTGCAAAAAGGTCTTCACCTCCTCGTGCACGTCCACCTAAAAATTTGGGTTCCACGGGGGTGAGACAATTGAAAATTTTCCCCAGCGAGAGACATAACTCTCCACCGACCATATTATTATCACAGATTAAGCAATTATAAACTGAGCAGAGGTTCTTTTTATATTAATAAGCAGGATAATTCATTATATGAACAAAATGTGGTAATGTCCTTCCTTAAGGAGAACATTGCATCTACCCATAGTAGAGTTATCAATCATCTATCTGCTTTTGCTAGGAATGTAAAGAAACATAAATAACATCTATCCACTAAGGATGTATAAAAGAAATGTAACATCATCCAAATGATTTCCATATTTAAGTAAGCATGCTAGGAGGCTTATTACACTTTACAATCACACTTAAGCCCTGAGGAGATGAGGTATACCGCTCATACTCCAACCGACCACTGCGAAGTCAAAATCGGTACCATACAAGGTCAATGGCAGAGCCGGCTGCCAAGACCTCACCTGTCTCGACCAGTCTGAGACCACAAGCAGGACATCTCATGCCACTGCTAAATAGCTAATCTAGGGTACACTGGAACTTCGCTATGTAGAGCTACAGTGTCAACTGCACTCTCTTCGGGAGAGAAAGACCTCATGTTTATCTAACATCCATCCCGGCCTTCATCTTTGGGAGATTTGTGATACATCCATCCCAACACATATAATGAAGGATTGAGAGATCTTGTGTTTATCTCACGTCAATCCAACATTAGGGAATACATATATTTTTGCCCATCACCCCCGCATATTCAAAAATATGCAGTCTCCGAGTTATGTCGTGGAGCAACCTGTTTCACCATTTAGGGAGGGACCTAGCGTCGAATGGATCTATGGTCAGGGCACTACATGATGAGATTCTACTTGATTAATTAAGTACATTCCCATATTACTTTAGCATCAGTCAAGTTTTCAAACAAGAATTATTATGACAAATGCTACAAAGAAAGGTATAATACATCTATCAAGTACTTTCAAATGTTTATAATACATGATACTTGGGATCTCAGTCCCTTATCACATTACTGGGAATTCTCATCCCTTCACATCATCATTATCATGATTACTAGATCTGGGTTTTCAAACCCTTAGATCATCACATAACATTATTACCTCTATAACAGGTAACCATTACCTCTAGGTCCTCAGACCAAGGTATTTATTTCACTTGTTGTGCAAGTATTCACATGGCTCACAAGGCCATCACACATCTTGTCACCTCTCACTAGGCAATAACTTATTCACATGGCTCACAAGGCCATTAATCATCTTGTCACCTCTCACTAGGCAACAACTTATTCACATGGCTCATAAGGCCATTCAACATTATACTTGTTATATAAGTATTTAAGATAGCTCACAAGGCTTATGTAATAAGAGAAATACTGCCTTCCCATCATTACGGTTAGGGTTTCCCTTTCTTATCGATTAGGGTTTCTCTTACATGTCATTACCCTTCATTAGGGTTAGGGTTTTCCATTATTAACCATTTAGGTTTTCAAGATCATATTATCAATAATCAAACCCTAATTCATTGCTCCACACATCTAGGAGCCAACATTGATACCATAAGTATCCAATCATACTTATTTATTCTCATCATTTATCATTAAATGAATCATCAACACAAGGTATGAGTTCGTCTCTCATCCTTACCAGTGTATGACTACATCATACTTTATTGACGTCGCTTAATCCTTTCTCAAGGTATGTTAGCCCACACTTATCAAAGTGCATCAAACTCATTACATTTCAATGTAATAATTGACATAACACACTTCATGTGTTACTCATTGAAGTATATTGGATTTGAGGTTCATTAAGGTGTATCAACCTTAGAGTGTTGATGTGATATCTATCATTCCTTGATGTATCACTTCCCTCATCACTTTTATCATACTTAAGTTCATCACTTATCTTATATTAGGGTATTTCCCATCCTAATACATTAAGCACCAACCTATCACATTTATCATGTAATGTATTGGTCATAAGTCACACAATTGAATTATTAAACCATCATTAATGATATGAACTCATCTCGAGTTAAGGCATTATTGATATAGAATTAACCATTATCAACCACTCTAGGTATTTCACCTATCAAGGTATTATCCACACCATTACTTGGTGTTACACTCATCACTCCTAAGAGTCTCTTTCCCTTACCTTTACAAGGTGTATAGGGTTAAATCATGTGCATATGTTCACCATATCGGGTTGTAGGTGTATAGACACTTACCATATCGGGCTAGGATTTTCACTTGTCTCCATATCGGGCATGAGGTACCTTCTTGACCTCATATCGGGCACAAGATATTTGTATGTGTTTCCCATGATACTTATGATGTATCAACCCATCACCATGTTGGGCTAGAAGTACATTCAATCACCCTATCGGGCTAGTCACCATCTAGGGTTAGCCATGACGGGTTGGGGTTTGCCATATCGGACTCAACCCAATAAAAAAGTCAATTCGAGTGTAGGGAACCAAACCATATTGGGCTACATCATCAAACATTAGGTTGCAACACCCATGTCGGGTTAGGGTTGATTGTGTCCGACACATGGCATATACATGTGTCACCCGCAATACTTAAGGGGTATCAACTTATCACCATATCGGGCTATCATATTGTCTAGGGTTGTGTATTGTGCAACCCTATCGCTCAACCCTATCTTGCATCCATGTCATGCAATAACACTTGTTACTCTTCTCTTATATCAGGTTACCCAAATTAGGGTTTCATGTCAACTTATAAGTATTCATTCAATCTTGTATCATGTATGGAGTCTATTCTTGACTCCCTATCGTGCAAGAGGTTTATACTACACCCCCATATGGTTCAATAAGGTTTACAAACCTATTCATATCATTTTAGTGAAATAGGTGCATCATCATATCGGGTTAGAGGTGCTTACTTATATGCATGCACCCGATATCACTTTTATAAGGTGATATCACAATCTTAAAGCTCTAGACCTTTATTCTAACTATTATAGTTCAAGTCAACATGTCTAAGAAACTACTAGAACTCAAAAATTCATCAATGATTTTAGGAAATTTTGGAATTAAAAGTTGATCATTAAATACAACAATTTAGGAGATGAATAATAACATGATTGAGTTCAAGTTATATAACCCGCCTTAAGAACCACTTTAAAGCTTCAAGCTCCAAAGCTACATGTTCCTATGGTTGAAGAAGACTTTATCAAAGGTCCAAGGCTTGTTCACAACTCCTTCATATACAAGGAATCACCATGGATAAGAAATTGGTGAAGAAGAACAGAAAGGTAGATCATAACCCTAATTCCAGGCTTCAATTCAAGCTTGAAGACAACTATATCTTACCTTAGGGTTAAGTTTTGAGTTCCTTAGCTCCTTGGCCGACACCATACCACTCTTGGACAATATGGACTTCCTCTTGGACAACACAACTTTGCTTTTGGCCGATACCCCCTCACTTGTGGCCAAAATCACTCCAATTGGCCGATATCACTTGCTATGGGCAATATCAACATGGTATGGCCGATATACTTGCTATGGCCGATACCCAAGGCCTATGCACGATAACCTTGTGCCCTTGCACAATATGCCAACCCTATTGCACGATATGGCACTCACTTTCACGATATGGCACTCAACTCTTCACCCTTTTGGCCGATATCACCTTATATAGCCAATTTCACCTACTTGGCCGATATGCTTTTTCTATGGGCAATATCCAAGGGCCTTGCATGATACCCTTGCTTTCTTGCCCGATACAAGAGCCCCATGAACGATACCACAAGGTAGGAGGGTGGTAAGGGTCGAAAAATTTCACTTAAGGGTGAAACTAGGGGTATATATACTTGTTGCACATGAAGAAAGGTAAAAATGAGGTGTCAACATTTTGAGCTAGTAGGTGCCACGTGTCCATGCATGGGTGACACGTGTCCATGCATGCATCAACATTTATCTTGACATGCAAAAAGGTTGAGGATCATCTAAAGATGCAAATTCGTTCATTGCTTATCCATTTGGAGAAGTCATCTAGGTTTAATCACTATTTTATGTCAAGCCGATACACTTTTTCTAAGGAAACTTGTTGGCCGTCATACCTCACCTCCTTGAGGTGATTTTCACGATATGGACATTTCCATGAGTTCACAAAATGATATGGGACACCTCCTTGGGATCCATGGCCGATAGGCACTCATATATAAGCTTTTCAACTTGATACAACTCAAGTTAAGCTTCCAAATTCAACCCTTTTTCTTGGTCATTTCATCACCAAGATTACCATCACTCATAGGTGATTCAAACATGGTGTATCATTCATTATCTCTCCTCTAAATGATACTAGGAGGTAGTAGGGTCACTCTATAGGTGGTAATTTTCATAACAACCCCACATTTTGGGTAAATTACAATTTGTACCAAAATTGGTGCATAATGTACCACCATTGTTCAAACAGGTTCAAACTTGGAATTTAGGCTTTCCACAAGCCACCACTTAGCATCATTCTCTCTCTTATGATGCTTAAACACAGGGAGTACATTCAACATGTAGCATTTTGCGTTATAGCCCCTCAAATTGGGTAAATTACACTTTGGTCCAAAACAAAGGAAAATTGCTCAAACAGCATTCAATTAGGACCAAATCAAATAGGTTTACCTCATAACCTAGGTTAAGGTCTTTACATCCTATAAGTGAGATTAGGTGTTCAAGAATAGTCCCAAACTGGGGACTATCGAAGATTTACTCCTAATGAGTAAATCTTGGATGGGTTTCTAGGCTAATGAGTACATATCCACTACATGTATTTGCTCACTTACATTGCATCACTCACAATTAGAGCATTATTAAATAATAAATCAAGAATTCAATAGTTTCAATCATGCAATAATTCACAATTAGAGCGATAAGATTCACTTTGTACAAACATACATGGCATAATTCAGGCACAATAGCAGGTGTTCAGCCACACAAATACACACAAATGTAGGTACACGTTCATCATCAAGATAATCATTACACACAACTGTAGCTATCCGATTATAATTGAGCAATATAGCACAAAATCAGCCAACACGGTCGTGCTACCAACACGGCCGTGCTGCCCAGCACGGCCGTGCCAACCTATGATTTCACACGGTCATGGAGCAGGGTACCTTCCTGAGGGTGGAGGAAGAAGAGGAGGAAGAAGAGTAGAGCAAGTACCTTCGACGGTGGCGGCGGGGAGAGTAGCAGTAGAGAGCAGCGGCGGTGCGGGGAGAGCAGGCCACCGGAGCAGGAGAGAAGGCCGGTGGTGCGGGGAGAGAAGGCTGCCAGAGTAGGAGAGAAGGTCGTCGGATCAGCGAGCTAGGGGAAGAGGGCAAGCGGCGTTGGAGGTGGGAAGAGGACCAGGAAGCGAGCGGAGCAATGCACGGCCGGAGCAAGCGGCGGCGGAGGTGGGGGTAGAGGAGAAATTGTCGGACCAAACCCTGGAGTAGCGCGAGAATGAATGAAATAGAGAAAGGCGAAGAGTCGGGCTCACGTGGGTGTTGTTAAGTTAACAATAGGTGTCAGTTCTTAAATAAAACTAACACCTAAAACTAGAGGTGTCGGTTCTACAAACACACCAACACCTATTCTCAATGATAGTCATCAGTTTTTACTAGACAAAAATCGATGTCTATATACATATGCCGATTAAAAAAATTGTTCTCGATTAATGACCATATTCGTCGATTGATAGTAACAAACTGACATCCTATTGGACATTCCTTTACCCTAATTTTTTTGGTGGGGACGGCGTGCGCACCCTTATCACATCGGTTATGCTAAGACAACCGATGCCCATATAGGAACTTTTGGCGCAAATTTTATCTTCATTCAGTGTCAGTTATTAGGTTAAACACCGACATTGTATCTGATACTTTGGCGCAATTTTTTTTTGCTTGAAAAAATTGGATTTTGTGGGCTATTTTAGGCGTCGGTTTCTTTTCTTCAACTGACACTAAATGAAAAGTGATACTCGTGTCTGGATGGTCTTCAAATATAGATGTCGGATGTCCTTATTAACCGACGTTTAATGTTAACAGCGTCGGTTTTACTAAAAAATCGAGGCCTCTAAAAGTGACATTGAACGATGTTTCTATAGTAGTGAAGTCTATTGCTGAATCCCTAAAGCTACTAGTTTCTAAATAAGACAATCTTGAATCATCTTTTGCCACCTACGAAAGGAGGTGCTCGCCCCCTCAACAACAAGAACAAGTCAAGTCAGCTTCTCTATTTTGTGAAGCATGTAAAGGCACTGATCATTCTACTATAGTCAGTAATATTATCTATGATGTCGTTCTGGGTAATACTTGTACCCAAGGAGGTAATGGTCATATGGAAAATCTAAATGCTATCCACACTATCCCTGGTCAATGATATTATAATCCGAATCAGAACAGGAACCATCCAGGTTTTCAATATGCAAATCCTTCAAGAGCGGAAAACTCGCAACAACTTGGTTCAGATAATCAACAACGAGGTCCGCCGGGATACCAGTATAACCAATAACAAAATTTCAAGAATTAAGAGAACTTTAGAGGTAACTTCCAGAATAGAAACTACAACCAGTATCAAAACAACTCTTAGTTCCAAAATCCAAACCAAGTCCCTTATCAACATCAACAACAAGGGCCACAAGCCGGTCCCATCTCTTCTGATGACAAACTGCCAGCCATTGAGAAGATGCTTCAGTCACAATAGACTATGATAGCAAATCAGCAAGCCCATCAGAAGGCTATTGAATCCCAACTAGCTCAACTTTCAGCTAGCCTCAAGCCGCCTGCTGGAGCTTTTGCTGGCCAACCAGAGAACAATCCTAAGCATCCAGAGCAACTGAAATCTGTCACCACATGATCAGGAAAAGACTATTTTGTTCCTCCTATCAAAACACATGTGGTAGTTATAGATGATGATGACTTTATGACTGCCCGAGACTCTACAGTACCTGAATCTCAACCGAAAGAACCACCAACCATTGATAAGTCAGACAAAGCAAGTTTTGAAGAACCTATTGTTGCAGAAGCAGAAGACACACCTGAGTCAGCTGTACTAGTATACAAGCATCATCCTCCCTTCCCAGTTCGATTGAAACAGACATGTATTGATACTTGTTTCAATAAGTTCAAGGAAGCAATGAAGAATCTTCATGTTGATATACCCTTTCTTGAGGTGTTGGATGAGATACCAGCCTGGATGAAGTACTTAAAATCGCTCCTCACAAGGAAATATATAATTAAAGAATATGAGATAGTCAAATTAGCAACAACAACTTCTGATATTATTTAGAGTAAGATGCCAAGGAAGCATAAAGACCCATGATCCTTTGGAATTTCATGCATATCGCTGATTTCTCATGTAAGAAGGGACAGGCCGACCTTGGTGCTAGAATCTCTATCATGCCACTTAGCCTTTGCAAGAGGCTAGGGTTTGCATAACTTCTCCCAACTGGCATGACCATACAACTTGCAGACAATTCTATGACTCTTCCCTTAGGAATCATTGAGGATGTTCCAGTCAAGGTAGGCAAAGACTCTTATGTCCCATGCGACTTTGTCATCATGGACATAAAAGAGGACTCCAAATACCATCTTATATTTGGCCGTCCGTTCCTTGCCACTACAAGAGCTTTGATTGATGTTGAAGCAAGAACCTTGCTCCTCGAACTAGGTAAAGAAATACTCAAGTTCAATGTTTTTGAAAGTATGCGAAGACCAAGCATGCAAGAAGAAGTCTATTTGATTGATTGCATAGAGCAAATGTCACTCCTCATGCAAGAGGATTATGAACAAGATGATCATTTTAAAGTGGCTCTACCAAACCCATCTACTAATAATTCCATCAACGAACAAGTAAAGAATTGTGTTCTTCACCTCAATTCTGCAGAAGAAGATCTTGAAGCTAAATTTGAGGAACTCAAGGTAGTGAATGTAACTGAAGAGCCATGTGAGAAACCAGAGGCCCCTGAAATGAAGCCCCTACCTGAGGGACTGAAGTACGTGTTTCTGGATGATGTCAAGGTCTGCCCGGTTATCATAAATTCTGATATAACATCTAAACAAGAAGATAAACTTCTGACCAAATTAAGGGAAAGAAGAAAAGCTATCATCTATAAGATGAGTGATCTCACCAGGGTCAGTCAAGCACTTTGCATGCACAAAATCTCAATGGTGGAAGACCACAAGCCGACTATTGAACATCAATGGAAGCTTAATCCAAATATGAAAGAAGTAGTTCTCCTTGAAGTCATAAACTTCTCACTACAGGAATCATCTATCCTATATTTGACTTACTGTGGGTGAGTCTTATACATATTGTCCCAAAGAAAGGTGGAACCACTGTGATACGGAATGAAAATAATGAACTCATCCCCACACAAACAACCACTGGCTGGAGGATGTGTATCAATTATAGGAAATTAAACAAGGCAACACGCAAAGATCATTTCCCGATGCCTTTTCTTGACCAAGTTTTAGAGCGGCTGGCTCACCAGGATTATTTTTGCTATCTCAATGGCTACTATGGATTCTATCAAATTCCTATACATCTAGATGACCAAGAGAAGACAACTTTTACTTTCCCCTTTGGAACATATGCCTTTAGAAGAATGTGTTTGGGCTTTGCAATGCGCCTGCAACCTTCCAATGTAGCATGGCAGCCATATTCACTGGTCTAACTGAAACTATTATGGAAGTTTTCATGGATGATTTTTCCATATATGGGGAATCATACAACTCATTCCTGAAGAACCTCTCCCTCATCCTCAAATGATGCAAAGAAGAACATCTAGTGCTTAATTGGGAGAAATGCCACTTTATGGTGAAAGAAGGCATTGTCCTCGGCCATAGGGTTAGCAATCGAGGGATTGAAGTTGACAAAGAAAAAATCAAAGTGATTTCTAGACTCAGTATCCCAACCAATGTAAGAGAGGTCCACGCATTCCTCGGTCATGTAGGCTTTTATAGAAGGTTCATAAAGGACTTATCCAACATAGCCAAGCCTATGACGAACTTATTACTAAAGGATGTCGATTTCCACTTTGATGAAGAGGGAATCAAGAGTTTCAACAATCTCAAGCATGCCCTTACATCGACCCCTATCATTAGAGCTCCAGATTGGGAGCACCCATTTGAAATAATGTGTGATACTAGTGATTATGTTGTTGGCGTAGTTTTGGGCCAATATATAGAAAAGAAACATCATGTCATCTACTATGCATCTAAGACCCTTGATGAAGCTCAAAGGAACTATGCAACTACTGAGAAAGAACTCTTAGCGGTCGTGTATGCCTTTGACAAGTTTAGATCCTACCTCATTGGTTCAAAGGTGATTGTCTACACTGATCATGCCACAATTTGTTACCTCATAGCAAAGAAAGATGCAAAACCCAGGCTAATCAGATGGATTCTCCTCTTGCAATAATTTGATTTGGACATAAGAGATAAGAAAGGAACATAGAATGTTGTGGCAGACAACTTGAGTCGTATCCACACCCTGGCCACTGAAAAAATCCCAATTAATGACTCTCTTCTAGATGACCAGCTCATGAAAGTCTTGGAAGCTACTCCTTGGTACTTGGACTACGTGAACTACCTTGCAGCCGGTGTCATCCACCTAGAATGCACCGACAATGCACTAAAGAAATTCATGCACGATCTGAGGCAATATCACTGGAATGAGCCATATCTCATCAAGCTCTATGCTGATGGTCTCTACAGATAATGTATATCTGAAGAATAAGCTCAACTTGTTTTAGAACAATGCCACATAGGCCCCGCTGGAAGCCATATGAGTTCCAAGAAAACTACTTTGAAGGTTTTACAATGTGGCTTCTTTTGGCCAACCATATCCAAGGATGCCTACAACTTTGCTTTATAATGTGATAAATGCTAGAGGGTGGGTAACATAACAAAAAGAGATGAGATTCCCCTTAAGTTATGGTAGGAAGTAGAGATCTTCGATGTTTAGGGAGTGGACTATATGGGCCCATTCCCATCCTCGCATGAATTTTTCTACATTCTGGTTGCGGTGGATTATGTCTCTAAATGGGTAGAGGCCATACCAACCATCACCAGAGATTTGAAACCTGTCATCAAAATGTTCAAAGATATTATATTTCCCTATTTTGGAGCTCCACAAGATATCCGATGGAGGTTCTCATTTTCTGGAAAGAAGCTTTGAAGCGCTGTTGAGAAAATATGGTGTAACACACAAGGTATCTTCCCCCTACCATCCTCATATGAGTGGAAAGGTAGAGGTTTCAAACCGTCAACTCAAAGATATCTTGGAAAAGATAGTAGGCCAGGACCGAAAGGATTGGTTAGTAAAAATTAATGACTCCTTATTGGCCTACAGAACTGCTTTCAAGACTCCTCTTGGGACAACACCATTTACATTAATCTATGGAAAGTCATGTCACCTGCCCATAGAACTTGAACACAAAGCTTGGTGGGCAATCAAACAACTAAATTTTGACATGAAGAAAGATGGCCAAGCCAATATTCTACAACTTTAGGAGCCGGATGAACTCTAGATGACAACTTATGAGAATGCAAGAATCTATAAAGAACGCACCAAGTTATGGCACGATGGTCATCTGAAAAGGAAGGACATACAAGTGGGAGACCAAGTTCTAATGTTTACCTCAAGAATGAGATTGTTCCCAGGGAAACTCCGTTGTCACTGGTCTCGACCATACACTATCAAGAACATCTACCCACATGGTGCTTTTGTTTTATGGAGTGAAAAGTCAGGAGATTTTGTGGCAAATTGCCAACACTTGAAGAGATATTTCACCACAGCTGATACTAGCATTGAAGAATCGTTGAATCTTTCAAAACTAGTGTATCTACCAGAAAATTGAAGGAAATGTGTCAAGCCAACGACATAAAACTAAGGCACTTGTCGGGAGGCAACCCGATCCTTAACTTAGCTTTTATGTTTCATTTTTAAATTAGAAAAATTTTCGTCTATTAGATATCACATCGCAAGATGCAATCTTAAGATTTGATAATTTTTGTTTTTGAGATTTCAGATGGAGGACATGTTGCTGAGAGGAACGCAACCACATTTGGTGGTCCAACCCACATGATTTTCCCCCTCCATCTTGGATTTAAAGTTTGATCATGACGAGCAAATTTCTAAATTTGGGGTGGAGGGTGGGTGGTATGTACTTTACCTTCAACCTACACCCATCTATTTTAGACTTAAGATACCATCATTACAATTTTGATCAAAATTTTCTAAAATTTTAAAATTTTCGAAGTAGTTTTGTCTAGAAACTTGATGAAGTTTTGACGCTTCTTTTTCAATCAAAGCCTTTACCTAGCCATCTAATTTCTTCATTTATGCAATTTTGAATCATTATACCCTCCTTATTCAAAGAAAAGCCTCAAGAGGGACAATTTCTGAAACTAGACAATGGTTAGAAATCACAATGTGAAGCTTATGAATCCTAACATCATGATCCTTTAGCAAAAATGGGAAGTATTACATCAAACTAAGAGGGATCAAACACATCATGCTTCCTAACTGACTAGTGGAACAATAGCATGGAATCTCCACTGGATCCCCATCAAGTCATTATTTGAGCAAAGTATGATAAAGAGAACAACCCGGTGCACTAAATCATAAATGAAGTTGCATTAAGATCTGAACACTCTTCTACTCTTCTTCTACCATCTTCATACCCCTCCACCCATCAAAAAAAAAGCCATAAAAAATAGTGTCAAACCCTAAGTCCGTGGTGGCACACCACCCCTCTCTTTATCCGCTTCTTCCAGACCCCTCTCTATTTAATAGGGGCATACCACCAAAAAGAAAAGATGCCAATGAGAACAAAAAAATGCAATCTCGAGCCGAATAGAGGACAGATTCACACACACAAAAATGCAATTAATGTAATTGCAACCATATAATAAAATCTCAAGTCAAATAGAGAAGAGATTCACTACTTCCTTCCATACCCCCTTCACTCCCTTTTCCACCTACAGGCACAATGAATGCCTCATTTTTGTCACTCTTTTGTAAAACACCAGTGTCAGATCAGATGTACAATTGTTATTCTGCGGGTATCTCTAGACTATTACAAAACTCTTAGACATGCTTGATGTTGGAGAAAGTGGGGAGGAAGTGCTTTTGAGAAATGAACTCATAAACAAAGATATAGTAAGATGTGTTCAGTGATCTCAGGAAGTTGAGATGCTAAGCCATACAAAGCATAAAAGAAACAATTGTGATGTGAAGATGAGGCAATCACAAGAGTTGAAAGTATTCTATTGGCGACTGTTTTAGATTTTGCATTACTCAAGGACGAGCAACGTTCAAGTTTGGGGTGTTTTGATGAATGCATATTCATCTTAGTTTTAGTTGCCATTTTTGGACTAGTTTTGCACTGAATGCTAATATTCACCCCTTGAGTATGCTCATATACAATTATCCTCAGTTCCATATCATTATCTATTCACCACCATTGCAGGATTAAACATCGTGCTATATGTGCCAGTGTAGGAGGTGTAGGGGGCGGTGGTCCCGCTAACTGACTAGTGGGTCCAAGAAACTTTTGATAATTTTTACCCTTTTTCGATGGCCAAATCCTTCATCAGAATGCATCTTCATCAGTCATAGGATTCATCAATGCAGGCCATTTGACCCTCAGCAATACCCCCCCCAGTGGGGGTGGGTTTGATTAAGAAGGACTGCGACCATGATCTCAAAGAAGGACCACGACCGTGATCCCAAAGTAGACATCGTGACCACAGAAGATCATGACTAGCCATGAGTTAAAATGCACTGTGATCGAGGTCCACACCTTCTCGACCGTAACCGTGAAGCTAGAAGATGCCTACACATCGACCTGCGTGGAGATTGTGACCTGAAGAAGACTGTGACCACGATCAATGATAACCACAAGCGTGATTGATGCTAGACCACAACCACGATCAATGATAACCATGACTGCGATCGACGCTAGACCGCGATTGCGATCTTGCCCCTCCACAACCTGACTTCGACCGTGATTGGTACCACACCACAACTGCGGCACACCAGTGCAACTATAGAATACAACTGCGACCGCAGTATACAACTTCAACCACAGCCAGCACCTCGTCCACGGAGTTAAGTTGGTGGGGTGTGCCTATAAATAGGCCACCCACCCAAACTATCAAATCATCTCTTCCACGATGTCGGGAGGCTTTCGCTCTGTGCTCAGCCCTTAGGAAGATGATCTCTACCACCAAGGACTACCTCTGTGGAGTTCTTATCTCTCTTCCATCTCCACTCATCCAGATCTATCTTCTATCCATGAGAGTGGTGGGACTTCAGATGTGCATATCTACTCCGCCACCAGCCATCTACCGCTTCTTCTCCTACAAGCAAGTGTACGAGAAGAGAAGGAAGAAGGAGAGAGAAGATCTGCCTTGTCTTCCTTGGTGTTCTTCCCCTCCACGTTCTAGATCTGCCTCGACATTGTGTAGAAGACCGTTTCTCCACCAAGCTCCGGCCACCATCTTCACCATGACTATGGCAGAATATTCCCTCTCTCTTATTTTTCTTGTTTCTATCATGAGGAGTGAGTAGTCCTGTAACGACCCCCCCTCCTAGTAACCCCCAATTAAGGGAGACCAGAAGATCAGAGCCATTATCCCAATTAACAGGATCAAAGGTTCGACAAATAATCAATAACAATTATTAAATTCTACTAGCTACACTAAAATATGGTAAAAATAAAAACTTTGCATACCTTTTGAAAACTTGGATCTCTAAACTTCTATCCACATATGAATTCTACTCTAACTAATCTTCCTTGTATTTTAATTCATGTATTTTACAATATGACGATTTACTATTTGTCCTTTTGGCTTTGTACCTAAAACACTGACAAAAAAAACATCGGTCAGCATAAAGATGGTATGTGGGGGAAAAAATAATCATGCAACTATGATAAAAATGTAATCAGTCAATTATGATTTAAACAAACAACTTTATGTTTTCTGCATAACTGCTCAATCCCTACATACCCTAGCCTCTGTGCTATCCCTGTAGTGGACCTGGTTGCTACCTTCCTTATGGTAGATCCCCATTAAACCCCTCATGATCCCACCTAATCGATGAACCAGTTTCTAGGGTTGAGTCACATGGCACTACCTGTAGGTTGCCCACTCCTTAAATCATGGCAGTCTCATGGCACTACACGTGGGTATCCCAATTTATAACTCATGATAACCTAGACCTTGCTCTAGGTTACCCCTTTTTAGCCTTTACAAAGCCACAAAGGTGGACTAGGATCTGAGCCAGTCATGTATGCACATTTATAGTGATAATCATAGTCACTTTATAGTTGCATTAAATATATAGGCATCCAACAGTTATTTCGATGCAACTGATAAAATGTTTGGCAATCGCAGTGAAACTAATGCGATTAATCATAAGCGTAACCACATACCTATTATTGCAGTTTTGGAGACAAAATAATCCATGCAAGTAAGAAATCCAAGCAAGCACACATGCAAGACCCTAAAATAATCATATAATTTCCTTTTATTGCTCACGTCATCAAGATCTATTAAATCTAGCTCAATTCCTAGGGTTTCTAGTTCACTTTAAGGTTTCATTTGCATTTAGGGTTTTACTTCATATTTAATATTTTAAACCCTAATTTTATACAATTACTCATAAACCCTATTCATCTCATCTATTTGAAAGATATTAAGGTTATCTTTTAACAACATATAACCCTAATTTTGATTTAAGGCACACTTAAACATTAATTAAGTCCATTAAGCCTCTTTTACATTAAAGCTGCTATTTTTATCCTTTTAATCTATGACAAAGTCATTATGCTCATCAATTCATAGTTCGTTATGGTCTAAGTCGCATATGAACTCTATTTGTCATTAATTTCACATTAATCCACTAGAAAACCCTAATTATCAAATTAAGGATTTTACACTTGAAAGAGCTTAGAACCATCATTTAACAACATATTTTCAAATTATTCAAATTAAATATGATCTTCTCCACTTTTACCCTATGTTAGGGTTTCTAACTGCTTAATCATTCATAATTGGTGTAAAATCCTAAACCTTGCGATAATTCATCTACATCAGGTTCAAGTTCATCATTAACATTTCAACAGGTTGCTATTACTTAATTCTGTCAATTAAGTATCATGAATTTAACCATTAACTTCAATTAGGGTTCCTAACATGATTTCAAAGCACTTTCCATTAATTTGTCATACTTTTGTAAATAGGAACAAAATCAGATTCTAAAAGTATTTTTATTGAACTCTACATGTTCTCCTAATCAATTTTCATGTTTTACATATTTCCATCAGAGCTACCAATCTTTAGTTATGATTTATGCAAGAAAATATACCTTCAGCCAATCAGAGAGCACCACATCGTCAATCTCGTGCAATGTTGCTAGGCTTTAGAAACATAACGGATTGTCTAATTTACCCTTGCGTAAGTTAATGGTTTAGCAATGCCCAGAGGGGCAAAACTATCCAATGTCGCCCATGTTCCTTCTTCCTCGTGAGCAACCCTAGGTTGTCGCCTGCAGCGGCTCAGGGGAGCTCTCCTCCTCCCTCCTTGGACTCCAGGGTGCCGGCGATGGCCCCAAAGCTTTTGCCTCCCTCCATCGCATCTACAGAGGTTCACAACCAGGGCCGCGATGGCTGGGATTAGGCACGGAGACCTGCAACTTCACGACTGTCCTAAGTAGTCATGCCACAACAGCTACACGCAGCTAGGAGGAGGGGGACCACCACTGAGCGTCTTCTTGATGTCGTGGGAGTAGCACGGCCCTATTGTAGCTCTCCCACAGCCCCTCAGCTCTAGGGATAGGGTTATACCCTCATCATTAGGGTTAGTACGGAAAGAAGAAGGAGAAGGGGTTGTATTGTGTGGAATCTCTCTGGATCTCGACCAGGGCTTTACCCCTTTATATAGGGTGAGTAACAAACTCCTAAAGTATGCATCCATGAGGACTCAAGTCCTTTCCCAAAAAGGAAACTTATTTTCCTTAGATAAAAGCAACTTCCTCTCTCCTCGTCATCTCTTTGATATTCCTTTTTTTTATTATTAGGATTTTGAAAATTACTTCCTTTATCTTCCTTGTACTTGCCTTTTAAAGTATTGGCACGAAATTAAGTTTTCCTTTTAATAGAAAATACTTTCTTTTTATCAATATCACAAAATTCATTAATAATGTATCACATTATCCTTTTATTTTTCAATTTTAGTATTCTCTCTTTCTTTCCTCTTTATTGGGGCTCCTTGGACCCCAAGAAATTATAATATCTCGAAATTCCATTTCAAGGATACTTATTATCCTTCTAGATGCATCCATATGTATTATTTCTCATTATCATGTTTATTTCTTATTAAAATATCTCTTTTTGAGGATTCCTCTTTATCTTTCTTTTTATTTTCCTCATTGGCATTCCTTTTAACATTAGGAATCCTTTGGATACGAAAATCCACGAAGGATAACTCAATTATACCTCTTTCCACTTATTTTCCACATTTCATCATTATTTTCAATTTCTTTCTTAATGACGAAATATTTAATTGATCTTTTCTTTTCTTATTGCATTATCTTTGCAACTTTGGACTCCTTGGAACCCAAGGAACCCAAGAGGCATGAAATCCCACTTTGGATTTTCCTTCTAGAGGTTTGCACATTTTTCTTTTCTCTATTTTCTTATTTACTCAATAGTAGAGTTTCTTTTGTCCTTTCTTTGTTATTGGGCCCAATAGCCAATAAAGCCCACAAAACAATCATCAAGGCTAATGTAAACGAAATCCATTTATTCAAAACAAATTATATCATTATTTGTTCAAATATCTTTAATATGAGAAATTACATTTCTCACCAATTGAGCCCAAAAATTTGGGTTGTGACATCCTTCCCCTCTTATAGGAATTTTGTCCTCAAAATTCTATCAAGCAAATAGATAATTCAGGATAAGACTTTTCCATGTCCATCACTGGCCCCTATGTGGATTTACCTTACTCATGGAGCTTCCAAAGAACCTTTATCATCACATATTCTTTTCACTGAGTTCTTTGATCCTGGCATCTATAAACTACACAGGTGACTCAGGCCATTTCAGCCTCCCTTGGGGCTCACTAGGTTCATTGCTTAGAACATGGTCTGGGTACCTCACATAGTGTTCTAAATTGGACACCTGGAACTCATCACACATTACATTATCCTGAAGGGTAAGATCAAACTTAACCTTCTCCACCATGTCAAAAGAACCCATGCATCAGGGACTCATCTCTCTTAGCTATAACTTAGAGGGGTCGGATTTTCATGTCACATATTCTCCCACAGTGAATAGCATGTCAGTCTACTTTGCATCCGCTCATGACTCTCGTTGTCTCTAGGATCTTTTCAGCCATTGCATGATCAATGTGACTTCATCTACACACATTGTGGTCCTTTTCTAACCATCACGTGGTCCTTTCACCAACATCACCTTACTGAAGTGGTGACCGACACAACCTCCCTTATAGTGCTTCTTTAAATCCCAATACTGGCTATGGTGGTTATCATCACATATTTCATAGGACAAGAACTATCTCTGGATATCACCCTGAACGAGCACACATTCTCTCATCAAACCCTCTAGTTTGGATCACACTAACCATTAGTTAAGGGTGATAAACTGTACTAACATAGAGTTCTTCATGTTTCTACTTCCACCTCACGGAAGTGAACCTTTAGGTTATACTCAAGCACTTTTGAACTCACCTCATGGTGTAGTTGAACCATCTCTCTCATATGTAGTTCAACCGGATTTGTACCTTGACAGTACTCTTTCTTTCTCATGTCATCTGAGTAAGGTGATCTACCTTAACCCATATTGCATCCTGAACTTCCTTGGTCTAGGGGAGACTTACCACAACATCCATAGTGATGAAGTCCCATTCCCTCTCAAGGACTCTTTTATCCTCTATATCGATACACTGGGTTACCGGTGCTCATCCTTCACCTTCTGTCATGCATGGAAACATACCACATGCAGCCTCATCTCCAGCATCCATAGTACTGCTACCACTCATTATATCAGTAGTACCATGGTGTATGGTGATCTTAAAATCATGATATTCTGTAGGTCATGATTCCTCAAGATTGATTCCTCAAAAACCCTGAACCACTCTAGTCAGGGTTTCACCTCCTTTTTCTCCAGAAAAGTGCACTTGAGGTTCTACAACCATCCTTTTATCATGATAAGCCCTAGGCTGGCTAACCAAACAACCATTAACTTGATCAACCAGTATTGTTACATCTGAGTGTTAGCCAAACTTATCTCTTTTCCAACAGGGGGTTATCTTATCAACCTCTTCTAGCCTCCATCTAAACTAGGCAGTTGTATATCATCTAGAGCATCCATTATCACTTCACATCCTTAAGTGTTATGTAATGTTGAAGACTTACACCTCTGTGTATTCCACTTATTATCTCATCTCATCTCTAGATCTATCTTCATCAAGAAAACTCTGAGCTTATCCTCTTGGTTTTTCAAAATCAACCTTGTATGACTCATATCTCATGATAAAAAATCCTCATAGGGTGACTACCTTGTTTCTCTTAAAGTTTGTAAACCATCCATGTATCATTCACTCCATTAGAGTATATTATCATCTCTATCCTCATACCTCATTGCAACGTTCCAACTCACATCATCTTTATCCTTCGTGTATGCCATGCGTACTGTCCTATCTCTCACTCCCATAACAAGAGGAAATAAGCATTTGGTTGCAGTCCAAATACAGAGTTCTTCCTATTCTAAGAGTAGAGATGGTACATCCCACCTTGCCAGTACACTTTCAAATCTAAGTTGAAATGTGCAATATATGTCTCTATATCACAAACATCATGATATCAAAAATTACTTCCACGGAAAACTGACCTCGAACCTGCTTGGGTCACCACACAATCCTCAGTCATCTCCTCTAGGTCTATAGGGTGTCGACACTTTTGGGGTCATCCCTCTTCCCTCCTGCATCCAAAGAGTGCCCTACTCATCTTCCCTTTGGGTCCCATGAGTTCATGAAGGTCATCAATCTCCTAACCCATGGCCCTCAGACAATGATAGTTGTTACCTCCTGACCCTATGGTCATGTGCAACTAAGGAATTAGGCAACTCCTACTTCCATCGGTCTTATCCCTACTTGACCCTAGGATAGACTTAGGATTCTCTTGTAGTACATTTTCAACTTAGAACCTTACCCAAGCCTTCATCATCTCTCTCTGCATTCATGGGCTAACTTTCATCCTTTCATAGGGGTCATGGGGACCTGTCTACCTTGTTCAGACCCCATACTGATTACCTCCATGGTAACACATCTGCATGCACTTAGAGATGGTTATCTATGGGTCTAAGGTTCATCCTCATACCATGTACTTTTCACTTAGCTTCTCAAGATCCTATGAGACATCTTTAGGTTTCCTCAAAACCCACAAAACTGGTATAAACCCTACAAAAGGGTCCTTCTCCCAGGATGGGAGGAAACTACACCTCTTGATATCAAGGTCACAAACATCCCTAGGGTTTATATTCACATGAGCATGCTTAACCCAGCAGCCACTAAGGCACAAGTAGTCCACCTACTAAACCATGCTAGGTCATACTTGTTCTCATCCTCAACATTGGATCAAGATCATACCTTCCCATGTCATCAACATAGCTGTGGGGGGTTCATCAGACCTACCTTAAACTTAAGGGGTTTCTTTTTCCTTTAAACATGAGAAGTACCATGCTCAAATCTATTGAAACTAAAACCTCATCATGAGCATCAGGTACACCACTTCCCCTCTTAGGCCTAGGAACCCCTAGGTTCACTTTTGGGTGTCCAACTGCATGCTCAACCTCTTAACCACATATCAAGCATTTATATGGCATGACATGCACTTCCTATCATCTTCTACTCGAGCAACACCTCAGAGTTGAGTCCTCCTCCAGGACAACCAACAAGGTACAAGGCCTTACAACTTGCTATTAAGCCTCTCCATGGTCTAAGGAACTCTTTTTCCCATCTCAGAAGGTAAACATCTATACCATAGGCACTTAGGTACCAGAAGCCTCATCCTCTCTCTAAGGTTTGGTTCCTCTAAAGGCAACCAAGATATCATCAGCCTCCAGGGATCATGCATGATGAAACCGCAACCATCCACTTAGGTCGCATCATCCTCAACTCCCCACTTATCCTTATATCTCAGAGTCTAGGCTTCCAACTTTCTTTCTTGGGTCCTGCTCTCACTCTCTCTAGAGCTAACTCCGCAACTAACCTTATGATAAAGGTCCTCTCTCCATGAAGATGGATCAAGCTCACAAACTTACCCTTACATGGTGAAGTCTATGCTCCAACTTATGTTTGCTCAAGGTTATGCCTAGCCCTTTATGCTTATCTTATCAGCTTTTCGATATACGCCCTTGTCTAGGGTTTTAGCACGACTGACGTACTATGGGTGCCTACTATGCCAGGCTCATATAAGCTCATAAGGTTTCCATAGGTTCTTCTCTAACCTCATAAAAGAAGGAGCTATCCTTCGCTCTAACATACACGACCCTTCCCAGGGTTGAGTCACCAAAGGTACTCGGTCATCCAACTTCTCATGGCTCATATGGCATCCAAGGAATGTTTATCCAAACATCTAGTCTACCAAGACATCTAACCCCTCATGTCATCTCTCTCTAACCTTCACTTAGGGTTAGGGTTAACATCATTCTCAGAGGATGTGCCAGGTCTCTACCTATAATGGAGATCTTTGCCTCCATGACTAACTCTCTTTACTTATCCTCCTGACAAGAAGGTCTATCTTCAGGTCTCTCCTGAGGGTATGACAATTTATGTCATTCGACCTAAGCATGTATCTATTCTTTAGTTTGCACTTAATCTATTAATCTTATGTCCATGACATCTTATTTACATTCTTTTTATTGATTTGGTGGAGGATTCCTTAAACCTTATCAACATTGCCCATACCTTGAGAGGGTGAGGAAAAGAGAGAAAACTCTAATCCTTAAGGTCCTTAGCAGCATTTGAGTTGAGAAGGGATGAACAAGATGAGAGAGACCTAAAGGTATCTTATTTCAAGTCAAATCCTAAGACATTGGCTAGGAAGTCACACAGATCCGGGAGTCCTCATATTCTGACTAGCGGTGCGGAGGAAAATCTTGCCAGCCCCCAGGCGTGATCCTTTTCTATACACCTTTGTCTTTCGGAAAATCCTCTAATAACTCCCTTGGGTTCTATAGAATTTGTAAAATTTAATAATTATTAAAGATTAAGTGAGGAACCTATGCTCTGATACCAAATGTAACGACCCTGCCTCCTGGTAACCTCCAATTAAGGGAGACCAGAAGATCAGAGCCATTATCCAAATTAATAGGATCAAAGGTTCGACAAATAATCAATAACAATTATTAAATTCTACTAGCTATATTGAAATATGGTAAAAATAAAAACTTGCATACCTTTTGAAAAGTTGGATCTCTAAACTTCTATCCACATATGAATTCTACTCTAACTAATCCTCCTTGTATTTTAATTCATGTATTTCACAATATGATGATTTATTGTTTGTCTTTTTGGATTTGTACCTAAAACGCCGACAAACAAAACTTCGGTCAGAATAAAGCTGGTATGTGGGGGAAACAATAATCATGGAACTATGATAACAATGTAATCAATCAATTATGATTTAAACAAACAACTTTACATTTTGTGCATAACTGCTCAATCCCTACATACCCTAGCCTCTGCACTGTCCCTACAGTGGACCTGGATGCTACCTTCCTTATGGTAGATCCCCATAAAACCCCTCATGATCCCACCTAATAGGTGAACCAGTTTCTAGTGTTGAGTCACATGGCACTACCCGTAGGTAGCCCACTCCTTAATTCATTGCATGCAAAAGAGTCTCATCGCACTACACATGGGTAGCCCAATTTCTAACTCACGATAACCTAGACCTTGCTCCTAGGTTACCCTTTTTGGCCTTTACAAAGCCATAGAGGTGGACCAGGATATGAGCCAGTCATTTATGTACATTAATAGTGATAATCATAGTCACTTTATAGTTGCATGAAATAAATAGGCATCCAACAGTTATTTCCAAGCAACCGATAAGATGTTCGGGAATCGCGGTGAAACTAGAGCGATTATTCATAAGCATAACCACATACATGTTATTGCAGTTTTGGAGACAGAATAATCCATGCAAGTAAGAAATCCAATCAAGCACACATGCAAGATCATGAAATAATCATACAATTTTGTTTTATTGCTTACGTCATCAAGATCTATTAAATCAAGCTCGTGTCCTAGGGTTTCTAGTTCACTTTTAGGGTTTCCTTTGCAATTAGGGTTTTACTTCATCTTTATTATTTTTTTTAACACTCCAGGGATAATCTTATTCATCCTGTTCCCACAGACTAGGTCCTCACGAGTTCATACACGACCTGTGGCTTAATGTAGCTTCCTCTCTTACCATGTCAGTGAGGAAACTTGGGCATCGACACCACCTACTACTAATGTCCTCCTATTTCAGACACCACTTGGCTGTAGAATCTTCCACCTTATTACAAACTCTTCTCCTATACTTAAAGGTAACAACATCGAAATCCCTACACAACTTGCTAATGAGATAGCAACTCGCTTTGTATTTAGTTGGGGTGGCAATTTTGTTATTCAGCATCTTCACTGTGACTTCACTATCTGATTCCTATGTACCTTTTGGAACTTCATGCGACATTCCTTTAGACCCAATACAATGGCTCTCAGTTTTGCTGCCATGATGTCCAACGTTGCGCCTTTATCACAACCTCCTCTTAGCCACCTTCCTTCTTGATCTCTGATGACGAACGTGGTGGCCATAACCTTCCTCTTCCTCTTCACTGCGGCATCGACATTGACCTTCACATGTTCACTTGTCGGGGGGATCCAACCAATATCCTCAGTATTGTGGTCTTCCTCTCCCTTATCTACATCGAATGCCATCTTGCACAGCTTGACCTCTTGTTTTATACTATTGAACATGCTCACAACATTAACTCGTATCTCCTGGAAAGCTTCACTGCATCTAAAACCCCATAGCTTCCGAATAGCAATGGTGACCTAAATGATCCAGTCAGGTTGTTCCTTCCTCTTCCTCAGGTTTTCCCTAAGCCATTTCTCCATCGTGCGTTCTTGAATCAGGGTTATCCCTGTGGTGTTCTGGATGTGTCTCTAGACTTCCTGGACATCAGCGCAATAGACGAGTGCATGCATTGCTAACTCTGTGAACTTATGACAATTTGGGCACTTCGAATCATCTATGAAACCACGCCTTTCCTGAGTTTCATTTTTCATGAGACTGCCATGCATCGTGAGCCACAGTTTCGTTTTGACCCTTTGGGGGACCCTTATCTTCCATAGATTCATCTACCGACCTGGAGAGTTCCTGGTGTGATCCATCTGCAATTGACGGTATGCTTTTTTGACAGTGAAGTGTCCACCACCGTCCTTCAAATATATGATTTCATGTTCGCCTGCTGTCGGATATGGTGGCGGCATTTCTAGAATTATACGTATGGATTCCTTTTCAAACCACTGGTTTATGAATCCGACATCCCAGCCACCATTCATGTTAACCATGGAGTTAACTGTTAGGCCTGTCAAATCTCCTGGTATTTGAACATGGTCCCTGATCTTTGGTTGTGTGCCTCCCACCCAGTTATCATATCATACTAATGTGAATTCTTCTGATAACACTGCCTTACCAGTGACAGGTAATAGCTTTGTTTTAAGTTTGGTAATCACCCTCCACAGCTTTGATGCTCCCGCTACACCTTGGTTAACTCTGTGGTGGTACTTCTCCTTCATTACTGTCTTCCATAGAGTGAGGCACTGTGACATAGTCCCAACACGTTTTTTGCAGTAGCGCTCCGTTCTATAGTTTTACAGACTTAATATCGAGTCCACCGGATTTTCTGTTGGCACATACTTTGTCCCACGCAATTGAATAGGTTCCCTTTTGCCCCGTTGATCCCTTCCAGAGGAAGTTCCTGACCACCTGATCTATGTTGTCACAGACCGTAATGGGAAGGGCAGTTGATTGAAAAGTATAGATAGGAATGGTATTCAGTACAGATTTAACCAAAGTTATTCTACCTGCGAACGATAGTGAATTGTTGACCCACGATGATATCCTCACTTCTATCTTGTTGATGATGTCGAGGTACATGGCTTTTGATGTTCATTCATGTTAAACCCAAATTTTATACAATTACTCATAAACCCTATTCATCCCATCTATTCGAAAGATATTAAGGTTATCTTTTAACAACATATAACCCTAATTTCGATTTAAGGCACACTTAAACATTAATTAAGTCCATTAAGCCTCTTTTACATTACGCTACTACTTTTATCCTTTTAATCTATGACAAAGTCATTATGATCATCACTTCTTAGTTCATTATGGTCTAAGTCGCATATGAACTCTATTTGTAATTAATTTCACATTAATCCACTAGAAAATCCTAATTATCAAATTAAGGATTATCATCCATAGTTAGGAGCTTTTACACTTGAAAGAGCTTAGAACCATCATTTAACAACATATTTTCACATTATTCAAATTAAATATGATCTTCTCCTCTTTTACCCTAAGTTGGGGTTTCTAACTGCTTAATCATTCATAATTGGTGTAAAATCCTAAATCTTGTGATAATTCAACTACATCAGGTTCAAGTTCATCATTAACATTTCAACAGGTTGCTATTACTTAATTCTGTCAATTAAGTATCATGAATTTAACCATTAACTTCAATTAGGGTTCCTAACATGATTTCAAAGCACTTTCCATTAATTTGGCATACTTTTGCAAATAGGAACAAAATCAGATTCTAAAAGTATTTTTATTGAACTCTACGCGTTCTCCTGATCAATTTTCATGTTTTGCATATTTCCATCGGAGCTAGCAATCTTTAGTTATTGTTTATGCAAGAAAATATACCTTTCAGCCAATCAGAGAGTGCCACGTCGTCAATCTCATGCAACGTTGCTAGGCTTTAGAAACATAACAGATTGTCCAATTTACCCTTGCATATGTTACTGGTTTAACAATGCCCGGAGGGGAAAAACTATCCAATGCCGCCCATGTTCCTTCTTCCTCGCGAGCAACCCTAGGTTGTCGGCTGTAGTGGCTCGGGGGATCTCTCCTCCTCCCACCTTGGACTCCAGGGCACCGACGATGGCCCCAAAGCTTCCGCCTCCCTCTGTTGCATCTACAGAGGTTCACAGCCAGGGCCGCAGTGGTTGGGATTAGGCACAGTGACCTGCAACTTCATGATTGTCCTAAGCAGTCATTCTGCAGTAGCTGCACGCATCAAGGAGGAGGGGGACGACCACCAAGAATCTTCTTGATGTCGTGGGAGCAGCACGGCCCTATAGTAGCTCTCCCACGGCCCCTCAGCTCTAGGGATAGGGTTATACCATCATCGTTAGAGTTAGTACAGAAAGAAGAAGGAGAAGGGGTTGTATTGCATGGATTCTATCTAGATCTCGACCAGGGATTTACCCCTTTATATAGGGTGAGTAACGGACTCCTAAAATGTGCATCCATGAGAACTCAAGTCCTTTCCCAAAAAGGAAACTTATTTTCCTTAGATAAAAGCAACCTCCTCTCTCCTCATCATCTCTTTGATATTCCTTTTTTTATTAGGATTTTGAAAATTACTTCCTTTATCTTCCTTGTACTTACCTTTTAAAGTATTGGCATGAAATTAAGTTTTCCTTTTCATAGAAAATACTTTCTTTTTATCAATATCACAAAATTCATTAATAATGTATCACATTATCCTTTTATTTTGCAATTTTGGTATTCTCTCTTTCTTTCCTCCATATTGGGGCTCCTTGGACCCCAAGAAATTATAATATCTCGAAATTCCATTTCAAGGATACTTATTATCTTTCTAGATGCATCCATATGTATTATTTCTCATTATCATGTTTATTTCTTATTAAAATATCTCTTTTTGAGGATTCCTCTTTATCTTTCTTTTTATTTTCCTCATTGGCATTCATTTTAACATTAGGAATCCTTTGGATACCAAAATCCCCCAAGGATAACTCAATTATACCTCTTTCCACTTATTTTCCACATTTCATCATTGTTTTCAATTTCTTTCTTAATGATGAAATATTTAATTGATCTTTTCTTTTCTTATGGCATTCTCTTTGCAACTTTGGACTCCTTGGAACCCAAGAGACACGAAATCCCACTTTGGATTTTCCTTCTAGGGGTTTCCACATTTTTATTTTCTCTATTTTCTTATTTACTCAATAATAAAGTTTTTTGTATCCTTTCTTTGTTATTGGGCCCAATAGCCAATAAAGCCCACAAAACAATCATCAAGGCTATTGTAAACGAAATCTATTTATTCAAAAAAAATATATCATTATTTGTTCAAATATCTTTAATATGAGAAATTATATTTCTCACCAATTGAACCCAAAAATTGGGGTTGTAACAAGTCCTTTTTGCTGGGGTGTGGGGACTAGCCCCGCTGCCCATGCTTACATGTTCATCTTAAAACATTCCATGGCTTGTATATAACTTTTCATCTTGTGTTAACCATTTGATGTGTGCTTGTGGATTGACAACCTACCTTGCATGATCTATTATAACCCTTTGTTGCGAGAACTTCAATACTTAGGTTTATTAATATCGTTGAACATGGTTGATGCCTTGACGAGAACTTCTAAAAGATATCTTCACAGTAGTAAGTGTGTGATTCTAGTAGGTGACGAGACATCTGATGCCTGTAAAGAATTTACTGACTCAAACTACCCAAAATATATTCCCCTCTCATATGCACATGTTGCCAAAACCGACACAATATCACCTACTCTCATAATAAGATTTCCACTCCTACATGGTTGTATATTTTTCTCGTAGCTCATGCATTTACTCCACCTACACTATACCTTCCCACTATTGATTCACATTCAAAGTCCATTTTAGAGGCCAATACCATTTTCGGTGAAATATTTAGAATCTATCACCCATCCATCTCAAACCCTCTCTAAATATTCATAGGACTCCTTTTATATATATTCATAATTATAGTTGACCTTTTATTATGGTTTACATGTTGTGGGGTTAAAAAGTGGGACTCAAATATGTTTGGTAACATAGATTAAACTATTCATCTTGTAAATCACTTGGTGCTTTATTTGATAGTTTCAAAACACATGACCCGAGCTGGCAAAACTTGACCTGACAAACTCGATACAACACAACTTTTCATCCGACCCGAAATGACTCAAAATTATTTTTTCTCATAGATTCCATCATAATATCTAATTTCCAGACTTCTGAATATTAAACCCGCAATTGACTCAAAAATTACCCAAACACCCGAGTTGCCACCCCTACGCATGACCTCAGTGGCAACATCCAAAACCTATGTGTCACTGATATGAACAAGATGCATGATTATTCCCGTACTAATAAACTTCAATGACTGAAGAACTATGATAGTAGTACATCCTTCCATTGACATTTGTTCTTAGAAAAGGCACAACATAATCATCTCACTCACTATTCATCACCAACCCGCATCACATAAAACATTTGTCACGATAATGAGACTAACTACTTGAATAGTATGCTCAAAATTCCAATTAATTATATGAATCATGAGCCACATCAATTGCAAAGTTCCCTTTTCTCTAGATTATAGGTCCCATAAGTGGATCAGGCCTAACACTCATATATTCTCCAAATTAAATCAAGACATCTATAATAAAAGTATGGATAAACCCCAAGGCCCAGTTGGCTTTCCTATGTCCATTTACAATGCATATTGGAATATTTAAAAAAGTGAACACATTGAACATATTAAAAATTCTAAAGACATGAAAAATATCTACCAACTAGTAACTCAAAAAATCAATACACACATAACTTTGTTTCTAAGAAAATTAAGCACACCCAAATCAATAACTACCTACCAATTAGCCTTATCAAATGAAGCTATGAAACTATCAATACATCTCTCTCCCTCTAGATTGGAAAACAATTTTGAGCATGTTGTATCACTAAACCAAATACCATTTATCAAAGGACATCAAATTCGTGATGGTTACATAATGGACTCGTTTACAATTCAAGTCAACACACCTTTAGCATTACGAAGCTTGAATTTGGAAAGGTTTTTCATAATGTAAGGCTAGCTAAATGGAATTATATCAATTGACATAGCTTCTCTCATAAATAGATCTCCTAGATTAATAATTGTGTCACCTCACCATCTATTTCCATCATTTGAATGGTTGTCCACATGGATTTGGACATGGAAAACCTCTACAACTACAAGTCATCTAAATTATTTCTGAATGACCAAGTGGTATACTTCAACAATTTATGAACAATGGCCTAATTGACCCTATAATAATCCTTCCAATTCATATTAGTCTCACTTCGACTATGTGAATGATGCTCTCCTCTTCATAAATCCATTCATACAAAACATCATCAATGTGTGACACACTCTACGAATTTTTATAGCCTAACAATAATTATTCAAAATATTCCCTACATGATTCACCATGTTCCTCAACACTAGCTTGATAACTAAACCCACATACTCCCATGCATGTACAACCCCCTTTACCACTAAATATCTTAGAATTCCTCTCTCTCTCCCCTTTTTCAGAATCCAAATTCTTGTAGTTAACTATTGAGGCTTTGTTAGAAAAGACTAGCAACATCTAGCTTATCACTAACCCTTGTTAGACACCTTGTACCAATGACATAGTTCTTTTCCATCTTCCTAAATATTATCCAAGAAATTTACCTTAACCACTAGATCTCCAAACACTCCAGACCATATTAGTTGAATGTTATTATAAGGGTTTAAGAAAATCCACCCATTGTCATGGTAAACCATTTGCAAACCCATATTATAGGATGTCAAAGAGTTTTAAATGTATCCCTCTAGAATAAAATCTTTACTCTAAGGAAAATAAACTCACTTCACTATAACATTGAACTCCATTTGGTGTTTATAACCCAAAACACCAATAAAGCTTATCAATTTTGAGAAAACTTCACATGTCTATTTCCTCCCCAATATCGATAAATATCTTCAAACAAGCACATCAAAAATCATTATGGTTGTTACATTAAGAGACCCACTAAAGTTAAGATTTATATTTGACTCATTGTGTGATAGGATAAGTCCTTTAGCACACCATTTCAATGGTTAATCCCCTTAAGAACTTTAACCCGCCAAACAAAATTACCCTTGTACTAAACTAAATACCTCAACAGTGGGAGGACTAACCACATCACCTTCTTATTAACCCAGATTCTATTCCCATAAAACCATATACATAATCAAATTCATCACGTCTCTCTACAAAGACAAGCAACCATCTCTCTAAAATGGAGTAATTCCTTCTCAATCAAGAAATCTGATAGATTCATATCCTTAAGTGATGATTTGAACCCCTCTCACAATAGTTTTTGGAAGGACAAGATTCAAACAAATTTTGAGTCTTTTATACTTATTTACACACAAAAATGCTAGTAGGCAAAAAGCTTCAGCCTAGATCCTTTCATGTCCTTTTCATTACATTATGTGATATCCTGAATTGGAGCCCATTGACCATATTTTTTGTTGTTCATTTCAGATACAAATTTGGTCCAACTTCTCCACTTTCAATTTTCATTTTTGGTGAGGATTTTATAGTAAACACTATCTCCTTTAGATTCAGTGATCTCTTATCTATAGGTTAAAGAAAAATATCTACTTTTGGTCAAATTTTGTCTTTGGCATATTTGGATTGTAAAAGTTACCTTACTAATTATAAATTCATATATCCAATTGAACATAGTTCATAGTCTTATTTTTAATGCATTGACAATGTGATTATATTTATAATTGGTTTTTTCAATTTGTCTTACAAGATCATCAAGTTAGGTCTTCATGATCTAAAGGCATGCCAGACTCTCTTTAAGATGCAAATCCACTCAATCTCCTTCATTTGGATGCAAATTTCCTTAAAAACCACTAACAAGATGACAATGACCAATCTAGCACCAAAAGATCCCACCAAATTGCAAAAAGATGTCAATAGTTGACCCCCCTAATTTTCTCCAAAAGTGTTAGATAATATTGTTTTCTAATAAGGGAGTACCTTCTTTCCAATGTCTTCCTTTGGCATGTTCCTATATCTCTATGAGCTATAGGAAATGGATTTGAGTTTTTATAACTTCTCGCTTCTATTGAGCACTAGACCATATGATTTACCTAACTCATCCCACTTGTTTGTTATTTTATTTTACATCATGGATATGTGGCCTGTGACATTTTCTCATTGAAACATATCATGTTTATAATATATACTACATGAATACAAATTTATGAAGTTATTAATAATTTAGAATCTATGATGCAATTTATTTTACCCAATCAAATGTATTGAAATGTAGACAACATTGGTAGGATTATGCATCAAGAAACATTAAAAAAGGAAATTAATATATCTATGACAAAATATTTGTAGCAATATTTTTAGAGCCAACAAAAATTTAGATCAAACTAATTTCGAGAAGCAAAGTAGATAGCTCGATCATAATTTAGTTTTATTTATATCATAAAAAATCATAACCCCACCCTAGTAATAAATGGGTTGGATACATCTCTCATAGGACAATGTGATTTAGGAACATGGTACACATATATACAATTTCGGCATGAACTAGTCCTTAGCCGTTAGATAGACGTAGAGAAAATTAGTAATATCATTTGGTGGATGTTTGTGACACCACCTCCCACCATACATGATGTATCACAACATCTAACAAATGAAGTACTCACAAAATCCTGTTAGTGCCATTGATGTTTTCTAGCTAAGAAAGTGGCTCAGTTAACTCTAAGCATTCATAAAATTGTATATACAATAATGCATAAAAGATTACACATCCATGTAAAAATTTAGAAACACGTTCATAAATTCACAATTGTATATGTTTTAGACTAACTTAGACGTGATCATGTTCGATTCTGTAGAAAGATATCCCACCAGAGATTAAATAATAATTCCACTAGGATTGAAGTTACTCTATAGCTATATTAAAAAAAATCAAAATATTTATCTCAATCTAGGACTTGAGTCTTCTTATCCCAACAAAGTGCATGTGTGTGTATGGTATATGTACACTCATTTTCTTTAGTACTCTATTTACCAAAAATATGAGCCCCTTGGTTGGTCTAAAAACTTATGAAATTGGATAAATATAAGTCATCACCTACTATTATATTGGAAAACAATAGAAAGAAGACATTTGTGTTAAATAAGTTAGAAACATGTAATTATGAGAAAACAAACTCTATCGGTGGATGGATAGAATAGAAAATGGAAAGATAAACCACAATTCAGGGAAGTTGTTAGACACCGCCATGTTTTCCAATAAAAAAATAGAAATCCAAGTATAATTGTCAGGATACACTTTATGTAGTTGTGATCTTAAACCAAAAGATCAAATATTACAAAAAGGAGCGATATGATTGATATTTTGCATCATATTTTATAATATTTATAGGAAAATAAGGTGATAAGGTGGAAATTGAATATGATTATGCATGAATAACATAATCTGAAGAGTCAAAATGATGTTGTAAATTTTTACCACATGATAACTGAATTAACTTTATGATCCAAATGACGATGTAACAACTAGAAACAAAATTATAACTTGCATATTATGTGTGACTTCTCACCTTCTAGAGCCTCCTGGTGTATGTAGATTGAAGTAATAATGAAAGGAGTCTCTAGAAAACAAATGGATCTCAAGAGAGAGGAGGGACACAATCTGATCTCTACCATTAATAATATAAAATGGGTGAAAAGATGTTCATTGTGGTGAGTATTGTAAGTGTTCTTACCTTCATGAGGGTAATTGACTATTCTTATTAGGCTTTGGGAATGCTAAAGGGGTTTCAAAAGTGTCTAGAATAAGGGTGCTCGATTATGAATAACTAGACAAGGCCAATGCTAGTGGTTTTCTAAATAAAAATAAATAGCTTTTGGAAGTCATTACAGTGAGGGTGGAAGATTATCTAAATCCTCTATGGGGATCTTATTTATTAAGCTACTATGGTTATTTTCTGTTGACAATTTCTTATTTCATGTGGGAACTACCTTCTTGAATTTCCTTTTCCAAAGGGAAGTACCATATCTAAGATTTATTATAGATTCATATAAATTCCATCCTAGTGTTAGTAACAAGATTTAGAGAGGATAATCTTTAGATCAAATAGATAAATTGAAATCATGTTTCAAAATCATCAAAATAATTCCATTCTCCCAATCTTATTTGTTGATGGAGAATAAAAATAATTTCAACTAGATTAGAAGAATAATATTGTTAGTCTAACTATATCCAAATAGATAAGTATATAAATTGGATTATGGTAAGTCAATTCAAGATTCACATTGGACCAAACCTAGTACATGATGATTTTCTACCTTACGATAAAAATTAAGTGTGAAAGTAGGTTGAAATTAAGTAGACAATAGACAAAAATAGGTGCAATAAATGGAGAAAATTGTGGTAAAATAGAGAAATAATCCTAAAGAGGGACGAAATTGAGGCTTCAACACATCTACTTCTTGGTTTTTGTAAATAAATATTGGATTTTCACCCCATATAAAAGGATGGAAACAAAACTCGAGGTGTAAAATGTTGAAATGAGAGTCTCATACTCTCATACAGAAAGGACACAAGTTCATTTAGCCTTCTCAGATGAACTAGATGCATTTTTTTATGTTTCACTCATGCTATGGATCCACACAAAGTACCTCATGAAGGAGTTCTTGGGTGTCTTCTCAATGCCTAATATGGAATAGTCATGATTCCGATGTCAACTAGTCTAACCTCACGAATTGATCAACAACCAAGCCTTGCTTCCACTCCTAAAAGCTTTGCTTGCAATCATCAGTTCGTATAAAACACATGGCTTGGACTAGGAACGACGACCACATGTGTAGCTTGAAAATAGATAATGTAAATTCCAAACATGAAAATTGAAGTGTAATAAGATCAATTGCACACTGCCAAATATGCACTTTGCATAGTTTATTATTCTATAATAGTCAAACAATGAATTGAGTGTTAAACCTTCATAATTGAATGTAAAAATCTTAATATAAATTAAATATTTTGTCTATTTTAAACATCAATCGATAACGCTAAAAATTAAATTGAACAATAAATTTATTTTGCATATGAAAACCTACTAATAGTTTGTAGCACCATATAAATTTTAATTAATTAGTTGTTAAAAAGTTACATTTTTTATTCAATGTGCATTATAATCTAGGTCAAAAACTGACTTTATTTATCAAGTAACACTATACTACACAAATCAAATGGTTCAAATCAGTCTCTAATAATGAGAAACCTAATGACAAAAAATCAACATGTATATTGTAGACATCTACATAAATATTGAATATTTTTTATGTGCAAACTCAACTTCATGAAAATTTTTTGGAGATATTTATTATGATCTGAAAGAAAGACCCTACTAATGGAGAATATAAATATATTTATGTAGCAACTAATGGAATATAACACGTTCAAACTATCATAGGACATAACATCTTGATGAAATTATTCAATATGTGCTTCACCAAATTTCTTCCATGATTCATACATGCAAGCCATCTACATTGTTTAGGATTGAGAAGTCTATCAAAAATTCATTTATCATAGTCACCATCCAAGCGTCAATCCCAACCTTGATGGGTTTGGCTACATGGATCCTTCTTTTCCAATCAGCTATGTTATGGGTCATATTCCAATCAAGATGTAAAATTCAAAATCCTCCTTTATAAGGTCTTCCCAGAATAATTTAGGCATGTCTCTTATTATTTTCAATTGTGCTTGACTCAATACCAATTCTCCATATAAACACATCAAATGGTCTACATCGCACATGGCGATACCATCATAGAAGGCCCTCATGAAACTCGTGCACAATACTCGCTACCTTCACTTTGTTCCTGATATAGTCATTTCTCATGTGATATTTTTTTTCTTCCCACAAGTTCATCTCTGCATACACATTTCAGCCACATCCATTTTGTTGGGACCTTGTTTCTTACATTCATTCCCATATAGAATGGTTGTCCATGTAGCTATTCATAAGACTTTTAATTCGAGAGGGATCTTTAATTCACATAATAATCTTGGTTGCACTCCTTCATTCCAACTATCCTACAATGATCCTATGACAAAAATCATGTTGAACATCCTATCATTTAAATGATAGAAATCAAGTAACAAAATGTATCATATTTTGGTACATCCACTCTATCCAACTAGGCCCCATCAATCATCATTTTAGACTAGCTGAAATTGGAATGCATATACTCAATTTTGCTCCTACAAATCATCAATCTATTTGATTCCAACACATTTATTCAGAGTTCAACTTTATCATTCAATCCATCTTTAGTTTCATTAATAAACACAATATCATCAACAAATAAATGCAACAAGGAATATCATCCTGAACCTGCTTTGTCATCTCATCCATAACTAGAAAAAATAGATATTGGGGTCAATGGAGATCCTTGATTTACCCAACTATGATAGGAAATGTTGGTATCTCTTGTGCATGAGTCTTCACACTTGCAGTCGAAGTATCATACATGCCTTTAATCAAGTTAAATCATTTACAAAAATATATATATATATAACTCATACATTCAGTAAAGTTTTCCAAACAACCCAAATATGATAGCTACATAAAAATAAATTCATGCAGCACATTTCTTATTCTCTAGAACCATTTTAGGGTCAATAAAAGAATAACCTGCAAGCCATTCCCTTAATCTTATAGCTTTTTTTTGAAGTGGTTTAGTTAAGTGTATATATTGTTGCTCTATCTTAATGAGTGTTGCGGTGAATTCCCATGGATTGTAGCTTCATGAAAATCACAGATCTTGTTAGTCACAATATCTATTTGAGTCATGAGACACTACCTTTACATTGTTTTTTATCATGACATATCATCATGGTGATTGTCTCAATCATGATTACCATCTGTCACAATCACAACCTCCAACTCTAATTAATCTCATTTAGATCATAACATCCTTCTCGAGCATGATTAAAATTGGGAATAGAACTAATCCCACCTTGATTTTGGCATCTACTAAATTTATGGATCTTACTATGTTTTGTTTCTTAAAAGCATTCTTTATACTTTGCTACTCGGTGTTTGTATCTATGCATTGCATTATAGAACCTCATACGTCTTAGGGTTCTTGGACCTCTCGATCTAACTAATGTAACTCTATTTTACTCTAGTATGTAATTACAGTATTGATACATGTGGAAGTATCAAACATTCTGATGTATATATGGAAAATGATACGTAGACCACAACCAAAACCAAATATGGGACCATTTTGTTTGCTAGCATGTGCCCACCCTGATAACACCAAATTTTATGATGTTTTACGCCCTTATTTCGTTATCAAAACTGCCCTTTTTAACTGTTTTCCTCTCATTTCTGTCATGTTTTTGAATAAACAGGCCACGCTACGCTGTTAACTTAATTTAATCATCTTTTGTAGAGTTTTCATCAGGGGTTCAATGCACTTATCAGCAAAAAGGCCTATCCCGACCCACGAACGTGTTCCACCTACATCGGCCTTCCTACCAACCAGCCGGCCAATATGGTCACTGCCCGATAGGGAAGCACGATACACTGTCGCGCGACACGAGGGTGCCACGCAAAAGGAAGCGAACGAGCAATACACCATTTACCTGACAGGGAGCCGGACTTTCCACGACTGCTGAAGCATGTCGCGCAATACAGGCCACCCATCGGACGCTCCACTCGTCACGATGACTGACAGCCCGACATCCTTGTGCCAGGCGACACGCATATCGGGAACCCCTGAAGCCGCTATAATGGAGCTGAAGGAGGACATGTGGCGTCTAGAGAACCATAACTTCCCCCAATCGCTGCCTATAAATAGCAGCTACAGGAAGCTAAAAAGACAGGTCGAAATCCCTCGAAAGCCAACTTAGGAAAGCATCTGGAGCAAGCGTGTCGTGCCTTATAGGTGTGTCGGGTGATTCTAGGTGAGCACTTCCCCATCCTGAGAGGGAGGGAATGGTTCACTTCGGGTCAGCCCGAGCACCGCTGTAGGCCAATATCAGCCAACAAGGATGCCCGATAGAAGTACCCGATACTGAGAGCAACACTCTGGCCCGACACAATACCATGCCCGATACGCATTACCAGTTGTGGCGTGTCGCCTGAGAGGGTGCCGCCTGACACTATCATATCGGGTAAGGGCGCCCCGCACGATATGTCCGCCCGTCATAAGCGTGTCGCCCGAGAGGGTGTGCTGCCCGACACGGGCGTATCGAGAAAGGCACCCGCCCGATATCGGGCGGGAGAGTCTGTTGTTGTCTGTCGACCTTCTAAATCAGGAAGGCGACATTTATCTTTCCTTATTTCAGTCATTACATCCTTTACTTATGCAATGTAATCATACCCTTATATGTTAATGGAATTAGAAGAGTTTTAATTATCTGCTGCTTTATGTTTGGTACCTTTTGTTGGATGATTGCTATGTTTAACATCTGAACTCTAGCTTGTACACTTGGATCACATTTCGATTAGCTACTGAATCATGTTTTCCCGTTGCAACAGCCTCGAGAGAGGTGTTGTGGCTCTAGTGTTTGGTCCGATACTGGAGTACAAGAGTGCCCAAGATTGGAGTTGCTTTAGTAACCTTTCCACTCTAACTTAAGTCTAGCAACCTCGAGAGGGGTGTTGATGCTTGGCTAGAGGTGCCCGCTTCAAGAGGAGGAGTACATGATGTTTCTGCTGCCGCTTGTTTTACTGAAGCTTTCTCCTTCATTCCTTACTAAAGCATTAGTGTTATATCTCTATTTTCGTTGCACGAAAACCCCTAAAAACTGATAAACCCCTAAAACCTTAATTTTCCTCGTAGCTCCAGTTTGAGATAGATTTTTTTTTGTTTTATCAATTTTATCATGTTGTTCCCTTGGGGAACTTTTATCATCTCCTTACCCTTACCAGAGTGTAACGTGTCGATTCTGCGTTCTCAACACTACCATCCTTGTCCCTGTGTTCAACCTCGTATATATACTTCGACGTCGTAAACAAAGTTGCGGGGGCCTAGAAGGTTTCGGGTTACAAATTTAAAAGTTTGACTGCTTCAAATCCGCTCCCCTTTTCGGACGCGCGATTTAGGCCGGTCATCTTTTTGGCACCGCTGTCGGGGACAAGGCAAAATGGTACTGTTGACGAACTTGAATCCACTAACTACACTCCAGTGCCCCAAGCTTAGAAATGAGCTTGACAACACTCTCTTTTTCCTTTTTTATATTTTAACTTGAAATGAGTGATTCTAATTATTAATAACAGATTTTTCTAACTTGATTTTTCATGCTATTCAGCTACTCAGAAGGAAGGCATTCTGCTCAACTGAGCACCAACACCATCAAACATTTTGCCTCGTGTTGAACCACCCCTTTCAGAAGGTGAGAGACACGTGAGAGCTAGACCTCACTCGCCTCTGCCTGAAGACAACGACCGCTATGACGGCAATGATCAGCCTGAAGATCTAGAAATGGAGCAGTTCGAGGACGACCATCGCCGTGATAAACATCGTCATCATCGGAGGCACAGGAGGAATCAAAATAATCAAGAACAGCACCAGGGAGGCAGCGACAACGATGATTCAGATGAAGAAGAAAAGACTCTAAGGGAGTTAGCTTCTACCAAGGCTAACAACTCCAGATGTCCTGTTGTTATCCCGTGATTCAATGCCACCAATTTCAAGCTAAAGCCATCAGTCATCTTGATGATTCAAAACAAAATCTTTAGAGGAAGTTCTAAGAATGATAATCCCTATCACCATTTGGATGCCTTCAAAAACATCTGTGACACCATCAAGATGAGGGGAGTTTCGCATGAGGTAATCTATTGCAAGGGTTTCATCTTTTCTTTGGAAGATAAGGCTCTATCATGGTACCTGGGGCTACCCCACCAAGCTCTGAATAGATGGAGTGCTCTGGCGGATGCCTTTGTGAACAAGTTCTATCCTACTGAGAAGACTGTCCGGAATAGACAGAGGATTACATCCTTCATACAAGAGCAAAATGAGAATCTCAATGATGCCTGGGAGCGATATCAAAAATATCAGAGAGACTGCCCTCATCACAACTATAATAAAGGTTTCTTGATAACTACCTTCAATAACGGTTTAACCCCCGAGGAAAGGGTTTCACTGAATGCAGCAACAGGTAGTGACTTTCTGGGGAAGAAGCCAAGCAGGTCTGAGAAGATCATCAAGAACATGGCTGAGCTGCAAGCCGACACTAACTATGATAGATCTGACAGGGGACAGGCTAAGAAGGCTAGTGAAGGACCTTCTTTTGAATCCAAGGCTCTGGAGACTATCACCTCTCAGATCCAGAGGATAGCAACTGATGTGAAGCAGCTGAAAGAATCAGGTGGGAAGGGAAAGAAGCAAATCGAGAAGGACATGAAGTGTGCCACCTCTAGAGAGGGTGGACACGGGGTACATAACTGTATCTATACCCGGCCTGGCACATTGAACGAAACTGAATCTGAGGCTTCTACTACTGTGTCTTCTATGAGCTATCAAGAAAGGAGTCAAACGTCACAACGGCATTTGGAACTTCTATTCTATCTGAGACTTCCCCATCCAAGCAGAAGAGGGAAGTTAAAAGAGCGCCTTTATCGTCTTGCGTGCCATGGAGCTGCTCAACATATTTGGATACATGAGGCACCTGCAGGGCCAAAACTTCTACCATCTCAGGAGCATATATGCACTGCTGCTGATAAAGGACAGGCGCTATTTCCAAGACGTAGGGGTACCTGAGAAGCTGCTAGACAGTGACCTAGAAGGCAAATCTTCACAACCCAGCAACACTCCAGCGAAAGAAGCAGAAATGGAAACAGACACCTATGGGGAAGGCAAGCAGTTAGAGATCCTGCGGGAAGTGCATGGATTAGAAGACCCTATTTTGCCTGAAACACCAAAAGGACTGATCAACAATTTTGACCGCTTCTCGTACACTACACTCACGTAGGAGCAGGTCAATGAAATCCTTCTAAAATTAGCTGATTCTACCCTGGCGGATGTCATCTACAAGGTAGGCAATGTCATAGTCCCGGTTGATGACTTAAGGGACATGGTAAAAGATGGAGGATGCTTGGCAGTATCTGTGGCGGTTGCTTACATCCAAACACTACAGACAAGGTTTGAACATGCATATATAGCTCATCCAATGTTGTTCAACGACATCTACCTCACCGATGAAACAGGAACAAAGCAATCATTTCTGGCAGAGTTGGAGTGCAGGGTCCCACACACAATCTTCCTACCCATCCTACATTACAACCACTAGAAGCTTCTGACGATGTACACTCGCCAACGAGCAGGAATCTTCTACAATAGCTCGGACAACAACAAAGATCATCTAGTGCAGTGTACATCAACAGCGTTAACATCCCTCGAGCGCTTAGTATGAAAATGCTACAACGAGGTGGCGGCACTGATGCAACCATTCCTAGAGACGACAGCAAGCAAATGGCACAAGCTTCAGTTCTGCCACCGTAGTCCACAACAAATTCCTCTATCCAACGACTGCGGCATCTTTGTCCTGGAATGGATATCAAATGAAGAGACGCCTGACCAACTCCACCACATCGACTACCACAGCAAATGGGGAGAATATGTGTGGGAGCTTCTATCTGGCGCAGGCGTGCTCACCAGCTAACCCTCACTGAGTTAACATTACTCTACCTTATCTACTTCACAACTCTAGGACAGAGTGTGGAGTAAGTTTGGGGGGGTACCATGTACCAGTGAGGGAGGTATAAAAATTTTGAAAAATTTTTAGACTCCACCTTTTTGTTCTTTTGTTCTTCTCTTATATCATGTGTACATATACATATACATGCTCATACAAAAATTTTGAATTTTTTTTCTTATTTTGTCTCCATACATATGTACAAAGACACTATATAGTAAAAACATGATACGACTTTTTGCCAGTCTATTTTTTATGAGCCTAAGGAGATGCAAATTTTATTATGCCTTTCTGATAATGCAGCCTCAAACAACAAAAGACTACGACTTTCCACGCCATGAATTTCGAAAAATATAATCTCGCAACAGCTAAGAGACGTGTATGCGGAAGGAAAAAGCTGCCCAAACAGAAAAAATTCCTCTTGTTTTCCCTTACCCAACAAAAATCCTAGAAAGAGAGAATATCCTTATAAGAGTGAATAAAAGCATGAGAGTTGTGCCAAATGAAAAAATATATATATATGCACACTTGTTTTCCAAAAGTACCCATCTTTAGGCATGGTAGATCTGGGGCAGTGGTACATAGGATGTGAAATCACTACTCTAAAGCCAACTGGCTTGGACTACAGGGACCACTCACCTTCTAACAGACCCGTACCTGGATGGAATGATGGGAAACAAGAAAAACCCAAAAAGCCTTAGCCTACCCAACACACAACTTTCTACCCCCAAAAGCTATTTGGTGTGAAAGCTAACTTCGAAATCATGCACCCAAGTCTCGCCGAAGCTGTGGAGAATTTTTTTGCTGAATAATAAGGCAGGAAATGCAAAGTTTGTTGTTCGTGGTCAGGAAGTATTGTTTGTAACACATCTCAATGCTCGCTCAAACCCATGGTATGGAAACTATACCGGTCAAGAAGAAGCATCACAAAACAAAGCTTAAAGATTGATTGAGGACAATCAAAATGTTAAGTTTGGGGGAGTTGATAACACTAAATTTTGTGATGTTTTACGCCCTTATTTCGTTATCAAAACTGCCCTTTTTAACTGTTTTTCTCTCATTTCTATCATGTTTTTGAATAAACAGGTCACGCTACGCTGTTAACTTAATTTTATCATCTTTTGTAGAGTTTTCATCGGGGGTTCAACGCACTTATCAGCAAAAAGGCATGTCCCAGCCCACGAATGTGTTCCACCTCCATCAGCCTTCCTACCAACCAGCCAGCCGATATGGTCACTACCCGATAGGGTAGCACGATACACTGCTGCGACACAAGGGTTCCGTGCAAGAGGAAGAGAAACGAGCGATACGCCATTTACCCGACAGGGAGCCGGACTCGCCACGACTGTTGAAGCATGTCACGCGATACAGGCCACCCATCGGACGCTCCACTCATCATGATGACCGACATCCCGACATCCTTGTGTCGGGCGACACGCATATCGGGCACCCCTGAAGCCACAATAATGGAGCTGAAGGAGGACATGTGGCGTCCGAAGAACCATAACTTCCCCCAACCGCTGCCTATAAATAGCAGCTACAGGAAGCCGAAAAGATAGATCGAAATCCCTCGAAAGCCAACTTAGGAAAGCATCTGGAGCTAGCGTGTCGTGCCTCAGAGGCGTTCCATGTGATTCTAGGTGAGCACTTCCTAATCCCGAGAGGGAGGGAATGGTTCACTTCGGGTCAGCCCGGGCACTATTGCAGGCCGATATTGGCCAATAAGGACGCCCGATAGAAGTACTCGATACTGGGAGCAACACTCTGGCCCGACACGATACCAAGCCCGATATGCATTACCAGTCACGGTGTATCGCCCGGGAGGGTGCTGCCTGACACTATCGTATCGGGCAAGGGCGCCCCGCACGATACGTCCGCCCATCATAAGTGTGTTTCCTGAGAGAGTGTGCCGCCCGACACGGGCGTATCGGGCAATGCACCTGCGCAGTATCGGGCTGGAGAGTCTGCTGTTGTCTATCGACCTTCTAAATCAAGAAGGTAGCATTTATCTTTCCTTATTTCAGTCATTTACTTCCTTTACTTATGCAATGTAATCAGACCCTTATATGTTAATGGAATTAGAAGAGTTTTAATTATCTGTTGCTTTATGTTTGGTACCTTTTGTTGGATGATTGCTATGTTTAACATCTGAACTCTAGCTTGTACGCTTGGATCACGTTTCAATTAGCTACAGAATTGTGTTTTCCCGTTGCAACAGACTCGAGAGAGGTGTTGTGGTCTAGTGTTTGGTCTGATACTGGAGTATGAGAGTGCCCAAGATCGGAGTTTCTTTAGTAACCTTTCCACTCTAACTTAAGTCCAGTAACCTCGAGAGGGGTGTTGATGCTTGGTTAGAGGTACCCACTTCGAGAGGAGGGGTACAGGATGTTTCTACTACCGCTTGTTTTACCGAAGCTTTCTCCTTCATTCCTTACTAAAGCATTAGTGTTATATCTCTATTTCCGTTGCACGAAAACCCCTAAAAACTGATAAACCCCTAAAACCTTAATTTTCCTTGTAGCTCCAGTTGGAGATAGATTTCTTTTATTTTATCGATCTTATCCTATTGTTCCCTTGGGGAACTTTTATCATCTCCTTACCCTTACCGGAGTGTAATGTGTCGATTCTTCATTCTCAACACTACCACCCTTGTCCATGTGTTCAACCCCGTATATCTACTTCGACCCCATAAACAAAGTTGTGGGGGCCTAGAAGGTTTCGGGTTACAAATTTAAAAGTCCGACTACTTCAAATCCGCTCCACTTTTCGGACGTGCGATTTAGGCCGGTCACACCCCCACCATGCATCTGCTTAATGATCCCACTTGTGATTACAACATGAGATGCTTTGATAATAGATTATTGTAATATAAAAAGATTATTAGTGGAGTGTGTATACGACCCTCTTTCTAGAAACTTGCATTATGTGTAAATGAGAAGGAATGGGTGGAAGGAGAGAGTGTGTGAGAGAGAGTGTGTAACACCCGAGCCCACTGCCCTAGGCTCTAGTAGAGTTTCAAGAATGATGACTGGCCCCACAGACCACCACTAGCCTTAACTGCACATTTTATCCTCACTCACGCACAAGTCGGGGTCAACTTCCCAATTGGTCACCCGTCCTAGTACTATTCCAAGTTGAGCATGCTTAACCATGGCATTCTTTACAGATAGGCTCCCTGAAAAGGAGGTGCACCTTATTTCATGACCGTGAGATCTAGAAACCCAAATCCTCCCATGCGCCACTGACTCGAGCCCATGAAGATGGGGAATAGGCTCGTCCTCAAGTACTTGAGCGTGAGGGGAAACATGACGTTCCCAACATTGTGCTCTGGTCTTGATGCATCGTAGGTGACTTATATAGACAAGACTATGGGGACATCTACCTTTCCCAATTTCCAGTCTCCCAAACAAACTGGGATTTGGGGAAATCCCAATCTCACACGGAAGTAGGGGAAAGCAAGGGTCATCGAGTTCAATTTCTTCTCCTAAAACTAATGGAGAAATTCCTAGATCCACTTATGGCTGGTGTGCTGAGAGAATCACGTGAAATCTCCCTTTACTATTCCATTTTCTAATCTCAAACAAAAAGCAGACATTGTTGGATCAAGGATCCAACAGCTATCAGGCCACATATTAGAACATAACTCAGAAATGAATTGTGACATTTAATGTTATCCTTCTCGCTTTAGGAAAACTTGCTATATTAATTTATCCTAAACCGTTTATCCTTTTAATCCCAAATTTTGTAGGAAAGTTCATGATGACTTAAAATACTACTGTACCAAGTTTGGGATGCGAATTCAAAAGTGTGAGAGATTTTATTCATATGCAAGTTATCACTTAAAAAGGCATAATTTATTCATATTTTCTCTCTCTTACTCTTTAATTCTCTTTAATTGGATTCCTTTTACCATTAGAAACCTTGTGGTTGCAAAATCCCAACCATGATATATAGTCATACATCTTTCCACATATTTCTCATATTCTCATTATTATGTCAATTTCTTTTCTTATTTATGCATTATTTGATTTCCTTCAATTTCCTCTCTTTTTATCATCTTGGATTGACTAACTTAATAGGGTCCACGAAATCATATATTTAAAGGAAATATTATCAAAGAAATCCACTCATTACACATAAATCATACAATTTCATAACCATGCACATTATTTGAGAAATTGCATCTCAAACCATATGAACCCAAAAATTGCGGTTGTAACATACTTCCCCTCTTATAGGAATTTTTCCCTCAAAATTCCATCAATCATACAAACAATCAGGATAAGACTTTCCCATGTCCATCATTAGCTCCCATGTAGCTTCATCCTCTCCATGGTGCTTCCAAAGAAGCTTTATCATCTTAGATTCTTACATCTAAGTTTTTTCACCTTGGTATCTAGAATTCTCACAGGTGACTCAAGATATGTCATATTCCCTTGGAGTTCAATAGGTTTAATGCTCAACACATGGCTCAGGTACATCACATAATTCCCTAGATTAGACACATGGAACACATCATACATTGTATTATCCTGAGGGGTAAAGCTAAACATAAGCAACTCCACCAATCCATCTCAAATGGACCCATGTATTGGGGACTCAACTTTCTTCCCTATAGCTAAGAAACATGTCAACTAGGTAAGGCGATCTACCATAACCCATATTGCATCATGTCCTCTCTTGGTCTAGGGGACATCCTACCACAATGTCCATGGTGATCTGCCCCCATTCCCTTATGGGGACTCTTCATTATCTATAGCAATCCACTAGGTTATTGGTGTTCATCCTTCACCCTCTACCATGTATGGAAACTAGCCACATGCACCTCTATATGCTTCTTCAACTCAGGTCTTCAAGGTACCACTACAAATCTTAACCATCCTGGTAGTATCACAGTGTACGATGTACTTAAAATCATGTGCTTCTTGTATGACATGATTCCTTTAGGGAGGATCCTCAGAAACCCCAAAAGACTCTCATACTGGATTTCACCACATACTTTTCCTGAGAGGTGTATTTGAGGTTCTTATAACAACCCATTTATCTTATCCAGCTCTGGGCTGATAAATTGGGTAACCACTAACTCGACCAATAGGTCTGATTGTATCTGGATGTTAGCCATACAGGTCTCATCTTCTAACGATCATAGGGTTCACCTAGAAACCTCTACCAACCTCTTTATTGGCCAAACAAGACAGTTGTATACCTGAGCTGTGTCTTAGCTAAGAGTATTTGCTACCACATTAGTTACCTTATGTTCTAGGTGATGGTGAAAACATAAACCTTCATATACTCCACTCATCATCCTATTCTCGGGTTTAGGTTTATCTATGTCAAAATAACTTCGAGTTGTTACTCCCTTCATCTCGATTATTAAACCCAAACTGGTAACTCAAAGATTCCAAACTACTCTGGATAGGTACGTTCTCATATTACCCTTATTCTTCTTATGCTCTCAAATAACCTATCCAATATATTCTTCAAAGGGTGTGGTAATTCCTTCAATCCTCAAACATCATAGAAGGGTTTCAACTCATATCACCTCTATCTTTAGTACATGGCATGCATTGTTCCATGTCTCTCATACCCATAACAAGATGAAATAAGCATTTGGCTGCAGTCAAAATACATATTTCATCTCATTCCAAGAGTAGAGATAGTGCACCACACATCACCATTACACTTTCCAGTCTAAGTTGAAACATACTTCACATGACTCCTCACCATGAACGTCTCCATTATGGGTCTATACCCATGGGAAGACTTTTCCCATCACTTTTGGGTCTTAACATCTCTCTTATGTACAATCCTTAGTCATTACCTCAAGGTCTCTAGGGTGTTGGTAATTTTGGGTCTATACCCATAGGAAGACTTTTCCCATCACTTTTGGGTCTTAACATCTCTCTTATGTGCAATCCTTAGTCATTACCTCAAGGTCTCTAGGGTGTTGGTACTTTTGGGGTGAACTGACCCTTATGCATCTAGGGAGTGCCTCTCACATTTACCCCTTACGCCCCATCGACGCAAATTTATCGTGCGCAGAAATGCAAGTGAACGCGTCGAAGTAATATAGGTCTTTGTGAGGCCCGATTCGAACTCAGGGATACGTGAAATTGTCAGAGACTCCTACTAACTACTCACGATCAGCTAAGTCGATTAAATAGTTGAGAGTTGTTGTCTAAATTAAAAGAAAATAAAAATAAAACAAAACAAAGCAATCTATTAAATGTTTGGTTTAATCAATTCAAAGTGAGATCTTTAGGATTGCGGTTTCACCACGGGTTTTAATTGTATTGAAGTCTATATAGATACTCAATTTTATCTCACTATCTGAGTAGTGGCCTGGAATTAGAATTGCCCACTGTCGTGGTACAATTCACTACCTATGTCTAGGTCGGTTCCACCGTCGTAGTAACCTATACCCTAAACTAGGTGCATTAAAAATGATCTCTCGGTATCCACCATTAACCTTACACCACCTTGTTCAAGGGATTTGTCGATTAATGTAAATTCCGTCTCTTTTCAACCATTACTTCTTCTTTCAAATCAATTAAGGTTATTAGACTATTATTATGGTGATCAAGCATAACAATATATTGGAGAAAACAAAATTATACCACAGATTTAAGAGATAAGATATGAATTACTATGATAAAATTGTCATACAATGAATTCCCGGGCTACTCCTAGTCCTAAAGACAAAAAGGATTAGCCCCGCATGTTCATCTCAAAGCAAAACATGGAGTAGAACAAGGGAAACATGAAGAAAAACGTTATTGAGTGGTTAAACCCCTGAACGGAGAAGATCCAAGCGATCCTTGGCGTGAAATACGCGTTCTCCCGCCTTTCGGTGGTGGAAATCGCCTTCTTCAGCATCTGGATTGGCTGGGGCGTGCTCTCGTGCTCCGTTCTTCTCTCCTTGCTATCCGGGATGTGTGCAGCGGCTAATGACGTGATGATTTCTTCTTGGGCACTGTCATTAGGTATATTTCCCGAATTAGGTCGCCAATTAATCACAACTGTCCGATTAAGATAAATCTGAAACAACTCATATCTGACGGTGTCGATACCATCGACGCGGGTCGATGGTATCGACCTAGCGCGATATCGGTTGTTCTTCTTTTCTTTTGTCTTTGTGCCTGATGTCATCTCGATACCATCAACGCGGGTCGATGGTATCAACATTCATAGGTGTCGGTTTTCTCCTTTTACCGTCGTTGTAGCTCCACTAGTCGATAGTATCGACATATGTGTCGATAGTATCGACTCCCTTCTCACCGGAAACCTGATGGTATCTCGATACCATCGACATCCATGTCGATGGTATCGAATTTCTTCTGGTCCTTGTGGTTGGCAACCTATGGTCTGGTCGATGGTATCGACCACTGTCGATGGTATCGACAGTAGCATATACTTGTTTTTTTCTTGAAATTAACACACGAAACCACATAAGTCCACATAAAACGTATTTTTTTTATAATTAATACTCAAAATGCTGAAATAAGGGAAATTTGACATAAAGAAGTAGCATAGACCAAAGTGAATGAATTATGCAACATTAACCATGAAAATGACTAATAAATGCATAAAAACACATATCAAACAAGTCAATAAATGTGACTCAAAACCATCGCATCAAACTCCTCTAAGCTTGAACCTTGCTCACCCTCGAGCAACTAAACCTTAGAATAGAATTGCCAGAGTCAACTAAAGAACAAAGAATCACAACAAACATCCCATATGACTCCCACCGGACATTCGCATACCGGCCCTCACTAACCACAGAATGATAATTACCCTAAAGGCGACAGTAATCATTCATAAAAGATATCAACCTCAAAACTGATGAACACTATCACATAAGGCAGTTAACATAATAGAATTCACCGGTCCAGACTTAGTGCATCTTGTGATCTCCTATACTACGTTGCTCGCCCTAACTACCATCTACATGGAAGCAGTTCTCCTGATATTCACAAGTGAGGAGAAGTTCACGGTGGCCTACCAATTTCAGCAACGGGTGGATGGAATGGGTGGCTCATGGAAGAAGTAGAAGTATTATACGGTTTCACATGCGTAAAACAAAAATGCCCTAAATGATGCAAATGCACATGAAAAATGCCCTAATGCATAAGATTGGGTGGAATGATGCATGCACTAACATTCCGTCTTAAAACGAGATAGATATCTAAATTGAGATTTATCATGTACTTACTCATCTTAAAATGTAGGTGAGATTATGTTCCTTTCTCATTCTTATTCTAGTTTCTTATACATGACTTTTTTTTCAATATCTGTTTTTTTCTCAGATTTTTTTCTCTTTTTTTTCCTTTTCAAACCCTTATATCCATAATTGACAATGAATTCTTTATTGGGCTTATTTTTTCTGCATAACTCAAATATTTGCACTCTTTAGAAGGTATGGAACAATTTAATTCACCATTAAAGAACAAATGAGGTACATGATATACTCTATGCATAAAAGTTATGAATGTAACTAAATGACATGCACCTAAAGGTAATGTGCATGTAGACCTATTCTATTTTTTTTCTTTTTTTTCATGTAAAACATATGAAAATGGTTCCACTACAAGTCCTATCTACATGACATGCAATCAAAAAGGTTAAAACTGTACTTTACTTCCAAATCTTATGGTGGATTGTGAAAAACAATGAGGTGAACAGATCACAAGACTAATTAATTGAACCTTTGAAAAAAATATTATGTGTCCCTCCCTACTGACCTGTGTAGTAGTTAAGAAGTTTCTCTCTCTTACTTCAAATTAAAGTATCATTATCATTTGGTCAGTTTAGGCTCAAACAACCAATTCCGTCCACTTTCATGAATCATTAGGAATGTACAATTGTGATTTTCTGTTTTAAAGTTGACAAAACCAATCATTTCCTTTAGTTAAGTGCTCAAAGTTGAACAACACTCAAGCTTTCTCAAGCTTGCGAACACTCAAAAATTTTTAAGTTTCCCTTAATTCCCATGTACATGCAACTGAGATGACACAAAAATTAAGACATCCACGAAGATACTAGATAGAATGTGGATCCTACAAACAAACTAAGATTGCAAGAAACAAATGAAAAGAAACAAAAGCAATAAAACTAAAAATAGAGAAAATAAAAGATAGAGTTGTTCCAACCACCCCCCTAAGCTTGAATTCGACTATGGCCTCATAGTCAAAAACAATCTTAAAGGTTGGAACAGAGATACCGATTTACTCTTCAGGCGCAGGCTGGTACTGTGGAGCCGTAGGGTCCCAAGATGGATACTCCCCCTAGAAGCTCGGATCAAATTGGGCCCTAGGTGGAGGTTGTGGATAGCCTCCAAAGTAATTCTGGCTCCAATAGTGATCATAAAAGGGATGTTGTTGCATCTCCATCCTATGCAACTGGTCATGAATCTGTTGTTGGTTGTTGAGGAGAAGACGCTCGTTCTCGAAGATTGCATGTTGATTGTCCAGTAGCCGTTTGTCATCTCTTGAACACCGGTGTACATCGTCGTGTGATGCTGATGTGTTTGTTGTATATCTTGCAGCATAGCATACATGCCCTACATCGAGTAGGCATCCTCACTTGGCTGCGAGGGCGGTGGTGGTGGTGGAGGCTGTGATGATGAAGATGCACCCGGATGCATGCGAGGATTCTTCCGTGGTGCCACTTGTGCCCGAAGAGGGGTGTAGGCCTCCTCTTCCTCTGCAGCCTCATCGTCATTGTTGTCATCGTCGTCGTTGCCACCGTCTTCATCAGAGTCAGCAATGGCTATGATAGGCCATCGGAAGTGGTGCGCCCCTTCTTTGTTGAAGACCGGATCGGGAAGCGAGCATTCTTGGTAAGCATGATTGACGTGGTAGTGTGCATACGCCAAGCCATCTCGAAGAAGGATGAGGTTGGAGTGGTATAGATGTTGCATGTTCACCTTGCTCCTGGTGGAGAGAGGAGTAAGCTGCTGGAAATTCAACCCAAGGTAGAAGACCAGCTTGGTGATAAGCCCGCCAAAGTGAATTGGTGCTTTCCGTGTACTCCTCTTCACCGCCAAAACCCGCTGCAAAAAGAAAGCACCCCAGTTGCATTCTTGGCGCTTCAAGAGTTTATACAAGAAAAATAGGTCTGTCACCTGAAACTTGCTGAGGGCCAGATCACCCCTAGCAAACAACGTAGAACTCAGCATCCGGTGAAGTATCCGAACGAAGGGGTGCTCAAAATCAGCTACCACAGCATTATGGTAGCTCATTGACTTGCCCGGTGGCACCTTCACCAGCTCGACGAAGATCGCATCGTAGTCAGTGTGGTTGTCCGGTCACCGGTAATCATGTTGCGAGTGATTCCAGTTGAAGATCTTGTTGAACTGCCGAAGTGTAAGGGTGTAGTCGATGTTATACAACCGGAACGACACCCGGCCCTTGATCCACTTGCGGTCGGTGGCTATGACATCATTGGGTACGACACAGATGTCAAGCGACACCATAAACTCAGCCACCAACTCCTTGTACGTAGGCCACTCGCTGAAAAATGGCTGGCCATCTGCATGAAATTCTAGCTCGTCAGGCCGTCTTCCCGTGTGTCGGGCCTGTCCCTTCAGAACGTAGTTGAGGTCAGCCTCGAACCCCAAGTTGTAGATGGTTTCCCGTTCAACATAACGGTTCGGCTCGATCTTCCTTTTTAAGATCTCCTCATAGATCTTCTTGACTTCAGTGGATGGATGGATCAACCGCGGGCGTGCGATTGATGCGGTCGGAGGTGGCATGAATTCTGGGATCTCCATCGGGTCGGCACGAGACAACGATGCACCAGCAACATGCACCATGATCGCGACAGAAAGAGGAATAGAAAGGGAGCTCGGTGAAGATTGGAGAAGTGAATCTCCGCTCGATGAAGAACGTGCTCGGTGTTGCTCGTCGTCGGGCTTGGATAGCTCTAGAATATGCTCGGCACAAGTGGAGGAGGATTGCTCTGGAGTTGTGATGTCATCTTACGCAAATCCTTCTCATATATAGCCGTGGTCGGCGCTGCTGTATGCCCGTCGATACCATCGATGCGAGTCGATGGTATCGACACGGGTAGCACAATCCGTACCACTGCGAGTATCGACGGTTGTCGATGGCTGGATCTTTGGGGCCCGGATTGCTGACGCGTCAATACTATCGACGCGAGTCGATGGTATCGACTCGTCCCCCGGATCGAACTCCTAATTGCTACGATCGCCATAGATCTTTCCTCACGGATCGTTGATGTGGCGCGTCGATACTATCGACGCGAGTCGATAGTATCGACTCTCTAATTATGGCAAACCCTCGTGAGGCCCGGCCGCCGCCTTCTTTGCATGAATGTGTCGATACCATCGACATGCCCATCGATAGTATCGACTTTACTGAGACGATTCATTCTTAAAATCTCCAGATATCTCGCAATAATCGACACCCATGTCGATAACATTGACCTCTGCTTGCGATCTGCCTGTTGGTATGTCGATACCATCGACGAGGCCGTCGATAGTATCGACGTAGTGTGATTTCTGCAGTCGCCAATCTATACCATGGTCGATACCATCGACACAAGGGTCGATGGTATCGACTCTGCCTCAGCCCTGCACATGTAGCAAACGATCACGGTATCTTTTTTACACTACATACTAAGTTAAAACAAATCAAACTACAAATGTAAAGGAACTAAACTAAAGTACCAATGGTTGGGTTGCCTCCCAACAAGCGCCCTTATTTAAAGTCTTAGGCTAGACGACTTGAAGCATGTCATGCACTTGGAACTTTGGAAAAGGTTCCCAAAGGATCGTGCGGCAGTTTGAACTCCACTCGATCCTGACCAATTCCCAACGTCAGCATACCTCTCCCAATTTCAGTGACTGCATCGGTCGTTGCTTGAAACGGCCTACCTAATAGCATCTCGCAACTTTAAAGCTATGGCATATCCATGATGACGAAATCTACAGGAAAGATGAACTTGTCCACCTTGACGAGTACATCTTCGCAAACTCTGTATGGCTTTACAATGGACCCATCCGCCAACTCAATAGTTACTGCTGATTTCTTCATTTCCTTCAACCCAAGCTTTTGAAATGTGGCTAGTGGCATAAGATTAATGCTCACGCCCGAATCACACTGAGCTCATGGAAAGTGTCGATCGCCTATCGAACATGGAATATAAAAGCTTCCTGGGTCTTTCTTCTTCTGTGGCAAACTCCCATGGATGATTGAGCTCGCCATTTCATTCATCCGGCAAACATCTGTGTCTTTAATCCACCTCTTCTTGTTGATGATTTCTTTGATAAACCTCCCGTAGGCGGGAATCTTCTCTATCATCTCCACTAACAGAATATTTACATGGAGTTTTCTGAACATCTCCAAGAATTTCCTATAGTGTCGGTGCTCTTTCTTTGGCCTTGGTCTGTCCGGACTAAACACAACTGCCTCATTCAAACGCTTATGAGGTGGCACATATGAGCTTTTCGGGGCAAGCTCCCCTAAGCTTGCTTCAATGACCCCCTCTGGCGTAAACTTTGTCGGAACATCATCAACAGGTATAACTTTCAGTGGCTCCTCTCTCGCAGTGGATGTATCCGCACCTTGACGAATGGCCTTCACATGCTCTTCTTGACTAGGTGGGGGTGCGACCATCATGGGCTCTTGGCCGGATTTCCTAAAAGGAGTGTATCCGCCTGGTAGTCCATAATGACTGCGAGGATACGGTATTGCCGGTATAGCCTCCGTATCAAATATCATTTTGCCTTGGTCCTTGATCTCTATCACCAGGGGTTCTTCCTCATTAATCACAGACATGTATTTAACTTGATGATGTGCTTGAACCACATCTGCATTCCCAACCTGTCTCTGCTGATTGGCATGCTTGATGGCCGCCACTTCATTTGAAATCTGGGTCACGGTGGTTTCTAACGCCCGCATTTGTTCTCCATGACTTTGTAGTGTCTGCCCAAATTTGGTCAAGATGTCACCCTGGGACTGCAGTTGTTTACTGAACATACTCATCATCTCCTGATTCTGCTGCACCATTTGACTAAGCAACTCGGTGCTTTTATCTTCGGCTCTCGGTTGCGGCTTTGCATCTAGATCTTGGAGGAAGTTATTGGGATCCTTCCATGAGAACTTCTTGTCCCTCCTCCAAGAATAATCATTGTTTCTATAGCCCTGTTGTTGCATGAGTTTGACTTGGGCTTCCTCATCAGACGATGCATCTTCCTTGGCTAGCAATTTCTTGGCTAGAAGATCGAGCTTGTCATTCAGCTCCTTTATGGCTCTGGACTCACCTGCAGCTTTAACTTGTTCCGGTGCATCCCTATCGCCCCAAGATTGCTTTTTCGCCATATTCTTCAGAATCTCCCAGCACCTCATATCTGTGTTATTTAAGAAAAATTCTGACCCTGCTGAATCAAGGTTACTTCTATCATGCTCAGAGAGAGAAAAATAGAAGATTTTAACCTATTCTTCTTTATCCAGACCATGGTGTGGGCACCTCCTTAACATAATCTGGAAGCGTTCCCACGTCTCCGAGTAGGTCTCTCCTGCCTTCTGAGTGAAATTGTGAATTTTTCTGATCAGATCGTTGGTCTTCTCAGGCGGAAAGAACCGTTCAAAGAAAACTTCCACCATGTGGTCCCAAGACTCCACATATTCATCGTCCAAGTTGTGTAGCCATTCTCGTGCGTTTCCCGCTAGAGAACTCGGGAAAAGCTTCAAGTAGTGCACATCTTGTGGAAATCTATCGATCTTTATCATATCACAATTCTCCACAAATTGACTTATATGCGCAACGGGATCTTCATTCTTGAGCCCATGAAAAGCATTCAACTTCACCAAGTTGATTAAAACCGGATCAATCTTGTATGTCAGAATATTAACAGTCTGCTTCTTGATCGGCCCCTTGGAAGCGGATGAGGAAGAAGCCTTGATCTTCTCCCATATTGTCTGTGGCTCTTCCATTTCTTCTTGTTCGGATTCTGAATATGTTTCTTCTAAATGGTCTTGATTGTGGCTTTTCTCGTCGTCAGGTCCCGTCAGTGGAACCTCTCGTGTGTGACTTGTGTAGTCTGTACTACGTGTCTGCACCATGCACAGTACCTGCAAATAGAAAAATTAAATTTAGTACATTGCTTGACGATTGCAAATATTTAGAAAATAGATTATGAATTTCTAAAAAGATAAAAAAAATGTGGCCTAGAGTGGCCGCTTGCAGCACTCGAAGTGCTGACAGTTTGCCGTATCCCCGGCAACTGCGCCAAAAACTTGACGCAAATTTACCGTGCGCAGAAACGCAAGTGAACACGTCGAAGTAATATAGGCCTTTGTGAGGCCCGAGTCGAACTCAGGGGTACGTGAAATTGTCGAAGACTCCTACTAACTACTCGCGATCAGCTAAGCCGATTAAATAGTTGAGAGTTGTTGTCTAAATTAAAAGAAAATAAAAATAAAACAAAACAAAATAATCGATTAAATGTTTGGTTTAATCAATTCAAAGTGAGATCTTCAGGATTGTGGTTTCACCGCGGGTTTTCATTGTATTAAAGTCTATATAGTTACACAATTTTATCTCTCTATCCGGGTAGTGGCCTGGAATTAGAATTGCCCACTATCGTGGTACAATTCACTACCTATGTCTAGGTCGGTTCCACCGTCATAGTAACCTATACCCTAAACTAGGTGCATTAAAATGATCTCTCGATATCCACCATTAACCGTACACCACCTTGTTCAAGGGATTTGTTGATTAATGTAAATTTCGTCTCTTTTCAACCATTAATTCTTCTTTCAAAGCAATTAAGGGTATTAGATTATTATTATGGTGATCAAGCATAACAATATATTGGAGAAAATGAAATTATACCACGGATTTAAGAGATAATATATGAATTACTATGATAAAATTGTCATACAATGAATTCCCGAGCTACTCCCGGTCCTAAAGACAAAGGGGATTAGCCCCGCATGTTCATCTCAAAGCAAAACGTGGAGTAGAACAAGGGAAACATGAAGAAAAATGTGATTGAGTGGTTAAACCCCTGAACGGAGAAGATCCAAGCGATCCTTGGCGTGAAATATGCGTTCTCCCGCCTTTTGATGGTGGAAATTGCCTTCTTCAGCGTCCGGATCGGCTGGGGCGTGCTCTCGTGCTTTGTTCTTCTCTCCTTGCTATCCGGGATGTGTGCAGCGGCTAATGACGTGATGATTCTCTCTTAGGCGCTGTCATTAGGTATATTTCCCGAATTAGGTCACCAATTAATCATAGTTGTCTGATTAAGATAAATCTGAAACAACTCATATCTGACGGTGTCGATACCATCGACGTAGGTGGATGGAATCGACCTAGAACGATATCGGTTGTTCTTCTTTTCTTTTGTCTTTGCGCCTGATGTCATCTCGATACCATCAACGCGGGTCGATGGTATCGACATTCATAGGCATCGGTTTTGTCCTTTTACCGTCGTTGTAGCTCCACTTGTCGATAGTATCGACATATGTGTCGATAGTATTGACTCCCTTCTCGCCGGACACCTGATGATATCTCGATACCATCGACATCCCTGTCGATAGTATCGACTTTCTTCTGGTCCTTGTGGCTGGCAACCTGTGGTCTGGTCGATGGTAGCGACCACTGTCGATGGTATCGACAGTAGTAGATACTTGTTTTTTTCCTAAAATTAACACACGAAACCACCTAAGTCCACATAAAATGTATTTTTTTGATAATTAATACTCAAAATGCTGAAATAGGGGAAATTTGACATAAAGAAGTAGCATAGACAAAAGTGAATGAATTATGCAACATTAACCATGAAAATGACTAATAAATGCATAAAAACACATATCAAAAAAGTCAATAAATGCGACTCAAAATCATCGCATCACCCATGAACTCATGTAGGTGGCCAACCTCCTAACCCATGGTCGTCAGGTAAAGGTAGCTATTACCTCCCAACCTTATGGTCTTGTGCATCCAGGGAACATACAACTCCTACTTCCATCAGTCTTATCGCTTCCCGACCTTAGTATCTACTTAGGATTCCATCATAGAACATCTCATTCTTGGATTCTTACCCGAATATCCATCATCGCTCTGGGCACTCATGGTTAACCTTGCATCCCTTCATAGGGATAATGGAGACCTAACTAAACTAGTTTGGTCCCATACAGTTTACCTTTCATGGCAACAAATCCTTTTTCCCCTTAAGATGGTCGTTCATGGGTCTATAGATCCTTCCTCATATTATGTGTTCTTACACTTACCTCATCATGCTCTTATAAGTGACCTCTTCATGTTACCTTAAGCCTAATCAAAAGTTGGTGCTCACCCTAACATGAAGGGTCCCTCCCCAGGATGGGAGAAAACTATCACTTGATAGTAACAAAGGTCACAAAACGTTCTTACCTCCAAGGTTTACATCATCATGTATATGCTTAGCTCCAAACATGACACTTATACACCTATCTAGCAAGAAGACATGCTAAGTTCCTTGGTATGTCATACGTATTCATCATTCCTCAAGGTCAAACCAATATTATACATGCATATGTCACCAACCTATGAGAGTGGTTCATCAAACATATATCTCTGTTCAAGTGGGGTTTCCTCTTATTCTAAAACATGGGGGGTTCCATAATCAAGTACTATAAACTCAATTAACCTCGTGAGCATCATTTGCATCAGGTACTACTACTTCCCCTCTTTGGTCTAGGATCCCCAGGTTCACCTCTTATGCATCAGTTGTCTAACTGCATGCTCAGTTGTTCAACCATTAATCGAACCTATACCAGATAGGGCATATAAATCCTAACACTCTTCCACATGAACAACCTTTAGAGTCCTACACCAGGAAAACCAACTGGGTGCGAGGCCTCACAACTTGTTACTATGCCCCTTCAGGGTCTATGGAACTCTCCTTCCTACACCTAAAAGGTAGGCATTTTTATCATCTGTATGTTTGTTCACAAGCCTCTTACACTCTTCTAGGGTTTTTTTTCTCTAAAAGCATCCAAGGTACAATAAGCCTCCAAGGGTCGTGCATGAGGTAACCACATATATCTACTCAGGGTCATCTATTCCAAGCCATATTATACCCAACTTCTCATGATTCCTCATGTCTCGAGGTCTAGGTCTCCAACCTTCTTCATCAGGTCTCGCTCTATCTCCAGAGCTAATCCCTATAACTGGTCCTAGCTACCACTGGGGGTTCTCTCTTAGAAGATGGGTTAAAATACTAAGGATACACATCTATCCCTATCTGGGTGAAGCATACTATCAAAACTTATGTCTAGCCAAGATCATCCAAGGTTCTGCATACCCATCTCGTAAAACCTCAGGCATAACCTATCTGGCTTAGGTCTAAAACCCACTGCCAACCTTACTTCCACTCTCTTATATGTAGGTAAATGCCTCTTCGTGTTCGTATATGCTCGTTAGGGTTCCTATATAGTCACCATCAATCCTCTCAATGAAGGAACTATCCCTCACCCTAACAGGTACGACCCACCCAAGGTCGGGTCGCCACAAGGCAGTAGAGGTCAAACCACTACTAAAAGTCTATGTTTATCATGGATACTCAAAGCCTCACGTAAAGCATGCATGTCAAACCCACATATGTGCACGCATGGTCAACTATGATATCCAACTCATCATGTCTTCTCTTTCTCTACCCACCGCTTACAGTTCTGGGTTGAGCATCATCCTCAGAGGATACATCAGGTCTCTTCCTCTTCCTAGAGGCCTCTTCCTCTAGGGCTAATTCTCTCTTCATCATCTTAAAAGATGGTCTAACCTCAGTGTTCTTTTGAGGAGTTACCAAGGGCACAACAACACAGGATATGTAACCTAAGCATGTAACTAAACTCAGTCTGAGTTTCTTATTATCAAAACTTATGTCCATGACATCTTTCTTACATGTTTTTTATTATTTGATGGAGGATTCCTTAATCCTTATTATACTTACCCTGGACTCAGGAGGGTGGTGGAGAGAGAGACCCTAATCTATTAAAGTTATTCAATGAACATGGTAGAGAAGGGACAAAGACAAATGAGAGAATACCTAGAGGTATCTTATTTCGAGTCAAATCCTCTGATTTCAGCAAGGCAGTCACACAGAATTTGTAAGTCCTCATAGACTGACTAGCGGGGTAGAGGAAAATCTTGCCAGCCCCCAGATTGTGATTCTTTTCTAGACACCTCCATCTTTAGAAAATCCTCTAATAACTCCCTTGGGTTCTAAAGAGTTTGTAAAATTTAATAATTATTAGAGATTAAATGGAAAATTATGCTCTGATACTAATTGTAATGACCCCTCTTCCTACTAACCCCAAAGTCAAAGCCGCTATCCTAAAATAGGATTAATAGTTTTGCAAATAATAAAAAATAATTCATAAATTCTACCAAAGACTAAGCTTAAAATAGGATAAAATTTTACTTTTCACATACCTTTCAAAAATAGGAATCTAGAACTTCTACCCACTATAGAATTCTATCTAACTAAATCCTCCTTTAATAGATTAACTTTATACTTTACAAATGGCACTTTACTATTTGTTCACTTTCAGATATTCCTAAACTTTGACAAACAAAACATCAATCAGTATAAATGAATATACTGATATGTGGTGACAACCAAAATATTGCACATATATTCTAACAACCTAATCACATCAAATAGTTGTTAACAATGCAAGATTACATTTTTCAATATGATTTCCCAATTGATTTTACTTATACTCTGGGATACCCTCTTTTAGGGTTTAGTCCTTGTAGGGGACTGAAGGCTACCTTCTCCATCCTGAGCTTGGTACCCGGGGTCACCTCTCTGGGTACTCAGTGGTCTTCCCTCCAGGGCTTGACCACCTCTGACCTTCCCTCTGGGGCTTGGCCCTCATCTTACATCCAGAGATGGAATGTAGGTTTGAGCAAGTCATATATATACTTAAATTGTGATAATCATATTCACTTTAAAGATTACAAAACTAAACTCATCCAAGCAGTAATCATCAATGATTTTACCTAACCTCTTATTTTTGAATTCACATTCGGAATATGAAGAATGAGTAGTAACAAGAATGTTAATAAGAGTTTCTTTAGCTAACTCATGCAAACTTACCTCACTTACCTCACAAATTTCTTCACTTGTAGAGGCCATGAGTGCAAGGTGGCACTTCCATGCAGTCGATAAAATGCCAGAAATGTTGCGACGCTAAGGTGTGTAATCATAAATAACCACATACTTGATATGGAGATCTCACATGAAATAAGCATAATCCAATCCAATCAAGATGTCCAATCAAGAAAGACAAGCAACCAATCAAGCAATCTTGATCCTGAAAATATGTGTTAAACCTAATTGTTACCATCACATCCCAAACAACTCTTTATTGACTTGGAACACCTTTCTAAGGTTGCTAATCTGAATTAGGGTTTCCTTAGGGTTCTTTAGTTCTATTTCTCAACTTTGCCTCTTTTATGTCCAAAAAACCCTAAAACAACATTTCTATGTTCAAAACCCTACTCAACTATTCATATGAAAGCCTCTTTATTACCGATTTGGCTTAGGATCAACCAAATTTCATCTTATACAAAGGATCTAAAAATATAACTCATTAAAGGCATTAACACCTGGATTAGGTTTTCTAAGCCCATTAATGCATTTTATACATATGAAATCCTACATTAGCCAATTGAGTATAAATATCATCTCTTTAGATCTAAAACATCCTTTCTACTAATAACATATTAATATCATCTTAAATCACACTATACATAGTTTTGAAGCCTGAATCAGTTCATAATTCAAAAGTATATAAAGATGTCATCTTTAATGCATTTATGAGTAAGAAACCCTAATTTTGAAATTAATGAGATTCAGTAAAGTGTTATGGGTGATTTAACATGATATTAACATGTTATTGATGGAAAGGATGTTTTACATCTAAAGAGATGATCTTTATAATCAATTGGCTAATTTAGGCATTCATATGTATAAAATGCATTAATGGGCTTAGAAACCCTTATCTAGGTGTTAATGACTTTTCATGAGTTATATTCTGAGATCCTTTGTATAAGATGAAATTAGGTTGATCCTAAGCCAAATTGGTAATAAAGAGGCTTTAATATGAATAGTTGAGTAATTAGGGTTTTGAACATAGAAATGTTGTTTTAGGGTTTTGTGGACATAAAAGAGGCAAAGTTGAGAAATAGATCTAAAGAACCCTAAGGAAACCCTAATTCAGATTAGCAACCTTAGAAAGGTGTCCCAATTCAATAAAGAGTTGTTTGGGATGTGATGGTAATAATTAGGTGTTACACATATTTTTAGGATCAAGATTGCTTGATTGGTTGCTTGTCTTTCTTGATTGGACATCTTGTCTGGGTTCGATTATGCTTATTTCCTATGAGATCTCCAAATCAGGTATGTGGTTATTTGTGATTACACACTTTAGTCACTCGACATTTTTTGACGTTTTATCGATTGAATGGAAATAAACTGCTTGGATGATTTTATTTCTACAATCTTTAAAGCGAATATGATTATCACAATTTAAGTATATATATGACTTGCCCAAACCTACATACCATCTCTAGATGTAAGATGAGAGACCAGGCCTAAGAGGGAAGGTCAGAGGTGGTCAAGCACCAGAGGGAAGACCACTGGGCATCCAGAGAGGTGAACCCAGGTACCAAGCTCAGGATGGAGAAGTTAGCCTTAAGTCCCCTGCAAGGACTAAACCCTAAGAGAGGGTACCCAAAGTATGAGTAAAAGTGGTTGGGAAGTTATATTAAAAAATGTAATCTTGCATTGTTAACAACTATTTGATGTGATTAGGTTGTTAGAATATATGTGCAATATTTTAGTTGTCACCACATATCGGTACATTCATTTATATCGACTGACGTTTTATTTGTCAGCGTTTTAGGAATATCTAAAAGTGGACAAATAGTAAAGTGACATTTGTGAAGAATAAAGTTAATCTATTAAAGGAAGATTTAGTTAGATAGAATTCTACAATGGGTATAAGTTCCAGATTCTTTTTTTGAAAGGTATGTGAAAAGTAAATTTTTATATTGTTTTAAGCTTAATCTTTGGTAGAATTTATTAATTATTTTTTATTATTTGCAAAACCAATGATCCTCTTTTGAGATAGTGGCTATGACTTTTTGGCCTTTCTTAATTGGGGGTTACCAGGAAGTAGGGTTGTTACATATAGAGTGGGTGGATGGAGAGAGGGAGTGAGAGAGAGAGAGAGTGTGTGTGGGTGGTTGGAGAGATAAAAGAAGAGAGAGATATGTATTTAATCCATAAATTTCAAACTGCAATGCAAATTTTGATGAAATAAACTTCGCTACATTCTTTACAAAAAATGCTTTCCAATAAGACCAATGTCGATATATTTTTTTTAAAAATTAATACACAATCTAAAAAAGAAAAGAGATTGATCGGGAGGAGAGAAAAAGATGAGAGAAAATTATTTTATTTTTAACTTTCAATCCTTAATTATTTGTTTAACAAAATAAAAACTGCTAGATTCCTTTCATAAAATGTACTGTTAGAGAGGAAGTGAGAGATGGACTGTGTGGAAGGAGAGAGAAATTTCTTTTATATAAAACTTTCAAACTGGGTCTTTCTTGACGAAATACAAACCCGTGCATTCTTTACGACAAATATTTTCTAACTTGACTAGTGTCGATATACTTAAAATGATACGTATAGTACAAAGTGAACCATACACGAGCACCATTTATCTCCTTGGGTTGGCCAACCGTCCTGCTATCAATCATTGGCTTAAGATGGGGCAACTACTTATGGTAGATGGGACAACTACTACTTGATGGGAAAGTGTGTGAATGAGAGGGAGTGGGAAAAAAGAGAGAGGGAGTGAGAAAGAGAGTGGGTGGATCGAGAGAGAAAAGAAGAGAGAGATGTTTATTTTGTCCATAACTTTCAAACCGTAATGTATATTTTGACAAAATAACAACTACTGTATTTTTTTTTAAATACTTTCCAACAAGACCAATGTGGATATGTTTTTTAATCTCCAAAGAAAAGAGATATATTTTCTAAAGAGAGAGGGGTTTAGTATCAGTGTTGTATAGATAATCTCTTTGAAAAATATGATCCACAATTTAAAAGCACATAAAAAGATTGACGACAGAGATAGAAATTTACATTGTTTATAACTTCCAATCGTAATAAGCTTTATGAAATAAAAACCGCTAGACTCCTTATAGATTATATGTTGTAACAAGACCAATGTCGATATGATTTTTAAAAAATTAATAAACAATTTTAAAGATCATAGAGAAATAAAAAAACACTACTTCCCTCGTATTCATTGTATTTTCTCTCTCTTATAGACAACAAATTGCAGTATATATAATAACGAACTAGATCAAAGATAACAAAAAAATTAGTAGAGATAACAACTAATTTCAAAAAAAAATTATACTACTTTGATAAAGAAAAAATTGACTAGAGATAATAAAAAATTTGACTAGAGATAACAAAAAATTAGATCGGAGATAACAAAACATTTGACTAGACATAACAATTAATTTTTACAAAAATTATACTACTAAAACCTTGACTAGATATAATAAAAATTTAACTAGGGATGAAAAAATAATTGTCTAGAGATAATAAAAAATTTGACTAGGGATAACAAAAAATTTGATTAGAGAGAAATAAATTTGAGTATATATAACAAAAAATTTGAATAAAGATAATAAAAACTTTAACTAGAGACAACAAATTAGGTCTGAGACATCAAAATTTTGAGTAGCGATAAAAATTTTTTGACTAGAGATAACAATAAACTAGCTTGGAGATAAAAAAATTAAGTAGACATAGAAACTAATTTGCAAAAAAATTATACTACTTGGATAACAAAAACTTTATCTAGAAATAAAAAAAATTGATTAGAGATAACAACTAATCTAAAAAAATCATACTACTAAAAATTTGACTAGAGATAACACAAAATTTGACTAGAGATAACAAAAAATTTGACCAGAGATAAAAAAAATTGACTAGGGATAAAAAAAATTTTGACTAGATATAAGAAAAAAAATTGAGTAGAGATAATAAAAAATTTGCATAGAGATAATAAATATATTGACTAGAGACAACAAATTTGGTTAGAAATAGTAAAAAAATTGACTAGAGATAACAAAAAATTTGACTAGAGATAACAACAAACTAGATTGGAGATAACAAAATTTTGACTAGAGATAAAAATTAATTCTAAAAAATTATACTACTTGGATAATTTTTTTTTACTAGATATAATAATAGATTAGAATACAGATAACGAAAAATTAGAATAAAGATAATAAAAAATTGGACTAGAGATAACAAAGATTTTGGAGTAGAGATAACAAAGAATTAGACTACAGAACAACAACAAATTGGCATAGAGATAATAACTAAATTTTAAAAAATTAATGGTACCACCTTCCTCCTATTCCTTGTGTTTTATCTCTCTTAAAAAAATAAAAAAGAAGTCCTATAGATAACAAAAAACTAGTACTAGAATAAAAAATTGATATGTTCGAACACAAGACCAATATCGTATTTTCTCTCCTATTTGTCATATTTTCTCTCTCTTATAAAATCATATATCTGATTAGAAATACTAAACTATACCAGAGATAACAAACACCTGGACTACAATAACAATAACCTCTTTATGATGAGTAAAATGAGTAGGAGAGAGAAAAATAAAATAGTAGACCAGATATAACAATACAATAGGTCGAAGATAATAAAAGTAACATATTACATTTCTTAAAAGTATATTGACATTATTGTTATAATGATTTTGTCTGTAAGAAATCTAATAATTTTTATTTTGTCAAAAAATACAATACGGTTTAAAAGTTATTAACAAAATAAATATTTCAGTTATTTTTTCTCTCATTTCAGCCACTGCTTTTCTCTCATTTTATTTTTGATCTAATTTGTTGTTATCTCTAATACAATTTGTTACTTTTGTAAGAGAGAAAATACAAAGAATATGAGAGAAGTAGTACTGCTAATTTTAAAATTTAATTGTTATAGATAATACAATTTATTATAATTAATATTCGATCCTATTTATTGTTATCTCCGATCAAGTTTATTGTTATTAATATTTTATTTTTTATATTGTATATTATATTTTCTCAAATGTATATGAAAGTTGGTCTTGTTGTAACATATTTTTTACAAAGAATGCAATAGTTTATGTAAAGAAATAAGTTAATGACACTACTTTTCTCATCTCTTTTATTTTATATTGTATTTTATATTTGTCAAAAATATGTCGACATTAGTTTTATTAGAATAAATTTTTATAAGGAATCTAACGATTTTTATTTTCGTTAAAAAATACACAACTATTTGAAAGTTATTAACAAAATAAATATATCTCTCATATTTTCTCTCTCTCCTTGTAGTCGATCCTTCTCTCTCGAGTCCTCTCTCTCTTTTCTACAAATGATTATAAAAACGATAGTGGTGGGGGGCACTACAGGACAAACCTAGTGCTCCCGTTGTCACTCCATATAGCATATATTTTACATACTCTTTGTTCCTAAGAAAAATCGAACGTACAAAGTATCACAATGAAATCATAGGCATCTTCAATTACGTTACCACATAAGGCAAGTTCAATGCGGAAAGATGAACGTTCACGATGTACATGGTGTTTTCACAAGTTCACATCATGCCTGAATCACATGTTATTACATTGCTTCATGAACATAATATACGGTATTCAAGTAGTAAGAAACTGGTTTTCTTGGATCTTCATCACGAGTCCAGTTATTCATATAGTCATCATCTAAACATGAACCTGGCATAAGCAACTGTATAGACAAGTCGCCTGGTAGGTTTCAAGAGGAAAACCCAAATTTCAAGACTAGCAACAAAAATAGATTATCATGTTATTAAGTGAAACTGAAGAAAAGAAGTGGCATCAACTGAAAAAAAGAGGAGAACGTGCTAATCACTCGGAGTATTATGCCGATGGCCTGAAGAGGCATGGAGATGAATAGTTCACGGTAAAAACATTTTATCACATATATAAGAGATTCTCACGATCCTGGAACTCGATCCAGAGCCCATATCTCACACACATTCTAATTTTGTACCCGTTCTGGTTCGGTTTGAGCAAAGACCAACGTAACCTGTTGAAAAATGGACAAGCTAATCTTTCCCTTTAGTGCCTATTCGAGTGTGTTACCTAAATTTAAAATACTGACTATCAATTTGGGCACTAACTCACATGTCCTAGTTGTTTTGTGATTCCTAGCTAACCTGAAAATTAAAGTTTCTCATACCCAATAAAGTAATACGTCCGACCTTAGGAGCACTCATCTAAAACGTTATAGAGTAACCCCATTTTAAAAATCAGGATAAAGTAGCAAGATTTTTGTATTAAAAGGAATGAACTGAGATGAAATTTAGGAGTCCGTCAAACCATACAACTTATGTATCACATCAGACACTAGATTATCCCACTGTGATAGTGGAATGAACATGTATACCCTCTTTAGGTATGATTTCTTCGTGTGTAATTTTTCATTCCTATCTGAATCAAACTCATTAAGGTATTTTAGTGTTGTTAGGATCTTTATCATACGATGATAGATAATCCCGACAAGGATAGTTGATCTCTCCAATCCACCATAAGATCAATATTCTAGTTCTTGTTGTAGTTCATATTATGTAGCAACGATGTGTAATTTATCGCTTATCTCCGGAGTTAAACCTGTATCATTATATTCCATGGTCATTGTTTTGATCTCCAGAGATACCAAGTTTTTATTTTTTTTTTATTAGCTTTGGCTCTTCATGTTATAGATGCCTGTCAGAATGTTAATTTCATTTGAGAAAATAAACCTGAAACTACACTGAAATTTTCACCTGATGTTCTACATGAAGTACCAGACACCACAAGCCCAAAAGTGGCGAAAGTGGAAGTTTTCACACTATAAACATATCACTTGGAAAAGACAAATCGTGTATCCATATTTATTACTACTATTTTTATGGATCGTATCCAACTATTTGGTGCAAGAGATATACCACAAAACACAGCCAAATGCGAGGAACTTTTGACTGGTAAATCTCGTTGATGTTATCAAAGGGGGAAATTTCATGCATAGATAGAAATAAAAGGGTGATACTGATACCAGCATTGTTGAATGTTTTCTCATATTCTAGAAGCAAGAACATGACCGTTCAACAAAATTTGATAGTCAATGATTATGAGGAAACATACTGTCCCAAAACTAGTAATACAATATATAGAATGTAACGCCTATACATCGACAGAACACTAACTGATTAAATTTGAGCGATGTAATCATGAAATTACGGAACCCGAAGCAAGACTGCCTCTGTTCAGCGATAACTTTGTTTCTTCTGCACAGCGGGTAAAAGCCTAGATTGGGACTGAAAAACCACGCGCCACTCTTATCTTATGACAAATTAAAGGCCTGATTTTTTTTTCGGAAGATTAACTCACGAGAAAGCTATCGAAATCAGCTCAGCTGTTGCAGCAGAAGTGAATGGCGCCGGAGCCTTGGGAGCAGCCGAGAGCGGCGTTCCACAACCAGACGTCGTTCCACCATTCGTCTTCATCACCCGTCCACAGCCCGGCCGAAGTTGACACATCCTCCATGTCACACCAGATGTCCTCGGTGCGCCCCCACAACTCCTGCACTCCCTGAGACGAGGCCGGAAGGAGCTCCTTCGTCCTTGAAGACGGCGTCGAACTCTCCTGTGGCCTCGCAGACGGTACCGTTGCTTTCGCACCACTGGAGCCGCCGTCGCGTAGACATCTGTCAGAAGCAGCTGAGTCACCTGAACAGTTGACGGCTGCATTAAGAGCAGCTGCCTGGATGTCCTTTGGTGACGTAGAGGCTGGGCGAGGGAGTAGGTGGGCCGTCTCTGGAAAGTTTATGGACGCCTTGGGTCCCTTGAGGCATAGGGCGGCTACGTCATGAGCACGAGCGGCCATTTCTGGTGAAGGGTAGGAACCTAACCATATCCTTGACTTCTTCCGCGGCTCCCGAATCTCTGATACCCATCTCCCCCATCTCCTCTGCCTCACGCCTTTGAATACACGGTGCGTCGTCTCCAATGACCCAGGTATCTCGTCGCCGCTGCTACCGTAGCTCCCTCCACGTACCACTTGCATACCCTCCAAATCACCGGTCATCTCCATGTTACTGCCGTGTCGAACTCTCTCTATAGGGGTGGTGATCTACTTCAAACACTCGGCAAGCTATTTATAGGGGCTAGCTTCATCTCAACGCCGTATATGTAGGGGCCCGTGGAATTGTGTCGAACTTAATACAATACCTTCATGTGTCTAAAAGACATGGTTAAGCTGAGAATATGAGACGGGGGTACTCTACTCTCTTGCCGACACCACGATATTGACTTCAGACTATATAGTTGGGAATACTAATCTTCACATGAAAGAGAATTATGCGTCTTATTCTGCTTTCATGTCGCTCATACGAAGCAAAATTAGTCAATGTTTTGAGCACGGTAAGTCCTCCCCGGGTGATCGGGTTCAAACCTCCCCTTGATCCGGGCTCTGAGAGGAGACTAATGTCTCGCCTAACTCAAAATTTAGTCAATGTTTTTAGGAAAAAAAACCCATATAGCACACTTTGCTAAAAAAGTTTACCGAAATACCACCCTTCCTAACTTATTTCCCAAACTAGCACACTTTCAGACTAAAACGCCACAGTAGTTGGCGTTTTACTGTCTCGGGAACCAAAAGCGCCACTTTATTTGGCATTTTCAGGCTGGCGAAGATAGAAACGCCACTTTATTTGGCGTTTTACGATTGCGCGGGTGAAAACCGTGTTTTCGGAAAAGGCGCACAAAGGTTGGCGTTTCCCCGGGTGAGCAGGACCACCGCAACCCTCCTCAGCCAGTTCCCCATCTCGCGTCCCTCCTCCTCCTCGTCCTCGTCGCCTTTGTTCTGATTGTTATGGGGAGTCGTCGTCTGTGAGCAAAGTAGGGATGCCGACGAGACTGGAGGTTTCGTGGCATCGCCTCCTACTGTATCTTCTTCTTCTTCTTCACCTATGCACAATTCTGCCAGGCAGCCATCACTGAACCCGGCCACTTTCAGAAACCATTCTTCCGACGACGGTTCCCCTTGCACAGAGAACCTCCCGGCCAAGATCATCAGAGCTCTGCTGCATTGTTCCTGTACTTTGTTCCCACTTTTGCTCGACAACGCCCCGAGGATCGCTTCCACTGCTTCCTCTCTGTAGATGCTAAACTGTGAACAATCTCCCTGTGACACAATATCGTTACATGTATGTTACGAGGGACAACGGATAGAAAATTGGGTATCTGGAATGATATGAATCTAAACAACGACCTATATATAGACTAGTACACCAGGAGATCGAGTTGCAGGAGGAGGGAAGCCACTAATGGCCGCCTGTCCGCCGGAGATTGCTGGAGGTACACCAACAGGACGTGCATCGCGTTCAAGGAGGGCTCCTTCTTCAGATCGATCAGGAAGCTGGTTATCTGGGTCCTCCTGTTAAGTTAACAGACATGTGTTAATAGCTCGATGTTTTTTTTAATCCATAAAACTGAGATGTTGGAATGAAATCATCTCGACGTCAGATCCAACACGCACCTGCTGAGAAACAGGGCCTCCAATAATAGAGTTGGTTCCCGACCAACAGTTCAAGGACACACCCTTTCTTGACACTAGCACTGAGATCCTCTCTGCAGCTCCTGTCGGCTCGGAGGCACGCCACCAGCAGCGCCGCCGTGATCTTCCTCCACCTGGCCTCACCCGATTCAAGTGCTCCCATCAGCAACTTGTGTCCACCCAGCGCCACCTGAAAACGCCAGTCCATGTGGCGCCTTTCCTCCTCAACCCGGTAAACGCCACTTTATGTGGCGGTTTTCACCCCCGCAATCGCAATCGCAATCGTAAAACGTCAAATAAAGTAGCGGTTCTATCTCTGCCAGTTTGAAAACGCCAAATAAAGTGGCGCTTTTGGTTCCCGAGACAGTAAAACGCCAACTAGTGTGGTGTTTTAGTCTGAAAGTGTGCTAGTTTGGGAAATAAGTTGGAAAAGGTGCTATTTCTGTAAATGTTTTTGGCAAAGTGTGCTATATGGGTTTTTTTTTCCATGTTTTTATTTGTAATGGATTGGAAAGGGCATGGCAGGCTGGCAGCTTGTGGCCGTTGTTCCATGAGGGGGCTGAGGGGATAGGGCTAGAGCACTTGTCCATGACTGAGAGTTTGGAGTCCTGGTTGATAAATGATGATGGATACACCTATTGTTGTACTACTGGTGAGAGTGCAGCACCCGACCACGACCCGTTTGAATGTGGCACCCATGTATAACATCACTGTAGAGTCTATAGGGATGGCTGCAATTAATTTAAAATCCTTCAATTATACCCCGTTTTACACAATCAAATAGAACCTTATACTGTTGAAAATTCTGGTAGAAGCTATGCATAATCACAATATTCATGGAAACAATATTTGCAGTTCAAAGAGTTATAGTAAGATTAAGAACCATAGAAAAGGCTGGATAGCTTACTTGATCAATGTGTCTTTTAAGACCTGCCTAGAGAAACTAGTGTCACGCTTTAACGTATCAACAGTTTGGGGCTCATACCTCACATGATAATATGATTCATTAACATAGTAACACCCATACGGTATTTGTCACCAACCGCCCGTTGTTGCAATCAAAACATATAGCAAAACATCATTTTGTCTAGACGATATTTAGGCACCGCCACTCGACACAATATACAAGCATCAACCTCGCAGTGGGAACACCCCGATTGAGACAATAAGCAACAATGCTATCAAGACAGCGATAATAGTGGCTACAGTGAGAGTGACACAGTTAAACTTAATAATGTAATTTCAATTAAAGGCAATTTTACATCAAAAAAGAAAATAAGTGGGCAACAAGATGCGCCGCTAGTCAACTGTATATATAACATTTCTCATAAGAGTTCCACATTCATGTCAAAAGGGAATCACACATTCACATATTTGCACTCATCCACATTTTAGAATATGAAGACTCATAATCTTGTTCATCTTTGTAAAGAAAACCAACCAAGATTATAACAACAATTCAATTAGAATTGCAATACCTTTCCAATTTTGGCAAAATCATAATAAAGAGCATTTCTTGTATTTCTATATTTGAGGGAATATGTGAAAGACAAGAGGGGGGCATATAATGTAAATGGGTAGACTACCTAAGCTACAAATTTGTAGTTTACCCTACATTAGGACGGTCTTCACATACTGATAGGAGTAACTTCAATATTAGATTTCTATGTGAAAATACTTCTCAGGTGACCAAGATTAAGTCGTTTCATTTAAATGTCAATGGAAGACCCACGAATCCACTTTATTATTAATTGAAGTTTATTACAAGATCATGATAGAATCACATCTACTAAATAGACATCCCACTAACTAAGTGCCACAATTTTGATGATATGACACTCCAGATTAGGGTCCAGGCTTCAAAGTCTAGGCTGAGCCAGTTAAACCCAAAAAAATAGAGTTTGCGGGTTTACATATATATGATTTATGGGAGATACCCAAAATAAAAAAATAAAAAATACACATTTGGAATCATAAAACCTAGAGTGTTTCAACATCATACTCACCCTAAAATATGATCCCACAATCCTCAAGAAATGGACAGGCTAAAATTAACCCGCTTAAGGTTTTCAAACTAATTTAACCCACAATATAAGCCCCAAATAACTGATTCTTAATTCCCATGTGTTTTCAACAAAGAATATATGGTAAATATTATAATTTTGATTGTTGAAATTTCACACTACAACATCTGAAAGTAAGAGGGATATATATACCCATAAAGTTTGAGAAATATAAATAAATCCAATATTAATAAAGATAACACTCTATATATAGAAGGCAATATAACACTCCATGGACCTATCACAAGCCAAACAATAATACTAGGACCGTATTGATCTTCGTGCATCATCCAATCATTATCACATGTGATTTATGTAGATCATCCTTCCTATATTGTAGTCCCTGTAATTATGTTAGTTCTTAGAAGGTTGAATGGAATACTAAGATTTAGGCTTGTACCAGATGGGAAATATTTCTTCCCATGTCCTTTGTTCAATGGTGGAACATTCTTTTGCAAGAAATTTTCTTCTCTCTAATCAATGTTTACATGAGTCTCTCAATTCTTGTTGTATATTTCCAATTTATACTACATCTTGATTTAGTTTTGAAACCTATTAGTTACATGATAATGACATTTTGCAAAAAAACATCAAAATAGATCTCCAACAGTTAGAGCATCCTAAACACTTAGTAACTATGATTTTTCCTAATGTTTTGTCATGAGTTTTTCATTCATTCTTCATAACATTTGATAAGTTGATGAAATGGTATCTTAATATTTCTTGAACTTATCACATGTAAAGGATCTAAAAGTAGTCTCCTTCAGGGTACAAATTCCTTCTTGCACCACATCCTACAATTTTTTTTGGCATTATGTTGACACCCAATTTTTGCTCACTCAATAGGAATCCATGATTAATGTCAATCCTCCAGCTAATTATGGAATTTGTTCCACATCCTATCGAATTTCCACATATACCTCTTTTTTCCGCCTTTTTCCACATTTTTGTGCCTATTTAAACCTCCCATTTTTGTCCACTTTAACCTAGCTTAAACTCTTCTGCGAAGAAACCTTCTTTCAGATGGAAAGTGTTGTTATTATTCAAATCTAGCATAAATAGGCTATTTTGCACAAATGCCAGTTGAATTATCTAAAATAGAATATTTACTCTTTTCAACTATTTTTCTAGAAAAATCCAAGAGATAACTTTGATTTTTCTTTTTGTGCAAGTTTCATTTGATTTTTTTCTAGAATATTCCTAGTTTACTTGGAAAGTGAGATTTCCTTTTTTTCACTCAGGGGCACTGGGCAAATCACATTTGTCCCTTATGTGCTACATGGCAGATCACCTATATCTATGGGTCCATCATGTAGGGGCATTGACGTGATCCACTCGCTCTTTTGAAAGGTTCTTCCTAGAATCCCAAACCCTAAATTATAGCTATAGTTGACCACCACATCCAACGCATTCCAGGCCCCTCTCATCTCTCATAAATCATGAGTGATGACTACCCTCTCTTTATTTTTCATGTTGCATTTGATCATAGGGATCATTCCTCTGACACCATCTACTTTTCTATATTTGTAGAGTAATAAACTACTCTAACTGCTACGCCTAAATGTTACATCTACTACCTGATTATGTATGAGCTATAACTACTACGCTAGACGAGATCTACTACTACATCTAATCTGTTATTTTCTATAACTTCTTTGTCATTTCCATAGCTATTAGCTTTACTACTAAAAAATCATATCTAGTTCTTTCAGCATACCTCTGCTAGTCATACTCTAACATCCTACGCATTGGTCTTGGTCACCAATGACTAGTATCCGTTGTGGGAGGTCCTGAGGTGACTAAGACCCCAACACATCTAAAAAATTAGAACTTTTGGTACCATGACAGTAAGACCACTGACATCTTCATCCCTGGAAGCCCACACACAATAACAATTTCTTTTTTAATCTAGTTTTAATGTTTTCTTTGATCATCCTAAATCACTCAATTTCTTCACAATCCAGCTTGTGTCTAGATATCAGTTTATCAAGTGGACATGATATCTAATTCTTCCTTGCTAGTAACTAGATCACCATGCACAAGAGCTCTAATTCTTGATACATTGTGGCTTCCACGATCTACATTTATTCCTCATTTTTTCATAAAAAACATGGTGGATACTTTGACACTTTTTTGTTTAAGAGAAGTTTCACTATCAAAAAGGTAGAGCTTTATTCTCCAAATATCTCAATTTTCAACCCTCTTTTTGGGTAGAGTGCGACAGACCAATGACTCCACTGGGGAGTAAAGACGAGTTGAACTAAGTTAAACTTTCAATGTCCTATTTTAAGGATTGAGAATCTTTAGGATTGTTCATTTTATGTTTCTCATTTTTTCCAATTGAGAACAGGGGGCAGATCCCCTAACTTTCCCACTCTCAACACGCCGATCGAGGTGATCTACAGTTCTTGACCCCTTTCTATTTTTCTTTTTTTTTATCTTTTATGTTGTCTTGATCATGATCCTATTTTTCATTTTGGACCTCTCTGTTTAGGGTTTGGTCGTGCTTCCCATCTAAGGTTTGGTGTTTGCTTCCTTGTTTTCAAAAGTAAAAAAACATAAAGATGAATAGAAGATGAGGTTGGCAACAAAATCTGATCTTTCATGAAAATATGTTGTTATTTCTTTATCTACATATCCATGACTATCATGAATCATGGGCTTGCTTCTAAAATCATTAAAACCCATCACATGCACTTCATACTCCTACAAACGCATGTCTAAAACCTATCGCATGCACTTCATACTCCTACAAACCCATGTGTCACAGACACGTGCAACCTCATATTTTATCCCTAAAAGTGACACGAGATGCCAGTAAAGGTAGCAGTGTAGCATTAAGCTGGACATCTACGAGCCTTTAAAGCATCCCACTATCCTAGCACTCACGACTGATTATGACCTCAGTAATACGAGGTGTATTAGGAGAAGTGCCTTTATATGTTGTTCATGGGATACTTCTCGACGAGTGCCATCTATTCATAGAGAAGATAAGAACCCACCCATCCAATACTTGTCATAGTTGAGTGAAGACATGATGTGGGTATAAAATTATGGGCTAAAAAAGGGGGAAGTAGACTTCCTATGCATATGTCTTGTCTTTTCCACTCAATTATTATTGAGGTTGTTGCTAATCGTTTTCTTATTTTATATTTCAATCAATCTTTTTCAAATATTAACAAATCAAACAATCTTTAATGTAGATTAACAATCTAAATTTTAGACAATCTTTTTCAAAGATTAAAAATTTTAAAAATCTTTTTCAAATATTAACATTCTTAAACCCAAATCACAAACAATCTTTAATAAAGATTAACAGTCTCAATTACAAACAATATTTTTTAAATATTAACAATTGAATCAATCTTTTTCAAACATTAACAATCTCATACAAACTTTAACAAAGATTTACAGTCTCAATTTCAAATTATATTTTTATGATTGAAAACTCAAAAAATCTTTAACAAAGATTTACAATCTCAATTTCAAACAATCTTTAACAAAGATTCACAACCTCAATTTCAAAACCATATTTTCCCAAGATCAACAAATAAAAAAAAGAGATTGTCCCCAAAACTTGGGTGAATAGGGGAGTTCATCCACGTCTGCAAATGTGGGGTTGCTGCAAGATGGTCCTGGAATGTGACCTTTAGCAAATCCCACTTAAACTTTCAAATCCTTTTTGGGTCCTAGATCACAATCTAAAATTGCCCCAATCATTCACTTCATCTTCCTAAATAAGGCCCTGGACTACGACCTAATACTAGACCACTAATTTCAGCTGAACATTGTGAAAAGGAGAGGCTAAGACAAGGCTTCTTCCTTGCCAACCGTTCCTCACAAGAACTCTTCAGAGAAACCCCTTGAACTAGGAGGAAATAGGGTGCCATGGATGTTGCAAAGGGTTTTAGTTCGGCAACCTCACTGGATGAGGATGTTCTGAGGAAGAAACATGGTTGATTAAGCACAATCACTGGCTTAGTAAGGGTCACCTTAATCTTGGTAAACCACTCAAAACCCCACCTTTCATCCTATTTTGAATAATTTTATGGAGAATTTCCCAAAGGAACAACACGTCCACCATCTTTTCCTTTCATCCATGGCGTTGGCAAGCCCATTACATAAGAAAATTGATAGTTTCGCACATATATCCCAATTAAGGGTAGGAACAACCACCAAAAAATATATATAACAAGAAAGAACTAAATCTTCCTTTCATCACGGGAAGACCACAAGAAATCCAAGAGCATCTGCAACATACACTTCCCTCTCCAAGGAGGAAGACTTATTAATTTCTTGTCTAACATAATCTGTGTAAAGGGACCCATCCCAAAGCATATACCATGTCTCATAATATTACACCTACTTTTGAACCCCACTAGTACTAATTTCAGGACATCACATGAATATCCAGAAGACCGTACCTCACCTAGTATCACTAAAAATCAATCTAGATGGTTGGGAGCAACATTACAGACCATCAGTGTGATTATATCTCTAAGGAGGAGGCCATCTGAATCAAGCAAGACAAGGAAAAAGAGGTGGAGAGATGAAAGGAAGTCGCGATTGTGCCTGGAGCCACAATCGCTCAAGATGGACATCCATTTGAGTAACCTTCCAATATTTCTTTTCCGCCTTCATTAAGCTCATCATATACAAGAGGGTGGCACTACCCAGGGTTTGTTGGATAAGGAGCTACATCAGTCGGGTCATCTGCATCATTCTTCATGTACAACGTGTGGGGTTTCCACCAACCTTAGCTAGAAGCATTTCATCTAGGGCTCTATTAGAGTCCACTACTCATGAATTGTGTTAGTCATGCAACAAGGAAAGAAGAAAGAAAATGAAGTTGTAGTCACATAGGAAGAGCCTCAAGCGTCCAAACAAGACAAAACCACCACAAAGGTTGAAATGCAATATCTATATGGCCAAGTATCAATCCCCAAACTGAAATCCATGTATCCACCACCCCAATCCTGGTACAACACTTACATAGGGGGAGGGTATGGATGCCCACCACCAATATATATGACACCTCCAATGATAATCAAATTCGCAATTATACTTGTGGTGTCTGTAAATCAAGAACTTATCACATAGGAACCGACTATCACAAATCCCCTATTGCTTGAGATCATGCAAACGATCAACCTACTAGAAAGGAAGAAGGACAGTGGGAAGATGCTTAGCGACTTCTTCCACTTTCCATACGTGAATCTTTCTAACAACTTCAATATGCCAAAATTCCATGAGTACTCTAGAAAGGGGGATCACATGGCCAATGTTAAGGCTTATTGCTCAAATACAATCAAAGTCTAGAATGACAACAAGGTATTGATACACTATTTTGCCTGAACTTTGACTGGTCCCCCGTTGGCATGGTACAATAAGAAATACATGACTGACATCACCGCATTGGCCAAGATGGATGAAAAGTTCATCGATCAATATGCCTATAAACTAGACTAGGTCCTGACTAAGGCAGACTTGGAATCACTATAGTAAATGATGGTCAAAAGCTTCTCTAAATTCATTGGACGGTGGAGGGAGCTTGTCGTTCAGTTGGAGTTCAAGCCTACAAATTAGGAGGTTGTGAACATGGTGATCAGAGCCTCCATGCTAGCTCTCACAACCCTCTTATCCTTAGAAAGACACAATATCTTCTCGGAGCTCATACAAGCAGGTGTACGGGTCCAGAATTCCATCCAGAGAGAGGTCTATCAAAATATATACCTCACCTTTCAACCATCATCCGCCTCCTATATGACTATTCAGAAGTCCAAGTGGATGAAGGGAAGGACGTCTTTTGCTGTGGTGGAAGAAGTACTCATCCCCATTGGGATAGGAAAATAACAAATAAAAAATCTACATGTCTCATCAACACAAACATCGTTGGCACATAATGACTATGCTCTAGAAACTCAAGCACAATAGGATCGCATGATGTCACCCAATTATAAGCCTCGATACATGCCCTCGTAGTACTCTTCACCATCAAACAACTACTATGGGTATGCACCACTATCTTTATAGCTAGCAATGCACTGTAAGCACCCCTCCACCACCGAGTGATTTGACATCTCAAGCCAAACCAGCAACTACCACTACATCATGCGAGGAGCCTTCCAAAACAAAGAGTAAGTTCACACCCTTCAGAGCTTCTATTAGCACTATTATCCTAGATATTAAGCATCTAGTCAAGTTTCCAACCATAAGGGATCTGTTGTATCCCTTACCAAAGAGATACAACACCAATGCATTTTCCAACTACCTTAGAGCAAAGGGTCACATGACAAATTCCTGCACCGCACTCAGAGACACCTTACAAGATCTCATAGATGATGGGGAGTTAGAAATATTCCTCAAAAGTGAGATCATAACCACTATGTTAGAGGATGAAGGCATCTATGCCTGAGCTTTTCTTAGAGACATATCCTTAAGACATATACACAATTTAGTTCCTTAGTGAACCAGAAGGGGAAGTATCACTAAAAGAAGTGATGTAGAACTGACCAACACATAGGGATGCAGTCGTGAAGATGCTAGAAGGAGCGTACATCTCAAAAGAAGTATGGCCAGATGCTCTTGCATCCACCACTAGGTTGATAAAAACCCAACACCAATCTCATTATCTGCAGATGAGATTCCAATAAGAGGAAATCACAACATGCCCTTATTGATCACCGCAATATACAACAACCTCAAGATACCCTCATGCTTCATTGAGAAGGGAGAGTTCCTCAACGTGTGTCCTTTAAAGACACTACTCATCCTGGGGAAAGATCCTTCCGACCCTCAATCAACATTAAAGAAAACAACCTCCTTCGATGGAGTAATCAAGGATTCTTTGGGATAGATCATGCTTGAGCTATAGATCAGACCCAAAACATTCAAATTCTCATTCTTCATCATGAAGTTGAGTCCCTCCTTCAACCTCCTCTTGGGGATTCATCAAAACTGGGTCATTCCCTCATAGATACATTAGAAGTTAAAACACCAATTGGGCCATTCCATTGTCACCATTTAGGCCGACAATCCTTGTAGTATAGTATGCATTAAAGAACATGATATCATACTTAACATTGTGATGCTTCACATCACCAACATCAACTAGATGCCTTTGTATAGGAGGAGACTTCATCTGCCCTACAATCCCATACTATTTTCACAATGGTTATGGGAGATGAATATCCATCCAGACAGAGGACTTGGTTCTCAATGACAAGGAAGAATAGAGATCATCAAGGTCCCTCCTAGATAGAAAGGGGTGGGTCTTGGGTTTTATGGACCATCCTATAGGCGGCCTTGGATCTCCAGGTAGATTGCATACTGGATTCCTACATCGATGTGGTCCACTACAAGAGACAACCCAAATAGTTTACTTTAATAGCCTACCAATCACTTGAGATCTAAGCCAAAAGATATACACCTTTGACTAGAAGAAGAGCACTGACTCAAGGTGCTATATCGATGGGATCTCGACTTTGAGCATAAGGGTCCCCACTCATATTTTACTTATAGTGGTAATCACTTGTGAGGCAATCATTCTCGTGACATTGCATTACTTCGTGCAAGAGGTTGTCAACAATGACCAGGACGACTATCCCAGGAATGCCACCAACATCCAGGACATTTCCCTCATCACCAAAGAAGAGCAGGGTGTCCAGACAACCCATAACAACCAACCATCCAAGAACAAAGTCATCCCTCCATATGATGACACAATCAACACAATGCTAATTCTCATTCTTAGTAAGCCATGCCCTAAGCACTTAGACATCAATAAGTGCATCACACATTTTAAAGATGACCATGGTTCCTATATGAAGATCATTGAACCAACTCTAGAAAGGGTGTAGACACTACCTGATGCAGGTAGTTACAATCCTCTTTGGGTTTGCCCCGACCGACCCAACAAAGATGATGCCACAACTGAAAATGTTGAAGTCATAGAAGAGGACTAGAATGTCTCATGGGAAGACTACAATGACGCCAATGACATAATTGAAGGATGGGGTGTCAATGCCATATTTGATTCTAAGGCTGTGGAAGACCCACAAACTCTCATACATCATATCCAAAAATGCGAAGAGTTCCAGAACTGGCGTTTGGATGATCTCAACACCCTAAGGGCTAGGTCCTCCCTTACATCAAAAAAATCTATTAGAGTAACAACACCTTGATGTGGTAGAGATTCCAAAGTGTCTATTTTGCCATGCTCTGCCACATCCCCACTCACAACTGCAAAATATAAAAAATTTGCAAAGTGAACAAAAACACAAAAAAATACAAAATTCAAAAAATCCAAAAGAATCTAAAGACAAACAAGCTCTCTGGGAATTTTCCAACTACTTCATAGGGGTGGCACATATCTACAACATAGATGACACCAAATTCAGAGAAGTCCCTATCCCAGAATGTATGATAAAGGAGCAAAACCTTTTCATATTGAAGATGAGACAAAGTTGATCAACCTCAGCTCAAGCCCCAAGCCATGTAAAGTCAAAGTTGGGGAGTTTCTATCTCAAAGCATCATAAACCAACAGATAAATCTTCTATGCAACTACATTGACATGCTTGTCTAGAGCTACACCAACATGCCTAGGTTGGATAAAGAAATTATTGTCCATTGATTACCCATCATCCTTGGAGTTCACCCCATCAATCATAAGGCTAGATGACTACAGTCAGAATGGAGCCTCAAGATCATGGAGGAAGTTTAAAAGCAATACTTTTCTGGTATCCTAGAGTAGGTTTGCTATCCTAGATGGCTCATCAACATTGTATCAATTCTAAAGATAGACATAAAATTATAAATGTGTGTGGACTACCGCAACCTTAACAAGTCATCTCCAAAAGATGACTTGCAACTTCCACACACTGATGTACTGGTTGACAACATAGTCGACCATGCATTACTTATTTTTATGGATGGGTTCACCGATGACAATCAGATCCAGATGGAAATAGAAGATAAAGAAAAGACCACTTTCATTACAGAATGGGGAGTGTTATGCTACTGAGTCATACCTTTCAGTTTGAAGAATAGTGGAGCTATATATTAAAGGGAAATGATCCTCCTGTTTCATGACGTGATGCAAAAAGAGGTGGATATATGTAGACGACATGATTGCTAAATCAAAAAGTCCTGAGGACCACATTTCCAACCTTGAGAAGTTGTTTCAATGACTTTAAAGATTCTCCTTGTGCCTAAATCCTACCAAATGCACCTTTGGGGTTATATATGGTAACTTATTGGGATACATCGTCAACCTAAGAGGGATCAAAGTAGATATTGGGAAAGGGTGAGCCATTTGAAAAATGCCTTCCCCAGAACTGAGAAGGAGATATGAGGCATGCTCAAGCATGCCCATTACATTATCCACTTCATTGACGAACTCATACCTATATGTGAGAAATTCTTTAACATATTAAAGAAGAACTTTGACTCTAGATGAAATGAGAAATGTGAGGTTGTGCTCCAGAAACTTAAAAGTTACCTTGCCAATCCTCTAGGAACAAGGCTGGTTGTGTTGGGTTTCTTCTCATCCTATGCTTATTTGTTTGCAAGACATTGATAGGTGGATTAGTGAGTCAAGTAACGACTAAAGACGAGCATGCTATCCACTACATGTCCAAAAAGTTAAACAACATGGAGTCTCACTACACTACAAATGAAAAATAATGCCTGGCTCTTATATACGCAATGAGGAAACTATGCCACTATCTAATGACATATCCTACACAACTAATTGCCAACTATGATCCACTCTACTACTTATGGATCTCCCAACTATGACTAGACAATATGCTAAATGGAAAGTGATGTTACCACAATTTGACATTGCCTATCTCCCTATGAAGGAAATAAAAGAACAAGCCCTCATAGATCAATTAGCGGATTCCCCTCTACTAGAAAAAGCTACTCATGAATATGAGTTCCCAAATGAAGATACACAGATGATCAACCCACCATATATGGGATCCCTCTGAATATTGGCACATGGACAATCTTCTTTGATGGGGCCACAAACTGAAAGGGAGCTGGAATAGGCATGGTCCAATAAAACCTTCATGGAGATCATCTATCCCTAAAAGGATGACTAGAATTTGACACCACAAACAATGTGGCTGAATATGAAGCCTACTTCTTGGGTCTCTAGCTCACCAAACATCAAGGGGAATGACACCTATAGGTCTAGAATGATTCCCCCCTAGTTATCTCTCATGTCCAAAATAAATGGAGAATGTGCCATCAAAATTTGGTGCCATACTAGGAGCACATGTGTTCCCTAACTCGATCCAACAACACCTTTGGTAACACTCTAGCCACCCACGCTTCATGGATCAACATCTAAGAAGGACAAACCTTCTCTCTCAAAGTTGAGGCACTTACTCAACAAACTTACTACATGGTCATCGACCATGCACCCAATGATGAAGAAAGGAATTGGTTTCATGACATCAATATGTACCTATCAGACCAAGTCATCCCTGAGAATTTCTCCTAAAGAAAATAACTAGCACTCGAATGACGATCTGTGCAAAATGTTCTAGGGGCATAACAACTATATCACATATCATACAACAAATTCTTCTGTGATGTGTTGGAAAAGATAGAGGCAGAAGATCTAATGAAGGAGGTCCATGTAGGTTCATGCATCACACATGTGAATGGAGTCATGCTAGCCAAGAATATAGAGCTCTTAGGGTACCACTACAACACCATGGAAATGGTATGCTGCCAATTTGTCTAAATGTTGAGCCTTCCAAATCCATGAAGACTACATCCATTCACCTACAAACTAGAGAGAAACCATAATTCTAGAAGCAACAACCATTTCTCTAACAAATAGCCTTGCCAAGATGATCAAAGCATACACCTATAGGAGAGACATATCACAAGAAGCTCCAACATGGTGTGCCTTTCTCTTAAACAACTCCCATAGGAATCCCATATAAGTATAAAGACTACCAATATCCATCTCAGCAGCCCAACTTGACTTCCTCGGTAGCACATGCCATCGGTCATGTAGAGGAAGTTGTGTGATCTTAGCCACATCCTCTAAGGTGGGAGTCAAAACGATGCCATCTAAATAAAAGTGTAACTCAAGGGATTCCAGAAGTGGATCACCACTGACATAAACTCCCTTGCCATATGGATATACGCCAGATGACAAAGATGATGGGTCACGTCAATGCTTTCCATCTAGACTTTTTCTATCTCAAACAAATTAGCGATGCAACATAGAACCAAAGACAAGTTGATTGGAGGACACCGCAAGGGTGGGACCTCTGTATCTACTTCTCTCCTATGACCCTGTGTCATGAAAGAACCATTTGTGTTGAAAATATGAGGGCTACAACCCTATTTATAGGACAAACTCATATAAAAAACAAAAGGTTTCTGAATTCTTTTCCTTGGTAGATATCACATTACATTCATGGTCAATGTCGACTTGCATCCCAAGGTAGGAAATATTTTGAGTCTATGTCAATGGTTCACCATGATCTGCCACCTCAGATCAACATGTGGATCAAGGAAATCCACTAATCAATCAAATTTCTTTCGAAGATCAAACTAAAATCTCCGATTCTGAACCTACTATCACAATACCTCAAAATCATTTCCAAAATTGAACTCAAATTTTATTTAAAATTTAAAATAGTTTACAAATACCAACATAACAAATACATGATTTTTCTTGAAGGAAAGGAAAATACATCATGGTATAAAGATGATAAAAGTAAACATCTACTACTTCAATTTCTTCTTTAGCCACCCACTAAAGCTCTTGGCCAAAGTTTGATGATTAGTGGAAGAAGACCCTATAGACTCACTGCTCTCGCATAAGAGAAAATACCACTGGTGGACCACCAATTACCAGAAGAGGAGCTCCTAGAAGTCACCTTGAAAACCAAGGAAACATCTTTATGCCAAGAGGAACCTGCCTTCACACCAACTAAAGACGTATTTGCACATTAATGGGGACATAAAAAAAATCCCCCAACACCAAAAGATCCACTGAAGTGTTGACCATGCCCAGCGTCTGGTGGTTTTACTTGAGCCAAATAGTTTGCTTGCCACATCTAAAGCCTCATCCATATCCATGAAGTATGAGGTCTAGTCAAATTCGCTCAAGAAGTGACATGAGCCTCCAACACAAAAATCTCAATGAGGTTGTGATGTGCATGATTATATAGTCTTTTTTCCTACCTCTACATGCATTTTCAATCTATTTTCTACCTCAAATTGCCTCTAATAATGTTATATTTCCCTTTTTATTGATATATTTACTTGTTCCATGTTTGTAATCATAGGTAAAATATATTTATGACAAAGAGGGTTAATGTGATCACAATTTCACCTTACATGGATTCCCTATGTGATTGCACAACCTTCAAGACATTTTTAAAGTTTCTGAAAGATTCATGCCATGTGGTTTATCCAACATGGTGTGTCAGTTGTAGGCAGAAACGTTCTTGTTCTGATGTGAAACAACACAACGTGTCGGCCAACTAACATGTCGTGTCCCTCCATTCTAAAAAATTTCCAATCTCCCTATCTATCAATAATACAGTGTGTCTGAAAATACACACAATGTGTCCACTTGATCGACAAGTCGTTGTAACGCAACAACACAACCTGTCTTAAATGCACATGTCATTCATACTTGCCCATATCTTCTTCACTTGTATAAACATGAGATGTCCGCCAACCAACAAGCCATGCAACCTTCACACATGGCAGTTTTACCTTCAGTTACTAAGGGTGACATGTCATGTCTCTTCACCAACTTGCCATGTCACTGATGATTTTTGCACAATTTTAAGAAAAACCATTCCTCATTTTAAAATATGAGTGGACTCTCTTGGATAGTTATAACTCATCATTTGGAGAAACTTTTGACTATAGTTCAAACCAAAGGAGAAGGAGGGTGATTTTGGAGAAGGAGTGATTACTTGGGAGAGAATCTCTTCTATACTCCATTTCTTTTCATCAACTTAGCAATGAAGTCCATTCTCCATTCCAACCCCTTGGGAGAGAAGGTTTTTGGAGTAGAAGTGGTAGAAAGGATGGAACCTCATCTTCTAGCTATAACTCTTCCCTTGTTCCTCTTATTTCACATAATTATTTGTTCTTTCGCTTCTCTAATCATGTTTTATTTCATGATTCATCACTTTTACCTACATTTTACCACCATGTGCAAGTAAGACCCTGTTCTTGGGCATAGGAGAGTAACTCCTATGTCATAACTTATGTGAACACAAATTTCTTTCTATATACTCCTTGTCTACTATTCTAATATTGCATCAGTGCTTGCTTTCTTGACTGACCATCTTGTTTGCTTATTTTATACTTCTAGTATTAAAAATTTCCAATCTCTTACTTGGCCATTTTGATAGATTAGTTTCTTAATTAGGAATAATATTGAAAGAAACATATAGGAACATAATGCTAAATTTATCTATCAGAATACCATGCTAAATTTTCATAATTTTTAAGGAGTTTAGACCTATTAAGTAGACAATTTATAATAACATTTTTATGGAAAAAAATTCTGCTGAAAGTAATCTATCTGGGAAGATGCATCTAGGAGTATGGAACTATGATCATAGCAACATTTCCTTGACCACGTGAGTGTCTGGGAATGTGTTCATGAATCAAGGTTTGTAGTTCGAATCTAACAAGAAGTACAAAAGTTCTATGTTGAGTTAGAACTATCTCATATCATCGCACGATGTATGAGATACAAACCTCCTTTGTATGCTCAACGAGTATATTAGGTCCTCAATATTTTCAGTAGTAGGATAAATTAAGAAAGTAATCTATTAGAAAACCATGCTAAATTTTCATAATTTTTAAAGGAGTTTAGAACTATTCAATAGACAATTTATAGTAACACTTTTATGTAAGAAAATTATGCTAAAATAAAAAAAAGTATAATGAAGGGTCAAGGGTCAATTTGCAATTGATCCCAACACCTCAATTTATCTATATGATCAACCTAACATACTAGGATCTCTCAAAATTCATGATCCATTCTAGAGAAATGAAATTCTAAAGAGAGATGAGAGCTAGGGTTTTGAGAGGAGAAAGTGGTAGCTAGAGATATTGATCTAGGGTTTCACTATCTGAGATATGATGAAATCAAGTAAGTTTAGCTTCTTTGCATATCCTTTCATGGTGAATCTTATCTCATATGTCAAGATTCCACCCTCCTCTGATTTGATCAAAAATTATATCAAATATTCCCCTTCCCACTCTTTCTACATAATTCTCCATTCCTAGGGTTTCCAAGTTGAAAGGAAGAAAAAACTAGTGATTTTCTAGGGTTTTGACATGGATTTGACAATCTCAGAGATGGGATGAGTTTTTAATATGTTTTCACACTTTATGGTGAGTGGATACTTCCTTTAGATAGTAGATTGCACAAAGTTGCGTTAAATCATCAATAATCTTCAATTCCTTTGTATGTGACTACAAACCCTAAACTTCCTTTCAGTTCTATCTTGTGCAATATGATTTGAAATAGATTATTTCTCTATTATGATGAATTTTAGATGATAAAATCATATTATAAATGCATACAAATCATCTAAAAGAGAATTCCTAAAGTTATTTAAAAGGTTATAAGAACATATTGAAATCTAGGGTTTTTGGCTATGTCCGGAGTTTGTTGTATAATTGAATAAAGAAATTTGCCTATTTCAATCTCAGTGTTTATGAATGACTATTTTATCTAAATTCATTGTACATATATGTTGGATACTATATTGGATCTGATTTGATGTTGTTATTCTTTGCTTGATATATCAGTAAAAATGGTGAAACCCTAAATGAATGGAAAGTTGGAAGTTTGCAAATAGACTTCATGAAATTTAAGTGATGTGATTATATTATCATTATAAATTCATTTATTCAAGGTTCTTCTTGATGAATGATATTTTGGTAAATGGTGTGGAAATCCTAGTTCAGATCATTACAAGATTTCATATATATGTTTGGTTATATGTGAACTATTGAAAGCGGTCTTTATTTAGTGAATGTTTATGAAGCATTAAATACTTATGCATGTCAGGTGATAAGTGAATGAGTAAAATGAAACCCTAAGGATAGGGTGTTCAGTGAATCAAGTATTGTGATATTTGTATTCTCAATATCAGATGTGGTGTTGCTCAACAGTTCAATTTTTGGCACATATTAAGATGATTGATGAAATAAATTATTTAGTAAGCTAAATTACTAGATGTTGATGTGATGATTGAATCATGAATTTAAAGAGAGAATTAGTTATTTAGATGCCCTGAACATTATTGAATGCTCATAGTATGAGGTATGTGATTTGAGGAGGAAAGGACTTCCTGACTGGAGGTAGTCCAGATAGAGGTAAGTCAGATCGTACTAGTAGGGTGTGGGGGTCTTGACCAATAGGGAAAACTCCTTATGAATTGTGTGGCTCCCAACACCAACTGGGGATGTCAGTGGTACCTATGTTACAAGTTGTAGTGATCAGTGGTCAGTAGGTCCACTAATGCACAATAAGCTAGAGTGCTCTAACTCTCCACATGGGTACCCATGTTTATAGGATGAGTCGAGATATCTGGCCACTCCCATTAGCCACCAAGAGCTTGATATGGCAAGGCATGTAACCGATATGGTCTTACTCGAGAGATAGGATTAGGAACATGGGCAAGATTCTAAGCCTTGTATAATGAGATTGTAGCTTGCTGCAAAGCTTTCACATGTTCTGGTACACCTCATGTGGGTTTAGGGCATAATAAGATGAATGTGAGATTAATCAAGTGTGTGCTATTATTTATTTATTTCCTTGAAGTTTTCTAGAATAACTTGCTATTTGTATGTTTCTTAATTACCAATTTCCTTTGTGATTGAGTAAGAATGTTCAATGATTGATTTACTCTTAGTACTCACCTAGAGTAACATGCCATACATATGTTTGTGAATGACTAAGTTCCCTTAAAGCTCGTTACTATTCTAATTTATATTTAGTGGCTCATAACATATCTTTGATTATTTGTTTGCTTTAAACTTTTTCTATGAAGTACTCATTCACTGAGCTAGTAGGCTCACCACTCTACTCACAACTTTTTTAGAGGAACCATGTGCATTTGAAGAATGTCAATGCAGAGTAGATATACCATGAGAGCTAAGTATCAGATTAGCTGAGTTCAGACAGTCCATGTCACTCTAGATCCTTGTATAGAAGTGAGAGAGTTGTAAATTATGATGTGTAACTATGTTTCCTTAATAATGGAGAATGTATCTAATTATCATGTCGTATGTACATGGAAGTGTGAGAAACAAAATTATGTCTACATATGTATCTTTATTGTTGGCATAATATTAGAGTAATCAAGTTTAAGTTTCCCTTATAAAGTTTTTACATGATTGAATGTGAGTAAACAAAGAGTTTGAAATATCTGGAAAAAATAATTGAAGTATGATATTTGTATTATGTTTAAATCTCAGCTTATTCCCTAATCACATTATTAACGGCAATCATGGGATGTGGATGTAACAAAAGGAGAGGACTTCTGGAGGCTATCTGGTCTGCTATGATACCATGTTGAGAACAACTATCTTTCTATATTTAAAAAGAGAACATCCCTCTCCTATAAATAGGAGGGGAAATAACAAGGAAGCACATAGAAAACTATAATGGGGATATTATACTTTGGCCCACATTACATAAGACTTAAGTAAAAAGATTTAAAAGGGAATAAAACAACAACAAATAAATATCTAACTCAATAAAGTTATCGATAATTCCATTGATGATTTGAAAGGCATCAATCCTTCCATTTGCATGCACCAAATTAATATAGAATATGATACCAAACCATGTGTAGAACCTCCTAGGCATTTAAATAAAAATATGATTGAGGTCATGAAAAAGGAAATTTTCAAATTGGGAGATGCAAGAATCATTTATCACATAAGTAACAACCCTTGGGTGAGTGTTATTCATGTAGTACCCAAGAAAAGGGCTGCAACTAACATAAAAGGGGATAATGTTGCATGAATTCACAAGGTGGCACATGTGTATATATTATAGGATATTAAATAAGGAAACTTGTAAAGATCACTTTCCTTACCGTTCTTTGATTTGATGCTTGAAAGATAGCCAATCATTCTTATTATTGTTATCTTGAATGCTATTCAGGATATTTCTGAATACCAATATACCCACTGGATCAAGAAAACACCACATTTGCAGCACCTATGGGATACACGCATGTTGTTTATTCTTTGTAACTCTCTTTAAATTTGAAATGTTGTATGATGGCCATTTTATCTGATTTCATTGAGTGAATAATGGATATTTTTATGGATGATTTCTATGTATATTGTTATTTTTTAGACGAATGTTTATCAATTTTTTATGAAGTTCTTCAACATTGCAAAAAATTTAATCTAGTACTCAAATGAGAGAAGTGACATTCTGTGGAATAATCTAGAGTTGTACTAGGCCATGTGGTATCGAACAAGGGTATTGAAGTTGATAGGGCTAAGGTGGAAGAAATTGAAAAGATGTCCACTCCAACATCTATGAAAGATATTTGCTGCTCTCTTGACCATGAAAGATTTTATAGATGATTTATCAAATCCTTCTCCAAGATAGCCAAACCATTGTGCTCACTTCTTGCTAAAGATTTTTATTTTTTATTGATGATTGCCAAGCCACTTTCAGAAAGATGAAGGATGCTCTTATTTCTAGACTCATCATTCAACCCCCAGATTGGAATGCACCCATCGAGAATAAATGTGATTCTAGTGAATACATCATAGGTGTAGTCCTAGGATAGAGGAAATATAATAAAATCCATGCCATACATGATGCCAACAAGACCCAGGATGGAGAAATAGATAAACTATGTCATTACAGAGAAGGAGATGCTAGTAATAGTATATGCCTTTGACAAATTTAGGCAATATCTTGTGGGATCCAAGGTTGTCATCTACACCGATCACATTGCAATGAAGTATTTGTTGAACAAGATAGATGCCAAGCCATGCTTAATTTGGTGGATATTATTTCTTCAGAAGTTTGACATTGATATAAGAGACAAGAAAGGTACATAGAACAATGTTGTTAATCACCTCCCAGGGCTAAACACAAATACAATAGATTCCCCACCCATTGGTGGTTATCTACCTATTAAAATATTATATGCACTTGATTATTTTACAATCCCTTGGTCTGTTGATGTTGCAAACTTCCTTGCTAGTGGATATCTCCCCCTCCCTATCTCACTTTTCAAAAAAAAAAAAGTTCCTACATTATGTCAAATTCTTCTTTTAGTATGATCCACTAATGTTTAATCAAGGGCCATATGGACTTATCTGAAGTTGTGTACATCAGTAGAGATTCCAACAATCATTCCTAAATTCCACTATTCTTCATACAAAGGAAACTTTGGACAATAGAAGACATCTACAAAGATTTTGTATGTATGTTTCTATTGTCAAAAATTATTCAAAAACGTTCATTCCTATCTCAAATATTGTGACAAGTTTCAAAGGATGGTAGGTATATCAAGATGAGGTGTGAGGCCTCTAAACTCCATTTTTGATATAGAGGTATTTGATGTATGGGGAATAGAATATTGGGCCCCTTCACTTCTTCTTGTGGCTATAGTAAATCTTAGTTGCCTATGATTATGTATCCAAGTGGGTAGAAGCTATTCCCACTCATTCCCCGATGCAAAATCTGTAATAAAGCTATTTCAGAAGATAACCTTTCCATGATTTGGAGTACCAAAGGATGTGATATATAATGGAGGCACACACTTTAGTGAAAAAAAATTCAATAATATTTTCAATAAATATGGATTCAAGCATAAGATATCTACTCCATATCACCCTCAAATGACAGGACAAGCTGAAGTATCTAATAGGCCACTAGAAAGTATTTTGGTTAAAACCATTTCTAGCTCAAGAAAGGATGGGACACTCAAGCTAGATGACACATTATGGGAATTCTAGAAAGCATTCAAAACATTTATTAGAACAACACCATTCAATTTGATCTATGGCAAGTCATGCCATCTTCCTCTGGACTTAGAGTACAAGGCTATATGGCAATTAATGTTCTATTTTTGAGTTGAAGAAAGCAGGAGACAAGAGATTTCTGAAACTCCAATAGATTGAAGAGCTACATCTTGATGCATATGAAAATGCAAAAATATATCAATAGAGAACAAAGGCATGGCCCAACAAGAAGATTACTAGAAAATAACTCGATGAGGGGGATCAAGTGCTTCTCTTCAACTCCAAGTTGAACCTTTTTCCCGACAAGCTACATTCCAAGTAGTTTGGACCATTCCTTGTGATGAAGATATTTCCAAATGGGACACTTGATCTCCAAGGGAAGCATTAAACATTCAAAGTTAATGGCCAAATGTGCAACTTATACTTAGAAAGAGAGAATATCAGAAAGGGATTTTCATGCACCCTCACTGACATATGCTAAAGAAGACTCAAGTCTCACTCTAGACATTAAATGAAGGACCTTTTTTGGACTTAACCCCACACTTAGGATAGATTTACTTTAAGACTTATACTCAAAGAACTTTCACTATTCAAAATAAATTTGTCATGGATGAATGTAATAAAATTAGACCCTCATAGATGATATACTAAGATCATTGCAAAGATGCAAAAAATAGAGAAAAACCAAACTTCTACAACAATTTGGCACAAAATGACACACCATGTCCATTTGAGATACAAATTTTGGTCTCTCAGTTCATAACACGGCATGTGATATATTCAACACGATGTGTTCAAAACAAGTTGTACAAGCCATGATGTTTTGTGAAGTGTCAACATGACATGCACTAACTCGACACAACGTGTATTTTTTGAAGAAATGTTATCAAGTGTCACTTGGAGAAAAACACATTGTGTCATATTTCACACATGTCGTGTGTTTATAAAGCACATTTTTTCAGAGGTTCCTGTGAATTCTGAATAGTTGTGTGCAATTCGAGACATGGTATCTCTTGAGCAAGTTTCATTTCTGCATCTACATGTGGAAGGAAACATATAGTGTGTCAATGCATACACACCGTGTATGTGACTTGTCTAACTATTCAAAGAGTTTATGACATGGGAAATATGGTGTTTCCTTTTTCAGACATGTCGTGTTGCTTCAAAACATAGCAAAATGAAAAAGGAAGCATTGATACACAATGAAGACACAATGTGTGGATCATTAATCACAGCCTGTTTGATAGGTTGAAATAGGGTTTCTCAACCAAATTTCAAGTTCATTCGCATTCTTGCCCTTAATCTATGTTGTGCTCAATAATCCTTGCTATTTTTTCAACCATCAGTCGTGTCCACCCTACAAAATAGTGTTCAAATATGTGCCAACAATCCATTCACTGCCATGCTTTGATTCTACCACTCTCAACTGCCAATCCCTTCATGCTGCCTGGACCTCTTCTTAACCACCAACATGCCCCTTTCTGCCAATCTAGCCACCAACAAGACACCTCTATTAGAAGCCAGTCCTCAATGCAATATGTCGCCATTGTGGTGTCACTCAGCCACCAACATCGCCTTCATTGAGATATTTTGTTGGTGATTCCAATCCTCCATTTGAGATGCCACTAATGAACCAAGAAATGTGATGATCCTCTATGCCTCTGATAGATCATCGCCAAGTTCAAGGTCGAGAAAATTCACCACTCAATCTCACAAAAACCATAAACACACCATGAGCCTCACTGTCACGCTACATTGTCATCTTCTTCTTCATCTACAAATCAACTATAAACTGGACAGACACACAGTTTGTAAGCTCTCAACATGCAATCCCAGCACACTTATCAACACTATTTCAATGCTCATGACCCATATCAATCAAGAAACCAAATTCAACCGAGGCAAGAGCTCCTCTTCATCACCTACATATATCTCATCCACTTAATTCAATGTCACGGCTGAAGAAGATGCTATATACCAAAAGTTGATCACATGTAGGGTTCTACCTCTATAATTTTCTTGCAATGAAACAATGGAAGTGTTGGGATTCAAGGATAAGGTGTTGGGATCCCTTGATGACCTAGGAATCAAACACACCTACTACAATGTAAGCTTCACTTATCCCAGATACTTATGAATTCCTTACTACTCTACATGTAGTGGAAGACCCAAGAAAGAAATCTAGACCTTTTCGTATAATCACTTTTTGACTTCTTCGGTGCAGTAATAAATTAAGTTTTAAGAAAATGTGTGATGTATATGAATGTACCTATGGAGGGAGTATAGTGATGCCAAAAACATTTAATAATGATGATTTCTAAAGGAATATTACTATAGATGACGTTCATGACTTTGCTTCTTCTAGGGCATCATACATCCACAACCCGATCTTCTAGTACATGCACATGTTTCTTAGAACATGTGTTTTTTCCAAGAAAGAACTACAAGGTGTCTATGGGAAGCAAGACTTAGTTTTCTTGTGGGAAATATTACACAATTATAAAATCAATGTAGATTATTTTTATCCTCTTTTGTTTCTTTGAGTTTAGAAGAAAGGATTCAGGAAAAATTATGATAAGAGGATTAATAACCCATATTGCCCAAAAACTAAACATTGACTTGACAGGGTTCAAAGCTACCATCGGGTGGAATAGGTTTGATCTCCAATTTCTTGTCTCATCAGGTTTAGTTGATAGGGACACCTATGATAGCATCAAGTTTGGAGAGTACTTCCATTGACACAAAGAATTCATTGAATTAACTAATCTAGAAGGGGGTCATTTTGATGAATCCTGACAAGTGTAATTTCACTTTTGATGATGAGAGTGATTCTAGAGATAGACCCAAAACTTCCACTATAGTAGAGGCATCTGCACCACCTCCTCCCCCTTCTACAGGCATATAGACTGACTACAATTGAGCTATGCCATACATGAAACTTCTTTACGGGTATGTCCAATAATGCTTCGATCAACAAGACACCTACTTCGACCAGTTGGGCCATCAATACTCTGATATGCACTCCATGATTCACATGATGATATGTGTCAAATCTCTCACGACCATTATGCCATACCTACACTACCCTCCATTACCACTGTAGGAAACAACATTCTCCGACATCCCTAATTATGATACTTTGAGGTAGAGTTTCTACGCTGATAATGAGGGAACTGGTCCCTCACTCTCATTCACTCCATGATAGTTACCCTATTGCAAATCACTTAAGTTTGATTTATGCAGTGAGGATGCTATAGATTTCAAGCTCAGGGGGGAGTAAGTAGTTGGTAATTTAGATTCAGTTTCCTTTGCATTTGTTTTTCTTAGTCCTATTTCAGATAGAGGAAAATCTAGTGTTGTTTCTGTCTTGTTCTCTTTTTGATTGAGTTTCCCTTTATGCTAAACCATTTTTCCTATTTTATTTGGAGAAATATTAGTTGAAGAACAAGTGTACAAGTTATGCATCAATTAAATAAAATTTGTTTCCAACCACATTGACTTCATCTTGGTTTATTGCTTTTAGCCTGGATGTTCATCTTTCACACTCTTGATTGTATAGTACATGTAACAGTTGAATCTTCTCAGATTAATTAACAATACAATATTGTGTAGCATTCTAGATGCCCTTGTCAAATTATTAGTGTGTTTTCAACCAACCTCTCAATGAAAAATTTTAAGTAAATGAATGTAATCTAGTTGATTATGTAAATTAGTTAACTCTTCTTTGCTTCAGTGGAAAGAATTTATAGTTTAAGGCCTCATGGTTCTCACGCATAACCCAACCCACACTTGATTATTTAGGCTTGTTCTCCACAAAATTAACATGTATTCCCATAAAAGATGTATAAACCAACACATATCATGCTAGCCTAGTGTAAGTCCAATCTAGCTATGATGGTTAGGTGCTACGTCTTAGTGAGAGTAAATTACCCCAACCATCATTTCCATATATGCATAAGTCTATTTTAGCCACTGAGTGCCAAAACCCATACTTCAATGTCTTATTCTTGTTCTAAAAAGCAAGGAGAGCTCTGTTGGACTGTATATGTTAACTCAAATTTTATCTTTAATATCCTTAATAATAGATAGAATTAGGTTGCATATTCACTAATTATTTGTTTTTATCATCAAAATTCTACACAATGTTATTTTTTTGTTCCTTCCATTTAGATTTTTGCCACCTTTGTTGAACTAAAATCCCATCTTAGGTGTTTAGGTTGAACTCCTAGCAAACAACATAAACCCATTGATTATAGTTGGATTGGCTTGATAGACTACTTTCATTGTCATTTAATGGATACATGTGCATGGCATTTTCTTCAATTGGTTTCCCATGTTCTTTTTTATTGAGGACAAGCAATGGTTTGCGCTTAGGGAGATCTGATGTGCATTTATTATATAGTGTTTTTTCCTACCTTTGCATGAATTTCAATCCATTTTATTCCTCAAGCTACATATAATAATGCTATATTTCCCATTTTATGCTATCTTGAATTGTTCCATGTTTCTAATTACAAGTAAAATGTATTGATCACAAAATGGGGTTAGTCTGATCATAATTCGGCCTTACATGGATTCTCCAAGAAATTGCACAACCTTCAAGATATTTTTTAAGTATCTGACAGAAACACACCATGTGGTTTATCTAACATGGAATGTAAGTTGCAGGTAGAAACATCTCGTTCAGATGTGCAACAACATGACATGTCGGCCAAGTGACACGTTGTGTCCTTCATTCCAAAGATTTTACAAATTCCCTAACTAGGAACAACAAGTTTGTCTAAAAAACAAATTTTGTGTCCTCTCGATCCAAAAGACCATGTAACATAACAACACAACATGTCTTAAATGCACACATCATATTCACTTAATCTAGTATTGCCTAGATCTTCTCCACTTGTAGCAACATGGCGTGTCAGCCAACCAACACAACATGCAAACTACGTGCAAGGTACTTTTACCCTTAGTTACCAAAGGCGACATGTCATGTCTCTTCACCAACATGTAGTGTCACCAATGACTTCTGCAAATTTTAACAATAAATCATCCCTCATTTTTAAATATGAGTGGACTCTCTTGGGATGGTTAGCACTCGTCATTTAGAGAAACTTTTGACCATAGTTCATATCAGAGGATAAGGAGAGCAATTTTGGAGAAGACATAGTAGTTACTTGAGAAAGAACCTCTTCTCTACTTGATTTCTCTTCACTAACTACATGAAGGACTTCCATTCTCCATTCCAACCCCTCAGGAGAGAAGTTTTGTAGAGTAGAAGTAGTAGAAAGGACAAAAATATCATCTTCTATTCGGAGTTATTCCCTTGTTCCTCTACTTCCATGGATTGCTTTATGTTTTTCTCTTGTCTAATCATGTTTTGCTTCATGATTCATCACATGTACTTGGGTTTTACCACCACCAATGAGTAAAGCCCTATTCTTGGGCATGGGAGAGTAACTCCCATGTGATAAATTATGTGAACTTGAATTTCTTTCTTAATACTATTGTCTACTGTTCTAAGATTACATCGATTTTTAAATTACTTGCTTGCATGAATTACCATCTTGATTGCTTGGTTTATGCTTCTAATGTTATTTGGAAAGATGTATATAGAAGTATGGAGATGTGATCTTAGAAACACTTGCTTGTCTACAAGAGTGGCTAGAAATTTGTTGAGGAATCAAGGTTTGTAGTCAGAAACTAAGCATAAGCATTTTAATGCTATCTAAATTCAGAACTATCGAATATCACTAGGATGTGTATGAGATACAATCCTCCTTTGTATGATCAACTAGTATATTAGATTTTTTGTTTGTCAACTTGTTGGGAAATATGACATCATGAAGTTAGCAGAAACAAAAAATTTACTAACATAGTTCCCATTAACCAACAAATCATGTCAATAAAATGTAATGGGAAGGATGGTGTCACGAAGATATACCTGGTCCTAGAGCAAGTCTGACGACAATCCTCATCAATGTAGATGTGCATTCTGTCTTGGACGGTGGTTGTGCATCTCCTAGTTGCACTCAGATTCATCTGACTGCTCCTCCATAGACATCAGATTCATACAGCTACTGCATCAGCTCCTCAGATCTCGCCACAAACTACGAGTTGACATTTCCCTCCTAGAAGCAGCTAATAGACTCCTACCTCTAGAGTAGTCCACATGGACCAATTAGAACCCCTATCATCCTGTAGGAATGTATAGGAAAGAGTTTTCCCTCCTGTTGGTGTACTAGTCACTAACATGCTCTCCCACAACAATGATCCTCAGTTGTTTCTCTCCCGTGGCTATCTCTCCCTTTTTGGGTAGGACTTTCCTGGGCTCTCGTGGTTACCACAACCAGAGAGGACAACAATTGTCAGAGAAACTAATTCTCAATTGTCTATGTAATAGTTATTCTCTGGGAAGCCTCTAGTACCCCTCTATATATAGAAGGGGTTAGGGTCAGGGTTCCCAGTCCCCAACCAATGAAGGACTAAAGAGAGAGTGAAAAGGACAAGTAGATCTTGAATTTTTGCAACATTTCAGGAAGTTTCACAACCTGTGTGTGACAAAACGGTCGTCTCACCAAGTGAGACGATCGTCTCTCATGTGAGAGGTCATTTTGCTAAGCGAAACGGTCATCTGAGATGAAAGATGGTCATCTCGCTAAGTGAGATAGTCATTTCATGCTTTCCTAGTCAGATATGAATAGGCAAATTGTTTCCTAATCAATTTCATACATTAATTTACTTACACCCCAAGTATGTGAAATTGAAATAAGTTTTGAAAAACTACAAAACATTCATTTGTCCCAACCGGATCTTCTCATACAAGTGAAATGCATGTATCACTCACCCAAACGACCGTCTGGTGAGTTTGAGTCGAGCCAATCGATTCAACAACTTGAACTGGTCGGTTCATTGGGCAGAATTAAACCATTCAATTATTGATCTTCCTGACAACCCAAACATCCATCTCAACACTTGAGATGCCTGTCTAGCTGCCCAAATAGTCGTCTCACCCAGTGAGATGGTCGTTTGGTAGTTCAGTCAGCCAATGCGTCAACTTGTTGTGTGAATTGAGTACAAAAACACTTTAGTACTTAATTCAATTATCATTCAAGATCTAAACTCCTCTTCTAGGTGAGTTCCTATGTGTGTGACCCTATAGGTCCCATATCACATTGGTAGTGAATGTCCATAAATAGATGAGGACATCACAAGAAAAGAGTGGTGCCTAGTCGCACATCATTGCTACCCAAGTGAATGGAAAGTTGGGGAGCAACTTTAACCTACATTTTGTGTATGGTGTTATAGTGTTTGTATAGTTCCTTTGTTACTGATATCTAGATTGAACTAGAGGCATGGAGAATTCATCCTCATTATTATTCAATCTTGTTCCTTGAACTAGAGCAGACTACATGAGATATATGTAAGATCAATATCACATATTGACTCACATGTGTATGGCCATATTTTTCTCAGTCTCACTAATCAAGATGCCTTAGATATCATACTCCTATCAGAGGGAAAATCTCATTTTTATCCCTCACAATCAATCCCCATGTATCAAAGTCACCCAATCATCATTGTTATAAAAACTCATATTTTAGGACTGTGTTTGGTGATGTCAAAGTGTACCCAACGACATGTGATGAGTGTAGTTATTTCAGGACTAAGAACCACAACCACTACCATCAATGTAAGACTTGACTAGTACTTCCATGATGATGGCTTCCATGTGTTAGTCTCGCGGTGGGTATGTCTGGTACATTGTTCCCTAATATGTATTTGTGTTCTTGGTTTGATATTTCCATATCATAACTAATGAGATTTAGTCATCAACCAACTCACACTCTGTTCTTATGTATTATTGTTGTCTATCTACCTTCCACAATAACAACTGATCAGGGGCATCATGAGAATGTATATACTCTTAACATCTATATGATCTCATTCTTCCAAGTCACGTACTTCAAGACATACGTCAATTTAGTAATATCATTCTCTATACATTTATTATGCAATTCATTATCTCATAACTAAATATAAAAAATAAATTTGAAGCTTGCATTTATTATTATCAAATTAGGTATCTAATGCCATATCCCAATCATCATATGATTGGCTCTCTGGCATATATATACCGACAAACTCCCACTTGCACTTAGATCCAATCACCCATAGATCTCATCCTGAGTGACCTAACATGACCTTCATGCTACTGCTGCACAAGTGCTTTTATAGCGGGTTTAGCAACATTTTCCTTAAGTGGGTATTTTGCAATTTTCACATCTCTTCACTATACGATTACTCATATGAGATGGAAGTGTCGTAGTATGCTATTTGAGATTCCCAACCTAACTAGTAGCTCCATTGTTGTCATCAGTATTTCTACTATGTCATCCATGGTTAGGAACCTCATACAAGTTCACCCATATGAACTTCTTGATCCATACAATATCCTCTATTATTCTTATAACATAGAGATACTCAACTTATTTTGTAAATTTGAACAACTGTCATTAGCTTAGAACTCTTTCTAGCTTACAATTTTTGTTTAATGTCAAATACCATAGCAATCTTTTTGTCAGTTTGGAAGCTTGAATGGGTGTAACCCTTTACATCCAATTCTTCCTTATTACCATAATCAAGTAACCAATCCTTTAACTGCTTCACAAGCACATAAGGATGTTCATTATGGTACTAGTATCTAACATATACCCTCTCTTCATGTCCAAAACGTTTGAGATTTCTAGGTAGGTATATATGTGTCCTCTCATCTTGTCAATACATATGAGATGATTGGATTTTCTCTCGTCATGTCAAATACATACAAGATTACTAGATTTCTTCTCGTCTTGTCCAATACACATGAGATAACGGGATGAGTACATAGCATTGCATTCAAGATAGATCCAATGGCATCTATCCATGTATCTCTATTCTTCATAAGAACTAGGATACTAGGCTCTTGAAAGACTAACTTCATGGAACATGAATAAGTTTTCTCTCATTCAGTCTTTCATGTTGAACCCTTCAACATCTTACCAATGTATGTGCTTTTACTTAGGTCAAGAAGCTTTCTAAATCTATCTCTATAGACCTCGATCCCTATCACATAGGATGATTCTGCTAAACCCATCATATATAAGGCACTTTCCTTGCTAGGTTTTAACATTTGCAGGATAAGGAAATCATTCCCCATCTTATGTGGAATATGAATATTCTCCCACTAAATCTTTTGTAATCACATATTCCATCTTCATTCTGACTCAAGTCAAACCCTTTGACTGTCTTGTCAAATAGAAGATTCCAACTCCGAGATGCTTGCATCAATCCTCAGATTGACCTATTGTTACAACCCCAATTTTTGGGTTCATCTGGCGAGAAATGTAATTTCTCATGTTAAAGATAATTGAACAAAGAATGGTATAATTTGTTTTGAATAAATGTATTATGTTTACAATGGCATTGATGTTTGTTGTAGGCTTTATGGCTATTGGGCCCAATAACAAGGAAATGAAGAAAGGAAAATTCAATTATTAAAATAGTAAATGAATAACTAAATATTTGAGAAAAAATAATGTGGAAACCTCTAGAAGGCAAACCCAAAGAGAGATTTCATGCCACTTGGGTTCCTTGGGTTCCAAGGAGTCCAAAGTTGCAAAAAGGAAGCAATAACAAAAGAAAAGATTAATTAAGTATTTCTTTAGTAAGAAAGAAATTGAAAATAATGATAAAATGTGGAAAATGAGTGGAAAGAGGCATAAAAGAGATTTCTTGGTGAAATTTCGTATCCATGAGGTTTCTAATAATAAAAGGAATGCCAATGAGGAAAATAAAAGAGAAATAAAGAGAAATCCTCAAAAATAGATATTTTAATGAGAAATAAACAAGATAATGTGAAATAATGCATAAAGATGCATCTAGAAGGATAATAAGTATCCAATAAAAAGAATTTCGAAATATTTGAGTTTCTTGGGACCCAAGGAGTCCCAATAAAGAGGAAAGAAAGAGAAAATACCAAATTGCAAAATAAAAGGATAATAGGAATACATAATTAATGAATAATGTGGTTTGTTAAGAAAGAAAGTATTTCCTACTTAAGGAAAATATAATTTCAAGGCCAATGAATTAAAAGGCATGACCAAAGAGGATAAGAGAGAGAATTTTCGTATTTCTAATTATCCATGCAATAAAGAATATTAAAAAGAATAAAGAAGAAAGAGAGAATTTCTTCTTCATGAAGGAATATGACTCCCGGTTGAAGAAGCCTTGTTGTCTTTGTGGGCAAGTATCCTAGGACGTTTCTCTCCTCCTCTATAAAAGGATAAAGCCCTGGCTAGGGCCAAAGAAAGTCCCACACAACCAACCCTCTCTTTTACGTCTTCTTCTTCATGTCTACGCGAACCCTAGCATGGGAGAGTGGAGAGACCAGGAAGCAATGAGGAGACAACGGTGGGTTTTGGTGGTAGCCTGGTGTACCACGGAGCCAAGGATCCTCATCGCCATCAAGGTTGTGCCCTAGAATGTGCGCAATGGCATCCGTCAGCCTGCTGTAACGGCCGCAAAAGCTTGGGCCACGAGTGGGGGATCAGCCACCTTGGCCAAGTGTTAGGGGCACCACGTGTGTGCCCAAGAGCGGCGGAGGTAATGGAATAGCTTCCGGCGAGGTTCGCGGCCCAGGGAGGGGAGTAGAGTCACGCCTAGGGCGGCTAGGGCTAGCGTCGCGCGGTTGGCTGAAGGAAGGGGATGACCCCTCAGCCATTGGACGGAAATACCCTCTGGGGTATTGCACGTCAACCCACTTAAAGGAGGGCAGAACAGACAATTCGAAATGTTTCTAGATCTACAAGTCACGTTGCATGGAAGGACGACGTGGCGCCATCTCATTGGTTGAGAGGTACATTTCTTTGCAAAAAGCATATCTAATGATTGGTAACTCCGATTAGGACAAGTAATATATGAATTTTGATCAAGAGAACGAGAGGAATCTAATAAAAATAGTTTTATAGCCTGAACCTGATCATAGTTCGAAAAGTAGTGTGAATTATCACCTTTAATGAATTAAAGATTAAGAAACTCTATTTTGAAATGAATAAAGTGTGTAATAGGGTTTAATGGATCATTAGAGTTGATGCTAACCTGTTAAATGTAAAAAGGTACATTATGTTCAAAAAAGAAGAACTTTGCACATGATTAGTCTAATTTAGAGTTTATGTGCGTAAATATGTTTGAAATTTGAAAAGGGCATAAAGTTATTATCTTTAATGATTTAATTAAGGAAAAACCCTTAGATTTGATGATAGATGGACTTAATGACGTTATTTGAATAATTCAAGCTGATATTAACCTATTGTTAATAAAAGTGAAATAGGATCTAAAAAGATAATCTTTTAATATAATTGACTTAATTTAGGGTTTTGTGCATGATTATGCATTAATGAGCTTAAAAACCCTAATTTAGGAGAATATGTCTTTTAGTTATGTTAATTGTTCAAATCCATGAATGAATAGGGATATGATGATCCTAAGTCAATTTGGGTATAAAAGACTATTAAAATGAATAGTTGAGAAATTAAGGTTCATATAAATGGAAAAGAGTATTTTATGGTTTGTTGACCTAAAATGGATAAAGTTTGAGGAATTGATCTAAGAAACCCTAATGAATATTAATGAAACCTTAATGCGGATTAGAAACCCTAGAAAGAGAATCCAAGTCAATAAAGTAGATTCTTGATAAAGTGTTTAATAAATAGAGTACATATTCTTTTCAGGAATTATGTGATGATTGAATTACTTGCTTGGATCTGTTGATTGGCTTGATTGTATTTACATGAAGTATATGTTGAATAATCTGCATGACTCATCAAATCAGGTATGTGGTTACGCTTATGAATATCTCGAGTTAGTTTTTTGAGATTTACCAAAGTTTTCATCGATGTCATGAATTAATTGTTGGATGATTTTAATTCATTCAAACTATAATGTGTCTATGTGTATGTTGAATAATCTGCATGACTCATCAAATCAGGTATGTGGTTACACTTATGAATATCTCGAGTTAGTTTTTTGAGATTTACCGAAGTTTTCATCAATGTCATGAATTAATTGTTGGATGATTTTAATTCATGCAAACTATAATGTGGCTATGACTATCACATAAGATATGTGCCTACTAGCTCTGATCTTGATCCCCTCTGTGGCTTAATAATTGACCTAGTAAATGGCTACCAATGGAGTAGGTCCATCAGGTCATTAGATGACTTAGTAAATGGCTACCAATGGGGTAGGACCATCAAGTCATCATGAGTTAGATATTGGACTACCTGCGGGTAGTTCCATGCGACTCTATTACCCTAGGTATTGGTTACATGTAAGGTAGGTCCATGGGGGTAAGAAGCTTCCTAAAGAGAGGTAGCATACAAGGGATAGCACAGAGTTAGGGGATAGGTAAGGATTGAGTAGTATGGCTTAAAACGTAATCCTGGTTGTTAAATGATTAATTGAATGATTATGTTGTTAACATATTTGCATGATTATTATTTTCCCCACATACCAGCTTCGGCTGACCGACGTTTTGTTTGTCGGTGTTTTAGGTACAATGAAAAGAACAAACAGTAAAGTGGCATATGTGGTATTAAATGAGAATTAAAGTGCAAAGGAGGATTAGATAGATTAGTATCTGTGTGGATAGAAGTTTTGAAATCCCAGTTTTAAAAGGTATGCAAAGTTTTTATTTTTACCATATTTCAGTATAGTTGGTAGAATTTAATATTGTTAATGATTATTTGTCAAACCTTTGATCCGGGTTATTGGTTAACGGCTCTGTCCTTTCAGTCTCCCTTAATTGGGGGTTATCAGGAGGCGGGGTCGTAACAACTATGTATCTTATAGACTTTATTTGCATTAATGGATATATAAAACCATTAAGTTGTGTCACATACACATCCTCTTAATTATTCCAATTAAGGAATGTGGTTTAAACATCCACTTGCCAACTCTCATAGTCACACTAAGTTGCATCAGCAAGCATGATCCAGATGGATTTAACCATGGTAACTGGTGAAAGATTTCATCTTGTTCAACACCTTGAACTTGTTTGAAACTCTTTGCAACAATATACCCTTCCATGTTGGTCTCCTTTCAAAGACCCAAATGCACCCAATGAGTTTTAACCCTCCAGGTGGATCCACCAAGGTCATACCATATTTACATGGAGTCCATCATTGTTCTTATGGCCTCAAGCCATTTCTCAGATTCTGATCCCTTAGTAGCTTCTAGGTAGGTTGTTGACTCATCTCTATGATCAACTCACCACCTTTTGAGTTATAAGGTATCATAATATTTCAAACTCATGGCGTTCTGTTAAAACTATGATTTCTGTGTTTACATAACAACTTGTCAGTCTCCTTGTTCCTATCGTACCTCTTTAGGTTCTATGTTTTCGTGTTTGTCTCGAACTAGAGAGTCCACAACAACTTGTCAGTATCCTTGTTCCTATCGTACCTCTTTAGGTTCTATGTTTTCTTGTTTGTCTCAAACATTTCGAGTTCTACTTTTACTCAAATGATTCCTTTAGAACTAATTTCCATTTAGGAATTCAACCATCCTATCAACAAACACTTTGTTGTCGGGCTAGAATATAAGTAGTATTCAATAAGATAACATTCGTGTGAGTTGTGGATAAAGACATTTAAGAAACTATTGTCTTACAAAAGCTTTCAATCCCAATCATTCCAAAAGACTCATCGGGACACTTCCCATGCCATATCTCATATGGTTTCTTTTGAACCATTTTAGATGGTACATTGTTTAGTGTTTAAGCATGTGCCCAAAAGAAATTGTAAAATTAGATAGATTTTATTGACAATATCACCATGATTTAACATGATGTGATACCTTCTTTCTAACACATCAGTATGTTTCAGGTGGAGTTTATTATGATACACTATCATGATCTCCCAAAAGGTCCTCAAACTCTTGGTTTATGTATTTCAACATTGATCATATCAAAGTATCTTAATATTGTTACCAATTTAGTTATGTACTTCATTTATGATCTCCTTGAACACTTCAAGAGATCTAAACTTGTATTACGTTAAATACAAATTTCAATATCTACTAATAGTATCAGTAAATATAATGTGGTACTTGTAACTACCTTTAGCATTCATCCAAAAAGGTCTATGTACATCAATATGTACTAGTTCTAATGGAATAGTCGATCTCCCACTACATCTAGTGAAGATGCTCTTGTCATATTGAAAAAAAAATAAGACATGCATGTCTCTATTGGTTCAATAACTAAAAGAGTCTAAACAACCATCATATGGATTCTATAAATGCATTTCTCATTTACGCGCTCCAGATGACAGTTCTATAGGTATTCAATGTTTGAGTTATCAAGTCAGTCAATATATGTGTCATACAAATTTGTCTTTACAACTATCAAGTATAGTTTATGAGACATAGGACATCACCATAAATGATCATAATGTTCTTGTCATACAAAAACATATGATGTTTGGCAAGTACACAATAGCAATCCACTAATTCTATTATGTTCCCATGAATGACAACCTTTAACTGTAGTGGTAGAAACCCTTGCTCCATATAGTTCTAGATAACTTATTCTCAGGTCCTGAAGTAGAGATCTCTATCTTTATCTTCTTTCTGAGATCTGCTATGAAAAGGATAATTCCTTTCCAATGTCCAAACAAGTGACAATGGTGGCACTATGTTTCTTTATCTTTTAAGTGCAAAGGAAAAATACCTTTTACACTTACCCTTCTCCATATATTGAGTGCATAAGACTTGGGATTTATCTTAGCCATAGAACATTTCATGGCCTTGCTTTTGCCCTAGGACTCACTTCCGTTGATTACCATCACAAAATTTTCCTTATTCTTCCTTGCTTTGGCATCAACATACCAAGCATGTGATAAACTGACTATATGATTCATGCAAAGATTGCATAATCATATTCATGATCAACTCTTGACCTAAGAGAAATCCGAATCATTCCACATGTCCAATCACTTTTAACATATCGGGTTCTACTAGACCTCCCTTTATCAGTTTGCACTCAATTAGAGCTTTAGAGACATTATACCTTCTTTGCTTTACATGGCTCTTAAGATGTGTTACCATCTCAAGAATGTCCATGTATTCATGTTGTTCATGCAACTCATAGTTCTCATCTATTCAAATGCTTATGGCATCATTGACATTCTTCCAATAAGCATCCATTTAGCCTTAGGTACATTTGAAGTGGGTTCCTCTGGAATTGGTCTATCAAGGACATAGGGCTTTCCCTCATTGACGAGAACATTTCTCAAAGTCCTTAATCAATTGTGGAACTTTATCCCATTTTATCCTTCTTGAGGATTGATCGCAATTTGAACGTGTTTTGTGTTTGACATTTGATTCCACAAATAAATATTAGAACTTTTCAAAACATTTTTGATTTGGTTTGATTTGATAATTGAATGCTATTAATTAGGTCTTTAATTAAATACCTCTCCAACTATTTTAATTGAATTGATAGCCCTCAATATCAATTTGGAATATTGCTACATACAATATTCTAGTGGACCAAGATCCAAAACAATTCAACTGTTACCCGACCTACACCAGCGTCCACAGTCAATTATCAAGGTAGGCAATCATGCCAATTGCATCATGTGAAACTCTTGGATAGATGATATGCGCAACTCCTTGCCATGATCATCTGCATGCCTTTGGGCCTAGACACTCTGAGAATCACCAGCCAAGCCTGGCCCAAAAGCTGCCACGATAGAATATACACCTTGCTTTAGCAGAGCCTACATATCTACCATCACACTTCCACGAGATAGACGATGCACCACACTTTAGCGTAACTTACACTTGGTCAATCAAGATTTTCATGTGTGCCACTTTTGGAAGACATCTAAGGCATTAATATTTAAATTGAGGGAGTTTGTATGTATAAATAAATATACTTTATCTGATCACCACACATATAGTACATATCATATACATGCTATAACCACAAATTAGAACATGCAATAAATAAAACTCACAAGCGATGGTTATGGCCATCTAATCTAATTCCTTGGAGCTACAAGGAATTACTACCACCTATGGCCAACATCATATGAAACCTGTTCTTGGTGATAATTTGTGTCCGAACCAATCCGGGTTGATCGGTTCAACTCTTGAACCAGTCAGTTTGCTTCTTTGTCGCATGGTTGGGATCTACTAAAATGGGTGTCTGGTTCTCAAGTCCAAGAAACATCTAGACACCTCCTGGCAGTCAGTTGGGCCACTAGTCTATTGGTTTGTCCTCCTGTTGTTTGACCTCTTCGGTCTTCCAGTTGATCGGGTCGTCTCACGAGCCAATCATTTCACCTTTGTGCAGATCTTCATCTCACGTCGAAACATAAATTCAAACTATCCTATTTCTTATTACATTGTATGTGGTAAAACCTTGAGTTACATTCGAGGGGAAATAGAAAGAAGAGCATTAATTTACATGTGCAAAGGAGAGAGAGGCTTAGTACGTAGACCGATTAACAACATGAATAAAAACCACAACCATGCACACATAGATCAGGGGTTTTGGCCATAACCATGCTTTACATCCACCATCAAAACTACTTTTATGGCGACGTATGTAAATTGCACACACACATAAATATATATATATATATATATATATATATATATATATATATATATATATATATATATATAGGGCGTTCATTTGATACCTGCGCGGGTAACCTAAAGTTCGCAACCCGACAGCCAAAAAAGTAACTCTTCTGGTCAAGAAAGTAATCCTGCTATAAAAAAAGTAACTATTTTGATAAAAAAGTAACTATGTGACTAAAAAAGTAAATCTGAGAAAAATACATAGCAAATATGTATATAACAGTGTTTTTGAATCTACTGTTGCAAGCCTAACTATCGATGCATGAAACTTTACAGTTTGCAATGTAAAGTAACCCTCTACATGACAAAAGTAAGAAACTAAAAAAAAGTAACCAAAATAGGGGGTGGGTAGCTACCCAAGCAGGTATTAAAGATGGACCCATATATATATATATATAGGGTTCTTATGTGGTGATTTAGACATATGTGCACATCAACCAGTTTAAATATTCACATCATATGCAATAAATAAACTCGATAAAACAAAAATCTGATCATATAGATTATCCCAAAACATTATTAATTGATGTGGATCTAATACCACTGTAGGGAAATACGACATAAGGTAGGCAACAGAAACAAAAAATTTACGAACATATTTCCCATTGACTAGTACATTATATCAATAACTATGCAATGGGAAGGATAGTTTCATGATGATATACCTGGTCCTAAAGCAAGTCCAACAAAAATCCTTATCGATGTAGATGCGCACTCTCTTCGATGGTGGTTGTGCAACTCCTAGTCGCACTCAGACTCGTCAGACTGCTCCTCCACAAACATCAAACTCAGACCACTCCTACATCGCCTCCTCAGATCTCGCCACATACTACAAGTTGACATTTCCCTCCTAGTAGTAGCCAATAGACTCATTCCTTTAGATTTGTCCACACGGACCAACTAGAACTCCTGTCATCCTGTAGGAATGAACAAGAAGAATTTATCCCTCTCGTTGGTGTACTAGTCACCAACATACTCTCTCACAACAATGATCCTCAGTTGTTTCCCTCCCGTGGCTATCCCTCCCTTGTTGGGTAGGACTTTCCTGGGCTCTTGTGGTTACCACAACCAGAGAGGACAACAATTATCATAGCAACGATTCTCAATTGTTTGTGTAATAGTTGTTCTTTGGGAAGCCCCTAGTACCCCTCTATATATAGGACTGGTAGGGTTAGGGTTCCCCATTCCCAACAATTGTAGGACTAAAGCGGGAGTGGAAAGGACAAGCAAATCTTGAATTTTCACAACTTTTCTAGAAGTTTCACAACTTATGTGCGCTGAAATGTGGGTCTAAGAACGACAACCACCACCATCACTATGAGACCTGAGTATGACTTCCATGATGATGGCTTCTATGTTTCAGTCTCACGGTGGGTCTGTCTGATACATTGTTCCCTAACCCGTATTTGTGTGCTTGGTTTAATATTTCCATATCATAACTAATGAGATTTAGTCATCAACCAACTCACAGTCTGATCTTATGTATTATTTTTGTCAATCTACCTTCCACAATAACAACCGATTAGGGATATTACGAGAATGTATATACTCTTAACATTTGTATGATCTCATTCTTCCAAGTCACATACTTGAAGAGATACATCATTGAGTAATATCATTCTCTAGATATTTATTATGTAATCCATTATCTCATAATTGAATATATAAAATAAATTAGAAGCTTGCCTTTATTATGATCAAATCAGGTATCTAATGACATATCCCAATCATCATATGATTGACTCTTTGGGCATACATACCATCACTACTAAGTTGTGACAGAAGTGAAACCTCATTCCCAAGATTCTTAATTCTATTCTTAGTGATCAATCAAAAGACTTGTGTTTAATAGTTTAGTTATATTTCATAGTTTATTCTAATCCAATCTATCTAACTTATGCAAACCGATCTAGATTGGTCAACATTAATGATTTTATGCCTAACTTACCTAGCTCCCTCTGGACATGACCTTAACTATATAAGATCTTGTATACATGTGTGGGAGAAGTGAGTCATGACAATGAAATATTAAAACTGATTTGTTAAAACAACCAATAGGCTTGAACCTGAAGAAGTCATCAAATCCATGATAATAAACTAGCTGAGAAGGTGTTGCCTCATGTGATGAAACTATCTCATGCGAAGGAAATGCCTTAGAAGGGGGTGGATGATGAAACTCATACCCCTGATCATCCTCCTCCTTAGTCGATTCATAATCAATCGCTTATAAGAAAACATATATCAACAATAATGCAAGCAGGCACAAAAGTAGCATCGAACTCAGACACTCACCATTGGAGGGCATCTAAGATGATTGTATGCATATCTAGAAAAGAGAATGGGCTAACCATGCATATTGTACCACCTCAAGTACTAATCATGCATGTCTACTCATACATCCGCTCTCATGTAGCTTGACAAATCTTGAGTTTAACAAGGACTAAGTGTCAAAAGGGATATGCTACCCACCAGCCCACTAATGAGAAGCACACTTGCACATATACAACACACTCCCAGAGGGAGACTCAAACTAGATTTGAAAAGCATCTAGATCCAACGTCTCAAAGAAGATTGCATGACATGGATGCCTCACTATGCTAAAACCTCGAGAAGATCCTAAATCGAACCTGGCAAGAATAATCAATTGGAGACAGCTAAAGTCCAGAAGCATGATATAATACAATCTTCAAGTACTACACATACCTCAACCATAGTCATCATCTCTAGTTCACATGTCAACTACTCGTGCGACACCCTACTGGCACAACCGACCCAATGGTGACACGTAGGTAGGGAGCCATATAGATAACCCTATGGACCACCCAAAGTAACAAGCCTCTGGGATCATAAGTAGTCATAGCCCCACATTTACTAAAAAGAAATGTCATTGAGAATCAAAATAATGTGTAAAATATCACCACAATAAAGCCTACAAATCCTTCACAACTTTTTGTAGTTGTACCATCTCTCCTTTGAATTTTCCCACCAGACATCTCTACAAATACATCAACATATTTTCATATATGCCACCACCCCAGTAAAAGGAAGGAACTACATCCAAGTTCACTAGAATGGATAACCAACAAACATCTCATGGACCCAAAGGGTTTCATATAATGATTACTGACACCTTAGATTTGACCTCATGAAAGAAGGATATCCTCATCCAAGTAAAACTTACTTCATAATTTGATGCCATATCAATATCTTTGAGATCACTACCAGAATCCCATCCAGGCAGTAACAACCCCACACCTATCGATCATGTAGAGAATTAGTTGGAATCCCACGAACCCTAAACATGTAATGTGACATCCCCGGATTTTCTAAAACTAAATCTGATGTGTGACGTCCAAATTGAAACCCTCACCTCAGCGAGAATTCCAATTTAAACACCACACACTAGGCTAAGAAAGAGAAAATTAAGGGAGTCAAAACGAAACAATCAGTAGCACATGTACATGAACAATAATAAAACCATACAAACATGTTCACCATTCAACATATAATTACAACATGAATTGTTAAAACATTTGATATTACATATTGAACAGCAAACTTATACATATACATGTACTACTACTAAACTACAGGATCTTAAGACAACAGGTCCACCTGTACATCATCTCGCTACACAACTCTCTCTATCATGGATCTTCAAGAGCATAACCACAACCTAAACAAAAAGATTACATGCGGTACACGTCAGCACAATATTCAAGAATATTGTACTGAGCACGCCTACGTGTCTTTTATATACCTCTCATCATATCTTAGCAATAAGATAAAACTAATACTTGATAGCATTAAACAAATATAAGAAAAGCATATACTTGCACAAAGATATTCATTAACAAAAGAGAACACATATTTTAAGCTCATTTTCCATTATATGCTTGTGCATCTGCCTACCAATGGGATAGATGCATCCAGGCCTCATGATCTGCTTACCAAAGAGATAGATCATTGTACATGTGATCTGCTTACCAAAGAGATAGATCACTCACTAGCACTATGCTTACCAAAGAGATATAGTGCTTTCATATAATGGAACAAATATATTATGTTTCATGTGTTCATAGCCATAAGTACGGAAAATTAGGCAACATATCATACAAGAGCAATCATTTCATCCAATACCATATGTCAAGTATTTTACTACTCATATAACACAATCATATTGTATAATAAGCCAAGTAGGAGGTAATGGCGTACCTTCCAAAGAGACATCCTAATCACCATATATTCCTTAGGTCAACTCTAACCTTATTCGTCCCTGATTAAGACAATATCATATACTATCATCATATTCTCATCATATCAACCCTAGTCATGTTCATTAGGGTTTATCTTATCTCATTAGGATATTCCCATGATTACTTGTATTCTTGCCTTATATTTATCTTACTGATGTCATATTCCATATTATAGTTCATCAACTGGATATAATCATGTGTCACATTATTATGTGAACATATTTAACATTATGTCGCTTTCCTTAACCATATTAGGGTGACATCACATGTATTAAGGGTGCTCTTCATATAACATGAATTATGTTCATCATTATGATCTCATAATTAAAACTGAGGTTTCATATACTGATATGAGCTTACTCTGTGAATTTCATCATTTATTGAGCACGTGTGCATTTATTGCATTTTATTTAGGGTTAAAAGCCCTAATTAGTCATATTAAGAAAATTACATGATTTCGTATATCAACTTGATCATATCTGACATCATATGCATTATAAACATGAACTATGATTTACAGGTATTTTCTCATAATTTTTAGGGCATCATTTGATATTTATTATCCATCATATGAGCATTTCACATCTTACATATTATCACTAATATTACTGCATCAAAAGCCTGATATTATTGTTCCATCTTGTGCTATGCATTTTTTTGAGAATTTTGGTATATTATATGTATTTTTCTAATCACCGAACTAATTACTGTGAATTTTACCAATTCTGAGTATATGTGAGTCAATTACCTTATCTGGGCCAATCGTGAGATGCCACGTGGCCTGGCTTGAGTTGCGCAGCTCCAGCTCTAGCTACCTGGTTCTCGGGCGGTTTAGCTGGTTCTCAGGGATTGGACCCGGTTCAGGGCTGTAGACTCGGTACCCCCCCCCCCTTCTTCTCACGCGATCTAGCCTGCGGCCTCTGTTTCCTCAGTGAAACAGAGCACCGCCGCACGTGCTCTCCTCTGGCGAGCTAGCAACAGATGCCGCCTCCCCCTCACAAAAGATCTACCCCAGCCGGAGCTTCGGTCTCTCTCTCTCGACGCCACCGGGCACTCGTCTCGGGTGCTCAGCCTCTAATCCCCCGTTTAGATGAGAGTGTTGCCGCCATCTTTGGCTGCGGCGGTGCAAAGGGGCAAATCACCTCTACTCCTCCTCACGTCGATCTAAAGCTCTCGAAGGTTGCGCAGTGCCTCGAGGAACTCCTCCCTATCCATCAAAAGTGTTGGGAGTCACCTAGTCACAGTCCCCGAGCTCTTGCCTTCCTCTCCAGCTCACTGGAGTTCGCCAGCCATGGAAGCTTCCACGGAACTCCATGCTGCGATCCTGGCGAACCACCCAAGCTTCAGGCTTCATTTCCCCTTCTCCGTTCTCCCACACAGGTCCTATATCCATGTTCTACACGCTCATCTACCTCTTGTTTCTTGCAGCGGAGAGACAGTGGAAAAGGGTGGGACGTTCTCCCTGTTTGCTAAGCTAGAATTATGGCTAGAGGGTCGGTGGGTTCCTTTTGACGAGACGTGTACAACTGTTCGGTCAATCTCACACATACTCTGTCGTTTCCTCAGCGTGTGATCGTGGGTTGGTCATGGTTGCAAGCATCTCCACTACCTTGCTCTAACTGCAAGGTAGGGGATAACTGGCTGCCGTCTGATCTTTCAAATATAAAGACTGAGAAAAGCCCACGCAGCCAATCCGTGGCTCAGTCAGGTCTGGGGCATGTGACATTGCATATAACCAGGCCTAAGATGGAAACATAGGCCCATAAACCTCAATTATGCACATTATTTCATAATATTCAAACCTAAGTAACTCCCCCTAGGAGCATCCAAATGCCACCAAATTTTAATCATAGCTTCCTCACAACTCAAGCTACTTTATACACAAATTTGATGACCAAAATCATCTACTAGACCATTCAATTAAATTCCTCAAGAAGGCATAAAATTATGGATCCAAAACATTGTATTAACCTCAACAACACTCCAAATTTATTAAAACATTTGGGATTCTCAAAACAACTCAACATGTGTGACTTCACTTGTGTTATTGGACTTATAGGGATTCTAAAAGTCCACTCCATCACATCCTACACAACTTAAAAGCAATTTCATCCTCGGAATTAAGCCAAAAATCCAGTCTTTTACATCATATACATCTTAAAAGAACTTTCGTCCTCGAAAGTAAACCATACTCATACTTCCAGGGAAAACCTTATCTTGCTCTCATCCACATGTAGGCACCATTCTATGTGTAACATATCCGCAAAGGTTACCTAGTACCATGTATCCAAGCACTGTTAGGAGGTTTCAAAAGCATCAAGGGTGAAACCTCACTCCATAAAAGGCTCAAACAAGGGTTTAGAAGCTTAGGTTATGTCATTACATATCTCATATGTTAGATTTTCTTCCTTATCTTTAGCCCCATATCAGGGTTCCCACATCATATTACCATGTTCTAAAGGAGTTAACTAAGATTAACTCATACATCAAGGTGTCATCAACATATTATTGAGCTAATTGTTAGAACATGTTCAACATTAACATATGCCTTTTAGGAGGGAGTTAACAATAATTAACCCGCGTTATCCATCTAGATCATATCAAGGTGTTATAATCATTATGTTGTGCTAGCTGTCAAACTACATTTTTCATCTTTATTAAGCACTAAGATTAACACCTCGTGTAACATGTTTCATTCATATGATCTTATTTCATTGTTCAAAATAAATTACAACATTTACTAGTGATTTCATCACAAGATTAACCAACACTATCACATTATCATCATTATTCATGTATATGGTTAACCATCTATGGATTAACATCTATTAAACCATCTCTAGGTTTCCATCATATCATGTCTATATATAACGTCATGAGATTAGATCACATCCTTACATATATTATATCATGGTTGTGCTAAACAAACTTATGTGAGTGGCTTGTCAAACATATATCAAAACTTTTATCTAATCCAACTGAGTTTCTCTTGACCCATACCATGAGGGTATGTCATGCTCAGTCTCTCTGAGCTGACTCAACTCTATGAGTATCTCATATGCATAAACCATATCTTCCCTCTCCGTCTAGGGTTCTCAGATTACCTCATTGGCACTAGTGATAGCTTTACAAGCTCTCGCCACATAAGCACTAACCAAAACATGCTATGATATTCTCATCATAGATCTCTATCTATGAAACATGCTTACCCAAAACTCTCTTATATACACCACTAGATTCCTATGTGGGAAACCACCAACCTGAGCATGAGGCTTCATAGAAACTAACATACTACCTCCTCCAGGGTCTTGGGATCTCTCCCTCACCCAGATGGCAGGCACTCATATTCATGTTCACATATGCACATATATAACCAGCCTCTCTATCTCTAGGGTTTGGTCCTCCCAAGGACATCTAGGGTTCAACAAGACTATAGGAATCATGCATAAAGCAACTCAATTCAATCACTCAGGAGTAGTCTCGTTTAGGACATATCATATCACATATTTCTCATATTTCTCATATCATGGAGTCTAAGTTCTCTGACCTTCTCCCTGTGGGTCTCGCTCTCTCTTTAGCTAACCCCAAAACTGGTCCTAACACTAGAGGTCCTCCTTTGTAAAAGAGCTTGAGGCTCTTGCTGACTAACAACCTTGTCTCAACTTATCTTATCTTATCTCATAAAAGCCTATTTACTTGCATCATAAAAACTTATCTCAAATCCTCAAACTGAAATTAAGTCCTCGAAGACAAGAATAGATCATTATAACCATATTATATCATCCATATAAGACTTACAACATATCATCAGAACTTATATCATCTATTCCATCTATCATATATTCCAACAAGGCTCTAGACATCTAATCTAGAACTACTCTCTCTCTAGACTGATGTCAGCACTTTCACTTAGGTTGCATGACCACCTCCTACTCGTACATGTGTGGGGACACATTTTTGTAATACATATATATAATAAAATATGATATAGTTTTTCTTTGATAAAACAAGCGTCAGAGAAAACTATCGAGGTTCGATTCGATTGGAATCAAAAACCAAATCCTGAAAATGAGTGTCCCACACATAATAGAGAGTCTAGTGTCATGAAAATTAGTGAAAAGGGTGAGAACATGGTGTAGACTAGTGTAGCTACTCTAGAAAACGTGCGCAATATGTCTAGGGTTTCTCTTCCCTTGATGCACGTCACTTCCAAATAGTGCAACGTCCCATACCGCTGCACTAAAAGGAAAGTACGACATCTAAGGACTTTTTATACAACAAACACTAGTCTAGACCTAGTTCTCAGACATCTAGGTGCTAACCTAGAGGCTAGGTCAGATCTAGTCTCTAAAAGACGACTAATCTAACCCTAAAGATTATTAAGGTTCAAGGTTCTTTAGTTTTTGAGTTGCATAATGAGCAAATGTCAGGCTTTGCTATTGTTCATGCTTTGATACCACCTGTGACGTCCCCAGATTTTCTAAAACTTAATCTGATGTGTGACGTCCAAATTGAAACCCTCACCTCAGCGAGAATTCCAATTTAAACACCACACACTAGGCTAAGAAAGAGAAAATCAAGGGAGTCAGAAGGAAACAATCAGTAGCACATGTACATGAATAATAATAAAACCATACACACATGTTCACCATTCAACATATAATTACAACATGAATTGTTACAACATTTGATATTACATATTGAACAGCAAACTTATACATATACATGTACTACTACTAAACTACAGGATCTTAAGACAACAGGTCCACCTATACATCAGCTCGCTACACAACTCTCTCTATCCTGGATCTTCAAGAGCATAACCACAACCTAGATAAAAAGATTACATGCGGTACACGTCAGCACAATATTCAAGAATATTGTACTAAGTACGCCTACGTGTCTTTTATATACCTCTCATCATATCTTGGCAATAAGATAAAACTAATACTTGGCAGTGTTAAACAAATAAAAAAAGCATATACTTGCACAAAGATATTCATTAACAAAAGAGAACACATATTTTAAGCTCATTTTCCATTATATGCTTGTGCATCTGCCTACCAATGGGATAGATGCATCCAGGCCTCATGATCTGCTTACCAAAGAGATAGATCATTGTACATGTGATCTTCTTACCAAAGAGATAGATCACTCACTAGCACTATGCTTACCAAAGAGATATAGTGCTTTCATATAATGGAACAAATATATTATGTTTCATGTGTTCATAGCCATAAGTACGGAAAATTAGGCAACATATCATACAAGAGCAACAATTTCATCCAATACCATATGCCAAGTATTTTACTACTCATATAACACAATCATATTGTATAATAGCCAAGTAAGAGGTAATGGTGTACCTTCCAAAGAGACATCTTAATCACCATATATTCCTTATGTCAACTCTAACCTTGTTCGTCCCTGATTAAGACAAGATCATATATTATCATCAGATTCTCATCATATCAACCCTAGTCGTGTTCATTAGGGTTTATCTTATCTCATTAGGATATTCCCATGATTACTTGTATTCTTGCCTTATATTTATCTTACTGATGTCATATTCCATATTATAGTTCATCAATTGGATATAATCATGTGTCACATTATTATGTGAACATATTTAACATTATGTCACTTTCCTTAACCATATTAGGGTGACATCACATGTATTAAGGGTGCTCTTCATATAACATGAATTATGTTCATCATTATGATCTCATAATTAAAACTGAGGTTTCATATACTGATATGAGCTTACTCTGTGAATTTCATCATTTATTGAGCATGTGTGCATTTATTGCATTTTATTTAGGGTTAAAAGTCGTAATTAGTCATATTAAGAAAATTACATGATTTCGTATATCAACCTGATCATATCTGACATCATATGCATTATAAACATGAAATATGATTTACAGGTATTTTCTCATAATTTTTAGGGCATCGTTTGATATATATTATGCATCGTATGAGCATTTCACATCTTACATATTATCACTGATATTATTGCATCAAAAGCCTGATATTATTGATCCATCTTGTACTATGCATTTTTCTGAGAATTTTGATATATTATATGTATTTTTATGATCATCGAGCTAATTACTGTGAATTTTACCAATTCTGAGTATATGTGAGTCAATTACCTTATCTGGGCCAATCGCGAGATGCCACGTGGCCTGACTTAAGTTGCGCAGCTCAAGCTCTAGCTGTCTAGTTCTCGGGCAGTTTAGCTGGTTCTCAGGGATTGGACCCGGTTCAGGGTTGTAGACTCGGTCCCCCCCCTTCTTCTCACGCGATCTAGCCCGCGGCCTCTGTTTCCTCAGTGAAACAGAGCACCGCCGCACGGGCTCTCCTCCGGTGAGCTAGAAACAGATGTCGCCTCCCCCTCGCAAAAGATCTACCCCAGCCGAAGCTTCGGTCTCTCTCTCTCGACACCACCGGCCACTCGCCTCGAGTGCTCAGCCTCTAATCCTCCGTTTAGATGAGAGCGCCGCCGCCATCTTTGGCTACGGCAGAGGAAAGGGGAAAATCACCTCTACTCCTCGCGTTGATCTGAAGCTCTCGAAGGTTGCACAGCGCCTCGAGGAACTCCTCCCTATCCTTCAAAAGTGGTGGGAGTCACCTAGTCACAGTCCCCGAGCTCTTGCCTTCCTCTCCAGCTCACTGGAGTTCGCCAGCCATGGAAGCTTCCATGGAACTCCATGCTGCGATCCTGGCGAACCACCTAGGCTTCGGGATTCATTTCCCCTTCTCCGTTCTCCCACACGAGTCCTATATCCATGTTCTACACCCTCAGCTACCTCCTGTTTCTTGCAGCGGAGAGATAGTGGAAAAGGGTGGGTCGTTCTCCCTGTTTGCTAAGCTAGAACTTATGGCTAGAGGGTCGGTGGGTTCCTTTCGATGAGATGAGTACAACTGTTCGGTCAATCTCGCACGTACTCCGTCGTTTCCTCAGCGTGTGATCGTGGGTTGTTCGTGGTTGCAAGCATCTCCACTACCTTGCTCTAACTGCAAGGTAGGGGATAACTGGCTACTGATCTTTCAAATCTAAAGGCCGAGAAAAGCCCACGCAGCCAATTTGTGGCTCAGTCAGGTCTGGGGCGCGTGACATTGCATATAACCAGGCCTAAGATGGAAACATAGGCCCATAAACCTCAATTATGCACATTATTTCATAATATTCAAACCTAAGTAACTCCCCCTGGGAGCATCCAAATGCCACCAAATTTTAATCATAGCTTCCTCACAACTCAAGCTACTTTATACACAAATTTGATGACCAAACTCATCTACTAGACCATTCAATTAAATTCCTCAAGAAGGCATAAAATTATGGATCCCAAACATTGTATAAACCTCAACAACACTCCAAATTTATTAAAACATTTGGGATTCTCAAAACAACTCAACATGTGTGACTTCACTTGTGTTATTGGACTTATAGGGATTCTAAAAGTCCACTCCATCACATGTAATCCCCACAAAGTCACTCAGAGTACTAGCTAGCGCACTAAAAGTGAAAACAAAAGTATTGGTCTCCAAATAGAAAATTCTCAATCAAAGGAAGGAGACAGGGGCCATTTGTGATCCCACAACAACTAATTCTACCAAAGCCTCTCCTCTCCAACAATCCCACATCCTCAGCGACCACTTACTAATACAAGTACCTCAACTCATTTGAATGGGTTCTCCAGTAAATATTTGACAATCCAATACCCTAATGGAATAATGAGGAAAAATCAAAATCATCGTTTCATGGCAAAAAGGCTAATTCAAGCTCAATAAAGAAGACAAAAAAATAGCGAGGAGCAAAGTTTCCAAGTTATACCTCATCACCCACTTGATGGCCTCGGTGATGCAGATTCAGCCACACCACGCTTGGATGATGGATGAGACTCTCAGTTGGGAGCATTTCCACCTCGATCCTACTCGCACCACCATGATCCTTTATCAAGGAAGACTTCAGTTAGAATATTCACAGTGCAGACTCAAAGTCAATCAAAAAGATAGATGCATACCGTGGGTATGCATCGGTTCCCACATCATCGTCAACATCTTGGTCACCTACAAAGAGAACTGCCTCATGCTAGTCATGAGAATCCATTTGCACCACAATGATGGCAATATCAAGAACGTTTCACAATTATTTGAAGTCATCTTGATTGACCAATGGATGACCAACAAAATGACAAAATCAGTCACATCGCAAAAGAGAATGTGCATCTAGGTCTTCTTCAACTTCAGACTACAAAGAATGTCGGGAAGACAAAAACTGTATTTCACCATTGTGGGCCAAAATGGCCAAACCAAAGTGAAAGAATGAAAGACCTTCTATGAGACATATGTAGCTAAAAATCTCACCAAAATGTCATTGGAGCATACCACTAAAATCATTCCAATACAGCGATGTTGCTCCTAGAAAAACAACATCCGCAATAGAACACCCTAATCCATGGGCCTAGAGATGGTGGATCACCGTGATCCGACAACTCTCCTCATCTCTTCTTTCGTTGTTGTTATCACACTAAGATGCTATGAGTCGGCTGCTGCTTCCATTTCTTGTGTAAGTGAGGAATAAATGAGAAGGGTGCTCAACCCTCCTCCCATTTCCCCTCTTTCAAAGAAAAAAAATAATGCAAAAATTAGAAATTGGTTCCTACATTTTTAGCAGATTTTGCAAAAATATAAAAATAATGTAATAGTAAAAAAATACCAAAAAATGGTATAAATCAGAAAATGTCAAATCTTGACTCCAAAAACTAAAAAATCTCTATTTTTCCCTAGATACTCACTAGATTTACACAATCTTTCTAGGGTCCCAGACTATGACCTAAAAATGGACCAACACCCAAATCCTCATTTTCAATCTTTTTAGGTTCATAGACTATGATCTAATACTAGACTAAACACTCAAAACCTCATTTTCAATCTTTCTAGGGTCCCAAATTATGACCTCAAACTAGACCAACACTCGAAACCTCTTTTTCAGTCTTTTCAATGTCTTGACTCGTGACTTTAACTAAACCAAATCTTACCTTAATTTCCAAAGACTATGACCAAAAACTAGACCAACCATGTGCTGTAAATACCTATCTATTTGGGTCCTAAACCAAGATCTTAAATTAGACCACGAGTCTCATCTTGAACAACCTCCCTTCCCCTTTTTTGTTTCCTTTTCAATCATGAGTCCCTACTTATGACTTGCAAATGAAATATAGATTGCCTTTCACTGCAAACCTTTTGACTAATCCTAAATCATGACTAGGCTTATCAACTTGCTATCACACACATCTTTTGATAATCTTAGATCATGACTCCAAAACAAATTGAATTGCTAACCTTGCCTTATGAATGTGAGCTATGGTTCAAGTCTCTGGTTCCACATACTAAGGATTACAAATTCGAGGATCACCAATGCTCTAGAGGTTAGAAGATGAACTAGTAAGGGAACATGTCATGGAGGCTTTAATGATATTCTAAATATCCAATCTTAGTTCAAACTCATGTATCTTAAATCCCGCAACTAATTGATACAGTTACTAGCCAAAAAGGTCACCTTAAATCTAAAAGCTTGTTTGAAAAACAATCACCAATCTTGATCATACAAGCCCTATCCTGGTGTCAAAACTCTTCATAATGTGACTTTTAAGAATTCTACCCTAACTCCAAATTGACTTACTAAAAAACAAAAGCTAAACTAAAGTAGGAAGAGGGATAGATACTCTTTTTGTCCAAGATATGTTTTTCAGGTAGAATATTTACCACTATTTTTCAATAATCAAAGACCCTTGATATTAGTGTCATGCTGACAAACCACACATATATACTATTTTCACATTCACATTTTTCTCTCTAATGCATGAGTTAGTGGGAGAATCAATCATGCACTAGTTTCAGAAGTGAAGTAATGATGAGAGACACTTTTGCAGACAATAAACCTCTCAAGGATCATTAAAACTCTATGAGGACAAATGATTGTTCAGATACATGAAATTTCCTAAGTGATAGGCTGACCTTACCATGGAGAAATCATGTATTCCCAATTTTTTCTTCACTGATTCAATTTTACAAGCAAGTGATATAACATTCACTTTCCACCCTCCATAAGGTCTATCTGAACACCCTTGATGAGTCCAACCTTTTTGTCTTCTGTGACCAAAATTGGGGGTCAGGGTTGGCTCAAGCCCGCAGTTCTCATTCTTATCTCAAACCTTCGTTTGAGAGGGGCAAACCTTTGACAACCCATTTTCTCACTTAGAATAAATCCACAATTAGTGTCAATCATATAGATAATAATTCAATTTGTTTCACATCCTACCAAATTTCCACATATACCTCTTTTTCGGCCTTTTCAACATTTTTTCACCTATTTGAACCACCCCTTTACTATCCACTTTCACCCAGTTCGGGCTCTTCTCCAAAGAAACCTTCTTTCAGACTAAAAGTTCAATTATTCTTCAAATCTTCATTGAATGTGCTATTTCTTCACAAATTACCCAATTGAATTATTTGAAATAGAATATTTCCTCTTTTCAACCACTTCTCCAAAAATTTTGAGAGATAATTTGACTTATCTTTTTGTGTAAGTTTTCTCTAATTTTTTTCATAACATTCCTGAAATTGCTAGGAAAATGAGATTTCATGTTTTTCACTAGGGGGGGGCACCGGGCAGGTCGCATCCATCCGCCATGCGCCACATGATAGATCACTTCAATATCCATGCCCCATGTGGTGCATAGGCTCTATTTGCCCCCTCTTCCTAAAGGTTCTAGCCAGAATCCCGAACCCTAAAATATACCAATAAATAGACCCCACACCCAATGGATTCTAGGGCCCTCTCATATTTCATGAATCTAGAGCAATGAATATCCCTCTCTTTATTTTTCATATTGCCTGTGATAAGAGGATCCTTCCACTCACACCACCTGCTTAGTTAGATCCGTAGAAAGACAAACTGCACTAACTTCTATGCCTAAACTGCTGCATCTACTACCTAATTATTTCTGATCTATAACTACTATACCTAACCTGATCTACTATTGCATGCGATCTGTAATATGTTATAACTACACTTCCACTCTTATATCTATCTTTTTACTACTTGTGAAAAACTAGATCTAGTTCTCTAAGCATACTTCTACTAGTCAACCCCTAACATCCTACAAATCAGTCCCGATCACCAATTACAAATCTCCATTGTGGGAGGTCCTAAGGTGATTAGGAACACAACACACCTAAAATATTAGGACTTTTGAGGCCATGATAGGAAAACCATATACATCTTCATCCCCAAAAGCCCATCCAAAATAAAAAGTGCTTTTTAAATCTTGTTTTCATGTTTTCTTAATTTGTCCTAAATCACCCAATTTCCGACAACCTAATATAGTCTTGATACCGATTTTTTGAGTGAGACGGGGGTGCGAATCCTTCCCCACTCATAACTAGATTTTTGGATCTAGTCTTTAGGTTTATCTTTTATTTTCCCTTTTTCATCCGGTACAAATAATCAGTCAGACTACACTGTGGCTTCCACAATCTACCATTTTCCTCTTTTTTCATATAGAATGTGATGGGGACACTGACACTTTTTTGTTTGTCTGTTTCACTGACAAAATGGGTAGATCTTTATTCCCTAGATATCTCTAATTTCCATCCCCTTTTGGGTTGGGTGCAACACATTAAGTGTGGAACTTCTATTGTTTTATATGATACCCTAGAATTACAATTGATATATAAGTCATACACTCTATCCTGAGGTCAGTTGGCCATGGCATAGTAGACATGTTATGTCTTAGGATACACTACAACAAACATACTCATTAGTGGCATTTCAGAAATGCCACTGAAAAAAAAGGCAGTAAACAGGTTTAGTGGCATTTGTTGACATTAAAAAAAATATCTCTAGCGCCAATGCCACTAGGAAGATAGTGGCTTAAGTTGTAAAAGACACTAAATGTTTGTCTTTAGTGACTTCGAATAAATGCCACATATAGGCCACTAAACCATCATTTGGTATTTATAGAAAAGCCACTATCCATCATTTGGCTTTTATACAAATGTCACTGTTTTGTATAATGTTGTTGTATAAAACGATTTTGATTGAATGTAGTGACTTTTGAAAAAAGCCTGTAATGACATACTAGTTTTGCATTTTTTTATAGATTTTAGTCTGTCAATTTGTAGTTCATGATCAAGTTTTCTAATTGAATGTCAATTGAAGCCGAACACATTTTTCCAGAAGTATTGAACTTTTTTTATTTATAATCAAATGACAATAGGGAGGACATTTTACCTTGCCCCTTATATTCAATACAACACCATCACATATGACTATATATGGTACATAATCTAGACATCATCACTAACTGGATATCAACTCAATTTTCACTTGGAGACCCCCCAAAGGAATACAAACTCATTTTCTTACAAAAACATACATCTCCATTTTAGCATTCCAAGTAGTTGTGAGCTTCTGTAGGATTAGACCAACTACACTGCAATGAAGGTTCATCCTTCTTCTCAGCTGCAGTGATAGCATATGATAATTCGTCCATAAAGTCATCAGATTCATCAATAAGTTCTTCCTTCTTCTCTTCCACCTTGGCAGCAGAAGTCGCAGGTGCAACTGCATAGCCTGAAGCAGCAGCAGGGGCAGCAGCAACTGCAAACTTTCTAGGATCCTTCCATGAAGTAAGCAAAAAGTTGAGCACTTGCATGCAAATGTAAGACAAAAAAACTTACAACACTAGCATGCAATAAGATAGTATCAGGGAAGATAGCACCATTGTCAAATTTATAAATAAGGTCATCTTCAGTAAGGTCAAGGACCTCAGGGCTGCATACAGATCCACTGTCATAAACTGACATCATAACCAGTCCATATGAGAAGGGCCTAATGCCGAGCTTTGCAAGAAGGGCAGCCTCACAAGAACTCACCTTCTCACCACTCCTAATAAGTTCGACATGGGTGATAATTTCAAATGTATCATTCACATTATGGCTGAATAGAGTTTGCCATGCAGCAAAGCTTTAGACATTTAGCTAAGCACACAACTAAGTAGATTATAGAAAGGGGGCAAAGCTGACAATCTTGACAATTATGTAAAAGCAAAAGATTATAATCAAACTCAATCTCGTCTAGTGTTCTCATAAAACTATAGTCTATACATAATAAGTTGAAAGAATTTTAATAAGGTAAGAAAGCATAAAATGATTAATAAGAGAAGAACCTGGTGAAGGCCTTATGTTGTTATAGATAGATCTCCCTTCGTCAACTGCAATAAATATTGTACTGAAGTTATCATCAGCAAGAACCATGTCTGAAGCCTCCTTGGCAACCTGGACTGACACATAAAAAGAGAAGAAACATCATTATCGATAATAATTACTAAAAGACAAGAAGATAGATATACAAATTCCCATAGAGAATATAATCACCTCAGTCCTAGAAATTCCCATGGCAATACCAATGTCTGCCATTTTCAGAGCAGGTGCATCATTGACACCATCACCAGTCATGGCAAACACCACATGTAAAAAACTAGTAACTAATGTCAAGTTTGTCTTATAGAGTATACTTATTGACGGATGATCCTAGTAATGTTAAAAGACATGCTTCCATTATGGTGATTGTTTCTTGATCATCACAAACAATCTTCCAAAAAAATAGTTTTAGATATGTTGTAGAAGAGATCAATAGACATAAAAATACATGCATACATCATTAAGTATAAGATACTTATTATATTCAATTCACAAATGATTAAGAACTATTCAATTGATCAATTCACACAAATAGTAGAGGGACAAGAACCATTTATCAAAAAATGTAACCATTTGGTAGAAAATGTGTTGCCATGTTTACAAGAACAATTGAAGTACAAATACTATTGTAATAAGTCCAAACTACGATAAAGTAGAGTTACTCGGTCCTACTTATGACCAACTAAAAGAAATAAGGTCTTCATAAGGATGAAGTTAAAGAGATTCTACCAGAACTCAATAGTTAGTAGTATTCCTTCTGTTTCTAAAAATATCTACTGCTGCAATTATTTATTAACAAGATCTGGCCACATAAATTTTCTACTTTAACTAATGACGCTACAACTATGCGTTCATCTCACCTGCCCAACTTCCTTTCCACGCATGTACCAATCCAGATTTATGACCAAGCTCTAAAGCTCCTTTTGTTTGATTGATCTACTATATAACAATATTGTCTCCTTTACAAACTTGTCCACATAATATATTGTTCTAAGCAAATAAAAGAGAGAGGAGTATTTCTATCATCCTTGCATATAATTTTGGAAAAATAAGGTATGCTTAACAACCCTCTACAAATGGTGCAGCCTTGACAAGCTACAACAATTTGACCAGTTTTCGGCAATGGTTAATGCTCAAGAAAACTTGTATTGTTACACTGCATTTACAAAGTGTATCACAAAATGATTACGATGATAATTAGGCATGCATAATTTATTTTGTCATGGTCAAAAAGCAACACTCCAGCAGATGCAAAAAATCAAATTATGTTCATCAAGAGTGAAGATTATAATTTTAGACAAACATACCTTCTCCTAGTTGTTCTGGACGTGGTCAGAATCAACATAAACATGTGCAACAAAAACCTCCTAACATTCCTATCAAAATACCATAAAAAAAGATGAAGACCAGTTTTTCCTTCAGTGATATTTGTATCGGTTATAATAGTTCTCTGATCGAGATAATTTATAGCAATAGTAAGAGAATACATTATAATAATTGAAATGATAGTTCAGGTTGTTTATGGTTGTGTTGAGAATGAACTAGATTGAACCCAATAACAGTCCTAATGGTTGGCCAATATAAAATGGAACCTCGTGTTAATAATTTCCAGGGCCTAGTGGCCTACAACAGTTGCTACACATGCACATTTTGAGCAAGCCTAGATCCATAACTAGTGAGAAGGCTATTAGGGGAGGATGGAGGAGCTGCTATGCACACATGGGTGATCAGGGTCATTGCTATCAAATTGTTTATATGGCTTTTGGAAGTTTTATGTTGTTAAATCATAGATTAGGGCCTGTTTGATTGGACCAAAATCAAGTTGATCTAGTTGGTTTTCACTGCGATTTTGAGTTCCAAGCATTTGGTTGCACGTAACTTGAGAACACAGTGCGAAAAAGAACCTCACAGGACTTCTAATTTGAACACAAACTAACTGAAACGAACTGCACACAAAAACAGCATGGTCGTTTTCACTCCATCTCCGTGTGCTGCTGGCATACAATCTAGTTGTGTTTTAATTTTTATTACAGGTAGCCTTGCAAATTAACAAGTATGGTTTGTTAAGTACAGCTACAAACTGCAGGTTACCAGACGGCTGCAAGCTGAAAAAACAGAACTCATTCTGTACTGAACCAAACAATTTGATTGCAGCTTCAATTCACTGAATTTAATTATATGTTTTACAATTCATGGTGAGGGTTGGTTTTACTTCCAACCAAATTAGGCCTTAAGCAAGATTGTTCTCAACATAGCCAAGGGAAAGGATATTAACAAAACTGATTTGAGGAGATGCAGTGGAGACTATCACGATCAATTATTCTTACCATTGTGTGGTAGCGGAAAGTAGATTCATCAGCCCATCAACACTGCAAAATGATTGAATGAAGTTCAGAAAATTCTCTCCCACATGTATTGTAGATTAATCGTCAGATGCACCGCCGCCTGCAACAGGAGAAGGGGGAGGAGAAGGGCATGTTTGGTTGAGAGTAAAATGAGTTCACAATAAGAATTCTAAAACAGGAAATTGAATGGCATGAATTGAAACTATATGTCACGTATTTGGTTGGATGCTACTGGAGATTTTGACGTAAATCTGTAGAAAATTTTAAGTAACCGTTATCTACTCACCAGAATATAGTTACCAGACAGGTGAAATACGGCAACAACATTGTTAATTTGAAGCATATACGTGGTCTGATACTCAAAGTATGCTACCAAGGTGTCTGCTGCTTCGCTAAAGCAACCGCGGAAACAAACCGCACACAAATCTGGCAAGGTTCGTTTGCACAATTTTGTATGTGTCCAACAACGATCACGTAATTCGTTTCCACACCGGAGACTGTAACTTCATGAAACCAAAGCAATGGATTCGAAAACACTTTGTAGTTGCAACTTGTCCACTTCGTTTACGGCTCAACCAATCCACCATGGTTGGTCTTCCAGGCGAGGAAGCATGCTCGGAACTTTGAGATGGATGGAGCACTGTCGTGCATAGGAGAAAGAAGGTGAAGAAGAAGGGGGGCCATATCTTCTCCTCGTATTGTGGTCTCCGCACAAGCCGAAGACCAGGGCCGCCGTCTTCACCCGCCGAAAGTTAGCTAGCCAGGGCCGCCATCTTCCCCGCCGCTCGATTGCAAGCCGTATATGCTTCGCCGCACAGAGATCTTAGCACCGCGATCCACCAACGACGGATGATGATCTCCCGGCCCCCGAGCCTCGAAGAGGGCCGCTCGACGCAGACAGCCCCAGCGGGAGTCTCTCACCCGCCGCCGCCCCTAGGCGCAGTAGGTCTCGCGCAGCAGGTCGCGCCGCAGCGAACTTCTGTCTCTTAAACAAATAGGGGGCATTAGAAGGGGCACATGGGAGGCTTAGGGGAAAATTAAGGAAATGGAATGTCGATAAATTATAGGCAATAATAAATCGCCACTATTGCCACAAATAAAAGCCATTATCATCGGAGTTGTGTGTTGAACAATTATAATGGGCATGTAGAGGCATTTGATTAAAAATGCCATTGTAAGTTAAGGTTTAGTGGCTTTTTAATACAAAAGCCAAAAAATAAAATGCCACTAATGGTTATTTTTGTTGTAGTGATACTAACCATGAATATGAATATTCTAATATATTATCTATCCCTATCCTAAGAGGAAGTTATGGTTTCAATAAGGATACTCACATATGGTTTTCCAAACTAATTTCATTGATCCCTCAAGTATAGGGTCCACCATTAGCACTTGTATGTTCTAAAGATAGTATGATGTGGATTACAAACATTCTCTACTATCACAATCCTATTTGATTGGAGATGGATTAAAGGAAGGTCGTTCACTCTTATATATGGTCAATATATCCCTTTTAAATTTCCTATGTGCTATTTTAGAAGGAAATAATGAGATCAAAACCATAAGAAGTGTCTGAGCAATTTTTCACATATCGACAGAAGACTTCTATATAATTCATTAATGACCATGCATGATCTTTTTATAATATTCCTATATCCCAAAAATAATAATTCATAGTTAAGTTGATTACATCCAATTTTGTGGATGATCCCATTATACATTTTTGCTTTAACTTCATTACATTTTTTTATACTTTCCATTTGTATCGTGATCAATGGGTAACTATGTCTTTCCATGTAGGGAACTCATCAAATGATCATTTTACCCTTGAATTGATTGCCCATTAGTTCCCACAAATGATGGTCACCCTCATCTTTCAGCACACCAGACGAACAATTGAGTTATCAACCAAGTTGGCCATCCATAGGCTATCACAATTGATAACCTCCAGGAAGTACACACTACCCAGCCATATGAAGGCGATGGACATGGTCAACTATCAGTTTACACAACTGATGGCTAGCCTAAAGACAAGCATCTACCGATGGTTTGACTGGAAAACACACATATGGATGAGCCACTTGAGAAGACTTCTCCCAATGGCTCAATGGATCCTCCTCTCCAAATGGTGCATCTGTTGACTTCTCCACCAATGCCGCATCTATTGACCTCTCTACCAATGTTGCATCTACTGACATCCCTATCGATGGCACACTTGCAACACCTATCGAAGGCCAAGCAGACAAAAAGCCATCTTTCGATGCCTTACCAACATGATCAACTATCAACAATAGCACTGCTCACATTAATAATTAGAAAAACTACATGCATTCCTCGAGGCATGTTCTTAGAAGACATGGAGTGCAAGTAAAGTTCACTGAAGAGAGCTTTGACCCCCATACCATGGGATGTAAAATAGGAGACTCCATGGTACGAAGATAGGGTTGGTCACATCATGAGAGTGATGACAAAATGCTGCCACTGAGCTACCTCCCCATCAACTTCTCATTCACCCATCAGTTCATGCACCCTAAGGATGAGAGTCTAAGGGTCAACAAATCCCCATCATCATTGCTCAGTTTGAGGTTCCTTCTTCAAGAGAAGGAGGAAGATGGAACAACCATATTCACCGCCATCACTGCATTCAAAGAGGAGAAGGTTTCCAATGACTCTTATTTGTTTGGGGTTGTTGCTGGTGTATCTTTCTCCTTCTTCTCTGAATTTATTTATCCCTTCCCATCTCCATCATTTTCCTATCTCCATCTTTCACCACACTTTTAATTCCAGCATGTCTTTCACCACCATGAGTAGCTAGTCAATTAACATGGGTTGGGAGTAGCCACTAAGTCTCTTCCAACATTTAAATACTCATATCTATTGAATATATGCTGCTATCAATGTTTATCTCCATACTTTTGTTCTTGTTGCTTCACTTGCATGATGATCTACCATCTTGTGTTGTTTGATTATTAAAGCCTCTAGAGAGTAGTATTAACCTACATCTAAGAGTTATGGAGTTGCATGAATGCATGAGAATGTTGGAATGCTTAATCTATTCATCATATGTTTGCTTTGTGACTGTTTGTTTGCCATATCGAGAGAGAGACAACCTTATAATCTAGATCTATCCCAAGCTTGAGGGAGGAGGGAATAGACACTTATGATGATTTCTTGTAAACTTGCTAATGGTATATAATGGACATGAGTATTATTTATTGGTGATAGATCTTAGATGGTGAAACCCAATCCAAGTTTCTTTATGTACTTGTTTTCTTATCCTTTATCATTTTGGTTCTTAGTTTTATCTTTCTTTACTTGGTTGTTTCTTGATTGTTGAATAATCACTGTTCCATAAGGAACACAACTTTACCTTACCTTTTGATTGGTGTAAGTAAGGCAAGTATTAAAGGATCTTAACACCTACCAGAACTCATTATAATAGTTGCGACAGCCTAAGTGTCAGATTATAAATATAAAGTCTGATTACTCCAGATCCACTTCTTTTGGAAACACGATTTAGTCCAGTCAACTTTCTGATGTCGTTCCTAGGGATAAGGTAGACACTTCTGTTAAGAACCTGAGTCTACTTAGCACACACATGTGTCTCAAGTCTAGAAACAAGCTTGGCTACACATCTCAGTTCTAATAAGCTTTTACTCCCTTGAATATTTCTTGACACATGTCCAATACCTAACTCGACTGTGCAACTTTTTTGAGGAAGTTTGAGTAACCCAGACTACATCACCACCAATTGTAAGGATCATGCCTCCTCGTAGGACCCTATTCATTCCCATCCCGAGGGCGATGAAGATCACCATGAAGAAGAGGAAGAGGATTGTTGTGAAGCAGAAGGCCCCTCACTTGGTGGATATAGAAGAAACGAAGACACCAATGAGAAAAATGAACATCACAAAGAAATTGGAAGCCCTTCTCTTCAAGAGTTGGATACCACAAGGGAAAATGAATCCAAATGCCCATTCATCATTCCTAGATTCAATTCTTTGAACTTAGATCTTAAATTAGCAGTTATTAATATGATCTAGAACAAGACTTTGGAGGAAACTCCTTAGATGAGAATCCTTATTACCACCTGGATGCTTTTAAAAACATCTATGACACCATCAAGATGAACACGGTGTTGCATAAGGCCATCTACTAAGGGATTCGACTTCTCGCTAAGAGATAAGGCTCTATCTTGATACCTTACTTTACCTAATACAATCATCAATGGATGGGCACCTTTGGTTGTCGCCTTTGTCACCAAGTTCTATCTAGTAGAGAAGACTCTTAGAAATAGGCACAAGATCACCGACTTCATGCAAAAACCTAGTTAGAAATTTTATGAAGCATGTGATACATTCCAAGAATACCAGAGGAACTTTCCTCACCACAACTATGACAAAGGGTTTCTAGTGAAAACCTTCTATAACGGCCTTACCTCTGGTGAAAGGACCTCACTTAATGCAGCTGGAGGTAGTGATTTCCTGGGTAAAATCCAAAGAAGACCATGAATACTACCAAGAATATGGATGCCCTACAAGCCTATTTGGAATATCATAGGGGGATAGATAATAAGGTGTCTTCTAAAGGGACAACAGCCAAATCTAAGGATTTGGAAGCTATAACTACTCACATTTAAAAGATCCCTTCAGATGTGAGATAGTTGAAGGATTCTAGAAACAAAGAAAGAACATAGTAGAAAGAATGACGAAATGTGTCACATGTAGAGAAGACAGACAGGGAGTACATAATAGTATCTACACCCAACCAGAGGAAGGAAACCAAGAAGATGATGACAATGTCTCATATGTCAACTTCAAGAGACCAGACCGTCCTAGTTTTTCATATGGAAACAAGGACACAACTCTGAATTCCCACCAATTGAATGATCCTCCTAGTAAATCCCCTGGGTTTAGTAGAGGGAGTGGACCTTAAAGTTACACTAGAAACATCAACTATCAACAAAATAGGAACGATTCCAATCAGGAACAAGGTCAAAATTGAATTCCTATTGTAAGTAACCTAGGTCAAAACTAGAATTTTAATCAACAAGATTTGATGTCTAAGATATTCACCTTCACAAAAAGACAAGCTACAATAAATGACCAACTAAGTCAAAATCTTATAAACAACACCTTCTTGTTAAATACAATACAAACTTAATTGGGAGGAGTGAATGATCAAATGGCTGGCATGCTAGCCCATAACAAGAAAATTGATCAACAAATAGCACAATTATTCGAGCTAATAAATAATTCACAAGGAAAGATTCCATCCAACACTGAATCTGCAAAGATGTCTACTCTAAGATTAGGAAAAATATTGGAGAAACAAAAAAATGAGGCTACTCAATAAAAAGCCTATATCACTAAGTCCCTACTAAAGACTGACAAAGCATAAGAAGAGGTCGATGTAGAAGTCATCACAAAAAAAACTAAGTTGAAGGAAAAAGGAAAGGGAATGAAGCCAGTGAGAGAAAGAGAAAAAGCTGGATGTAGATGAAGAAGCCTTAGCTAACATGGATCCCTATACAAAAAGAATCCCTTTTCCATAGAAGTTGATAAAATCCCACTTGAAAAAGAGATATGAAGAATTCCTAGAAGCTATTAAGAAACTTCACCTAGAAATCCCATTTCTATATGCCATAAAAGAAATGCCTACATACACCAAATTATTCAAGGACCTCATCATTAATTGAAGGCATGGAGATGAGGTAGAGACTATCATACTTGCAAAGATGTCTAGCCCCTTTGTGTAGGCAAAAATGTTGACTATACAAAAGGACCATGGAGCCTTCACTATCCCATTCAATGTAGGGGATAATGAGGTTAAGCAAGGGCTAGCTGATCTGGGAGCAAGCATCAACATGTTGCCACTCACATTAGCTCAGAGGCTCGGTCTTACTAACATGGTGAAAACTAGAATGCAACTTCAACTGGAAGATCATTGCTTTATAAGGTCAGTAGGAACAGTGGAGGATGTTCCCTTCCGTGTGGGACGATTCTTCATCCCTTGTGATGTAGTTGATATTGATAGAGTTGAAGATACCACCTGCCTGATGATATTTGGAAGACCATTCCTCTCCATGGGAAGAGATCTAATAGACGTTGAAGCCAGGATTACTACTATAAGAGTGGGAAACAACCATATCAATTTTCATGTTCAATAATCCATGAGGGGACCTTATACTTTTGAGTCGGTTTACTACATGGACAGTTACAATCAATATTGTGGACAAATGTAGGAGAAGAGTGTCATGGTTGTGCCACAAATGAGGGCTCTCAACAAACCCATCCCTGATGTAGAAGACTGGGAGGTTGTTGAGATATTACATTGCTTAAATTAATCTGAATAAGATTAAAAAAATGATATTGGTACAATGATTGTAACGGTCAAGTACATTTCATTGGAGCAAACTCTCACAGATAAAGAAGCTCCTAAACCCAATCCTGAGCTCAATCAACTCCCTGAAGGGCTAAAATATGAGTTTTTAGACAACGAGGAAATAAATCTTGTCAATATAAGTTCTTCCTTGATAGAAGATCAACAAGAGAGGATACTAATGGAACTGAGGAAGAGGAGAAAGGCAATAGGGTATTTTGTACAAGATATTGGAGGCTTAATTCCATCCATCTGCATTCATAGAATCCACCTCGAGGATCATGCCAAACCCTTTGCCCAACACTAGAGAAATCTCAATCATAATTTAAGGGAGGTTGTCAATAAGGAAGTTATCAAACTCATAGATGCATGGATTATATACAATAGCAATTGGGTAAATAGATCCATGTGGTACCATAGAAGAGGAGAATGACAGTGGTAGAAGGAGTAAATGGTGATAAAGTTGCAACTGGAGGAGTCATAGGGTGGAGAATGTGCATCAGTAATTGAAAATTAAATGTTGCAACCAAGAAAACTTATTTCCCACTGCCATTCATCAACCAAGTCCTGAAATGTAGCCTACCACTTGTATTTCTATTTCCTTGATGGATATTTTAGATTTTACCAAGTTCCAATACACCTAGACAACTAGGCTAAGTTGACTTTTAGTTATATCTATGGGACATATGCTTTTAGAAGAAATTTGTTTGGTCTTTGGAAAACACCAATAACGTTCCAACATTGCATGATTTCTATGTTTGTTGATTTCCTGAAAGACATTATGTAGGTGTTCATGGATGACTTCTCCATGTACGGAATCAACTTTGATAGTTGTTTAAGAAACCTATACCAAGTTTTGAAATGATGTGAAAGAAAGAAATGCTAGCAATAGTCTACATTTTTTATGGCATCAACTTTGATAGTTGGACGACTTATCCATGCTCAAGCCAACTTCATAACAACTAAGAAAGAAATGCTAGTGATAGTCTACACTTTTGAGAAGTTTAGGTCTTACTTGATTGGTTCAAAGGTAACAATGTACATAAACCATGATTGTATTAAGTACTTCATTTAAAAGAAAGATACAAAACCAAGACTCCTAGGATGGGCACTCCTTCTTGAGGAATTTGACCATGAAATCATTGATAAGAAAGGAACAAAAAACACTGTGGCTGATCAACTTTCTAGAATTGTTGTGACCAATGACCACTCACTTATGATTAATGAAAACAATCTTGATGAATCACTAATGATGGCAAAGGCCATTGATCCTATTGTACCATGGTTTGCAAACATTTGCAAATATCTTGCATGTCGACAATTGCTGCTGGATATCATTCATAATGAAAAGAAGAAGTTATTTTTAAATATGAAGAACTACTACTGGGAGATCCCCTCCTCTTCAATAAATGTGTTGATAATTTGTATCGTCATTGCATTCAAGAAGAAGAAGTACCAAAAATCTTGTATGAGTGCCATCTGTCTCCTTATGGTGGGAACTTGGGCATAGACATGACCACTGTGAAGATTTTACAATTTGAGTTTTATTGGCCCACTTTGTTCAAGAACTCACATGCTTATGTCATGTCTTGCGAAGAATGCTAGAACACCGAAAACATACCTAGGAGGAATGAAACATCTCTTTCTGACTAGATATAGATGATTTTTTTTATTTTTGGGGAATCAATAATATGGTCCCCTTTCCATCATCATGAGGCACCCATTACATCCTAGTTGTTGTCAATTATGTATCAAAATGGGTGGAAGCAGTTGTTACACCCACTTATGATTCCGAGGTTATGATAAGGTTGTTCAAGAAGACCATCTTCTGATGATATGGGTTCCATACACCATCATAAGCGATGGGGAATCCCACTTTAGGGAATGACAATTTGAAGACTTGCTAAAAAAGTATGGAGTGAGACACAAGGTTGGCACTCATTATCATCCACAAACATCTGGTCAAGTCAAGGTATAAAACTGATAGATATGATAGATCTTAGATAAGATGGTCAGGAATACCAGGAAAGATTGATCCATGAAACTTGACGATGCTATATGAGCTTACGGTACTGGCATACAAGACTTCAATAGGGACTATACTGTATAGGTTGATCTATGGCAATGCATGTCATTAGCCAATATATCTTGGGCACAAGGCATTCTGGGAAATTAAATTCTTAAATATGGATCCACAACTAGTCAACAAGAAGAGATTCTTACAATTACAAGAGTTAGATGAGCTTTGGCTGCATGCCTATGAAAATGGCAGAATTTACAAACAAAGAACAAAGGTGTAGCATGAATCCCACTTGAAAAGAAAGGATGTATCTGAAGGGGATAAAGTTTTTTTGTTTGACTCGAGTGTCAGACTATTTCTTGGAAAACTTAGATCAAGATGGTCAAGATCCATCATCGTGTAAAAAATATATGCATCAAGAATGATGGAACTATTTAATGAAAAGACAAGAACCTTTCCTGTGAACAATTGTAGGGTAATGAGATACTATGAGGATGAAGAATTCAAAAGAAGAGATGAGGTTCAGTTAGATGAATCAACCCTAGCAACACCTGAGAAAGAGTCATGATAACGCCCATAGATAGTTTAGATAAAGATTATAAACTAGCACTTCTTTGGAGGCGGCCAAGGTTTTCTTAAACATGCTTTCATTAATTCTAGTTTACTTTATTTTGCAGCCACTAGGTTTAATATTATATTTCTATTCATCTATTATTTTCCTAATTTAGCTTTTCTTTCATAATTTTAGTGCATATAGAATAAGGTTAATGAAGAATCTACAATAGGCTTCTCGATGAACGGTGCCATCAGTTGTACAAAAGGGGGAACCATCAGACTAGGTCCTAGTGGAACCATCAGTTTCCATAATAGTCCTAAGTGCTAGCTCCCCATCAGAAGCCAGATACAAAGAACAACCATATGGTCAACAAGTACTGCCAAGCCATTGATAGACAAGGATGGCTACTAATCCATCAAAAGGAAAGCATCTAATGATTTCATCAGAAGGCATGCAGTCAACCTTGCCATGGGATTTTTTGATAGGTCAATCCATCAAATGGAACAAGACCTTTGTGCCATTAGATGACAAGAAGCCAGGGAAGCCATTGGAAGGAAAGGGGTACAACCATCCTGTCAAAGGCATATGCCACCTACTAAAGTTCATGCATCGTGAGGTTCCCACCTCCTCTTAAAGTAGATGCTATAAAAGGAAAAGGGGGTCAACACTTGTATGCTACATTATACAAGTGGGGTTAAAGCTTAGAAGAGAAAAGATAACCCTAGCCATCTAATCTCTAAATATTCTAGTGATTAGGTACACCACCTAGACACCATAGGAATAGGGAAGACCAACAACAACCAATGCCATGAGAAGGCATTGACTGAGGAAGAAAGCTTTGCTACCGAAATTGCTCAAGAATAGAGGCTGGATGAACCAGAGGAGGCAGAGATCACTCCTCGACAATGTGAGGAACCCTGACACCAGGGGAGGTAGACGTTAGCCAAAAGACAATTCATATGACTGGTAAACCAAATGACAACATCTATGACTGGTAAACCTATATCCCTTCTACTTCATTTCCAGTTTTCCACTCCAACATTGATCCCTGCCTTTGGTAGGTCACGACAAGTTCCTTGGTATCTCTAGTTCTCTTCATCCTGACACCTAGTTGTCATATATCCTTTTCCTTCTCTATCTTCTATTTTCAAATTATGGTGCTAACCGTCAAAAGGCAATCATGTTAGGAAAATAATCAACAAGTTCCCTCACCTTTCTTGTCCATTAGTAGTCCTTACTAGAAAACATTAACCCCTATGCTAACCATCGACCTCCCTCAAGGAAGACCGTCAGTTCCTTGATACCATCAAAAGACCATACTCTCTTTGAACTATCAGAAGATATTAGTATCCATTGGTTGTATACCAGCCATCAATTTTCCTCATCCATCGATTTTGATATCCAACGGAAGACATTTACTGCACGCATCCCCCACAACCGACCATCAATTATATGAAACCATCAATTTGTAGATTCATTGTATTTATCATTGGTTCCTTAATCTACCCTTGGTCCTTCGAACCATCAATTCTTTGTTCAACCATCGGTTTATAGATTCCTCTTTTTCTAGAACTAATGCCACTACTGGTTTGTTGTTGGCCTAACACTTGATGAGATATACCAATATCTCCATTGCCATGGTAGGTAATACATGAAAAGAAAAAATTGTCCATAAGGGAGTTGTCAAACGAGTGAGAAAGACCAGTAGAATAAGAGAAACATTAAGCTGAGAGAAAATAGATAGAACTGATAAGTAGAAGGATGCAGTTTTGGCATACGCCAAAGTTCATGGGGATCCAACCCCAACTAGCATAAGAGCTAGATTAGAGGAAGAGAAACTAAATTATCCAAAGCAACCAATCCTAGAAGAGTTCTCCAAGTTTGAAGAACTAAAGGGACTAGAACTTCTGAGTGCCCTCCCTTAGTTGAGATTGAGAACTCCAAGAAGAGGAAGGCACTAAGACATTCTCAATAAGAGAAACAAAACAAGATGGCTACAAAATTTGAGAAGAATGCTATTGTGGACAAAACAATAGGCCATGCCATGGAAGTCACTACCACCACTGAAACCCTTGACACTGACTCACCCCAATTGGACAATGTAGTTTACAAAACTCAATCTGATAACTACATTATCCTGAGAGACAATGAACACACTAAGGTATGGAAACAAAATTTTGACAATAAAACATTTAGGGAAACAAGGTTTGGGGATGTCAACACACTGGGAAGACTATGTATCTATCAATGGGTAAAAGACCATATTGATGAGGTGGGACTGTATAAAATCTATTTCAACAACCACACCTTCCGTGAGTAACTTACCTTAGTATTTATGTCATCGTTGAAGAAGTTTCCAGTAATAGCAGATGAAATCAAGGAGTGTGGGGGAGGATACACGTTAGAAATTAGGAAAACCAAGGAAGGCTACACAATGAAAGAGAAATGGCTAAATTATGTCTTCACTAACACTGTTAAATAGGATGACATTGTTGGATCATTGGTTTCTAGAGGGGGCATTGAATAGAGCTAAAACACTTAAACCAAATTCTTCAAACCTTCAAATTGTATTAATAGATAATGTTGCATATATGGAGTTTGATTGCAACTAAGCATACATAGAAAAGATGAGAGAGATTTAAGAAGAACAAGAACACAAGTTATGTACAGTGGTTCCAAACTCCAAACTAGGAGATGTACATACACTACCTATAGGGGTCAATCTGTAGGATTTTCAACCATTGCTCACTTCTTATATTCCTTTTTAAAAGGTACAATATGAACTTCCTCTTCAAGGACAAGGATATGTAGCCTTCCTTTGAAGTATCCATGGAGCCATTAACTTTATAACGACATACCCATCCTAGAGAAAGAGTCTTCTACCTTTACAAGGGCATACCCTCTTTTACAAGGAGCTAGCAGCCTTCACTAAGGAGATCTACTCTTGCAACAAGTCTTCCTCCTTGAAGGAATTACCCACTCTTCTCTTGGATCTTCAACCTTCAACTTCGGCTTCACCAAGGAGAAGCTTTCGCCATCATAGCTTGATAGAAAGGGATTGGGAAAGAGAATTTGAGAGATTCACAAGGTTTACAATGAAGCAACTCTCTCACAAGTAACCTATCACACTAGGATTGTTTTTTATTAGTAGTAATTTTGAGAGAGAAAGGGGATCTTAGTAGACAAAAATAACTCAACTATAGCTAGGAGCATGAGAAGCAAACTTGGAATGAAGTACAAGGGTATCTATTTATAGTTGGGGGTGCCTACTAGCTAATAGATGCACATAGGAACGAATTATAGCCTTTTGGGGGGTTGCAATGGATTTTTTTTAGTTTTGCAACACTCTAATGGTTAGAAATACTTTTCAGCACATTCTGTACAATGTGGTCGGTCGAGTTTTGGTGCGCTCCTACTAGAGGCTTACAACACCGGCCAACTAGGGTGGCCGAGTGCAATCCACGAGGTCAGGAGGCACGGGATGATGGGATCTTTGCTTTCAAAATTTGTATGGTCCCAGATCAAGTCTATCACTAAAACTAAAACAATTCGCCTGCAAGCGTACGGGGTACTGTTGTAGTATAGATCAAAGGCAAGATGCGGGGTCGAACCACGGAGATAGAGGGGGCGCTAGAGTTAGAAGGCGTGAGCTACGTTCCTATTGCGGAGAGTAAGGTTTTTAGGGTTTTAAGGTTGGTTGGTTGTTGATTAAGCTAAGCGAGCGAGTAGGAAATGCAATATGAAGCAAAGTTATCAAAAGGCTAAATTAGCAATCTAGGTTAACAAGCTATCTAAGTAAGAGCAAGAACAAACTACACTATATTAAGCAAGCAACTAGAAATTAAGAGCCTAAATTAACCACTAATAAAGATCAAAGACCTAAGTTAACACTTAGCTAGAAAAACTAGGCAATTAACTAAGTTAACTAAAGCAATTGAACTACACTAGCATTAAAAAGCAAACTAGGCAATTAGGATTTTAAGCAATTAGATGAAGGAGGTGGGCCATTTGGGAATGTGACCTTGACATTAATTGGGGGATGTCACCATAACAAGAAATTAGCATATTTCATTCTAGACTACCAAACCAAACAACAAGGTGGGTGCTATGAGGATGTACCCTATGCTACTAGTTGGAGAACTAGGGCTAGGTGTAATTCTCATAGGACTCACCAAGTCTAGGTCTCTAGGACAAGTGGTATTAGTAAATTGAGGACCAAGGGTAAGGATGGGAGTAGAGATGAGGATATTTGACCTCATGCCACTAGCCACCTCAGCCTTTAGGAAATCCTAGGCAATTGCACTAATCACACTTATACTGTCACTTAGAACTCACATTTGCATGTAGGAAGAAGGTGATTATGTAGGAAGATAGGGGGCTAGCTAGGGATCTGAATTAAGGACCTAGGAGCCAATCCTATGATAGCTACATAGAAACCAAAACATCCTAGAGGCAAATGTCTTCAAACACCATAAGGAAAGAAATCAATGTAATTAAACAACAATTACATGCACAAGTAATGGGAAATGAGGTACAAGCAAAGGTAATCATCATAGAAGTGAAATATGTTCATTACAAATTATATTCCCCCAACATGGTATCAAAGTCACATTTTTGCCCCAAACAGCCCACCCAAGGGGGGCTTAGCTATACATGATCAAAACAGAAATAAAGGAGAAGGGAAAGAGAGTAGGAAACGCCATGGATGCTTGATGGAGCTTGACTTTTTCACCTCCTTGCTGCCAGCCACAATCCTCCTCCTCCAATGGTGCCTAAGAGCATGGAAATGGTGGAATGGATGGATAGAAACCTAGAGAAACTAGGTTTCTATGGTGGAAATGAGTGGAAAGTGGGTGGGAAATGGGATTAAATGCAAGGAAGTAGGTGGGTGAGAGTAATGGAGGCAAGGGAGCAGCTGGGTTGCAGCTAGGAAGTGCCTCCCTTGAGCCCTAGAAGCAACTAGTACTTATATAGGGGCTAGGGCTAAGTGGGGTAGAATAGGAAAAGCAGTGGAAAGTTGTATAGGTTTTGGGGTGGTAGCACGGCCGTTCTGGGCAGCACGGCCGTGGTGGAGGAGAATGGCCGTGTTGGCTAAGTGTTAAATCAACAGGTTGATGGGTGAAAATGAAGGCTGGTAGCACGGCCGTGCTGGACAGAATGGCCGTGTTGGGGACTAGGTAGAACGGCTGTGCTGGGTAGAACAGCCGTGGTGGCAGAGTTGTGAGGAGGTCGTTCTGAACAACACGCCCGTTCCATCTTCATCTAGCACGGCTGTGCTGGTCAGCACGGCCGTGGTGTGGTCTTCGTTGTACGACCATGCTGGGCAACACGGTCGTGGTGGCTGACTTGCTTGAACTTCAATAATTTGTCGATCAACCTATAATTTTGCTCAATTGCCAGCACAGCCGTTCCATGGCACCACGGCTGTGATGGGGTCTTCTAACGCTAGCATGGCTTCAAACTTCATAATTCTTGGATGTCTTTGCTTGGAGATGATTCTTGGTCATTGGAGGTAGGTTGAGGGAGACTTCAGGGCCTTCTTTGGGCCCCTCCTTGAGTAGGGGAACCCTAGAACTCCCTTTCTCTCTCTCTTCCATCTAAGCATGGTCCAAGTACCTGAAAAACAACACAAAGAACATCCATAAGCATATTTGCAATGATAATCATATTGGGGAGAATAACATGTAATTCTAATGCATTTGAATGTGATAAAGGTACAAAATGACACAAGATACATCCCTAGAATAAGGGTTGGATCAAGTTTCATAAGGGTTACTTGACCAATGGCACTATGTGAAAATGCAATTTTCAGTTTCGATCAAGTTTATTCTAGATGAAACTCAGTCGACAACCTATATTTTGATTTTAGTGTAAGGGTGTTGGTTAAGTTTGTCCTAGGGAAACTTGATCGACCCTGGCAGTTACAAAGACCCAAGCAGGGTTGTCGGTCAAGTTTTATGTGAGTAAAACTTGACCAATAAAAGTTCCTGTGATGAATTTTGGAAAGTTCCATAAAAGTTATTAAATATTCAATTTAGGTGCATATTATTTTCCAACTTAGTTACAAGTCATAGTATCAATACAAGTGATTCAGAAAAATGTTCTAAGTGGTTTGAGGCATTTTCTAGAAAAGTGCAATAGCATTGATTTTCGCTTTTTTTGGTCAAGCTAGGGCTTGCTTGAATTAATTCTTTTCATGTGTCTAATACCTAAAATCAATCTCAAATTGACATATTAGTTACATATGAATGGAATGGTTATGTCTTCATCAAAATATGGATAATGTATAACTGTTAGGTCACCATTTTCCCCCTTTTTAAAGATGACAAATCATTCCTTAACATATTGAAAAAGAACATAGAATTTAAACTTTTACCTTGTCAATGGTAGGGGGTTTCTCCCCGTCAATTAATGCTTACCTTTTAAATTATGATTAGTTCCTCCAAAAACCATAACCATAACATAAATGTACTATTTGAGTTACACTTTCATAGTCATAAGATATTTCAAAAAAAAACTAGAAAAGGATCAAATTCAATATGTGCCAAGATCATTTCTTCCTCTTTATCATATCAAAAAGGGAGGGGGTAGAAGAGGTAAAAGAGTTATTATCCAAATGCACAAACAAACCCCATTGCAAACACCACAAACAAGCCAGAGAGAGAACAAATATACTACAATCATAATCAAAATATAAAAGCACACACCAATAACTCATGAGATATTGCAGAGATAGAGTTAAGGTATATATGATAAGATTACAACAAAAGTGAGTCCCCTCAAGATGAAAAACTACATGCAATGAAGCAAGTGATGATATATAAAAATAGTAGTTGTGAAAACCTATAAAAATGTTGGTATGTATGCCCAGAGAACCAATGATATGATGATTTTGATGGTGTTTCAAATTAAAAATTTGATTATTAATATATAAAGGAAAGCGTCCAATTTATTATGTTTCACTCAATTATGAGATAATGAGGAAGCATGATGAATGTCTAGAGAAAGACAATACTGAATGACATATTTCTTCAAGTACGCGACTTGAACAATGATATCATATGGATGCTAAGAGTATGTACTTTCTTATTATGTCCCTAGTTGGATGTTACGGTGGAAGGCAGATAGACAATAATAATACAACATACTAGAGTGTGTCTTGGTTGATGTCAACATCTCATCAGTCACGATATGAGATAGCAAACCAAACACATATATACTTGCTAGAGAATAGTGTATCAAATAGACCCACCTTGAGAGTGACACATGGAGACCATAAACGGTGATCACAATCATCTCTCATAGTGAAGGTGGTGATTGTGGTTCTGAGACCTAAAGTCACTACACTCATCACTTGTCATTCAGTGTACTTTGACATCATCCACCATGATCATGAATAAGGGTTTCCATATAGGTGATGATTTGGTGCATTGGACATGGGGATGACTATGAGTGATTTAGATGGGATTTGTCCCTCTTATTGGAGTATGATATCCTAGCAACTTGATAAGAGAGATTGATAAAATCATGTGCATGCACATGTAAATCAATATATGATATTGAGGTCACATATATCTCAAAAAATCAAATCTTGGATAAAGGAACATGGATTGAATATTGAGAGAATGATGATTCCATGCATCAAGTTCATTTCAGATATCAATGACAAAGGAATTAGACAAACACGGTAACACCTAACATAGATCATAGGTTGAAGTTGTTCTCCAACTTTCCTGATTATTTGGGCAACAATAATGTGTGACTAGGCATAACTCTTTGTCATTGATGTCATAAATTAGTTATGGACATTCACGCCAACATAAATAAGAACTTATGGGGTCACACGCATAAGATACACCTAGAAGAGGAGTTCAATCATGAATGATAATTGAATTGATTACGAAAGTGTTCAGGTATTCAATTCAAGCAATAGATCAACTTATTAAACTCCAAACCAACCCGTTCAAGTGTTGAACTAACTGGTTGGAGTGTCAGGTTGTTTAGAAAATAAATTGGTTGAGTTCTTCCTGAATTGGGGAGTAAACTGACCAGTTCACATTGTGAACCGATCAGCTTGTGTCAGCAATTGAATGGTTGAGGTCATGAGACAACCGGATCACAAGGGCGAGACACCCAGTTTGTGGAGTGCATCAAGGATTAAGGTTGATGTCAGGTTGTGCATTAATGGGATTTGAATTGTGAATTTGTATATGATTGGGAAACATTATGAAATGACCAGTTCATGGAGAAAACTGATCAGATTTCATGTGAACCGACCAGCTTGGTTGCAAACTGACTGGTTTAGCACTTGCAGGTTGTGATAATTCATAATATTTTGGTCCCTTTCACTCCCACACATACAGGGAACCCGGACCCTAACCCCTCATATAAATAGAGGGGTACTGTTGGCTTCTCAGACACATCAATTGCCTCTAATAATTATTTGTCTTCTCTGGTTGTGGTAACCAAGAGAACCCGAGCAAGTCCTAGCCGATAAAAGGAGTGATAGTAAGGGAGAACAATTGTGGGAGAGCATGTTGGTGACTAGTACACCAACGGGAGGGACAACTCCTTCTTGTCAGTTTTAGTAGAAAAATAGGAGTTCTAGGCGGTTCGTATGGACTTCCACAGAGGCAAGGTGGCCTTTTCCCATCACTAGGAAGGCAACGTCAGCTTGTAGTCCATAGAGGAGCTACTGTAGACTCCGTCTGAGTCTGTTGTTTTTAGAGGAAACTCGGAGTTGTTGCAGATGAGTCCCAGTGCAACTAGGAGTGTTGCACTACTACAACAAGTTATAGTCGATGGACTTGCTCTAGGACAAGATATGAACTCATTAAACCATGTTTCTCATTATATAGTTGTTGACACGATCTTGTTGTTCTGGGAGATATGGATAGATAAATTTTTGTTTTCTACTGTCTGCTCTGTGTCGATAGTTCCCTAGAGTAGTATAAGAGTCACGTCAATTTACTATGTTTTGGGATAATTGATATGATCAGATTTTTAGTTTTCTATCATTTATTTATTGCATATGATGTGAATAATTAAACTGATAATGTCTATATACACTCAAAGACCAAATATATTCCTAAACTAATATCTATATATACAATTTGCATGTTTCACCCTAAAAGTGAGTTTTGATGGTGGATGTGTAGCATTATTATAGCCAATAACCCTTTTACATATGTGTATGGTTGGATTGTTTATTCCTATATTATCTCAATTTGCATACCGAGCCTCTTCCTTCTTGTCCTAACGTAAAGGTATTATTCATTCCTACCTTTTCTCCCCTTGAATATAACCCAAGATTTCTTTTTACTATGTAAGAAGTTTAATAGAAATAGGGTAGTTTCTTTTCATTCAATGACAAAGATGACGATCAACGTCAGGCGAGCCGATCATTTCAAGTGGAGAGCCTATTAGCTAGAGACTAAGAAGGACAAACCACATGAGGAGTTGACCGACCAACTGGTCACCCAACCGACCATTTGGATGTGTCCAAACATTTTTTTGGAAAGGAGAACAACTGACCGTTTCAAACAACCAACCGACCGGCCAAGAGGCGAGATGACCGGTTCAAGGGTTGAACCTATTAACCCAGATTGGCAAGCATAAATCTAAACCAACAATAGGTTCATCCATGTGATGTAGACCAAGGTTGCAGTAATTCCTTATGGCTCAAAGGAACTACATTAGACTGGTTGTAACCATCGATTATTGCTTTATATTGAATTTTACATTGTGGGATATAGCATGCATATGATACATACTATATATGTGGTGATTGGATAAAGTACTTATATATATATATATATATATATATATATATATATAAACTCCCTCAAATAAAATATTAAGTCTTACATGCTTTCTATCAACAACACACATGAAAAGCTTGATCGACTAAGTTTGGGCACCCCAAGGGTGTGCACTATCTATCTCTTAGAAGTGTGATGGTAATAATGTGGGCCTGCTAAGAAGGGTGCATTATTATTGAGTCAATTTTTGGGTCAGGCTTAACTATGTGATCTTAATGAGATTAAGCACCAGAGGAATACATATGACTATGTAAAAGAGTTATGCATATCATCTATCCAATAATTGCATAAAGATGAAATTGACAAACATTGTCAACCTTAATAGTTGACTATGGACGTTGGCGTTGGCCAGCTAATAGTTGAAATATTTTGAGTCTTGGCTCACTGGAAGATTGTACACTGTAACTTTCTGAATTGATATGTGAAGGCTATCAATTTGAATAAATAGTGAGAGTGATAGCAAATTAAATAGCCAATTATCATTGTCAATTTTTAATCAAATTAAATCTAATCAAATCAAAATAAGTTTTGAAAAAATTGCAAAATATTTTTTCGAATCAAATGACAACACACAACAACAACTTTTCTTTGCGCTCGGTCCTTGATAAAAAAAGTGACATGGGAACATCTTCTATGAATGGTTCAGGATATTGACAATTGTTCTCACACAGTATTGTAAGCTCTATGTCTAGGAGACACCAAAACCAAATGAACCTATTCCCACTACACCTAAGACTGATAAGGTTGCTTACAAGAAGCATACTTAAGATGTTGTTGATGTCAAATGTCTGATGCTATTCTCCATGAACTATGAGTTGCAAAGGTAGGATGAGAGCATGGATGTTATTGAGATGGTTAAATATGTTAAGAACATGTTCCAAGATCATACAAGATAGGTGACATATGATGTCTCTAAGGCGTTGCTCAAAAATAACATGGCAGAAGTATATCTAGTGGGTCGCCACATTCTCAATCTCATTGTGTATGTGGAGAACCTATCTAGAATGGGATTCCCCTTGGGTCAAGATTTAGCCATTGATGTGATTCTACAATTTCTTCCAGAACCATACAATCAATTTGTCATGAACTACAACATGAATGTTTGACAAGTCGTTGATAAGAGTTATTAGGCATGTTGAGAACAACTAAGACACAAATGAAGAAAGACAAGCCCATGTATATGATAATGATCAGAAATCCAATGGGATAGTCTAAAGGCAAATGCAAAGATAAGAAGAGTTCTAAGTCTAGCCAGAAGCCCAAGACTTCAGATCTTAAGGCAAAGGATGGAATGAAGAAGGGAGGAAAATGTCACCACCTTCACCAGGATAGACATTGAAAGAGGAATTTCCCCCTCTGGTTGGAGGAACTAAAGAAGAAGGAGGAGATAGAGATCTCCACTTCAGGTATATACATTATAAGATAATTCTAAATTACTTCTTCACTGGTATGTGATACTGGATGTAGATCTGACAAATGTTGATGTGTAGGATCCGAAAAGAAGTAAAGCCTTTATGAAAGGACAAGGATGGACTATAGAAGCAAGAGTTAGTGAAGCTACAATATACATTTATAACTCATCTTAGCCCTTTAGGCATGTAATAGATTTAGTTGAACTGTTATTTCATTACGCCAATAATAGAAACATTTTACATTATGCATCTTGTATGACAAGGATTTTTTTTTTTGAAGGTGGGACCGAAGTCATTTTATTAACCCAAATCGTTTTGTGCTAGTACAATGACTTCAGAATCGAAATTATCTATGCTAAACAAGGATGACTCTAGCATGCGTGCCTTAGTGGCTAATAGATGACTAACTCTATTTGCCTCACGGTACACATGACAAAAATTAATAGCAAAGAAATCAAAGGATGTTGCAACGATCTGCTTGACAACGCGGTCCTCGTAGCCTCACCCGTGGTGTCCACTCTTGATGGCTTGGACCAGGAGTATACTGTCCGTCTCAACCACCAATTTAGTGACACCCAATCTGCGAGTCTCCGTCAAGGCTCCTCTCATCGCCAACGCTTCAGCCATGAGGGCGGATGTAGCATGGCCAAGCTGCAACTGTAGAGTTGCCCGGATGACGGCGCCACCTGTAGCTGTTGCACCTTGCTGCCAGCTCGCGTCGACATTCAGTTTGAGCACGCCTCGTTCCGGTGGCTTCCATGGCCTGTTTCTCGGCGCCCTGACCTCCTGTCCCGCCGTCCTCCTCCTCCTAGCCTGGTGGTGCTGGTAGTCACGGACCATGTTGGAGAAACTAGCTACCAGTGTTGCCTCATAGAAAGGTTTCTCGTCGAAGATAGCCTTGTTCCTCGCCGTCCACGCGATCCATACCATCGTCGCCACTTCTGCAGCCACCTCCTCCTCTGCGTCGTAAATCAGAATCTGCAGCAAGTCGTCGGTATTACCCACCAGATCGGTGGTGTTCTTCAGTTCCGATCCACCGCACGCCCACACTCTCCTTGCATAGTCGCACCGGAGGACCGCGTGTAGGTCATCTTCCTCTTCCTTTTTGCATCTTTGGCATATATTTGTCGCTGTAACCTGCCGCCTGTGTAGCCTACACATCGTTGGCAGTGCTTGCTTGCATAGTCTCCAAACGAAGTGGCGAAGCTTAGGTGGCCATTGCTTCCGCCACAGCTTATCCCACGCGCTGCCCTCTACCATAGAATATCCACCGTAGCCTGCAGTGAGGTACCGGTAGGCCGATCGAGTTGTGAACACCCCCTTCGGGTCGGGCTCCCACCCGAGCTGGTCCTCCTCCTCTACGTAACTGAGTGGTATGCTGAGAATTCTGGAATGGAGTGTAACCGGCAGCAGTCTACGAACTCTTTCCTCGTCCCATGCTCCTTCCGCGTGCTTTATGAAAAATTGGACACAGTGTCCGTCCTCCATGCTAGCCTCCCCCTCCTCCTGTTGGCGTGCATGTAGCCGTCCACCATGCCCCGAAATCCACCTATCTCTGAAGGTGCGTATCTTCGTACCCTTACCAATGCGCCATATAAACCCGTCTCTCGTGTGTTGCACGGCCCCATGGATACTCCGCCATGTGTAGCTCGGACCATACCCCACGTCCGCGTCCAACACCTCTTTCCTTGGGAAGTACTTGGCTTTCAACACTCGTCCCGCCAGGGATTCTGGATTTGTAGCTAGTCTCCACCCTTGCTTCGCCAAAAGAGCAAGGTTAAAAGCTCTCAAGTTCCGAAACCCCAATCCTCCGCTGCCCTTCGGTTCACAAAGTGCTTCCCAGCTAATCCAATGTATCTTGCACTCCCCTTCTTTGACTCCCCACCAGAATCTCGCAATCATCCTACATATCTCATCTAACAGTCCGTCTGGAATTTTGAACACACTCATGTAGTAGGTCGGTATGGCTTGGATGACTGCTTTTATGAGAATCTCTTTTCCCGGTTTTGATAGGAGCTTTTCTTTCCACCCTTGTAGCTTCTTCCATATCCTATCCTTTATGGAGTTGAAGACTTGTTTCTTGGATCTCCCCATTGCCGTAGGTAAACCCAAATACTTTGCATGGCGGTCTACCTCCTGCACTTGTAGGCTCCTTTTAATACTATCCCTTCTGTCTTGTTGTACATTTGCACTAAAGGCGACTTCCGATTTCTCGTAGTTGATCTTTTGTCCTGACGCTCTTTCGTACTGGCTGGTAATTTCAGCTAGAAAGGAGCACTCCTCTTGGGTCGCCCTCGCAAACAGGATGCTATCGTCGGCAAAGAAAAGGTGAGACACTCGTGGGCCATTTCTGTTGGCTCTTGCTCCATGTAGGCGTCCATCCCTGTTTGCTTTGTGAAGAGAGAGAGAAAAAATTTCAGCGCAAAAAAGAAAAAGGTAGGGGGATATAGGATCACCTTGGCGTAGACCTCTTGTCGGCTTTACGGTTTCCGCCCTTGTCCCGTTGATGACGATTGAGTGTGAGACGCTTGAGATGCATTCTTGTACCTTCGATCTCCAAAGGGCGGGCAGGCCCATCTTCCCCATAGCCTTATCCAGAAAATCCCATTCAATCCTGTCATAAGCTTTACTCATATCCAGTTTGAGTGCCATAATCCCTTCCTTCCCTTTCTTTTTCTTCTTCATCATGTGGAACATCTCATAGGCCACCAAGGCATTGTCGGTGATCAGCCTTCCTTGCACAAAAGCACTTCGGTTTTCGGATATCATCTTGTTGAGGAGCGGTTTTATCCGGTTCGCCATCACCTTGGTAATGATTTTGTAAGAGACATTGCAAAGGCTTATGGGCCGAAATTCAGAAATTTTCTTTGGTTGTTGTACTTTTGGTATGAGCACAATGTCCGTCTTGTTGATATCATTCAAATTCTTTCTCCCCCTCCACCATTCTTGAATAAAATTGATGAGAGACCTTTTAACAATAGACCAGAAATTTTGGTAGAAAACCGCCTTCATACCATCTGGGCCCGGAGCCTTGTTGGGATGCATTTGTTGGATTGCACCCCAAATCTCTCCTTCTGTCGGCAGGCTATCTAACATCTGCGCTTCCTTATCCGTGACCACGCTGTCCACCCCATCAAAAATGTGATCATCTATCGTTGGGTTTGACGTCTTAAACAAGTCTACAAAGAACTCGACCGTGATCTTTTTAATATCATCCGGTTCTTGCCTCCATCTTCCTTGGGAATCCTCCAGACCTGCAATGTAATTTCTTTTCCTCCTTTGGCTCGCTTTATGGTGGAAATAGCTGGTGTTTTTGTCTCCGTCCCGCATCTCATTTGCTCTAGCTCGCGCATGCCAATAGCTTTCTTGCAACCTGAGCAACTCATGGACCTCCTCAGCTAACCGCTTGCATTCCCTAAGCATTACATCATCCGGCGGCCTGTTCTGTGCCTCCTGTAAATTTTCTTCAGCCTTCTGTAGCCTTTTCTTGATATTATTGAATTTATCATCCGCCCATTTTTCAAGTTTTTCTCCACAATAAACCGTCCTCTCGTGCAACTCACAGCCCATCGCCTCGTTCCACGCTCTCTCGATCACCTGTCTACAATCCGGAGCCGAAAGCCACATGGTTTCAAATCTGAATTTTTTTTCTTGTTTTTTCTCTTGTCTTGAGTGCGTAGCCGTGATAAGAATAGGGGCGTGGTCCGAGAACTGTATCGGGAAATGTCGTACCCGTCTGACCTGGAACATGTTGCACCACTGCTGATCAGCTAAGAATCTATCCAGGCACGCCTTCATCATTGTTTCCTTCCTTTTTCCCCAGTGCCACGTAAAGATGTTTCCTTGGAAGCCCATATCTTGCAACTGGCAATCTTCTATTGCCTCTCGGAAATTCCTCATCTGCCACTCAGCTCTGCTCTTCCCGCCGTGCTTTTCCTCGTCTTTTATAATTTCATTGAAGTCTCCCCCCAGAACTTTGGGGAGCGGTGAAGCTCCACAGATGTTTCTCATGAGATCCCACATGGCCTGTCTCTCATGCACTACTGCCCAACCATAGATACCCATGAACCCAAACTTGTCAGTGACCCCATCGCCTCCCACCTCCGCGTAAATGTGATGGTCCGAGAAAGACACCACCTTCACCAGATCCCCCCTCCACCACAGCCCAAGCCCCCCCGCCTTCCCTATGCTATCCACTCCAAACCCATTCTCATAACCACAACTCGTCCTCAGTTTCTCTTGCTCCTGGCTTCTGGACATAGTTTCCGAAATGAAAACCAAGTCGGGCATCTCTCTCCAGCATATGTTCCGGAGAGACGAGTCTAGTCCAGGGGTGCCCAGCCCCTGGACATTCCAGCATAATATTTTCATTGTTGTTCACAGACCCGGTCTGCGCCTGGGCCTGCTACTTGGGAACCAGTTCCCTTTGCACCTCCGTCTCCTCTGCCTTTCTTACCCTCCGGACCCTCCTCTACGTCAACCTCCATCTCTCCCTCAGTTTCTTCTCTATTTCTTTTGTCACCTGCCCTCCCTCGAGCTGTTCGTTCATCGTCTTCCCTCGGCTGTGTAGGCCTTCTCTTGTTCAAGATCTGCTCCTAGCGTCGACGAAGCCGTTGACCTCTACTCTCCACTCTGCCCAACCCCTCATGGAAAGGGTGCATGATCACCTGCTGGCTCGGCTCGTGTTGGACTTCCTTACTGACTTTGCTTGCTTCTTCCCGATGGATTGGGGCTGCTGTGGTGCCTTTATTCATTCTTTCGGCTGGAACATCATCTGCGAACAGATCTCCTGTGTAGCTCCCACCTCCCTGCTCCTCATTGTATGTTGGTAGCACTGGTTCTACCTCCGGTGGTGTCTCCGGTATTGGCCTTGCCGGTTGGGACTCCGACTGATGTATGTGCACCCCCTGTTTCCCTTTCTTCTTTTCTTTCACTCTGACTCTCTCCAAGTATTCCGGTCCTACAAACTCCCTCCACGCTTCTTCTTCAAGATCGCTTCTATTGTCCGGTCTCCCTCCTTCCCCCATCGTGGCCGCACGCGCATGAGCTCTGTCTGTGGCCTGCCTATCTCGTGCCTCACCGATGATCTGCTGTGGGCGTACTGCCCTTTGTGTTTCTTCCCCTTCAGGTGTAGTGTGTCGCCGTTGCGCGTCCTCCTCCTGCCTTGCCGCGCCCGACGCCTCCGTCGGCTTCTTCACAAAAACAATGGTTCTTCTAGGGTTTGCCGTCCCCCTAAGCTCTTCCTCCACTGGCTTAATCCAGCGTTTCACTGACGACGCCTTTACCCAAGGCCCCCACACCCGCGGTTGTTTCGGGTCCTCTTCCTCCTTGTAGCAGTCACGATCAGCGTGGCCTATAATTCCACATAAGAAGCAGTACGTTGGCATCCTTTCATACTTGATATCGATCTGGATCAGCTTGCCCTCCTTGTTCCTTATCTTCTGCCATTGCCGAATCGGTTTCATCACATCCACTTTCACTCAGACTCTGCAGTAGGAGTCCCAGCCCCAGTTGGCTCGATCGACGTCATGGACCTCCCCTATCTTCGTAGCGATCATCCTTATCGCCTCCTCCGATCTGTAGCCCAGCGGTAAGTTGTACAGTCGCACCCAGAAAAGGCACTCCTTTAGTTCGACTTCCACCGGTGTCTCCTCAGAGCAAATCTCCTTGACCACCAGTAGGTTGTTATCGAAATTCCATGGACCTTCCTTCAGCACCTTCTCTCTATCTCGCTAGTGAACAAACTGTATGACGAAGACGTTGTTTGTGATTTGTCAGAAAGTCGCTTCTCGTCGGAGTCCCCACACTCCAATGAGAGTCCTGGTCATCACCGGGAAGTTGTATGGCCTCTCTGTCATCAGCCGCCCCACCAAGGCCAACTCGATGTGCTCCCCTATTGTTTGTACTTGCGTGCGCCTGAAGTCAATCACCTCCTCCTCCTCGTTGTCCTCCACCGATAGTCATGCACATCTCACACTCAATTTGTCCGCCATCACGGACGGAGGAAACCTGCAAAGCAAACAGAGGAAACGTCGCGGTGTCCGCGGAGGGTGGACTCGCACAGCGCCGTCACCTGCCCAGCGAGTCGCCGCAGCGAAACCCTAAGCGCGGGACGGGAGGCGAGAGATTCTTGTATGACAAGGATGTTTGTAAATAAAGAGTTGTTAATTCTTTTATTTCACCAAAAGATATTATCTTGTATGGAAATTCCCTAACATCTTTTGATAATTTATATGAAAGGATCTAAAGATGAATGTTAATAACATAAATACCAAAAGGATTATAATTGATAACTCAAACAATTTGTAGAATTGTCATTTAGACCACATATATGAGAAATTCATTACTAGAAACCATACTGATGTTTTGTTAGTATGTATGCCCCGAGAGAAAATCATGGGATGATTGGTGGGATACATTAAGATTGATTTGATAAACATCAAAGGCAAGCTTCCAATTCTTTTTGGTTTAGTCATACGAGATAATGATAGAACAAATTGATTATCTAGAGAATGACAATACTCAATGATGTATGCTTTCAGGTTCAGGACCTAAACGATGAGATCATATGGATGCTAAGAGTTTGTACATTCTTATTATATCCCTAGTCAGATGTCATTGTGGAAGGTAGATACACAACATTGACACACAAGACTAGATTGTGGTGTTGGTTGATGACAAAATCTCGTTAGTCATGATATGGAGATATTAAACCAAACACATAGGTACCTGTTAGAGAACAAGAGTACCGAACAGACCCACCGTGAGTTTGACACATGGAACCATGACATGGTAGTCACAGTCAGTTTGCACAGTGATGATGGTGAGTGTGATTTTTTGACCTGAAATCACTACACTCAACACATGTCATTGGGTACACTTTGACATCATCAAATGCAGTCCTGAAACATGGGTTGTTATAAAACTGATGATTGGGTGGCTTTGACACATGGGGCTTTTAAGGGGTGAGTGATAGATATAGGATTTGTCCCTCCTGAGGGAGTTTGATATCCATGGCCACTTGATGAGTAGGATTGAGATAGGCGTGCACACACATGTGTGAATCAGTATGTGATATTGATGTCATACATATCTCCTCCAATCTACTCTGAGATCAAGAAAGTGAATGAACATTGAAAGGATGATTGTTCCGTGCCTTGAGTTCATTCAGGATATCAGTGACAAAGGAATTATACATTCACTGTAACACCATTCACAGATTGTAGGATTGAAAGTTGTTCTCCAACTTTCTATTTCTCTTGGGGGAGCACTGATGTGCGACTAGGCACCGCTCTTTGCTTGTGAAGTCATAAGTGTTATTGACTTTCACTGCCAACGTGAAATGGGCCTGCAGGGTCACACACATAGGATTCAACCTGGAACAGGAGTTTATCCACAAATGATGTTTAGATTGATTACTAAAGGAGTTTAGTATTTCAATTAAACACTCAATCAATTGATAGCTTAGTATCATAGTGTTTAAGGTGTTGGACCGATTCATTAGAGTATCAGATTGATTGAAACTGCAATTGACTGATTCTGTGCAGTCTGTACTCCCAACCGATCGGCTCATATGATGAACCAATCGGCTCAACTTGGTGAAATGATCGACTCAGTTGGTGAGTCGATTGGCTCAGGACAGGCTGAATTGACCGGTTCAAGGGTTGAATCGATCAACTCAACTGGTCCAAATGAGCGAGTTGGGAAAGTCAGGTTGGTGAGAAATTTCTCTTTATTTCACTTTTCCAATTTGATTGGAACAAGTATTGGTATTTGGATCAATTCAAAAAAAAAGAGGAAAAGTCAATCGGGAACTGACTAGGGCAGTGAACTGACTAGTTCAGAAGTGAACCGATCGGCTCAGGTGTCTCAACCGACTGGTTCAGGTGTGAACCGATCGACTCAGGTCCCCAACTGATTAGTTCATGCTTGAAACGATCAGTTTAGCTGGCGCAGTTAGTTGTTTTGTGGAAAATCTTGAGCCCTTCTACTCCTACTTTAATCCCACATTGCTCGGGGTAGAGAACCCAATCCCATGACTCTCCTATATATAGGGGTATTGGGGGATTCTCAAGTACAACTTAGAGAACACCAGTTGCTCTACAAAGTTGTCGTTCTCTCTAGTCGTGGTAACCAGGAGAGCCCGAGCAAGTGCTACCCGATAAGGGAGGCACAACAAGGGAAAGAAAATTGCAGAAAGGCAACTGGTTGCAGGAGAGAGTGTCGGTGACTAGTATGCCGACAGGAGGGTGCAACTCCTTCTGATGCCTTGTGCGACAAGGCAATTAAAGTTCTAGGTGGTCTGTGTGGACTACTACAGAGGCGGGAGACTTCTACCACTCAGAGGACATGTTATAACCTCATTTTCCAATACATGTAATGAGATTTGTAAATCTCTTCTAAATAAATAAATAAGACCAATGTGTGATTTCATGGTTTGTTTTGAATGAATTTCATATATAATGGCCTTGCATGCTTTCTTGATGGGCCTTATTGGCCATTAAGCCCATTTGAAAGAAAAAAAAATGAAAAAGGGAATTCCATTTAATAAAAGAATACAAGGGAAAAATGGAATATATAAGACAATGGTTGAAAGTGATAAAAGGCTAGAAGATAATTTCTCATAATAGGTTTTCATATTATAAAGGATCCTTGGGGTTCAAGGAACCCAAAATAATTGAATAATGGCCAAAGAAATAAAGAATATGTGGAAAATACCATTAAATAAGGGATAACTTGAAACTGAAGTAAAGGACTCGTTTCCTTGGGACAATGACTCCAATTTTTGCACAATGAGAGATAAACGTATAAACTACTTTCCTTTAAAATTTGAGGCCAAAAGGACTTATGGATTGGGAGTTATTAAATTTTCAAGTTATCTTTAAATAAGGACTTTCCTTGTTTTATTGGAAATTCTTTTACTTTTCCTGGTTGAACGCATACGATTGGGGCCGTTGGATCTTAATCCAACTGACCCGGCTCATCGTCTAGATCCTGATGAGTCAGGGACTCTCACTGGTTTAGGAGGAAATTTCCTTTTCTTTTTCTGCGAATTTGCGGCAAGGAATCAATGAGATATCCATTCCTATGAGTCCAGGAGAGTTGTGTGATTACTTTTGACCCAAGTTTTATGGGCAATCCTCATCGGGAAAGGAATCCCCAAACTCTGGACTCCTAGGTCCTAGCCCTATATAAGGGGGGCATCGCAAGAACACCAGCAAACCCACAATCTATTCCGTTGGCTGTAGAGTGTGGAGACGAGTGGAACCATACTCCCAATTGAGGATTCTAGCCTGATAGACCCCTTCCACGACTTGCATCTCGGCGGCGACCTTCTGGCGAGGTGTTAGAGGTGAAGGTCGGGTGTGATTGTGAAATTGAAGGTAGCAGCAAGTTCGCAAGACACCGGAGAAGCTTTGTGGATCCTTGGCTGTTCTGCGGGTGGCTGAGAGCTCAAGGTCAACTACCGAGTTGAGCACAAGACCTCGCTCAAGAGCAGAGGTAGACGACGAAGCGCCAACCCTTCGATCACGGTCCACGATGGACTCTAGTCCGATCCAACGCTCCCGCGCAAGAGAGGCTCAAGTTAGGCGCGCGCTAGGCTGAACACTCAGATCCGAGAAGTGGACCACCGGTCCACAGATCAAGCGGCTACCGAATTTTTGGTAAATCCTTCTCTCTGCCTAATAATCTAGATAAATGATTTTTCTTACTAAAATCCTAGTAATTGCTAGGAATCTCGAAAAGAGAAACTTTATATATGAATGTTGGGTAGAAAATTACAAGGAATCTATTAAAAATGATTGTAAAACCTAATTCCAGTTCGTTTTGCAAAAGTACTTTAATGGCTAGTAAAATGCATTTCAAGTTATTTGAAAACCCTAATTGCATGAAAAAGATGTTTCTTTGTAACATAATGGGTTAAGTTGAGGGTTATGAACCTTTTAATTAATAATATGAGGTTTCTATTCGTTTTTGAATACCAATATGGCTAAATTAGGGTTTATGTCTATGAATGAAAGATAATGTACATGAAAACCCTAATTTAGGGTAAAAGAAGAAGGAAACCTTGTTATTTTGATAAATTGCTAAATAATGATCCTAAAATTGTTAGGAATATTAAAAGGAGATAATTTAAAGGTTCTACATGGATTTGATGAATTAGAGTTCATAACAATTGAAAATGAAAGAAAAACCCTAATTTTCAAGAAAACCCTAAAATTGGATAGAATCCCTAAGGGACATGATGATATTGGATAAATATTAATAAAAGTAAACTTGTACTTTTATTTCAGGGATTCTGTGCCTTTGCTTGCTTACTTGGATTTTCTCTTCCTTCATTTTGATTCTGTATCTGAAATTGCAATAAGAGGTATGTGGTTACGTTTATGGCTATACCACATAGTTTTCTGAGGTTTTACCAGCGTTTCCCTAAATGTGTGAAATAACTGTTGGATGTTTTAATTCCTGCCTCTATAAAGTGACTATGGCTATCACTATTAGTATATATGTAAGACTAGCTAGATTCGAGTCCACCCTTGTGGCTATGTCAAGGCTAAGGATAACCTAGAGCAGGGTCTAAGGTATCATGTGTACAGAAACTGGGCTACACATGTGTAGTGCCATGAGACTCTTAGCATACCATGGGTTAAGGAGTGGGCTATCCACGAGTAGTACCATGTGACTCAGACCTAGAAATTGATTCACCTATTAGGTGAAGTCATGAGGGGTAAAATGGGAATCTACCATCAGGGAGGTAGTATCCAGGTCCACTGCAGAGACAGCGCAGGGGATAGGGTACACATGGATCGTGTAGTTATACTTAAAACATAATATTGTTTGTTAATTGATAAATGAATGCAATAATTTGTTATAGATACTTGCACGATTAGTGATTCCCCCACATACCAGCTTTGGGTGACCGGCGTTTTGTTTGTCGGCATTTTAGGTACAAAACAAAAAGGACAAACAGTAATCCGTCATATTGTGAATTGCACTAATTAAAGTCCAAGGAGGATTAGTTAGTTAGCCTGAGTTCTGATAGAAGTTTTAGAATTCCAAAATTTTCAAAGGTATGCAAAAGTTTTATTTATTACAGCTTTTTAGTTTAGTCTAGTAGAATTTATTAATTGTTATCAATTAATTGCTGAACCTTGATCCGGAAATTATGTGTGCGGCTTTGGCCTCTTGGTTTCCCTTAATAGGGGGTTATCAGGAGGTGGGGTCGTAACATTTGGTATCAGAGCCATGGTTCTCCACTTAATTGTTAATAATTATTAAATTTACAAACTCCGTAGAACCCAAGGGAGTTATTAGAGGATTTTCCGAAAGACTGAGGTGTCTAGAAAAGGATCACTTCCGGGGGCTGGCAAAATTTTCCTCCGCACCGCTAGTTGGAATACGAGGACTCCCGGAATGTGTGACTGCCTGGCCGATGTCCTAGGATTTGAATCGAAATAAGATACCTTTAGGATTTTCTCATCTTATTCATCCCTTCTCATCACAATTTCTATTAAGGACTTAAGAGTTAGGGATTTCTCTCTCTTCCCCACCCTCATGTGGTATGGGAAAATAAGTTAAGGATTAAGGAATTCTGCATCAAATTAATAAAAGATACATAATGAGACGTCACTAACATAAGTATAATTAGTTTAATGATAAACTAAAGATCTGTTTGTTATTCTTATGTAGATGGCTCGTACAAAGACCGTTGCTATCCCTGAGGGCACTGGGAACCCAGCAAGGAGTGCTTGGCCTCCCCGCAAAGGAAAGGGGTCTTCTGAGAAGAGGAAGAGGAACCATGATGGTGAATCCTCTAAGAAGAGAAAGAGGCCTGAAGAAACCACTCATGAGGTCCTTAACCCTGATCTGATACCCTTCGACAACATTGACCAAGAGCAGGACCAAGGGTATGAAGAGCAGCATGTGTATGAGGAAGCAGACCAGATGGAGGAGGACCAAGCTGGAAGTCCAGAACCGACTATGATGATCCACACCTCCGAGGCCTTGTGGATAGAGCAGCAGAAGAAGATGACTGAGGCCATTAATGCTTTGGCCCTCCGAGACCTAGCCAGAACTAAGAATGGTGAGCCGCATCCAGTTCGTCCTCGACTAGGAGCCACCATCCTGGACTTCATCAAGTTGAATATTGAGAAGTTTTGGGGAGAGGACAAGACAGAGGTGGTCGACAAAGTGGAAGCTTGGCTGCTTGCAGTCGAGAATGGATTTCGCATGCTTGAAGTTCAACCGAGCAAGAAGGTCCTCTTTGCTGCTCATCTCTTGGAAGGGGCATCTATGATATGGTGGGAGACCCACATCACTGGCAGAGACTTGATAGAGGAGCCCATGGCATGGGCTGATTTCAAGACGATCTTCACCGCCAGATTCGTCCCAGTCTCAGCTAAGAAGGAAAAGGAAAGGGAGTTCACCAACATGACCCATGGAAACTCTTCTGTGGCAGACTTCGGGCATAAGTTCCGGATCCTGGAATGCTTTGGGTACAAGATGGATGAAAAAAGGAGGGTGGATCACTTCATAGAGCGCATTCACCCTGCCATCAGGCCCCATGTGATGGCAAGCAAGCCAAGAACCTTCGCCGAAGCCTACAACACTGCTTTATACATGGAGAGGACAGTGATGCCTGCCCCGTTTCCACCCAAGGGGTACTTGGGTTTCACTGAAGGAGCCCAAGGCCCGAGAAATAACCACAAGAAGGGTCTAGGATGTCATCAAGCTAAGGGTAAACATGGAGGAAAGGGGAAACCTCGTCAGAAGAACAACCGACCTCTTTGCCGCACCTGCGGGAAGGGCCACGCCGGTGAATGTCGCTACAAGAAGAATACTTGCTTTCATTGCCACCAAGAAGGACATCTGCAATCCATCTGTCCTATGCCAGAGCCCAGAGGACAGGGACAAGTGGCAGCCCCACCAGCAGCAGCTCCACCTGTAGTAGCTCCACCTATAGCTGTGGCCCCACCTGCTGGAGAAAGAAGGCAAGCTCGGGTATTTTCCATTGACAATGAGGAGGCTCAAGTTAATGCTAATCGGTTGATCGAGGGTAATAACCCTTAGAGTTCTCTTTTATGTTTTAAAGTTAAGCATGTAATGGTCTAATGCATGATGAAAAACAATATAGGCATGCTTGAAGTTATGGGACATAATGTGAAAGCTTTATTTGACTCTGGATCTACTAATACCTTCATTTCGAGAAATCTTGCAACTATGATTTGTTTGGATATCAAGGATCTAGGTTATGTCTTATATGTTACAACCCCGAGTGGTCGGATCTTTACTTCCCTTTTGAAAACTCTAGTGATACCTGTGAAATACCGAGATCATGAGTTTCCTACAGATTTTATTCTTCTTGATATGAATGATTTTGATGTAATCATTGGCATGGATTGGCTTTATACCTATAGGGCCAACATTGACTGTAGGGAGAAGAAAGTGATCATTAAGAGACCAGGTCACCCAGCTTTTGTCATTAGGGGTAGGAAGGATGCCACCACCAGCCTGTATGTGTTCGCTTTGAAGGCAGAACAGATGATGAGTAAAGGATGTCAAGCTTTCTTAGCAGTAGTCACCGAGCCAGAATCCAAGGTACAACCCTTAGAGGAGATAGAGGTAGTCCGAATCTATGCAGATGTTTTCCCGGATGATCTACCCGGGATACCTCCCGAGAGGGAGGTAGATTTTTCAATAGAGCTAGCTCCCGGTACAAACCCTATTTCCCGAGCACCCTATAGGATGGCCCCTACTGAGTTGCTGGAGCTAAAGAAGCAATTGCAGGAATTGTTGGACAAGGGTTTTATCTGCCCTAGCACATCACCATGGGGAGCGCCGGTCCTTTTTGTAAAGAAAAAGGATGGTTCGCTCTGAATGTGCATAGACTACCAGATGATCAACCAGGCTACCATTAAGAACAAATACCCTTTACCCCGGATAGATGACTTGTTTGACCAGCTGAAGTCGGCTCAAGTTTTTTTCCAAGATCGACCTGAGATCGGGTTACCACCAGTTGAGAGTCAAGAGTGAGGATATCCCAAAAACCGCTTTCAGGACCCGGTATGGACACTATGCGTTCGTGGTTATGCCTTTTGGGTTGTCCAATGCACCTAGTGTGTTCATGAACCTTATGAACAATGTGTTTCAACCCTTCCTTGATATCATACTGGTTTATTCTGATGACCTAGATCAACACCGAGACCACCTAAGTAAGGTCCTTGATATCTTGAGAAAGCAGAAGTTCTATGGGAAATTCTCTAAATGTGAGTTTTGGATAGACCGAGTCATGTTCCTTGGACACATCATCTCAGGAGGAACGATCGCCGTAGATCCAGCTAAAGTGTCAGCAGTTCGAGACTAGCCAGCACCGAAGAACCCCTCTGAGATACGAAGCTTCTTGGGGTTGGCAGGATATTATCGGCGCTTCATCCTAGATTTCTCAAAGACCGCCTTGCCTCTGACTATGTTGAATCGGAAAGATGTGAAGTTTGTGTGGTCCGATGTTTGTGAGGCTCATTTCCAAGAGATGAAAGAGAAGTTGACCACTGCACCAGTTTTGACATTACCATCAGGCAATGAGGGTTTCATGATCTTCACCGATGCATCAATGATGGGACTTGGCTGTGTGTTGGAATAGAATCGGCACGTGGTTGCATATGCCTCCCGACAGCTCAAGCCAAACGAGGTGAATTACCCGACACATGACCTGGAGTTAGCTGCTATCATTCATGCATTAAAGATTTGGTGGCATTATCTATATGGTGCCACTTTTGAGATCGTCACTGACCATAAGAGCCTGAAGTATATTCTGACGCAAAAAGACTTGAACCTACGACAACGACGATGGATGGAGTACATGAAGGATTACGAATTCACCATTGCCTATCATCCAGGAAAAGCAAACGTCGTAGCTGATGCTCTAAGTCAGAAACAGCTCAGGTGTGCAGCTGTTTTGTCTAGTCAGTGGAAGAGCTTAGAAGAATTGATGGAATGGTCGCCTCAACCGTTGGATGATCGAGTTCGTTTGGCCAATATCCAGATACAGTCTGAGTTATTGAGAGAGATTATCGCAGCACAGTTGGCCAGTGGAGGACTTGACAAGATGAAAGGCTTGATGTAGAAACCACAGACCCGTCTTTCTTTGGGAATAGACGGAGGAATCCGATTTGAGAATCACATATGGGTTCCTGAGGATTCACCGTTGAAGGAATGTATCCTACAAGAGGATCATGGTTCTAAGTACACGGTACACCCAGGGACTACGAAGATGTTTAAGGACATGCAAAGGTTTTTCTGGTGGCCAGGGATGAAAAGAGACATTGCAGCTTATGTAGCCAGTTGTCTTACATGCCAAATGGTGAAAGCTGAACACCAACGACCCGGTGGACTTTTACAGTCTATAGAGATTCTAGAATGGAAATGGGAGCAGATCACCATGGATTTCGTGGTGGGCCTACCCCGGACCAAGAGAGGTCATGATGTGATATGGGTTGTGGTAGATCGCCTTACCAAGTCAGCACACTTCCTTGCCCTGAAAACCACTACCAAAGTGTCAGATTTAGCTGAGCTATATATCAGAGAGATAGTACGCTTGCATGGTGTACCCGGTTCCATCATCTTTGATAGAGACCCAAAGTTTACTTCCAAGTTGTGGAAGCAAGTTCAAGAGGAACTGGGTACAAGGTTAAAGTTCAGTACCACCTATCACCCCCAGATGGTCAGTCAGAAAGGACGATTCAGACCCTAGAGGATCTGCTGCGAGCTTGTGTGCTCGATTGGGGTGGATCATGGGAGCAGTACCTACCTTTAGCTGAGTTAGCCTACAATAATAGTTACCAAGCCAGTATCGGGATGCCTCCATATGAAGCTCTGTATGGGAGACCATGTCGGTCACCACTTCACTGGGATGAAGTTGGTGAAAGGACCTTATTGAGGTCAGATGAACTCCAAGTGTATGCTGATAAAGTCGCTTTAATCAGGAAAAGGCTAAAGAGAGCCCAAGACAGACAGAAGTCATATGCTGATGCGAAGCGGAATGATGTGCATTTTGCTGTGGGAGAACATGTCTTTCTGAAAATCCGACTGCTCCGAGCTATAGCTAAAAATAGAGGAAAGTTGAGTCCCCGATACGTGGGTCCGTTTGAAGTGTTAGAACGGATTGGTGAAGCCGCATATCGTTTGGTGTTACCCCCTCAATACAGTATGATGCATGATGTGTTTCACGTGTCCAATATGAAGTGATATGTGCAAGATCCAAGCCATGTGTTGAGCATTGAACTGATTGAGCTTCAAGGAAAGCTGTCTTATCATGAGTTGCCTTTACGGATTCTAGATACCAAGGTAAAAGAGCTCAGAAATAAGAATATAGAGATGGTAAAGGTTCTTTGGAAGAACCATGGAGAGGATGAGGCCACATGGGAGCTGAAGACAGACATGGAAAAGGCATATCCAAATTTGTTTGTTTGATTGTTGAATTTTGAGGGCAAAATTCCTATAAGGAGGGGAGGATGTTATAACCTCATTTTCCAATACATGTAATGAGATTTGTAAATCTCTTCTAAATAAATAAATAAGACCAATGTGTGATTTCATGGTTTGTTTTGAATGAATTTCGTATATAATGGCCTTGCATGCTTTCTAGATGGGCCTTATTGGCCATTAATCCCATTTGAAAGAAAAATAAAAAAAAAGAAATGAAAAAGGGAATTCCATTTAATAAAAGAATACAAGGGAAAAATGGAATATATAAGACAATAGTTAAAAGTGATAAAACGCTAGAAGATAATTTCCCATAATAGGTTTTCGTATTATAAAGGATCCTTGGGGTTCAAGGAACCCAAAATAATTGAATAATGGCCAAAGAAATAAAGAATATGTGGAAAATACCATTAAATAAGGGATAACTTGAAACTGAAGTAAATGACTCGTTTCCTTGGGACAATGACTCCAATTTTTGCACAATGAGAGATAAACGTATAAACTACTTTCCTTTAAAATTTGAGGCCAAAAGGACTTATGGATTGGGAGTTATTAAATTTTCAAGTTATCTTTAAATAAGGACTTTCCTTATTTTATTGGAAATTCTTTTACTTTTCCTGGTTGAACGCAGACGATTGGGGCCGTTGGATCTTAATCCAACTGACCCGGCTCATCGTCTAGATCCCGATGAGTCAGGGACTCTCGCTGGTTTAGGAGGAAATTTCCTTTTCTTTTTTCACAAATTTGTGGAAAGGAATCAATGAGATATCCATTCCTATGAGTCCAGGAGAGTTGTGCGATTACTTTAGACCCAAGTTTTATGGGCAATCCTCGTCGGGAAAGGAATCCCCAAACTCTGGACTCCTAGGTCCTAGCCCTATATAAGGGAGGGCATCGCGAGAACACCAGCAAACCCACAATCTGTTCCGTTGGCTGCGGAGTGCGGAGACGAGTGGAACCATACTCCTAATTGAGGATTCTAGCCTGATAGACCCCTTCCATGACTTGCATCTCGACGGCGACCTTCCGACGAGGCGTTAGAGGTGAAGGTCGGGTGTGATCATGAAATTGAAGGCAGCAGCAAGTTCGCAAGGCGCCAGAGAAGCTTCATGGATCCTCGACTATTCTGCGGGTGGCCGAGAGCTCAAGGTCAACTACCGAGTTGACCACGAGACCTCGTTCAAGAGCAGAGGTAGACGACGAAGAGCCAACCCTCCGATCATGGTCCACGGTGGACTCCAGTCTGATCCAACGCTCCCTCGTAAGAGAGGCTCAAGTTAGGAGCGTGCTAGGCTGAACCCTCGGATCCGAGAAGTGGACCACCGGTCCACAGATCAAGCGGCTACCGAATTTTTGGTAAATCCTTCTCTCTGCCTAATAATCTAGATAAATGATTTTTCTTACTAAAATCCTAGTAATTGCTAGGAATCTCAAAAAGAGAAACTTTATATATGAAAGTTGGGTGGAAAATTACAAGGAATCTGTTAAAAATGATTGTAACACCTAATTCCAGTTCGTTTTGCAAAAGTACTTTAATGGCTAGTAAAATGCATTTCAAGTTATTTGAAAACCCTAATTGCATGAAAAATTTGTTTCTTTGTAACATAATGGGTTAGGTTGAGGGTTATGAACCTGTTAATTAATAATATGAGGTTTCTATTCGTTTTTTAATACCAATATGGCTAAATTAGGGTTTATGTCTATGAATGAAAGATAATGTACATGAAAACCCTAATTTAGGGTAAAAGAAGAAGGAAACCTTGTTATTTTGATAAATTGCTAAATAATGATCCTAAAATTGTTAGGAATATTAAAAGGAGATAATTTAAATGTTATATGTGGATTTGATGAATTAGAGTTCATAACAATTGAAAATGAAAGCAAAACCCTATTTTTCAAGAAAACCCTAAAATTGGATAGAAACCCTAAGGGACATGATGATATTGGATAAATATTAATAAAAGTAAACTTGTACTTTTATTTCAGGGTTTCTGTGCCTTTGCTTGCTGACTTGGATTTTCTCTTCCTTCATTTTGATTCTGTATCTGAAACTGCAATAAGAGGTATGTGGTTACGTTTATGGCTATACCACATAGTTTTCCGAGGTTTTACCGGCGTTTCCCTAAATGTGTAAAATAACTGTTGGATGTTTTAATTCCTGCCTCTATAAAGTGACTATGGCTATCACTATGAGTATATATGTATGACTAGCTAGATCCGAGTCCACCCCTGTGGCTATGTCAAGGCTAAGGATAACCTAGAGCAAGGTCTAGGGTATCATGAGTCAGAAACTAGGCTACACATGTGTAGTGCCATGAGACTCTTAGCATACCATGAGTTAAGGAGTGGGCTATACACGGGTAGTACCATGTGACTCAGCCCTAGAAATTGATTCACCTATTTGGTGAAGTCATGAGGGGTAAAATGGGAATCTACCATCAGGGAGGTAGTATCCAGGTCCACTGCAGGGACAACGTAGGGGATAGGGTACACATGGATCGCGTAGTTATACTTAAAACGTAATATTGTTTGTTAATTGATAAATGAATGCAATAATTTGTTATAGATAATTGCACAATTAGTGATTCCCCCACATACCAGCTTTGGCTAACCGGCATTTTGTTTGTCGACATTTTAGGTACAAAACAAAAAGGACAAACAGTAATCCGTCATATTGTGAATTGCACTAATTAAAGTCCAAGGAGGATTAGTTAGTTAGCCTGAGTTCTGATAGAAGTTTTAGAATTCCAAAATTTTCAAAGGTATGCAAAAGTTTTATTTATTATAGCTTTTCAGTTTAGTCTAGTAGAATTTATTAATTGTTATCAATTAATTGCTGAACCTTGATCCGGAAATTATGTGTGCAGCTTCGGCCTCTCGGTTTCCCTTAATAGGGGGTTATCAGGAGGTGGGGTCATAACAGGACAATTGTCAACCCCGACAGTCCCGGTGAGAGCAGGACCTACATAGACACCATCCAAGATCAGAGGTGAAGACCGCACAAGCTGCGAGGTAACATCTCTGAGCAAGCCTCGGGACAAGGTATGTTTCTACAAACCATCCTTCCTACTGTATAGACGTTGATGCGATTCCTTCATTCTAGGTTTGGGGAATTTTTTTTTCCGATGCCTTCTCTGTCTCCCCTAAAACCCAACAGTGGAATCAGAGCCACGTCAACTGCTCTATACTTTAGGATTATCAATGTGATCGATTTTGGTTTGTCACCTTTATTTATTGCATACGATGTGAATAAAATTGGCTTTATGCATGTCCAATCCTAAATCCACGAATCCCAATATACATATATCATATGTAATATGAATGCACTCGATACGCGTCACCCTTAAATGAGTTTTGTGGTGGATGCCTAGCGTGGTTATGGCCAATAAACCCTATGGCTTTGTATGGTTGAATGTGGATACTTGCATCTCAATCTACGCACCGATTCCCTGCCTCCTTTTATTGATGTAACTCGAGATAACTCGAGATTTCCTTCCTACCTTTGTTCCCCCCGAATGTAACTCGGGGTTTCTCAATTCAAATGTAAATAGGATAGAACTTTTTATTTCTTGTTATGTCAAAGAATGACAGACAACCTGAAGACAACTGAGATGATCGGTTCAAGGGGTGAACCGATCAGTTGGCATTCTAGATGATTGGTTCAAGGAATAAGATGAGCGGGTGGTGGCCTGAGGAGATGCACGATGATCATACGAACCGATCGATTGGAGGAGGCAATCGATCGACATGTGCCACCCAACTGACTGTCCTGATGGCGAGCCACTCAATCATGGAGATAAGTTGATCAAACCTAGTAAAGGCAAAGCACATAGTTCATCTTCTATAGGTTGCATGTGATGTAGACCTAGATGACTGTGATTTTTCTTGGCTCGAGGAATCACATTAGGATTGCCATAATCATTTCTTTTATCGTTTCACATGTTTTCTGTGGGATATAGCATGTATATGATATGTACTATATATTGTGGTGATTGGATATGTATATGTACCTATATAAACCAAATCCCTCATTAAATATTAATGTTTTAGATGCCTTCCAAATGTGACACACGTGAAAAGCTTGATCAGCCAAGTGTGGGCACGCCCTAGCGTGGTGCACCGTCTATCTCATGGAAGTGTGAAGGATGAATATGTGGGTTTGCCCTAGCAGGGTGCATATTCATCGTGTTGGCTTTGGGTCGGACTTAAAAAGGTGACATAGATAGGATCTAGCACCTTGAGGCATGGAGGTGATCATGGCAAGGAGTTGCATATGACATCTTTTAAGAGTTGCGTATGATGCAATTGGCAAGAGTTGCCTACCTGGAAGATCTAAGTTGTGGGTGACATCCCTAGCTGGTCTATGACTCAGAGGATTCCAGGATCTTGACCCACTAGAAGATTGTACGCTACAATCTTCTGAATTGATGGTGAGGGCTATCAATTTGAACAAAAATAGTGGGATAAATAATTAATTAAAGTCCTAATTATATCGTCAACTTTTCAAATCAATCAAATAAGTCAAAAATTGAGTTTTGGACTAAATTGCATATATTTCCTTTTGTAGTACAAATGAAAAGAAACAACAATCACTTTTTGTTGCGATCAGTCCTTGAAAAGGAAAAGCTGAACGAGACTAACTTCCACGACTGGTTTAGGACATTGAGAATTGTTCTCACTCAAGAGTGAAAGCTCTATATCTTGGATACTCTAGTTCTAGAGGAACCTGCTCCTACCACACCAAAGGCAGAAAGGGATGCTTATAAAAAGCATTCTGAAGATGCCATTGATGCAAAGTGCTTGATGTTGCTCCATGAACCATGAGTTGTAGAGACAACATGAGAACATGGGTGTCATTGAGATGATTCAACATCTCAAGAACATGTATGAAGATCAAGCATGACAAGAGAGATATGATGTCTCCAGGGCATTTTTCAGGTGTGTCATGACAGAAGGAGATCTAGTTGGTCCTCACACGCTCAAAATGATTGGGTATGTAGAGAACCTGATAAGACTGGGATTTCCCCTGAGCCAAGAGTTGGCTACTGACGTGATACTGCAATCACTGCCAGAATCCTACAGTCATTTTTTGATGAACTACAACATGAACAACTTTGACAAGCCATTGCCAGCAGACCAAGTCATCTTCAACTCTCAAGGCCAAGGGAGGCGTGACCAAGAGAGGCAATTTCCACCATTGTCAAAAGCCAGGACATTGGAAAAGGAATTGTCCACTCTATCTAGAAGAATTAAAGAAGAAGGAGGTGATAGAAGTCTCCCCCTGAAGGTGTCATGAAATAAACTTATAACACTTTTAAGGTATATGATACCAAGATATAAAGTGTAAAGCACCCAATACATGGGCAAGTGTTGCCGCCATAGATAGGAGTACTTTAGTTTGTTTTCAGCCTTGAAGGCATGTAATAGAGTTATAAACTACTATTTTCCAATGGATAGAAACACCTTATTTTTGTATATTGTATGACAATAATGGCAATTAATAAAGTTGATGTTTCCTTGTGGAAATGCCTTATTTATCTTGTGGTACTTGGTATGCATAAGATAAAGTGACACCTAAAAGTTATTGATAACACAAACAATCAAATTAGCATAAATCATGAGAAATTTATTTCTAGTTTCCATATGATGGATAAATCTAGTCTCTTTTGGTTAGAGAACCAGTAAGAGACATGAACCTCTTAGACATCAATCTTCACTAATGGTAGTGGGAGAATGATTATCCTATTAGGTATAATACATATGATGTATTTACACACCTATTGGAGCAAATGATAATACTTCAACGGTGTTTAGAGAAATACCAATATGAATATCTTGAAGTGTTCAAGAATATAATAGATGAAGTACTAACTTGGTAAAGTGTTAATTCTTGATGAGATCAATGAATGAAATACTTGAACCAAATGTTTGAAATCTTTATGAGTGATTATGATAGTGTATAATAGTGAGCTCGTGATTAAGGCATGGTGATGTCTAAATCAAAAGGAGTCATACTCTAAGGAGTTAGAAGATGATTATCAAATAACTAAGTTCTTCTTAAATAAAGAATACCCCACACTAATAAAGGACATTAAGAATCATAATGAGTTGTGAGTTCTTATATCCTTGACAGATACACCTCAATTATCTATGTGATGAGTTGGTCATGTGATGAGTCAACTATCTACATGAATATGAGGAACCAGATTTTGAGTTATAGTTTATGACCATTACATCCTAAACGACTTCCATGTGAACCATAAGGCATGACCTTGATGGTAGCACCCATTGGGAGGAAATACATAAGTGCAAATGAGTCTTAAGCGTTAAGACACATGGATAACAATTTTGAGAAGGATGATGCTTGTTGATTGCAACTTAATGACTAAGAGATTTGGCATACGAATACTAAAACCGCATTCCTATGAGGAATAAAACAAGGATGTGTATGTGACACAACCTATAAGATTTATGAATCCATTAATGCAAATGAAGTCTATAAGTTACAATGGACTAATCAATGTGATTGATTGAGTACAAGCAACTTAGAGTTGGATCTTTACTTTGATAATATAGTCAAAGGGTTTGACTGATATGACAAAGATAAAGAAGGGATCTGTGATTTAGTGGGAGCATATTTATATTCCACATGTCGATGAGGAATGAGATGTTCTAGAATGGAAATCCAAAGTGGAAATTATCTTTATGGAAGATAGAGACGTTTCCTATGTAATAGGAATAGAGATCTATAGAGATAGTTCTCAAAAAATTCTTGACCTGAAAAGAGAGAGCATAAATTGGCAATCCATACTGAAGGGTTCAGTATGCACAGATTCAGTGGGAGAAAACTTGTCCATGTTACATGGAGTTAGTATCCCAAGGCCAAGTGTCCAATTCTTATGAAGAATGGAAACACTAAGTATAGATATAGATCTATCATGTATGTAATCATCCCATTATCTTGCATGTATGGACATAGCAAGAACAAAATGCATTTATCATCTTGTGTGTAGGACATGACAATATGATATGCTCATCCTGATAACTCATATGTGGGACATGAAGAGTGGATGCCTGTCTAGTTCTAGTAAGGGTTACTGGAATACCATAAGAACTTGATAAGCACTTGAGAAATACTAGTTCTATGGAAATAAGGAAGGGTTCACTGTAAAGAGTTACACTGATGCGAACTTCCAAAAAGGATAGAAAATTAATAATATATATATATATATATATATATGGGATATATAAAAGTGAATGTTTGTTGATAAATGGAAACGTTCCATTAAAGAGGAAATGCCAAGTATCCATGTGTTAGAGTATAGCAGTGGATACTATATGGATCTGGGAGTTCATAGAGATGAACTTATAGATATTCTGGTCATTGATGACAAATAAGGAGTGCTAGGTCATGCAATGTGGCTAAAGGTTAGCAAAGGAATACTAGATCACATATTATGGAAACTCCATCTCATACGTGTGACCTACAATGAAGATATGAGACACATGCAGTTAATACCGACTTTGGCAAGGTGTTGCCATAACTCACTATGTAAGCACTAGAGCATAGTAACACGTGGGACATGTTTGAAGATCACTAAGAATATGATTCAAGGGTGATTAGCTCACATTGCAAGTGGGAGTCTGTTGGTATGTATGCCCTGAGAGCCAATCATGGGATGATTGGTGGGATACATTGAGATTGATTTGATAAACATCAAAGGCAAGCTTCCAATTCTTTCTGGTTCAGTCATATGAGATAATGATAGAACAAATTGAATGTCTAGAGAATGACCGTACTCAATGATGTATGTTTTCAGGTTTAGGACCTGAACGATGAGATCATACAAATGCTAAGAGTTTGTACATTATTATTATGTCCCTAGCCGGATGTCATTGTGGAAGGTAGATAGACATCAATGACACACAAGACTAGATTGTGGTGTTGGTTGTTGATAGAATCTCATTAGTCATGATATGGAGATATCAAACCAAACACATAGGTACTTGTTAGAGAACAATAGTACCGAACAAACCCACCATGAGTTTGACACATGGAACCATGACATGGTAGTCACAGTCAGTTCTCAAAGTGATGGTGGTGAGTGTGATTCTTTGACCTAAAATCACTACACTCAACATATATCATTGGGTACACTTTGACATCATCAAAAGCAGTCCTGAAACATGGGTTGTTATAAAGGTGATGATTGGGTGGCTTTGACGCATGGGGCTTTTAAGGGGTGAGTGATAGATACGAGATTTGTACCTCCGGAGGGAGTTTGATATCCATGGCCACTTGATGAGTAGGATTGAGATAGGCATGCGCACACATGTGTGAATCAATATGTGATATTGATGTCATACATATCTCCTCCAATCTACTCTGAGATCAAGAAAGTGAATGAATGTTGAAAGGATGACTGTTCCATGCCTTGAGTTCATTCGGGATATCACTGACAAAGGAATTATACATTCATTGTAACACCATTTACATATTGTAGGATTGAAAGTTGTTCTCCAACTTTCTATTTCACTTGGGTAGCACTGATGTGCGACTAGGCACTGCTCTTTGCTTGTGAAGTCATAAGTGTTATGGACTTTTACTGCCAACGTGAAATGGGCCTACAGGGTCACACACATAGGATTTAACCTGGAAGAGGAGTTTATCCACAAATGATGTTTAGATTGATTACTAAAGGAGTTTAGTAGTTCAATTAAACACTCAATCAATTGATAGCTTAGTATCATAGTGTTAAAGGTGTTGGACCAATTGATTAGAGTATCAGATTGATTGAAATTGCAATTGACTGATTCTGCGCAGTCTACACTCCCAACCGATCGACTCATATGATGAACTGATCGGCTCAACTTGGTGAAATAATCGGCTCAGTTGGTGAGTTGACCGGCTCAGGACAGGCTGAACCGACTGGTTCAAGGATTGAACCGATTGGCTCAACTGGTCCAAATGAGGTAGTTGGGAAAGTCAGGTTGGTGAGAAATTTCTCTTCGTTTCACTTGTCCAATTGGATTGGAACAAGGATTGGTATTTGGATCAATTCAAAACAAAAGAGGAAAAGTCAATCGGGAAGTGAACAGGGAAGTGAACCGACCGGTTCAGAAGTGAACCAATCGGCTCAGGTGTCCCAACCGACCGGTTCAGGTGTGAACCGATCGACTCAGGTCCCCAACCGATCAGTTCATGCTTGAAACAATCGGTTTAGCTGGCGTAGTTAGTTATTTTGTGGAAAATCTCGAACCCTTCTACTCCCGCTTTAATCCCGCATTGCCCCGGGATAGAGAACCCTATCCCACGACCCTCCTATATATATATGGGTATTGGGGGCTTCTCAAGTACAATTCAGAGAACACCAGTTGCTCTGTAAAGTTGTCGTTCTCTCTGGTTGTGGTAACCATGAGAGCCCGAGCAAGTGCTACCCGATAAGGGAGGCACAACAAGGGAAAGACAACTGCAGAAAGGCAACTGGTTGTAGGAGAGTGTGTCGGTGATTAGTACGCCGACATGAGGGTGCGACTCCTTCTGGTGCTTTGTGCGACAAGGCAATTGGAGTTCCAGGTGGTCTGTGCATACTACTACAGAGGCGGGAGACTTCTGTCACTCGAAGGACAACTGTCAACCTAGACAGTCCCGGCGAGACCAGGAGCTGCACAGACACCATCCAAGACCAGAGGTGAAGACCGCAAAAGCCACGAGGTAATGTCGCTGAGCAAGCCTCGAGACATGGTATGTCTCTACAAACCATCCTTCCTACTGTGTACACGTTGACACAATTCCTTTATTCTGGGTTTGGGGAAATTTTTTTTGTTTCCGCTGCCTTCTCTGTCTCCCCTAAAACCCAACATGTTTATCTAGAATCTTTTGGTTTTTGAACCAATAAGAGACATGCAATTCTTAATTATGATAACTATAACAAAATAACCTTCACTAGATGTAGTGGGAGGATAATCACTCCATTAGCCTTATTCATATAGATGTATGAAGATCTTTTAGAATAAATGCTACAACTTGTACTTCATTATATTTAGTGATAATCTCAGTTGATATAGGGTATGCATTTGGTGAAATACAAATATTAATATCTTGAAGTGTTCATGGAGATTAAAAATGAAGTATAACTTTGATAAAAGTATTAAGAAACTATGATATGATCAAATGTTGAAATACTTTACATCAATGGTTTCAAGACCTTCTGAATAGATCGTGATAATGTATCACAAGTTAACTCCACCTGAAATATAATGATGTGCTAGAAAGAAGGAATTACATCTTGATGGATCATGATGTGATTATCTGTAATGCCCGGGCCCACTGCCCAAGGCTCTAGTAGAGTTTCAGGAATGACGACTAGCCCCACAGACCACCACTAGCCTTAACAAGGCACTTTGTCTACACTCACATGCAAGCCAGGATCAACTTCCTGATTGGTCACCCATCCTAGTACTATTCCAAGCCAAGAACGCTTAACTATGGAGTTCTTAGTGATGGGCTTCCTGAAAAGGATGTCAACCTTGGTGATATGGGTAGTCCAATCATTCCTTTTAAGATCAACTTATCCAAGGCTTCAAATCCTAGGATGTTACAATCTCCCCCACTTATAATCTTGACGTCCTCGTCAAGGCTCAACTATATGGCCTCATAATCTGACCCCATTTCAGTGCAGACCCACAATGGCCCATGGAAACCCAGCTCCCGATCACAGAATACCAATGCAAGGGTGGCTACATCTACTATGGACAACCCTTTCCTACATTCCTGGACCGCACAGCTCAAGACTGGCATGTCATGCCCATGCGAGCCCCACCTACTGGAGGGGTTATGGCTCTGATACCATTTGTAACACTCGGGCCCACTGCCCAAGGCTCTAGTAGAGTTTCTAGAATGATGACTGGCCCCACAGACCACCACTAGCCTTAACAAGGCACTTTGTCCACACTCACACGCAAGCTAGGATCAACTTCCTGATTGGTCACCCATCCTAGTACTACTCCAAGCCAAGAACTCTTAACTATGGAGTTCTTAGTGATGGGCTTCCTGAAAAGGAGGTGCACCTTGGTGATATGGGTAGTCCAATCATTCCTTTTCAGATCAACTTATCCAAGGCCTCAAATCCTAGGATGTTACATTATCATTTAACCTAACCTTCTAGTATCCTCATGAATATGTACTTCACACTAAAACAATGTACCATGTAAAATGGTTAAAAGACATCATATGTGGTATGATATGGGAATGTCCCGATATGTCTTAAGGATTGAAACCTACATAGAGAAAGTAGTTTCTTGAAAAGGTTTATCAACAAACCATAACTGTTGAATATTGCTATTTATCATAGTCTGATAACAAAAGTGTTTGTTACTAGGATAACTGAGTTCCAAAAGAATCATTGGAAGTAATATTAAAACATGAAAGGTTCAAGGTCAACAAAGAATTACAATTGAAACAATTGAAAATCACAAACTGTTGTGGAATCTCAAGATCCTCATGTAACACGAAACTTCATAAGTTCTAGTAGAATACATATGAGATTGAAAGATTGTGAATTCAACCACTCAGATAAGTTGGTCATAAGATGATGAGCCAACAAATCAACTAGAAGCTATTGAGAACCAGAATCTAAGAAGTGGCTTAAGGCCATTAAGCGGTTCATGTACACTAACAATGTATGACCTTTGTAGTGCCACCCAAAGGGATAAAACCACTAAAGGGAGAAAACCCAAAGAGAATCCTTCACCAACTATCATGCTTGTTGTTACATCTAGTATATAATACAAGAATTATCATATGAAGCTTAAAATTGCATTCCTAAAAAGGAATATATGAAAGGAAGTGCACGTGATACAACCTAAAGGGTTTATAACCTCATGAATGCAAATAAAGTCTATAAGCTACAATGTTCAATCAAAAGATTGAAATAAGCATCTCATAGACTGGATCTTTTGATTTGACAAGACAGTCAAATAGTTTGACTTGAATCTAGATAAAAGATGATTTTTTTATTACAAAAGATTTAATGGGAGTATATATTCCACATATTGATGGGAAATAGAATCTCAATAATGTAAGTATTGAGACCTCACATGGAAGACACCTTTAACAATAAAGGATTAGATGAAACATCCTCTGTGATAGGAATCAAAATCTATGGAGATAGATATTGAAGGTTTCATGGACTAAATATGAATAAAAACATGGCATGATGCTGAAAGGGTTCAAGATGAAAGGATTAAATGAGTGAGAATCTGTCCATGTGATTAGTCTCATGAAACCTATGTTCTGATTCTTGTGATGAATGAAAAAATACGAGTAAGATGCCATATGCACTTGCAATTGGATGTATCATGCATGCTATATGATGTAATCATCCCATAATCTTATATGTAGTGGACATGACAAGAAGGTATTAATAAGATTCCAATGAGGGTCATTGGAATGTCATTAAGATATCCATTAGTACTTGAGAAGCACTAAAGGATTAGTTGTTAGATAATAGCAACAAGGAAGAGTGGAGTGTAAAGAGTTACGCTAATGCAAGATTTTGAAATGATAGAGAATGATTGCAATACTAAAGTTGTGTGTTTAATCTTAAGATAAGAGTTATCAGTTGGAAGTGTTTGGAACTATAGTACCCTTAATTTAAATTCTAAAATAGAAGTTGAGTATCCTGGTGTTGTAAATACTGAAGTGGATACTATATGGATCTAGAAGTTAATATAGATGAACTTAAGGATGTTCTAACTATTGATGACACTATAGAGATATTGTGACAACAATGGAGCTACTAGCTAGGCAAGGAATATTAGATACCATATTATGGCAATTCCATATCATATGAGAGATCATACCATGGAGAGATGAGAAACATACAATATACCGACTATAGAAAATTGTCGCTAACCCACTGGATTAGCACTTGTATAGTAGAAACATGATGGAAATGTTTAGATCACTAAGAATATGATTCTTGGATGATTGGCTCTAAGTGCAAGTGGGAGTTTGTTGGTATGTATGCCTAGAGATCCAATCATATGATGATTTTGATGGCATATTATATATAGGATTTGATTAATAATATATAAAGTCAAGATTCCAATTCATTTTGTTTCACTCAGTTTTGAGATAATGAGGAAACATGATGAATTTCTAGAGAATGACATTACTGAATGATGTATGTCTTCAAGTACATGACTTGAACAATGAGATCATGTGTATTCTAAGAGTATGTACATTCTTATTATATCCCTGGTCATATGTTACTATGGAAGTAGATAGAAAAAAATAATACTAAAGGTTGGAGTGTGTCTTGGTTGATGAAAGAATCTCATCAGTCATGATATGAGATATCAAACCAAGCACACATATACTTGTTAGAGAATAGTGTATCAGACAAACCCACCTTGAGAGTGACACTTGGAAACCATAAATGGTGGTCACAGTCATCTATCATAGTGAAGGTGGCAATTTTGGTTCTTAGACTTGAAGTCACTACACTCATCACATGTCATTTGGTGTACTTTAACATCATCCATCGTGATCCTGAATAAGGGTTTTCCATAAAGGTTATTATTGGGTGCAATATGACACATGCGGATGACTGTGAGTGATGTAGATCGAATTTGTCCCTCTCACTGGAGTATAATATCCAGGCCAGTTGATAAGCTAGACTAAGAAAAGCATGTGCATGAACATGTGAATCAATATGTGATATTAAGGTCACATATATCTCAGACAGTTTGCTCTTGGATCAAGGAACATGGATAGAACATTGATACGATGACGATTTCATGCCTCAAGTTCATTCTAAATATTAGTGACAAAGGAATTAGACAATCACTATAACACCTAACACAGATCATAGATTGAAGTTGTTCTCCATCTTTCTTGATTATTTCGGTAGCAATGATGTGTGACTAGGCACCTCACTTTGCTTGTGATGTCATAAATTAGTTATGGGCATTCACTACCAACATAAATAGGAACTTATGGGGTCACACACATAGGATTCATCTATAATATGAGTTTAATCATGAATGATAATTGAATTGAATACTAAAGTGTTTAGGTACCCAATTCAAGCAACGGATCAACTGACTAAATTTCCAACCGACTAGTTCAAGTGCTGAACCATCTGGTTGGAGTGTCAGGTTGATTAGAAATTAAATTGGCTGAGTTCTGCCTAAACTGGGGAGCGAACTGACCGGTTGACATAGTTAACTGATCAACTCGGATCAGCAACTGATCATTTGGGGTCGTGAGACGTCCAACTCACAAGGGAGAGACACCTAGTTTGTGGAGATATTTGATTGCTTCAAGGATTAGTGCTGACCTCAGGTTGGGAATTATTGGATTTGAATTGCTAATTCATATGTGATTGGGAAACATGGAAAAATGACCAGTTTGTGAAGTGAACTGATCAGCTTGTGTGTGCACTGACCAGCTCATCTTGTGAATCGACCATTTGTACGATCACATATTGTGGAAATTCATGATCTTTCTGTCCCTTCCACTCCCACACACATTGGGAACCCTGATCCTAATCCCTCCTATAAATAGAGGGGTATTGGGAGCTTCTCAAACACATCAATTGCTTTTGAAAAATGTTTTTCATCTCTAGTTGTGGCAACTGAGGTTACCTGAGCGACTCCTACCTGATAAAGGGAGGGATATAAAGGGAGAATAATTGTGGGAGAGAAAATTAGTGACTAGTAAACCAACAGGAGGGAAAATTCCTTCCTGCCAATTTTGGTAGAATGATAGGAGTTCTAGGAGGTCTGAGTGGACTTCCATAGAGGCTAGGTGGCCTTTTCCCGTAGCTAGGAGGGTAACATTATCTTACAGTCCATGAAGGAGTTGCTTCAAACACTGTCTGAGTCTGCTACCTATGGTGGAAACTAGGAGATTTTGCAGACGAGTCCTAGTGCAACTAGGAGAGTTTCACTATTGCAACAAGTTATAGTCATTGGACTTGCTCTAAGACCAGGTATGAACTCATTAAACCATCCTTCTTATTACATAGTTGTTGACTTAATCTTGCTGTTCTGGGGAATATGGATAGATAAATTTGTATTTCCATTGCCTACTTTGTGCCCATATTTCCATACAAAAAATACATATATATGAGCACTCTATAGACTAGGAACTAAGCATCAAGGTCATCTATGTCAAACTTCCCTTTGAGCTGGTAGTCCTCATTGTTGATAGCTCAGAAAGTGCAGCAGTGGTAGTTTATGCCCTCATCATAATCACCAATACCATCAGAGTCATCATCATCATCACCATCACCCTCATCACCTTCATCACCCTCTTCTTCATCATCCTCTTCATCTATATCTATATCCTCCTCAGGAACAAAAGAGTGAGGATCGGGCTACCTATAGTTTTGCTCTTCCCAAGAGATGCAACACTTGAGTAGTGCCTTGGATTTCTCAAAGTTGGGTATAGAAACGCAGTAAGAGTTAGAAATCATGTCAAACACAGGGTCTGGAAAAAGAGCAAGCATGTGAGAGGCATCAAGATTAGATGAGACATGGGTAGGTCCCTCACCCGAGGTAGGAGGAGGAGTGAAAGTAGTAGTCTGGTAGGCTGGGTAGAACTAATCATATTCACATGAAGAATAGTCAGTGGCTAGAAATGATTGGTATGAGGGATATAGGTGTGAGCAAGACATGTTCACGTTGGATATGATTTAAGAAGGTCCCGGTGAAGGTGCCCCTGAACCTGCATCTGATAGGTATTCTAGTGCTTTATTAACCTAGTTGGGTTTCACTAAACATAGAAAATGATTCACGGCTATGTCTAGGAGGAGGTGGAGGAGTGTGGGTAATTGTGGAAGCACTAGGGGTAGATGATGGGGGGGGGTGGAATGACTTATTTACAGTGGTGTCATTGATGTAAACCCCTTTTCTATTGGATTTGTAATCAACTTCCTTGAAAAGATATTTTTTTGGTATGATACTCAAATTAAACACATATAAAGTTAGGGTCGTGGGGGTGGGAGTCCTTGGTGTTCTTTTCTGTGTCAAAACATGTCATATGTTGTAGAATATATCTAGCTCATTTGTTTTTGACACTTTAAAGAAGAAAGTACATAAGAACAAAAAAATTCTCTGCAATATCCCTTTGGTTTTGCTTTGGATTGATATCACAATTAACTATGAGTGCTATAAAACTTTTCTTTATGTATAGAGAATAAGAGGGTAGGATTGACTTCTTCCTATAGGGAACCTTAGGTTTCTTCAGGGTTTTATGGGTGTCAAGAAGGGTTAGCTCAGGGTCAAAACTCTTGAAGAATGTCTCAAGGACAAGGACATCACAATATGAGTCATAGGAAGCAATCCAATCTTAATAGGATGAGGGGCTAGAGAAGTCATGATTCAAGGAGTACTCATATATTTGAAACCTAATCCCCACAGTCATGGAAGAAAGAATAATATGGATCTTAGGGGGTGGAACTTGAGTTGTTTAGTTCCATGTAATATTGATGTAAAATTCATGGACAAATTTCATTCTAGATTGAAATTTTGAGAAGCATGATCTCTCTACACAAAGTACACTAAGATATTGGGTTTTGAAAACCCTCCATCATAACCAATGAGCCTTAAAGAGGTGGAAGAAGAAGGAACACCAACATGACATATCCTTTTCCTTTGTGTTGATGTCATGGTGAAAAGAGGAGATGTAGATGATTCCAACAAAAGGAAATAAATCACCAACAATGGCCCACCCAAACAACTAGGTATATCTAGGTTAAGGTTAGGGAAGGGAAAACGAGACACAAGAAGGTTAGTAGAAGGTGCAGGATGGTCTATGGTTTAAGGACAAACTCAAAGGGGGGTTGTTAGTTGAGTTTCCTGTGGTTGAGAGGGAGGAAAAGGGCTAATAGTCCTTTATAATTCTGTGCAATAGTGTTATCAGCCGAGTTTTTGACTTGGGAAACTCGACTGATACTGTTGTCAGTTCAATCCTTGGTCATCTTGTCAGTCGAGTTTCCCCAAAACAAATTCAAGAAACAAAAGAGCATTTAACTAAGATATGAAATTTAATTCTAGAGTCCTAGACCACTATTTGAATGCATTTCTCTTTCCTATCATGTATTTTGAACATATAAAGGTACATTTGACTCATCATTGGCTACAATTTTGTGATAAAATAGGTGTTTGTGATCTAAAGCAAAAATACCAAAAAATAAAGCATAGAAACTTGGCATTTGTAGCACAGACAAGTACATGATGAGAAATTTATGAGCAACACCATATAGATAAGTGAACATCTTATCTAGAAGGCATACCAATATCATCAAAAGTAATTATGAGCAGTTTTGATCTAATAAAAGTAAATTTCTCTCTAGCTAGAGGTTTAGTGAAAATGTCTACAAGTTGACTTTCCGTGTCTGCATGAGTGATATAGATATCTTTTTTTAGCAATGTAGTCATGAAGGAAATAATGGTGGACCTCTATATGCTTAGATCTACTATGAAATATAGGATTGTAAGATAGACTAATTGCACTAGTATTGTCACAATAAAATAGAGAAGCATCATAGAAAATATTAAAGTGTTGGAGAACTTGCTTCATCCATAAGACTTGGGCAAAACAATTTCTAGTTGCAATGTACTCATCCTCCATAGTTGAAAGTGCAACTATGCTTTGTTTCTTAGAGAACCAAGAATGGTCCTAGGAGGAATCAAGTAGCACTTGCACACTTTCTATGAATTAAGCACCCAACATAATCCACATCACTGTAAGCTGTGAGAGTAAAGTCCCTTGACTTAGGATACCATAGACCAAAATTTTAGGTTTTGTCTAGGTACCTTAGAATCCTATTGGTGCCCCATCTTTTTTCGGCTAGGATTGTGATCCCGAGGGTGATTCCGGAGGCTACTTCTAGTGGATGCGCCGCCACCCTCCTCCCCTCCGGTTAGGCACACCGCCTACCGGAGTTCACAGTCGATCGACCTTCCATCCTTCTCACCATGAGGTCCTCTGGATAATCATCACGACCTTCTACGATCCTGGTGCTGGGAGGAAGACATGCTGCCTCCTGTGACGGGCGCTGTGGCGCCACATCCAACTCTAGATTTGGCACTCCGCCTGTCGAAGTCCACCTCCTTCCCTCTCCTTTGCGAAGACTTGACTGCGGTGTTCTCTTAGAGTGGCTTATATGATAGGCTGTTGTTGGGAAACCGCCTGATTGATACTTCGGTTTTAACCGAAAAAGGTAGATCTTGCGGTGAGCCCCAGTAGGCCGATAAGCGCTACTCCATCTGGTGCCTGATACTTCAGCTTTTGTCAGACAAGGTAGGGCACTGGTCGGGGGTTTCGCTTCCTTCTGCCTTCTAGAACTTGAGAGTGCGTGATGCGATGATTTTGAGTCGCATTCATAGATCGATTTCATATGTGTTTTGTGCCTTAATTACTCATTTTCATGGATATTATTGCATAATTCACTTTATTTGGTCTTTGCCATCATTTTATATCAAATCCCCTTTGTTTCACTATTTTAAGCATTATTGATCATCTTATCATAAATCATGTGGATTTACTTGGTCTTGTTGTGCAATTTCAGGAAGAACAAGTATCTGCTTCCGTCGATACCATCGATGGATGTCGATACCATCGACCAAGCCATAGGTTGTCAGCCGAGAAGAGCAATACAGAGTCGATACCATCGACACCCATGTCGATGGCATCGAGATGTCTCCAGGCTGCTGGCGAGGATGAAGTCGATGCCATCGACGCAAGTCGATGCCATCGACACAAGGAGAGCTACATCGTCGCTAAACGACAACAACCGACGCTAAAGGAGTCGATACCATCGACACCAAAGTCGATGGTATCGAGATCATGACAGGCGCTCAGAATAAAAGAAAGGGAAGCTGCCGCTAATCCGCTGGGTCGATACCATCGACCCGCGTCGATGGTATCGACGCCGGCAGATATGCGTTGGATCTGTTTTGATATCAATCGGACGACTGTCATTATTTGACGACCTAATTAGGGACTTATACCTAATGACGGCCGCCCAGACGTGATCATCATCTCATTTTTGGATTGCACGAGTGCCGAGGAGGAGAGAAAGGAGAACGGAGGCCGAGAAGGTCATCCTGGGTGATTCGGAAGCTGCCGAAGACGATTTCCACCACCGACAGGCGGGGAAGCTCGTGTTCTACGCCAAGGATCCACCGGTTCTTCTCCGTTCAGGGGTTTTCCCATTTATTTCACGTTTTTCTTATGAATTCCCCAATTTCTACCATGTATTCGTGTAAGATGAACATGAGAGGCTAAAACCCTCAATCTTTAGGACCGGGAGTAGCCCGGGGATACATTGTATGATGATTTTATATCGATAATTCATATTTTTCTCTCATATCCGTGGTATAGATTCGTTTTCTCCATTTCGATTGTTATGCTTGATCACCATAATAATAACTTAATGCCCTTAATCACTTCGACAGAAGGATTAACGGTTGAAAAGAGACGAATTCTACATTAATTAATAAAACCCTTGACAAAGGAGTTGTAAAATTAATGGTGGGAACTGAGAGACCGTTTATAATGCACTTAGTTTAGGGGAATGATTACTACGACGGTGGAATCAACCTAAATCTAAGTAGTGAATTACACCACGACAGTGGGTAATTCTGATTTCAGGCCATTACCCGGATACAGAGAGAAGTGTGAGGAGTTATATGAAATCTAATACAATATTGACCCGCGGTGAAACCGCCATCCTAAAGATATCCCTTTTAATTGATTAAATTAACCTTTAATCGATTGTTTTCTTTGTTTGATTTTTATTTTCTTTTAATTTGAAAAACAAAACCCTACTTTGTTAATCGGTCCAGCTGATTGCGATTAGTTAGTAGAAGTCTCCAATAATTCACGTATCCCTGAGTTCGACTCGGGCCTCACAAGGCCTATATTACTCGACGCGTACACTTGCGTTTTTAGCGCGTAGTAAAATACACGTCAAGTTTTTGGCGCCGTTGCCGGGGATACGGCGAATTATTGTCACTTTGAGTGCTAAGAGCGGCCATTCTAGGCCACATTTTTTTTAAATTTTAAAACAATTTCAAAAAATTCCTTTATTTCTCTATAATTGTGTTGACTCGTTCAAAGCATTGTACTGAACCTCTATTTCCATATTTCAGGTGCTTTGCATGGTGCACACACGTAGTCGAGACTACGTGAATCGCACACCTGAGGTTCCATCTGCGGGACCAGAGGACGAGGACTACTACGAGGAGGAACACCACAGTGATATACATTCTGAATCTGAGCCAGAACAAGAAGAAGTAATGGCTGAAGCACAGACAATATGGGAGAAGATCAAGGCGTCTTCTTCCTTGGCATCAAAGGGGCCTATAAAGAAACAGGGGCTAAACATACCTACATACAAGATCGACCCAGCACTGATTAATTTGGTCAAATCCAATGCATTTCACGGACTGAAAAATGAAGATCCAGTGGCACACATTAGTCAGTTTGTGGAGAACTGCGATATGGTGAAGATAGATCGATTTCCATAGGATGTGCTCTATCTCAAGTTATTCCCGAGTTCCTTGGCTGGAGTGGCAAGAGAGTGGCTTCATAACCTCGACGACGAGTTTGTTGAATCATGGGATCACATGGTGGAGGTTTTCTTCGAGAGGTTCTTTCCTCCTGAGAAGACCAATGATATGATCCGGAAGATCCACAATTTCACCCAACAGGCGGGTGAAACCTATTCTGAGACTTGGGAGCGATTTCAAGTCATGTTGAGGAGATGTCCACATCATGGATTGGACAAGGAAACCCAAGTGAAGATCTTCTACTTTGCTCTCTCCGAGCATGATAGAAGCAACTTGGACTCGACCGGTTCTGGATTCTTTCTAAATAACACTGATACAAGATGCTGGGAAATACTGAAGAATATGGCACGGAAGAAATCTTGGGGAGAAAGAGAAAGAGGCCCAGTTGAGCAAGCAAGAGTTGCCAGTGAGTCAAAGGCAATGAGAGAGCTGAATGAGAAGATGGATCTTCTCGCAAAGAAGTTGCTGCAGAAGGAAGACAATGAGTCCGAGGATGAGGCTCAGGTCAAGTATATGAGGCAACAACAAGGGTACAGGAACAACGATTACTCATGGCGGAAGGACAAGAAATTTTCATGGAAGGATCCAAACAACTTCTTGCAAGATCCGGACGCCAAACCTGCACCGGTCACGGAGGACAAGAGCACGGAGTTGCTCAATCAAGTCATAAAGCAAAATCAAGAGTTGATGAACACTTTTGCGCAGCAAATAAAGCAGCAGGGTGAATTCATGAACCAGTTCGGGCAGACGTTGCAGAGCCACGGGGCTCAGATGCGGACTATAGAGACTTCCATGGCACAGATGGCAGCGGAGATTGCAAGCTTGAAGAAGCCGGCACATCCGGGTTTTCCGGGAAACACCAATGTTCCCGGGGGAAACCAACAGGCCAAGGCCATCTTGTTGAGGAGCGGTAAGAAGGTACTGAATCCAAGGGCGGATGACACAAGCACACCGCAGGACACAGTCGAAGAAGCAACCGCTAAGGAGCAGCCCACACCAGTCATAGAGCAAATTGATGACACAACCGAAGATGGTAAGGAAGGACAAGCCACTGAGGAGGAACCACAGAAATTAACTCCCTATGTGCCACCTCATCAAAGGGCACATACCGTTCCGGTTCCCTATCCCAATAGTGCAAAAGCAAGAAAGGTGGATGCACAGTTTAAAAAATTTCTGGACAGCTTTAGAAAGTTATCTGTGAATATTCCCTTGTTAGAGGCAATTGAACAAATCCCGTCTTATGGAAAGTTCCTTAAAGATGTAATCACCAAGAAGAGGAAGATACCCGACACTGAGGTTGTGGTATTGAAGGAGCAAGTGAGTGCTTTTATTATGGGCACTTTGCCGCCAAAGCGACAGGATCCCGGGTGTTTCAATATTTCATGCTTTATCGGGAAGTTCAAATTTGGCGAAGCGCTTTGTGATTCCGGGGCAAGCATCAATCTGATGCCCCTTTCTACATTCAAGAAACTTGGATTGAAGGAGTCAAGGCCAAGCAATATGACTATCCAATTGGCCGATAATTCTGTGGTGAAACCATATGGAATCTGTGAGGATGTTTTGGTAAAGGTAGACCGCTTTGTTTTTCCCGCTGATTTTGTTGTGATGGAGATGCAGGACGAACACGGCAATGAGTTACTTCTTGGTCGCCCATTTCAAGCTACAGCTGACATGATCTTGGAGATGGGGAGAGGTCGCTTGACCTTAGGCATTGCGGATGATCGCTTTGAGATGGTCATGCCCAACAACAATACATCTACTAAAGCAAAGGCACAGTGCAACATGGTGAAGCATGTGGAAAGCAATATCTCACTTTGTCTCGGGAAGCCATTTTTAGATATGGCCCATGTGATGAGCAGGATAGACAATGGGACCTTGGCGGTAGACCTTATGGAGCAAACGAAAGCTGTCTCTTTACGCAAGGCTGTCGGGTTTCCAAATGATGAGAATGAGGACATTCCACCTTCGTGGGAGGATGATGTGATAATTACTTCTGTCTGTGATGCATATCCGGAATTGCCTCTAGAGGCGTGCTTGCTTAATGTCACTTATGATTGGATGCGGAGTACTTCACTCAAGGAGTGCGCCAAAATGCTTCAAATGCTTCCATGTTTCTACACGAGGCACTATGAAGATTTGGGTACACTGCCCCCACCGCTACAATCATCCCTTATCTGCCCACCTGATCTGGAGTTAAAGCCATTGCCCCCGCACCTGAAGTACGTCTTTCTAGCTGAGGAGGACAAGTTGCCAGTGATTGTTTCTGCATACTTGAGTGTGGATGAGGAGGAGCAGCTATTGATAGTGCTCAAGAACCACCGTGGAGCCTTTGGGTGGTCAGTGGCGGACATCAAGGGGATCTCCCCTACACTTTGTCAACATAAGATTCGGCTTGAGGAAGGAGCCAAGTCAGTCATACAGCCTCAAAGACGTCTAAATCCAAGCATGATGGAGGTTGTCAAAAAGGAAGTCATTAAGTTGCTTGCTGCAGGGATTATTTATGCCATATCTGATTCGATGTGGGTGAGCCCCACACAGGTAGTCCCTAAAAAGGGGGGAATCACAGTCACTACAAATCTTCTAAATGAACCTGTCACCACCCGATTGGTAACCGGGTGGCGTGTATGCATTGATTACCGCCGATTGAACGCCGCAACTCTGAAAGATCATTTTCCATTGCCATTCATTGATCAGATTTTGGAACGCTTAGCCGGTCGGTCGCATTTTTGTTTCCTAGATGGTTACTCGGGGTACAACCAGATTTCTATTGATCCTTTGGATCAAGAGAAGTCTACGTTTACATGTCCCTATGGGACTTTTGCCTACCGCCGTATGCCGTTTGGTTTATGCAATGCGCCGGCGACTTTTCAACGCTGCATGCTCGCCATTTTCTCTGACATGGTGGAGCGGTGTCTCGAAGTCTTCATGGACGACTTCTCGGTTTATGGAGCGTCTTTTGATGAATGCCTTTATAATTTAGATAAGGTTTTGCAGCGGTGCGAGGACACACACTTGGTCCTCAATTGGGAGAAATATCACATGATGGTGACAGAAGGAATTGTGCTAGGACACAAGGTGTCTAGCAAGGGTCTAGAAGTAGACCCCGTAAAAATTGAAGTGATTTCTAAGCTACCCCCACCAAATTCTATAAAAGGGGTGAGAATATTTTTAGGACACGCTGGGTTTTATCGGCGCTTTATCAAGGATTTTTCAAAAATCGCAAAGCCATTATCAGAATTGTTGGAAAAAGACGCAGTTTTTGATTTCAATGAGAAATGTCTTCACGCATTCGAGGTTTTGAAGGAAAAGCTGATTTCGGCTCTGGTTGTTCAAACGCCGGATTGGACAAAGCCTTTCGAGTTGATGTGTGATGCGTCTGACTATGCTGTGGGGGCTGTTTTGGGGCAAAGGGTAGATAACAAGCCTGCTGTGATTTTCTACGCCTCAAAAACACTTAATGATGCTCAATTAAATTACACAACCACGGAAAAAGAGTTACTTGCTGTTGTTTTTGCTTTTGAGAAATTTCGGCAATACTTAGTGGGTTCTAAGGTGGTTGTGTGGACGGATCACGCCGCAATAAAATATTTGATGGAGAAGAAGGATGCGAAGCCTAGACTAATTAGGTGGATTTTGCTCCTACAAGAATTCGATATTGAAATCAAGGACAAGTCGGGAATTGAAAATGTGGTGGCTGACCACTTGTCTAGGTTAGAGAGGGTGGATGAACAAGGTTTGCATATACCCATTACCGAGACTTTTCCCAACGAACAACTTTTAAAAATTGATTCTAAAGAACCATGGTTTGCGGAAATTGTGAATTATCTGGCTTGCGGGATCATCCCGGAAGATTGGTCTTATCAAGAGAAGAAGAAATTCTTCCATTCATTGAGATACTATTTTTGGGATGACCCAATATTGTTGAAGCAATGCAGGGATGGTATTCTTCGCAGGTGCGTGCCGGAGGTAGAGTACGAAAGTGTTCTACATCATTGTCATGCGTCGCCTACGGGAGGACATCATGCTAGCTCACGGACAGCAGCTAAGGTGTTGGAGAGCGGCCTTTATTGGCCCACTTTGTTCCGGGATGCCTATGATTTTGTTAGGCAGTGTGACCCGTGCCAGTGTGCAGGTAATATCTCAAGGAGACAAGAAATGCCCCTGAATGTGTTTCAGGAAGTCGAGGTATTTGATTTATGGGGCATTGACTTCATGGGACCCTTTGTGTCCTCAAATTCAAATCTTTATATTTTGCTTGTTGTGGATTATGTGTCGAAGTGGGTAGAGGCAATCCCCACAAGGACTAATGATTCGAATGTAGTGTGCAGGTTTGTCAAAGAGAATATTTTCTGCAGGTTCGGGATTCCTCGAATGATCATTAGTGACGGAGGCACACACTTCCGAAATCAGAAATTTGCTTCACTTTTGAAGAAATATGGGGTCAAGCACAACATTGGCACCCCATATCATCCACAAACGCAAGGACAGGTGGAGGTATCAAACAGGGAAATCAAGAAGATTTTAGAAAGGACCGTAGCATCTACACGGAAGAATTGGAGTGCATTGCTACCGGATGCACTTTGGGCTTATCGAACGGCGTACAAAACACCTATAGGCACTACACCTTTTAGGTTGGCGTATGGCCGGGCGTGCCATCTTCCGGTAGAATTGGAGCACAAGGCCCATTGGGCGCTAAGAAGGCTGAACTTGTGCTATGACGAGGCCGGGAGGAAAAGAATGTTTGAATTGAATGAATTGGATGAGCTACGCATGACGGCATATGAGAATGCCCGTATTTATAAGGAGCGCACAAAGCTGATCCACGATCGCCACATTGAGATGCGCACGTTCAAGAAAGGAGACAGTGTCCTATTGTTCAACTCTCGTCTCAAATTGCATCCCGGGAAACTGAAATCCCGATGGAGTGGACCCTTCGAGGTGGAAGAAGTGAGACCGCACGGAGCGATTCTCGTGTGAGATGGAGAGGCCACGTTCTTGGTGAACGGGCAACACTTGAAGCTGTACTTTGGTGAGAACTATAAGAGGAAAGTGAATGAGGTTAAACTCATTTCACTTGTACATGAATGAGAAGAAGGACCGACGTCTAGCCTAAGACGCTAAAGAAGGGCGCTTGTTGGGAGGCAACCCAACCATTGGTACATTAGGATAGTTTAATGTTAGGTGTAGTTTGCTTTTATTTTGTTTACTTTTTAGTTTAAAAATGATACCTTGATCCGTTTGTTGAATGTGCAGGAACAGGCAGGGTTGATACCATCGACACATCAGTCGATGGTATCGACATGGGTTCAGGTTGACACAGCAGAAATCGCACTGCGTCGATACCATCGACGGCCCCGTCGATGGCATCGACATGGTCACAGGCAGGTCGCAATAAAAGTGTCGATGGTATCGACACCCCAGTCGATACCATCGAGATCTCTGGAGATATTCAGACGAATTTTGCTCAGTCAACTCGATACCATCGACGGCCTCGTCGATGGTATCGACATCATCCCAGGTTGAATGCAATAAACGGAGGTGTCGCAATAAAAGCAAGTCGATACCATCGACACCCGTCGATGGCATCGACGGACATGTCACTGATCCGCATGAAGACATCGACGACGATCGCAACAGCCACGTCAGCGATCCGGGTGCTGCATCGATACCATCGACTTCTGTCGATGGTATCGACCCGTCAGCGATCTGGGTTTCTCGATCCAGCAAACGTCAGCCGTCGATACCAGCGACAGATGCGGCTACCCGTGAGACGTGTCGATACCATCGACCCGCGTCGATGGTATCGACGGGTCAACAGGGGCGTCAATCAAGTCTATTTAAGGGGACTTGCAACGTCATATGACATCACACCCTCAGAGCAAGTATCTCCCATTGCGGAGAGCACTCCCCCGAGCCCTCTACACCTGCGGAGAAGCGTCATCGAGCGAAGATCTTCACCGAGCGGAGAATTTCTCTCCATCTTCACCGAGCTCTTTTCTCCCAATCTCATTCTTCTCGCAATCATGGTGCATACGGGCGGAGCATCTTCATCAAGCGCGCACCCCAGGGAGATCGAGGAGTTTGTTCCTCCTCCAACTGCTTCCATCTCTCGTCCACGCCTCATTCATGCCAACATGGATGTAAGGAAGGTATACGAGGAGATCATGAAGCGGAAGTTCGAGGCAACCCGGTATGTGGACCGGGGAATGATCAGGGAGCTGGGATTCGAGGCCAACTTGGCCTATGTGTTGGCCGGGCAAGCGCGACACACCAATCGCTTCTATGAGATGGACTGTCATGCGGATGGGCAACCGTTTTTCGGCGAATGGCCCACATACAAGGAACTGGTGGCCGAGTTCATGGCGTCTCTTGATATCTGCGTCGTACCAAATGACGTGGTACCATCGAACCAGACGTGGATCCAGGGAAGGGTGTCCTTCCGACTCTTCAACAACAATTACAACATCACGTTGAAGTAGTTCAACGACATCTTCAACTGGAACCACAGCCGCCACGATCACCGACGCCCCGACGCCCGCACCGACTACGACAAAATCTTCGCCGAGCTAGTTACAGTGCCGGTAGGGAAGACCGTGAGCTACCACAATGCCGCGGTAGCGGATTTTGAGCACCCGTTCGTCCGGGTCCTGCACAGGATGTTGAGCTTGACTTTCTTCGCTCGGAGCGATCTTGCTTTGAGCAAGTTTCAGGAGAGTGACCTGTTCTTTCTCTATGCACTCCTGAAATGTCAAGAGTGCAACTGGGGAGCATTCTGGTTACAGAGCGTCATGGCGGTGAAGCGGAGCACAAGGAAGGCTCCAATACACTTTGGTGGTCTTGTCACCAAGTTGGCGTTGTACTTAGGGCTGAACTTTCAGTCCATGACTCCGATTTCTGCGCGGAGTAAGGTGAACGTGCAACACTTGCACCGTTCAAACCTCATTCTTATCCGAGACGAGTTGGCGTACGCTCATTGCCACGTCAACCAAGCTTACCAGGAGGCATCCCTGCCGGACGACGTCTTCCACATCGAGGGCAAGCAGCATTTCCGATGGCCCATCATAGCCATCGAGTCCTCCGAAGAAGAAGGCGGAGGTGAAGACCAAGAAGGCGAGGCCGAGGAAGACGAGGAGGCTTTCACACCTCTTCGAGCACGCGTGGCACCACGGAAGCGTCCTAGGATGCACCCGGGTGCATCTTCATCATCTCAGCCCCCGCCGCCATCACCACAGCATGAGCATCCAGCTGCGGATCCCTACTCCATGCAAGGGATGTACACCATGCTGCAGGACATACAGCAGACTCAGCTGCAGCACATGGGTATGTATACCGGCATTCATGAGACTACGAGCCGGGTACTTGACAACCAACGGGCTATGTTCGAGAACGAGCGGCTCATCCTCGCCAACCAAGAGCAAATGCACACCCGGTTGCAGTGGATAGAGACGCAGCAGGAGCCCTTCTTCGACCACTACTGGAGTCGAGACTACTTTGGAGGTTATCCACAGCCTCCGCCGAGGACCCAATATGATCCAAGCTTCCAGGGGGAGTACCCGTCTTGGGATCCTACGGCACCACAATACCCACCACCGCCTCCGCAAGATTGATCAGGGTATCACTGTTCCACCCTTAAGTTGGTTTTTGACTATGTGGCCATAGTCGGATTCAAGCTTAGGGGGGTGACTGGAACAGCTCTATCTTTTATCTTTTCTTTAGTTGTTTTTAGTTTCTGCTTTGTTATTTGTTTTTGCAATTTTAAATTTTTATTTAGGATCCACATCTATCTAGTGTAATCGTGGATGTCTTAAAAATTGTCATCGTGCTGTTTTCTTTAGTTGTTTTTAGTTTCTGCTTTGTTATTTGTTTTTGCAATTTTAAATTTTTATTTAGGATCCACATCTATCTAGTGTAATCGTGGATGTCTTAAAAATTGTCATCGTGCTATTTTCATGGGGAAATTAAGGGAATTTAAAATTTTTTCTATGTCTTTTGGATAGCTTTACTTGGTTGTCCTTGGGGAACTTGTTCTATGAAAATGATTGATTATGTCAACTTTGAAGCAATATGTCATACTCACACCCCCATTGACTCATGAAAAGTGGATAGTAATGGTTGGTTGAGCCTAACCTAATCAAATGGTAATGAGACCTTAATCAGATGTAAGAGAAAGAACCCTTTAAACTACTACACATGTCAGTAAGGAGGGACACATAATTTTCTTCTAAGGTTCAGTCACTTAATCTTGTGATCATTCCACCCCATTTTCTATAATCCACCCAAGAATTGGAAGTAAAGTGCAGTTTCAATTTCTTTTGTGTGCATAGCATGTAGATAGAATTTGCATTGTTATTTTCATACTTTTGCATAAAACGAGAAAAAAATGTATAGTGATTCATGCACATTACCTTTAGGTGCGTGTCATGTAGTTGCACTCATACTTTCATGATTTTCATGCATAAGTACACCATGTATCTCAGTTGACCTGAAAAGTGATCTAAATTGTTCCATACCCTCGCATTAGTACAAAGAGTTCCAATCATGAAGAAAATAGCCTAACACATGTATCTCTAAGCAATTATGGATATGTGGGCTAAGAGGAAAAGAAAAAAAATCTGAAAGAAAAAAAAAATTGAAAAAGAAAAAGAAAAAAAAAGGAAGAGAATTTAGAAGGAAATGGAATAAGAGGGAGAAAGGAATGATATCACTTGTATAACAGGGGAATTGAGTACATGATGTGGCTTGAGTAGATTTCTATCTCATTTTGAGGTAGAAGGTTAGTGCATGCATCATTCCACCCACTTTTAGGCATTAGGGCATTCTTAATGTGCATTTGCATCATTTAGGGCATTTTGTTATATGCATACTGAAACTGTGTAATACTTCCATATTCTCCCATGAACCACCCATTCCATCCACCCGTTGCTCGAATTGGGAGGTCACCGTGATTTTCTCCTCACTCATGATTATAAGGAGGACTGCTTCCATGTAGATGGTAGTTAGGGCGAGCAACGTAGTTTAGGCGATCACAAGATGCACCATGGCTGAATCGGCGAACTTTATTATGTTAACTGCCTTATGTGATAGTGTTCATCGGTTTGAAGGATAATTTCTTTTATTGATGATTATTGTCGCCTATAGGGTAATTACTGTTCTGTGATTAGGGTAGGCCGGTTTGAGAACGTCCAGTGGGAGTCATTTGTGATGTGGGTTGGTATTTTGATTATTAGTTGACATTCGCAATTCTATTCTAAGGATTAGTTGCTCGAGGGCGAGCAATGTTTAAGCTTAGGGGAGTTTGATGCGATGATTTTGAGTCGCATTCATAGACCGATTTCATATGTGTTTTGTGCCTTAATTACTCATTTTCATGGATATTATTGCATAATTCACTTTATTTGGTCTTTGCCATCATTTTATATCAAATCCCCTTTGTTTCACTATTTTAAGCATTATTGATCATCTTATCATAAATCGTGTGGATTTACTTGGTCTTGTTGTGCAATTTCAGGAAGAACAAGTATCTGCTTCCGTCGATACCATCGACGGATGTCGATACCATCGACCAAGCCACAGGTTGTCAGCCGAGAAGAGCAATACAGAGTCGATACCATCGACACCCATGTCGATGGCATCGAGATGTCTCCAGGCTGCTGGCGAGGATGAAGTCGATACCATCGACGCAAGTCGATGCCATCGACACAAGGAGAGCTACAGCGTCGCTAAATGACAACAACCGACGCTAAAGGAGTCGATACCATCGACACCAAAGTCGATGGTATCGAGATCATGACAGGCGCTCAGAATAAAAGAAAGGGAAGCTGCCGCTAATCCGCTGGGTCGATACCATCGACCTGCGTCGATGGTATCGACGTCGGCAGATATGCGTTGGATCTGTTTTGATATCAATCGGACGGCTGTCATTATTTGACGACCTAATTAGGGACTTATACCTAATGACGGCCGCCCAGACGTGATCATCATCTCATTTTTGGATTGCACGAGTGCCGAGGAGGAGAGAAAGGAGAACGGAGGCCGAGAAGCTCATCCTGGGTGATTCGGAAGCTGCCGAAGACGATTTCCACCACCGACAGGCGGGGAAGCTCGTGTTCTACGCCAAGGATCCACCGGTTCTTCTCCGTTCAGGGGTTTTCCCATTTATTTCACGTTTTTCTTATGAATTCCCCAATTTCTACCATGTATTCGTGTAAGATGAACATGAGAGGCTAAAACCCTCAATCTTTAGGACCGGGAGTAGCCCGGGGATACATTGTATGATGATTTTATATCGATAATTCATATTTTTCTCTCATATCCGTGGTATAGATTCGTTTTCTCCATTTCTATTGTTATGCTTGATCACCATAATAATAACTTAATGCCCTTAATCACTTCGACAGAAGGATTAACGGTTGAAAAGAGACGAATTCTACATTAATTAATAAAACCCTTGACAAAGGAGTTGTAAAATTAATGGTGGGAACTGAGAGACCGTTTATAATGCACTTAGTTTAGGGGAATGATTACTACGACGGTGGAATCAACCTAAATCTAAGTAGTGAATTACACCACGACAGTGGGTAATTCTGATTTCAGGCCATTACCCGGATACAGAGAGAAGTGTGAGGAGTTATATGAAATCTAATACAATGTTGACCCGCAGTGAAACCGCCATCCTAAAGATATCCCTTTTAATTGATTAAATTAACCTTTAATCGATTGTTTTCTTTGTTTGATTTTTATTTTCTTTTAATTTGAACAACAAAACCCTACTTTGTTAATCGGTCCAGCTGATTGCGATTAGTTAGTAGAAGTCTCCAATAATTCACGTATCCCTGAGTTCGACTCGGGCCTCACAAGGCCTATATTACTCGACGCGTACACTTGCGTTTTTAGCGCGTAGTAAAATACACGTCAGTGCGCCGGTGAGCCTCCGAGATGATGGGAGACATTATGTCGCATCCCTAGGGTTCACTTGCGGTCTCCTCCACCTTGACGGCCCTCAGCTAGGGCACTTTGCCCATTGGCATCCACCCTCTCTCTCCCTAACCTTGTATTCGGTCCACGACGGACAAGGGTCTTGATCGGGGTAGCTTCTTCCCCACAGTGATGCTTCTGCACCGGAACCCTAGCATGACGGCTCCCATCAGCGGCACCTCGAGTGGCGATGCTCTACAACGGAGATCCGATGCTCCCTTGCTCAAGACCGATCCGATCCTGAGAAGGTTGTGGCGTCCCACAGATCACGGCTTGCGTGCCCAGAGAGTTGTCGTCGAGAGAAGATCTGAATCTGCGGCTTTGACGATTGACCCTGAGATAGTTCGACAGGATGTAAGGAACATCCTAGGAGATGGAAATGATCAGAATGTAGGTGACTCCAACCCTGTGCAAGGCAACGGTGATGCCGCACTTGCTGCACAGGAGCCAGGCCCACAAGCGGATCAGGAGGACGGTACCCAAGGTGATCGGACGGCTGGAGTACAGAACAAGAGGAAGACGCCGCTGTATGGTATCCCTCATGATACATGTTTCAGATGTATGAAGAAGGGCCATTGGAAATCGCAATGCCATCGTCTAAAGGTATGTTATATTTGCCAATGATCAGGTCACCTTGCTCACAGATGTAATCGTAGGCTAGTACGTTCCCCACCGGATATCTCGTCCAAAGAAGCTTTTCATCCCCTACATGGAGTTCCTGCGAGGGGTGCACCGCAACATATGCCGAAGAGACTAGCTATTGATCTAGGACCCGATGATGAGTCCAAAGAAATCAAAGTGAAATCTATGGATTTTGCGTTAGAAGTGGCATGGCCGGACAGATTAAAGTGGGAGGTTCTAAGCCCAGTCCTTCATGAATCATGGCCTCTTGCAAAAGACATCTACAGATATGCTGACAAGAAAGCTATCACCTTCTTTGGAAATGCAAAGGACACTTTGGATGCGATGAATAGAGGTTTGGGAAATGTTAATGGTTGTAAACTGGCCCTTAGACACATGCACGATGGGGAGAAAAGTGATCGTAAAGAGGCTATGTGGTTCTGGATGGTTGACGTTCCCATTGTATGTAGGGATGATGCATCCATCACGAAGCTTATTAAACCGTTTGGTAATCTTGTGGATATATCGGATTGGCAGCGCCGGGATGATGATGTTTCAGGATTTCTGGTCCTCGTGGAGGCTTTTAAAGAAGATGTACCTCAGTTCATAACACTCACATTTGGCCATCGTAGATCAACCGTGCGCTTACACCTGGTTGCTCATGGCCCTATAGGGGCGCAACAGGTCATTTCTACAGAAACTGCAGATGAGTTGGGCATCCTATCAGAAGCTTTTAAATGTGAAGTGAGGAGGATGAATGATGAAAGCACTGATAGCATCGCTTCACCTCCACGCTCATCGGGTGTTTTGAATCGCCACCATGAAAGGAGAGTAGATTGGCAGGCTCATAGTCCTAAGCAAACTAAGTGAAGACATGATAGAAGAATGGTGATAGATAAAGATGGATACATGAGACTAATGAGGAATTGGAAAATTGCTAATTTCCTATCTAGGGATGACGAAGAGCTTATTTATAGACTTCAAAGTGGGAGACTAAGATATAGAAGCAGAACCTCTCGGGAGATATGTGGGCCTAGATCAGTATCTACTCATAGATTCTGAGAACGTGGCAGCCCTATCTCTTTCATAAGATCCGAGGGAGACATGATTTCGGTTGAAGACGACAGTGAGGTGGAAGGAAGAGGTAATACCTGATGAATGAGGGATCTGTTATGATGGTGTTGTAGTTTCTCTTATTTAATGGACTGTACATCTCTTGTATGGAACATCCGTGGAGTGGCCAACAATGGCACCAGGAGAGTTCTGGGACGTCTATGTAGACAACACAGACTGAGGATTGTATGCTTATTAGAGCCGTTCTTACATGCGATTCATGCGGATGAGCTTCTGGACATTGTTTGCTTGGATTGGGCTGCAGATAATAATGATGAGGATGGCAAAATCTGGTTCTATGCGGATATCTCTATGCAACCACATGTTTTTCGATCACACAAACAACATCTCACTATCTGATTGTTAGATACAAATGGAGATGTCTTTTTTTTTTTCTACAGTATATGCTAGCTGTAACTTTACAGATAGAAAAGGTTTTATGGGAAGACCTCGTGGCTATTGCTACTGAGATTGGAAACTCATGTTGGTTGATCGTAGGAGATTTTAATATTATTCATCATCTAAATGAGAAGAGGGGCGACACTAACACACCAGTACAGGATGATGGACTTCAACTCTTTTATCAATAACTTGTGCTTAAACAAAATCCCTTTTGAGGGTAGTCATTTCACTTGGGTAAATAAACAGTTCCTTACACTAACTATATGGCCAAGGATTGATCGGGGACTTGTGAATGATTCTTGGAAGTCTTTGAGACCAAATACTAAGATGAAGCACCTTACCAGGTATAGGGTTTCAAACAACTATCCCCTCTTCATCACTTTAGGTACGAGGAGTATCAGCAAGAGAACATCCCACTTCTCCTTCCTCGAGGTATGGTTGCAACATCCATCTTCTTTAGATATCATTCAGCGAGAATGGGAGGAAGATGTCGTGGGACACCCATCTTTTGTGTTCTATAAAAAACTCAAGAGAGTCAAGGCGGCCCTCTCCTCCTGGAACAAAGAACAGTTTGGGAATATATCTCAAAAGAAGGCTGATCTCGAGGACGTTATTTATTACACCCAGATTGCTTTCGATGAGAATCCTATAGAAGTTAACTATGATAACCTTAGACTAGCGGAAAAGGAGCTGCAATACATTATGGACCAGGAGGAGGTCTTGTGGAAGGAAAGGGCGAAGATCAAGTGGCTTACAGACGGGGAAAGAAACACATCCTTCTATCATGCAGTAGTGAAATCTAGAAGAAAAAGAAAAGAGATTGCAAAGCTTACTCTTCTAGAAAACTCCACGGTGACTGATCCAGAGCAGATGGCTGAGGCAGCGGCGACACATTATAGAAGCTTCTATGAATCAATGGATCAGATTTCTGAGGAGAAACTATAGGAGTTCTTACCGTTCATACCAGATAGACTATCCTTTGATGACAACCAGACCCTAACTACCATCCCTGATGCTTTGGAGGTGTTTAACACTATGAAAGAAATGGAGAAGCATTCTGCCCCCGGTCCTGATGGTTTCACCATATCTTTTTTTCTTACTGCTTGGGATACTATAAAAGAAGACTTTCTAAAACTAGCTGATGTGTTTTTCAAAGGCCAGGTTTGTCATCACAGTCTGTTCTATAGTAGGACTGTGCTTATTCCCAAGAAGGAGTCTCCTAAGTTCTTGGCTGCTGATTTCCACCCGATTTCGATAGAAAATATTTCTCTCAGAATCCTAGCTAGGGTTCTCAACAACAGATTGGCTAGCTTCATGCCTTACCTCATCTCTGATTCGCAAGGTGCTTTCTTAAAAGGCAAATATATTACTCATCATGTGAGATTAGTGAAGGAGATCGTTCATGACATAAAAAATGGGTTCCCAACACCAAATGCTATGATCAAATACGACATGTCTAGGGCTTATGACAGGGTCAGTTGGGCTGTTTTATATAAGATCCTTGTGGATTTTGGCTTCACCACGGACACTATCCAGCTTAGATTAAGCTTCTTCATCAATACATGGATGACTGTTTCGATTGGAGATATCACAACGGGCTTCTTTCAGCTGAAGAAGGGTCTGAAACAAGGCAATGCACTCTCCCCCTTTCGCTTCAATCTTTTTGAGGATATGCTTAGTAGGAGAATTTCTGATATGGCTTCAAGAGACGAGGTTGTTGTCTATCAAACCAGGGGTAATGGAATAGCACCACCCTTACTTCTTTATGCGGATGACATCACGATCTTCATCAATGCAGATATGGTTTCAGCTGGTAACATCAAGTAGGTTTTTGATGATTATGAACCAGCTACTGGTGAGCGTATCAATAGAGTAAAGTCTTGTTGTATGATTGATTGTGATGACCCAGATACTGTTAAGGCAATAGCAGCCATGTTACAGGTGAATGATCTCCAGAACACTATCCAATATCTTGGGATGCCTATTACTAAGGGCAGAACACGGATTGCAGATTTTGAATTCCTTATTAATAAGATTAACAGGAAGGTTGCAAACTGGAAGGCTAGGTTACTATCCTTTGTGGGCAGGAGGCTCTTGATAAACCATGTGCTCCCATCTACCACTTTATATACATCGGCTACTGTAGGCATTCCAATGGGTATTATTCGGAGAATTGAAAACATCTTCTCTAGATTCTTGTGGACAAACAGAAGTAACAAGAAGAGGCGAACTTGGGTGGTGTGGGATAAGGTGGAAACCCCGATGGAAGATGGGGGGTTGGGTATTACACCTATCCTGTTGATCAATAAGGCTTTCCTTGCTAAAGCATGTTGGGAGGTACTGACTGGTAGTTCATGTTGGGCACTTTTTGTAGATCCAAATACACGAACAGACATATTAATCATTCTGATGTGTTCCCTAGTAATCTGAAGCTGAGCTCCTTTGCATCTAGCTTCTGGAAAAAACTATGGCAGACGTTCCCTGTCGTTATACCTCACTGTAGGTGGATTATCGGTACATGTAACATTTCCTTTTGGGACTATCTTTGGTGTGACATACGTCCCAAAGAAATGGCTTTACACAACAACGATCACCATCACGCCTTTAAGGTGAAGGATTTCTGGTCCGATGATCTAGGATGGGATTGGGAGACACTACATCAGGTTATTTACCAGGATGGTTTGGACCTGATTAAATCGTCAAATCAATTCATCTTAGGAGAGGAAGATAGAATCATCTGGTCCCTTGATGTATACGGTGTTTCCTCCATTAAATCTGCAAAATGCTTGTTTCTAGAGAATGAGTATAACAGTAGTGCTGATGATAAGAAGATTTGGCTTCTGAACATTCCAAGGGCAAGTGCAACTTTATGGCATTTTAAGCATGGAGCTATCCCTACAGACAATAATATCAGGAGATGCACGATTCAAATGGAGTCTAAATGCAATTTTTGCGAGGAGCCTAGTTGCGAAAATATTGGCCATCTGTTGTTTCACGGACAGTACACATCGTCTCTTTGGGAGAAGTTTATTGTTATTACAAGCATGCAAGCACCCCGTAGCTTAGCCTCTTTAATGGCATGCTATGCCTAGGGTATTCCCAGATCTCTTACTGATTGGCTGGCCGGAAGGATCGCTATCCTCATCACTCATAGCCTGTGGCGAATGAGATGCAAGGCGCATTTTGATGGCGTTTCTTCTTCCGTTGATACCGAGTGGAATCTTAGTAGTTTCCACATTAACAAGGCGATGAGCACAGAAGCTTTCATTCATAAGGAGCACTACAAATATGAGGTTTTATCTGAAGTCAGAATAGACCAACTGCGCCTGAAATTGAGAAGGATCATTCTTGAGAGATGGATTCCTCCGGATTTACACAACCTTAAACTCAACGTCACTTTGGGTGCGGAGATTGATCCCCATGGGCATAGGAGAAGATGGGATGCTGGTATCATACGTAATCACAACGGTGACATTTGTCTCGCTTTCAGAGCATGGCTGAAGACACATGATCATATAGAAGCTTACATTACTGCATGTATTATTAGCATTAAGCTTTTAGAGGATCACAACTTAACAATTTCGACTTTTGAAGTGGATGATCAACATATTTTTGAAATTTTATGGAATGACGCTCAGGAGCCTTGGAGGATGACATCAGCTATTAGAGAAATTAGACAGCTAGTCCATGACAGGGCGATTAGAGGCTCCATGGTGCATAAGCTTATTAACTCTGTACCAAGGGAGCTGGGGATGGATGGGAATAGATATTCAGAGTTGTTTGTGTGCTCAGATAGTCGAAACCTACCGATGAAGATTAGAGGGATGGCCCTTCTTGACAAGAAGAATACACCTTATATTTGGATTAAGCGAGATGTGTAAGGCTTCTATGCTGTTTGTGTATAGGGGGTATAATACTTGCGGGTTTTAACAGGAGATGTATCTTGTATATTGATGATTTTGCCTACACGAGGAGGGTAGGATGAATAAAAACACCTCCTAGATTAATTTAAAGAAAAACCCTTAGAATCCTATTAACAACTTTAAGATGGATTTTCTAGGGGTTAATTGAAATCTAGCACACAATCCAACACTAAACATGATAAATAGTCTAGGCCCGTTCAATATTGTAAGATACTAATGATACCTCTATAAATCTTCTCATCTACCTTTTCACCTTCTTCATCTCTATCAATTTTAGTGGTGTTGGACATTGGAGTATCCATTGGCTTTGTTTTCTCCATCCCAAAGAACTTCAAGAGTTAACTTGTGTATATGCCTTGGTTAATGAAGTTTCCATCATTTCTTTTCTTCATTTGGAATCCAAGGAAGAATGTCATCCCTCCCATCATACTCATCTCAGATTCACTTTGCATAAGAGAACTAAACTCCTTGAAAAGATCAAGATCAATTTCGCCAAAAATGATATCATCAACATATAGTTTAATAATCAAGAAATTTCTAGAAGTGTGTTTAAGAAAGAGTGTAGAATCAACTTTTCCCTTAATATAGCCATTTTCAAGAACAAAGTTTTTCAGTTTCTCATACCAAGATCTATGGGCTTGTTTGAGACCATAAAGAGATTTTTGTAACAAATAAAAATAGATAGGAAGCTTGTCATGTTCAAAGTCAGGAGGTTGAACCACATAGACTTCCTCCTCCATTCTACCATTTTAAAACACACCTTTAACATCCATTTGATATAGCAAAAAGTTTATATGAGTAGCAAAGGAAAGTAACATTCTAATAGATTCAAGTCAAGCAACAGGAGCATAAGTTTGATCAAAGTCAATACCTTCCTGTTGATTATACCATTGAGCTACTAACCTTGTTTTTTTTCTTACCACCTTCTAGCTTTCATCAAGCTTGTTGCGGTCGACCCATTTTGTTCCAATGATCTTTATATCACTTTTTCTTGGCAATAGAGTCCACACTTTTTTTTCCTCAAACTATTCTAGTTCCTCTTGCTTTGCTAGGATCCATTCATCATCTTTAAGAGCTTCTTTGACATTCTTTGGTTGAAGTTGGGATATAAAAGCATTGTTGGCTTGTTCTTTGTTGAAGACAATTTGTGTCTTCACCCTTCAAAAGGATTGCTTATGATGAGCTATTTAGGATGATCATTAGCAAACCAAGGAGTAGGACGCTTCTTTTCATCTTCTTTTGATTCTTCATCTACAATCAACTCTTTTCCTTTGTCATTAATGTTGAGTTCTTTCAATATAGAAATCACTTCATCTACAACATCATCATTCCCAACATTCTTGTAAATAGAGAGGTTAGTTTCATTAAACTTAACATTGATAGATTCTTCTACATTAGATAGTTCAATGTTAGATATTCTTAAAGATCTACCTGTAGTGCTATAACCAAGAAAGAAATCCATATAAGATTTAAAATCAAACTTATCAATAGAATCTTTGGTGTTCAAGACAAAGAAAGGACAACCAAACGTATGAAAGAAATTGACTATAGGCTTTCTACCACACAATAACTCATAGGGGGCTTTGTTAAGATAAGTATGAGTGTAAACCCAGTTTTTCACAAAACATGCGGTGCTTATAGCTTCAGCCCAAAACTTCTTGGGAGTGTCATACTCCAAAAGCATTGTTCTAGCCATTTTTTGTACATACCTATTCTTCCTCACTACTACCCATTTTCTTGAGGTGTATGGGGGGAGAAAAATTGTGCAAATGACCAGAGTCTTCACAAAAACATTCAAACAAGTCACTTTCAAACACTCCCCCATGGTAACTATAGATAGATACGATATGATAAAGAAGATTCATTTTTAATTCATTTTCAAAAAGAAGAGAAAAGATCAAGAGTATCACTTTTGAAACCAAAAAGAAATTCCATGTCAAATGAGAGAAATCATCAAAAATCACACAAAAATAATTACTACCACGAAGCGATTGATTTCTCATTGGACCAGATAGATCAATGAGAAGAAGTTCAAGTACCCACTTAGTTCTAAGGACTCCTTTGGATTTAAAGGAGAATTTGGTTTTCTTTCCTTGGGCACAAGGTTGGAATTCCTTATCCTTCTCAAAATCTATTTTAGAAGTCCTTTGACCAAGTCCTTTTTCTTCAACTCCTTCAATTGATTCATATTTACATGATCAAGCCTACAATGCCACAAAGATACATCATTTTTATCAACAACAAGGCATTTAACAAGAATAGGCCTAAGAGAATCAAGAACTATAATATAAACATTTCCATTTTTAGTTCCCTTATATATGACATTGTAGGAGAGAGAATCTAGAAGCAAGCATTCATGTGAAGTAAAGAGAACAAGATAATCATTATCACAATGTTGGCTAACACTAATTAAATTGTGATGTAGACCATCCACAATAAGAACATTCTTTATGCATAGTGAATCATCTACGTCACCTTGACCTATCACTTTACCTTTCATGTTGTCCCGAAATCTCATTGAACCTCCTTTCTTCTTAGTAAGAGTGTTGAAATGGTCTCTATCACCAGTCGTGTGCTTTGAGCATCCATTATCAACAATGCATTTTCCTTTATCCTACATATAAAGGATATGTCAGTGCCCAATTCCAAGTTTGGGATCCATAGTTATCTTGGGGACCCATTTCATGTTTGGGTTGGTCCCCTTCTCTTTGTAAGTACAAAAAGTAGAATACTGATCATCAAATTTACAATGAGAGAAAACAATAGATGCCTTAGAGACAGATGTCTATCCATGGTATATTAGAGGCCCCTTGCTCTTTTTCTTTCCTTTCCATTTGTTTTCAGGGGATCCCTCATATCCCAAACCACTTTTACCCACTTGTTTGGTAGGTTTGTCTAAGACTTCATTTAGGGACTTTTTCCCTTTGATGAAATTTTGCAAGGTATCTCTAAGTCTATGGTTATCATAAGAATAAGACTATAGAATAAATACTAGAAAAATCATCTTGATCATGCATAAGGTCAGCCTCCAAACAAAGGGCTAAGTCAAAGAAGAATCCTTTTCAAGATTAAAACTTTCAACTTCATCACTAGGCAAGATAGGTCTAGATTTAAGATCATGAACTTTCGCAAGAAGCTTAGCCTTGTTCATTCTATACATAACAAGTTCATCAACATATATTAGGTTTTCATCTTAAAAGTCATTCATTTTCTTTAGATAAACACCATTTTCAATTTCTACTCCATTATATTGAAGTTTTAGATGAAGAAATTGTCCTTGCAAGGAATATATGCTATCAAGATTAATCATTTCATTTTGTTCAAGAATTTCACTTTTAGCATAAATATCATATATGACTTTCCCTAGTCTCTTCTTTTTAAATTTTCACTTAGAGTAAGAAGAACTATAAGCACGAATCACATCATTAAGAGCATATTTACAAAGTTCATTCAAACTTACCTCAATTACCTCACCTATATCTTCACTTTTTGAGTCCATAAGAGCAAGGTGACACTTTCCTTCATTCAATTTGGGATCACTTGAGGAAGACTCCTCCCAAGTGACATGGGAAACCTCTTTCCCTCTTCTTTCCTTCTTATCCCTCTTCTTAAACTTGCTCTCCTTGTTGTATCCCTCCTTCTTCTTAGAAATGATCTTGTGTGTGGGATTTAATTTCCTTGGGGAATTCATTCTTGTAGTGTCTCTTTTGTCCACATTCATAGAATCAAGATGTAGAGGAGAAGGAGGGCTTTACCTTGAAGTGTTTTCCCTTGGAGTAGTGAACTTCAAGATAATTAGGAGCTTAATCTTCACTAGAGGGAGGAGTAGGCTGGAAAGCAAGTTGTTTTTGAAGAACAATGACATCCACTTGAGATTAGAAGGTTGCATCCTTTATCTTCTTGGATTCCTTTTATTATATTTGGTCTTCATCTTCTTTCTTGTTAAGCCTTAATCCAAAAGCTTATACATTTCCAGTGAGTTCTTTAGTATCAATATCACCTAGGTTTCTTGTTTCTTCAATGGAGGTCACTTGTATTTCCATCTCTTGGGAAGAGCTCTAACAGCATTTGAGTTTATTTTTCCTTGGTCCATGGTTGTGCCAATGATTCAAGCCTATTTACAATGGTGTTGAGCATAGAAAAGATTTAAGCAATTCTTTCTTTCTTTCCCATCTAGAAGTTCTCAAGCAATCCATTGAGCATGTATACCTTTGACTCCTTGACTTGCTTGGTGCCTTCATAGGTAACACAAACTTATCCCATATCTCATGGATGTATCCCACTAGGAGATCTAGTTGGATTCGGTGGGGGTGAGAGCTGAATAGATGATGCTTATTGCATTGGTGTTGACTTTAGCCTTATTCATGGAAGCTTCATTCCAAGTAGCCATGTATCCCTCTAGTTCTTTGTATGGATAAGAAACCACTCTCCACATGTCGTATCTAATCTGTTACAACCCCAAATTTTGGGTTCATTTGGTGAGAAATGTGATTTCTCCTATTAAAGATATTTGAACAAATAATGACATAATTTGGTTCAAATAAATGGATTTTGTTTACAATAGCCTTGATGTTTGTGTTATGGGCTTTATTGGCTATTGGGCCCAAATAACAAGAAAATTCAATTAGTGAATGAATAATTGAATATTTAAGAAAAGAAAAATGTGAAAACCTCTAGAAGGCAAATCCAAAGAGGAATTTCATGCCTCTTGGGTTCCTTGGGTTCCAAGGAGTCCAAAGTTGCTTAAAGAGTGCAATAAGAAAAGAAAAGATCAATTAAATATTTCTTTATTAAGAAAGAAATTGAAAACAATGGTAAAATGTGGAAAACAAGTGAAAAGAGGTATAATTTAGTTATCCTTTGTGGAATTTCGTATCCCAAGGATTCCTAATGATAAAAGGAATACCAATGAGGAAAATAAAAGAGAAATAAAGAGAAATCCTCAAAAAGGAAATATTTTAATGTGAAATAAATGAGATAATGTGAAATAATGCATTTAGATGCATCTAGAAGGATAATAAGTATCCTTGAAAATGAATTTCGAAATCATAGAGTTTCTTGGGATCCAAGGACTCCCAATAAAGAGGAAAGAAAGAAAAAATATTAAAAAGGCAAAATAAGAGGATAATGTGTTGCATTATTAATGAATTATGTGGTATTGTTAAAAAGGAAAGTAATTTCTATTAAAGGAAATAGAATTTCGTGCCTATGGGATAGAAGGAAAGTATAAAAGATTTTAAGTAAGAGGATTTTCGAATCCCTATTTATTCAAGAGTTTTGGTTTATTAAATGATTAAGTTAAGAGAGAGAAGCTTCCTATTTCATGAAGGAATCAGATTCCTAGTAGGAAAGACTTTATTGCTTCGTGAGAAAGCATCATAGGACGTGGTTACCCTCATCTATAAAAGGAAAGAGAGCCCTGGACTGAGTCCAGGAGAGGAGTCCCACGCAACTCCTTCTTTCTCTTCTTTGTTTTCGTCCTTGAACCCTAAACCATGAGAAACCACGAGATCTTGAAGCAATGAAGGACCCAGGTGCGGTTGCAGTGGTAGCTGGTCACGATTCGATGCCAAGGCAGGGCCTAGCTGGAGCCGCCATGCCCGAAGCGAAGCACAATAGCTGCAGCACAGCTGCATAAGGTAGCTAGATCGCGAGTCTACCCAGCCCGTTTTGCACCACCGCAACAGCTATTCAGGAGCTCCATAAGTGCGCCTGGGCATGGAGGAGGCAACACCGCCGTTCTTGGAGGTCATCGGGGTCAGGAAGTGAGTCGGGATCGCGCCCAATCGCGACTAGGGGCCTGTAGCTACCGGCACAAGGTTGAAGAAGGGGGGAGGCAGATTGGACAATTATGCCCCTCTACGTAATAAAGAATGGATTGTTAAGTCAAGGGCACCATGGTAATTTCGAAATGTTTCCAAAAGAGGCTGAGCAACGTTGCATGGAGTCGAGCGACGTGGCGCGCTCCGATTGGCCCAAATAAGGTTTTCTTGCAAAAATCATAGTTAAATATTCGTAGCTGAGATGACAAAAGTTTATGTATGAATTTTGATCGCGAGAACAAGAGGAATGTAATAAAAATGATATTGAAGATTGATTCCGTTCCTAATTGCAAAAGTACAATAAGTTGATGAAAAGTGCATTAAAGTTAAGTTAAAAACCCTGTTTGTGAGTAAAGGTTGAATCTAGTATGCTTAATGGGTTAATTAAAGTATTAATAACCTATTGAATGATAATGTTAGGTGCAAACCTGATCTAGATGTAAAATTGCATGCTTTAGAGTTTTTACACCATATGAGAATGATTAAGTATGTAGAAACCCTAATTTAGGGCCAAAGAGGATAAGATCATATTTAATTCAAAAAATGTGAAAATATGTTATTATATGATGGTTCTAATGTATTTTGAGCATTAACGTCTGTAATTCTGGATAAATACGCTAAATGTAGTAATTAGGGTTTTCTCATGAATAAAAGGTAGATTATGGCAAATCGAGTTCATATATGATTAAACCATAGTGAATTTTGAATTGATGATAGATGCACATAATGATCTTGTCATGGATTAAAAGGATAAAAAATAGTAGCTTTAATGTAAAAGAAGCTTAATGAAATTAATTAATGGTTAACGGTACCTTTAAATCTGAAAATAGGGTTATATGTTGTTAATATAACCTTAATATTGAAGAATGGATGAGATAATTTGGGTTTATGAGTAATGGCATAAAATTAGGGTTTAATATGGTAAAAGATGAAGGGAAACCCTAATTGCAAAACGAAACCCAAAAATGGTTACAGAAACCCTAGATAGTGAATCCAAGTCAATAAAGTAGATTCTTGATAAAGTGTGTAATAAATATAGTACATATTCTTTTTAGGAATTATGTGATTTTTGATTGCTTTCTTGGTTGGATTTGCTTAATGCTTGTGAAATCACCAAATCAGGTATGTGGTTACGCTTATGATTATCCCGACTAGTTTTCCGAGGATTTTATCGACGTTTCCCTCATGGCTTGAAATAACTGTTGGATGCTTTTATTTCATGCAACTATAGAGTGACTATGACTATCACTATGAATATACATGTATAACTGGCTAGATCCGAGTCCACCTCTATGGCTTGAAAAGGCTAAAAAGGGGTAACCTAGAGTAAGGTCTAGGTTATCATGGGTTAGAAATTGGGCTACCGAGTGTGGTACCATGAGACCCATTAGCATGCCATGAGTTAAGGAGTGGTCTACTTACGATTAGTACCATGTGACTCAACCCTAGAAACCGGTTCACCTATAGGTCGGACCATGAGGGGCTTAATGGGGATCTACCATAAGGAAGGTAGTATCCAGGTCCACTGCAGGGATAGCACAGAGGATAGGGTACTCATGGATTGTAGAGTTATATTTAAAACATAATATTGGTTGTTAAATGATTAATTGAATGATTATGTTGTTATCATAGTTGTACGTTTACTGTTTCCCCCACATACCAGCTTCGGTTGACCGACGTTTTATTTATCGGCATTTTAGGTACAAGCCAAAAAGGACAAACAATAAATCGTCATATTGTGAAATACATGAAGTAAAATGCAAGGAGGATTAGTTAGAGTAGAATGCTTACATGGATAGAAATCTAAATTTTTCAAAAGGTATGAAAATTTTTATTATAGCTTTTAAGTATAGATGGTTGAAATTTAATAATTGTTCTTGATTAAGTGCCGAACCTTTGATCCGGAAGTTATGGGTGCGGCTTCAACCTCTTGGTCTCCCTTAATTGGGGGTTATCGAGAGGTGGGTTCGTAACATAATCCCTTGAAGGTAGAACTGCATCCTTCTCCTCTAATAGAAGAAGTTTGTGTCATCAAATATGGGGGGAAACATGGAGAATCCTCCTTTTATGTTAAGGGACTCCCACAAATTCTCACCCCTTTTTTCATCTTGTAGGAACAATTGGCTTGGAGAAGACCTACTCTGATATCACTTGTTGGATCAATGGGCTTTAGAGGGGGGTTGAATAGAGCTAAAACACTTAAATTGAATTCATTAGACCTTCAAATTAAATAAAGAGATAAGGTTGCATCTATGAAATTGGAGTGCAACTAAGCATACATACAAAGAATGAGAGAGATTGAACAAGCATAAGAATACAAGCTATGTATAGTGGTTCTACACTCCACACTAGGAGATGTACATCCAGCACCTGTAGGGGTCAATCTCTAGGACTTGAAACCATTGCACAATTCTTGTATTCCATTATAAAACATACAATATGACTTCCTTTTAAGGATAAGGATACCTAGCCTTCCTTTTGAGGATCAAAGGAGCCAACAATCTTACAATGACTTACTCATCCTAGATCAAGAATCTTTTATCTTCACAAGGGATTACCCACTTTTGCAATGAGGTATCCACCTTCACCAAAGAGATCTACTCTTGCAACAAGTCTTCCTCCTTGAAGGAATTAGCCACTCTTCTCATGGATCATCAACCTTCAACTTCACCTTCACCAAGGAGAAGCTTTCACCATAATAGCTTAAGATAAAGGGATTGGGAAATGGTAGTTGAGAGCTTCATAAGGCATACAATAAAGCAACTCTCTCACAAGTAACCAATCTCACTCAGATTGCTTTTGATCAATAGTAAGATTGAGAGAGAAAGGGGCCCTTAGTAGACAAAAAACCGCTCAACTATACATAGGAACATAAGAAGCAAACTTGGAATGAATTCCATGGGAACCTATTTATAGTTAGGGGTTTCTACTAGCTAGCAGATGCACTTAGGAACAAATTCTAGCCGTTTGGAGTGTTGTAATGGATATTTGTTCGAGTTTTCCAATATTGCAATAGTTAGAAACACTTTTTTTAGCAAATTTTGTACAGTGTGGTTGGTTGAGTTTCAATAAAGGTAACTTGACAGATGGCACTATGTGACAAAGTAATTTTGAGTTCTCGATCGAGTTTTTCCTTGATGAAACTTAGTCGACGGCTTAAAATTGATTTTCATGTGTAAGGGTGTAGGTCGAGTTTGTCCTGAGGAAACTCAGTCGACCCTGGTAGTTACCAAGACCCACATAGTGTTATCGACCAATTTTCTTGTGAGTGAAACTCGACCTATATAACTGCAAGAGATGAATTTTGGAAAGTGCCATTAATGTTCTTAAATATTCGATTTAAGTACATATTGTATTTTTCTCATCTTTGTTACAAGTCATAGAATCAATACAAGTGATTTACAAAAATGTTCTAAGTGGTTTGAGGCATTTTTCACACAAGTGGACTTGCATTGATATTGGTTTTTTGGGTCAAGCTAGGTCTTGCTTGAATTCATTCTTTTCATTTTCCTAATGCATAAAATCAATCTAAAATAGAGATGTTAGATACATATGAATGGAATGGATAAGTCATCATCAAAATATGAACAATATTTAACTATCAAGTTAACAAAAGTAACCAAAAAGTCCATAACTAATAGAGACACCCGAGGATACCTCACTAATTAGACATGGGAAAGGCTAGCAAAGGAATACCAATTTAACTCTAGACAATCAAAAGTAGCCCAAAAGAACTCTGGTATAATGAGAGTGATGACAAGATTTTTGTCAGTGCCCAATTCTTTAAATAATAAACTAGGAATGTAACACGAATGGATCTCCACATCTTATTGAGTATCTTGGAGAAGAAACCAATAAACATAGGGCACATCTTAATCGATAGATTGGCAGAAACTATGGGACAATATGGGTCCCGAGATTTGCCTAAAGAATTGAAGGATTTCACTATAACTAAGAGGGAGAGACTTGTGGAAGCTAGATACTTAATGTTCATAAACTTCTTAAAGAGTAATAAAAATATATACTTCTACATATTCAAGAGATCAAACAACTTCATTCCCAACCTAGGTTAAGTAGTTATGACTACAACAAATTAGTGTTCAGGGATGAAGACATCCTTAAAATACAGTCAGTGTCCAAACCACTTTTACAAATTAGAGACCTAGCGCCTCAGAGGAATGAGTTGAGTAGATAGAAGACAATCCTATTGAATCACTGCCAAGGAATCTTATTCTCAAAATCCCTAAGAAGACTGCAACTAAGTAAAAAAAGAATAAAACCCCTACACCTAAGGTAATAATGATAGAAGAAGAGGTGGTGCAACCAACGACCATCCTATATGATATATTTTTGGAAAACACTAACATAAATACCATCCAGTGTCCAACCGGGACTCAAGGAGATAAGACCACCCTTGGAAGAGGTAAGTGTGACATACCACCACACTACCCCAGGGGCAGATGAAAATAATGTCATGGACAAGACACCAGCCAACAAAGATGGTGTCAAGAATGAAATATCTGATCCGAAGGAAAGCAAGATTGCAAGGGGGAGTTGAAAAAGAAATTTCTGGAAGAGAACTCTCCTAGTCAGCAAGGCAGATCAACCAAATCCTACATAGAGATGAAGAACCATATTTTTCTATACAAAGAAGGGAACCTGAATAGGAGGCAAGCTCAAACAAAAATAAAAGTGCAACCAAAATGAGCCCCTACCACATTAAAATTCATTAAAATGGGACAAGATAAAGATGACCTCTATGAGATCATTTCTAACAATGCCTTGAACATTTCTAATTTAAATTTAAATGTATCATCACTAACCACATAGGTTGAGAAGATAATAAATGACATGCAACAACTACTAAGCCTGTCTTAGTAGATGCAACTCGTCATTACAAATCAATCGCAGGTCATGGTGGCCCAGGAAGGAATGACCGCCCTTGTACGATAGGAGAGGGATGACCTACAATAAGAGAACAAACAACTATGCACTAAAGATGGGAAGACTAATAAGGAACCAATGACATCAACTTCCCTTGAAGAATTGTCTTAAAGAAAGAGGATAGATGATGAGGAGGCCTTCTCCTCATCTGCAATAGAAATGGTAATGAAATTGAAGGGAGATATTGTGTTTGCTAAACTAGACATCAAAAAAGTTGCATGCCCTCCCTAACAAAAAGTCACAGTAGAACTATCTATTAAACGTGGACAGGAAGAATCTACAAGGAATGTGGAAGTGCCAACTGGGGTAAATGAAAAAAAAACTCCCCATCCTCTCTAGGGCACTCCACTAACTAGCATGGAGTAGAAGAGGAACCCATAGAAAAGGCAGATCAAGATTCCCTAGAAATACCTGAACAAACTGCTCATACCAAAGACGTCGAGGCACCTGGAGAAAATGGCATCATCCTGATATCACTAAAGAACAGGGAGGAGGCCCCAAAAATGAGTAAGGACATAATGAACATGCTAGTCCCTCTTTTTTATTACGAGGCCCCTCCACCTGCCATAGATTACAAAGACTTTGTCAAGGATTTTCTATTGGATGAACCAATTGAAGGAAGAGTTCACCCAAATCATTTTGAGGTGTAAATAGAGGGGCATATTTCTAAACCAGATGAGAGGAACATGAATTGGATCTTCGACAATGCCAACCTAAGAATCCAATGTTCCCTGAGAAACCTTCTTCTGATGCAAAAAGAAAAACAACACTTCTATTGCTAACATGTAAAATGGAAGAAATGGACATGACTTATATATTAGTTATGTTTATCAGAGATATCTATTTATTGGAAGATATTTTAGATGATGATGGGATATGTGATGAAATCATGCATGTTGGCTAAATTGGACACTATTAAATCCTTTGTTTTGAAGATTACAAACATTTCATTCTTGTGGATCTAACTTGTTATTTGAGTGTTTCAGGGATAAATAAATAAGGAAGTGGATAGTTGAAGAGCAATACAAATTGGAAGATCAATATGCTTAAATTACTTTATTTTCATAATTGTACTCAATGTAAAAACTTGTACAAATATATAATGTACAAGTACATGGACATCATGTAAATCAAGTGTTAGATCTTCCCTATCCACTCACAACACTTAGAAAGATCCTCCCTTAAGATATAAGCACAATTACACATTGATACACACACTTAGTACATGACTCAACACATTGGGATAAGGACATTCTCAGTCGACAAAGTCCTCGACCATGACACTCTCGGTCGACAATATTCTCGACCCAGAATAGTCCTTCTAGCAAATTCTATAGACGTTAAATTGAGTTGAAAAGTGGTTGGTAGTTGGAAATGAATGTTGCAATAAACTCATTCCAGACCTTCCCTTGGTTGACAAATTCCTCGACCGAGAGACTTTTGGTTGACAAACTTCTCGACCGAGAAAGGTTCTGGACTACACTTTTCAGCATTAAACAACTAGCCGTTGCGATGTAATTGGTGGACACCTAGCGGCTAGTTGAGCACTAAGAACACCCTAAAAAGTGCCTAGAACGTCCCTAAACACTAGTAGGCCATTCCTATAAATAGGACATGCCTTAGGACACCCAAAATATCATGTGTGCATACAATTACACTTGAGAATCATTCCTTGTGAGCAACAAGTTGATCTACACTTGCAATATGTTTTTACTTGAGTTCTACATTAGTGTCCTATAGCCTAGTATCTCCTAGCCACCACACTACCACTTCATATATAATGGATAGGAGATCAATACGCTTGATATAGGATTAAAGTGCTGTACTCAATTGGTAACATTGTTTCTTTCTTTAAATTTTATTCCTTCTATTGTATTTTGTTCTCCTTTGCTACTCCTAGGTTGGAGGCTGTGGAAAGGAGGTTGTTGGAGCTTCTTCAGGTGGTGAAGGTATCTCGGTGGACTTAGGATTACTTCAAGAAGGTTGTCTCAATGGGAAGCTACTTCAAGAGGAAGACTACTTCATGGGGGAGCTTGGAGTTACTTCGAGGAAGGCTACTTCAAGGTTGGTGGGAAAACTTCTAGGTGAAGGCTATCTTATGGGTTGTGAAGGTAGTTGTATCTTATGTAATATCCTTGTGAGGTAATAAAATACAATTTCTTTCAAAATCCCAATTGGGAACAACCGGGTAGTGGACTGACTCCCTTAGTATTTGCTAAGGGTGGAACCACTCTAAACACCTTGCCTCCTTCTCCAATCTTTTTGTGGTTGTTTGCTTAAATAATTTTTAAAATTATCATAAAACCCTATTCACCCCTCTCTAGTGTTTTTCAATTGGTATCAGAGCAGGCTTCAAAAACTTAAACAAGTCTTGAAGAAAATGGGTGATGGAGTACTAAACAACCTCAACTTGGAAGGAACACTTGTAGCTCGACCTCCACCATTTGACGACACCAACTACTACTATTGGAAGAGGAGGATGAAATTCTACTTTCAAGGGATCAATTGAGATCTTTGGAGAATGATTTCAAATACCTACACTATTCCTCAAACGGAGTATGCTACATGGGATGCAAATACCATAAAATTAGCCCAATTGAATGCAAAAGCTGTAAGTATCTTTTATTGTTCAATTTCCATAGGTGAGTTTAACAGAATATCAAATTGTGAAACTACATATGAAATATGGCATAAACTCTCTATTACTTATGAAGGAACTATTCAAGTAAAGAACTCCAAAATTAGTATGCTTAAACAAAAGGTTGAACAATTTCATATGGAACCAAATGAGTCTATTAGTGAAATGTATGCAAAGTTTTCTTCTATTGTGAATGGTTTGAATGCATTAGGCAAAGCCATTAGTGAATAGGATCAAGTATCCAAAATTCTTATGTGTTTGCCACCAAAGTACAAACCAAAGGTGATGGGTATTGAAGAAGCAAATGATCTCACAAGATTGAGGATGGAACAACTCATTGGCAACTTGGAGACTCATGAGGTCACCCTTGAAGAAGAAGAAAGATTGGCAGTCGAACACAAGAAGGAGAAAAGAAAGGACATTGCATTCAAGGCATCAACAAAAATTAGTCATGACACAAGTGACGAAGATAGTGAAGAAGAAACTCTCATTATAAATGGTAAGAAGTATAGAAGATTTAAAACTAACAAAACATCTAGTGTTTCTTATTCCACTAGGTGCTTTGAATGCGGAAAAAGGGGACAATTAAAAACTGATTGTCCTAAACTCAAGAAAGGAAAGAAATGATCTCACAAGAAGAAGGAAAAATCCTACAAAGCTGCATGGGATGACTCAAGTGATGATATTGAGGATGGAGAAGAAGAAGTGGAGTGCCTTATTGCTACAACAAATGAAGAAGAAGAGGTAAGTCTTTTTGATTTATCTAAAGAAGAGTTAGTTGATAGCATTAATGAATTGCATGATAAATATATTGATTATAAAAAGAAACTAAAAAGAGTTATGAAAACTAATGAGGAGTTGTATTCTCAACAAAATGATCTTGTTTTTGAAAAAGAAAGTATCATTTCAGAAAACTCTACCTTGAAATCATCTCTTAATGACTGCAATACGAAGCTACTTACTCTAGAAACAAATTATGGTTTTCTTTCTCAAGAAAAGGTTGAACTACTTGCAAAAGTGAATGATCTTCAAACTCAACCTATCTTGTGTACTCATTTAGATTATGTTGTTGTTATTAAAGAAAGAGATAGTTTGTTATCTAATCTAGAACAAGCAAAGTTAGATGTTAAACAGAGAATGTATGGAATTGCTAAGTTATAAAAGGAAATTAGTAGCTTGAAAAACAATAGTATTCTTGATAAGATGCTAAAATATTCTTCTAGTCAGATTGGAAGGAGATGACTAGGTTATAAGCCCAAAGGTAAATCCTATCAAAAACCCAGAGTGAGAAGGACACAAGTGCCCAAGACTAAAGTTATATATGTGCCTAAAGACAATCTAGCTAAGAAGACAAATGAAATTGATTCTATATGTTGTCATTACTGTTTACGTCTTGGACATTATTCATTTTCTTGCCCATACAAGAAAAAGGATGTTGATCTAGTTTGGGTTCCTAAAACTTAGAGATTTGAATATGATTAGTTGAGATTTGACCTAAAACGTTACTTTGATATTCAAAATGTCTTATCTCAACTAAACTGAGCTTTAATTTGCATATTTCTGTAATTATATTGGAAATACCGTATGTTTTACTTGCAAATAATTACTAAAAACACAATAGAAACAATCTCGATCAACAACAAGTTCGAGTGAGACATTCTTCGATCGAGAAAAGTTTCGACCGAAGTAGTTTCTATTTCAAACCTGCATTTTTAGGAGAAATAGTAAAATTATCGATCGATAAAATAGTCGACCGAGTAAGTTATTGTCTTAAGTCTACAAAAACCTGAGAAACAACCAGCCGACAAGTACTTCGACTGAATATCACTCAGTCGAGAACTTTGTCGATCGAGAAAAACTCTGTCAGAACTATTTTATTAAAATAAGGTACTTCAATTGCAATTAACTTTAGTGACTAGAATATGCAATGAACTTTACAAATTACATTAAATGTTTGAATGACCCTTATCAAAAGGAATAATATGAGGGCATCAAAACTTTATACTTTGCATGATTAAATTGTCTCAAACAAGCATATAAGAGGAAAAGATTGTCTTTATTCAAGAAAAGTATTAATAGCAAATCTAAAGTCATAAAGAAGTTTTATTTTAGATTATTCAACATCCATAAGTTCATATATGTGCAAAATGAAGAACTAATAATGATCATACAAAACAGATCATATGGCCTATTGGAAAACCTATGAAAATGCATAAATTGAAAATCTACAGAAATGCCTCTCGATTGAGAAAGAATTCAACTGAGGGGCGCCAAGGTTGAAGTCAAGGTTTACCTAAAATAAGCCTGACAAAATGCTTATTTGTAAACCATTCATCTGCACTTAACCTTAGTATATTTTCTCAACATGTTAAAAACAAATTGATTCATTATTTTACTTATTCAATTGCACTTCAAAGCTTGTTATGCCCTTCGTATCCTTAAAATAATATAAATAAGGTAGCTTACAATATTCTTGAATGTGATGCTCTTAAATGAATTCTCTAAACAAATTTGGGCTTAACATCCCTTGTATTTGTTTAAGAGATACAACAATTGATTCCACTATGAGAATAATGGAATCTTATTTTATGTCTTAACATCCCTTGTAAATGGCTGAGAAACTATCAAAATATATTCATGAGCCTAAAGGACTCTCGTGTCATTTCAGGTCTTAACATCCATTGCAAATGATTGAGAAATAAATCATGATTTTTGAACTATGGCTAAATTTGAAATTCTTGTTATAGTATACAATTAAGGGGGAGTATCCCATTCAGGGGGAGCAAATTGGATATATGGCTATCTTTTTGAAATGATAAAGGGGGAGAAATAATATAAATCAAAATAAATGAGTTTCATAATCTCTTGGCTTCACATAAATTATAGATATATTCCTTAAAAGAGTTCTATATCTCTTTGAATAAACAAGAGAATACTTACATAAGGTAAACATCAGGTATGAAACTCATGCTATTTAAATTTCCTTGATTTATATTTTAGAAATGTTTGTCATCTACAAAAAGGGGGAGATTGTTGGCAAAATTGGACATTATTAAACCCTTTGTTTTGATGATGACAAACATTTCATTCTTGTGGATCTAACTTGTTATTTGAGTGTTTCAGGGATAAATAAATAAGGAAGTGGATAGTTGAAGCGCAGTACAAATTGGAAGATCAATATGCTTAAATTACTTTATTTCATGATTGTACTCAATGTAAAAACGTGTACAAATATATAATGTACAAGTACTTAGACATCATGTAAATCAAGCGTTAGATCTTCCCTATCCACTCACAACACTTAGAAAGATCCTACCTTAAGATATAAGCACCATTACACATTGATACACACACTTAGTACATGGCTCAACACATTGGGACAGAGACATTCTCAGTCGAAAAATTCCTCGACTGAGACACTCTCGGTCGACAATATTCTCGACCGAGAATAGTCCTTCTAGAAAATTCTATAGACGTTAGACCAAGTTGAAAAGTGGTTGGTAGTTGGAAATGAACGTTGCAATACACTCATTCCAGACCTTCCCTCGGTCGACAAATTCCTCGACCGAGAGACTCTCGGTCGACAAACTTCTTGACCGAGAAAGGTTCTGGACTGCACTTTTCAACATTAAACAACTAGCTGTTGCAATGTAATTAATGGACACCTAACGGCTAGTTGACCACTAAGAACACCATAGAAAGTGTCTAGAACGTCCCTAAGAACTAGTAGGCCTTTCCTATAAATAGGACATGCCTTAGGACGCCCAAAGTATCACTTGTGCATACAATTACACTTGAGAATCATTCCTTGTGAGCAACGAGTTGAGCTACACTTGCAATCTATTTTTCCTTGAGTTCTACATTAGTGTCTTATAGCCTAGTATCTCCTAGCCACCACACTACCACGTTCATCTATAGTGGATAGGAGATCAATACGCTTGATATAGGATCAAAGCGTTGTACTCAATTGGTAACATTGTTTCTTTCTTCCAATCTTGTTCCTTCTATTGTATTTTATTCTCCTTTGCTACTCCTAGGTTGGAGGCTGTAGAAAGGAGTTTGTTGGAAATTCTTCAGGTAGTGAAGGTAGCTCAGTGGACATAGGATTATGTAAGGAAGGTTGTCTCAACTAGAAGCTACTTCAAGAGGAAGGCTACTTCAAGGGGGAGCTTGGAGTTACTTCGAGGAAGGCTGCTTCAAGGTTGGTGGGACTACTTCTATGTGAAGGCTATCATAAGGGTTGTGAAGGTAGTTGTATCTTATCTAACATCCTTGCGAGGTAGTAAAATACAATTTCTTTCAAAATCTCAGTTGGGAATGACCGTGTAGTGGACTGACTCCCTTAGTATTTGCTAAGGGTTGAACCACTCTAAACACCTTGCCTCCTCCAATCTTTTTGTGGTTGTTTGCTTATTTTTTTTTAAATTATAATAAAACCCTATTCACTCCCCCTCTAGTGTTTTTCAATGCACACCAACAACATATGCTATCTAACCAAAAATGACTTGAATTTAGCCTTCTAGCATAAAGCTTCAATCATCAAAGTCTATTTAAAGTTTTTTGTTAAATAATTATATAAGAGTATATGTACCGAGATAAAGTGGGGATGGTTTTCAATGAAACATATACTTTAGACACAAAACTATATGTGTAGAAATATAAAGCCCATTTGGTTGATAACCTATAGAACACATTGCAAAAAACAAGGAAGATACAACCAATAACGCTCCCCTTCAATGCTTTCAACCATTGGTTCTTGAATGTAGAAGATCTTTCCACTAGGTGGGTGATTACTTAAAATTCCAACACAAAAGACCTACCATATGGGAGGATGGTCATTGGGAAGGCAGATCATAGAACGATATATGAAATTTCCATGCAATTGAAATGTATAATACAATGGGTACACAGATGATATCTTCCGATCTAGAAGGAAATATGCATGGTATACAGTGGACCCCAGTAAATGCCAGATTTGGGGGACAATGCATCTATAGTGCTAAGGAAAATTGAAGCACTGAATATGGGAATTACCCCTGAGTAGATCACCAATGAAGACTTCATACCCTATAAGGGAAGTATGTAATGTAGGTTATCCATGATAGAAGTTCTATGAAGAGTCCATGGAGGACATCCCAAGAAGGATGTACTCACCCATTCATCTTCCTGAAAGAGCATCATGAAGGGAACAGTTGAAAAACCTTCAAAAAGAATTTGATGTTCCCCTCCACAAGTCATAAAAACTAGCCTAGTGGATCCTTCCTCCCAATCAAGACTCCCCACACCTCCTCCCATAGAATTAAATATCCCATCCCACCCACCCATACAAGAAACAATACCTGCGAAAATGTCTACCAATGAAAATGGTGAAATCACAAATCATTTCCTCTTAGAAGACCCTAGTAAACATGCACCAGCTCATGAAGCTACAAAAGCCACATCCTCACATCAAAAATCATAGAACCAAAGGTGGAAATGAAAATGGCCATCGTTGAGCATGGGATCTACCCACAATGAGGAAGCAGACACATCTCATGTTGCAGAAAAAGAAGAAAATGAGTTGGAATCTACATATCTAAAAATGCCCACATTCGATAACTTTGACAAAGATGCCTGCTGTGGGTTATCCCTCAAAGATCTAAGCTTCATCATGGAATAGATGTAATCAAGTGAGGAAATTTTGTAACAAATTTTGAAAGAGTAATTGTCCATGTCCTATGGAAAAACCTTCATGAGATACTTACAGTTAGAGGATACATGACAGTAAATGTCATGACGGCCTGCTAGCTACTTCTAGATGACAAGCTCAATAACTTATACACAACCTTCTTTGAGATAGTAGGGGACATAATTCTAAAGAAGGAATTTGGCAAACTACAGAGACTAATAGAGCAACTAACATACAACATCCCAAGGCTAATCTTTGTTCCAAATCTACATGATGGACATTGGATGCTCTTATTAATAAATACTAAATACAAAACTACAATATTATAAAACAACTTAGATGCCATTTTCAACATGAAAAGAACAAAATATCATAAGAATGCTACAATATTAATTTAATGAAAGGATGCCAAGGTGGCCTCACACATTGTTCAGCTAATAAGGTTGCATGGAAAAAACCCTAAAGATGAATATTTTAAATTCAAAAAACTATAGTTCTGCCACATAAGCCCACAAGAAGCACCTGGCTCAAATGACTACGGTTGATGTGTCTTATTCTACATGCAAATGATAGAAACATCAGAAGGTGGAGTTTTATCGTGATGGGGATTATTATCACCACCTTCAAGGAAATATGCATTAGAGCTCCTATCCTCAGAGTGGGAATTGACAATTATAAAACTTTAACTCGCATGTTCTCACTCAACCTCACTTTTTAACACCCTGGGGACAGGGTGTTTGATAAGTTTGAGGGGTCTGAGTAGGAGATCTGGGTATGCTTACTTGCAAAAAAATCTTTAAATTCTAAATTAACTTGAATCCATACATTTTTTACAAATATTTTGTGAAAGTTTAGATAAAATCAAATTACATACCCTACTAGTTGTAAATATCTTAGTCATGATTAGCCAAAGGAAGAAAATTTGACATATAATTTTTTTTTGAATCCAAGTTTCTTGAATGTTGTCACCACTCTTACCTTAGACCTTCTTGTCTTCAAGCTACTTGTTATCATAATCATTTCAAGAGTTATGTTTTTGGAAATTAATTCACCTAACAAAAATCTACTTCACTATGTATTTACATCATTCTTATCTATGATACTATAGGAAGAAAAAGAACACTACATTCTATAAAAAAACCTTCTGAAATAAGGAAGAACCCATATGGTGCACTCCTGATCGATCACCTAGCTTCCTGAGAACAGATTGAAAAGTGAAAACACTAGAAATAGAGGAAACAAGTACCTCTTCTAGAGCTCAATCCTCTCTATGGGAACAAAAGATGCTTGGAATCCCACTTTCCCTAGAAAAACCTATCGAATTAGCCTTGTGAGCAAGAATAAAAGTCGAGCATGAATAAAACAATGAGAGATGTTCATGGAAAGATGTCAATAGGATCCACCTAGCCAATGTGTAGCTTCACTCAAGAATGTAGATATTTCATGTCTGATATTGGAACCTAGAAGCCAAACAAAAATCACCCTGTCTTTTGATGGAAATCTCACATAAATACTTGAAACTACATCAGGACTAACAGTTGAGTGACACTATATTACCACAATACTCATAGTTGATTGAACCCTAGAAAGATAGGAAACCCAAGCAACCTTAGCCCACCTTTACACCACTAGCTAGGCCAATTAAAAAAATAAAAGTTGGGTGTGAAATCTACCTTTGATGGAATTTTGCATAAGTATGGCTTGGAATTAAGGTTGGGCATAATTTTTGAAAGGGAAACTCCTCCTAAAGAGGATGTGTTAGATGAAAGAGGTCATACAACTCTAGATCAAAGAGGAAGAAACCCAGGGGTATAGTGAACAGACTGAGATTCCATGTAGGAGTCTTGACCTAAGGATGGTGTAAGAACATGGTCAATAGTTGAAAAACACTATAAAGCCCTTCAAATTTCTTTGATTCCTTGGTTATATTTATTAGCTTGAGGACAAGATAGAATCTAAGTTTGGGGGAGTTGATAACATCCAATTTTTTGGATGTACCTTGCCTAATTTTTCCCTTAATTTCCTCCCATGATACATCTTTTCTATAACTTCCTTATATTTTGTTTGTGTCTACCATTTATATCTTGATCTGTGGGTAACTACTCATTTCCATGTCAAGAACTCATCAAATGATGGTTTTAACCTTGAACCAATTCCCCATCAGTTCCCATAACCTATGGTCACCCTCATCTTTTAGCACACTAGACAAACCATCGAGTCATCCAATAAGCTAACCATCCATCAATTCTCATGATTGGTAACCTCCAAGAAGTACACAACTTCCCATCAATCAGAAGGTAATGGATAGGGCACCCATCAGTTTACACAAATGATGGCTAGTTAGAGGATGGCCATCTACAGATGGTTGGACTAGAAACACACCTACTAATGGGCCACTTGAGGAGACTTCTCCTGATGGCTCAATGGTCCCACCTCTATCGATGGCATGTATATTGACCTATCTACTGATCACACTTTTGTTGACCTCTCTACCAATGTTGTGTATGATGACCTCTCTACCGATGGTGTGCTGTGACACCTGTTGAAGGCCAAACATAAAGAAAACCATCTTTCGATGCTTCACCCACATTATCAACTATAGATGGCGGTGATGTGCACATTAATCATTAGAACCATTAAGTGTGTACTTGAGGCATGTGCTTAGAAGGCTTGGGACACATGTAAAATTCACTAATGAGCACCTCGAGCCACATAGGGTGGGCTATAAATAGGAGACCTCGTGCTATGGAGAAGGGGTCAATCACTTCGTGAAAGTGACAATGAAGTGATGCCACCAAGATACCTCCCTATTGTCGTTTCACTCACCCATCAGTTCATGAACTCTAAGGATGAGAGTCCAACAATCAACATACCTCCATCATCACTGATAAATGTGCATTCATCCATTTTATGTACATATTTTAGATATCTCTTTAGGATAATTTTGTTGATTTTTTTCTTTGTCTTACAATTACTTGTTCTAGTTTTGATTTTCTCTTTTTAATTAGAGTTTTTATTATATACACTTCTATTTTGTAGGAAAATGGCTTAATCACTCCAATGATTAAATACTCTTGGAATATATTTGCCCCAATTTCCCGTAGAGCCTGAAATTCATGTATACTCGACCCCAAAAGTATCATAAAGTTTGTGTACAAACTCCAAATTGAGTGTTCAAATATTCATTGGAAAGGAAATTTAATTTCCTAGAAGTAAGCACTATCATTTGGACCGATTTGGAGGCATTATGGGGAGATAAATCCACTAGTAATATCTATTGTGGAAATTTGCATTAATGAGAGTCACATGGCCAAATATTAAATAGGACAACTAATTAAATCCCACCATTTGTGGGAAAGCAAATAATAATGTAAGAATCCTATCATTTGATTAGGAAAATTGGGAAATTCCATATATTTTTATGTGGTGGAAAGAATTCAAATAAAAACTGGTCAAACGTTGAAATAAAAAATCACGAATGCAGTAAAGGTTTGAGAATGTGACTTTGTGCTGAAGCAATTGGTTAAATGCAGTTGATCGACCAACACAAGACATCTAGCTGCTACCAGCAAACATTCTTATAGGGTTTCCCCTCCTTTCCCCCTATAAAAGAAGGGGGTACTTTAAAGAAAAAGGGACATCTTGTAATGACTTGTTTATTCCTAGTTATCTAGTTTTTGCTTCTATTCTTTAAACTATGCTTGAGTAGTTGCACTCTAGGGCATGGAGGTTTGCCCCATAGCTAACTTTATTTCAATGTAATCGATTCTAGTTATTTGAATAAAAAGATGTTTCCCATCCATTCCATGTAATTGTTGGATGAGTTGATATACTCTTGTGGAGTGATGTAACCATGGATCTCCACAAGAAAGAAACTATAGTCTCTTGAATGTGATAGTCATCATTTCATCCATCTAATATTGTACTTATTCTTTAATTAAAATGAATATAGTCTTTTGTGAGTTGCCGAGACCTCAGGTTCCCACAAGCAAAAAATCACAATTTTTTGACGAGACCCGCTGATAGATTTCTTGATCCTTTTGGTTGATTAACTTATTTGTTATAATCTATGGGGATTTTGACCATCCAACCCATAAACCTGAATGCCCATTTGGGATTCACGTATTTCCTGATGAGACCTTAGACAGAGATACATCAAGAAATTGGATGATGATATGCAAACTCCGAGACCAATGGGTTTGAGAGAAGTCCAATCTTTGTGAGACTTGTACAATCCCACATAGTCCTAATTTGGTTATTGATTTTCAGGAGTTGACTTGTTGAATTAAAGCACGATTATTGCTGGCGATCCCCGACCCCTAATCCTTTTTTTATTTTAACTTTCTTTGTTATTCCCACACATTATTTTTGTTCTCACTATAAATCAACCTTCACATACCAGGTTTTACTTTCTTATGATCTCACGATCAATGAGGATTTCAACCTTTTTCCACCGTCCTTTGGGATGTGATATATTACTACCATAAGATTAAACTTTAGGAATTCTCCTAGTGTTTGATGCACAAAACAACACACATCAAATTGGCAGCGGCGGCGGGGAAAAAACACGATACTTTTCAAATTATATCCCTTGTATATATATGATTTTCTTCTTTCTTTTCATAATTTTAGTTTTGTTTCATAATTTTTAGTTTGTTCCATATTGCCTATCTTGTTTAATAATTTTTTAGCTTTGTTCTATAATTTTCTTTGACTTGTTCTATGATTTTTTTCTTGTTTATTATATTTTGCAACTTTATTTGTTCCAAAAATTTTAGTCTTGTTCCATAATTTCCTTGTATAAATTTTTTGTAATTAATTTTGACTATCGAGACCCATTCCGATAGTATACCTCCTCCTTCTATGAAGTTTCCATTCTAGGAGTAGTGCTTTCCTTAGTATATTTTTGTAATTTTGTTTTTTCTTTGTTTTGTAATTTCTTAGCATTATCCATGTAATTTTTCCTTTGTTAATTCTTAACTTATTTATTTTCTTGTTTCCCTTCAAAAACTAATGCAATGGCTTGTGCCACATATCAGATAATGTGTAAGATGTGGCTCTTAGATCAAAGGGCTCTAGATGGTGGGTGAATAGAACTAAAAACCACTTAAACAAAATCAAATAGGCCTTCAAAATAATTTATAAAAGTAGGATAGCAAATATGGAATTTGATGTGCAACTAAGCATACATATCAAGGATGAGAGAGATTTAATAAGCAAAAGAACAAGAAATGTAGAGTGGTTCCAATCCCCAAACAAGAAGAAAGTCAATCCACTACCTAGAGAGGTCAAGCCCTAAGATTTCGCAACCATTGCATTCTTATAATCCAGTATAAGACATATAATAAGTCCTTCTTTTTGCAGGTCTAGGATACCTAGCCTTCCTTTTTGAGGACCAAAAGGAGCCAATAATCCATACAAGGTCTTATCTATCCTTGAGGTAGAGTCTTCAACCTCTATAAGGGCTTACTAACTCTCGTACAAGATGGACACTTTAGCCAAGGAGCTCCCCTCTTACACATAGTCTTCTACCTTGAAGGATTTACCTACTCGCCTCAAGGATCTTCAACCATCACCTTCTCCTTCACCTTGGAGAAGCTTTCAACAACTTTTATCTTGAGAAAGGGTTTGGTAAAGGGAAGATTTGAGAGCTTTACAAGAGTACAATGGAGTATATCTCTCACACACAGCCTATCTCACTCATATGGACGTTTGGATTTGTAAGCAAGAGAAAGAAATGGGCTCTAGTGGACAAAATGCACCAAACTATAGTTAGGAGCCTGAATAGCATGAAGGAGCAAGCTTGAAATGAAGTCCAAGGAGTCTTATTTATAGTTGGGGATTTCTACTAGCCACTAGAAGCACTTGGGAATGATTTCTAGTCATTTGGGGTATTGCAATGGATCTATTTTTGATGTTTGGAACACTCCAATGGCTAGAATCACTTTTTCTGCACATATCATACAGTGCAATGCAATCAGTCAATTTTTTCATGAAGGTAACTTGGTCGATAGCACTAAGAGAAAAGCTAATTTTGAGTTGCCAGTCGAGTTTATCCTAGATAAAACTCGACCGATGGCTTAAGATCAGTTTTCCAGTGCAACCTAAGGTAAACTCAGTTGAACTTGGACATTTTCCAAGACCCATCCTAGATATTGGTCGAGTTTTTTGGAAGAAAACTTAGCAGATCATACAACATATGATGCATTTTGGAAAATTTAATTGAATTGATCAAATGTTTAAATTAAGTGCTCTTGATTTTTTCTCATCTTAGTTACAAGACATAACATCAATACAAATCATTACAAAAATTGCCTTAAGTGATTTTGGGCTATTTCCAGAAATGTGCATTTGCATTGCTTTTGACTTGAACTAGATCACTCTAGGGCTTGATTAAATTGATCATTTTGATGTACCAAATACCTAAAATAAATCTAAATATACATATTAGATACTTATGAATGGAATGGTTAAGTCATTACCAAAATATGGACAATGTATAGCTATTAGGTCAACATTCTCCCCCTTTTTGAAATAACAAAACATTCCTCAACATATTCAAAAGGACTTGGAAATGTAAACTTTTACCTTGTGAATTGTAAGGGGATACACTTTTTATACATGGTTAGTTTCTCCCAAAAGAAACCATAACACATATATATTATTGAGTCCTCTCACAAGTCTCATGATATCTCAGAGAAAAGACTAGAAAAAGATCAAAATACAATATGATAGAGCTTAATTCTCCCCCTTTGTCATATCAAAAAGGTCGGGGGTAGAAGAGATAAAAAACACATGTCTTATCCACATGCACAAAGAAAACAAGTAGCCATTGTAGGAAGCACCAAATAGAAAACTTAGAGAGAACAAGCATGCAAGAGTCATAGTCAAAAATATGGAAACTCATACCAAAAACTCATAGGATAAAGTCAAGTTATAGTGTTAAGGTACAAATAATCAAATTACAACACACGATATGCCCTCTTTAGAAGAAAACTACAAAATAACAAAAAACAATGAGATATGAAATCAGTATGCCTTAGATGCACTACCCAAATGTTAAGTACATGCAAATCTACAAATATATATATATATATATATATATATATATATATATATATATATATATATGACCACCCATAGACTAAGAACTAAACATCTCAACTATCTATGTCAATGTCCGCGTCGCCATCTAGATGGTAGTCCTCATCTCCATCAGATGGTGCATCTGGGGAAGCAAGTGTAGCCTCACCATCATCTTCATCATCACCGGAGCCGTCATCACCATCATCATTGTGCTTATCATCACCATCAACCTCATCATCATCATCCTCATCATCCATCTTTATGTCCTCATCAAGCATGAAAGAGTGAGGACCTAACCACCTATAGTTTTTCTCTACACAAGAGATGCCACACCTGAGTAGAGCCTTTTCTAGCCCATAATTGGGTATAGAAACCCAATCATAGCTAGCAAGGAAGGTAGCAGCATGTCCAACTGCAATAGCAAGAACCTGAGAGGCAACATGATGAGAGGAAGTGAGGGTAGATCCACCAGCAGAGGTAGGGGGTACAACAAAAGCAATAGATGGAGGGGTCGGGTAGAACTAACTGTATGTATAAGAGGCATAGTCAGCACCTGGGTATGACTGGTAGGTGGGGTAGGGATGGCTATTGGATAAGTTCATGTTTGACATGATTTGAACTAAAGCCTGATGGATGCGATCAAGAACCTAGAGGTTGTAGGATTTTTGGTGTAACATGTAGCTCATCATGATTTCATTAGACACAAAAAATGAGGCACAGTTAGGTCTAGGAGGAGGTGGAGGAGCCTAGGTAGAGGTGGAAGCACTAGGTGTGGTAGAGGAGGTAGGATGGAAAGACCTTTTAACAGTGGTTTTGCTGATTTAAACACCTTTCCTACTAGATTTGTAGACAAGATCATGGATAAGGGATTTCTCAAAATGATGGACAAACATACCACAAATCAAGTTTGGATATAGTTGGTGGGTACCACTATTGTTCTTCCCTAAGTCAAAATAGGTAATGTAATGAAGAATGTAATGAGTCCAATTGACTTTGACATCATTCAAGAGACCGTACATTAACAAAGAAATGCTCTCTAAAATATCCATTCGATTTTATTTGGGTGTATATTACAATTAACCACTAACACAATGAGATGTGTCTTGAATTATTAGGAAGAGGAAGGAAGGATGGATTTCTTCCTATACAGAACATTAGGTTTCTTTAAAAACTTGTGAATGTCAAGGAGGGTAAGCTCAAGGTCAAAGCTTTTGTGGAACTTCTCAGGGTCAAGCATGTTCAGATACTTGTGATGGGAGGTAATCCATGTATTTGCAAACTATATACCATTGAAGTAGGAATTCAAGGAATCCTTAGAGATGGTAATCTTAGTACTTGCAATCATGGAGGTAAAGATAACTTAGGTGTTAGGCTGTGGTACAAGGGTAGTGTAGATCCATGTCATATTAGCATAGAATTTGTGGTCTACTTTTTTACTAGACATAGAATTAGTGTAGCACAATCACTCTACCCACTAAGCATAAAGGTGATGAGCTCAAAAAATAGCAAAAACTTCCTTCATCAAGCCACTATGTGATTCAAGAATAGAATGAAAGGGAAAAGGATTTCTAGGAATAAGCTCCTTATACCTATTCACAACTTGAGTGGAGATGAACTAGGTGCCATTGAAGGAAATGTGTCTAGGAGTTGTGGAGGACGTGGGTACTTTGGCTAGTCTGGTTCGTTTTCATCAGTTTGAGGCTATGGAGGTTGAAGAAGATGGAATGACCACAAAACGAAGAAGATGGCACAAGTTGCAGGCCACCTAAGGTGCTAGGATAAGGTAGAAAGTTGCTAGGACAGGTGATCTAGGTCTACATAGGGTATATGAGAGGTTTGGGTAGCCCTACAGTTAAAGGACAAATAAGGTAGAGTGGCTATCGGTTGATTTTCTCTAGCTAAGAGGGAGAAAAGTTGGACATCTACCTATATATTTTCTGTCCAACACTTTTGTTGGTCGATTTTTGGTTTTAGAAAACTCAACCAATGTTGTAGATTAGTTCAGTCCTTGGCATGGTGTCTGTTGAGTTTCTTCTAGAACAAACTTGGTCAGCAGGTTAGTCTTTCCAAAATATAAAAATTTTAATTCTAGGTTACTGAGTGCTATATAAATTTATTTTTCTAACCTATCTTGTATTTTGAACATATTGAGGCACATTCATCTCATCATTGGCTACTATTTTGCGGTAACACATGTGTTTGCCAAAAATAGCCAAAAATAAGAAAAACAGGGCAATTATAGCACTACCAAATAAGAGATTATCAAACTATGAAAAAAGACATAGGTATGAGAGCATCTAGAAAGAAGCCATGTCAATGTCATCAAGAGCAGTAATAAGTAGTTTTGATCTAATAAAGGTGAAATTCTCTCTAGCTAGAGGTTTTGTGAAAACATTTGCAAGTTGACTTTCTGTGCCGACATGCATGATATAAATATCCTTTTTGACAATGTGGTCACAAAGGAAGTGGTGATGGATCTCTATATGTTTGGCTCTACTATTCATAATAGGATTATAAGGAAGATTGATTGCACTAGTATTATAACATTAGATAGGAGAAGCATCAAAATAAATTTTAAAGTCTTAGAGTATTTGCTTCATCCATAGGACTTGGGCACAACAACTCCCTATTGTAATGTATTCAAGCTTGTTAGTTGAAAAAATCATTATGCTTTGTTTCTTAGAGAACCAAGAGACTAAGCATGGTCCTATGAGCAAGAAAGTGACACTTATGACTTTTCTATCGATTAAGTACGTTACATAATTTAACTCAGTGGTAGAGTAACTCCATGGTAAGGTGTAAGTCATCAGTTTAAATCACATAAGAAGTAAGAGTAAAGTCCCTTGACTTGGGATACCATAGTCCAAAATTTTGGGTTTTGGCCAGATATGTAAAAATCATCTTAACCTCTATAATATGGGATTTTCTAGGGCTTGATTTAAATATGGAACACAAGCCAACACTAAACACTATATCAGATCTATAGAGTTACATAAAGTAAGCTACCAATAATACATGTATAGAGATTCTCATCCACTTTCTCACCTTCCTCATATCTATCAAGTTTGGCGGTGTTTGACATGGGGGTGTCCATCAGCTTGGTGTTCTCCATCCCAATGCTCTTAAGGAGTTCACTTGTATACTTGCCTTGGTTGATGAAGTATCCTTCCTTTGTTTTCTTGATTTGAAATACAAGGAAAAAAAGTAATCTCCCCCATCATACTCATATCAAACTCAATCTTCATAAGAGAACTAAACTCATTGCAAACATCAAGATCACTTCTACCAAAAATGATATCATTAACATAAAGTTGAATAATATAAACGTTTCTAGAAGTGTGTTTGAGATAAAGGGTAGAAACAACTTTGCCCATGATATAGCCATTGTCTAGAAAAAGGTACTTTAATTTCTTATACCAAGTTCTAGGGGATAGTTTGAGGGCAGAGAGTGCTTTTTGTAGAAAATAAACATGGTTATGAAGCTTTTTATATTCAAAGTCGAGAGGTTGAGCCACATAGACTTCCAACTCTATTGTACCATTCAAAAGCGCACTTATAACATCCATTAAGTAAAGCAAGAAATTCTTATAGCTATCAAAGGCAAGTAAAATTCTAATTGATTCATATCTAGAAATAGGTGCATAAGTTTCATCAAAATCAATACATTCCTATTGATTGTAGCCTTGAGCAACTAACCTTGCTTTGTTCAAAGCTGGGAGGTTGAGCCACATAGACTTCGTCATCTATTGTACCAATTCAAAAACACACTTTAACATCCATTTCATAAAGCAAGAAATTCTTATAGCTAGCAAAGGCAAGTAACATTCTAATTGATTCAAGCCTAGAAACATGTGCATAAGTTTCATGAAAATCAATACCTTCCTGTTGATTATAGCCTTGAGAAACTAACCTTATTTTGTTCCTTACAACTTTGCCACTTTCATCTATCTTGTTGTGGTAGACCCACTTGGTGCCAATGATTTGCCTATCATTTGGTCTTGGCACTAAGGTCCACACTCTGGTCTTTTCAAACTTCTCTAACTCCTCTTGCATAGCTAGGATTCATTCAATATCCTTGAGATCTTCTTTGATGTTCTTTGGCTCTAGTTGTGAGATGAAGTCATTATCATCTTGTTCTTTGTTGAATGCAACTCGCGTCTTCACCCTTTCAAAAGGATTTCCAATGATGAGCTCTTTTGGATGTTTTTTTGTGAAGTGGGGAGTTCGATCCTTCTTTTCTTCTTTTTTCTCTTCTTCATATACTATCTCCTCTTTTGAATGTTGAGCTCTTTAAAACAAGGAATCACCTCATCTACAGTATTATCATTTACAATGTTATTGGAATAGAGGGGTTCATTTCAATAAAATTTTACAATAATAGATTCTTCTACTCTAGATAATTCAATGTTAAACATCTATAAGCTTTTCTAGTGGTGCTATATCCAAGAAAGAAAACCACATATGAATGTGCATCAAACTTGTTGAGAGAATCCTTGATGTATAAAATAGAAATAAGAATAACCAAAAACATGAAAGAAATCAATAGAGAGATTTCTACCACGTCATAACTCATAGGGGGTTTTCTTTAAAGAAGGATGAGTGAAAACCGGGTTTTGCACAAAACATGAGGTGTTAACAGCTTCGGCTCAAAACTTCTTTGGAGTTTCATACTCTAGATGCATAGTCCTAGCCATTTCCCATAGCAGCCTATTCCTTCTCTCTACAACCTCATTTTGTTGAGGTGTACGAGGGTGATAAAGTTGTGCATCTAAGCATATTCCTCACAACACCTTTCAAACATATCATTTTTAAAATCTCCCCCATGGTCACTGCGGATAGAGATGATCCGATAAGAAGTTTTGTTTGCAACTCAATTAAAAAGAGTATAGAAAACATCGAGAGTATTGATTTTTGAAACCAACAAGAAAGTCCAAGTACAGTGAGAGAAATTATCGACAATCACAAGGCAATACTTTCTACTACAAAGTGATTGAGTTCTCATAGGACCAAATAGATCAATATGAAGAAGATTAAGAGATCTCTTAATACTAAGGACTCCTTTGGATTCAAAGGTGGATTAGGTTTGCTTTCCTTGTGTACAAGGTTGGCATTCCTCATCCTTCTCAATGTCCAATTTATGAAGTCCCTTTACAAATCCTTTTTTCTCAACTTCTTCACTTGATGCATATTTACATGACCAAGCCTACAGTGCCACAAAGATATATCACTCTTACCAACAACAAGGCATCTACCAAGAATAGGCTTAAGAGAACCAAGAACAATAACATAAACATTTCCATTTCTAGTTCCCTTATATATGCCATTATAGGAGAGGGAATCTAGAAGGAAGCATTCAAGTGAGGTAAATAAAATAAGATAATGATTATCAAATAATTATCTAACACTAATTAAATTATGATGTAGGCCATCCACAAGAAGAACATTATTGATGCATAGTGAATCACCTACATCACCCTCACCTATCACTTTACCTTTGTTTATTTTCACTAAAAGTCATTGATCTATCTTTCTTTTTAGTGAACTTGTTGAAGTGGCCGATTTCACCTCTCATATGCTTTGGGCAACCACTATCTAAAATCCATTTTCCTTTTACCTATACAAAAGGAAGATATCGGTGCCCAACTCAACCCTTGGGATCATGGGTTAGCTTAGGGACCCATTTCATCTTTGGGTTGGTTCCCTTTTCCTTGTAAGGACAATAAGTAGAATAATGATCATCACCCTTGCAATGTGCACAAACCATAGGGTTCTTAGAGTGAATCCCTCTCCATGGAAGATAGGAGGTCCCTTGATATTTTTCTTGACCTTGCTCTTTCTCTTTGGAGCTCCCTCATATCCAAAACCACTTTTACCACTATGCTTGGTAGAGTTATCTAAAAATTCATTGAGGGATTTTTTTTCCTTTGATACACTTTTGCATGGAAGCTCTAAGGTTGTGATTATCATCACTAAGAGTAATGACATTAGAATAAATACTAGCTAAATGATCTTGATTATGAAGCAGGTCAGTCTCTAAATTGAGGGCTTTAGTATGATACAGATCTCTCTCAAGAGTAATGTTGGCTACCTTATTACTAAGCAATAAAGGTCTAGAAGAAAGATCATTTATTTGATCAAGAAATCTAGTATTTTGGTTCTAAGCATGATAATCTCATCAAGATAGATCCTATTTTCATCTTTTATAGCATTACATGTAATTCTACGATCATTAAACTTGGTAACAAGTCTATCAGTTTCAATTTCAATCAAGAGAAGCTCATCAAGTAGAATTTGGCTTTCAACCTTAAGACTATTGATGTTCTTAAGGTAAATAACATTACCTACTTAATATCCATTGTATTGGAGCTCAAGATCAAGAAACTGCTCTTGCAAAGAACCAATACTATCAAGATGAACATTCACATTTTGCTCAAGAAGATCAATCTTAGCGTGCAAGTCATCAATAATTTTCCCTAACCTCTTCTTCTTGGATTTGCACTTAGAATAAGAACAGTGGGAAGCATTAAGCACGTCAATGAGGGTTTCTTTAAATAGTTCATTTAAACTTCCCTCACCAATATCTTCACTAATTAAAGTCATGAGAACAAGGTGTCATTCTCCCTCATTGGAGCTAGAATCACTAGAAGAAGAATCTTCCCATGCGACATGGGTTGCATCCCTACTTCTTCTTTCCTTCTTGTACTTCCTCTTGTACTTGACATCCTTCTTGTAGTCCTCCTTCTTCTGGGAGTTGCTTTTCGGGTAGGACTTATTTGCCTTGGGGAAATCATTCTTGTAATGCACTTTTTGGCCACATTCATAACACCTCGAAGTAGAGGAGGAGGATGAGTTTCCTTTGAAGTGCTTCACCTTGGAGTAGTTAGCTTAATGATCACTAGGAGATTCATCTTCACTTGAGTAAGGGGGAGTATGCTAGAAAGCAAGTTGTTTTTGGAGGAAAATTGACTCCACTTGAGCTTTGAATGCACTATCCTTGATCTTCTTTGACTGTTTCTCTTCTTATTTCTCAGCTTCCTCTTGCTTGTCAACTCTTGGCTCATAAGCTTGAAGGTTGTGAATGATCACTTCTATGGAAATATAACCAAGGCTTCAAATTTATCTAATATAAGTCAGCTTGTATTATGACCTTTTAGGATGAGAACTAAGGATCGGAGTTGATGGTCCCTCTATCCATAGGATGACCCAATGAAGCAAGTCCATTGATGATGATGATGAGTCTTGAGTACATTTCCGCAACTCTCCTTCTTCCCCATCTTGAATTTTTCAAGAAGACCCATGAGCATATAGATATTGGACTCCTTCACTTGCTTGGTCCCTTCATAGGTGACGTACAACTTGTTCATATGTAATGTGTTGTATCCCAAGAAGAGACTAGGTTGAACTCCAAAGAGTCGAGGGTTGTATAAAGGATGCTTATGGCCTTTGCATTTAGCTGTGTCTTCTTTAGTGTAGCTTCATCCTAAGTGGCTATATCTGCACCTGGCTCCTTGTATGGAAGGATGAATACCTTCCACATGTCATAGCTCATCTCTTACAAGTATAACTGCATTTGTCACTTCCCATAAAGAAAGTTTGTGTCATTAAAGATTGGAGGTCTCATGGAGAATTCACCCTCCAAGTTTAGAGAACCTAAGAGGTTGTCACCCGTCTTCTCATCTTGTATGAGATCTTGTCAGAGAAGATTATGGCTCTGAAACTACCTATTGGATCAAAGGGCTCTAGACGAGGGTGAATAGAGCTAAAAACACTTAAAAAAATTCAATTAGACCTTCAAATTACTTCAAGAAATAGAATTGTAAATATGAAATTTGATGTGCAACTAAACATATATAGCAAGGATGAGAGAGATTAAAGAAACACATGATCAAGCTATGTAGAGTGGTTCAAATCTCCAAACTAGAAGAAAGCTCATCCACTACCTAGAGAGGTCAAGCTCTAGGATTTTGCAACCATTTTGTACGTATATTCCATTATAAGACATATAATAAGACCTTTCTTTTGTAGGGCAAAGATACCTAGCCTTCCATTTTAAGGACCCAATAAACCATAAAAGGTCTTACTTATCCTTGAGGTAGACTATACAACCTCTATAAGGGCTTACCCACTCTTGCACGAGCTGGTCACCTTCACCAAGGAGCTCCCCTCTTACACAAAGTCTTCTGCCTTGAAGGAATTACCTACTCATGATGTGGTTTATTATCACACTAACAAATTCACACGGGGTTGAAATCCCAGAGTTTTACCAAAACCTTGTGCAATAATACCACCCGGAAGTGGACGGGTCGTACCACTATATAGTTATGGATTGAATCCCAAGGGACAACATTTTTAAGAATCATTGCTAGTCCAGTCTAGTTCAAGTAAGACTAATATTTAGAAAAAAGTTTTGATTTGAGTTTAACTAAGATAATTCCAAGAAAGTAAAGAGTAGAATTAAAGTTGAATCTAGATTAACGATGAGGTCACTGGGGTGGTATTGGGTTTCACCACCACTACACATGCAAACATATCTAGTCATAAACATTCAGGAAAGATCTAACTATCCAAATAGAACTATTGTGAACCCTCCCTGAGGGATGTTTAGGTTTGTGTAAGCATCACATTTGGCATCAGATTTCTCATCACCATCTGGATCATGCACTTACAGTTATGAAGATATAGATATCCAACTGAAGTTGTGGGCCCCCTATACAGGTGTTAGGCACACATAAGCGTCACCATGGGTTAGATGGTTCATCCCCTCATGGATCATTCACTTACGACCTCAGGGAATCCCATTCTATTTCTTGTCAGGGAGTCAACCATGTTAATTGACATTCTAACCTACATATTGAAGTTCTCGCAACATAGGAAAAGACAAGATAATAGCAAACATGTGATCAATCTACAAGCAAACATCGATGATTAACAAAGAAATGAAAAGTTATATACATGCCACAAAATGTTTAACAAAAGAAAATGTAAGCATGGGTAGTGGGCCTAGTCCCCACACCCCAGTGAAAAGAAACTACTCACTCATGACACGAGAAACAAAAAGAACAATGGAGAGGGAAGGTTCCACCATGAGCATGGTGCAGAAGAGTGTCGCAGCTCGGTGAAGATGATGTGGTCTTCTACGCCACGTCAAAGCAGATTTGGATGAGGAGTGAGGGACACCAAGATAGACCGGGCAATATTTCTCTCTCCACCTTCCTTCTCGTCTCATCCTCCTTGCTCGTAGTAGGAGGAGCAAGTTGTGGATGTGTAGATGGAGTGAATGACAGACAGATGCACAAGCCCACCGCTGAGCTTGGTTGTGGAGATCATCCTCCACTAGGGGTCAAGTGCTTCTTAGGCACATCCTAGTGGTGGAGTGGAGGATTAGGAGAAATGGAGGCAGAGTTGCTTTCTTAGGGGTCGAGCACGCTAGGTGCAGCCTGGTGGTGGTGTTGTTGTTGTTGTTGTAGATCAGAGCGAGCAGGGGTCGAGCTTGCAAAGGAAAAGCATGGCGGCATCCCAGATCTGATGCCCAAATGAGGACCCTTGTGGTTCTATTTATAGGCATAGGTTAGGTCTTCACATTTTTGGGGTGAGTCCTTTGCATGGTTTGGACTCATCATATTTGCTTCACAGTTTGGACTTTTTAATAACACGTCACAATTTGGAAACCAGTATCTTCTTTACAGTTTGAGTACCTCTAGGGTTCCTCACAGTTTGGGAGACTTCACGATCCTCGCGTTCCATCCAAACGGTCTAGAGTTCACACATCTTCGTGGTCCGGGGTCCTTGCGGTTTGGGAAACACAATTTCTTCCTGGTCTTCACGGTCTGCGGTCACTCGGTTTCTCAATTTGGGAAATCGTGAGACTTCCTCACGATCTTAAGACCGTCAGGGCCTCCATGATCTTGCATTCACATGTCATCGCAGTTTCGGAGAGTCACTGTCTCGCACCCTATCAGTCTTGAAGACGATCGGGCTTCCGTGGTCTTCACAGTTTGGGTCGCCGTGATCTGGTGATGGTGGCGTAGAGTGTTGTGTGCTCGAGACCGAGCGGTAGGGTGAGCACTAGATATGGAGGTCATTGTAGGTCTAGGCGGTGGTATAGGGATCAGAGAAGCAGGTCTCGTGATCGTAGGGATGTAGGTGGTAGCATGGAGGAGCAGGTGGTGCGAGTGGGAGGAAGGCTTGATGAGGGAAGAAAGTGGCATAGACCTGTTCCAGGTGGGCAGAGGCAACACTGACGATGATCGAGGAATGATACTAGTGCCGATCATTGTGGTTTCAAGGTCGTGAGGGCACTCGCAGTGTTGAGATCGGGAGTGTGCTCCTCATGATCTTGAGACTGTGAGTGCGCTCCTCACGATCTTGAGACCGTGAGGGCGGGTCGAGGTGTGAAGACCAAATAAAGGAAAACCATAGCCCAAGGTAGATCGTGTGGTTGCATGGATAGGGACTGTTGATCTGTGGTCGTGTGGTCAGGAGAAGGCCCAAGACTGAATGAGATCAAAACCGAATGGAGTCAAGATCAATTGAGCAGACCGAATAAGCAAACCGCTTGGTATAGACCGATTGATCAAGACCAAGGCTGAGAGGATCTTAAGTGAAAGTGGGTCTGCAATTGATTGTTCTGTTAAATCTGCATAAAACAACATATAAAATCACAAGTTAATAACAATCCAGCAAATTGAGAAAAATTGAATATTATAGGGTTTCAAATGATAAAAGTGAATTTGTTGAGTTGAATTGGGCCCAAAATGGTGACTTGAAATCATGATGAATATTCATTCATCAAAACACCCCGAACTTAAATGTTGCTCATCCTCGAGTAACACAAAATCTGAAATAGTCACCAAATGAATACTTTTGGATCATGTGATTGCCTCCTTTTCACATCACGATTGTTTTCTTTCTGCTCAGTATAACTAAGCATCTGAACTTCCTGAAATCACTGAACACATCATACCATATCTGCATTCTTGAGTTTCTTTTCCAACATCACTTCATCCTCACTTTTTCCAACAACAAGCATTTCTAAGAGTTTTGTAAGAGTCCAGAGATACCCACATTACAACAAGTGTGCACCTAATCTTATAGTGGTGTTTTTTATGATAGTGGAGGCATTCATTATGATTTAGGTAGAAAAGGGAGTGAAGGGTGGTACGGAAGGAAGAAATAAATCACTCCTCTATTAGACTTGAGATTTTTATTATATAGTTTTGCAATTTCATTAATTGCATTTTTTTGTGAGAATCTCTCCTCTATTCGACTCAAGATTGTATTTTTTTGTGTGCACATTGGCTTCTTTTCTTGGTGGTACCCCCTATTAAATAGTGGGGGGTATGGAAGAAGTGGATATAGAGGGAGGTGATGTGCCACCCCGAACTTATGGTTTGGCACTATTTTGGCTTCTTTTTTTGTTTCTTTTTAATGGACGGAGGGGTACAAAGATGATAGAAGAAGTGTAGAAGTGAGTTCAGATCAGAATGCAACTTGATTTACAATTCAGTGCTCCGGATCATTCTCTTTGTCGTACTCTACTCAAATAATGACTTGATGAGAATACGGTGGGGGTTCCATGTTATTGTTCCATTAGTCAGTTAGGAAGCACGACATGTTTGATCCCTATCAGTTCGATAGACACTTGCCATTTTTGCATAAGGATCATGATGATAGGATTTATAAGCTTCACAAGATGATTTCAATTGATAGGCTAGTTTAAAAAACTGGTCCTTTTGAGGATCTTCTTTGAATAAGGAGGGTATAATGATTCAAAATGCATAGGAGAAACTAGCCAGCTGGGTGATGGCTTTTATTGAAACAAAAAACATCAAAACTTCTTGAAGATTCTATACAATTTCTTTGAAAACTTGAAAATTTTGATAAAAAATGCAACGATGAAATCTTAAGTCTGAAATAGATAGGAGTGGGTGGAAAGTAAAGTATGTACCACCCACACCCCACCCCAAACATAGAAATTAGATCATCCCGACAAACTCTAAATCTGAGATGGAGAGGAAAATTCATGCCAGTTGGACCACCATATGTGGTTGCGTTCCAATCAGCGCATGTCCTCCATCTAAAAATCTAAAAAATGAGGACTAATCAGAATCTTAAGATAGCATTTCACGATGCAATTTTTATTCAGCGCTAAATTTTCTAGAAAGGAAAAATCAAATTAAGGAAATTTTCTATTTCAAAACTAAAAGGAAAAACGATACTATTGATCAGGTTTCCTCCCGACAAGCGCCTTTGTTTTACATCGATGGCTCAAAGTGGATACTATCACCAGGTGGGGCTCTGGGTGGAGCTTGAGCTGGATTCACATATTCTTTTGGTGTTTTCTTTCTCAGGCATTCATTAATCTTTGATATGATTCTGGCCTGTTGTATTCTTCCCCATACAGAGCGAGCATTGTCAGAACACATAGGGAAAGAACTTGAGTTATGTTGAATTGTTCTCTGTTGCTCAATCCAAGGTGGAGAATAGTTGTAGGGGATCTGAACAGCTTCATTGATAAAGTAGTGTTGTTGAGGCTCGGAAGAAAAGTTCCTTTGTTGATGCACTATCCCTTCATCATAGAAATGTTGGTCATTGATGTCAATCTGATATGGATCTGGGGGATGTTCTCAGCAGAAACTATAGTCCAAATCTTGTTGCGGAGGGAAGATGTAATTAGTAGTCTCTATCTATTGGGCTACTGGTGCATTCTATAGGATGGTTGTTTCTAGATGAGGAGGCTCATGGACACCTGTAGAAGGTTCGGTATGTGTAACAACAGGTTTGAGAGGTGTCTCCTCCATAGTTGGCGACATTTCTTTTGTCTCGACATAGACTGGTTCACTCTCAGTCTTCTCTTCATCATGGCCTTTTTTTGAGGGATCATCAGATTTTGAAGAAAGGAATTTCTATTACATCTGAGTGAATTGATTAACACATTCAAAAAAATATGCTTCTTCTTCTTCAGTGTGCTCTTTAACACTTTTGGATGCATAGAAATCAAAAGATTGGTTTCCCATCCTTAGGGTCAAGACTCCAGCTTCAACATCGATCAGAGCTCTAGCGGTTGAGAGGAAATGTCTTCCAAAAAGGAGGGGGTAGTGTGGATTCTCCCTAATATCTATAACTACAAAATCACACGGGACATATCGATCCCCAAGCCTTACAGGAATATCTTCTATAATGCCAACTGGCTTTATCATTAAAGAGTTAGCAAGGTCTATGGACATTGTAGTCGACAAGAAGTTGGTGAGGCCAGTTTGTTGCATAGGCTGAGAGGAATGATAGAAATGCTAGCTCCGAGATCAACTAGTCCTGATGGGTTGATGGAATCACTTATCGAGCAGTTAATTCCAAAGATTCCTAGATCCTTATGCTTGCGAGGCATCCTATCCATCACTAAATAAGATGAGATTTCTGCCAATTTCACCATATGATGTACTTCAGTTCTATATTTTTGACTGAGCAGGAGTTTGAAAAACTTTGACCATTGGGGCATTTCATCCATGGTATCCAAGAGCGGGATATTAGTACAACTTTTTCAAGATTTCCTTGAATTTGTTGAACCTAGTATTGAGCTGGGTAAAATTTAGTCGATTTAGAAATGACACATGAGGTTTATACACTGGAACAACTGGCTCAGGCGAGTCTTCTGCATAAGCAACAATAGGTTCCTCATAACTTGCCTTGCCGGTCTTATCATTGTGAGTGGCACCTACACTATGCTCAACACCTTGGACACTTGTCACGGTGACAGGAGTCGTGGGTTTTGGTAAGATAAAGCCTGAATGAGTTGTCACAACTTTAAGCTATTCCACGTGCCTCAAATTGTCTTCTAGTTGCCCAGCTAAAGCTCCAGCAGGTGGCTTGAGGCTAGCTGCAAGTTGAGCTAGTTGAGATTCAATGACCTTCTGGTGTGCTTGCTGGTTAGCTATCAATGTTTGTTGCGACTGTAACATCTTTTCAATGGCCAACAGTTTATCATCAGGAGAGACAGGTCTAGCTTGTTTCCCTTGTTGCTGATTCTGGTAAGGGACTTGATTGGGGTCTTAGAACTGAGGGTTGTTCTGGTAATTGTTGTAGTGCCTATTCTACAAGTTACCCCTAATGTTCCCTTGATTCTCGAAATTTTGTTGTTGGTTGTTTGAACCAAATTGATGTGAGTTTACCGCTCCTAAAGGATTTCCATACTAGAAATTGGGTTATAGTATCCTTGACCAAGGATAGTGTTGACAACATTCAAATTTTCCATCTTGCCACTATCTCCTTGTCCACTGACTTGCTCAAAACAACATCATAGAGAACATTACAGGATAAGGTAGAGAGATCAATTCCTTTGCATGATTCATAGAACAATGAAGCTGACTTGACCTGTTCTTGTTGTTGAGGGTGTGAGTGTCTTCTTTCATAGAAATCAAGAGACGATTCGATATGGTCTTTCTTGGCAACTAAGAGTTTGAGGGTTTCAGTGATAGACTGTACTCAGGAATAGTTTCAGCCATAGCCACCTTCAACACTCCTTTGCCTACAGATCTACCCCAATTAGCTTGATTTTCAGCTCCAAGGGTGACAACCTTTCATGCACTGTCATAACTTTGACGCATAAAGTTTCCTCTAGATGATGAGTTCAAGAACTTCTTGATGTCATCGTCCACACCCATATAGAAGATCTCAATGAGATGATTCATAGGAATTCCATGGTGTGGACACTTGCGTAAAAGCTCTTTGTACCTCTCCCATGCTTCAGTAAGGGATTCTCTAGGGACCTGAGTGAACATTGTTATTTGACCCCTAATTTCATAGGTAAGAGAAGGAGGATAGAACTTTTTCAGAAAGACATTTTGAAGTTGTTCCCAGGTGGTGATGGGTTCACATTGCAAGGAGTTATACCAACTTATAGCTCTATCAGCAAGAGAATACTTGAAGAGACGGAGTCAGATGGCATCGTCGGATACTCCATTTTGCTTTGTCATAGCACATAGATTAATAAACCTCAGAAGGTGCTCCTGACTATCTTCTCCTTGCTTACCATAGAATGGGTTGTTTTGAAGCAAGGTAATCCAATGTGCCCGTATTTCAAAATTTGGAGCGTTGATGGGAGGAGGTTGTACTGGGTGATGAACATCAGCAGCTTTAGGGATTGAGAACTCCCTAAGGTCTTTTTGCAGTTCTGCTGCTTGTGCTGCTGCTTGAGTTGCTCGAATCTCTGTTTCAACTACAGCTCTGGCTTCTTGCATAAGCCTATCTCTTTGTGCAGCAAGGGCTTGAGCAACCCTTTGGGGCTATTTCCTCCTCTTGTGCCATCGTTTCTTGTTTTTCTCTACTCTGACGACAAAAAGTTCGTTCGATCTCAGGGTCAAAGCTATGAGCAAGGCCAGAACTTGTCAAGCGATGCATACACTAGTCTTTGTTGACACCTGGGATGGAAAGATTTTTCAGAAATAAGATTGACGGAGTAGAACTGAATTCAAGAGGATGATCGATTGTATCAAGAGAAAAAGCAAAAACCTAGATTAACCTTAAAAGAACTACATTTGATTAACTGATTCCGTTGTCCCCGACAATGGTGCCAAAATTTGATGTGGTTTATTATCGTAGTATAGTTGAGGATCGAATCCCAAGGGACAACATTTTAAAGAATCGTTGCTATTCTAGTCTAGTTCAAGTAAGACTAATATTTAGAACAAAGTTTTGATTTGAGTTTAACTAAGCTAATTGTAAGAAAGTAAATAGAAGAATTAAAGTTGAATCTAGATTAATGATGAGGTCATTGGAGTGGTATCGGGATTCACCACCACCACACATGCAAACATATCCAGTCATAAACATCCAACCAAGATTTTACTATCCAAATATAACTACTGTGAACCCTCCCTGAGGGATGTTTAGGTTTGCCAAAGCATCACCTTAGGCATCAGATTTCTCATCACCATCTGGATCATGCACTTAAGGTTCTGAAGATATAGAAATCCAACTGAAGTTGTGGGCCCCCCTATATAGGTGTTAGGCACACAAAAGTGTCATCGTTGGCTAGATGGCTCGTCCCCTCGTGGATCATTCACTTACGACCTCAGGGAATCCCATTCTATTTCTAGTCAGGAAGTCAACCGTGTTAATCGACATTCTATCCTACATATTGAAGTTCTCACAACATATGAAAGAACAAGATAAAATCAAGCAGGTGATCAATCTATAAGCAAACATCAATGATTAACAATGAAATGGAAAGTTATATACATGCCATGGAATGTTTAACAAAAGAACATGTAAGAATGGGCAGCGGGGCTACTCCCCGCACCCCAGCAAAAAGAAACTACTCACTCATGACGTGAGAAATAAAAAGAACAATGGAGAGGGAAGGTTCCTCCATGAGCATGGTGCAGAAGAGTGTCATAGCTCAGTGAAGATGATGCGGTCTTCTATTCCATGTTGGAGTAGATCTGGACAAGGAGCGAGGGACACCAAGGCAGACTGGGCAATATTTCTCTCTCCACCTTCTTATCTTTTCCTCCTTGCTCGTAGTAGGAGGAGCAGGTTGTGAATGCGTAGATGGAGTGAATGATAGGCAGATACGCAAGCCTACCACTCAGCTTGGCTGTGGAGATCGTCCTCCACCAGGGGTCGAGTGCTTCTTAGGCACATCCTAGTGGTGGAGTGGAGGATGAGGAGAAATGGAGGTGGAGGAGCTTTTCCAGCGGTTGAGCATGCTAGATGTAGCCTGGTGGTGGTGTTGTTGCTATAGATCAGAGGGAGCAGGGGACAAGCTTGCAAAGGAGCAGCCTGGTGGTGTCCCAGATCCATGCCCAAATGCGGACCCTTGTGGTTCTATTTATAGGCACTGGTCAGGTCTTCACATTTTTGGTGTGAGTCCTTTGCACGGTTTGGACTCATCATATTTTCTTCACGGTTTGGACTTTTTAATAACACCTCACGGTTTGGAAACAAGTATCTTCTTTGTGGTTTGAGGACCTCTAGGGTTCCTCACAGTTTGGGAGACTTCACGATCCTCGCGTTCCATTTAAACGATCTTGAGTTCACACATCTTCGTAGTCTGAGGTCCTTGTGGTTTGGGAAACACAATTTCTTCCTGATCTTCACAGTCTACGGTTGCTCGGTTTCTTGGTTTGGGAAATTGTTAGACTTCCTCACGGTCTTGAGACCGTGTGGGCCTCCATGGTCTTGCATTCACATGTCCTCGCAGTTTTGGAGAGTCACTGTCTTGTGCCCTAGCGGTCTTGAAGATGATCGGGCTCGCGTGGTCTTCACAGTTTGGGTCATCGTGATCTGGTGATGGTGGCACAAAGTGTTGTGTGCTCGAGACTGAGCGGTAGGGTGAGCACTAGAGATGGAGGTTATTGCAGGTCTAGGCGGTGGTCTAGGGATCGGAGAAGTAGGTCTCGTGATTGCAGGGATGCAGGTGGTAGCATGGAGGAGTAGGTGGTGTGAGTGGGAGGAAGGCGAGATGAGGGAAACAAGTGGCGTCGACCTATTGCAAGTGGGAAGAGGTGGCACTGATGATGATCGAGAATGATACTTGTGTCAATCCTCACAGTTTCAAGGTCGTGAGGGCACTCGCAGTCTTGAGAATGTGAGTGCGCTACTCACGATCTTGAGACTGTGAGGGCGGGTCAAGGTGTGAAGACCGAATAAAGGAAAACCATAGCCCAAGGTAGATCGTGTGGTTGGATGGATAGGGACCATTGATCTGTGGTCGTGTGGTGAGGAGAAGGCCCAAGACTGAATGAGATCAAAACCGAATGGAGTCAAGATCAATTGAGCAGACCGAATAAGCAAACCGCTTGGTCAAGACCGATTGATCAAGACTAAGGCTAAGATGATCTTAAGTGAAAATGAGTCTGCAACTGATTGTTCTGTTAAATCTGCATAAAACAATAGATATAATCACAAGTTAATAACAATCCAGCAAATTGAGCAAAATTGAACATTATAGGGTTTCAAATGATAAAAGTGAATGTGTTGAGTTGAATTGGGCCCAAAATGGTGACTTCAAATCATGATGAATATGCATTCATCAAAACACCCCGAATGAAAACGTTGCTCGTACTCGAGTAACACAAAATATGAAACAGTTGCCAAATGAATACTTTCAGATCATGTGATTGCCTTCTTTTCACATTATGATTGTTTTCTTTGTGCTTAGTATAACTAAGCATCTCATCTTCCTAAAATCATTGAACAAATCTTACCATATATCTTCGTTCCTGAGTTTCTTTTTCAACATCACTTTGTCCTCACTTTTTCCAACAACAAGCATTTCTAAGAGATTTGTAAGAGTCCAGAGATACCCGCAGAACAACAAGTGTGCACCTAATCTGATACTGGTGTTTTTTACGATAGTGGAGGCATTCATTGTGCCTTTAGGTAGAAAAGGGAGTGAAGGGTGGTATGGAAGGAAGAAATAAATCGCTCCTCTATTCGACTCAAGATTTTTATTATATAGTTTTGCAACTTCATTGATTGCATTTTTTTGTTCGAATCTCTCCTCTATTCGACTCAAGATTGTATTTTTTTTGTGTGCACATTGGTATCTTTTTTGGTGGTATGCCCCTATTAAATAGCGGGGGGTATGGAAGAAGCGGATATAGAGGGAGGTGGTGTGCCACCCCGAACTTATGGTTTCGCACTATTTTGGCTTCTTTTTTTGTTTCTTTTTGATGGACGGAGGGGTACAAAGATGATAGAAGAAGTGTAGAAGAGAGTTCAGATTAGAATACAACTTGATTTACAATTCAGTGCTCCAGGTCGTTCTCTTTCTCATACTCTACTCAAATAATGACTTGATGAGAATACAGTGGGGGTTCTATGTTATTGTTCCATTAGTCAGTCAGGAAGCACGACATGTTTGATCCCTATCAGTTTGATAGAAACTTGCCATTTTTGCATAAGGATCATGATGTTAGGATTTGCAATCTTCATAAGATGATTTGAATTGATAGGCTAGTTTCAAAAAATTGTCCTTTTGAGGATCTTCTTTGAATAAGGAGGGTATAATGATTCAAAATGCATAGGAGAATCTAGTCATCTAGGTGATGGCTTTTGATTGAAACAAAAAGCATCGAAACTTCTTGAAGATTCTATACAATTTCTTTGAAAACTTGAAAATTTTGAAAATTTTGATAAAAAATGCAATGATGAAATCGTAAGTCTGAAACAAATAGGAGTGGGTGGAAAGTAAAGTACGTACCACCCACCCTCCACCCCAAACTTAGAAATTAGCTCATCCTGGCAAACTCTAAATCTGAGATGGAGAGGAAAATTCATGCCAGTTGGACCACCATATGTGGTTGCATCTCAATCAACACATGTCCTCCATATGAAAATCTAAAAAATGAGGACTAATCAGAATCTTAAGATAGCATTTCATGATGTGATTTTTATTCAGTGCTAAATTTTCTAAAAAGTAAAAACCAAATTAAGGAAATTTTCTAATTCAAAACTAAAAGGAAAATCGAAATTATTGATCGAGTTTCCTTCCAATAAGCGCCTTTGTTTTACGTCGATGGCTCGACGTGGATACTATCACCATGGTGGGGCTCTGGGTGGAGCTTGAGCTGGATTGACATATTCTTTTGGTGTTTTATTTCTCAGCCATTCATTAATCTTTGATATGATTCTGGCCTCTTGTATTCTTCCCCATACAGAGCGAGCATTGTCAGAACACATAAGGAAACAACTAGAGTTATGTTGAGTTGTTCTCTGTTGGTTAATCCAAGGTGGAGAATAGTTGTAGGGGATTTGAACAACTTCATTGATAAAGTAGTGTTATTGAGGCTCAGAAGAAAAGTTCCTTTGTTGATGCACTATCCCTTCATCATAGAAATGTTGGTCATTGATGTCAACCAGATATGGATCTGGGGGATGTTCTCGGTAGAAACTACAACCCAAATCTTGTTGCAGAGGGAAGATGAAATCAGTAGTCTCTATCTGTTGGGCTATTGGTGCATTCTAGAGGATGGTTGTTTGTAGATGAGGAGGCTCATGGACACCTATAGAAGGTTCAGTATGTGTAACAACAGGGTTGAGAGGTGTCTCCTCCATAGTTGGTGACATTTCTTTTATATCTACATAGACTGGTTTACTCTCAGTGTTCTCTACATCTGGCATTTGTTTTGAGGGAACATCAGATTTTAAAGAAAGGAATTTATGTTGCATCTGAGTGAATTGATTAACACAGTCAACAAAATATGCTTGTTCTTCTTCAGTGTGCTTCTTAACACTTTTGGATGCATAGAAATCAAAAGATTGGTTTCCCACCCTTAGGGTCAAGACTCCAGCTTCAACATCAATCAGAGCTCTAGCAGTTGAGAGGAAATGTCTTCAAAAGGGGAGGGTGTAGCATGGATTCTCCCTGATATTTATAACTACAAAATCACACGGGACATATAGATCCCCAAGCCTTAAAAGAATATCTTCTATAATGCCAACTAGCTTGATCATTGAAGAGTTAGCAAGCTCTATGGACATTGCAGTCGGCAATAAGTTGGTGAGGCCAGTTTGTTGCATAGGCTAAGAGGAATGATAGAAATGCTAGCTTCGAGATCAGCTAGTCCTGGTCAGTTGACAGAATCACTTATCGAGCAGTTAATTCCAAAGGTTCCTGGATCCTTATGGTTGCGAGGCATCCTATCCATCACTAAATAAGATGAGATTTCTGCGAATTTCACCTTCTGATGTTCTTCAGTTCTATATTTCTGACTGAGCAGGAGTTTGAAAAACTTTGACCATTGGGGCATTTCAGCAATGGTATCCAAGAGCTGGATATTCATACAACTTTTTCATGATTTCCTTAAATTTGTTGAACCTAGTATCGAGCTGGGTAAAATTCAGTCAATTTGGAAATGACACATGAGGTTTGTACACTGGAACAATTGGATCAAGCGAGTCTTCTGCATCAACAACAATAGGTTCCTCATAACTTGCCTTGTCGGTCTTATCATTCTGAGTGGCACCTGCACTATGCTCAAGACCTTGGACATTTGTCACGGTGACATGAATCGTGGGTTCTGGTAAGATAAAGCCTGAACGAGTTGTCACAGCTTTAAGTTGTTCCACATGCCTCAGATTGTCTTCTAGTTGCCCAGCTAATGCTCCAACAGGTGGCTTGAGGCTAGCTGCAAGTTGAGCTAGTTGAGATTCAATGACCTTCTGGTGTGCTTGTTGGTTAGCTATCAATGTTTGTTGTGACTGTAACATCTTTTCAATGGCCAACAGTTTATCATCAGGAGAGACAATTCTAGCTTGTTGCCCTTGTTGCTGATTCTGGTAAGGGATTTGATTGGGGTCTTAGAACCGAGGGTTATTCTGGTAATTGATGTAGTTCTTATTCTAGAAGTTACCGCTAAAGTTCCCTTGATTCTTGAAATTCTGTTGTTGGTTGTTTGAACCAAATTGATGTGAGTTTACCCCTCCTGAAGGATTTCCATACTAGAAATTGGGATGGTTCCTATTCTGATTCGGGTTATAGTATCCTTGACCAGGGATAGTGTTGATAGCATTCAAATTTTCCATCTAGCCATTTTCTCCTTGTCCATTAACTTTGCTAAAAACAACATCATAGAGAACATTGCAGGATAAGGTAGAATGATCACTTCCTTTGCATGATTCACAGAACAATGAAGATGATTTGATCTGTTCTTGTTGTTGAGGGTGTGAGCATATTCTTTCATAGACAGCAAGAGATGATTTGATATGGTCTTTCTTGGCAACTAAGAGTTTGAGGGTTTCAGTGATAGACTTATACTGAGAAATAGTTTCAGCCATAGCCACCTTCAACACTCCTTTGCCTATAGATCTACCCCAATTAGCTTGATTTTCAGCTCCAAGGGTGACAACCTTTCATGCACTGTCATAACTTTGACGCATAAAGTTTCTTCAGGATGAGGAGTCCAAGAACTTCTTGATGTCGTCATCCACACCCATATAGAAGATCTCAATGAGATGATTTTTAGGAATTCCATGGTGTGGACACTTGCATAAAAGAACTTTGTACCTCTCCCATGCTTTAGCAAGGGATTCTCTAGGGACCTGAGTGAACATTGTTATTTGACCCCTAATTTCATAGGTAAGAGAAGGAGGATAGAACTTTTTCAGAAAGACATTTTGAAGTTGTTCCCAGGTGGTGATGGGTTCACATTGCAAGGAGTTATACCAACTTATAGCTCTATCAGCAAGAGAATACTTGAAGAGACGGAGTCGTATGACATCGTCAGATACTCCATTTTGCTTTTCCATAGCACATAGATTAATAATCCTCGGAAGGTGCTCCTCACTATCTTCTCCTTGCTTACCATAGAATGGGTTGTTTTGAAGCAAGGTAATCCAATGTGCCTGTATCTCAAAATTTGGAGCGTTGATGGGAGGAGGTTGTACTGGGTGATGAACATCAACAACTTTAGGGATTGAGAACTCCCTAAGGTCTTTTTGCAGTTCTGCTGCTTCTACTGCTGCTTGAGTTGCTCGGATCTCTGTTTCAACTGCAGCTCTGGCTTCTTGCATAAGCCTATCTCTTTGTGCAGCAAGGGCTTGAGCAACCCTTTAGGGCTATTTCCTCCTCTTGTGCCATCTTTTCTTGGTTCTCTCTACCTGATGACAAAAAGTTCATTCGATCTCAGGGTCAAAGGTATCAACAAGGCCGGAACTTGTCGAGCGGTGCATACACTAGTCTTTTTTGACACCTGGGATGGAAACATTTTTTAGAAATAAGATTGAAGGAGTAGAACTGAATTCAAGAGGATGATCAATTGTATCAAGAGAAAAAGAAAAAACCTAGATTAACCTTAAAAGAACTAGATTTGACTAACTGATTCCATTATCCCTGACAACGACACCAGAATTTGATGTGGTTTATTATCGTAGTATAGTTAAGGATCGAGTCCCAAGGGACAACGTTTTTAAGAATCGTTGCTATTCCAGTCTAGTTCAAGTAAGACTAATATTTAGAACAAAGTTTTGATTTGAGTTTAACTAAGCTAATTGCAAGAAAGTAAAGAGAAGAATTAAAGTTGAATCTAGATTAATGATGAGGTCACTTGGGTGGTATCAGGTTTCACCACCACTGTACATGCAAATATATCCAGTCATAAACATCCAAGCAAGATATAACTATTGAAATATAACTACTGCGAACCCTCCCTAAGGGACGTTTAGGTTCTCTTAAGCATCACCTTGGGCATCAAATTTCTCATCACCATCTGGATCATGCACTTAAGGTTCTGAAGATACAGAAATCCAACTGAAGTTGTGGGCCCCCTATATAGGTGTTAGGCACACAGAAGCATTATCATGGGCTAGATGGCTCGTCCCCTAACAAATCATTCACTTTGACCTCAGGGAATCCCATTCTATTTCTAGTTAGGGAGTCAACCGCGTTAATCAACATTCTATCTTACATATTGAAGTTCTCACAACATAGGAAAGAACAAGATAAAAACAAGCAGGTGATCAATCTATAAGAAAACATCGATGATTAACAAAGAAATGAATAGTTATATGCATGCCATGGAATGTTTAAAAACATAACATGTAAGCATGGGTAGCGGGGCTAGTCCCCGCACCCCAGAAAAAAGAAACTACTCACTCAATGTGTGAGAAACAAAAAGAACAATGGATAGGGAATGTTCCTCCATGAGCATGGTGCAGAAGAGTGTCACAACTCGGTGAAGATGATGCGGTCTTCTATGCCATGTTGGAGTAGATCTAGACGAGGAGCGAGGGACACCAAGACAGACTGGAAGCCTTTCTCTCTCCACCTTCCCTCTTATCTTGTCCTTCTTGCTCGCAACAGGAGGAGCAGGTCGTGGATGCGTAGATGGAGTGAATGACAAGCGGATACGCAAGCCTTCCAATCAGATTGGTTGTGGAGATCGTCCTCCACTAGGGGTCGAGTGATTCTTAGGCACATCCTGGTGGTGGAGTGGAGGATGAGGAGAAATGGAGGCAGAGGAGCTTTCCCAGGGGTTGAGCATTCTAGGTGCATCCTGGTGGTGGTGTTGTTGCTATAGATCAGAGGGAGCAGGGGTCGAGCTTGCAAAGGAGTAGCCTGGCAGTGTCCTAGATCTGATGCCCAAATGAGGACCCCTGTGGTTCTATTTATAGGCACTGGTTAGGTCTTCACATTTTTGGTGTGAGTCCTTTGCACGGTTTGGACTCATCATATTTGCTTCACAGTTTGGACTTTTAAATAACACCTCACAGTGTAGGTGGTCGCATGGAGGAGTAGGTGGTGCGAGTGGGAGGAAGGCGAGATGAGTGAAGCAAGTGGCATCGACCTATTTCAAGTGGGCAGAGGTGGCACTGATAACGATCGAGGAATGATACTTGTGCCGGTCCTCGCAGTTTTAAGGTCATGAGGGTGCTCGCGGTCTTGAGACTGTGAGGGGGCTCCTCGCGATCTTGAGACCATGAGGGCAGGTCAAGGTGTGAATACTGAATAAAGGAAAATGATAGCCCAAGGCATATCGTGTGGTTGGATGGATAGGGACTGTTGATCTGTGGTCGTATGGTGAGGAGAAGGCCTAAGACTGAATGAGATCAAAACCGAATGGAGTCAAGATCAACTGAGCAGACCGAATAGGAAAACTGCTTGGTAAAGACCAATTGATTAAGACCAAGGCTGAGAGGATCTTGAGTGAAAGTGGGTCTACAACTGATTGTTCCACTAAATCAGCATAAAACAATAGATATAATCACAAGTTAATAACAATCCAGCGAATTGAGAAAAATTGAACATTATACGGTTTCAAATGATAAAAGTGAATGTGTTGAGTTGAATTGGGCCCAAAATGGTGACTTGAAATCATGATGAATATTCATTCATCAACTCACCTCAAGGATCTTCAACCTTCACCTTCTCCTTCACCTTGGATAAGCTTTCACTAACTTTGCTCTTGAGAAAGGGGTTGGTAAAGGGAATATTTGAGAGCTTTATAAGAGTACAATGGAGTTACTCTCTCACACACAACCTATCTCACTCATATGGATGTATGGATTTTTAAGAAAGAGAAATAAATGGGCTATAGTGGACAAAATGCAGTCAACTATAGCTTGGATCTTGAATAGCATGAAGGAGCAAGATTGGAATGAAGTCCAAGGGGTCCTATTTATAGTTGGGGATGTCTACTAGCTACTAGAAGCACTTGGGAATCATTTATAGTCATTTGGAGTGTTGCAACAGATCTATTTTTGATGTTTACAACACTCCAACATCTAGAATCAGTTTTTCTGTAGATACCGTAAAGTGCAATGCAATTGGTCCATTTTTTCATAAAGGTAACTCGGCCGATAGCACTATGCGACAAACTAATTTTTAGTTGTTGATCGAGATTATCCTGGATGAAACTCGACCGATGGCTTAAAATCAATTTTCAAGTGCAACGTTTCGGTCGAGTTTATTGTGAGGTAAACTCGGGCAAACTTGGACATTTTCCAAGACCCATCCTAGGCATCAATTGAGTTTCTGGGAAGGAACTAGGCCAATCATACAACTTGTGATGCATTTTGGAAAATTTCATTAAAGTGATCAAACATTCAAAATAAGTTCTCCTAATTTTTTCTCATCTTAGTTAAAATTCATAGCATCAATAGAAATGATTACATAAACTGTCCTAAGTTGTTTAGGGATATTTCCATAAAAGTGCATTTGCATTGCTTTTGACTTAAACTAGATAAAGCTAGAGCTTGATTAAATTGATCCTTTTGATTTACCTAATACTTAAAATCAATCTCAAATAGACATATTAGATAATAATGAATGGAATGGTTAAGTTATTATCAAAATATGGAAAATGTATAACTATTAGGTCAACAGTGTTGCCTCATACCATAACATACTAGAGTGCCCCAAAATATATCCACATGAAGCAAACATGCAACTGCTATTCCTTTTGAGTAATACTACAACACCCAAATGAACATATAGAACTACACCTTGCATGCAAAGAAGAAGTAAACTATCAGGAAGAACATACTCTTATCGATCAAAGAGAGGCCATGAGGGCTGAGGCAAGAGTAAAAGAGGTCGATGTAGAAGAAGCCCGACATGTTGCAATACAGATGCAAGGCAACCTTGATCAGGAGATCAATATGTGTTATAAAGTGATTAAGGTCTCCATAATGATTTTCTTAGATCGGGCACCAACTGTATGGGTCCCCGACTATCCATATTAGTCATAAGATGAATGGGTGGGATACTATATGGATAAATTCATGAATCACGATTCTTTCAAAAAACAATTAAATACTAATGGGCCCAAAGAACCTTCCAAAAACCTAAGCCTCCACCAAACTTCTCTATTGTAGGCCCAGATTCATATTCTTACAATAATCATTCAAGCTTGATTGAGCCTATTGTGGACAATGTACCATCACTCTCCCAGGATGCACTAGTGGATCCTTTTGAAGAAGGGTTTCCTCATTAAGTTCCCTATATTCCTCCTCACCCACCCCTTGTTATACAACGGGTTGAACCTAATGAGGAAATTTTATCTTTAGAAGAAGATCATATGCCTCATCCGTCAGAATATCTGGCAGTCCCTTTTGAATCCATGGAGTTTGTGCTTTTTCTAGTAAGAATACAAGTCTACTTGTTGGCATGATTGGGGATCCTGATGACTCGATATACATCCATATTGATGGGATTTTCTATGAAGAAGAAATAGAGAACCCCCCAATAGATATGAGCATCATGGATTAATAATTTTTTATAATTTTGTTGATGATTACATGATCCACAATTCGTCCACACCAAATCCACTAGCTTCCATGTATGGGGAAAAAGATGTGGATGCACCTTATTGCATGATCCTCCAGGAACACATACAACCCCATGTGATTGTTTTCTCATCAGCAAATCAGTGCTTCCAATATCATCACCTTTCTCTCTTCATGTAGATCCATGTAATGAAGAAAAAAAAACCTGAGCCAGATCTTCCACCTAATCTACCACCATCGACGCCTGACAGAATGGATCCACCTTATACCACCTTTGTTTCCACAAAAGATGATCCACCTTCAGTTCTTGAAGAAAAGTTTACCTCAAGGGAAATCAATGAGTACCGACATATCTCCAATCCACGTATGTAGGGAGTGGGAACCGAGAGGGAATCCACTCCCTACTTAATTTGAGAATAAACTCATCTATCCAAACATACTTTCAAGCATGCTCGAATAGACATATTTTTTTCTCATATGATGATATACAAAAAGAGACCAAAGTATAGAAGTGGAATAAAAATTCATGACTATATTCAATTTTATAAAAGTACATCATCATCTCCCATATAGGGTGTAAATGAGAGTTACAACATAAGGATCTAAGTAGAGGGATATCCAACTATGTCAACTCTATCTCCCCAAAATCTTCACCTTGCAGGTCCATGTCACCAAGTCTATTCTTCCAAGTCCTACACTTGAGGTTGTGCCACCTCTAGGTGGATTGAAAGACAACATCCAGGAAAAGGAAAAAAATGGAAGGGTCATCAAAAAATCTGAGTATGTGAAGTAAATAACAACAAGGTATTACTTTAGAAAGTTAAAAAGAAGAACATTAAAATAAGGGATGATCAAGAGAAATAAGTGCCAAGAGAAATATATTAGGCCAAGAGATGAGGTATGTCTACTAAGGAATATCAAGTAGGAAAATCTTGCCTTTAAAAAAATTCCATTAATGATAACAACAATAAATGTGTGCATGTAATAAAAAAAACTATAGTTATTTCAACCAGGGTTGAGACACCATTGGATCTCAACCTAAAATAATGGGTGGAAAAGCACACCCTAGGCAGAAAAGCATGCCTCTGTAAATAATGGGTGGAAAAGCACACCTGGATGGAAAAGCACACCCATGTAAATATGGCTGTACATATATACAACTATGGAAATAAAACTAGTCTAAGAATGCACATAAATAGGATAAGGCAAGTAAAAGTTTAGTCCATGTCACGGGATATGAACATCAATAATAAATTAGGTGGGGTCAGAGGAACTACAAGCATTATTCAAGAAAATAAGAATTTCAAAATGATGAAAAAGAGAATAACTACTGATCCCTCATATGGGAAAGGATGTTTGATCATAAAAGCAGTGCCTAGATAATAGAAAAGATGCACATCCCTTAGTTGAAAGTCTAAATATCCAATACACTACAAGATCATGGTAAAGGTCACAACAACCTATATTCATTATATATTATTACAATTATGATCTCAATATTTCATTCTTTTTTTTATTTATATACTTAACAAAACTCTTAGTGAATTAAAACTATGGCAAGGGAACACTGACATACTTCCTTGGAGACGAATCTGTCTAATCTTTAATAAGTTCATTGAATCTAGCCTTAGCCAAATAGACTCGTGATGTTCTCTACTTTCAAACAAAGTTAACCATTGACTAATATCATGGAGTAAGATCTTCATACTCCTTGATTGTTGTTGATGATGTTCCATGATTCTTTGGGAAAGAGGGCATCATGGTGGTAGGAGATGTTGCTTCATCATCATGGTGGAGGCGAAGAAAAGGGATGAGAGAAGAGAAGTGGAAAAGGAAGAAGAAGATGAAGAGGAAAAGGAAGAGGTCATCTTATTATTATTATCGTCACAACTTTAGGATAAAATCACAAGAGAGAGTTCGAGGAAGCAATCAAAGTTGTTTGTTGTGTGCATGGACATTGTCAATAGGGTATATTTATATAAGTAAAGGAGAAAAGTTGTGGTCCAACTTCCTTTATAATTTAATTTCACATTGTGTTAAAAGTAAGACATATTTACTTGGTTTGACCATTCAAACAACATTTTGGTCAAGGCATATGTTCCACAATGTAATTAATTCTTTACATGAAAATGTATTTTTTTAAATTCTCCATTGCAATAAAAGTCTGATATCTCCTAAAAATTCCTTGGTATAATTAATATATCAATATTTCATACCATTTGTGCACATTATGTCTCCCACCAACCTACTACTAAATTAAATTGACACATTTAAAACAACATTATACATCTCAATGCTTTTTTTCAAAATATTGTAACGTTGAAAACCATAACTTTCTCTGTTACAAAATGTTAACTAGATCTTCTTCATTATGTAATACTTCTATGTCTCTCTCTGTTTAATAAAGAGAGAAATTGGAAAGAGTTGTTGGTCTACCTAATTCTCCCAACAAAATATATGTAAACGGTCATATTGTCATTAAGATTCACCAAACCATCAAAAATAACCTCTAATTTCAAAAATAAATTCATGTCTACCAAATTTGCACACAATGCTTCACTAAGACTTTATTTTCTTGTGAACACTTTAAAACATATTTCAAATCACATCATCAATTAATCATGATTTCAAAACTATTTATAAATCTTATATCTAAAATAGTTAGTCCATAATTTCTCCAAAATTTATCAAAAATCACAATTGAAATTAGAAGTCTCCTTTTGAAATTTCATCTTATTTGGACAAAGGAATCATGTGATATGAAAGTTGTATTGATTCATTAAAATAATGTAAATTATTTGAACCATTACATTTTGTTTGACTGTAGTTCTTGTATATTTTTTTAGAACCATCAAACAAGCTCTTATTGGTCTGAAATTTTATATCACACATCAATAACAACATAGCAACTCTTCCATTAATTTTTATTGAAAAATAAATTCGTTTATCCATCTAACTAAAATATCTCCAAAAACTACTTTTTTGGCAAATATGAATTTTATATATTATTCAAAAGATCTCCAAAAATTCTGAAATATTAACCATAGATGTAATAAATGATTATAACCTTCATGGCAAATGCTTGATCATTTGGATACACTAAAATTGAAGCCATATATTTGAAATTATAAAACTTGAAAATTGATTTTGTCACACCTAAACATGTTGAACATGATTCTATAATTAATTTTCCCTTTTGAAGTTATTTAGCATGTTATTAAATATTTTGGGCTTAAAAGTACATTCTCTCTCCTAAATTACACTAGAGTATTTAAGATTGTCCCGTTTGATGAAAATTTACACATAGGTGATACTTGGTAGTTGGATTTTGAATTTGAGGTTTATTTTATCTTTTTGAGACTTTTAGTAATTTATTTAATACTTTTGGCTCTTATCCCATTTTCTTTTCCAAATAGAATTAAGAAAGTTATTATTATACAAATAATGTGAACCTTGGCAACAATAATAATTGGCACCCAAGAAATACATATTTATCATTATATTTTACTTTTGAGAATTCCTTTTTTGAGTTATGCACCATTATAAAGTCTGACACATCATCCTTATATTTATGAAAAGATTACATTAAGTTCTATTGATGTCACTTGTTCCAAAATGAGTTATATATACACATAGATATTTATTATGAACAAAAATTCACCTTTTACTTAATTAACATGTTTAATTTATTTATTCGACTTTAATTTATATGATTTCACATGAAAACTCCAATTGTCACTTTATCACATTTATTAATCATATTTTCCTCCATTATGTGAGTATTAGTTAGAAAATGAAACGTATGTCATATATTTCATGAATTAATTGTCATGTTAGCACATTTTTAATTTTTTTATGTAAATTCCTTTAAGTTTTATCCTTGTTTGGTCAAATCTAAGAAAATAAATCTTACAATATTTCTTATCATAGAATAGGGTAAGATTCAAAGTTCTTATTCGTTACAACGTACATTGATGATACTTCCTTCACTAATGAAGGAAGATTTAAGATTCTATTGGAGGGACTACGAGGTGAAGGGAAATATGAAAGCCCCTTTGAGCTTCCATGACCACCCCAGCATTGGGTGCACTATGAAGCTCCACTGATCAAGGTTCCTGCCCTCATACACATTCCATTCACCTAAACGTTCTTTGAGCTACTAGGGTCCCCTGGTGATCTTCACATGTTTCATCCCTCTGTTCTGGATCTAAGTATTTCCCAAGATGAGAAAATTTTTAACTTTAGGGTAGAGGTGGGTGGTACATACTCCATCCATCCACTCTATCTTACAATTTTTACAATTTCCATTGTGTTATGTTGTTTAATTTTAATTTTTTTCTTCAAAAGAAAATTCCTTTAGTTTTTCTTTCATGTAGTCGGCCAGATGAATATAAATTTTATACCAATACACCCGTTCCTTTGAATGTACTAAATATTCGTTGCAAAATATTTTACAATTTTCCATGATTAGAACCCACCATGTCACCTACGATCTCAAACTAGCACTACTCCTAGGAATCCACCATGTCACCTAAGAATCAAATACAATATTTTTCTATTTTCAATTATTGAGTAGATTATCATATCTTTTGTATAATGTGTGAGAGGAAAAGTCGAACCAATACAATGACACTCCAAAAAGAGAGAGGGAGTAAGATGCACTAAACAACACCTCCCTTCCACCCTTCATCTCACAAAAATCAAAACCACTATATGCCAAACCCCAAGTTTTGGGTGGCATAGCCATCCCACTCTCAAAATTCTTCCATATCCCTAATAAATATAATAGGGTGTACCATCAAAAGATGCTAATGTGCACATTGGAAAAATACAATTAATGTAACCATAGTCCATGAATAAAAAGATCCCTAGTCAAATGGAGGATGGTCAACTTCTTCCATAACTTAGTCATCATGTTCTTGTGAAATACTTAAAAAGGAAAATAAATATGGGAGTGTCAAAGAAAAAGGGTGATAAAGCTTGTTTACTTACAATGTTGTGATATAGAAATAAGTTATGAAATTTATTTTAATTAAGAATGTTGAATTTTGTGTTCTACGATTCTAGGAGATTTGGTCACTTGGCCAACAAAGGAGGTAAGGAACAAAGTAATGCTATTTGGGTGAAGAAAGACATGTTGTTAGTACAAATTGGAATAATTTGTGATATTTTTTGCTTGAGGATAAGAAAACATTCAAGTCAGGGGAATTTGGATAAAAGTGCATTTATTTTTTTTATTTTAATATTTTAGTTATCTCTTTAGGATTTTTTTGTTGATTATTTTCTTAGTTTTAGAATTAATTATTCTAGTTTAGCTTTTATCTCTTTAATTGTAGTTTTAGTTATATATGCTTGGATTTAGTAAGAAAAAGACTAATCGCTCCAATGATTAAATACTCCTAGAATAAATTTTCAAGAAGTGCCCGAAATTCATGTATATCCGGCAGCAAATGCGTCATAATGTTTATGTATGAGCTCCAAATTGAGTGTACAAGTATTCATTGGAAAGAAGAATTTAATTTTCAAAAAGAAAATCCTATTCTTGGGATCAAATTTGAACCTTTGATTAGAGCAAAATCCTCTTGAAATCTTGTAATGACTTGTTTATTCCTAGTTATCAAGATTTTTCTTCTATTCTTCAAACTATGTTTCAATATTTCCCCTCTAGGACATGGGGGCTAACCCCATATCCAATTTTATTTCGATATAATATCGTCCAATTATTTTGATAATATGATTTTTCCAGTCCATTCCATTTGATACTTGTATGAGTTGATATAATCTTGTGGAGTGATGTGACCATGGATCTCCATAAGAAAGAAACTATAGTCCCTTGATTGTGATTGTCATTATTTATTCTATCTAATGTTGTACTTGTTCTTCAATTAAAAGGAGTATACTTTTGTGTGGTGCACTGACACGCCGGGTTCCTACAAGAAAGAACTCACGATTTATTGATGAGCCATGTTGATAGATTTTTTTACCCTTTTGCTTGTTTAACTTGTTTGTTATTGTCTATGACGATGTCACCATCCGACCCATAAACTTGAAAATTGGTTTGGGATTTATGTATTTTTGGATGAGACCTTGGACATAGATACATCAGATGATTGGATAATGGTCTGGAAATTTTAGGACCAACAAAATTGTGGGAAGTCCAATATTTGTGAAACTTGAATAAGCCCACACATTCCTAATTTGGTTACTGATTTTCAGAAGTCGACTTGATGAAAAGAATAATGGTTATTGGTGGAGATCCCCCATATATACAATATTTTTTATTTGATCTTAATTTGTTATTCTTGAACTTTATTTTTATTCTTAGTATAAATTAACCTTCACAAACTAGATTTTACTTTCGTATGATATCACGACCGATTCACATTTTAACCTTTTTCTCCCATCCTTTGGGATTGAATACGTTAATATCATAATGTTAAACTCAAGGAATTTTCTTAGTGTTTGGTGTGCAAAATGACATGCATCAATCCTCGAGAAGTTTTTGGGTCCTTTCAGAGAGGAGGAAGACAGAGCAACCATGTTCACCAACATCGTTGGGTATAGAGAGGAGAAGGATTCCATCGACCCTAATTTTCTTGGGGTTGCTATTGGTGTATCTTTCTCCTTATTCTTTGAATCTATTCATCCCTTTCCATGTTTCATTCCCATCTTCATGTCTCACTATACTTGTAAATACGGCATGTAAATCACCACCATGAGTGGCTAGTCAATTAACTTGGTTTGGGAGTAGCCACTTAGGCTCTCCCAATATATGCTCCAAGCAATGTCTATGCCCGTAATTTTAATTTTAATGATATACTTGAATGATTAGAAACCATCATGTGTTGTCTGATTGTTAATGCCTCAAGCGAGTATTATAAACCTATACCTAAGAGTCATGAAGTTGCATGAATGCATGAGAATGTTGGAATGCTTAAGCTTATGATCATATGTTTGATTTGTGACTATTTGTTTGCCATCTCAAGAGAGAGAGAACCTTACCTAGGTCTATCCTAATCTCAAGAGAGGAGGGAATATACACTTATGATTATTGTTTGTAAACATTCTATGGATATATACTGGGTGTGAGTATTGGTTGTTGATGAGAAATCTTAGATTGTGAAACAAAATCCAAATTTTTTTCTATACTTGTTTTTGTACCCTTTATCATTATGGTTTTTTGTTTTATCTTTCTTTATTTGTTTGTTTCTTGATTGTTGAAGAATCACTGTTCCATAAGGAACACAACCTTACCTTTCCTTTTGATTGGTGTAACTATGGCAAGCCTTAAAGGATCTTAGCATTCACCACCCTTTGTCCTTGTGGGTTGACCCTGATATACTACATCAGACCCCATTATAATAGTTTCAGGGGCCTAGTTGTCAAGTTATAAATTTGAAAATTAGACAACTCTAGATCTGCCCCATTTGGATGTGTGATACAGACTGGTCATATTTTCCTTCAAACCATGGTTTAAAAGTAATTGATTAGCGATCAATACCCTTACAATTTAGAGTCAATGTCCAATTTGAGTGATATAGATGTTATATGAGCAATGTATATGACATTTTAATTAAAATATTAAGTGATAATATGGGTTATATTTCACACCCTTTATAGTATCAACCTTATGATCTTTATTAGAAAAATATAGAGTCAATGAGTCACAATTTTTACCTTTTTTACATGTAGATGTGGAAGGAGATAAATATAAAATACTTATGCAAGGATGATATGCTATCCTTCGTGTATGTACAAATACAAATGGTTTACCAAATTCAATTGTGTAAGATATCAACTATTTAGTTAACATTACAACTATAATATCAATAAGCGCATGAGCTTAGTATCATATACATGTTCCTAATTAAATTAATCCCATGATTCAAGATACCCAAGTTTACTGAAAACATCAACTAAGCTTCAAATACTAACATGATACTCATGATCAATTAAAATATTACTAAAGAATCAATATGAAAAAAATATGTTTATTAGAATTATCAGATATGACTTAAGACATAACAAACAAATTTGAATTTTTTGTCCCAAAATACTACTATCTACTTGGAAAATGACACATACTTATGAATCACGTGTCCATTGAAAATTTTTAAGAAAACTTGATGTTTTATGAATAATGATAGTGTTGAATGTAGATGAGTGTACTAGATTTAACTTGTAACTTATAATATTTCAACTTATAAAATATTAATACAACTCATGTAGTCCCAATTTGATTAATTATTATAAAGGTTTTCATGATGGCTAAAATTTCCGTTGCTCTTCTCAGTTGTGTAGTTTACAAATATATACAATGTACATAAACATGAGAATAAGAAGAGGCAGTAGGTTGCCTATGATCTACCTCGGTGCTCCCATTGTTGGCGGCAAAGGCACATCTAAGGACTTTAAAGCTTGCCTTGATTACTTGAGATCCAAGGTGGAAAGCTGGTGCAGGATCAAAATATCCATGGATGAATGGTTGGTCCTCACTTGGGTTGTGGTGTAGAGTAAGGTAAGATTTTGGGAGAAGGTTTGCGACTTACCTAGGGCTATGTCGAAAAGATGAGAAAAAGAATTTCCAACTTCATATGGGGGGCAAGAACCAAGATGTGGCCTGGGATATGATAGTTGGACCATTCAATGTAGGCGGCCTAAACATCAAGGGACCACAACTAATTGTACATAATTACATGATGAAGATAGTGGAGAGATTCTTGCTCCATAAGGACAACATTTGGACCATGTGGATGGCTCTTATATATGGGATGAGCCTGACTGGGGTAGACAACTCCTCTTCTTGTGTGTGGAGGAATATGTGCAAGGCGTGGACTGAGGCTAGCTATTTGTTTTCTATTGATGACAATGGTGTGGCTGTGACACTGCTAACAACACCAGGGATCAACAACAACCCATATCGCAAGGTCTACTGGGAAAAGCTCTTGTGGCACCCTCAACACACCCCCTAGTGTATCACTGCATATAGAGCCTTACAAGTTAAACTGTCGACTAGATATCAGATGCTGAGATGGGGCCTAGTGGTGGAAGTTGAGTGTCTATTGTGCCATGGCACTGAGGAAAACCATAATCACTTGTTTATGGAGTGTAAATTCTCCAAGTATATTTGTGCCATCATGTGCCTTAGGAATGGATGGGGTGCCAACTCACTAGATGGGTTTATGGAGGTTACTAACTAGATGAAAGACAAAGGGTGGGATAAATGACAGAGAGCTTTTGTAGGGATCTATCTCACCATGTTTTGCTATATCATATGGGAAGAAAGGAATGGGAGACTTCATGACAGAAGGAGGAGGACACAGGTGGAACTTCTGGCGGTTATTAACAGGATGTTAATCAATGTTTGTAAGATCATGAATGGTCTCCTCAAAGGGATGACTGAGGATACAGGAGTACATTGGGGCATTTTGTATTTAGATGCCCTATACTTTTTGTATTGTTTTTTATGACCATATGTAATGTGTATAGCCCTGCTATACTACCCTTTTGGCAATATATCATACCTATTTCCAAAAAAAAAGCATAAGAAGAGGCTAGTTGCTGACTCAACATAGTCTACAACAGTGCTTATATTGAATGTATGAACAATTATATGTAACCATTGATGCATGTTTTCTTTGTGTGTATATCTGGACCTACAACACCTTGACTAGGGGAAACACATAATGACATGGAGTGGTAGTGGGGCAAGAAGTTTTTCTATAGTAGATTCATGGAATATTCCCAATGCCCTATTAGTTGACCATAAAATCCAATAACATGGGACTAAAGTGGGTCACATGAACAAGCACACACTCACTTCAACAGTCATCCATACCATGCCTTGACTAGGGGCCACACATCATGAGATGGAGTGGTAGCGGGACAAGAATTTTTTCTACACTAGATTCATGGATTATTCCCAATGCCCTATTAATAGACCACAAAATCCAATAACATGGGACTAAAGTGGGTCACATGAACAAGAACACACTCACTTCAAAACTCATCAATCCCATGCCCAAATGATTAGGGAAATATTTCAACCTTAGGAAAACAATCTTGAGGAAGTCCCTGGTGCATAGAAATTAACACTACATATTCATCAATTAGAATAATTTGTAAATCCACTAGAGATACAAGTCCAACATGGGTATCTATGATCGAGTTAGTTGTTCATATTAGAAAACCCATGTTGTAGATCTTCAAATCCATTATTGTCTTAAGGAGATCTGGATTGAATTAAAAGATTGGATGGTCAAATTTTCATCCAAAATTTTCTTATTTGAGTGGTGTAATATGGATCGTGTCTAATTCATGAGAAATACTCCTAAAACATGCATGGAACATATAATGTTGGGGTAGCTTCTAGCATAAGGAACAATTATATCCTTCTGACCTAGGTATGCTTGGAATAGGGAAATCCTTCTTTAGGATTTTGGGCAACATAGAAATTGTTTTTGGATAAATGAAGTTCTTATAAACACAAAAACATATACATATCATAACTATTACTTATACATTCATGATATTTAGATAGAGTTACTTTTAGAATACAATGATCTACAATTATGTTTGATATCCCTTACTATGAGTATAGTCCATATTGAGTCATTAATCATCAAAATACACATGTTTACATTTCATAACGACTAAGAGTGTAGAAGGTAGTTAGAATTTGTATATTGTAGTAAATAGGAAATAAAAAGAATATATATCAATAATAATAAGAAGAGAATTTTATAGAACAAATATTCTAGACTATGAAATGGCATAATGATTCCTAAGATACTATTTCAATTAAGAATAGAACATGTTTGTTTCCTATTTTTAGACTTAGAGTCATAAGTCCTTGGTATCACATGTGAATAAGTTAATAAGAACATGTTTAGATGGATCCATATCATATCAATATCACTTGTATTTGACACATTTATTTATCTTCTAGGGAACATTTTGTCTAAATTGTATCATAGGGGGTGTCCAATCCCTAGCATATCTTACTAGAAGGGTTCATTTCCATAACATTTATATTATGATAATAGGGATATCCTTCTCCAATATAACAACATAAAATATATTTAACACCATTTTAGTATTCCTTAATGATGCATAAAAACTAATCTTCTCACAATAGATATTATGAAAGAGAAACATATATTTCCATTGTTGTCATAGTAGAGAAGGAGATTGCTATTATCGTCATATAAATGTTATGGAAATGACCCCTTCTAGTGAGATATGCTAGGGAATACCCCACCGATGTGATACATATTTACATAAAAAGATCCCCAGAAGATTAAGAAATGTGTCAAATACAAGTGATCTTGATATGATATGGATTCATCTAAACATGTTCATATGAACTTATTTATATGTGATACTAAGGACTTATGCCTTTGAGTATCAAAATAGGAAACGAACATGTTCTGACATAAAATGAAAGATTATCTTAGGAATCATTATGATGTTTCATAGTCTAGAATATTAGTTGAAACATTTCTATATATTTCCATTGTCTATATAGACATCAAAATCGTTCTTAAAACACCATGAAAAAAATAGTCAACATTTTGGTCATTATCATATATTATAGTATATATAAATTGTAAACTCATAAAACATAATCAGTAACTCATCATAAACCATTTGGGTGTCACATCATATTCATCAAATATATACCATCAAATATAAATCAAATATTTTAAAGTTTTTTATGCAATTATGTATTGTGGGTTATCTAATGGGTGTCTCTTAACTACAAGTGTCACATTTTCAATTTAAAAAATCCTTATTTTTAACCAAATTTATGTCTCATGAATCCTTTGTGTACTTAAACCAAATTTGAAGGGAATATAGTTAGATCATCCAATCTATCCAAATATGGATTTAGAGTTCCATCAAATATACATTACTCAAAATATATTTATCATCTCTTTCTTCTTAATGAATTGCACATCCAATATGGTGAATAAACACTACAATAGGTTTTGTCATTGAATAAGTTTTTCTTGATATCATAGTGTTTATTTTAGACATTTAAATGGTCACCACCCTAATTGCAAAACTATCTTGTGATTAGTGTATTTTATTCAATCCTTGATATTCCCACAATATTTGTATTAAGTAAATTCTTTTGTAGTTGTAATATTTTCTCATCCTATAAGGGTTAATTGTCCATTAACATTCGACAATGCAACAATCTTTCTCATTTACTCAAAAATATAAATAACATATTTTTTACTCGAATTGGCTTATTAACAACTACAATATATTTGGTTATAACGCTACTCATGAATTTATCCTAGTTTCCACATAATATTTTTATTTTTGTTGGTTAAATAGAAATAATTCATAGCTGACTGCTATTCCTTATATCATAAATTATTTTTCATTATTCAAAGAAAAAAAGTACATTTTGAGGAATCATACATACTAACACCCAATATTTTGGATGATACCTAAACTATTCATTATATAAGCAACAAATTGTTGATAGATATTGAGTTCTAAGTCATAACCTTGTTATTTGATTTTAAATTGTAACTTGACATCCTCTAGTGTTTCTAATACATATGTGTTAATTTATACTCTATTACATATTACTAAGTAAAGAATATACTTGTATTTCATAAAATACTTGTTGAGAAATTTATAAACATCATTTTCCATAGTTTGTAGGAATGTAAAAATAAGATAAAGTTCCAAGTAAACACCTTGTTTATGCTACATGGATCATTTGATTATTAGTAAAATGATCTAAGATCAACATTGGTTTCCCAATCATCCACACTTTCTTGCATGATATCTCTATGAAGTCTTGGCATTTGAAATACTTCATGTTCATGGCTTTCTCAATCATCATGAAAAATCAAAGTTGTCATCATCTTCAATTATACCTATCAATATCACTATCCCTATTTAGTATTTTCATATCCTTTAAGTGATGGACTTATGAATACTATAATACCCCACAGTAAAGATTATAGTGAAGGATATGTCCCAATAGTTTATTCCCACATCACAAGTGTGAGAAACTAGAGATGGTGACAAAAGTTGTCTCTTGCTACCTAAGTAACATGGATGTTCTACCCTAAATAATTATGTAGAAAAACCAAACATGTAAGAGAGACGATCATAAAAAGAAGGAATATTTTGAATAACTCAAAAGCAAAACAATAAGAAACAAACAAAAAATTGTAAAGAGTAGACAACTCTTTTTGTTGTAAAAAATAATAAAAACCATATTTTGAATATTTTATAATTGATAATTCACATTTTTAATCCAAAAAGATGGGTATGGTTCCTATTAAGGACTATGAAGGGATTAGGAACCTTAGCACATTCAAAATGGAGCTTTGTTCTTTTAGTAGATTATTCGTTCCCCACTAGAAAATTATGATCAACAAGATGAATAACTAGATATCAAACAAACAAGACAGACCTAGGGAAATAAAAGATGTGTAATAGCCCTAGCACTCAATCGATCTATCTTATCATTTGTCTTGAGTGAATATCTCCCAATTATGTTTCTATATTTTTTGTCAATTTGTTTAAGAATATGAGGCCTATCTTTTAGAGGTAGCTAACACACATTACTTACAAATATTCCCTTAGTTGTAATAAAAAAATGTTGCTTTACATGGTTCTTGTGTCACATAAATATAGTATCTTGATTGCATGAGTGAGGGGAGGAATACATCAAGTTAGAACATAGAAATTAGTCCCCTGGGTTAAATCATCAAAAGTACACCAAAAAAATTATAGATGACACAATTATGTATGGTGTTTGTTGCCTAAAATGCCATGCTCCACTTCCTAGTAGGTTCCTCCAACTATGTTTTCTTAACCTTGTATTCTCCTTACAAATTCCTGAAACATTTCCTTATTTTGGTGAAAAAGGGTAGTTAGCCTCTTTTCTAGGAAATACTCAACAAAACCTACCTAGAGGGCACTTCGTCTAATACCAAGGGATATCTACCTTAAAGTCAATGGCCACCATCAATTAAACCTCTCTAGATAAGACAGAAACCAAAGAAAGAAAAAGAGATTGAAGAAGGGAAATTAGATCCTTTCATAATAAAATATTAAGGATATATCTCTTATAAAGACAATACTCACTCTAGGAATATATGAAAATTCAAATCCAATGAAGGTTAGGGATATATGGAAAGGATACTTTTCTTGACATCTAGAGTTTCAACAGGGAAGTTATTAAATGTTCCTATTTTTGTTAAACATTGGACATCAATCAGCAATAGTAATAGGAACAAACTATATACATTTTGCATAGTATAACTGGGGTTGCAAAGGGCATATTCTCCACTAGGTACTTTAAAAAATGTGTAACTATGCATTAAGTTGAAACCCTAACTATACATTGGTCAATTAAAAGAATCTTAAGAAAATTTAAGACAATGCCAGTCAATATAGTGTCATAATTAACCAGTTGGCATAATATCATTTTAATAACATAATCCAATGAATATAACTCTTTTTGACATGGGATTTAGTTAACTGAGGTTCCCTAGGAAATCTTTCTGGACATAGTGTCATGTTCCTGAACTATTTCATGGTTGGGTGAAGATTTCATAGGGAACTTTGGTCAACACATCTACATATACAACATATGGTCTTGCATCCATTGAATATTCCCTATGGAACTTCATCTATTGATGGTCCTTATCTTAAGGTGAGTCTTTCTTGATTGTAGTCCATGCTAGTTCCTCACATATCCAAAATTTTACTTAGATTATTAAAATCATGATAAGGATTCGTAATTTATTAAACATCTACAAGTAGGGCTTGGGAGTATCTCAAATGTGTCTACTTTCTTCAATCATTATTTTGATCATTTTAATATTTATACAAGATATACATTCAAGGGAAGTGAGTAATATCAAAGTCTTAAAGTCTTCTCTATCTATTTTGATGTAACTTTGATCTTGGTTGTACGTCTTTGAAATCCTCTAGAATTTCGGTTTTGCATCCTAACATCTTTATAGTGAGTATGATTGTTATGACTTAAACTCAAGTAGATTTTTTCATACAAAAATTCGGTAAATGGTGATAATCATCAAAATATGGGATTCAAAAATGCAGCTTTAGGGTAAATATTCTTCCCCTTTCTAGAAAAACCAAACCAATATATGATATGAAATCTTGTATTGAGAAGTTATCACATTTCTCCAAAATGGGGCACCTTGTTGGAACATCCTTGGTTTGTTACCAAGAGGTCTCAGGTTCAATTCACAGTGATGGTATGAATAGAATCTCCATTTATAAAAAGGTCATCACATTTAATAAGTAGAGTTTTAATATAAGATTCTGAAGATCCACCTTCATTCATGTTATTCCTCCCATTAATTGTTGTTTGAGTAATAAAACCTTGCTAACTTGTTTGTGCATAATTCTGATGAAGAAAGTATATTTTGTATGTTTCCCAATTTTCATGTCATTTAGTTGTGGTATTTATTAATAATATTTCCCCAAAATGTTATAAAGAAGCAAGTTATATGGAAGACAAAAAAGTATATTACATGCAATTTCTGATTAAAGAAGAAGAAGTAATCATCATGGAAATAAATGACAAAGGTGTGGTAAACAAATAAATTTGATTTTTAGTGACAATTGTAGTGTTTCTTAAATAATCATTGAAATATACATAATAAGAATAAATAATAAATCAATATGAAACTCAAAAAGGTATAAAGAAAAGTGAAATATGATAAGAAGTCTTATATTATAAGGTCCCTTTGAATATATTTAACATTAGGAATGTTATATGTTAGATAGAAGTTAAGAAGCTTAAATCTAATCCACCTTAGGCTCAAATTATAGTTCATTCACATCTGTTGGAAGTAGTATGTGATCATCATATTGAGAAATGGGACCCCTATATGAATAAAATCAGCATCCCTTTCTTCTTCACCTTTATATCCTTCTCCTTCTTCATTATTTTCTTCTTATTTTCCTATGCCCATGTCTTCATAATCCATATGTTTCTGACTATTGACCATCACTTTTGATGTCATGAATGCATGTGACATATTAATGGTTACAAACCTTGGACAAAGTATAAGTTTTAATTGATTTCCAATAACAATACAAAAACACCGTATCCGTTGGAGTATGCGGTAAATCTAAATGAATAATTGGATGGAAGGCTCATCTTAGGATGGGTGAAGAGAGACTACCATGTATCAAATATAATAGTGATTATATGCATTAGAAGCATAGTTGGTTGAAGGAGAGGAGAGGATATGGTCTTGGGTGGGAAAATGTATATAGAGAAGGGAATCTAAGGTAAAAGTTTTTGATAATCCTAGACAATTCATGGTATATACAATATTGTTCTAGCTATAAGTAGTTCTTTACTTGAGTGACTTAGTTGTGTAATGCATCATGTAACATGTGGCATGCTCATGAAAGACATGAAAGTTTCCCATTGGGGGAGTTGGAGCTTAAGAGTTTGGTGGAGCTTGATACGAGGACCCCAGTTTGTGTATGAAATAATGGGAAGCCTTGGATAAAGATTAGGCTGTCTTAACCCTGGTCACATTGATGAGGGTTCTTTTTTTAAATTTACTTTGTATTCGAGAGTTTGAGAAAGTTATTTCGTGGGTAGGAATCAAAACATGTGATAAATAATATTGACATACTAACTATCAATATTCTAGGATTTTTGGCATTGATAAAGTCCATACTGTGAACGATGTACCTTTCCTACTTTAAATTTGCAAATCAAACAATATACAAGCATAGAAATATTATTGAAGGAGTGGAAATTGCTTTCATAGAGTGACCAACTATCCAAAGAGAAATAAGTTCATACAAGATGCAAATGGAGGACGAGGTAAGAGTTGTTATGGAGCCCTAGTTTGGGTCTCCATCTTGCGTTATGTTGCCCCTAATTCACATGAAGATATGTGGAATGCAAGCTACTTGCCAATTAATATCATTTCATGACAAATGCAATTATGGTTTCTCTTGCATCTTTTTATGGTACTTTTGCACCTATTTATGGAAGGGAGAGAAGAAGGATGATCTTAACACTTGCCTAGTGATGAAGGAGACTAAAGTGAGCTCGAAAGCTACCCCAACCTACCCCCAAGTGATCAAGGAACGAGTTGAATCAAGCATGGTCATATATGGACACTCATAAGATCAAAATGTAAGTAGAACCCTCAAAATAGATGTGGTACATCACCATGGATGTTCTAAATGAGAGAATATTGCATGCTCAAAGTAGCTCAAACCAATTCAACCACCATGGATGTGGTCATGACAATGGTGCCCAATGCCCAAAATGACCATTCCAGTCAGCACTATTGTGGCAATACTAGTCTAAGACGACCATTCCATCAGCCACAATCTTCCTCCTACCTCTCCCACCACAGATGTAGTTCCTACCACAATCCTTCTACTTCACTTCTAAACCCCAAAATTTGTCTAATATTTTTCATTTCCCGCCATCATCATTTCCTACCACCATGATCATTCCTAACCCTACCCACCACATCCATGCTACCCATACAATCCTAATGCTTCATGCCTATCATTTTACCACTTTGTGGGATACTTGGGATAAAAGATATGAAACTATGATACCATGTTGGTAAATATATGTGTGACAAACTCTTGTTTTATTGGCCAAGGCTATATTATTTCTTGTTCTCTTTCCCAACCTCTTTCTATGGTTGTTTATGTTATAGAATCACCTAAGGCATGTAGAAAAGGGTGATTTTGGGCTTCTTAGTGGAGAATTATAAAGTTTCATATAGGAGACTTATGTAGTTTCTCCCCCTTCCCCTTGATCTCTATATTTCTCTAGCCCTAGGTGAGATTTCTATGTGACTATACGTGATGTCCATTTTCTCTTAGAAAAATGTTTGCTTAGTGGTTGGATGGAGATAGTAGGAGATGAAATATCCTTCACCTATACTCCACACCACTTATTTCCCCTAAGTTTATTAGGAAAAGTACATGTAGATGCCTAGACTTGGATAATTCAGATAATTCCTACCTATTCATTAAAGGTTATCCAACACACAAGAATGGTGCTGAGCATGGTTGTGGCGACTGGAGGCAATCTTGTCACCAATGGCGGAAAAGGTGTGGATACGGAATCTCTAAATCAAACCCAGTCAAATACTTGGATAGATTTTTTTCAAGAAGCTTCCATAGGGCGACACCTCTCTGGAAAAGGATGAGATCAAACTGAAGGGACAAACACTAATCTTCCCAAGTGAGGAGGCGGTGTGAAATGTTGTGTGATGGAGTTCATGTTTGGATGGATATGTCATTGGATTCATACCACACTTGTTAACTCTAGAACGTTACTTGAGCCAGATTTGGAATCTAAAGGGATTTGATTGAAGTCCTCAACCATGGATGAGGTTTTTTCCTGATAAAATTCTTTGACCGTTCAAATCTGGAGACTATTTTGGAAGGGTCGGTATGTTTCGTTAGAGATAAGCCCCTGATTCTTATGAAATGGAAGCCTGGCCAGCAACTAACGAAGTACAAGTTACTAGAGGTGCCCATTTGGGTTCAACTGCATGACCTACCTCTGGAGCTTTGGGAGAAGAAGATGTTCTAAAGGTTTTGGTCTTTTCTAGGCATTCCTCATAGAACTGATTAGGCTAATCATGATTTCAAGAGGATGGAATATGCCAGACTGCAAGTTTTGATAGCTACTAACTCTGAGTTTCTAGAAAGTTTAGAAGTCTCAAGTGAGAATGGTGATCCAAAAAGAATACATTCGTCTATGAGTGGAAGCCTAGACCATGTTCAAACTGCTAACTTTTTGGACACAAATGTCCTGTGATAGAGCCTCATCCTGGTCCTCAGAAGCAAAATAGAAAGATGTGGGTACCGAGGAACATCACTCCGATTTAAGGTGGTGAATCTATAACCTTGTCTAAGGATAGCTCTACTAGTAGTGTGATTATCCCTGATGTAGGAAAAGCTACTAAAAAATATCCAAACACAGAGTCTAAAAGCATGGAAGTGGAGACTCAAGGGGACTCTGATATGGACATTTTCCATGGAACAAATGACACTTTTGATGAAGACATCAATGTAGAAGAAGATGATACAAGTCAGGTGGTTGATCTTATCACTCCTCCCAACTCCACTGATTGTCTGAAAGCTCCTAACTTAGTTGAGGAATCTGATGGTTTCCATCTACCAAAGAAGTCTAAAAAGTCAAAGATTAGGAATCCAAGCTTCACGTACGATTCTCCTAGTCCAAGCAAATTTAGCAATAGGTTCAAAAATTTGGAGGAAGAGGAGGTAACAGAAAATGCTAATCTGCCCAGTGAAGTACTGGAGGAAAGTCATTCTAATGGATAACTTGAGCCTCAGTATAGTCTCCTAGAATGTTAGGGATCTCAACAATAAGGCTCATAAGGTTCGAGAAGAAATTAACAAGGCTAGACCACATATTATTATCTTGAATGAGACAAGAGTTAGAGTGGAAGATTAAAAAGCTTCTTAATAGATTTTTCCTAAATTTAAATGGATTTCAAACCATAGACCCAATGTGTTGTGAAGAGTTATCATTTTGTGGAAATAAGAAAGTTGTTCTATCCTAATGATTGAGGAAATGGATCAAGGCATCCATTTTCATGTCTCTACTGAGAATCATAATTTCTTACTCACAACTTTTTATGGGCACAATGATGATAATGATAGAAGCAGATTGTGGGATAAGACTGAAGACATTTTCTCACGTGTGAATCTTCCTTGGGTAATTTAGGGAGATTTTAATGTAGTTAAGCTAGAAAGTGAGAAGATTGGGAGGGATCCTCTCACTAAGAAATCTATGTAGTATTTCAATAAATGTCTTCTTAGTAGTGGCATATACGATCTTAATCTAAATAATCTTGGTTTCTCTTGGGACAATCATCAAGGTGGTGATAGATTTGTTACTTCTCAGATTGATAGAATTCTTTATAACAATATTTTCATGCAAAAATTTCCTTATTTCTCTGAGCTCCTTATTACCAATATTGTTAGTGATTAAAATTAATGATTGGTGATATGAAGAAGATCAGGTCTTCTTTTAGGTTTGTTAATGCCTGGTATAAGAAAGATGATTTCATGAAAATCATTAAGGAAGAATGGGTTACTAATAGAGAGGGGTTTCCTTTGTTTAGTGTTTATTCAAAAATGAGGAACCTAATGAGTAGGCTAATCAAGTGGAATAAGGAAAAGGTCGGGAATTTGTTTCACAATGTTGGAGCAAATGAGATTCAGGCCTATGAGGCTCAGGTTAATTTGGATGCCAATCCTCATAATGTGGTGTTGAGGGATGAAGTTGTTAGATGTAGGAAGTTAGCTCTAGATGCTCTTAAGATAGAGGAATCCTTTCTAAGGTAGAAATCTACAATCCAATGGCTCAAGGAAGTGGATTCTAATACAAAAAATTGCTACTCATCCTTGAAAGTGAGAAGACATATCAACCATACCAAAGCTCTTGAGATAAATGGAGTTCTGACTACAAATGAATAGGAAATTAAAGAATACATGCATGATTATTATATATACCTCCTTAATAAGGGCCACGTTGTTAATACTTCTATCCTTAACAAACTCAATTTCAATAGGTTGGACGATGTTCACATATTATCTGTGGATAGATTTATTATTGTATCTGATATCGAGAAGGTGGTTAAGAATCTCAATAGTGACAAGTGTCTGAGGCCTGATGGCTTTAATGACCTTTTCTTCAAGGAGTGTTGGAACCATATTAGTTTTGATATTGTGGAGGTTCGTCATTTCTTTAAGACAGAGAGAAAGTTAAGAGAGATGAATATAAATTTCATTCTTTAATTCCTAAGTCCAAAGATAAACATATCTTTAATAATTGGAGACTAATTGTTTTTTGCAATGTTCTTTTAAAAATTGTCACCAGGATCATGAGCAACATGCTTCAGCTGATTTTACTGACTATTATTAGTAGAAACCAATGCACTTTTGTACAAGAGAGAAGTATTAGAGACACGATCCTGTTATCTAATAATCTTATTCATGATTTTAATAGGAAAGGAGGTAAGAGGAAGATATGTATCAAGCTCTACATTTCTAAAGCCTATGACTTAGTTTCTTGGGAAGCTCTATTTAGGAATATTCACTTGATGGGGTTCCCTCCTTGTTGGATCATCTGGTTGAAGGAGATTTTCTCTACAACTTCTTATGAAATTCTGGTGAATGGAGAACCTATGAGTTCTTTTAAACCGAATAATGGTGTCAGATAAGGAGACCCATTGGTGCCTTACATGTTTGTGATTTTTATGTAGGTTTTCTCGCTTCTTATGGATCAAGAAGTGACTGAGGGTGAGATTAAAACGTTATGTGCTTCAGACAATATGATCGTTTCTCATTTTATTTTTGTTGATGATTTAATGATTTTCATTGAAGTGGATGAAAGGAATGTTTATGCCCTTAAGAATATTCTGGAGGAGTTCTCTGATGCTACTGGATTGAAGATCAATGGTGATAAGAACTCTATCCTTTTTAGTGTTGTTGCTGATAAAAATAATACATGCATGGTGCTTGGTTTTAATGAAGGAAAACTTGATCAGAATTATTTAGGGATTTCCCCTTTTCATTGGAAAGTTATCTAGGAAGCATTGAAGCCAATTGATTGATAAAATCAAATCCAAGCTCAAAGGCTACAAATCCAAGCAGTCAACTTTGGTTGGTGGATTAGAGTCGGTTCGATGTACCCTTGCTTCTATTCATCTTTACTGGACCAATTGTTTTCCTATACCTTGCTCTGTTATTGACAACATTGAGAATATTATTAAAGATTTTATCTGGGTAAACTATGAAAGTCATTCCAATGTCCATTTGGTGAAGTGGGATGTTGTCACTAAACTAAAGACAGAAGGAGGTTTAGGTGTTCAACCTATTAGAGAGGTTATTAAATCTTCCATGCTTCTTCAAGCTTGGAATATCGCCAATAAGGTCGACTCTCTCTGTATGAAATGAGTTCACGAGATATATTTCAAAAAAGTGCCTTTCTGGATAGCTAATGAGAACAATTCTTTCTCTTGGATTTTAAATAGAATTGTCAAAGAAAAAGATACTCTTAGACAACACATCAAGTATGTGATTGGAAATGGCATGAGAATATCTTTCTAGGGAAAGCCTTGGCTCCCACGAAACCAAATTGTGGTGGATGCTTTGGGTCAACAAAGCATCATCAAATTGGGAATTCACAAGGATAGTAAAGTGACTCAACTCATCATTATTGGAAACTAGGTTCAAGATGATTTGAGTCTCCACAAGGATCTGAATTTTCTGTTGGAAAAATTTGATTAGCCGTCTAATATAGAAGATAGAATTCTATTTAAAAAGTTGAATGTTATTAACCTGAAGAGTGTTTGGAAGGAGATTAGGTTAAAGGGGACTCCTAATCTTGTTTTTGAGTGGATTTGGAAATTCAAAACACGTAGCAGATTCCTCATCCATTCTAATAAAGTGGGCCATGGCAAGTTAATGACCACCAATTACGCTAGGAGAATAGGGTTCAATATTCCTTCATAGTATTTTCTTTGTAAGAATAATGAGGAGGACTACAACCACTATATGTTCACTCGTCCCTTTTTGGCTCATGTTTAAAATGAGGCAGGTAAGATTGGTCATCTGATTAGACCTAGTAATATGGGTGATTTAGTTATTTGTAATTACAGAAGAAGTCATCTCATTGTATTGTGCATTATGTATTGGTTATGGGGTGAAAGGAATGCCCAGTTCATCTTCAAAAGGAAAGAAGTTGGAACAAGGTGTGGGAGCTGACTTTGGAGGATATCATTAGTCTTGAAAATGGCTGATTGCTTCTTCTATAATCAGGTAGAGATGGGTGGAGAGTCTCTTCTTCTCTTATTCTTTTAAACTTTCTCTATTTTTGTGCAGGAGTCTGTAATTTTTTTTTCTTTCTCATGTTGTACAATTTTCTTTTGGAAACTACCATGTATACACAAAAACACAAAAATAGTAATACATGAGCTTGGTTATGAAAAAAATAGCCACTTAAGGGTATTGGGGAGTGATAGAGACTAGCTCCCTTATAAACCACCATGCCACCTATGTCCAACTAATAGATTAGGAGGCATGCTCTCTATTGATCATTGTTGTTTAGTTTGGTAGCTACTATTGGATGTTTGTGCATGAATATAACCCCATTTCATGTTTGATTTTACATATCCCTCCAAATAGTCCACTACAACATCTCATCAACCCTATTCTTTCTCTTGTTTGTGAGTATCTTCTTATTTTCATAGCCTACTTACTTTTTCATGCTAGTTGTTTTTTTAGAGTAACTAGTTCTTGCTTAGTTTCTTGTACTAGTTTTGCTTAGTTAATTATCTAGTGTAGTATTTCCTTGTCTCCCTAGTGTAATTTACAGTCCAGCTTAGTTAATTTTCTAATTTAGTCTTTTCTTGTCTCTCTAGTGTAATTTCATGATTGGCCCTAGTTTATTTCTCTCTATCTTGTTAGTGATTGATTTAACATAGTTCGATTGCTCATCTAGTTTCTTATATATAATTGCTTGTGTGCGGTCAATTTAGGTTTGATTTTTTCTTTCTCTCTTTGTTGCATGTAATACTATAATTCAAACCACCAATCAAACCCTAAAACCCTACCTTTCAACTCTAGAAACCTAAAGAAACAAGCCTAGATCCCCAACGTTCTACCCCACTATGTATGAATTTGAACCCACACTTGCTTAGTCTATACTATATCCTGAGCCCTTTTGCTTGTAAATCATTGTGTCACCTTTTCACTTCAGACCTTTATAGGACAATCAACTACATAGTAGAGTACAAGTTACCCACCTCAATTTACCCAAAGCCTTATCAAGATATAACACTAAAGGGCATCAAGTTCACACTACAACCCACATCAATCAAATAATTTTAAATATGATTTACATCAGTGTGACATGGGATAATAAGGGCTCCAAAGTCAGTTTTCTTCAGTTTTAGATCAGGTGACAAAATGGAACTCACTTGCTCAGTCAACTTGATATTGGTTGACATTCTTCCCATAGTCTTTCTTCACTTCATCACTCAACTTGATATTGTTTGGCATTATTCCAATAGTCTTTATTCTGAAAGTGCAAGCATCCTTCATGAATTTGGAATATGTCAGAATCTTCTTGATTGCATCAACCAACGAGATGTTCACTTTGAATCACTTAAAGATTTTAAAGGTATCAATCAACCTTGTGCTTTTGCCTCCTTTTGAGGGAGGGATCAACTAAGGCATCTGAGAATGAAGGCTCAATAGAACTAGCTCTTCTTGAATTAACTTTATGAAATGGAGGTGTTACTTGAGGAGCTTAATCATTTTGAGGAATCACAACAAGGGCCTTCCCTTGGCATTGGTGGGATAACTGTAATCACTAATAGAATATGAGAGATAAAAAGGTGGGACACTTGGTATCACATAATCATTAGAAGGTAGTGCACTAGTTATCACATTACAAAAAGAGGGTTTAAAACAAAATTCCTTTCTCTCATAGCATCATCTCAAAACTTTTCTAGTATGTAAGTATCAACATAGCCTTGACCAACATGAATTTCGCCTCTTTTACTTTTTAGATGCTCAAGAACCTTGACACTCCTCAATATGGTCACCAAAATAACTTTCTCAATGGTAGGATGGGGAGATTATTATATTTTTGGTGTCATTGGTGGTGGTCTTCTATGTTTTTGGTGATGGGATGGATGTTGGAGGGAATATGTATGTTTTGGTTGTTGTTGTTGTTGTTGAGGTGGTGGTTGAGGGATGTAGGGTGTTGTGGTGGTTGTTGAGATGGAGGAACGAACTGATAGTTCAATTAGGGTTCTTTTGGTGGAGTCACATATGGATTGAGGGGGACCATGATATTGTTGAACATGTTGAACTTGAATAGGTGGTGGACCATACATGCCTTGAGGGGACAACACTTGTCAATTTTCATTTTTTAGGTTCACCAAAGTTTAGGAAGGAATCCTCCCATTCTCACATAGGTTAAGATTGAAGGGCAGTTGATCCAACAATTTCCAAGCCTAATAATGCTTATCCATCAATGGCCACATCTTTGTTGACCTCATATGCACTTCTTATTCTTCAAAGAATTTAACTTTAAAATCTTTTAAATATACCTTTCGCCTAGATTTTCCCTTGATAGATCTTATATCATCACCTTTTTGTTTCCATGAGAAGTTTGGGTGATTTCTCCACTAGGGTGTGTAAGATGGGGACATGGGACCATGGTTGTTACATTTCACAAAAATTAGATGGCCTTCACTTCTTCCTCATGGGAATTAAGAGATTACCAAGAATGGTTGGATGAACCTCTCACTTGAGTATTCACTAAAATCATCATATTTTCATTAATCTTCATCAAATATAGGTTGGTCTCATTTGTAGAACATGGTGGTGGAGTATATGGAAAAACACCGATGTTACTATCATAATCATTTGTGGCACTCGATGATCTTTTGAATTCTTTGATAAGTACACAATGTGATCCATGACTCTTTGAGAGGCTTTACCATAAATGTATCACCTTATGAAGAGTTGATTAGTGTTTGTCCAAACTATAATAATGTGGAATAGGAAGATTGTAATAGTTACCACAATGGTAACTCATGGTGAGGGCAATCCCTTAGAATCTTTTGGAACCTTTTGCGATCTTATGAAATTGTTCATGGACTAATTCAACAAATGTGGTGATATCCCTTCTCATTTGAGTGAGCTTGGCTATGGGATATAATTCTTAAGGAACTCAATTTTCATAGCCTCCTTTAAATCACATTGTCTGTTTTGGAGTACCATTCCTAGGCCTTATCTTTCAAAGGGAATGGAAAAGTTGTAAGGGCAATAGAGTCATTAGCTGTAGTAGGAGTTTGGTATATATAGAACGTCTCTAATAAGGTGTCAATATGCTTGAAGGGGTTTTCATTATTTAACTGAAAGAAGTTAGGAAGAATTCCCACTACTGCTAGAGGAATAGAGAATACCGACCCCCACATTTGATCCACTTTTGTATCACTTGCCAATGTGTAGTTGCTCAGCGGGAAATAACCACGAAGGGGCTCTAGTTGTGGGGGAATGGGTGGCTCACCTTGGAGCATTTGTTCACAGACATCGTATTGCTTTCTCTTATAATTGTATGGTGCATACATTTCTTTAACTTCTCCTGTCTATTAGAGTCAATAGGCAATGAGAAGCAACCGAACATGCACTGTCACTTGTGCAAGGTACAACCAAACAAATAAAAGTGAGTTAGCAATCACTAATACAAAATTGTAACAAAGAATAAATAATATAAATGTTAAGGAAACTAGAAACGGTAAAAAATAAACAACTATATAGGGTCTCAAGGCCACTTCTTGAAAATGGTGACACTGATAACACCCAAATTTAGGCATTTATACTAAGTATTTATCTATAGTTTTGTGTAGTTATAGCCTTAATATGCTCCAAAATAAATCTAGTTACTTATCTTTTTGTAGTTTATTACTTTTTTAAGAAATGGTTGCTCAACAATCCAATTTTGGGATATGTAGACATCAAACTTAAGAAAACATCAATTCTCTAGATTTTGTGGATCCAATTCTATCGAATTTTGCCAAATTTGGTTGAATTTATCACCTCCTTTTTCCATAAGTACACATTCGTGCTCCATCGACTCTTTTTCTTTGAGAAACAACTAAAGGACCACCTTTTGACGGTGTCTTCCAATAGAATCAATCAAAGGAAAGCCTGAAGATCCATCTTTCTGAGGTGCTTAATGATGGACCTATCTTTTGATGGATCGATCATCTTCTGATGGTCCATTGTGAAGGTCACATATGAAGGCCGCCATACCAAGACAAGGGTGTGATTCTATGAATGCCTTCTGAAGGAAACAAATTCAATTTCCCCAAACTCAGTTGAGTTCAATTCCTCCATCCTCCCATAGTAGATCTTTTTCCTTTGGAATATAGATATCCAGATGAAGGCTGCCTTCCAATGGTTCACCTTCCAAAGCCTATTTCTGAAGGCTAGTTCTAAAGACTCATATTCTAATGATGCCTTTGAAAGGTCCCTGCTAATGGCACATCTTCCAATTCCCATCTTCTAATGGTGTCCCTTGAAGATGCACCATCTGATGGTTCATTCTGATCCATTCCTACAAATTGAAACAATGAATTCAACCACATTCACCTGAATTTGATCGAGTTCATTTCCACTCACATATAGGATCTAACTACCCCTATAAATACCTTCCCCTTCCTGAAGGATTCCAGAGGTTCTTAACTTCCATTTTGCACACCTATGTAGTTCCACCATTTTCTTCCCAAAGCTCCATCCAAGAGCTCCAAGGCCTTAGAGGAATGAATACCTCAGCTTAAACTCATCTCCATTGTATGACATCCATCCACCACTGTTTCCCATCATCTTTCACCTCCGTCTAGCCATTTCAACCTTCTTCGAGCCACTTCCAATTCATTTCCAGCCACTTTCCACCAACATTCACCTAGCCAAGCTATTTTTAGGGTATATCAAGGATAAAGGATGCCAAGGAGTCCAAAATATCAAGGAGGGAGACCCTAAGGATGGGATCCAACCCATTTAGAGTCTAAGGAGCAAGAGCAACGTCACTTTCATAGGATAAATCTCTTATTTTTCCTCTTTCTTCTACTTTTCTCGTTAGTTTCTATACAAATGATGTTTTCACTTCTTTTTTCCAGTGCCAGCGATTTTTTACCATGGGTAGTTGAGATCCTTCTTGGTTATGTAACCCATTTTGGGCTTGTTTATGTATTTTTACCCTAAGCAAGTAGTCTTCTTCCAGATCTAGCATGTTTTCAAGTTTTATCTTCTCTATTTGGTTATGATTGTTGGTTAGTTGATATTGTTGTTTCTTTAACCTCCTTTTCTACCAAGGTTGAAATATTTTCTAAAGAAATTGGTGGAGAAGGTAGATTAGATCGAGATCAAAGAGTATTATGTCCAAGGGAAGATCTATCTAGAACACAAGAAGGAGAGACCCAACCTTGTATTATGAGTTCAAATGCATCCAGATGAATTTGATTAAATTCATCTAAATTCAAACACATTGATAGGTCATGTTCCATGCAGATGCTCTACATCTCCTAACATCTTTGAATATGTAGAACCTGAGAGGGTATCTATAACATTTAGGAGTGTTAGTATGTTATCCTCGAGAGAGGTTTTATATCATTGATGGGGTTTAGTCACACTATACGAGAGTGAGTGGGGTGACCCCTACTGGAGCACCTACCATGATTCATGCAATGTTTGGATGTTAGTTGCTTTCTAGGGAGTTTGAGGGTTGTATGTACCCATGAATGGGTGCATAGGCTACCCGACTTGTGCTTACATAGTCAGGAACTCTTTCCCCTGACTAGTAGGATTTTACATAGTCTACTTTCTTTATTTTACTTTGTCGTGTTTTGTATCATTTTGGTAGATTTGTTCTAGTTCGATGCATATATAGACTCCCATTTTTTCATAAATAACTAAGAAACTTAATCTTGGGCATCCTATCAACTCCCAATTTTTCTTAACTAACTAAAAAACATAGTATTAGGCGTCCTAAATGTCCCCACACCCTTGTGTTTGACCCCATATACCAACTTCAACCCAGTATTAAGTTGTGGGAGTCTTTGAAGGTTTTGTTTTATAAATTTTGAGTCAAATCCTTTTGAATCTGCCTCAAATTTGGATTTTTGATTTAGGTCTATCAACTTTTGGTTCCACTATGAGGGATGTGGGTTTCCACATTTACACACCCAAATATTTTGTTCTATCAGCATAAGTTTGTATATATATGTATAATTCTTATTTTGTTTTGCACATACTTGTTCATACATATAGAAATAGTTTTCCTTTTTCTTATACTTTTTTATCCATGGACCTTTCTTCAGCAAGGTAGGTTATCTTCTCCACTTGTCCTTCTGAATTTTTTCACAGCCGAGACTACTTACAAATAATTGAAAGTCATGCACTCCAACTACCGTCGTCATATGTAGACCCCAAGAGCATGGGATATCAGGGTGTTCCAACAATAGTGATTATCAGAATTGGCGAACCTTGAAAGGATGTCTTCCCAAGTCCAACAACTTTATGATTAGGTGTTGACATTATAAGGAGACCTCAATACCTCATAAATGTAGTTATCTTTAAATTGCAAGTGTCGATGCACAATCATGAAGACTTCGGTCATCCAAACCAATCCATTGAACCCTATGTCGAACTGATTCCACCATCATGTTTAGCTTGCCAAAAAGAGTCACCTGGATTTTTCTATGAAGACTCCCCTAACCAAGGAACCCATTAGTCCATGTATTTGAGTTTGTTGAGCAACCAATGGAGGATACATAACATATGCATGAATTGTTTGATGGCAATTACATTTATCCTACTCACGACAGTTGATAAACTTTAATTTTATGATGTTATCTTACTAGTTTTTGTTAGTTTTCCATACTCTTTCTTAGATAAATTGGATTGAATACTTAACTTTCTAGATTATTTTAAATATATCAATAGACTGATATTTCTCTTTTCTTCTTATAGATAAACCCAAAAAATTTTCAAAATTCTCAACCAAAACGGTTCCAAGACCATGAGGACCCAAACGGTCCCAAGACCATGAGGACCCAAACGGTCCCAAGATCGAATGAGGACACAAACGGTCCCAAGACCGAATGAAGACCCAAACGGTCCCAAGACTGAGAGGACGATACCGATCTCCAGACCACGAAGAGACTACCAGTCCCAAGACGGCAAAGACCCAACCGGTCTCCAAGAATGAGAGGATGGTACTGATCTCCAGACCGCGAAGAGACTATCGGTCTCTAAGACCGTGAGGATGCTTAACGGTCTCCGAGACCATGAGGATGCTTAACGGCCTCAAGACCGCAAAGACCCAACCCCCCAGGACTGTGAAGATGCTTAACGGTCTTAAGACCATGAAGACCCAAAAGTTCTCGAGACCGTTCAAGATCCTTGGAGACTATAAATAAGGCTCAAGGGGTCCTCATTCAGGGGGGGGGCATGACAGATGCCAAAAGGTTGCTTCCATTGTTCCAGAGCTACTTCATCCTCCATCCTTCACCCTAAGGATTCCGGTCTAAGATCCACACTCTATCCATAAACCTACCTTCTCTCTCATCAACATAGAAGGTGGGAAGTGAAGGATTCATCACCAAGGCAACCACACACTGTGAAGATAGTTGTTCTCTACTCCAAGGGGTCGACCTTCCTTCCTCCTATGTAGAGATGATGTTTTCCTTCTCTTCTCCTATCTCCTTCTTTGTTATTTCCATGAGAGAGTAGTTCCATACACTAGGGTGCGGGGAGTAGCCCCACTACCCATGTTTTCATTCCATGCATTGTAATTCATGAGTTAGCAATAAAAAATTCTATCTTTTCAGTTCAACATCAATCGTTTAATGAATGCTAGTTGCTTGATCACCAACTTGCATTACCTATTATCCACTAGTGTGAATTGTCTATGTTTGTGGTTTTAGATTTGATTATCGATTGCATGTTGGTTCTTGATGTATGTAGTCACCATATATCTGTTTCGGTATCTAGGGACGCTTTTCAAGGAGTGGAGTAAACTCACCTCCATCGTTGTATTTTCAAGCTATGAAATGGAATCAGTTGACATATGTAAGTACAACCTCGACAGGTCGAGGAACACACTTTGCGAAGGGAGTAATGCAAAGTAAGTGACCATTCATTCGAGGATGGATGGCATTGCAATACTCCCAGGTTTATTGTAGTTAGCTATTAGAAAGGAATCTAAGTCTACAAAGATACTAACTGTTTAAACTCTTATTGCAAGCCATGTTATTATGACGTATGTTATGATCCATGTGTAGTGGTGGTGAAACTCGATCACATCCTAGTGGTTTCCAAATATTGTCTACAACCTTAAGTTTACTTTTCTTCCATTTAATCTACATTTTCATATTAGTTTAATCTTCAAATCAACTCTTCGATCTAGATATCAACACTTAAGTAGATAAATAGAATTATAAAATTTTCCATCTTGTTAATCCTAAACGAGACCGTTGTGTCATGGATTCGACCCTCAACTGTACTACAATAAGACTTCCACGTACCTTAGCATACATGGGTGGAGATCTTATTATAGCACACGCAAGGCTAAACTTAGAGACTTACTATCTCTAGGATTTTTAGTGGTGCATGCAACTTCACGCGAGTGGAGGCTCCATCATAAATTGGCACCGTTGTCGGGGAAAACATAACATTTTAATTTCATTTATCTACTTGCTAGTTCATATCTTTAATATTCCATCATTGTTACTTACCATCGAAAGTGTGATTTTTCTTCTACTTAGGTAGAAAACATGTATGCAAAACTGTTGATTCTCCCCCGAACCAGAGTACGACTCTAAGGTAGAATGAAATTTCCACAGACGAATCAGACTCAACCGCCAACAAGCCAGACAGATGGCTGAAGAACAATGCCAAGCCGCCTTGAAACTGGAAAGAGTCAATGCAGCTATAACAGCTCAGAGAGTGCAACTCATCGCTGATACATGTGCTCAAGTCCAAGTTGAAGTTCGAGCTGAAGAGCAAGCTCGTATTCAAGCTAAAAATGAGGCAGCCACAACAACTACTCATTTATTGATAAGGAACAAGCAGCTTCGAGACTACGTTGTTCCTAAGAATTTTGAGGATAATCACCCAGTTCAGCCTCCACACATTAATGTTCCTAACTTCAAGATTTGAACACAATGGATCCAAATCATGCAAGGCATCTCATTATCTAGAAACACTGGAGATGATTGCATGGACCATTTGAAGCGATTCAAGGCACTCTACCGATTGGTGCCACAAGCTAGAGCTACGCTTAATGCAATCATACTCTGATTTTTCAACTTCACTTTGGCTGGAAAGGCACTAAGCTGGCATAACTCCTTAGATGGAGAGCCAATCACCACCTGGGCTCCCTTAGAAGAATTTTTTTTGGAGAAGTTCTTTCCTCCCTCATGGACCTACCAGATTAGGGGACAGATCAACCAGTTCCTCCAACTTCCGGGAGAATCACTAGCAGAATCATGGGAAAGATTTAAGGAACTTCTGAGAAAATGTCCACATCATGGAATCTCACAAAACCAGCTCATAGAAACATTCTATAAAGGGGTAAGTGAAAAAATAAAGAAGTTTTTGGATTCCTCATCTGAAGGAAATTTCATGAGACAGAATTTTGAGGATGTTTGGAAGATTGTTACACTCGGAGCCGAGAACCAATCTAATTGGGGAAGACCATCTACAAGAGGAGTCCTAAAAGTCTGCAAAGCTGAAGAATCTGTAGAAATGAAAGCTATTGCTGAAGCTCTGAAAAACATAGTTCATAAGCAACAAGACCTTGAAACAAAGTTTGGAGAATATTATAAGAAGAAGAACTCCCAAGTTCAACAAGTCAAAGTAGCAACTGAGACTTGTGAAGCTTGTCATGCATCAGATCATCCCACATTATCGTGTGGCCTCTGATATGATGTGATAATGAATCTGCAGACACCTCAACCACAATATGAACCAATCATTGAACAACCCAAGGATGAACTGCCAAAGCAAGTTAACTCTATCCACACCATACCGGGTCAAGCATAATGTAATCTATATCAACCAAGAAACCACCATGGATTTTAGTATGGGAATCCCATGGGAACTGCCAACCCGTAGAACCAAACACAAGGTGGGTCTTCTTATAGACCACCACCTAGATTCCAGAGCAGTTATAACTGAAACCAAGAAACTATAGAGGTGGGTTTCAAAGATTTTCCTACCCAAGAAATTCTTCTTCATACTATCAATACATTCACCCTCCATTGCACCCACAATTGCAACAACCCCAGTTAACATAGCCACAAAATCAACAACATCAGTTGCCAGCACCTCAACAATAGTAACCTTAAGGACAACAACAAATTACATAGTATCAACAAAAGAATATCCCACTTCTGCCAACAGATGAGTTATCTCTGATAAGGCAAATGTTGCAATCTCAACAAACCATGCTTGCCAACCAGCAAGCTCAACAGAAAGTTGTAGAGACCCAATTGGCACAAATTGCAACTCAATTGAAACCTCAGGTGGGTACTTTTGTCGGTCAGCCAGAAATAAATCCGAGACATGATCAACACAGACCAGAACAATTGAATGCAGTTACCACAAGATCTGGTCATGTTCTTACTAAAGCTACCAAAGTCATTCAGGAAGACGAAGCTACTACTAAAATCATCCCAACTATAAACATAAATCAAGAAACTAAAAACTTTGTAGAGGCCGAGAAGGAAAAGGATAAAGAACTAGTTTCCAATGAACCAGAAGTCCCACCATACAAGCCCAGGATACCCTATCTAGGTAGACTAAGAGAGACTAAACTGGATACTAGATTCCTAAAGTTCAAAGAAGCGACAAAGAAGCTATACATTGATATCCTATTCCTTGATGCTGTCTCTGAAATCCCAGTTTGGTCTAAATATCTGAAGAATTTGCTATCAAAGAAATACATGACTGAAGAACACGAGACCGTCAAATTATCTCAAACTACTTCTGATATCATCCTCAACAGAATGTCAAAAAAATAGAAGGAACCTGGCTCCTTAGGCATCCACTGTTCTATCGGAAACACCTCTTGTAAGAAAGGATTAGCTGATTTGGGGGCCAACATATCTGTTCTGCCCTTTTCTATGTGTAAAAGATTGGGCTTTACTGATTTTCCAACCCACAACAATGACGATCCAGTTGGCTGATTCTACCATTACTGCACCTTTGGGAATTATTGAAGATATCCCAGTCAGAGTAGGAAGAGACTCTTATGTCCCTTATGACTTTATTGTCACAGACATAACTGAAGATCTGAGATATCCAATAATATTCAGCAGACCTTTCCTCACGACAGCCAGAGCGCTAATTGATGTCGAAGTAGGCACAATTACCTTAAGGCTGGGGAAGGAAAGTGTTCAATTTAGAGTCTTTGACAGCCTAAAAAGTCCCAGCATTCACGAAGAACTCTTTCTTCTTGAGGCAATTGATAAAATGTCCCAGCTAAAGCAAGATACTCCCAAACCATCTGATGCGCTGGAGAATGCCTTGATGAACCCATACGCTGAATCTTCGACCAATGAACTAGTTCAAAAATATCTGAAATATCTAGAACAACCCGAAGAAGACCCAAAAGCTACCTTTGAGATGTTGAAATCTGTCACCACTATGGAGACTATTGAAGTGCCCAAGGCACCTGAAATGAAAGTCCTACCAGTTGGACTCAAACATGTCTTTCTAGACAAAGAAAAACTATGTCTGGTCATTATCAGTTCCACTTTGATAGATGACCAGGAAGAAAGAATCCTTGTTAAATTAAGAAAGCACAAGAAAGCCATTGGATAAAAAATTATCGATCTAACCGGGGTAAATCTAGATTTGTGCATGCACATATTACCTATGATGGAAGAGTTTAAACCATCACAGGAGCACCAAAGGAAGCTAAACCTGAATCTTAAAGAGGTAGTTCGCCTCGAGGTTCTAAAACTTCTAAAAGCTGGTATTATCTATCCGATTTCAGACTCCCAACGGGTAAGTCCAGTTCAGGTAGTTCCTAAAAAAGGGGGACCACTGTTATTTTGAATGATAAAAATGAATTGGTACCCACTCGGGCTGTTACTGTATGGAGGATGTGCATCGACTATAGAAAATTGAACAAGGCAACAAGGAAAGACCAGTTCCCTTTACCTTTTCTTGATGAAGTCCTTGAACGTCTAACTCACCAGAATTTTTTTGCTATCTTGATGGCTACTCAAGATTTTATCAAATTCTGATACACCCTAAAGATCAAGAAAAGACAACTTTTACCTACCCTTTCAGAACTTACGCCTTCAGGAGGATGCCCTTTGGGCTATGTAATGCACCTGCAAAATTATAGAGATGTATGTCTGCCATATTTGTAGGTTTAACCAAATCTATCATAGAGGTATTCATGGATTACTACTCAATCTATGGAGACTACTTTGATAAATGTCTGCTTAATCTAAGTAAAGTGCTACAAAGAAGCGAGGAAACACATCTGATCCTTAATTGGTAAAAATGTCACTTAATTGTGACAGAAGGTGTTATCCTTGGGCATCGGGTGAGTGAACGAGGTATTGAAGTAGACAAAGAAAAAACTGATGTCATTTCAAAGTTTTCACAACCAAAAGACATCAGAGGAGTACGATCTTTCTTGGGCCATGCCAGATTTTACCGATGATTCATTTAAGATTTTTCAAAAATAGCAAAGCCCATTACTCACTTGTTAGCTAAAGATGCGGACTTCAATTTCGATCAAGAATGTTTACACAGCTTCATGACTCTAAAAAATGCTTTAGTCTCTGCACCTATACTAAGAGATCCTGATTGGTTGCGGCCCTTTGATATAATGTGTGATGCCAGTGACTACGCTATAGGAGAAGTACTAGGGGAGAGGATAGATAAGAAGCCTTACGTGATATATTACGCATAAAAAATTCTTGATGAGGCCCAAAAGACTATACAACTATAGAAAAAGAATTCTTGATAGTCATTTATGCTTTTGAGAAATTTCATTCTTACCTGATTGGATCAAAGGTTACAGTTTACACAGATCATTCAGAAATAAAATATCTGATTCAGAAACAAGATGCCAAACCTAGACTTATTCGCTGGGTGCTAATGCTTCAAGAGTTTGACATGGAAATAAAGGACAAAAGTGGGTGGAAAATGTTGTCACTGATCACTTGAGTCGCATTGAGACTCAAGATGAAGATAATATACCTATCCGCGACTCTCTACCTGATGGCCAACTCATGAAGGTCACCACTGGATTCCCCTAGTACGCCGACATAGTAAACTATCTGGCTATGGAAATTTTCCATCCTTCTGCTTCCTATCATGATAGGAAGAAGTTTTTCCATGACATAAAACAATATTTTTGGGATGAACCATACCTCTGCCGCCTATGCGCAGACGGATTATTCCGTCGTTGCCTTCCTGAAGAAGAAATCACCTCCATCTTGGAACAATGTCATTCTGGTCCCACTGGGGGCACATGAGTTCAAAGAGTACTGCTCTTAAAGTTTTACAATCAGGTTTCTTCTGGATGACAATAGAAAAGGACGCACATGAATTTGTACAATCATGCGATAAATGTCAGCTCTCCGGAGGGCTATCCAAATGGAACAAAATGCCACTAACTATGTGGCAAGAAATAGAAAATTTCGATGTATGGGGAGTGGACTATATGGGTCCATTTCCCTCCTCATATGGATTCTCTTATATATTAGTCGTTGTGGATTACGTATCCAAATGGGTAGAAGCTATACCCACTATATCTTGTGATTCTAAACCCGTTATTAAGCTGTTCAAAGACATTATCTTTCCTAGATTCAGAGTTCCTAGAACAGTCATATCCGATGGAGGGTCACATTTCTTTGAACAAAGCTTTGAAGCCCATTTGAGAAAATATGGAGTAAAACACAAGGTCGTCACGCCTTATCATCCACATATAAGTGGTCAAGTTCAAGTCTCCAACAAACAATTGAAAGACATTTTAGAGAAGATTGTTAACAAAAACTGCATAGACTGGTCCACCAAGCTTCCTGATGCTCTTTGGGCATATCGTATTGCCTACAAGACACCAATAGGAACAACTCCATTCTATTTGGTGTATGGAAAATCATTCCATCTTCCAGTTGTACTAGAACACAAGGCTTGGTGGGCTATTAAACAATTGAATTTCGATTTCAAAAGTGTTGGCAAACACAAACAACTTCAATTACAAGAACGTGAAGAACTAAGAATGTCTGCTTACCAAAATGCTAGGATTTACAAAGAGCAAACTAAAATGTGGCATGATGGCCACCTTAAAAGAAAAGATATCATCGTCAGAGACAAGGTCCTTCTTTTCAATTCTAGGCTCAAAATATTTCCCGATAAACTTTGCACGAAGTGGTCCGGGCCCTTCACTATCAAGCACATCTACCCAAGTGGAGCGGTCATCATCCTTGATGAAAATGGAGGAGAAAGGACTGTTAATGGCCACAGACTGAAAAGATACTATACTGTAATCGATAAAACTCCAAGACAAACCATTGGCATTCATGACCCCACTACATCGACCTGATTAAGCCAAAATCTCATTGAGCCGATGACGTAAAACCAAAGCGCTACTTGGGAGGCAACTCAAGAACTGAGTATCACATTTCTATCTCATTCAAATATTTTTCTAGTTTTGATTAATTTTTTTAGACTCATAAATTTCTTGCATGAATAGCATTTTCATCACTTAGTCATTTTTCTTTCATTCATATGAAAATATAATATAAAAAAATTAATAACCAAAATAATCTTCTCTAAATGGTCCTAAAGTCATTTGGTCCTCACGGTCTCGAAACCGTTTGGATTCAAACGTTCCTGTAACCATTAGGTCCTCACGGTCTCGAAATCGTTTGGATCCAAACAGACCTAAAAACATTTGGTCCTCACGGTCATGAAACCGTTTGGATCCAAATGGTCCTAAAACCGTTTGGTCCTCAAAGTCTCAAAACTGTTTGGACACAAACAGTCCAAAGACCATTTTCCCTAAAGGGAATACGAGCAACCCCCCCCCATATCTATAACTATACCCTTACCCCCTCCTGTTCCATTCCTTCCACTCTCAGTTTCTCCCACGTGACCCTGTTTTCTCTCCCTTTCTCCCATGCAAACCGAGCCTCACTGCCTCCTCTCTCGCCACCACCTTACATCCACCACACGCTTCTAGATGCATCGTTCATGTCACACTTCTTGCATTCATGCTTTGCAGTACCATGTCATTCTTCTTCCCCACTGGTTAGCCCCACAACAAGGTAGACTGTGCTCACAACCATCATCATCACCGCCACTATCACCTCATCGTGTGCTTTTCTTCTTCTCCATCACAACACATCTAGTCGTCACAATATGCACCCATCACCACGGCTGTCTCCATCACCATCGCCGCTTCGACTCCTTTACAGTTTTAACACATGCACGTTCCTTGCAGTTTTGACACTGAGCAGGTTCTCACGGTCTTGAAAACCAAATAACCCCTTATAGTTTCATCCTTGTGGTTTCACCCCTCACGGGTTTCTCCCTCGCGGTTTCTCCCTCGCAGTTTCACACTCGTGGTTTCACCCTTGTAGTTTCACCTTCATGGGTATCTCCATCACAATCTCTCCCTCGTGGTTTCACCCTCACTGTTTTTTCCCTCGTGGTTTCTCCCTCATGGTTTCACCCTCACATGTTTCTCCCTCACGGTTTCACCCTCGTGGTTACACCCTCGCAGTTTCACTCTCACGGTTTCACTCTCACAGTTTCACCCTCACGGTTTCACCCTCACGGTTTCATGCTTTCACGATCTTAAAACTACATGACCTTTTCACAGTTCTGAAACCGTGTGAACCTCTTCACAATTTTGAGACCGTCATTCTTGCACAATTTGCACTCTCCTCACCATTCATATAATATTCCTATCTGCACTAATTTTCAAATATTTCTAATATACCATTTCTATCAACAATAATATCAACACTAATTTTCACATATTATAGGATGGCCTCACATGCAAAGGAAGTCACTGAAATAGGCCATTGGACTAGAGAATAATTGTTGGAGTGCCAAGATAGGCTTCAACACATTATCTACATGTGCGCAAAGAATAGCATACTAAACATGATGGGAGTATACAACAGAGTTCTCGACCTCCTTGAAAAATCAAACCTCTCCATGCTCTACTTTGTTGCCAAGAATTCTTATCTCGAGCCCACACTGGAATTCTTCACTCACCTTTCTAAAGAACCAGTGGAAGACAAGGACAAACAAAGGGTCGGGGGTGAATGCAAGCTCATCACCTCACATTTTGGAAAACATGTTACATTAACTAAACACCTATTGAACAAAAAGAATGCAATGCAAGAAGGTCTGGATCACCAACTATTCAACATGCATACCTTCTAGAAATCTCTAACTGGAATCCCAAACTACGATTCCAAAACCTACAAAGCCTCCAACATCCACTCCTGCCTGGTGCAAACGCTGCAGAAAATTATAACATGAGCACTTTTTCCTAGAACAGAGAGTGGGAATGTGCTCATCTCGGACCTCTTCATACTATGGTCCATCTTAAAGGGGAAGCCAGTCAATACCGGACGACATTTGATACATAAATATACATCCTATGCCCCCGGGAAGGAAATTTGCATGGGTGGTCACGTGACTACAATTTTGAAATACCACAAGATGGACGGACCACTCAAGGACTGCACTTTGTTAAAAGGTGATAACCTAATCAACGAGGAGATTGTAACATACCGAAATCCGGGTATTTTTCCTTTTGGTCCTCTTTTCCATCTTTTCCTTTCATTTCTATACTCTTTGGCCTTTCTATTTAATTTGTGGACAATATGATGATTTAATAAATATTTGTTCACCTTTGATTCCAATATTTGGGTTTATGCACAAATACCTCAGTAAGACTTTAGATAATGGGCCTAAAATGCAAATTGTACACTAAGCAATAAAAAGAATAAAATATTTCATCCTAGAACTTTCTAGAACTTCCTAGAATAAGAGAAATAAGAGAAAATCCGAATTTGAAATAAAGGAGAAGATAAATGCAATAATTAAAGGTAATATGGGAATTAATGGGTAAAGAAGATAATGCGAAAGATATTGCTCCAAATATTATAATTGGAAACCCATCAGGATAATTTGACACTCAAATTCGTTTCATTGATGAAAAAGTAACTTAAGGGCCAAGTATCATTTAAAGTGGAACATAAATATAAATATTAATGACATTATCAAAAGAAAATAGGAAATATACCAATAAAGTGAAATAAAATACTTAATGTTCTCAAATCAGAAAAATAACTCCAAATTCGTATTCTAAACACAAAAATAATCCTTTGGGCAAATTTGCATTTAATTTGGTCAATGTTTAGTATTTTATTTTATTCAAGAGAGAGAAAATGACTTAAAGACCAAAAATATTAAATATATATTGATAAAAATTAATTAATGTCAAAAACGTGTTCCTAACGTTTACTATTACTTGTAGACCAAGTTTTATATTTTTAGAAGGTTTCTAGATGCCTCTAATAAATTAAAAGGATAAAATAAGTGATAAAATTTAAATGTATTGAATAAAATATTAAAAGTCTTCAAAAAAATAAAATAATGCTAAATTCGTGTGATATAGGTTAAAATAGACCTTTGGATGAATTTTGAATCAATTTGGAAAATATTTGGTGAGAACATGAATTTAGGAGAGAGCACATGTGTAAAATATTCAAATCATTAATTAAAATAACTAAACAAATGAAGTTAATAACAAATTCATGTTCCATATATTTTGTTTTCCTTGAGAGTGAAGTTGCACATTAATTGATAATTATATGAGTCTCTAATATATTAAGAAAGAGAAAATATGAATTACTTTAAAGGGATTAAATAAAATACTTAGAATTCAAAAAAGAAAAGAAAACTAATGTTACAATTGGGATCTACATGTATTAAATAGTAAAGGATTCAATTTTATATTTAACTGGGTAATGCTTGCTTTCCCAATTGAATTGGTATTTAAAATCATAATTATCATATGCTTTAATAGTGGTATTTGATTAAACAAATTACTATTTTCCTAATGCAAACGTAAAGCAACGCTGCGTTGCTTCCTCTCCCTCACGTTTCCCCCCTTCCAAAATGGGAAACGCCCAACCCTTCCTCTACGTATCCTATTTATATATCTTCCTCCCTTTTCTCCTCAAACACATGAAGCCCTAGCCGCCCAGCCTACTCTCACCTTGCGTCCAACCATGGCGAGCAACACCAAACAGAGTTGAGAATCATTGGGCAGTGTCACCTCCTCCTCTTCTTCTTTCTCTCCCCGAACAATGCCTGGAACTCGACGTCCAGCAACCCCGACGCTGCGTCGGCGTCGTTAACACCTTCACATCTGACCTTCGACGTCCAGCAGCCCCCGACGCTGCGTCGGCGTCACTAACATCTGCTCAACCGATGCCTCGACGCTGCGTTAGCATCACTACCACCTTCCCTTCTGACGCCTGACACTGCGATGCCCCGACGCCCTGACGTTGTGATGCCCTGACGCCGACAACACCACTTCCAGAGCAACCTCGACACCAACACACTATGACAGCAGGGCATCGTAGCCACCAAGTGCAACTTCGTCGACCTTGATAATGACACTGTCATTCGCAACCGCTAGATCTGCAAGACCATGACGTTTGCAAACACCTCCATTCAACCTGACGATGGTGACTCATTACATGCTGCTTCTTCCTGGGTCACATGATCATAGAGAACGTGATGATGTGTTTGGGTCCCCATCTTGTTGTGAATCAACCAGACATGCAACCCCCATGGTAACTCTAGACATGTAAGTCTTCATTTCATTTTCAATAGTTTTGTTTTAGAAAATAGATTATAAAGATGGGGTAAGAATGGAGTAAGGATAATCTAGTTATTTAAAACCATAACATGAACTAGTCAATTATCTTACCTATCAACTTTGTTGTATACAAATGTAAATATTAGATTGCATGAAATCAAACCTGTAATGATACATTAAAGTGGAAACTTGATATTAAATAAAAGATGTTGTATAAGACCCAGGTAGATTGATATCCAAAAATGATTAAAGAATCACCCTAATTGCTTATTGTATACTTACCGAACTCTAAGAATCATTAATGGTGTATCCTTGTGTTAATGTAACCTTTACATTAGAAATCATATATATAGGTGCATTACATGATAATTAGAAATACATATGGATCTAGGGAACACTCTCATCTAAATTAATCCAAGGGAACTTGAAATCTATATAATAATTCATCTAACGATATTGTCTTCTTAGGAATTAAATAGTAAAAAAAAAAGAGATAATGATATGTAAAGGAATATACTTTTATAAACATATATCTAGATGACATGTTAGTTGGATCAAAGAATGTGTATATTAGTGAACTTAATAAATATCCATATGGAATATACTTACACCAATAAACATGGTAAGCATGATGTTAGGAATAATATGGACTCACATCATTACACCTATTTTGGCAACATATATATTATTATACACATATATATGAGTTACATAAACTTATGTGACTAAATATTGGTAACTAGAACTAAGATAGATATGTAAAGAATCACATATTATCTCAACAAAGATTAAAATCATAAACCCTAACATGACATTACATGATCGGGAATTGAGTAATAATAATGTAAAAATATAACAGGAATGAATATGTTCACTTTGACTTGGCTAATATACATAATGTGTTTTTAGGATGAAAAGTTGACTTTGTGGACCAAAGTATACTATTCAAGTTAACCTTTATGTGTGAAAAGAGGTATGTGCAATTCCTATTTATGTATGTGTTTGATTGTGCATCTACCTATCAGTTGGAAAAACATTAAGCCATTACCTATAATTTCTTATGAGGTTTAACTTGATCTTAATCCTTGATTCTTGAAACCTAATTTGCTTATTGCCTCAAAAGTAGATGTAGTATTATCTTGATTGGGTATTCATACCCCACTGCCATGTTACATATTCTTTTGCTTAACCTTGCCATAACTCTTTTGTTAGCATGTAATTAAATGATCTATTTAATGTTTAAGTAGTGGTATTTATGTACAACCACCCATAGAGGGCAAGTAAATAATCGCCCTAGGGGAATGTTTATAATTCTCCCCAATAAAAATTATAGGTGACTGGAAATGTTTTATTCTTCCCTCACCTAAGGTTAGAGGTCCGATAGGTGCCTCAACCCTACTTAGTTAGGTAGACATATTAATTTACATGCAAAATCATTTATTTACTTTTGTTATTGGCAAGTTTCCTTAATTAAAGCCTCATACTCTTGATGTCTCATCTTATGATGAACATTATCCTGCTTTTACATACTTTTCTTATCTTACTGTCTTAGAATAGTTTAGTGACACATACTTTTTATTTTCCTTTCCCTTTTGCTGGGTGACTTCCCAACCACCCAGGTGTGAAGCAAGGTGGTTGAATAGGACTTGAAGATCTTGGCTTTGGCTTGGACTTAGATGATGGATATGTTGCTTGGAGACAAAAGTGGAGTAGTTAGATTTCCCTCTACTTAGATCCTCATTTTGTATAAAGCATGTACACCCATATTGGGGAAATTGTTATGTACACTTTATTTGAAATTGAATATAGTCAAAATTTTATCTTCCGCTGCTATCCAAAATTGAGTTTTGTTTACCATTGTTTTTAGTAGAGAGGTGGATTGATTTCCCACTCTTTACACAGATTCTCAGAAACACCTATATCATAAAAGAAAAGGATGCAAAGCTCCACTACGTCTTCTACCCCACTGTCAAAGCATCTAGGAAACTACTAACGCTTCCTGAACTCGCCGATTATGATAAAGACAAATACCTCTTCACTACAGAGGAACTTGCTAACATACAAGCCTCTATAAAAGGAAGGGACAACTGGTGAAAGTAGGGCACACAGAGCATAGTGCTACTGCCCTTGCAACTAGAGAAACAAAAATACCGATTCTATGACCGTCCAAACTACGCATACTAAAGAAACAACAGTCAGAGAAGCCCACCTCCAAGATCACCCCAGAGGCAGAGCACCCCCATAATGAGACCACACCTACATCTACCTCCACCACTCCTCCATTTTCCACCACACTGTCATCTTCCACCACTCTGCTATCCTCCACAATTCTACACCACACCACTATTCCACCATTTTCCATAATCATACCCAGCAACATTCCATTCTCCACAGCCTCAACTTCCACCACATCTTCTGCTTTACTCCTTTTCTCAGTGGGCAAGCCCATTCTTACCTCAACGCCTGATATTACATTTACCTCCACCACCTTCCCTCCTACATTCCCGTTTCCACCTTCCATCATCGGGATGTCACCACCACTCTCATCCACCACCATACCGCTAGTGAATCCCTCTATAGTCGCTACACTTTTTACGAGTCCACCAATGTTGTCTCCTTCGCCTGACACCACCACCTTTCCCCCAGATCCCAACCATCCCACCCACCTTCCACTGGGGTCCCATTTTCACAAGTCGGATAGACATTCACACGTCAATTCAACACTATTCAAACACTCCTCTCCGACCCTTCTAACATCTTACAATCTATTCTTTCTTGTGTGTAGGGGCTTTCCATGCAGGTATCCAACATAGACAAGTGGACTAATGCCCTACCAGAACTCCTCACAAGCATTCAACAATGACAAGAATCAGCAGTCTAGCATGTCAACCTAGTTGACGACCGCTTACGTACCCTATCGGAATTGATGCTTAGCATGAAGAGCCAACTAGATACGTTAGTCCAGCAACTCGACAGGATCACCAAACAATCTCAACCTTTGCCTGTGACCCTTTGCGAGCTTCAACAACAACAAGTTGTAATGAGCATGCATATGGATCACATGGAAAGTAGCCTCACAAAAATCATATACTGCCAAGAGGAGCATGCAAATAAAGATTTAGATCAGCTACAAACAAAAGTGAGTGATCTAACAACACAACTCCTCTCCATTGAAGCACGTTATATAGATCTCAAGGAAAGCCATGACGCACTTCTCGAATCCCACAGGAATGTGCAAGTGGCACTTGAAGAACTACAAGATCTACATTGCCAATGTAAGAAAGCATAGAAAAAAAGAGCAAAGGCAAGGTGGCAAATGACGGAGACAACAATGATGACGAAGAAGATGATTCTGACTCCTTAGCTGACTCCAACACTGATAGCTCCTCTTCATACGACAAACCAGACGATCAAGGCAATGCTAGGGTGGGTACCAGCCAAAGAGATGATACCTCAAAAATAGGAGACAGTGAAGACCACCAGAAGAGCGGTAGCAAAGACCACCGTGTTCCAGACAATACCGACAACGTAACAATATCCTATGCAGACCAATTCTTCAATTTTTCTGCTATGGGCTCTTTAGCGGACACTGCCAAAGATGTGACTTTTGCTGAGTATCAACAATGCATACTGGAAACCAACACTAGCCCGCTCATAGTAGATTTCACATTTCACAAACCATCTACTTTAGAGCAAGTTGCAGTCCTTCCCTCAGAACAGGAGGATTCTGACAGAGTGAGTCTCGACACTGACGATCAATTCGACTCTGACTATGAAGAGAATGAAGATCGGCCACAATATTTTGATGACAATGAACAAACTTCACTTCCTCCTCCAGATGACCTTCCCCTGCCGCCACCCCTACCTCATAAGATGCATGACTTAGATCTGACAGCCATCTCTACATTAGATGTTCAAGACATCTTCATCTTAAACACTATTGTAGACGATGCCAATGATGGGGGGACTTCCTCTATAATAATACAAAGACAAAGCGCAAGCTGACACACAAAGATTTCTGTGTTCTTCTATGACCTTAGTCGGTGGTGAAGATGGCTATCTTCCATGTACTGCTTACTAATGCAATAGAGGAATTACGGAGCCCAAAGAAAAAGAAACCAATTTTTAATGATTAACCCGCTATATCATTATGCCTATTGAACAAGGACTTATAGGCAAAATCCATCGAGCGGCTGCAAATGGTTCTCGTGAGAAGGGCACGCTACATCACGATGCCTTTCAAAGTTTCTGGCCACTAGCTCCTTATGATCGTTGAAACCAAGGCCCACAACGCCAAGGTGTATAATTTCTATGCCAGTGAGCTTAAGGCAGGAACCATTAACTTCACTAGTTCAGAAGCCGTAGAAGCCTCATACATTCCCTTCTGGCTTCTCAAAGTCATATGGGCCGCCTTCCCATCTCTTGCACACAGATGGAGCCAACCATGGTTCAAGATTATCAACCCATCTATTCAGATGGTAGAAGTTTCAGGGGATTGTGCTCTTTACACAATCAGATTCACTGAGGCACTTAAGAGACACATCCCCTTTACTGAGATAGCTAAGGAGGACATGCATGCTTTACAGGGACGATACGCCATGGAGCTCGTTTGCAATAGACAATTCTTCAAGGACCCAAAAATGGGACATGACGACGTACCCCGCAATCTGTTCTCTGTTATCCAACATCCTCAAAAGAAACCATTCAGACAAGTCCTAAAGGCGTTGAAGCAACAAAAACAACAAACCGCCACGGTCCCAGAAAAATGACAATGGGACCCCTACACTTTTGATATGGTGGAAGATAAGGGGGACATCGATCTACTAACAAGAGCTACCATTAATATATCCCCCAAATATATGGTGCCTCTATCTCAAATACCACTAACATTCCCAACTTTGACCTTGTTGCATGCAAGAGTCTTTTAGATAATGAACTCAGACTCATCATGTCTCGGCTATATGCAGAGAATGACAAGCTTGTTTTCTTTGTAGGGAATATTCTTGTAATGGCTAATGCACTCCGTGAAACCATACAAGTACAAGGTTTAATGTCGGTGAGCGTCATGGCTTCTTACCAATATCTTTTAGCATGGGACTTGCCTACGATTTACATGGCGTCATCATACGTGAAATTTGATTTACTTAGATCAAAGAACTTCGGAACCATGGAAACTCTTATCTCATATCTTAAACATATGACTCTAAAGTTCCTCTTGCTTCCATTCCTTTGCTCTGAGCATTGGATGCTGCTGACAACAAACCTACACAACGGAACTACAGTTATCTACAATAGTTCCAATAGCCAGATCAATCTCAACCAGAGAGAGTATGACACCATAGCAAAGATGCCCATAGAGGAAGTGGCAAAGGATTGTTCCGAACGACTACACGATCTTCTCGGTGAACACACAAAGGCATACAATAGAGAACATTTCAAGCGCCCAACCTTCTGCCAGAGATGTCCCTAGCAAATTAGAAAATCCAATGACTGTGGATTCCGCGTCCTTTACTGGATGTATACCCTCACCATTCTTGACAAATGCGTTGAGGACATGACGGACGTGGACTATCACACATTACGTGGGAACTTTTCCTCTAATCTTCTCTATTCTCATGGACCCAACAAAGGTTTAATAGAACCTTGACACCCTTGACCATGAACTTCTCAACCTATAACCTTGACACTCTGGGGACAGAGCGAATGATAAGTTAGGGGTGGCATACACTGGTCAAGGGAAGAGGTACTATATTCAAACCTTCACTTTCCTATCCCTTTTTCATTTACCTTTGTTTTGTTTTTGAAATCACATAGATTATTGTTTTCGATGTTTAGAGTTTCTGATAATTTCTTTGACAAAATAACCTTTCCACATAACACAACATTCACTTTGGTAAGGGGACACCCCCAGCTAAGTTAGAGATAAAGTAGTCCTCAAAAGCACTTACATAATAGCATTTAGTCATGTAATGGTGAATTAATAAATCACCCCCATACCTGATTTCAATGCTTTTTCTTCAATTCTATATCATACTTTCCACAGGTCAAAACCGCGGCTGAAACAAACCAAAAACTCTCAAGGATGGGAGGGAACCAAGTGAAATTCAAATCAAGGAACCTCGTAAGTGGACCACCAAGTACAAAACCGAAATAAGTGCATGTCTGGAAACTCTAGGGAACAATTTTCTTCTTTTCAAAAAGAGGCTTGGAAACCCAAATAAAATCCCTCAATACCCAATTCCCAAGCCCGACAAGCATATGAATAAAAGCCTGAGTGTTGAATAAAAACATGAGAGTTGTACCATGCATAAGGACTTATATGATGAACCAATACAGGTCTTTCTTGATCGACACATTCGGCTTCCCTCTTAAAGGCAGATGTGTCGTGCCCAGTAGTAAGATCCTAAGGTATAAAAATATATGAAAAGCTGACAATGGTCTTGCCCGACCGGTACATTCAGTTGCCCTCACAAAGGCAGATGTGTCACGCCTAATAGTAAGACCCCAAAGTTTAGATAAACTCTCCCCCCTCGAAGGGGGAGTTACACAGAAGTCTTCAGCCAACCCTCATACCTACTTTAGCTTCTGGTAGGAATTTCAAAGAAGTATAAAACTGCTTAGAGTTTAATACATGCACATAATACAGTCAAGGAAAAGGTGGTCCCAATGAGAGTTACGTGACATGGAAGAAACATGAGGACCATGCAACTCCCGATACCTGAAAGAGCCAGAGTAAGTAAAAGCCTCAACAAAAACCTAAGGGGATCTCTAACATAGAACTGAAGCAAGAGTATGGAAATCTTCATTAAATAAAATCGTCTAGCCACTGTGTGCCTTAGCTCTTTCAAGCTTGAGGACAAGCTAGACTCATAGTTGGGGGGGTGATAACCTCCCATTCTGTGATGTTATCTTACTAGTTTTTTAAACGACAGTCGCCAAACTGACAAACAAATCGTTACTAATTAAGCGGAATAAACATAAACATCGGATTAACAAAAAAAATCACTAAAATTTAAAACCATTTTGCAAGGAGATCCTTGTATAGAAAACTTTTACTAAGAGATCCAAAACTCATACATATCATGATTGACATTGTACAACATTGTTTCATCTCATCTCGAGGACAAAATATAACAGTTGCTCTATCAAAACACATATTGGAGCAACATAAAACCTCCAGGCATTCAAGCCAAAATCTCATATTTTTCATGAAACCAGTACGAACCAACTCCAAGGACCTGAGAGTACAGAGACGACACATAGGACTCATATCTACAAGGCAGGACAGACAATACACTCAACCTGAGCTGTCACTACTGCCTCAGTTTTTGTTCTTCCTCTACAAAAAAAGTCTTCACCTCCTCGTGCACGCCCACCTAAAAATTTGGATCCCACAGGGGTGAGATAATTATAAATTGCCCCAGCGAGAGATATAACTCTCCACCAGCAATATTATTATCACAATTTAAATGGTATAAAATTGAGCAGAAGATAAGTACTTTAGAATATTCTCATCTTTTAAAGCATTGTAACTATCTGTGATAGAGAAGTAAGTCATTTATTCTCTTTATAAGGAATGGGAAGAACATGTATATCATTTACTCATCATACTATATCAACATCTCAAGCTTATCCAGTGAAACTCATTATCATGGTATGTCATCCATGAATCATTCTCATTTCTATTTATTGGCCTCAGCCAATCTGCTAACCAGATATTTAATTGTACTAGTCATGTGAGTATGCATCATCAAATTAGATTCAGACATTGGACAATGCCAATCTTATGCAACTATTTTAGGCATTGGACTATGCCAATTCTATGCAAACATCACTGAATACCACATCACTTTTACTAGGCATTATACTGTGGCCAAGCCATCATACTTATTCACATCCTTTCTATAAACAAGTATCCCTCTCATATATTTCAAACACTATTTCCCTTATTAGGCTATAAGCATAAAGCATGTATGATCAAGATTTCATTATTATTATTGTATCTATTTATTATTATCATTATATTACTAAGTTTCCATTTCTTAGTTTATTTTGAACATTATCATTTCTTACATGAGACTTTTATAAACACCTTGTTACCTCTCACTAGGCAACAACTATCCTCATGGCTCACAAGTCCCATTAAGTATCTTGTCACCTCTCACTAGGAAACAAATTATCACATGGCTCACAAGGCCATAACACGTCTTTTCACCTCTCACTAGGCAACAACTTATTCTCATGGCTCACAAGGCCCATTACACATCTTGTCACCTCTCACTAGGCAACAACTTATTCACATGGCTCACAAGGCCATAACACATCTTGTCACTTCTCACTAGGCAACAACTTATTCTCATGGCTCACAAGGCCATAACACATCTTGTCACCTCTCACTAGGCAACAACTTATTCACATGGCTCACAAGGCCATAACACATCTTGTCACCTCTCACTAGGCAACAACTTATTCACATGGCTCACAAGGCCATAACACATCTTGTCACCTCTCACTAGGAAACAACTTATTCACATGGCTCACAAGGCCATAACACATTATACTTGTTATAAAAGTATTTAGCATGCCTTTCAAGGCTTCTGCAATAAGTGAATTACAACCATCCCATCATTGGGATTAGGGTTCCCCTTTATGAACGATTAGGGTTTCATGTTTATTTTATTGATCCAAACCCTACTTCATTGCCCCACACATATAGGAGCATACATTGCTATCATAAGATCCAATCATACTTATTTATTCTCAACATTTATCATTAAATGATTACCAACACAGGGTATGAGTTTCTCTCTCATTCTCTCTAGGATATTGATTACATCACACTTTATTGTTTTGGATTAACCCTTTCTCAAGGCATGTTAGCCTACACTTATCAAAGTGTATTAAACTCATTACATTTCAATGTAACAATTGGCATGTCACACTTCATGTGTTACTCATCCATACATATTGGATTTAAGATGCATCAAGGTGTAGCAACCTTAAAGTGTTGGATGTGATATTTACCATACCTTGGTGTATCACTTCCCTTATCATTTTTAACTTAGTTAAGTTCATCAACTTATATTGTATTAGGGTATTTCCCATCCTAATACTTTATCCACTATCCCATCATATTAATCTTGTAAAGTATTGACCATAAGTCATACACTTGAATCATCCAGCTATCATCAATGATATGGACTCATCTCGGATTAAGGCACTGTTGATATAAGGTTGTCCATTATCAACCACTTTAGGTGTTTCACCTATAAAGGTATTAGCCACACCATAACTTGGTGTTACTCTTATCACTCCTAAGAGTGTCTTTCCCTCACCTTTACAAGGTATCTAGGATTAGAAGTGTGCATATGTTCATCATATCGGGTTGTAAGTATATGGACACTCACCATATCAGGCTAGAAGTATATACACACCATTCATATCGGGCTCAAGGTGTTTGTATGTGTTACTCATGTCGTGCATGAGATATGAAGACATCACCATGTTGGGCTAGACATCAACTAGGGTTGTGTATCAGGCTACCATATCGTGCAATAGTACTTGCTATTCTTTACTCATATTTGGTTTCCCAATTAGGGTTTCACATCAACTTATAAGTATTCATTTAACCTTGTATCGTGCATGGAGTCTATACTTGACTCCATATCGTTCAAGAGGTGTATACTACAAACCCATAACGTGAAACAATGTATTCATTCAAATCCATATCGTTCAAGTGAAGTAGGTGCATCATCATATCGGGTTAAATGTGCTTTCTTGTGTGCTTGCACCCGATATCACTTTTATAAGGTGATACCATCATCTTCAAGCTCTAGACCTTTGTTATAACTGTTATAGTTCATGGAAACAGGTCTAATAAACTACCAGAACTCATAATTTCATCAACTATTTCAGGAAAGTTTGGAATTAAAAGTAGATCATTAAATACAACAATTTAGGTGATGAATAATAATATGGTTGAGTTCAAGTTATATAACCCGCCTTAAGAACAACTTCAAAGCTCCAAGCTCCAAAGCTCAACGTTCCTAAGGTTGAAGATGACTTTATCAAAAGTCCAAGGCTCGTTCACAACTCCTTCATATACAAGGAATCACCATGCATAAGCAATTGGTGAAGAAGAAAAGAAAGGTAGTTCATAACCCTAATTCCATGGTTCAATTCAAGCTTGAAGACAACTATAGCTTACCTTAGGGTTAAGTTTTGAGTTCCTTAGCTCCTTGGACGACACCCTACAACTCTTGGGCGATGTGTACTTCCTCTTGGCCAACACAACTTTGCTTGTGGTCGATACCCCCTCACTTGTGGCCAAAATCACTTCAATTGGCCGATATCAACTTGTTATGGGCAATATCAACATGCTATGGCCGATACCCAAGGCCTATGCACGATACCCTTGTGCTGTTTCACGACATGCCAACCCTCTTGCATGATATGCCAACCCTCTTGCAGGATATGGCACTCACTTGCACGATATTCCACACAACGCATCACCCTATTGGCCGATATCACCTTATATGGTCGATATCACCTACTTGGGCGATTTGGTCTTGCCATGGGTGATATCCCAAGGCCCATGCACGATACCACAACATCCCTTCACGATATGGGAGCTCTATGCACGATACCTTAGGGTAGGAGGGTGGTAAGGGTCGCACAATTGCACCAAGGGGTGAAACTAGGGGTATATATACTTGTTGTTCATGAAGGAAGGCAAAAATGAGGTGTCAACATTTTGAGCTAGTAGGTGCCACGTGTCATGCATGCGTGACATGTTTACATGCATGCATCAACATTTATCTTGTCTTGCAAAATAGTTGAGAATCATTTAGGGATAAATATTCGTCCATTACATATCTCTTTGAATAAGATATATCAACAAAATCACCACTTTATTCACAACTCATCACAGCTTTGCTAAGGAAGTTGTAACCCGACACACCTCACCTCCTTGAGGTGCTTTGCACGATATGGACTTTTCCAAGAGTCCAAAAAACGATATGTGACATCTCCTTGGGCTCCATGGCCGATAGGCACTCATATATAAGCTTTTCAACTTGATACAACTCAAGTTAAGCTTTCAAATTCAACCCTTTTCTTGGTCATTTCTTCACCAAGATTACCATCATTCATAATGGAATCAAGTATGGTGTATCCTCCTTAATCTCTCTTCTAAATGATTCTAGGAGGGAGTAGGAACACTCTAGATGTGGTAATTTGCATAATAATCCCACATTTTGGGTAAATTGCAATTTGTACCAAAATTGGTGCACAATTCTCCAACATTGTTCAAACAAGTTCAAACTTGGAATTTAGGCATTGCATGAGTGGTCTCTTATGAATTTAAAACACATGTGTTACATTCAACATGTGACATTTTGCATTATAACCCCCCAATTTGGGTAAATTGCACTTTGGTCCAAAATAAAGGAACATTGCTCAATCAACATTCAATCAGGACCAAACTTGAAACATAAGTGTGTTACATGATGCCAAAACTCCTTATAGGATTATATTAGAGTTCTGAGAAACTTTATTAGCCAAAACAAATAGGGTTACCTCATAACCCAGGTCAGGGTCGTTACAAGTTATAAACCCCTAACAAGGATTTCATCCTCGAAATCCCAGAAAAGGGAGGGACATATTATTCATTAATCATGCCCTCAAGTCTCCACCTAACTTCTTAATGTTATGGAGATACCATAGATCTTTAGTTCACACAAAGTTCCTTTCACTAATTCAACCTTATCAATGTTTATGTTTATGCAGAGCATAAACCCCTAACATATGATGTCCATATTATTGAAAGGAAGAAGCATAAAAGAGCATACTTCTATCATCACCCAAGAATATTTATCAAAAGGGAAACATAAATATCTAATAGAGATAATTCACTCAGAAATCTTTTATTCGTTTGGAAAAGTTCACACAACTCTTCCTATTTAATTGGGAATGCTCACACAGCTCTTCCCATTTAGGAATGTTCAGACATCTCTTCCTATTTAATTGGGAATGTTCACACAGCTCTTCCCATTTAGGAATGTTCACACAACTCTTCCTATTTAATTGGGAATGTTCACACAGCTCTTCCCATTTAGGAATGTTCACACAACTCTTCCTATTTAATTGGGAATGTTCACACAACTCTTCCCATTTAGGAATGATCACACAACTTTTCCTATTTAATTGGAAATGTTCACACAACTCTTCCCATTTAGGAATGATCACACAACTTTTCCTATTTAATTGGGAATGTTCACACAGCTCTTCCCATTTAGGAATGATCACACAACTTTTCCTATTTAATTGGGAATGTTCACACAGCTCTTCCTATTTAGGAATGATCACACAACTTTTCCTATTTAATTGGGAATGTTCACACACCTCTTCCCATTTAGGAATGATCACACTACTTTTCCTATTTAATTGGGAATGTTCACACAGCTCTTCCCATTTAGCAATGATCACACAGCTTTTCCTATTTAATTGGGAATGTTCACACAGCTCTTCCCATTTAGGAATGATCACACAACTTTTCCTATTTAATTGGGAATGTTCACACAGCTCTTCCCATTTAGGAATGATCACACAACTTTTCCTATTTAATTGGGAATGTTCACACAACTCTTCCCATTTAGGAATGATCACACAACTTTTCCTATTTAATTGGGAATGTTCACACAACTCTTCCCATTTAGCAATGATCACACAACTTTTCCTATTTAATTGGATTATACTCTCTAGATTGTTTTAGAATGACTACTTGATTAGAGTAATAAAAAAGACAACAATCTAAGAGTTTCATACTTGGCTTATCTTCAATAATCATATACCTAGCCATGGTATACAAGTATTGAGAGTAGGTAGTATGTACTTTATTTACTATCATATTCCTCACTTTTCATATCCTTATACACACATGATTTTTCATTTCTGAATTTTCTTCAGATTATTGCTTCAATCTCTCATATTTTATTACACAGATAAGAGAGATTATAAGGCATTTTAAGGAGCACTGAGTAAAATGTAAGTTCTCTTCTTCCTTGTGTCCTTATAGGACTGATTGAAGGAAGTTCAAAAAGAACTACTTTCTTATTTTTAACACATAGAATCAGGAAATGAAATTTCAGAATGAATCTATTTCATATGACTATTACCCCTCATGGTCATCTACCACTTTAGGTTGACTTAACACAGAGTCTAGTTGTTTCATGTTGTTGCTTTTGCCTTTTCACATTATTGGGCTATAACTTTCATAAACCTTGCCAAGTCTACCTCGGTTGTTGAGTCATTTCCTCCCTTCTTTTCAAAGAGAAAAGTTTAGTATGCTCAACATGTCCATATCCATAACATGTCTTGTCCTCATACCATGGTCTTATCAGTCTCATTACCGATGTATAAGCTATGCCATGAGTTCTTACTGGTGGAAAGTTAGGACCTTTGCCCTTACATAATGACTACTGCCCTGGTGCACTAGGCATTTATTGCACTGGTGGTACCAAAAACTTTGGCTTTTCTGAACAACTAGGCAAATGTCTCTAAAATTATAGAGACCTTACCTTAAATCTTAGCTTATTGCCCCTCCTTGGGCACTACCATCACAGATGTACTATCTATCTAAACTTATGGCAAAGTCTACTTTCTCGCCATATGTTAATCTTTCCCACATTTTCCACTATTCCAACTTGACTATGTCATTTAGGAATCTTTTCAAAGCCCAAAGTTTATGTATTCAGGACTGGTAACCTAGGTTGTAATGTTAGTATCTAGTATTCTATATGCATCAATGTTGTCCTAACCTGCCCTTCAAGAGCATAAACATAGGATTCTCTATCCTGATTAGGTCAAGATGGGAGTTCTCAGGCACTTGTTCTTCTCTTGCTTGATCCCATGCACCCTCTCCTGGTGAAACAACATTTACCTTAGCAATGTGTTTCTCGTGTTCCCCAATCATTTATAAACTTTACCCTTTATTCTGCATAAGTAGAAATCACTATAGGGTATACTGGAGGACACTAACACAGACTCAACACCTTAGTCCTATGTCTCTGTAGACTCAGCGAACCTTAAGGTCTGATACCAAACTTGAAATGACAGTCACCAAACTGACAAACAAATCGTTACTAATTAAGTGGAATAAACATAAACATCGGATTAACAAAAAAATCACTAAAATTTAAAACCATTTTGCAAGGAGATCCTTGTACAGAAAACTTTTACTGAAAGATCCAAAACTCATACATATCATGATTGACATTGTACAACATTGTTTCATCTCATCTTGAGGACAACATATAACAATTGCTCTATCAAAACACATACTGGAGCAACATAAAACCTCCAGTCATTCAAGACAAAATCTCATATTTTTCATGAAACTAGTATGAACCAACTCCAAGGACGTGAGAGTACAGAGACGACACATAGGACTCATATCTACAAGACAGGACAGACAGTACACTCAACCTGAGCTGTCACTGCTGCCTCAACTGTTGTTCTTCCTCTACAAAAAAATTCTTCACCTCCTCGTGCACGTCCATCGAAAAATTTGGATCCCATAGGGGTGAGACAATTGTAAATTATCCCAGCGAGAGATATAACTCTCCGCCAACAATATTATTATCACAGTTTAAATGCTACAAAACTGAGCAGAAGATAAGCAGTTTAGAATATTCTCATCTTTTAAAGCATTGCAACTATCTGTGATAGAGAAGTAAGTCATTTATTCTCTTTATAAGGAATGGGAAGAACATGTATATCATTTACTCATCATACTATATCAACATCTCAAGCTTATCCAGTGAAACTCATTATCATGGTATGCCATCCATGAATCATTCTCATTTCCATTTATTGGCTTCTGCCAATCTGCTAACCATATATTTAATTGTACCAGTCATGTGAGTATACATCATCATATTATATTCAGACATTGGACAATGCCAATCCTGTGCAACTATTTCACGCATTGGACTATGTCAATCCTGTGCAAACATCACTGAATACCACATCACTTTTACTAGGCATTATACTGTGGCCAAGCCATCATACTTATTCACATCCTTTCTATAAACAAGTATCCCTCTCATATATTTCAAACACTATAGCCCTTATTTGGCTATAATCATTAAGCATGTATGATCAAGATTTCATTATTATTATTGTATCCATTTATTATTATCATTATATTACTAAGTTTCCATTTCTTAGTTTATTTTGAACATTATTATTTCTTACATGAGACTTTTATAAACACCTTATTACCTCTCACTAGGAAACAACTATCCTCATGGCTCACAAGGCCCATTAAGTATCTTGTCACCTCTCACTAGGCAGCAAATTATCACATGACTCACAAGGCCATAACACATCTGGTCACCTCTCACTAGGCAACAACATATTTTCATGGCTCACAAGGCCAATTACACATCTTGTCACCTCTCACTAGGAAACTATTTATTCACATGGCTCACAAGGCCATAACACATCTTTTCACCTCTCACTGGGAAACAACTTATTCTCATGGCTCACAAGGCAATAACACATCTTGTCACCTCTCACTAGGCAACAACTTATTCACATGGATCGGAAGGCCATAACACATCTTGTCACCTCTCACTAGGCAACAACTTATTCACATGGCTCACAAGGCCATAACACATCTTGTCACCTCTCACTAGGCAACAACTTATTCACATGGCTCACAAGGCCATAACAAATTATACTTGTTATACAAGTATTTAGCATGCCTTTCAAGGCATATGAAATAAGAGAATTACAACCATCCCATCATTGGGATTAGGGTTTCCCCTTTATGAACGATTAGGGTTTCATGTTTATTTTATTGATCCAAACCCTAATTCATTGCCCCACACATCTCGGAGCATACATTGCTATCATAAGTATCCAATCATACTTATTTATTCTCAACATTTATCATTAAATGATTACCAACATAGGGTATGAGTTTCTCTCTCATTCTCTCTAGGTTATTGATTACATCACACTTTATTGTTTTGGCTTAAACCTTTCTCAGGGTATGTTAGCCTACACTTATCAAAGTGCATTAAACTCATTATATTTCAATTTAACAATTGGCATGTCACACTTCATGTAACGACCCCGTCTCCCGATAACCCCCAATTAAGGGAGACCCGAAGGTCAGAGTCGTTATTCAATTAACATGATCAAAGGTTCGACAAATAATCAATAATAATTAAATAAACTTTACCAACTAAAGCTAAAAACTGGTATAAAATAAAACTTTGTTTACCTTTTTAAAAGATGGGATTTCTAAACTTCTATCCATGAAGATGTTACTCTAACTAATCCTCCTGTGTACGTTACTTCTCAATTAATTCCACATATGCCACTTTACTGTTTGTTCTTTTCATTTGTACCTAAAACGCCGACAAACAAAATGTCGGTCAGTATATCGAAATATACTGGTATGTGGGGACAACCAAAACTTTGCACATATGGTTAACAATTTAATAATCACAAGCAAATTATTTAACAATCCAGTTTACACTTTTGGATATGACATTCTCCACCGCTTTTGCCCTAACCCTGGCATACCCACCTTAGGGTGCCCTTTTGCCAATGACTTAAGGCCACCTTCTCAATCCCGAGCTTGGTGCCTGGGGGTCACCACTCATGGTGCCCACTAGTCATGCAATATCATAGGCCACCTTCTTCGTGCCTGGGGTCACCACTCAAGGTGTCCATTGGTCTACCCATCTAGGCCTGACCTTTGGCATCATCCATCAGGGTGGCATGTAGGTGTGAGAATCCATAATTCTATTATTAATGTGATAATTATAGTGACTTTATAATTTGCAAATATGAATCATCCAACCAGTTTAATTGCAATCAATGCGATTAACCATCTGACAAACATGCGGAAAACTAATGCGGTTATTCATAAGAGTAACCACATACCTGTTAAGCAGACTTGAAATAGAATAGTCCAATCAACAAGGCAAGCAAGCATTCAATAAGATCCTGAAACAAACATCCAATATCTTCTATCATGGATCATGGTATCCAAGTCTAATAGACCTATTCGAGCCCTAGGGTTACTATTTCATTGTTAGGGTTTCTATTGTAATTAGGGTTTCCTTTCATCTTTCACTATTTTAAACCCTAATTATTCACAAAGATATTAAGGTTGTCTCTTAACAACATTTAACCTTATTTTCGAATTAAAGGCATCATTGTCCATTAATTAAACCCACAAAACTTATCTTACATTAAAACTGTCATTTTTTTATCCTTTTAATCCATGACAAGATTATTATGCTTATTTATCATCATTTTGTAATTCATTATGCTCTATTACTCATATTAACGTTATTAATCATTAATTCTACCTTGATTCATGAGAAAACCCTAATTACTACATTTAGGGTATTTATCCACGAATTAGGAACTTTATTGCTTGAAATAGCTTATAATCAGAGAAACTCAGTTCTATACATGAAATTGAATAATTAAAGCTATTAGTAATCCTAATTTCCAACATTAGGGTTTCAAGCCCCATTAAAGCTTTATTTATGCATATTAAACTCGACATTAAACTAATTACATGCAAATTCATCCTTTTCCAATATTAATGATCCTTTTTATCATTAATAGGCTAATATCAACTTTATATACTCATTTAACCCTTTCTAACTCATTAATCATCAATGGCTAGGATTTTTCATTGTTTAAACTATAAAAGATAATATCCCTATATACTTTTCGAATTGCATAGGGAATTAGGCCTCAATTATATTTTATTTAGATTCCCCTCGATTTTTTGATCAATTTTCATGTATAACATGTTCTCATCGGAGCTACCAATTAGGAGATATGAATTTTGTAAAATTACCTTCCTTGGGCCAATGGCATGTTGCCACGTAGGCATACCCCATGCTACGTTGCTAGATCAGGACATTTCGAAAAGACCGATTTGTCCCCGGTTAAGTTGGCAACTCTTCACTCCCGTGGGGGGCATAATCGTCCAACGCCGTTTTCCCTTTCTTCTACCTTGAGCAGGTCGACGCCTGCTGACCTAGCCGCCGCTTTGCATTAACCTTGCGCGCGCTGCTTCCTCTCCAGGGTCCGGCGACCCTCGGGGGTGTTTCCCCTACCACCGCCGGTCCTCCGCACTCATCTGGGTGCAACAGCTTGCCGCCATGGTGGCTAGGTTGGCCTGGACGCACCTGCTGTGCGCGGCTGCCATAGCAGCAGAGTTGCGGCTGCTACGATCAGCTTGGGGCAGGGCCGCGATGGCGAAACCCCTCCCCAACTTCGTGGGCACCCATCCTCCATCCCGACTACACCCAAACTCTCGTTGCAAAAGGGATAGAGCTGTATTCACAGGTTAGGGTTTTGACATGTAAGAAGCAAGGAGAAGGGATGGAGCTGCGTGGGATTTCTTCCTGAACTCGATCCCAGATCCTACCCCTTATATAGGGGAGAGATACGAAGTCATAAGTCGGATTAAACACGACTCAAAGAGTCCTTTCCCAAAAAGAACCCAAATCTTTCCTTGAAAAGAAACCTTCTCTCTCCTCTCTATTCCTTTTGATTTTCATTATTGCATGGATAATTAGAAATACGAAAATCCTTTTCCTTATTCTCTTTATTTATGCCTTTTAAACCATTGATCATGTTTTCCTTTAGAAAATACCACTTTTTAACAAAGTCACAAAAACCATTAATAATGTATCACATTATTCTTTTATTTTGTTTTATTAGTATTTTCTCTTTCTTCTTTCTTCATTGGGACTCCTTGGATCCCAAGGAACTCTAAGAATTCGAAATTCCTTTTAAAGGAATACTCATTATCCTTAAATGCATCAATATGCATTATTCTCATTATCTTATTAAAATATTTCCTTTTGTGGATTTCTCTTTATTTCTCTCTTATTTTCCTCATTAGTGTTCCTTTTATTATTAGGAATCCTTGGGAAACGAAATTCCACTAAGGATTACCCATTTATTCCTCTTTTCACATATTTTCTACATTTCATCAATGTTTTCATTTTCTTTATTAACAAGGAAATAATTAATCGATATTTTCTTTTCTTATTGCCTTTTCTTTGCAACTTTGGACTCCTTGGAACCCAAGGAATCTAAGTGGCACGAAATCCTCCTTGGATTTGCTTTCTAAAGGTTTCCATACCTTTCTCACGTCAATTCTCAGTTATTCATTAATTAATTGAATATCCTTGTATTGGGCCTAATAGCCAATAAAGCCCACAAATAAATCAACAAGGCTATTGTAAATGAAATCCATTTATTCAAAATAGATTATATCATTATTCATTCAAATATATTTAATATGAGAAATTACATTTCTCGCCAAAGGAACCCAAAATTGGGGTTGTAACATCCTTCCCCTCTTATAAGAATTTTGTCCTCAAAATTCCATCAAGCAAGCAAACAAATAGGATAATCCATTCTTATGTCCATCAGAGCTACCATGTGGCTTCACCCTTCCCGTGTGTTTTCCAAGAACCTTCATCATCTCATATTCTTCCATCTGAGTTCTTTCTTACCTTGGTATATCGTACCCTCATAGGTGACTCAGGATATTTCAGCCTTTCAAAAGCTGAAAAGGTTCAGGGCTCAACACATGGCTTGGGTACCTCACATAGTGCTCTAGATCGGACTCATGCAACACATCATTTTATCCTGAGGGGTAAGCTTAACACAACGATATCCACCCATCCATCTCAAATGGACCCATATACCAGGGATTCATCTCTCTCAGCTGTAGCTTAGAGGGGTCAGATTTCACATTATATTCCTCCACAGTGAACAACATGTCAGTCTGCTTTGCATCAGCTCGTGACTCATGTCACCACTGGGCCCTCTCTCAGCCATCGCACGATCAAAGCGACTTCATCTGCACACACATGTGGTTCTTTTCTGACCTTCGCGAGGCCTTCTTCATCATCATAATGAAATGGTGACCGGCACAACCTCCCTATAAAACTTCTTGCATCCCGATAAGGCTATGGTGGTTAATGTCACATCTTTAGAACTACTTCATGGTATCACCCTGAGCAAGCACACTTGCTCTCATCAGACCCTCTAGTCTGGATCATACTAACCATTAGTATGGGGCGATAAACTGTACAAACACTGAGCTCTTCATGTATCTACTTCCACCTCATGGAAGTGAACCCTTGGGTCACATCAAAAACTTTTGAATTCACATCATGGTGTAGTTGAACCAACTCTTTCATATGTAGTTCCAACAGATCTGTCCCTTGACAAAACTCTTCCTTACTCATGTCATCTAGGTAAGGCGATCTACCATAACCCATATTGTATCTTGACCTTTTTTGTCTAGGAGAGACTCACAACATCCATAATGATGAACTCTCATTCCTTCTCTGGAACTCTTTATACTTTACATCCATGCACTGGGTTAATGGTGTTCGTCCTTCACCTACTGGCTTGCATGGCCACATGCTACATGCAACTTTGTTTTAAGCATCCAGAATGCTACCATCACTTACTATCTTTGTAGTATCAAGGTGTATCATGATCTTAAAACCATGATCTTCTGTAAGTCATGATTCCTCGAGGTCGATACCTCAGAAACCCTAAACTACTTTCATCAGGGTTTCATTACATTCTCTTCCAGAGAAGTGCATCTGAGGCTCTAACCCATCCTTTCATTACGTCAAGAACTAGACCGGCTAACCCAGCAATCATTAACTTGTTCAACCTATCTCATTACATCTGAGTGTTCACCAAAACACATCTTCTTTCCAAACATAGGGTTAGTTGAACAACCTCAACCTCATCTAGCCTCTAGCTAAACTAGACAGTTTATCTCAATTAGAGTATTTATTACCACTTTACCTCCTTAGGTGTCAGGTAATGTGACGATATACACTTCCATGTATTCCACTTATCGCCTTACCTCAAACCTTAAGTTTGTCTTCATTAAGAAATTCTGAGCTCGTCCTCATGGTGATTAAACTCAACCTTGGTAAATTCGCACATTCCACATGGTTCATGACAAAACATCCTCACAAGATGATATCCTTATACTCTTAGTGTATGTACACCATCCATGTATCATTCCTTCCACAAAGTTATGTTATCATCTCTATCCTTGTTCCTTATAGCAACGTTCCAACTTACAACATCTTTGTCCTTGGTGTGTGGCATGCATACTGTCCTATCTCTCACTCCCATAACAAGAAGAAATAAGCATTTGGCGGTCGTCCAAATACAGAGTTCTTCCCATTCCAAGAGTAGGGATGGTACAACCCACCTCGCCAGTACACCTTCAAATCTTAGTTGAAATGTGCAACTCATGTCTCTATATCACAATCATCATTATATTAAAGTTACTTCTATGGAAAACTGGCCTCGAACCTACTTGAGTTTACACACAATCCTTGGTCATATCCTCTAGGTCTATAGGGTGCCGGCACTTTTGGGGTCATCCTTCTTCCCTTATGCATCTAGAGAGTGCCCTACTCATCTGCCCTTTAGGTCCCATGAGTTAATGAAGGTGATCAATCTCCTAACTCATGGCCCTCAGACAATGATAGCTGTTACCTCCCGACCCTATGGTCATGTGCAACTAGGGAATTAGGCAACTCCATCTTTCATCGGTCTTATCCCTACCCGACCCTAGGATAGACTTGGGATTTTCTTATAGTACATGTCTGACTTAGAACCTTACCCAAGCCTTCATCATCTCTTTCTGCATTCATGACTGACTTTCATCCCTTCACAGGGGTCATGGCAACCTACCTACCTTGGTCAGGCCCCATACCGGTTACTCCCATGGTAACACGTCCATGCACCTAGAGATGGTTATCGATGGGCCTATAGGTTCATTTTCATACCATGTACTCTTCACTTAGCTTCTCAAGATCCTATGAGACCTCTTCAGGTCACCTCAAAATTGACAGAACTGGTACACACCCTACCAAAGGGTCCTCTCCCAGGATGGGAGGGAACTACAACTCTTGACAACAAGGTCACAACCATCCATAGGGTTTACATCCTCATGAGCATGCCTAACCCATCAGCTACTAAGGTACAAGCAGACCACCTATTAAACCATGCTAGGTCATACTTGTTCTCTTCCTCAGCATTAGACCAACTTAGTGGTGAGGGGTTCATCAAACATACCCTTACCTCGAGGGGTTTCCTTTGCCTCTACACATTATAAGTACCATGCTCGAAACTATAGAGACTCAAACCTCATTATGAGCATCGGATACACAGCTTCCCCTCTTAGGCCTAGGAACCCTATGTTCACTTTTAGGTATCCAACTGCATGCTCAAACTCTTAACCATGAATCAAGCACGTTCAAGATATGTCATGTACTTCCCTGATCCTTCTACTCGAGCAACACTTCAGGGTCGAGTCCTCTCCCAGGACAACCAACTAGGTATAAAGCGTCACAACTGGTTACTTAAACCTCCTCAGGGTCTAAAGCACTCTTTAACTCATCTAGTAGGTACTCACTTAAACCAGAAGCATCATCCTCTCTAAGTTTTGGTTCCTCTAAAGGCAACCAGGACATCATCAACCTTCAGGGTTCAAACATAAGGCAACCACTATCATCCACTCAGGTCGCATCATCCTCTATGATCCACTATTCCCTATGTCTCAGAACCTAAGCTTCCAACCTTCTTTCTTGAGTCCAACTTTTTCTCTCTAGAGCTAACTCTACATCCAGCCTTACTACCAGGTGTCCTTTCTCCATGAAGGATCAAGCTTCACCAGCATACCTCCACATGGGTGAGGCCTATGCTCGAACTTAGGCTTGCTCAAGATCCTTCATAGCCCCTTATGCTTATGTCATAATACATCCATCATGATATCTCAACCAAGGTTTCATCAAGCTATACCCTACTTGCCTAAGCCCATAGGGTAACTATAGGTTCTTCTCTAACCTCATCGAGGAAGGAGCTATCCTTCACCCTAACATGCATGACCCTTTCCAGGGTTGGGTTGCCATGGTACTTGATTATCAACTTCTCATGGTTCATATGGCATCCAAGGCATGTTCAACCAAACACTCGGTCAACCATGATATCTAACTCATCATGTCATCTTCCTTCCTAACCTTCACTTAGGGTTAGGGTTAACATCATCCTCAAAGGATGTGCCAGACTTCTACCTATAATGGAGGTCTTTACCTCCCAAGCTTAACTCTCTCTACCTATCCTCCTACCAAGGAGGTCTATCCTCAGATCTCTCTTGAGGGCAATGACAACTCATGTCATACGACCTAAGCATGAATCTATTCCTTTACGCTTACTCTATTAAGCTTATGTCCATGACATCTTATTTACATGCTTTTTATTAATTTGATGGAGGATCCCTTAATCCTTATCAACCTTACTCATACCTCAAGAGGGTGAGGGAAAGAGAGAAAACCCTAATCCTTAAGGTCCTTAATAGAATTTGAGTTGAGAAGGGATGAACAAGATGAGAGAGTCCTAAAGGTATCTTATTTCGATTCATACCCTAAGACTTTGGCCAGGAAGTCACACGGATCCGGGAGTCCTCATATTCCGACTAGCGGTGCGGAGGAAAATCTTGCCAGCCCCCGGTCATGATCCTTTTCTAAACACCTCTGTCTTTTGGGTAATCCTCTAATAACTCCCCTGGGTTCTACGGAATTTGTAAAATTTAATAATTATTAAAGATTAAATGAGGAACCTATGCTCTGATACCAATTGTAATGACCCCGTCTCCCGGTAACCCCCAATTAAGGGAGACCCGAAGGTCAGAGCCGTTATTCAATTAACAGGATCAAAGGTTCGCCAAATAATCAATAATAATTAAATAAACTTTACCAACTAAAGCTAAAAACTGGTATAAAATAAAACTTTGTTTACCTTTTTAAAAGATGGGATTTCTAAACTTCTATCCATGAAGATGTTACTCTAACTAATCCTCCTGTGTACGTTACTTCTCAATTAATTCCACATATGCCACTTTACTGTTTGTTCTTTTCATTTGTACCTAAAACGCCGACAAACAAAACGTCGGTCAGTATATCGAAATATACTGGTATGTGGGGACAACCAAAACTTTGCACATATGGTTAACAATTTAATAATCACAAGCAAATTATTTAACAATCCAGTTTACACTTTTCGATATTACATTCTCCACCGCTTTTGCCCTAACCCTGGCATACCCACCTTAGGGTGCCCTTTTGCCAATGACTTAAGGCCACCTTCTCAATCCCGAGCTTGGTGCCTGGGGGTCACCACTCATGGTGCCCACTAGTCATGCAATATCAGAGGCCACCTTCTTGGTGCCTGGGGTCACCACTCAAGGTGTCCATTGGTCTACCCATCTAGGCCTGACCTTTGGCATCATCCATCAGGGTGGCATGTAGGTGCGAGAATCCATAATTCTATTATTAATGTGATAATCATAGTGACTTTATAATTTGCAAATATGAATCATCCAACCAGTTTAATTGCAATCAATGCGATTAACCATCCGACAAACATGCGGAAAACTAATGCGGTTATTCATAAGCGTAACCACATACCTGTTAAGCAGACTTGAAATAGAATAGTCCAATCAACAAGGCAAGCAAGCATTCAATAAGATCCTGAAACAAACATCCAATATCTTCTATCATGGATCATGGTATCCAAGTCTAATAGACCTATTCGAGCCCTAGGGTTACTATTTCATTTTTAGGGTTTCTATTGTAATTAGGGTTTCCTTTCATCTTTCACTATTTTAAACCCTAATTATTCACAAAGATATTAAGGTTGTCTCTTAACAACATTTAACCTTATTTTCGAATTAAAGGCATCATTGTCCATTAATTAAACCCACAAAACTTATCTTACATTAAAACTGTCATTTTTTTATCCTTTTAATCCATGACAAGATTATTATGCTTATTTATCATCATTTTGTAATTCATTATGCTCTATTACTCATATTAACGTTATTAATCATTAATTCTACCTTGATTCATGAGAAAACCCTAATTACTACATTTAGGGTATTTATCCAAGAATTAGGAACTTTATTGCTTGAAATAGCTTATAATAAGAGAAACTCAGTTCTATACATGAAATTGAATAATTAAAGCTATTAGTAATCCTAATTTCCAACATTAGGGTTTCAAGCCCCATTAAAGCTTTATTTATGCATATTAAACTCGACATTAAACTAATTACATGCAAATTCATCCTTTTCCAATATTAATTATCCTTTTTATCATTAATAGGCTAATATCAACTTTATATACTCATTTAACCCTTTCTAACTCATTAATCTTCAATGGCTAGGATTTTTCATTGTTTAAACTATAAAAGATAATATCCCTATATACTTTTCGAATTTCATAGGGAATTAGGCCTCAATTATATTTTATTTAGATTCCCCTCGATTTTCTGATCAATTTTCATGTATAACATGTTCTCATCGGAGCTACCAATTAGGAGATATGAATTTTGTAAAATTACCTTCCTTGGGCCAATGGCATGTTGCCACGTAGGCATACCCCATGCTACGTTGCTAGATCAGGACATTTCGAAAAGACCGATTTGTCCCCGGTTAAGTTGGCAACTCTTCACTCCCGCGGGGGGCATAATCGTCCAGCGCCGTTTTCCCTTTCTTCTACCTTGAGCAGGTCGACGCCTGCTGACCTAGCCGCCACTTTGCAGCAACCTTGCGCACGCTGCTTCCTCTCCAGGGTCCGGCGACCCTAGGGGGTGTTTCCCCTACCACCGCCGGTCCTCCGCACTCATCTGGGTGCAACAGCTTGCCGCCATGGTGGCTAGGTTGGCCTGGACGCACCTGCTGTGCGCGGCTGCCATAGCAGCAGAGTTGCGGCTGCTACGATCAGCTTGGGGCAGGGCCGCGATGGCGAAACCCCTCCCCAACTTCGTGGGCACCCATCCTCCATCCCGACTACACCCAAACTTTCGTTGCAAAAGGGATAGAGCTGTATTCACAGGTTAGGGTTTTGACGTGTAAGAAGCAAGGAGAAGGGATGGAGCTACGTGGGATTTCTTCCTGAACTCGATCCCAGATCCTACCCCTTATATAGGGGAGAGATACGAAGTCATAAGTCGGCTTAAACACGACTCAAAGAGTCCTTTCCCAAAAAGAACCCAAATATTTCCTTGAAAAGAAACCTTCTCTCTCCTCTCTATTCCTTTTGATTTTCATTATTGCATGGATAATTAGAAATACGAAAATCCTTTTCCTTATATACTTATTTATTCTCAACATTTATCATTAAATGATTACCAACATAGGGTATGAGTTTCTCTCTCATTCTCTCTACGTTATTGATTACATCACACTTTATTGTTTTGGCTTAAACCTTTCTCAGGGTATGTTAGCCTACACTTATCAAAGTGCATTAAACTCATTATATTTCAATTTAACAATTGGCATGTCACACTTCATGTGTTACTCATCCATACATATTGGATTTAAGATGCATCGAGGTGTAGCAACCTTAAAGTGTTGGATGTGATATTTACCATACCTTGGTGTATCAATTCCCTCATCATTTTTAAATTAGTTATGTTCATCAACTTATATTGTATTAGGGTATTTCCCATCCCAATACTTTATCCACTATCCCATCATATTAATCTTGTAAAGTATTGACCATAAGTCATACACTTGAATCACCCAGCTATCATCAATGATATGGACTCATCTCGGATTAAGGCACTGTTGATATAAGGTTGTCCATTATCAACCACTTTAGGTGTTTCACCTATAAAGGTATTAGCCACACCATAACTTGATGTTACTCTTATCACTCCTTAGAGTGTCTTTCCCTCACCTTTACAAGGTATCTTGGATTAGAAGTGTGGATATGTTCATCATATCGGGTTGTAAGCATATGAGCACTCACCATATTGGGCTAGAAGTATATACACACCATTCATATCGGGCTCAAGGTGTTTGTATGTGTTACCGATGTCGTGCATGAGGTATGAAGACATCACCATGTTGGGCTAGACATCAACTAGGGTTGTGTATCAGGCTACCATATCGTGCAATAGCACTTGCTATTCTTTACTCATATTTGGTTGCCCAATTAGGGTTTCACATCAACTTCTAAGTATTCATTTAACCTTGTATCGTGCATGGAGTCTATACTTGACTCCCTATCGTTCAAGAGGTGTATACTACAACCCCATAACGTGCAACAATGTATTCATTCATATCCATATCATTCAAGTGAAGTAGGTGCATCATCATATCGGGTTAAAGGTGCTTTCTTGTGTGCTTGCACCCGATATCACTTTTATAAGGTGATACCATCATCTTCAAGATCTAGACCTTTGTTATAACTATTATAGTTCATGGAATCAGGTCTAAGAAACTAGTAGAACTCATAATTTCATCAACTATTTCAGGAAATTTTGGAATTAAAAGTAGATCATTAAATACATCAATTTAGGTGATGAATAATAACATGGTTGAGTTCAAGTTATATAACCCGCCTTAAGAACAACTTCAAAGCTCCAAGCTCCAAAGCTCCACGTTCCTAAGGTTGAAGATGACTTTATCAAAAGTCCAAGGCTCGTTCACAACTCCTTCAAATACAAGGAATCACCATGGATAAGCAATTGGCGAAGAAGAAAAGAAAGGTAGTTCATAACCCTAATTCCATGGTTCAATTCAAGCTTGAAGACAACTATAGCTTACCTTAGGGTTAAGTTTTGAGTTCCTTAGATCCTTGGCCGACACCCTACAACTCTTGGGTGATATGGACTTCCTCTTGGCCGTTACAACTTTGCTTGTGTTCGATACCCCCTCACTTGTGGCCAAAATCACTTCAATTGGCCGATATCAACTTGTTATGGGCAATATCAACATGCTATGGCCGACATACTTGCTATGGCCGATACCCAAGGCCTATGCACGATACCCTTGTGCTCTTTCACGACACTCCAACCCTCTTTCATGATATGCCAACCCTCTTGCATGATATGGCACTCACTTGCACGATATGCCACTCAACTCATCACCCTATTGGCCGATATAACCTTATATGGTCGATATCACCTACTTGGACGATATGGTCTTGCCATGGGTGATATCCCAAGGCCCATGCATGATACCACAGCATCCCTTCACGATATGGGATCTCTATGCACGATACCTTAGGGTAGGAGGGTGGTAAGGGTCGCACAATTGCACCAAGGGGTGAAACTAGGGGTATATATACTTGTTGTTCATGAAGGAAGGAAAAAATGAGGTGTCAACATTTTGAGCTAGTAGGTGCCACGTGTCATGCATGGGTGACATGTTTACATGCATGCATCAACATTTATCTTGTCTTGCAAAACAGTTGAGAATCATTTAGGGATAAAGATTCGTCCATTACATATCTCTTTGAATAAGATATATCAACAAAATCACCACTTTATTCACAACTCATCACAACTTTGCTAAGGAAGTTGTAACCAGACACACCTCACCTCCTTGAGGTGCTTTGCACAATATGGACTTTGAAAAGAGTCCACAAAACGATATGAGACACCTCCTTGGGCTCCATGGACGATAGGCACTCATATATAAGCTTTTCAACTTGATACAACTCAAGTTAAGCTTTCAAATTCAACCCTTTTCTTGGTCATTTCTTCACCAAGATTACCATCATTCATAATGGAATCAAGTATGGTGTATCCTCATTTATCTCTCTTATAAATGATTCTAGTAGGGAGTAGGAACACTCTAGATGTGATAATTTGCATAATAATCCCACATTTTGGGTAAATTGCAATTTGTACCAAAATTGGTGCACAATGCTCCAACACTGTTCAAACAAGTTCAAACTTGGAATTTAGGCATTGCACGAGCCACCACTTAACATCATTCTCTCTCTTATGATTGTAAAACACATGTGGTACATTCAACATGCGACATTTTGCATTATAACCCCTCAATTTGGGTAAATTGCACTTTGGTCCAAAATAAAGGAACATTGATCAAACAACATTCAATCAGGACCAAACTTGAAACATAAGTGTGTTACATGATGCCACAACTCCTTATAGGATTATATTAGAGTTCTAAGCAACTTTATTAGCCAAAACAAATAGGGTTACCTCATAAACCAGGTCAGGGTCGTTACAGTTTTTGTTAGTTTTCCATACTCTTTCTTAGATAAATTAGATTGATCACTTAACTTTCTAGCTTTTTTGTAAATATTCCAATAGACTGATATTTCTCTTTTCTTCTTATAGATAAACCCAAAAAAATTACAAAAGTCTCAACCAAAATGGTCCCAAGACCGTGAAGGTCCAACCGGTCCCAAACCCAAATGAGGACCCAAACGGTCCCAAGACCGAATGAAGGCCTAAACGGTCCCAAGACCGAGAGGACGATACCGGTCTCCAGACCGTAAAGAGACTACTAGTCCCAAGACCGAAAAGACCCAACTAGTCTCCAAGATTGTGAAGACGATACTGGTCTCCAGACCGCGAAGAGACTACCAGTCTCCAAGACCGTGAGGATGCTTAACGATCTCCAAGACCATGAGGATGCTTAACGATCTCAAGACCGCAAAGACCCAACCACCCCCAAGACTATGAAGATGCTTAACAGTCTCAAGATCATGAAGACCCAAAAGTTCTCAAGACCGTTCAAGATCCTTGGAGCCTATAAATAGGACTCAAGGGGTCCTCATTCACGGGGGGCATGACAGACGCCCAAAGGTTGCTTCCATTGTTCTAGAGCTACTTCATCCTCCATCCTTTGCCCCAAGGCTTCCGGTCTAAGATCCACACTCTATCCATAAACCTACCTTCTCTCTCATCAACATAGAAGGTGGGAAGTGAAGGATTCATCACCAAGGCAACCACGGAGTGTGAAGATAGTTGTTCTCTACTCTAAGGGGTCGGCCTTCCTCCCTCCTACGTAGAGATCATGTTTTCCTTCTCTTCTCCTATTTCCTTCTTTGTTCTTGCCATGAGCGAGTAGTTCCATACACTAGGGTGTGGGGAGTAGCCCCACTACCCATGTTTTCATTCCATGCATTGTAATTCATGAGTTTGTAATAAAAAATGCTATCTTTTCAGTTCAACATCAATCGTTTAATGAATGCTAGTTGCTTGATCACCAGCCTATGTTACCTATTATCCACTACTGTGAATTGTATATGTTTGTACTTTTAGATTCGATTATCGATTGCATGTTGGTTCTTGATGTATGCAGTCACCATATATCTATTTCGATATGTAGGGATGCTTTTCAAGGAGTGGATTAAACTCACCTCTATCATTGTATTTTCATGCCATGAAAGGGAATCAGATGACATATGAATGGAAAACCTCGATAGGTCAAGGAACACACTTTGCGAAGGGAGTAATGCAAAGTAAGTTACCATTCATTTGAGGATGGCTGGCATTGCAATACTCCCACATTTCTCATAATTAGCTATTCAAAAGGAAGCAAAGTATACAAAGATACTAACTATTTAGACTCTTATTGCAAGCCATGTTATTATGACATATGTTATGATCCATGTGTAGTGCTGATGAAACTTGATCACATCCTAGTGGTTTCCAAATATTGTCTACAACCTTAAGTTTACTTTTCTACCATTTAATCTACATTTGTATATTAGTTTAATCATCAAATGAACTCTTCGATCTAGATATCAACTCTTGAGTAGATAAATAGAACTATAATGTTTTCCATCTTGTTAATCCTTAACAAGACCATTGTCTCGTGGATTTGACCCTCAACTGTATTACGATAAGACTTCCACGTACCTTAGCATACATGGGTGGAGATCTTATTATAGCACACACAAGGCTAAAGTTAGAGACTTACTATCTATAGGATTTTTAGTGGTGCATGCAACTTCACGCGAGTGGAGGCTCCATCACCAGCTAAGCAACCACACACTTTAAGGGGAAACTTCAGTAGCTTGACTTAACCTTTACTCCAAACAAAGGTGATACCTCTTACATGCAGACTTGTCACTTTGTTTCAACCAACATGCCTACTATGGTTTGGAACAATTTGTTTGAGGAGGATGACAAAATCAGTTCAAATTGAGAAAGCGAATACATTAGAATCACATGAACCAACATTCACCACCATCCCTTTTATATAGTTTGGTTAACATTGAAGGACCAAGATGGAAAATTCATCAGAACATGGATTCAGAACATGAGGACAACCCATTCCCCATAGTTGTGGATAAGCTTGGGGTGAAGGGTGTATAACTAGATTCACCTACATTTGTCCCATGTACAAATGAGGGTTGGATGAATCAAATATTCAATGAAAACACTTCAAGGCATCCAATCCTAAAATTATAGGTGGAGAGAGAATAGAAGAGTCTTTTAGAAAGATTCCAACCTCTTCCCTCCATCTCATCCCATGTTAACATCCTGGGACCCACCTGTTCAGCCTCATACTTCAATGGGTACCTTGAGGATACTATATCGAGGAATTCATTTTATTGTAGTTCAAATAAATTCCATCACATAGATGGCTACACTAAGTCACCAAATTCTAGTCCTCTACTTCAGACCCGAGAGGACCCATATCTTCACATATTCTACTGCTACATGGCAGATCCCGTTGATAAGACATAGGTGACACTGGTCCTAGACATAGAATTTGGGATACCAGTGTTGGTATCATGGGGAAGCTACCCCCCTCTCTTACCCTATTACTCTTTCCCTTTCTTGTTAAAATAAATTATATTTTTAGTGTTCTTGCTTAGATAGTTTCTTTCCTCTAACTATTTAAATATATCTTAGCATACATGCATCATACTAGGATTTTGATAAATTTATTTCATATACATCCATGCATTCCTTACTTACAATCCTAGGTTTAGGTCATTCTCGAGGATGAGAAAAGTTTTAAGCTTGGGGTGGTAGGTCTATTCACACTTCTATCTCTTCATTTTTCATGCACGCATGCTTACTTCCTACATTTGGTATAATATTTCAAAATTTTCATCTTTTTAGATCAACTTTACTTCTTATTAAGGCTTTGTTTCTAAATTTGTAGCTTTGCAATTAATTCTATATGATGCAAATACAATAATTAAACTCTAATCTTTAAGCCTAAGTCCCCAATTTTCATCTTAAACTGCTTGATATCTCGCTTAACTTGCTCTTTGTTTCGTTCATTAAGTCTAACAATCAATCTAAGGTTATGTGCCTATTCCATAGTTTAAAATGTTATTCCCTTGATCTATGTTGTAAAGTACAAACCCATGATTTAAGACCGTAGGAAGGAGCTAGAGTTTTATCAAAGATCCAAGACACGGCTTTCACGAAACCAACATTACTCTCAATATCCTTGAATGAAAATTTCTATTTTTCACATAGGTATCAAATGAGCAACTAGGGGTTTTGAGATATAATCAAGATGGAGTGTTCCCCTTTGATGGTCGGTGTGCCCTCTCACCTTACATTGAGTCAAAATGTGAAAATAAAAATATGCAAAAGAGGCTTGGCTGCCCAAAAATCCCAAAAATATCAAGATAGCTCTTCACCCGGATCTATAAATTAGAATGCAAAGAATAAGAGTCTGTAGTGTGGATAAAAATATGAGAATTTGTTTTCTCTTTCAGGAGAGTTTAGGATGGTGCCCACCGAGTGTATGACTACGCTCATGAATGCAGGTATGTCATGCCTGGTAGTGTCACCCCAAAAGCTCAATAAGGAGTCCTTAAGAACCCCTAGGAGACCTATGAGATCATCCTAGTAGAAATGTTGGTTTGAGCACAATACGAGGAATTTATCTCACTACTTTGGGCCAACTAGCTCAAACAATAGGTATTGTTTCTCTTCATATGAACCAATCAGATGCAGACCGGGACCCTCAAAAGTCATTAGAGTCTTTTTATTTTGTTTCTACTTGCGACCCAATTAAGTGGGAGGCGTGTTGTTCCTGACTAGTTTACAAGATTACATGATGATAATTCATTCGTCACATTCATTGGCTGCTTCATAACCTATGTGACAATGCCTTGACATTTAGTTTTATGATTCAAGCCCCCATGACTATTGATAAGTTTAAGTGAATTTGCTTAAACTCGCCTTCATGATTTTTTTTATCTTACTTAAGTAGGGCTTTTCTGGAATGGTGGGGGTTTGTTCTAAAATAACATGGATCGGGAAAATTACTATTTTGAATTACTTTTCTTAAACCTTATCATTTATCACCAAGCAAAATTTGGATGTTATCATTTCTTCTTTGAGCAGACTCTTGCTTGAGGACCAGCAAAGTTTAATCTTGGGGTGGTTGATAACACCCAAATTTTGGTATTTATGCCACGTATTAATCCATAGTTTTGTGTTGTTATAGCCTTTATATGCTCCAAAATAACTCTAGATACTTATATTTTTGTAATTTGTTACTTTTTGAAGATATGGTTACAAAACTAGCCAATTTCAGGACTTGTAGGAACCAAACATAAGCAAACATAAATTCTCCACATTCTGCCAAACAAATTTGGTTGAATTCCCCAATTCGGTCTAATTCACCCCCTCCTTTATTTAGCAGTACACATTGGTGCTCCATTGACTCTTTTTATTCGAAAGACAACTAAAAGACCACCTTCTGATGGTGTCTTTTGGTAGCACCACGATAAGGACTACCCTGAAGGTCCATCTTTCAAAGGTTCCTTCTGATAAATCGTCATCTAATGGTCTGTTCGAAGGTCACAAATGAAGGCCAACAGACCAAGTCGAAGGAGCGCTTCCATGAACTCCTTCTGAAGGAAACAAATTTGGTCAAATTCCCCCTAATTCAAGCAAATTAAATTCCTCCCACCGCTGATCATTTTCCTTCAAAAAAGAGCTCAAATCATTCCCGCCAAAGGCTTCATTGCGATGGTTCACCTACCAAAGGCTATTTCTAAAGGCTAGTTGTGAAGACGCATCTTTCGATGATGCCTTCTGAAGGTTCATACCAATGGCATGCCTCCCACTAGCTGTCTTCCAATGGTATCCTACAAAGACGTGTCTTCTACTGGTTCATTTTAGTCCATTCCTACAAACTGAAGGAATGAATTCAACGACATTCACACGAGTTCGGTCAAATTTATTTCCACTCACATACACACTCTACCCCTATAAGTACTCACCCTTGCTACTTAGCAAAGGGTTCTAGAGGTTTCGATCTCCAGTTCTACAGACTTATGCAGTTCTATCCTTTGGTTCCCAAAGTTCCATCCTAGAACTCCAAGCACTACTACAGAAATGCCTTTTAGCATCGGTTGTTTAACCCCCTTTGGCGTCGGTTTCCGAGCGACGCCTATGTGGGCGCCGCTAAAGGTTGAACACTTCGGCGTCGGTTTTTTAACCGACGCCTATTTAACGTACAGGCGTCGGTTGTTTATAGAAAATCGACGCCAAAAGGGTTCGCGCCACAGAAAACGACGTCATCTAGGACACATTCTGTGTCGGTTATCTACTAAAAGACCGACGCCTATATGGAATATAGCGTCGGTGTTTAATTGGTAACCGACACAGAAAGTGTCCTAGATGACGTTGTTTTCTGTGGCGCGACACATTTGGCGTCGGTGATCAACTAAACAACTGACACTATATGTATTATAGGCGTCGATTTCACACTAACAGCAGACGCCATTTCCAGTACGGCCGTGGCCACATTAGGCGTCGGTTTTGTTCAAAAAACCGACGATGTATGTCTTTGCTGACGGTTTTCTGTAAATAACCGACACCTATATCTATTTTTTTTTTCATATCAGTTTGCAGGCCTGGTGTGTCTGGTCAGTAGGATGAGAACCTGCATTTCAGTTTTCTGAACTGCAGGTTTACGACATCCATTGATATCAGCCTACAAACAGGCCACAAACCTGCAAAATTAACAAAAAAAATTTCATACAAGTAGATACATTCATACATCAATTCAATTCTCACATTCACACATATAGAAACATTCAAATACATGTATTAACATTCAGAAATATTCATTTACAAAGTATCATTCAGTATCGCTATCAACATCCCAATTATATCTTACAATTGCCACTTCTTGTATGGCTTTTGCCCATTCTTCTCTTATTTCATTTAATGCTTCCATCGTATATGGAGCATGTATATTTTTTAAGCGTTTACCTATAGTGTGGTCAGTTTTAAACACCTGCAAAGAGAATGATGTATATATAAAAGTAATAATATAAAAATAAGATTGATATATTTCATACTAACTAATGAGACTATATATAATACCTCATGTATGGTATCGATGTCCAATGCGGCATGTTTGATAATCATCTGCATAAATCGCATCACATAGTATGCGCATGCCCAACCATTGTCTTGTGTAGCGCACTATAAATTGAAACATACAAAATAATACAACTAAGCACAATTCACATCAATAATATATACATTGGAGTCGGGAACTTACTTGTACGTTCTGCCAATTTATTGGCTGGTTCTTTTTCCTTGGGACCATTCCTCTAGCCTTTTTGAATGCATCTAAACCCCTACATATTAATATAACACAGTAAATTGCATAAGTATATAGTAATGTAATAACAGATGTTAACAGATACAAAAATGAAATATTTCTCACCAGAATAATGGCATTCTCATTACGTGTCCAATTTTAGTGTTTAATGTACTTCCCGCGGGATCTTGATAATAAACAGTGAATGTCCCGGGGACAATAACTAGTAACTCCCAATGTCTACCGCTAGAGGTAAAAAGTTAACAATTAATAACTCAAAATGCACAATAAAAATGGAATTTTCTTAAGTCAAATAAAGTAAACTTACTTGACATTGAATGGAGCTATTATTATCGTCTTCTTTTGCTAACCAAAAATTGTAAAAGCATCTATACAGTATTGTTGAACACTATCAGGGTCTTTAGCTACCATACTAATCAATGATGGAATCAAAAATCCCACATGATCAAATGCAAATTGTTTGCATTGATCTTCGACTAAGTAGCTGCAAAACATGTATTATGTATGCATTAATATATAAGAAACCAGATCACCAGATCTTACACAAGGTATATGGATGTATAAACAAGATCTCACCTTATCCATGTCTCTATCATTGATGTATTCAACCAAGCATACATAAATAGCTCAATAATATCTTGTATAAATAAAGAGCTATCGTATGATTGACCTGCATAATCTGCATCTAAAGAAACAATTATAGGGCAATGTATATTATGTGCCTGTAGACAACATGCCATTCCCCTACAAGCAGGACCTAACGGGTATGTTAGGTCAGTTGGAACCCAACTTGGTATTACGGGAAGTGGAGGTGGAGGCCTAGGTGCTCCTGGTGTCTTCTTTTTAACCTGTATATATAATTTCAGATTAGTTGACCTCATATATACACATTAACAGTCTAAATCAATGTAAATTTATCTTATAATTTCAGTAGTGTAGACGACATCTGCTTTGGGCCACAATATGACCCCGCCTTCTGCCTCGCCAAGTGTATCAATATCTAGGTGGGCATATGGCAACACAACTTCCCTCCAATCTGGTAATACACATATCTGGCTCATACGAATGTAGCCCTACGACATTAGAGTCCCATGAAACATTGCCCCAGGAAGGGACTGGTAAGCCTGCGCCTCTGCAACAACATAGTCTTGCATTCTTAAGCGGCATGGCTTCAATGCCTACAAATTTACGTAAAGAATGTTATACATATATACATATCATCTTGAAAACATATCATCTTGAAAAGACTAGCTACAATGTCATAAACAATACTTACAGCAGACATGTTAGGCGATGGGTCTCCAGGATTACTCGCAGTCTGTGCATCAGGAGAAGAGTGGGTCGCCATAGGCTGATTGGAAGCCTGAGATGCCTGCCATCGCAGCAATTCTTCCTTGACCTTCTTAGCAACTACACCGTTGACCTTCTTAGCAACTATATCCTTGACTCTCTTATTCTCCTATACATGGATAAAAGAAACATTAGCTTCTTATTATTGAATTTCCTTTTGCAGTAACATTCTAAAAAAAGAATAGGTTACCTCTTCTTGAGAAAGTCCCGCTCTGGGTTTGTGTTGGGATGGCCCAAAGAATGCTTTAATGCCCACACCAGCGCCTGCACCCCTAACACGTCCAGGATGCTCTGGGTTACCCAGAGCAACTGTCAATTCATCCCTTGTGCCCTGAGGGATGAACGTGTCTTGTTTCCTCTGCTCATGCAGCTCCCGCTAATCACCATCAACAGAAATTGGTAAGTTAACACCACAAATAATCAATATTCAAACGATTGCTCTAAGAGTTGTATTTTACCATTTTCGTAGCCGCCTCAGCAGTTACGGGCTTATTTATTTCACCCTTCTTGTTTTGCCTCCCAGCTATCCAGATATCATGGCGAGGCATGGGTGTGACAGACTCCTGAGTAGGAGCAGACTCCTGAGTAGCCGCAGACTCCGCCTGTAGTCTTTGGCGAACGCTTGCATATCCTTTTGGACCCATAGTATGGTCATGCACATTCAGTGCAGGCCTTGCTTTTTGTGCGTCACTGAGGGCCTAGTTAGTATGCAAATTAATGATTTGGTTAGTAGCACTAAATGTTAATCTTGAATAGGTGAATACAATGTATATTAATTAAATTGTGAGTGACGCCTAATACCTTGAATTCTTCAGATTTTCTTGAAGCAACAAAATTGTCCCAATCTTCTTTGTCCAAGAAGTTCCATTGTTCAAGGGCTGCCTTCTTCTTCTTATCACCCTCTTTTATGTATTCTATGTTAATATTTGTCCTATAATTCCTAAGCATCTTTCCAGCGTGTAGCATCACACTTTTACGATGCAACTTCTCATCGAATGCAAACAAATTCTGTAAAATAGAAATGTTATTAACTAGTATCCAAAATAGAATTGCAAATAATAGAATTTGTAATCTACAAAATAGAATTGCAAATAATAATAACTCACACATAAATCCTTCCATATCAAGTCTTTTTCCCCTGAGGAACTTTATGCCAATTATCATACTTAACACCACAATGGCTCCGAGTGGTACACCCAAGATAGTTTACAAAATTATTGCGGTTCACTCCAATTGCATTTCCTCCATTATCAAACTCCACAACCAATTTGGATCCACTGCCACTTAGCACTATTAACTTCTTCAATAGAGTGATGCCCCTTTTCTTGTTAAGTGTTTGGTGTTGCGCATCAAGTTGCTCCAGTGCTTTAGTGGGTACATGTGCATCATCAACCTAAAATTTGATAAATATAAACACATTGAATTAGCCCAATATAGAAATATAGGATATATGACATAACTAGAAGATAATGAATTTTATAGAAATACAGGATATGTTTTTAGAACTTACATTGGTATCCTCGCCATGCTCGTCATAGACAGCATGCTCATCATGGACTTCATGCTCATCATGGACATCATGCTCATCATGGGCAGCCATCTGAAAATGTCATTAAAAAGGCAAACATTTAGCATTTGTATTAACTAGAAAAAGGCAAACATTTAGCATTTGTATTAACTAGAAAAAGGCAAACATTTAGCATTTGTATAAACATACATGTCTCTAAAATTGTGATCTTTTATCAATTAACAATCCTTCATTGTGATCTCCGCGCACATATAAGTCATCATTAGCTTCAATATTTTGTGGAGTTGGCAACCCAACTGAGAATGGACTGGAGTCATCATACTTATCATAGTACTCTTCTTCATCTATAGGATCTTCAATGAACTGTCTTTTACCATGAAGAACAACCGACCATTTATCATTTACAGGATCATCGATATAGAATATTTGTTTCTCCTGTGATGCCAATATGAATGGTTCACCCTTCTCGCCAATCTTTTCAAAGTTCACCAAAGTGAAACCCAATTCATCCACTATAACTCCTTTGGTGTTATCAACCCAATTACATTTAAAGAGCGGAATTTTGTAATCTATGTAGTCAAACTCCCAAATGTCTTCAATGACACCGTAATATGACATTTTAGCTTCACGTGGACTCTTATCCTTTGCACTTGCAAAGTACATAGTCGACGCTTGAAGAGTGACCCCACTATTTTGTACGACACTCTTATCATCTTGGCGCTTTGTGTAATATGTGAATCCATTAATGTCAAACCCTTCATAATACATAACATTCGGTTTTGGTTTAAAGGCGAGGCATTTGATAGTTTCTGTAATATCATTTGGTGTTTGAGATAGTTGATGTAAGACTTTATCTTCAAACCAATTAGTAAAAGTCTTATTATACTCTCTAGCAAGCCACATTGAACTTGCTCGAGGATGTTGTCTCTTTATGAAATTGGTATGTTCCTCGATATAAACACTCACTTCGTCCATATTGTGTAAAATATACAAGTGGGCTTGTTCCAACTGCTCACGGCTGATTACTTTCACCCGTGATACCAAAATTCCTTTGCCCTCCTCAATATTCTTGTCATTATCAGGAGTGTCATTACAACCGAGAAATTCATTGCAAAAATCCATAACCTCTCTCGCCACATAACCTTCAATAATACTCCCTTCAGGCCGATAACGGTTTCGAACATCACCTTTAAAAATGCTCATGTATCATTCAAAGGGATACATCCAATGCAAGAAAACTGGTCCCAACATTTTCACTTCCCTAGTCAAGTGGACAACAAGATGTACCATGATATCAAAGAACGAAGGAGGGAAATACATCTCAAGCTGACATAGGGTAACAACCACTTCTCTTTGCAAATTATCGAGAGTATCAGGGTCAATAACTTTGTTGCATAGACTGTTGAAAAAGAAACAAAGTCTGGTAATTGCAAACCTTACATGCTTCAAAAATATAGTTTGAATTGCCACGGGCAATACTTGTTGCATTAGAGTGTGACAATCATGAGATTTAAGACCTATCAACTTCAGATCTTTCATTGATACCAATCTACGGATGTTGGATGAGTAACCATGTGGCACCTTAACATTTACCAAGCATTCACAAAAAGTTTTTTCTTCTCCTTTCTAGACAACGTGTAACAAGCGGGAGGTAAGTATGTTCTTTTATTACCCATTTCACGTAATTCTGTTAATTCTGACCTTATTCCCATTTCACGTAGGTCCAGTCTGGATTTTATCCCATCTTTAGTCTTACCTGGTATATTTAACAGAGTACCAATGATGCTATCACAGACATTTTTCTCAACGTGCATTACATCGATACAATGCCTGACTGTCAAAGAACTCCAATAAGGAAGATCCCAAAATATTGACTTCTTCTTGAATGAAGAATTGTCACTCCGTGTGGCCATACTACATTGTGATTTCTTACCAAATTCATTGACAATGTCTTTTACTCTTTCATAAACAACATCCCCTGGTATAGGTTTAGGTGCACTCCGTTCATCATTCCATCCATTGAATGCTTTTTGCTTCCTACGATACGGATGGAATTTTGAAAGAAACCTTTGATGACCAAGATATACAGTCTTGCCGCCATGTTTTAGTCTTATTGAATCAGTGTTTTCTTCACATATAGGACACGCTTTAGCTCCTTTGACACTATATCCAGACAAATTCCCATATGTTGGAAAGTCATTAATAGTGCAAAACAACATAGCGTGCAAACGAAATGTCTCTCTTGCTGAAGTATCATAGGTCATCACACCTTCAGCCCAAAGTTTCTTTAAGTCATCAATCAAAGGTTCAAGATAAACATCGATATCATTTCCGGGTTGTTTAGAGCCCGATATCAACAACGACAACATAACGTACTTATTTTTCATACACATCCAGGGAGGAAGATTGTATATAACAAGCATGACTGGCCAACTGCTATGTTGGCTTCTCAATGTCCCGTACAGATTCATCCCATCTATACAAAGCCCAAGTCTTAGATTCCTATCTTCTTCACCAAATTTGGGGTACAATAGATCAATCTTCTTCCACTGTGGGGAATAAGACGCATGTCGTAGGATCCCATCATTATTTTTCTTAACATCTGCATGCCACCTCAAATTCTTCGCATCTTTCGGATTTACAAACAAGCATTGAAACCGTGATATTATAGGTAGATACCACAACACCTTGGCAGGAGAACCAATTTTGGACTGCCCCGAAGTCGTCAATTTATACTGTGACGCACCACATTTTGGACAATCTTTCAAATCTACATAGTCCTTTTGAAATAATACACAATCATTCGAGCATGCGTGTATCTTCTTGGCCTCCATTCCCATTGGGCACAACATTTTCTTTACCTGGTATGTTGTGATTGGCAGCTCGTTTCCTTCAGGAAGCATTTCTTTCAACAAAGTCAACAATGAAGTGAAGGTTTTGTCGCTCCATCTATTGTTAGATTTCAACTTATACAATCTCAACACAGCGCTAAGCTTCGTAAACTTAGCACAGCCTGTGTATAACGGTATCTCAGCATCATGCACAATGTTTCTAAAGATAGGAGGTGGATCGGTGTGCTCTACCCTACAACTATCCAGCATCGCATCAACGATGTCTGCTGGAACTGGTTCGTTCACATTTACGTCATCAGAGGCAATTTCTTCTTCCCCCCAAGCACTGCTATCGACATCTACTGGTTTCAATTTTGAAATCTCTCCATGCCAGTGCCATTCTGTATAGCCTTGTACAATCCCATTGCATATGACATGACTTTTGATTTCCTCACCAGTGTTGACTTTCAAGTTGTTACCGCAATGCCTACATGGACAGTAGAACCTATTTGTAGGTTTTTTCCTATGTTCCTCGGCAAATCTAATAAACTGATCAAGACCAGATATAAACTCTGGGGTGCAATGATTATGAATGGACATCCATGATCTATCCATTCTATGATCAAAGAGAAAACAAGTATATATTAGTAAACAAGTATATATTAGGAAAAGATTAGGGTTCAAGAACAGTCCCAAATTGGGGACTATCCAAGATTTACTCCTAATGAGTCAATCTTGGATGGGTTTCTAGGCCAACAAACACATTTGATGTCATTTTTATATATAATAAATGTGTACCACCTATCCCATCCTTGAACACCTAATCTCACTAGTAAGTGTATAATGTGTATTGGGTTTTCAAGAAAATTTCGGCAGCATTTCCCCACTATTCTCTAAGTACATATGTACTTAGAGAACAAACGGGGAAATGCTACCGAAATTTTCTCAAAAACCCAATACACATTATACACTTACATCCTAAGTGAGATTAGGTGTTCAAGAACAGTCCCAAACCGGGGACTATCCAAGATTTACTCCTAATGAGTCAATCTTGGACGGGTTTCTAGGCCAAAAAACACATTTGATGTCATTCTTATATATAATAAATGTGTACCACCTATCCCATCCTTGAACACCTAATCTCACCAGTAAGTGTATAATGTGTATTGGGTTTTCAAGAAAATTTTGGTAGCATTTCCCCACTGTTCTCTAAGTACATATGTACTTAGAGAACAAACGGGGAAATGCTACCGAAATTTTCTCGAAAACCCAATACACATTACACACTTACATCCTAAGTGAGATTAGGTGTTCAAGAACAGTCCCAAACCGGGGACTATCCAAGATTTACTCCTAATGAGTAAATCTTAGACGGGTTTCTAGGCCAACAAATACATGTATGTTGTCATTCTTTACAAATAATTTTAAATTTCAATAAAATACATAGTTACATATATGCATGTTCATACAATCATTATAATATGATTAGATTTGGGACAAAAACATATTAGAATTTATACATAATTCCAACTCTAATCAAATACATATAATGCATTTTTATCACAAGAATATAATCGATGAAAAAAAGTAGAGAAGGACCAACCTTGTCAAAGGGAAGAAGGCAGAGGCTCCGGTGGCTCTGGCTGGAGGAGTAGCTAGCAACGACTTCGGTGGAGGAGCAGCTAGCAGCGAGGCTAGAGAAGATGGTTGCGGCGGTGCGACGGTGGTGGAGGAGCACCTAATCTCAGGCGTGGCGGTGCTGGAGCACCTAATCTCAGGCGCTGGAGCAGTAGTGGCGGCGGAGAAGGGGGCGCGGTGGCGGCGGCACTGTCGTGGAGGAAGAAGGAGCTTTCATGGAGGGGAAATCGGCGGCGTGGTCGGGCGACAGCAGAGAAGAAAAGGGAAATCGGCTCGTGATGAAACAGAAGAAAGGGGAAGAGTCAGGCGATCACGGGATATTAAGTTCCCAAATAGCGTCGATTGTTTGAAACAATCGACGCCTAAACATCTTTAGCGTTGGCTGTTTCAAACAATCGACGTCCAATTGGACAATATTTACACGAAATTGTTTGGCGGGAACCACTTGCAGCGTCGGTTATCAAAGGATAACCGACACTGAAAGTGACACTTTTCGCACAAATTTTCATCACACATAGGCGTCGGTTTCTATCTACATAACCGACGCTGAAAGTGACACTTTTTTTTTGCGTGAAAATTCGATTTCGTGGCCGACTTTAGGCGTTGGTTTGTTATTAACAACCGATGTTGTATTCAAAGTGGTACCCGTGTCTGGCTGGTCTTCGAATATAGACGTCGGTTTGCCTAAATAACTGACGTCTAATATTGTAGGAATCGGTTTTCCTAAAGAACCGACACCCAGAAAAGCGACACTGAATGTTGTTTCTGTAGTAGTGAAGGTCTGAGAGGGTAGAAGAGATCACCCTACACTCCTCTCCATCGGAAGGCAGCCATCCACCATCATTTCCCATCATCTTCCACCTCCTTGCAACTATTTCCACCATCCTACTTCACTTTCCACCTCCATTCACCTATCCAAGTTGTTGTTTGGGGTGGAATCAACGTGAAAGGAGGCCAACAAATCCATAAGATCAAGGAGGAAGAACCTAAGGATGATATCCAACCCATTTGGAGGCTAAGGAGAAAGACAAATCTCACTTTCATAGGTAAATTTCTTCGTCTTCCTCTTTCTTCTTCTTTATTCCTTCATTTTTGTACAAATGATGTTTTCCCATCATTGTTCGGTGCCAACAATACTTTCCATGGCTAGTTGAGCTTCTTCTTGGCTATATAGATCATTTTGGACATGTTTATGTACTTTTACCCAAAGCAAGTAGTCTTTTTCCAAATCTAGCATGCCATCTATTCTATCTTCCCTTTTTGGTTATGATTTTTGGTTAGGTTAATCTCTTTCTTGCATCAACATCCATTTCTACAATGATCGAAAGATTTTTTAGAAATGCGTAGAGAAGGTAGTTTGGATCATGATTTGAGATTAGAACATTCAATGGAAGATCCATCCAGAACACAATCTGGAGAGATCCATCCTTGTAATATGAATTTGATTGCATCCTGATGAATTTGACGGAATTCATCTGAATTTGACTGAATTCATCTAAATTCGAATGAATTTCATAGGTTGTGTTCCAAACAGCTTCTCTACCATTCCTAACATTGTTGAATATTTTTGACCTGAGAGGGTATGTGGACCATTGGGGGATGTTGACCCGTTATCCTTGAGAGAGGTTTAAGATCATTAATGGGGTTTTAGTCACACTACGCGAGAGCAATTCGGATGACCCTCACATGAGCGACCACCACCGCATAGGCTATGTTTGGATGTTGTTGTTTGATAAGGTGTTCGAGGGTTTTCTACACCCAAGAACGGGTGCATAGATTTCCCAACCTATGGTTACATAGCTAAGAACTCCTTCTACTGATTAGGAGGATTTGATAGAATTTGTTTTCATTGTTTCATATTGTTTTGTTTTGATCAATTTTGTTAGACTAGTTCTAGTTCCTTGCATATATGTTGTCTTGCTTAACTGACTAAATATTGAATCTTAGACATTCCTAAATGTCTCCATGTCCCTATCTTTTACCTCGTATATCTATTTCGGCCATGTATTGAGTTGTGGGGGTCTTTGAATGTTTTAGATCATGAATCTAAAGTCCAATCTTTCTGAATCTGTCTCCATTTTGGACGTGTGATTTGGGCTGATCATGTACATACACCAAGCATACAGATCTACCAGAACGCATTTTCATCATCCTACTTTTCTCAAATGTTCAGACTCTTTGGGTAATGTTTTAATTGTTCCTACTTAGACTCACCGCTATCCGCGCATATCTTGAAAATTGTGGACTCTTCATTAATTCTTATCTCCCCAATCCGCTAAATGCATAATGCCTCCGCGACCCTAATGTTATGTAGTCGATCTTCTCCATTATCTTGGTTTCTTGGGTTTTTTGTTGGTCTTCAGTTTCTCCTCGCACATCGCCTCCTTTGTAAGCATACTCATCGCTACTATGCACATATCCTTCGATTGCTCGTCATCTCCATCATATTGGTTTTCTATATTATTTAGTCTTCATTTATGTGTTCTCCTTAGACATTGTCTCACTTTACATACACTCATGACTAATCTCTATGTTGTTTAAATTTGTTATTGTCGTTCATGTAACAACAACAGGTCCAATGTAATTAACAGTCCAGGCAGATCCAAAATAAGAATCGAAGAACAAACAAAGTAGGAGAACAGAAAATAGGAGTTAGATTCGCAAACCAAATCATTCGTTGAGAAACGAATGTGTTACTTAAAGAAATCAGTGCCCGACAATCCTCACGGATAGGCACCGTTCTCCCAGTCAAGATCCGGCACGAACTTGGAACTTGCGCATCTCGCTCGCGCGCATTGCACTGCTACCAGTGCAGCACAGCAACGGCAGGAACCACCGCCTAACACTTGCATCTGTGAAGGGAAGGAGAAGTCATGCTTCGCACAGGAGAATGACTCCACGAAGCGACCCTGGGACGAAAACTCTCGCACTCTGGATTAGGTCTCACAAAACAAACGGCGGCATAAGATTGTTTTCGGTGTGTTTAACCCTAATGACCGGATGCGTATATATAGCCACTCACGTCCCTAATCCTATTCCTAGTAAGACGCAAACAGTCGGTTGCTCTTATACACAATACAGAATAATCTGCAAAAGAGAAATACTTTCTAATTAGGATTAAGAAATTTGAATAAGAAAGCAATAATTAATTACACGAGTAATTAATTACTTAGTCATATTCTAGTGCAAAAAGAAGACGGAAGACAGAAGACATTCTCCACAATCCACAATCCACAAGCTACAAGCCACAAGCCCAAGCCCGAGCCCGGCCAAGCCAGGTGAGGTGAGGCGTGGCGTAGCGCGCGTGGATGCATGCGTTGTGATGTGGTAACCCCACCCACCAAGGAGGTGAGCATACATCCTTCCTAGGACTCCTTTGGATACTAGTGCCCCATGTGATCCTACATATGAGGACCACAAAAGTTCTAGGAGTGAGCAATATGGGATAAAACTTCTTTGCCATTTGCACTAGAAACAACACTACATTCTCACATGTACTTGCAGTACTACATTGGGCTTAACCCATGCTAAATAAGTGATTACTACAGTAACAGAGATATAGAAACTAACTACTACAGTAACATAATTAGCTACAGTAATCATTTATCTAACAATCCCCCACAAAGTCCAATGTGTAGTGTGCTCTACCATTCAGTCCTCCGTACTGTGCTTTTAGCAGATACCTTTCGGTTTGAATCTACCTGAGTTATCCAACTGTGACTCTTGCAGGAACTAGGTGAACAAAAGTCTTGAACCTGAACCTTGGGTACAAGAGTATAGGTTGGTAACAACACAATAAAGACATGGTAGTAAAGAAAACAATGCATTAAGGCCATGCATACAAAATTTTATATCATGATTGATAATAGAGAACAACCCAATTCTTCTGTTGCGGCCTACACAACATCAATCACTTAGCTGGAGTCTCCAAGGATGTACTGCTAACATCCTATCCTAAGACTTGACACCATTAAGAGACTACTCTCTTACTAACTTGCAGTCATGACACTAAATGTTTCTAGGAGATAGACACACAGATGCTAGAAGCATCAAACAAGAATACATAGTGTCATCCGATTTACCCGACAGCTTGTTATTACCACATTGAACCCAATTTGTGGGATCTCCACTCTTTTGGGTTGGGTTGCTACTGCCTGCAAATATACAGGGGTTTCAATCCCATCCCCAACCTAGATTTTTCCACTAAAGCCAAGGTAAGACCTTTGGTGAAAGGATCAGTTGTATTATCTTTGGTACCGACGTAGTCCACAGCCATGACCCCATTAGACACTAATTCCCTTACAAATTTCAATCTGACTTGGGTGTGTCTATGTTGTTTTTGATTATACTTGGAACTCTTTATCTTAGCAATAGTTGTAGTGTTGTCACAGTGAACTGAAATTACAGGAAGCGGCTTCATTACCATAGGTAAACTGGACATAAGTCCATGTAGCCATTCAACTTCCAATCCAGTTTCATCTAAAGCACACAACTCTGCTTCAAAAGTGGACCGAGACAATATGGTCTGTTTCTTAGACCTCCAGGAAATAACTCCTCCTCCCAACAGGAATACATATCCTGAGACACCATTACTCCCAAAATTCACGGCAATCCAGCTTGCATTACTATATGTTTACCATAATGCAGCCCAAGGGAACATGTTCCCTTGATATACCTCAGAACTCTATCAAGAGCTTCCCAATGGGTCTTGTCGGGACAACTGGTGTATCTACTTAACTTGTTCACGGCAAACGCAATGTCTGGACGTGTATAGTGTTGACCTAGGTGTCGCACATTGCCCATATTTTGATAATGACTTAACCATTCCATTCATATGTATCTAACAAATCTATTTGAGATCATTGCAGATATTAGATACAAGAAAAGAATCTCCTTTATCTCCAAAGCTACTCTTCCGGCACATGCAAAACATGTGACTTTTAACCGCTTTGTAATATAGCCCTTAGAGGCTTAGAACATTTTATGTAATCACTCATAATCATGTTTTGCATTGTATCTAAGATGGATAAAATGATTGGGACTCAAAAATCCATCGTTTGTACAGTTTATGAAAATTCCAAAATACCCTTAACAGGGATTTTGTCGGCCGAATTACAAACTCGGCCGATCCATATATTCTGGAATTTTCTGGGCTGTCGGCCGAGTTTCCAACTCAGCCGACCCCTGTTCGGTCGAGTTTCAATGGTAGGAAACTCGGCCGATCCACTGGTTGGTCAAGACTGAAGGTCGACCGATCGGTCGAGTTTCCCCATGGAAACTCGGCCGACAGTCTGCCTCTCAGACTTGTCGCCTAGTGTGTCGGCCGAGTTGCCTTTAATGAAACTCGGCCAATCGAACTGTACTGGAATGCAGAAAAAGCAATTCCAACCATTGGAGGAGTTGGTGGGACTCAAAATAGATCCGTTGCAAGTTGTAAAACGGCTAGTTTGTGCCACTTAAATCACCCAACCTCAAAGGGACACCCTCAACTATAAATAGGACCTCTTGGACTTCATTCCAAGGTTGCTCATTCACATATGCTTGGTCCTAGCCTTAGTTGAGTGGTTTCTAATCCTTTGAGCCCCTTTCTCTCTCTACCTTCAAAGAAAATTCGTGAGTATGAGTGAGTTAGGATCCCATGTATGAGAGCTATCATTTGTAATCTTGTAAAGCTCTCCTTTCTACTTCTCCCATCTCCATTCTCTATGAAGATTGATTGAAGTTTCTTCTCCGAGTGAAAGAGAAGAAGGTTGTTGTTCTTCCCCAAGTGAAGGAGAAGAAGGCTAGCTGCTCCAGGCCTCCGAGTGAAGGAGGAAGGTGCTAAAGCTCTCCAAGTGAAGGAGAGGTGCAAGGCAAAGCTCAAGCAAGATGGGTAATTCCTGCAAGGCCGAAGACTAGAGCAAGAGTAGGTAAGTCCTTTGAAGAAGGCTGAAGACTACTTGCTTGGTGGGTAAGTCCTTGGTGAGGTAGAAGATCTTAGCTTGATATATAAGTCCTTGGATGGTTGGTAGTTGTAGCTTGTAATCTTATTGTGTGATATATATAAGAGAACCAAGTTACAAATCCTAGAGCCTAACCAACTCTAGGTAGTGGACTGACATTGCTCCTAAGTTTAGGACATGGAACCACTCTAAACCACCTGTCCAAGTGCATGCTTTCCTTGTCTCTTATCCTTGCTTTGTATGCTAGTTTAGGACATCAAATTGCTGTTTTGAATTAAGTTCTGCACTTAATATAATTTGGTGGTCTAATCACTTTTGTGAAGTTTGTGAAGCTCTATTCAACCCCCCCCCTTCTAGAGCCCATTGATCCAACAAGTGGTATCAGAGCAGGTCTTCTCCAAGCTACTTCAACAAGTAGGAGAAGATGGGCGATTCAGCTCTTGGGTCACTCAATCTTGAGGGAAGCTACTCCACGAGACCCCCGGTCTTCGACGGCACAAACTTCCTATATTGGAAGAGAAGGATGCAATTCTACATCCAAGGCGTGAGCTACGAGATGTGGAAGATAGTCCATCTCAAGTATGAAGAGCCGAAGGGGAACATCACCACGTGGACGGAAGATGAGATGAAGCCTGCTCAACTCAATGCTAAAGCTGTGAGCATCATCTACGCCGCCCTTTCACCATCGGAGTTCAACCGCATCTCTTCTTGGGACACGGCGCATGAGATTTGGCATAAGTTGTGTGTCACCTATGAAGGGACGGAGCAAGTCAAGGAGGCCAAGGTCTATATGCTCGGCGGCCTACTTGAGAACTTCAAGATGGGGAAGAATGAAAGAGTTGCGGACATGTACACAAGGTTGAATGTCATCTTGAACAGTCTTGCAGCCCTTGGAAGTGTCATGGATAGAGGTACCATCAATGCAAAGATCTTGAGATCTCTTCCAAAGAGATGGGAGCCAAAGGTCACTTCAATTGAAGAAGTCTACAAGCTGAGCGAGTTGTCAACCGAGGAGCTGGTTGGTAATCTCCAAGCACATGAACCAAGGCTCGACAAGCAAGAGGAAGAGGAGAAAAGAGAAGAGAAGGAGTCCAAGAAGATGAAGGACACAGCCTTCAAAGCTCAAGTTGAAGAAATGATGCGGCAACAACAACTTGCCATGAAGTCTCCCTGCCCTTCCTCAAGCGAAGATGAAGGTGCAAATGATCATGAAGCCAACTACTCAAAAGGAAGACACTTCAAGGGCAAACCATCATCCTCCACTCCTAGATGCTACGAGTGTGGTCAAAAGGGCCACTACAAGAATGACTGCCCAAAAGCCAAGAAGGGCTATCATAAGAGCAGCCACAAGAAGGATGAAAAATACAAAAGAGAAGCCAAGTACAAGAAGAAGAACAAGAAGGAGAGAAGACCCAAAGATGCAGCTCATGCGGCATGGGAGGAGTCCTCTACTTCAAGTTCCTCAAGCTCCGAGGATGGTGAATGTCACCTTGCACTTATGGCTTCTACTAGTGAAGAAGTAATTGAGGTAAGTGAGGTAAGTAAGGTAAGTGACGAAAGTTTACTTGATTTATCTAAGGAAACCCTCATTGAAATGCTTAATGATTGTCAATCATCTTTTGCTAAATGTAAAGCTAAAAGAAAAAGATTAGGAAAGATGGTTGATGATCTCTATGCCAAGATTGACATTCTATATCAAAATGAGAAATTACATCTTGATAGCATAGATTCTTTACAAGGGCAATTTCTAGACCTTGAACTTCAATATAATGGAGTAGAGGTTGAGAATGGTACTTATCTTAAAACTATTGAAAATCTTAAGATAGAGAACCAAAATTGCCTAGATGAGCTAGATGTTCTAAAAACTGAAAATGTTGAACTTAAGCTTATTGATGATGCTAGGAGAGATGAAGTGTATGCTTATCAAAGGGAAATTGTAGTCCTTAAATCTGAAAATGCTAAACTTCTTGCACAAACAAATGATTTATCTTCTAGACCTATCTTGCCTAGAAATGAAGTTGCAAACTTAACTCTTGAAAAAGACTCTCTTCTTACTAAAGCCCTCTGTCTTGAGGCCGACCTTTTGCATGCTAGAGAAGATCTTGCTAGTTTATCTACTACCATTACAAATCTTAGTGATGATAATGCTAAATTAAGATCTACTTTGCAAAGGTTTCTTTCGGGTAAGAAGTCTCTAAATGATGTTCTAGAGCACTCTACCAAACAAGTTGGTACTAGTGGTCTAGGATACAATGCGACTACTCCAAAAGGTAAGAAGAAGAAAAAGGGTAAGAAAAAGAGTGTGGAAACTCCAATTTTCAATGGAGAGTCTTCCGGCTCTAAAAATCCCATGGTATGTATGCATTGCAAATGTGATGATCATTATTCCACCTATTGTCCTTACAAGCCTAAGGGGACCAACCCAAATATGAAATGGGTCCCCAAGCTAACCCCGGACCCCAAAGTTTGAGTTGGGTTCCGACATCCTCTTTTCTTGCAGGTCACAAAGAAATGGATTGTTGATAGTGGCTGCTCTAAGCACATGACTGGAGAAATCAGCCATTTCAACAAATTTGTGAAGAAGAAAGGAGGATCGGTAACCTTTGGGGACAACAAAAAGGGTAAGGTTATAGGTGAGGGTGATGTAGGTAATGATTTGTGCATTAAAAATGTTTTGCTTGTTGATGGCCTACATCACAACTTAATCAGTGTTAGCCAATTATGTGATAATGGTTATCTTGTGCTCTTTACTTCATTAGAATGCTTGCTTCTAGATTCCCTGTCCTATAATGTCATATATAAGGGAACTAGAAATGGTAATCTATATGTGATTGTTCTTGATGCTTTAAAGCCCATACTAAATAGATGCTTAGTCGTGGATAAAAACGATCTTTCGCTTTGGCATCGACGTTTGGGTCATGTGAACTTGCATCAAATGAAGAAACTGAACAAAAAGGACTTGGTTCGAGGACTTCCCAAATTGGATTTTGAAAGGGATGAGGAATGTCAACCTTGTACTCAAGGGAAACAAACCAAATCCTCCTTCAAATCCAAAGGAGTCATGAGTACCAAGAGAGTTCTAGAGCTTCTTCATATTGATCTTTTCGGACCTATGAGAACACAAACGCTTCGCGGCTCCAAGTATTGTCTTGTTATTGTCGATGATTTTTCTAGATTTACTTGGACTTTCTTTCTTGTTTCCAAAAGCGACACACTCAATGTTTTCTCGAGCTTTTGTAAACGAGTTGAAAACGAGGCTTCTTGTCATGTTGTTTCCATCCGTAGTGATCATGGGGGAGAGTTTGAAAATGATCTTTTTGAACGTTTTTGTGAAAAATCGGGTTATTCGCACAATTTCTCTTCTCCTCGCACACCCCAACAAAATGGAGTTGTTGAGAGGAAGAATAGATCGCTACAAGAGATGGCTAGGACCATGCTTCTTGAGTATGACACTTCTAAGAAGTTTTGGGCTGAAGCCGTTAGCACCTCATGTTTTGTGCAAAACCGAGTTTTCACTCATCTGACTTTTAAGAAAACCCCCTATGAACTATGGCGTGGTAGGAAGCCGTCAATTGATTTCTTTCATGTGTTTGGATGTCCATGTTTTGTTTTGAACACCAAGGACTCTCTCGACAAGTTTGATCCGAAATCCTACAAGGCTTTCTTCCTAGGCTATAGCACTACTAGCAGGGCTTTTAGAGTGTTTAACATTGAACTATCTAAAATAGAAGAATCTATAAATGTTAAATTTATTGAAACTAACCCTGGTATTGGCAAGCATTTGGGTGATGATGATGTTGCAGATGAAATCATTCCTATCTTAAAAGAGCTCAACATCAAAGACAAAGGCAAGCAGGTTGAAGAAGAAGAAAAGGAAGAAGAAAGGAAGGATCCCACTCCCCGCTTTGCAAAGAATCACCCCAAGGAGTTGATCATTGGCAACCCGTTTGAAAGAGTGAGGACACGAGCTGCACACAACAAAGAACAAGCAGACATTGCCTTCATCTCTCAACTGGAGCCAAAGAACATCAAAGAGGCCCTTGGCGATGATGAGTGGATCCTTGCCATGCAAGAAGAGCTTGAGCAGTTCGAGAAGAACCGTGTGTGGACCTTAGTGCCAAGACCAAATGATAGAAAGATCATTGGTACCAAATGGGTCTACCGCAACAAGCTTGATGAGCAAGGAAAAGTGGTAAGGAACAAAGCAAGGTTAGTAGCACAAGGTTACAATCAACAAGAAGGTATTGATTTTGATGAAACCTATGCTCCTGTTGCTAGATTAGAATCTATTCGTATGCTACTTGCCTTTGCTAGTTATAAAAATTTCTTGCTTTATCAAATGGATGTTAAAAGTGCGTTTTTAAATGGTACAATCGAGGAGGAAGTATATGTTGCTCAACCTCCAGGGTTTGAAAATGATAAGTTACCCAATCATGTCTACTTCTTGCAAAAAGCTCTCTACGGACTCAAACAAGCACCTCGAGCTTGGTATGAGAAACTAAAGAACTTTTTGTTAGATAACGGGTATATCATGGGCAAAGTTGATTGTACTTTGTTTCTAAAGCACACTTCTACCCATTTTCTCATAATTCAAATATATGTTGATGATATTATATTTGGCGGAACTGACCTTGATCTTTGCAAAGAGTTTGGTTCTCTTATGCAGAGTGAATTCGAGATGAGTATGATGGGTGAGCTGACCTTCTTCCTAGGCTTCCAAATCAAACAAACCAAGGAGGGTAACTTCATCAACCAAGGCAAATACACACTTGAACTTCTTAAATGCTTTGGGATGGAGAACATGAAGCCAATGGATACACCCATGTCAAACACTGCAAAACTTGACAAGGATGAAGAAGGTGAGAAGGTAGATGAGAAGCTCTATAGAGGTATGATCGGAAGTTTACTTTACTTAACTGCCTCTAGACCTGATATAATGTTTAGTGTTGGCTTGTGTGCCCGCTTTCAATCAAGCCCTAGGAAATCACATCTTATTGCTGTCAAGAGGATTTTGAGGTACTTAGCCAAAACTCCAAATTTTGGACTATGGTACCCTAAGTCAAGGGACTTTACTCTTGTAGCGTATAGTGATGCTGACTACGCAGGTTGCTTGATTGATAGAAAGTGCACAAGTGGCACTTGCTTCCTCTTGGGACCATGCTTGGTGTCTTGGTTCTCCAAGAAACAGAGCACAGTGGCATTATCAACTACCGAAGCTGAATACATTGCAGCCGGAAGTTGTTGTGCCCAGGTCCTATGGATGAAGCAAATGCTCCAAGACTTTAACATTCATTTTGATGCTTCTCCTATTTACTGTGATAATACTAGTGCAATAAATCTTTCTTATAATCCAATATTGCATAGTAGAGCTAAACACATAGAAGTTCGCCATCATTTTCTCCGTGATCACATTGTCAAAAAGGATATTTATATCACACATGTGGATACGGAAAATCAGTTGGCGGACATTTTCACTAAACCGCTTGCTAGAGAACAATTTAATTTTATTAGATCAAAATTGCTTATAACCTCTCTTGATGATGTTGAATTGCTCTCTAATTAGTTGGTTACATCTTATGTGTGTTGCTCTTGCTTATAAATGCTTTGTTTGCTCAAAATGCTTGTTTTTGATAAAATTTATCTTGTTTCTATCTCTTCTTCGGGCTTTTCTCGCAAATCGGGTTTTAATCGACAAATAGTACCCTATGATGATGGGAATGTGCCTAAATATGCTTAATATACAATCTAGTCCAACCAGAAAAATTGCTTTAGGTCATTTGAGGCTAGGACTAGAATCTAGGTTCTTCCCACATCAGGGATTCTGTCGGCCGAGTTGGAAACTCGGCCGATCGGTCGGGGACAGGGCACCTGTGTGTTCTGTCGGCCGAGTTTCCTCTCCCTGGAACTCGGCCGATCGGCGGCAGACTGGTTTAATATATATAGGAATCGGCCGACTTGCTCCCTCTCAACTAGAGCAAAGTTGACCGAACCCTAGTCGCCCAGCCCGACCCTTCCTCCCCTGGTGCTTATCTCTCTCTCTCCGGCCGATTTTCTTCCCAAATCGACCTGTTCGTGTGTTCTTGCTGCTCTTGGCGTGCTGCCTGCTCTCTCTCTCCGCGTGGATCGGCTCCTTTCTCTCTGTTCTCCTCTCCAATGAGGTCCCAACGCCGGAAACGTGCCGTTCCCGCCCCTGCTCCTGCGGTGCCTCTTGCACCTAGGTATATGGTGTTTGATAATCTTTCTTTTGTTGACAATGCTGCTATTGCTCGCTACAAAGAGCTCCTTCCTCGCTCTCCCTTTCCTTTTCGAGCTCTTAATCAGCCCCATAGCTATCATGCCGACCTTTACGAAGCTTGTCAACTCTTTCGCACACATCATCTTGAAGCTCTTAGTATTGAGGATGCCCGTTTTTATAACCTCAAATACAGCACCAAAGCTGTACGTCAATTCTACGCTAACTTGCGGTGGAATTACGACTCTTTGGTTCCCCCTTCGGACACCTCAATCGTTTTGACGTCTATGATTGCCGGCCAACCTTTCCATATTACTGAACGATCTTTCAATCTCTATCTCAATGGCAATGTTGGCACGGCGTCGTGGATTACCGATTACCCTGCTTATCTTGATCTCTTGTATCCCGAGGACGTCTATAAGACCATCGAGGTTGACTTGACCGATATTCATAAGTTTCTCAAGCAACCCGATTTTCCTTATAGAAAGAAGGGCACTCTGCCATCTTCTGCCCTGTCCTCTCCTCGCCGTGTTTTGGCGTTCGTTCTCAGTTGCAATGTCCATCCAAAGAAAAACCAAACGGACATCGCTGAGAACACAGCTATGATGATGTATCTGCTTTTGAACAACCAAGGAGTCAAATGGGCTCGTTACATCCTTCACCATATGACTTGTTTTGACTCGGGAAAGAACACCAAGGGCACGCATCTTCCATATCCTGCCCTAATTTGTGGACTTTTCCAGCATGCCACTGGAAAATCTCTCTTTTCCGATTTTCTCTACCGCCCCGATCGTAAAGGGGTTTATATCAGTGAGACCACTCTTCAGAAGAGTGTCCCTACCTCTGGTGCATCATCATCTTCTGCTCCACCTCCACCTCCATCATCATCTGCTGCACCACCTCCTCCACCCTCCACAGCTGCACCACCTCCTGAGCCATCTTTCCGACCTCCTCCGCAGCCGGCTTTTGCTGACTTCCATGTCTCCAATGAGGCCCTCATGGGGTACCTCATGCATCAGCAAGCCTACAACATGCAGGTCCAGCAACATCACCATCAGGATCTGTGCCACATCATGTCATCCATGTCTTTATCTTGCCCGCAGCCCTACCCCACCTACGAGCCCTACCCCGGTGGCGACTACGCTTCTTATGCGTATAGTCAGTTCTACCCACCTCCACCACCCTCTGCTTCCGCTGATCACTCTGCAGACGAGGATATGGCTGACCAGGACGATGCTGAGACTGACGCTGATGAGGCTACTGCGACAGATGCCGAAGACGACGATGACGATGCCGATGCTGAAGACGAGGCTACACCAGCTGCTGCTCCTCCTTCAGATGATGGAGATGAGGACTACCAGCCCGACGAGGACATGGAGGCTGCCGTTGATGATGTTGACATCGATTAGTGTAGCTTAGAGTTGATGTGTCTAGTTTAGTCTCGGATGACCATGATATTCTTTTTTGGACTATGATTGTATTATTTACATTAGGCACATCATCTGAGTTGTACTATTGCTACTCCGTTTGTCCGTGTAGTTTTTGTCTTATGTTTGGTTTTGGAAACACTTGGTATGGCTTATCTTATAGTGTGTTCCATATTTTGATGAATGACAGGTTTTTGCTTTAGTGCTTTATCTTGATATTTTATCTGTTTCTCTGTGTTTTTGGTTGATTGAGTGTTTGGAGAAGACCTTGCTTTTATGCTCTTCTACCCCCCCTGCCTTTTTGAGATGACAAAGGGGGAGAAAGCTCTCAATCATATTGTTTTTATTGCTTGTATGGTTCTTTTCTTGTCTATAAACTGAAATGCATCTAGACTTGTTTAGAATCATATAGTATCTATATATGCTATGTCTGCTTGTGTGTTAACTAACTATGCAGGAACGAGTAAGCATGAATTGAGGGGGAGCACTACAAATTGATCATATTTGCATCCCCTTGCAATTCCCTAAAGAAAAGGTATAATTTTCACATTCTTTTCAATATGTTGAGGAATGGTTTGTCATTGTCAAAAAGGGGGAGAATGTTGACCTAGGTGTCGCACATTGCCCATATTTTGATAATGACTTAACCATTCCATTCATATGTATCTAACAAATCTATTTGAGATCATTGCAGATATTAGATACAAGAAAAGAATCTCCTTTATCTCCAAAGCTACTCTTCCGGCACATGCAAAACATGTGACTTTTAACCGCTTTGTAATATAGCCCTTAGAGGCTTAGAACATTTTATGTAATCACTCATAATCATGTTTTGCATTGTATCTAAGATGGATAAAATGATTGGGACTCAAAAATCCATCGTTTGTACAGTTTATGAAAATTCCAAAATACCCTTAACAGGGATTTTGTCGGCCGAATTACAAACTCGGCCGATCCATATATTCTGGAATTTTCTGGGCTGTCGGCCGAGTTTCCAACTCAGCCGACCCCTATTCGGTCGAGTTTCAATGGTAGGAAACTCGGCCGATCCACTGGTTGGTCAAGACTGAAGGTCGACCGATCGGTCGAGTTTCCCCATGGAAACTCGGCCGACAGTCTGCCTCTCAGACTTGTCGCCTAGTGTGTCGGCCGAGTTGCCTTTAATGAAACTCGGCCGATCGAACTGTACTGGAATGCAGAAAAAGCAATTCCAACCGTTGGAGGAGTTGGTGGGACTCAAAATAGATCCGTTGCAAGTTGTAAAACGGCTAGTTTGTGCCACTTAACTCACCCAACCTCAAAGGGACACCCTCAACTATAAATAGGACCTCTTGGACTTCATTCCAAGGTTGCTCATTCACATATGCTTGGTCCTAGCCTTAGTTGAGTGGTTTCTAATCCTTTGAGCCCCTTTCTCTCTCTACCTTCAAAGCAAATTCGTGAGTATGAGTGAGTTAGGATCCCATGTATGAGAGCTATCATTTGTAATCTTGTAAAGCTCTCCTTTCTACTTCTCCCATCTCCATTCTCTATGAAGATTGATTGAAGTTTCTTCTCCGAGTGAAAGAGAAGAAGGTTGCTGTTCTTCCCCAAGTGAAGGAGAAGAAGGCTAGCTGCTCCAGGCCTCCGAGTGAAGGAGGAAGGTGCTAAAGCTCTCCAAGTGAAGGAGAGGTGCAAGGCAAAGCTCAAGCAAGATGGGTAATTCCTGCAAGGCCGAAGACTAGAGTAAGAGTAGGTAAGTCCTTTGAAGAAGGCTGAAGACTAATTGCTTGGTGGGTAAGTCCTTGGTGAGGTAGAAGATCTTAGCTTGATATATAAGTCCTTGGATGGTTGGTAGTTGTAGCTTGTAATCTTATTGTGTGATATATATAAGAGAACCAAGTTACAAATCCTAGAGCCTAACCAACTCTAGGTAGTGGACTGACATTGCTCCTAAGTTTAGGACATGGAACCACTCTAAACCACCTGTCCAAGTGCATGCTTTCCTTGTCTCTTATCCTTGCTTTGTATGCTAGTTTAGGACATCAAATTGCTGTTTTGAATTAAGTTCTGCACTTAATATAATTTGGTGGTCTAATCACTTTTGTGAAGTTTGTGAAGCTCTATTCAACCCCCCCCTTCTAGAGCCCATTGATCCAACAAGTGGTATCAGAGCAGGTCTTCTCCAAGCTACTTCAACAAGTAGGAGAAGATGGGCGATTCAGCTCTTGGGTCACTCAATCTTGAGGGAAGCTACTCCACGAGACCCCCGGTCTTCGACGGCACAAACTTCCTATATTGGAAGAGAAGGATGCAATTCTACATCCAAGGCGTGAGCTACGAGATGTGGAAGATAGTCCATCTCAAGTATGAAGAGCCGAAGGGGAACATCACCACGTGGACGGAAGATGAGATGAAGCGTGCTCAACTCAATGCTAAAGCTGTGAGCATCATCTACGCCGCCCTTTCACCATCGGAGTTCAACCGCATCTCTTCTTGGGACACGGCGCATGAGATTTGGCATAAGTTGTGTGTCACCTATGAAGGGACGGAGCAAGTCAAGGAGGCCAAGGTCTATATGCTCGGCGGCCTACTTGAGAACTTCAAGATGGGGAAGAATGAAAGAGTTGTGGACATGTACACAAGGTTGAATGTCATCTTGAACAGTCTTGCAGCCCTTGGAAGTGTCATGGATAGAGGTACCATCAATGCAAAGATCTTGAGATCTCTTCCAAAGAGATGGGAGCCAAAGGTCACTTCAATTGAAGAAGTCTACAAGCTGAGCGAGTTGTCAACCGAGGAGCTGGTTGGTAATCTCCAAGCACATGAACCAAGGCTCGACAAGCAAGAGGAAGAGGAGAAAAGAGAAGAGAAGGAGTCCAAGAAGATGAAGGACACAGCCTTCAAAGCTCAAGTTGAAGAAATGATGCGGCAACAACAACTTGCCATGAAGTCTCCCTGCCCTTCCTCAAGCGAAGATGAAGGTGCAAATGATCATGAAGCCAACTACTCAAAAGGAAGACACTTCAAGGGCAAACCATCATCCTCCACTCCTAGATGCTACGAGTGTGGTCAAAAGGGCCACTACAAGAATGACTGCCCAAAAGCCAAGAAGGGCTATCATAAGAGCAGCCACAAGAAGGATGACAAATACAAAAGAGAAGCCAAGTACAAGAAGAAGAACAAGAAGGAGAGAAGACCCAAAGATGCAGCTCATGCGGCATGGGAGGAGTCCTCTACTTCAAGTTCCTCAAGCTCCGAGGATGGTGAATGTCACCTTGCACTTATGGCTTCTACTAGTGAAGAAGTAATTGAGGTAAGTGAGGTAAGTAAGGTAAGTGACGAAAGTTTACTTGATTTATCTAAGGAAACCCTCATTGAAATGCTTAATGATTGTCAATCATCTTTTGCTAAATGTAAAGCTAAAAGAAAAAGATTAGGAAAGATGGTTGATGATCTCTATGCCAAGATTGACATTCTAGATCAAAATGAGAAATTACATCTTGATAGCATAGATTCTTTACAAGGGCAATTTCTAGACCTTGAACTTCAATATAATGGAGTAGAGGTTGAGAATGGTACTTATCTTAAAACTATTGAAAATCTTAAGATAGAGAACCAAAATTGCCTAGATGAGCTAGATGTTCTAAAAACTGAAAATGTTGAACTTAAGCTTATTGATGATGCTAGGAGAGATGAAGTGTATGCTTATCAAAGGGAAATTGTAGTCCTTAAATCTGAAAATGCTAAACTTCTTGCACAAACAAATGATTTATCTTCTAGACCTATCTTGCCTAGAAATGAAGTTGCAAACTTAACTCTTGAAAAAGACTCTCTTCTTACTAAAGCCCTCTGTCTTGAGGCCGACCTTTTGCATGCTAGAGAAGATCTTGCTAGTTTATCTACTACCATTACAAATCTTAGTGATGATAATGCTAAATTAAGATCTACTTTGCAAAGGTTTCTTTCGGGTAAGAAGTCTCTAAATGATGTTCTAGAGCACTCTACCAAACAAGTTGGTACTAGTGGTCTAGGATACAATGCGACTACTCCAAAAGGTAAGAAGAAGAAAAAGGGTAAGAAAAAGAGTGTGGAAACTCCAATTTTCAATGGAGAGTCTTCCGGCTCTAAAAATCCCATGGTATGTATGCATTGCAAATGTGATGATCATTATTCCACCTATTGTCCTTACAAGCCTAAGGGGACCAACCCAAATATGAAATGGGTCCCCAAGCTAACCCCGGACCCCAAAGTTTGAGTTGGGTTCCGACATCCTCTTTTCTTGCAGGTCACAAAGAAATGGATTGTTGATAGTGGCTGCTCTAAGCACATGACTGGAGAAATCAGCCATTTCAACAAATTTGTGAAGAAGAAAGGAGGATCGGTAACCTTTGGGGACAACAAAAAGGGTAAGGTTATAGGTGAGGGTGATGTAGGTAATGATTTGTGCATTAAAAATGTTTTGCTTGTTGATGGCCTATATCACAACTTAATCAGTGTTAGCCAATTATGTGATAATGGTTATCTTGTGCTCTTTACTTCATTAGAATGCTTGCTTCTAGATTCCCTGTCCTATAATGTCATATATAAGGGAACTAGAAATGGTAATCTATATGTGATTGTTCTTGATGCTTTAAAGCCCATACTAAATAGATGCTTAGTCGTGGATAAAAACGATCTTTCGCTTTGGCATCGACGTTTGGGTCATGTGAACTTGCATCAAATGAAGAAACTGAACAAAAAGGACTTGGTTCGAGGACTTCCCAAATTGGATTTTGAAAGGGATGAGGAATGTCAACCTTGTACTCAAGGGAAACAAACCAAATCCTCCTTCAAATCCAAAGGAGTCATGAGTACCAAGAGAGTTCTAGAGCTTCTTCATATTGATCTTTTCGGACCTATGAGAACACAAACGCTTCGCGGCTCCAAGTATTGTCTTGTTATTGTCGATGATTTTTCTAGATTTACTTGGACTTTCTTTCTTGTTTCCAAAAGCGACACACTCGATGTTTTCTCGAGCTTTTGTAAACGAGTTGAAAATGAGGCTTCTTGTCATGTTGTTTCCATCCGTAGTGATCATGGGGGAGAGTTTGAAAATGATCTTTTTGAAGGTTTTTGTGAAAAATCGGGTTATTCGCACAATTTCTCTTCTCCTCGCACACCCCAACAAAATGGAGTTGTTGAGAGGAAGAATAGATCGCTACAAGAGATGGCTAGGACCATGCTTCTTGAGTATGACACTCCTAAGAAGTTTTGGGCTGAAGCCGTTAGCACCTCATGTTTTGTGCAAAACCGAGTTTTCACTCATCCGACTTTTAAGAAAACCCCCTATGAACTATGGCGTGGTAGGAAGCCGTCAATTGATTTCTTTCATGTGTTTGGATGTCCATGTTTTGTTTTGAACACCAAGGACTCTCTCGACAAGTTTGATCCGAAATCCTACAAGGCTTTCTTCCTAGGCTATAGCACTACTAGCAGGGCTTTTAGAGTGTTTAACATTGAACTATCTAAAATAGAAGAATCTATAAATGTTAAATTTATTGAAACTAACCCTGGTATTGGCAAGCATTTGGGTGATGATGATGTTGCAGATGAAATCATTCCTATCTTAAAAGAGCTCAACATCAAAGACAAAGGCAAGCAGGTTGAAGAAGAAGAAAAGGAAGAAGAAAGGAAGGATCCCACTCCCCGCTTTGCAAAGAATCACCCCAAGGAGTTGATCATTGGCAACCCGTTTGAAAGAGTGAGGACACGAGCTGCACACAACAAAGAACAAGCAGACAGTGCCTTCATCTCTCAACTGGAGCCAAAGAACATCAAAGAGGCCCTTGGCGATGATGAGTGGATCCTTGCCATGCAAGAAGAGCTTGAGCAGTTCGAGAAGAACCGTGTGTGGACCTTAGTGCCAAGACCAAATGATAGAAAGATCATTGGTACCAAATGGGTCTACCGCAACAAGCTTGATGAGCAAGGAAAAGTGGTAAGGAACAAAGCAAGGTTAGTAGCACAAGGTTACAATCAACAAGAAGGTATTGATTTTGATGAAACCTATGCTCCTGTTGCTAGATTAGAATCTATTCGTATGCTACTTGCCTTTGCTAGTTATAAAAATTTCTTGCTTTATCAAATGGATGTTAAAAGTGCGTTTTTAAATGGTACAATCGAGGAGGAAGTATATGTTGCTCAACCTCCAGGCTTTGAAAATGATAAGTTACCCAATCATGTCTACTTCTTGCAAAAAGCTCTCTACGGACTCAAACAAGCACCTCGAGCTTGGTATGAGAAACTAAAGAACTTTTTGTTAGATAACGGGTATATCATGGGCAAAGTTGATTGTACTTTGTTTCTAAAGCACACTTCTACCCATTTTCTCATAATTCAAATATATGTTGATGATATTATATTTGGCGGAACTGACCTTGATCTTTGCAAAGAGTTTGGTTCTCTTATGCAGAGTGAATTCGAGATGAGTATGATGGGTGAGCTGACCTTCTTCCTAGGCTTCCAAATCAAACAAACCAAGGAGGGTAACTTCATCAACCAAGGCAAATACACACTTGAACTTCTTAAACGCTTTGGGATGGAGAACATGAAGCCAATGGATACACCCATGTCAAACACTGCAAAACTTGACAAGGATGAAGAAGGTGAGAAGGTAGATGAGAAGCTCTATAGAGGTATGATCGGAAGTTTACTTTACTTAACTGCCTCTAGACCTGATATAATGTTTAGTGTTGGCTTGTGTGCCCGCTTTCAATCAAGCCCTAGGAAATCACATCTTATTGCTGTCAAGAGGATTTTGAGGTACTTAGCCAAAACTCCAAATTTTGGACTATGGTACCCTAAGTCAAGGGACTTTACTCTTGTAGCGTATAGTGATGCTGACTACGCAGGTTGCTTGATTGATAGAAAGTGCACAAGTGGCACTTGCTTCCTCTTGGGACCATGCTTGGTGTCTTGGTTCTCCAAGAAACAGAGCACAGTGGCATTATCAACTACCGAAGCTGAATACATTGCAGCCGGAAGTTGTTGTGCCCAGGTCCTATGGATGAAGCAAATGCTCCAAGACTTTAACATTCATTTTGATGCTTCTCCTATTTACTGTGATAATACTAGTGCAATAAATATTTCTTATAATCCAATATTGCATAGTAGAGCTAAACACATAGAAGTTCGCCATCATTTTCTCCGTGATCACATTGTCAAAAAGGATATTTATATCACACATGTGGATACGGAAAATCAGTTGGCGGACATTTTCACTAAACCGCTTGCTAGAGAACAATTTAATTTTATTAGATCAAAATTGCTTATAACCTCTCTTGATGATGTTGAATTGCTCTCTAATTAGTTGGTTACATCTTATGTGTGTTGCTCTTGCTTATAAATGTTTTGTTTGCTCAAAATGCTTGTTTTTGATAAAATTTATCTTGTTTCTATCTCTTCTTCGGGCTTTTCTCGCAAATCGGGTTTTAATCGACAAATAGTACCCTATGATGATGGGAATGTGCCTAAATATGCTTAATATACAATCTAGTCCAACCAGAAAAATTGCTTTAGGTCATTTGAGGCTAGGACTAGAATCTAGGTTCTTCCCACATCAGGGATTCTGTCGGCCGAGTTGGAAACTCGGCCGATCGGTCGGGGACAGGGCACCTGTGTGTTCTGTCGGCCGAGTTTCCTCTCCCTGGAACTCGGCCGATCGGCGGCAGACTGGTTTAATATATATAGGAATCGGCCGACTTGCTCCCTCTCAACTAGAGCAAAGTCGACCGAACCCTAGTCGCCCAGCCCGACCCTTCCTCCCCTGGTGCTTCTCTCTCTCTCTCCGGCCGATTTTCTTCCCAAATCGACCTGTTCGTGTGTTCTTGCTGCTCTTGGCGTGCTGCCTGCTCTCTCTCTCCGCGTGGATCGGCTCCTTTCTCTCCGTTCTCCTCTCCAATGAGGTCCCAACGCCGGAAACGTGCCGTTCCCGCCCCTGCTCCTGCGGTGCCTCTTGCACCTAGGTATATGGTGTTTGATAATCTTTCTTTTGTTGACAATGCTGCTATTGCTCGCTACAAAGAGCTCCTTCCTCGCTCTCCCTTTCCTTTTCAAGCTCTTTATCAGCCCCATAGCTATCATGCCGACCTTTACGAAGCTTGTCAACTCTTTCGCACACATCATCTTGAAGCTCTTAGTATTGAGGATGCCCGTTTTTATAACCTCAAATACAACACCAAAGCTGTACGTCAATTCTACGCTAACTTGCGGTGGAATTACGACTCTTTGGTTCCCCCTTCGGACACCTCAATCGTTTTGACGTCTATGATTGCCGGCCAACCTTTCCATATTACTGAACGATCTTTCAATCTCTATCTCAATGGCAATGTTGGCACGGCGTCGTGGATTACCGATTACCCTGCTTATCTTGATCTCTTGTATCCCGAGGACGTCTATAAGACCATCGAGGTTGACTTGACCGATATTCATAAGTTTCTCAAGCAACCCGATTTTCCTTATAGAAAGAAGGGCACTCTGCCATCTTCTGCCCTGTCCTCTCCTCGCCGTGTTTTGGCGTTCGTTCTCGGTTGCAATGTCCATCCAAAGAAAAACCAAACAGACATCGCTGAGAACACAGCTATGATGATGTATCTGCTTTTGAACAACCAAGGAGTCAAATGGGCTCGTTACATCCTTCACCATATGACTTGTTTTGACTCGGGAAAGAACACCAAGGGCACGCATCTTCCATATCCTGCCCTAATTTGTGGACTTTTCCAGCATGCCACTGGAAAATCTCTCTTTTCCGATTTTCTCTACCGCCCCGATCGTAAAGGGGTTTATATCAGTGAGACCACTCTTCAGAAGAGTGTCCCTACCTCTGGTGCATCATCATCTTCTGCTCCACCTCCACCTCCATCATCATCTGCTGCACCACCTCCTCCACCCTCCACAGCTGCACCACCTCCTGAGCCATCTTTCCGACCTCCTCCGCAGCCGGCTTTTGCTGACTTCCATGTCTCCAATGAGGCCCTCATGGGGTACCTCATGCATCAGCAAGCCTACAACATGCAGGTCCAGCAACATCACCATCAGGATCTGTGCCACATCATGTCATCCATGTCTTTATCTTGCCCGCAGCCCTACCCCACCTACGAGCCCTACCCCGGTGGCGACTACGCTTCTTATGCGTATAGTCAGTTCTACCCACCTCCACCACCCTCTGCTTCCGCTGATCACTCTGCAGGTGGGTACACTCACTCTTCTCCGGTTCTGGCGCTCCCAGGTGGCCGTATGTCTGAGCTTCTGGCCCAGTACACTTCTTCTGCTCCCCCTATTGAGGTTGCCTATGAGTTACATGCTCTAGGCATGTCTTGGGCCGAGCAGAGTGCGAGGTGGCCCGGGCGTGCTTTTGGTCCTCCAGACGAGGATATGGCTGACCAGGACGATGCTGAGACTGACGCTGATGAGGCTACTGCGACAGATGCCGAAGACGACGATGACGATGCCGATGCTGAAGACGAGGCTACACCAGCTGCTGCTCCTCCTTCAGATGATGGAGATGAGGACTACCAGCCCGACGAGGACATGGAGGCTGCCATTGATGATGTTGACATCGATTAGTGTAGCTTAGAGTTGATGTGTCTAGTTTAGTCTCGGATGACCATGATATTCTTTTTTGGACTATGATTGTATTATTTACATTAGGCACATCATCTGAGTTGTACTATTGCTACTCCGTTTGTCCGTGTAGTTTTTGTCTTATGTTTGGTTTTGGAAACACTTGGTATGGCTTATCTTATAGTGTGTTCCATATTTTGATGAATGACAGGTTTTTGCTTTAGTGCTTTATCTTGATATTTTATCTGTTTCTCTGTGTTTTTGGTTGATTGAGTGTTTGGAGAAGACCTTGCTTTTATGCTCTTCTACCCCCCCTGCCTTTTTGAGATGACAAAGGGGGAGAAAGCTCTCAATCATATTGTTTTTATTGCTTGTATGGTTCTTTTCTTGTCTATAAACTGAAATGCATCTAGACTTGTTTAGAATCATATAGTATCTATATATGCTATGTCTGCTTGTGTGTTAACTAACTATGCAGGAACGAGTAAGCATGAATTGAGGGGGAGCACTACAAATTGATCATATTTGCATCCCCTTGCAATTCCCTAAAGAAAAGGTATAATTTTCACATTCTTTTCAATATGTTGAGGAATGGTTTGTCATTGTCAAAAAGGGGGAGAATGTTGACCTAGGTGTCGCACATTGCCCATATTTTGATAATGACTTAACCATTCCATTCATATGTATCTAACAAATCTATTTGAGATCATTGCAGATATTAGATACAAGAAAAGAATCTCCTTTATCTCCAAAGCTACTCTTCCGGCACATGCAAAACATGTGACTTTTAACCGCTTTGTAATATAGCCCTTAGAGGCTTAGAACATTTTATGTAATCACTCATAATCATGTTTTGCATTGTATCTAAGATGGATAAAATGATTGGGACTCAAAAATCCATCGTTTGTACAGTTTATGAAAATTCCAAAATACCCTTAACAGGGATTTTGTCGGCCGAATTACAAACTCGGCCGATCCATATATTCTGGAATTTTCTGGGCTGTCGGCCGAGTTTCCAACTCAGCCGACCCCTGTTCGGTCGAGTTTCAATGGTAGGAAACTCAGCCGATCCACTGGTTGGTCAAGACTGAAGGTCGACCGATCGGTCGAGTTTCCCCATGGAAACTCGGCCGACAGTCTGCCTCTCAGACTTGTCGCCTAGTGTGTCGGCCGAGTTGCCTTTAATGAAACTCGGCCGATCGAACTGTACTGGAATGCAGAAAAAGCAATTCCAACCGTTGGAGGAGTTGGTGGGACTCAAAATAGATCCGTTGCAAGTTGTAAAACGGCTAGTTTGTGCCACTTAACTCACCCAACCTCAAAGGGACACCCTCAACTATAAATAGGACCTCTTGGACTTCATTCCAAGGTTGCTCATTCACATATGCTTGGTCCTAGCCTTAGTTGAGTGGTTTCTAATCCTTTGAGCCCCTTTCTCTCTCTACCTTCAAAGCAAATTTGTGAGTATGAGTGAGTTAGGATCCCATGTATGAGAGCTATCATTTGTAATCTTGTAAAGCTCTCCTTTCTACTTCTCCCATCTCCATTCTCTATGAAGATTGATTGAAGTTTCTTCTCCGAGTGAAAGAGAAGAAGGTTGCTGTTCTTCCCCAAGTGAAGGAGAAGAAGGCTAGCTGCTCCAGGCCTCCGAGTGAAGGAGGAAGGTGCTAAAGCTCTCCAAGTGAAGGAGAGGTGCAAGGCAAAGCTCAAGCAAGATGGGTAATTCCTGCAAGGCCGAAGACTAGAGCAAGAGTAGGTAAGTCCTTTGAAGAAGGCTGAAGACTACTTGCTTGGTGGGTAAGTCCTTGGTGAGGTAGAAGATCTTAGCTTGATATATAAGTCCTTGGATGGTTGGTAGTTGTAGCTTGTAATCTTATTGTGTGATATATATAAGAGAACCAAGTTACAAATCCTAGAGCCTAACCAACTCTAGGTAGTGGACTGACATTGCTCCTAAGTTTAGGACATGGAACCACTCTAAACCACCTGTCCAAGTGCATGCTTTCCTTGTCTCTTATCCTTGCTTTGTATGCTAGTTTAGGACATCAAATTGCTGTTTTGAATTAAGTTCTGCACTTAATATAATTTGGTGGTCTAATCACTTTTGTGAAGTTTGTGAAGCTCTATTCAACCCCCCCCTTCTAGAGCCCATTGATCCAACATATAGTTCATAAGATACATCAAACTTCTGATAATCTGAGACTATCATAATTGAGACACTGGAACCCCAGTCTCATTCTTGAACAAGGGCTTGGATGAATCATATGGATTCTTAACAGGTTTATGTGATGTGTACTCAAACCTCTCCAGTATCTTCTCAACATAGTGAGACTGAGAGAGAGTTATACCATCAGTAGACCTTATGATTTTAAGCCCTAAAATCACATCAGCGACACCCATATCTTTCATCTCAAACTTGCTACACAAGAATGACTTTGTATCTTTTATTACTTTCATATCAGAACCAAAAAGTAGGATATCATCGACGTATAAGCATAACAAAATGAATCCATTATAGAGAATCTTTTGCAGTAGAGACACTTATCAAATTCATTAGAAATAAAGCCATACGATGATATCACAGAATCAAACTTCTCATGCCATTGCTTAGGGGCTTGTTTCAAGCCATATAATGACTTAACAAGTTTACACACTTTGGACTCATTCCCACGACCCACAAATTCCTCAGGTTGTTCCATATATATCTCTTCTTGAAGATCACCGTGTAAGAACGTGGTCTTCACATCCATCTGATGGATATAGAGATTATAAATGGAAGCCAATGCTAGAAGCACTCGGATTGTGGTCATACGAGAAACATGTGAATAGGTATCAAAATAATCTATTCCCTCCCTTTGTGTGTAACCCTTAGCAACTAACCTAGCCTTATACTTATTGATTGTCCCGTCTGCATTTAGTTTCTTCTTAAAAATCCATTTGCATCTAACTACAGAACAACCAGGAGGCAAATCCACCAATTCCCAAGTTCCATTCGAGAGAATTGATTGGATTTCATCATTAACGGCTTCTTTCCAAAACTTAGCTTTTGGAGATTCCATAGCTTGTTTGAAAGTAACAGGATTATCCTCAACATTGTAAGTGAGAAACTCACTTCCAAAGTCCTTGGATGTCCTAGGTTGTTTACTTCTCCTTGGTTCAACTATTTCTTCATAATCATCCGATTCAGAAATAGCTTGTTCTGAGTCGCCCCCCACATTTGTCATCCTTTCCATGTGCTTGGGAATGGAACATGTGGTGAATGAATCTTCTTGAGATACTTCATTGGGCACACCAGTTTTCATAGGAAACACATCCTCAAAAAATGTAGCATCACGTAATTCCACAATTGTATTGACCTCACTGCCAAAGATATCTAATTTTACAATCAGGAATCTGTAAGCATAGCTTGTCTCTACATAACCCAAGAATATGGCATCAACCGTTTTCGGTCCTAATTTCTTCCTTTTGTGTTTAGGGACAAGTACCTTTGTAAGGCTCCCCCACACTCGAAGATATTTAAGACTCGGTTTCCTTCCTCTCCACAACTCAAACAAACTACTCTCTGAATGTTTATGGGGAACTCTATTCAGAATATGGCAAGCCATATTCAAAGCTTCCCCCCACATAAAGTTGGGCAATTCAGATGTTTGGAGTAAGGTATTTACCATATCTATTAAGGTTTGGTTTTTACGTTCAGCTATCCCATTTGATTGTGGTGAATAAGGAGTAGTTACCTCATGAACTATACCATGCAATTGGAAAAATTACAAAAAATGGTTCGAGGTATACTCTCCTCCCCTATCAGACCTTAGTCGCTTAAGTACTTTATCGGTTTGAGTTTCAGCTTCTTCCTTATAAATTTGAAATTTATCCAATGCCTCATCTTTACTTCTAAGTAAAAAGACATAACAATATCTACTTGCATCGTCAATAAAAGTTATAAAATAACGCTTTTGATCTCTCGTAGCAACACCATTAAATTCACAGATATCTGTATGAACTAAATCCAAAATTTCTGAATTCCTATTCACAGAATGAAAAGGCTTCCTAGGAAATTTAGCTTGTACACAGATTTCACATTTATTGTTGCTAATTTCAGATTTAGGAATCAAATCTAGATTCATCATACACTTCATTGATGTAACATTAACATGTCCCAAACATGAATGTCATACATCGAATGAAACAAGATTCATGCAAACAAAACTATAATCATTCAAATTTAAAATGGAATTTGAAACATGTTCAACATGAATCTTAAACAAGTTCTCCACATCACATAAGTACCCCTTGCCAAAAAACAAAGAATCACGAAGGCGTGTAATAATAGCCTTATTACATTTACAGTCTACTCTATAACGTTCTGTAACTAATATGACGCCACTAAGGATATTGTGTCGAATGGTTGGAACATGTCTAACCCTGTCAAGAGTCAAAACCTTCCCCGAAGGGAACTTCAAGTCCACCCGTCCTTCACCTTTGACTTCTGCAGAGCTGGAATCGCCCAAAGTCATGGACCGACCTCGAGAGGCCTGATAAGACAAAAACAGGGATTTATCAGCACACACATGTACATTAGCCCCAATGTCAATTATCCAATAAAGTGGTTCAAAAATAGAAAGAATTTTAGGTTTAATAGACACGTACCCATCATTGAGGTTCAAGGATGTAGTCATCATGTTGACCACAACCACCTCAGTTGCAGATGCAGTAGCTTTCTTTGCCTTCTTAGTAGGACAATTCTTGTTCTAATGGCCAACCTATCTACAAGTCCAACAAGGTTTGTTCTTCGGTTTCTTTTGGATCTTTGCCTTGGTTTTATGTGCATTCTTAGATTTATTATCTTTGGTGTTTTTCTTAGAAGTAAGATTAACAGTTGGATTTGCATCAGAAGGCACCTTGACCCCTTTCTCCTTTAAGTGTTCTTCTTGTATATTAATATCCATCATTAGTTCATCCATAGTGTGTCCCTTTGCGATGCTTCAGAGACACACCAAACAATTCCCATGACTTAGGGAATTTTTCTATGATAGACATAATAACAAATTTCTCAGGCAACACCATCTTGGCATCTGAGAGTTCATGAACTAGGAGTTGTAGATCATGTGTTTGATCAGAAACTGACTTACCCTCAACTATCTGAAACTTAAGAAATTTAGACACGTAATATTTTTCAACACCTTGATTTTCAGTGCTAAAATTCTTAATTAACAATTCCCATAAAACCTTGGACGTAGTGACTGGCGGCTTTGAGTAAGAATCATACAGTTTGTTATTTAAACCAAACAGAATCAAACTGCGGCATGTTTTATCACCCTTCTTCCAATTAGCAATAATGTTTGCATTATCAGGAATTGTTTCATTAGATACAGGTTCAGTTTCAACTAAATACTGATCATAACCCGCAATATTCAGTCAAATTTCCATCCGACTCTGCCAACGGGCAAAGTTGGTACCAGTAAATTTTTCAGGCATATTAGTTGTATCGATTTTACATCCCCAACCACCCTTACCGGCCATTGTTAATTAACGACATAAACTGATTTCTTTAAGACTGTTGTTTTAATTTGTTATTGTCGTTTATGCAACAACAACAGGTGCAATGTAATTAACAGTCCAGACAGATCCAAAATAAGAATCGAAGAACAAACAAAGCAGGAGAACAGAAAATAGGAGTTAGATTCGCAAACTAGATCGTTCGTTGAGAAACGAACGTGTTACTTAAAGAAATCAGTGTCTGACAATCATCGAGGATAGGCACCGTTCTCCCAGTCGCGATCCGGCATGAATCTGAAACTTGCGTGTCTCGCTCGCGCTCGTTGCACTGCTACCAGTGCAGCACAACAACCGCAGGAACCACCGCCTGACAGTTGCGTCGGTGAAGGGAAGAAGAAGTCACGCTTCGCACAGGAGAACGACTCCACGAAGCGACTCCGGGACGACAACTCTCGCACTCTGGATTAGGGCTCACAACACACACGGCGGCAGAAGATTGTTTTCGGTGTGTTTAACCCTAATGGCCAGATGCATATATATAGCCACGCACGTCCCTAATCCTATTCCCAGTAAGACGCAAACACTCGGTTGCTCTTGTACACAATACAGAAAAATCCGCAAAAAAGAAACACTTTCTAATTATGATTAAGAAATCCGAATAAGAAAACTTAGTCATATTCTAGTACAAAAAGAAGACGGAAGAGGAGAGTGACTCCACGAAGCGACTCCGGGACGACAACTCTCATACTCTGGATTAGGGCTCACAAAACACACGGTGGCAGAAGATTGTTTTCGGTATGTTTAATCCTAATGACCGGATGCGTTTATATAGCCACGCACGTCCCTAATCATATTCTCACGCGCGTGCATGCATTGTGATGTGGTAACCCCACCCACCAAGGAGGTGAGCATACTTCCTTCCTAGGACTCCTTTAGACACTAGTGCTCCATGTAATCCTACATATGAGGACCACAAAAGTTGTAGGAGTGAACAATATGGGATAAAACTTTTTTGCCATTTGCACTAGAAACAACACTACATTTTCACATGTACTTGCTGCACTACATTGAGATTAACCCATACTAAATAAATGATTACTAAAGTAACGGAGCTACAGTAACTAACTACTACAGTAACATAATTAGCTACAGTAATCATTTATCTAACACTATGGTGCATATCCTGAACTTGTGATCTAATCATATCTTGCTTTGCCAATTCCCTGATCATTATAATTAATAGTAGCCTCCAATTCCGCCAATCGTCCAGTCAAAACCACGATGTACAATCTCTATCATCATCCCAGATCGCTCCGCACATCATACATTAGTTGTTTTGACTCTGGTGTTGGTGGTGGCTGTTCGGTGACTAGCGACGAAGGGAGGGATATTATCGAACCACACTTGCTTCAGGTAAACTTGGTTTCTATCTGTTTCATCAAGTGAATGCTCAGAATTTTACGAATTAGACAATCAATGACGTCCACTTTTCTTGTTATCTAATCATAGTAAAAACCTAAGAGAAAGAAAGACAACTAAGAAGCTATGCTTGAAAGTCAAGAAAACATTTGCTGCATATGGAAAAAACAAGTAACACCTCACAGTATAGCAACTGACAATTAACATTGATCCTTTCATACGACTGAATAGACTGTTTTGATTTTTTTACACTAACTCTCATACGTTGTTTTCTATCTGATTTTTACAGATGTGATTTTGATAGTTAACGCGGCTGCAATATGTAGAGAATCTTTTAGTTATTAAGGTGACAGTGAAAAGGAAGTGAAGGCACATTTTTTTTGGAGAAATAACCAATGATCTGATAATTAGGAAACAAAATGCAGCAAGAACGAAATTATAGTTAATTTCTCCCGTCATGTTTGGGATGTTGGGAGTGCACTTGAATGAGAACGTTAGTTACTTATTTAATCAAACAACACATGCTTCTTTTGCCAGTTTGTCAATATTAAGCTTTTAAGAACTGAATTTTGATTGCCTCGTCCTTAGTATAACCAGTTTTACTTTAATGTAGTTGTGAACATAATGGCAGTATTCATTGACGTAATGTTTGACATCTAATTATAGTTGTATATTTTTTATAATACTATTTGCTCACATATTGAATGAACTCAAAAGACATATAAATGATACAGTTTTTATATAACTTTCCTATATTTTATTGTTCTTGACCGTGATCTTATCTATGGCATAAAGAAGGCGATGTCAAAGAAAATCTTGTGTTTTGAAACTATGTCAAAAATTGTTTAATTTATAATTTAACAAACAACATTTTATTTATGAATGCTTGCATATTCCACTAATTTTGTTACACACATGTACTCTTTTATAGTATTGCACACTTACAGATTTTATGCTGGGACAATCCTAAAAGTCTTCTCATTCAAGAAGCTAACGTGTACATATTAACGAGTGCATCTTCTTGAGGTAAATTATTTTATTTCTCTGCACTTTTGTAGTCTTTTTTAAATCCTATACAAATTCAAACATGCATATTTTTGACACACTTTATAGAACCATGAATCTCTTTATGTAATAATTCAAAACGCATATCCAAACAAATAATTTATTCTTCCATTTTTGCTCGTTCATGTATAATGTGCTCTACTTTTAGGTTTTGACATTACTTAATCTATACATTCATGTGCTATGTTTTTTACGCGTCAAGGATGTATCTTTTGTAACTCGGTGTCTACAACCAGAATTGATATTAGATATTTTCCAATCACATGCAACAATAATGGTATTGGATATTTCAAAATAAAGAAGTTTCAGTGACACTAGTAGATATTTGTTTCATAATTTTGTACTAATTGCAGGGAAACTTGGGTTGAGCTTTTTCATGTGCTAAAGAATGTTGCCGTTTTTATAAATAACCATGATCCCAAGCACAAATTTATCATCTTATTTATAGTTTCAATAGGTAACTTCATAATTTTACTTTCACACACTCTTTATGTATATGTCTATCTCGAACACTTATCAACTAGATAAAAGTGCATATTATTGTTATCCAATTTTGTTGAAAATCAATTTTTCTTACTATATTTTGCATTTTTGTGTGAATTTGGGTCTTGTCAAATTTCAAACAATGCAAGTCTCTTATGATGTTCCACTTGATGTACGTAAGGATAGAATATAGAACGTGTGCACCCATATAGTTGTTGCCTTATGGTCATTTTGTATTTTTATAGAAGTTTTGACAAAAATTCATTTACTACCACTATATTGGTGAAAGCATTTCTCTATATGGACAATAGCATTTGTTATTGCATCATTATGTACATTCATAATTTAAATCCACGCCTTGATGAATGTTTGAACTATATTTTCTTTTGATTCATATCTTTTGCATGATATATCAACTCTTCATATTTGATGTTTCATAACTATTTAGTTTTATATGCTAATCGGGGTTATCTTATGGTAAAACTAAAACTAGGAGTTTACTTGAATGTTGTTTCTTGTAGTTGTGTACGCATGTGTTCTTCAATATCAACCTAAATAATATTGTGTGTTTATAATCCAAAAGTTGGCTAAAACCAATCATTCTTTATGAGTATATTTCATAAATTCTCTATGTATGTCTTTTGCCTAATATTTAAAAATGTCAACAAGGCGTTGATTTTCTTAATTGTACTTAACTTGATACTACATCATTTTAATTTTATGGAATATATTATATACAAGTTGATGCACGTGCTAAAAGCATATGACTTCTATAAATATTTTTCTTCTTCTAAATTCATAGAAGTCCTATCTATTAATACTCTGATATAATTTATAAATAGATAACTACAATCAAAGAAAGTGAAAAGTATAACATCATTGAATTTTATATTTTCTTGTTGATTTTTTAAGAATATTTTTCAAATATGGCTTCTAATACGTTTTGTTCATCACAAATTGGTTGACAAACATATTTCTTATTTGTCTTCTTCTTCTTATTTTTATTTTTCACTTGTTTATGTTCACTTTAGTCACGTAATATGCATTGTAACTTGTTTTCATTTGTATATCCTTGATATTATAATTTTCTTTGAACTACTAAAAAAATTTGATAGTGTAAAATTCACATCATGATGTTATCAACTATTTGCATTTTATGCATAAAAATATATACATATAGTTTATCTTGAATATTTTTCTAAAGAATTCCAAAAATTTAACAAAGAAAAATATTTGAACTTTCACTATCGGGTTTTATAGAAGCACTTGCCATATATTCAAATTTATGGATTAACAGAAAAGATATCGCTTATAAATATGAGTACATCTACAACATTATGCACCACCATGAGAAAATATATGATATTATGTGAATGAAAATGTGATTTCCACTATTTACCAATACCAAAAATATAAATTCATAAAATGATTATGTGAAATTATTCTATGAGATGATCATCATTAGAAAAAAAATTATACGAAAATGATTTTATTTATGATCATATTTTACTATAAGCTTATCATTGTTTCAAAAATAGGAAATAAAGTTTAATTATTTTAGTAATTATAACAAAATTGTATAGCAAGGTAGTTAATTATATAGGTTTTCTTGAAATATAAGTGGAACCACGTGAACTTTTTATTCATGATATATATATATATATATATATATATATATATATATATATATATATATATCAAATTTTAAGTCTAATAGGTTCCTAACCTCAAGCAAAGAATGTATACCAAAGCAACACTCTATGTATTTGGGCCTTTCCAAACATTTTTTTTCCAACAATGAGAAGTCATGTATATAGTAAACATATGTCAACATCTCTACTAAATTTGATAATTGTCACCATGAGAAAATTATTAAAGAAAAGTAATTTTATTTATGAATATATTTCATTCTAATCTTATTAGTTTTTCTATCATAATAAATATATTATTTTAATTGTACTAAAAACAAAATAATATACAAATGAAATAAATTAAAATATTTTGCATGTAATAGAAGTGGCACAACTTGAGCTTTTTATTTGTAGTGCATACTAAATATTATGGCTAAAAGGTTCCTAGCTTCCAATCAAGAATATATAACATGTCAACACTTCATTGATTTGGGAATTTCCAACGAAAAAACTAATCAAACAATTAGCAACCATGTGTATAGTAACCATATGTCAACTCTCGACTAAAATTGAATATTATCATATCATATAAAATTATTACTAATATATAAAAATCAACATTTATATATGTCTTGAATTGATGTAAGTATACATAATTTTAAGGAGTATTTGTTTTCTCATATTCATAAGTGAAGAATTCAAAATATGGGGCAATATAATTAGCAATGGTGACTTGATCATCATATGGAAACAATATCATTGCCTTTTCCAAAGATAATCCTTTAAAAAGACATGGGGATAATAAATAAAGTAAGAAACATAGAAAAAAATGAATGAAAAAAACAATGTGTAAACTTTTTTTTTGAAGGGAAGCATATTATTCATCATGTTCCCTCAGTACATGCACATCCTCGTTTGTTATTACATTGTGGCCCACTGTAGCCTCTCCTTTGATTACCTCAAGGAGAAACTCAGGACAGTGTGACCACCTAGCCCGAATTTCATTTCTACTTCTACCCCATTTCGCTAAGAAGTCTGCTACTTTATTACCAGTTCTTTGTTTGAAGCTGAATTCAACTGAATTGAATGAGCTTGCCAGCTTCCTGGTGTGTCTACATTCTTGTTTGCAACTGATAGGGGTCTCCATGCTGCCTTGCACCATGCTGATCGCTTTGTTGCTGTCCGATTCTACCTGTAGGTTGCTGGCTCATCCCTTGCACTCCTGGATGCCAATGGTGATGGCCCTCATTTCTGCCTTGAGGACGTTTGTGATATGGCCCTGATCATAACCTCCTCCCAGCCACCGTCCTGCGTGGTCTCGGATAACATAAGCGGAAGCCATTGCGTTCCTTTTGACAGATGCATCAATGTGTAAACTTTTGACAAAAGAGAATTCAAATCACATTTCTACAACTTTTCTATCTAGTCTAATGAGAAAGTAATATGAAAAAGATAATGCCATTTTGCTTTGAACACAATGCCTAATTTTAATATTTCCCATTTATCTAGATTCCGTCCACTCCAACCATGTTGGTTGTTGTGTCCCAAGATGATAGAATTAAAAACATATAATTAAAGAGGGATGTCTTACCAAGAACTAAAAGCAACTTTTGTCTTGAACACATTAGGAAATTACATTTTTCACAATCAAATTGGAATGAATGTTATCATTAGACTAAATTAAGCAATACCTTCCTATAAGGAATTGATATAACAAATCACCATTTCAATTGAAAGAAACTATTATGCATATAATGTGTGTTATAACATTATTTTTTTTGGTCGGTCTAAAAACGTGTTACTATAACCTAAAACTTTAGGTACATTTGCACCCCTAAAAGAAAAACTTAATCCTTGATACACCAAACAGACGAGTATCAAGGTTACAAAACATAATCGTCACACCTAGACACTGAACAGGAAAGACTACACCCAAAACACCACTAACCAATAAGACATGACTTTAGAGAAGTCATGTCCTTAATGACACTGAGCACACCCACAAAGTATGAAGACGCAGACTCCACCAGCATCAAGCCCCAAGAAGTAACTGGAGCATAGGACTAGAACCCCTTGTAAGAGTCCAAGGTAGATATACTCACTCCAGAATTGTTAACAATCCCAACAAAGAAACACCTAAGAAGCCCGCAATAGAGCATAGATGAAACAAACCACTCCAACTTTGAACAAGAGCAAATAGAACTCTGAAGGATATCTATTCAAATCCCCTTCATTGCATTAACGAACACCCACAAATTGTGATTGAGATCTAAACAGAACACCTTCCTTCATCCCAAATCTCCTAGGTCTAAGTTGCAAAGGAAGCTCAGGAATGTAGCACGATAGAACAGAATCATCCAGATCCATCCAGCTAGGAAGAGCCTCCCACCTCTCCTCCCTTTGCCTTAGGTTTCTTCATCTTCTTCTGTCTCAGGTTGTCGTTCCCCTTAATAACCTTCAAAGGTCTGGTTCCATGTCGCACAAGAAGCAAGACTCCTTGCAGAGTCCTGGTAAACCTGTACGATACCAAAAGACACCCCCACAAGGGAATGAAGCCCCTGTTTACACTGGGAGATTTCAGCAAGGACCTAGAAGGCGTCCAACACACATCAAAGCTTTGTTGTGTCGAGTGTCATAGGGAGTCACCGCATGGAGTCCAAAACAAACCTAGATGCTAACCATAAACCACTGAATGGGAACATCTAGTGTTGCCGAGTAACCTCAGAGTCAAAGCAGCACCCCAGCGGACAAGAAGGGGCACCACAATCTACCCTGCAAGGAAACCATCCGCCGAACCTCAGATCCGAGGCCGAAGAAGCATCGACTGACTAGCAGGCCATGACCCTATGAGGAGACCATCCGCCGCGGCCAAAGGTCGATGCCAATGAAAGACCACGACCTGGCGAAGGGGTGACGGACACACCTGGTCGACCATAGAGTTGTTGACGAGGACCCGTGGATGGAGCCGACGTCACTGATAGTCGGGTTTGATCTCCAAACTGAACCGCCCAAATCTAAGGAAGAGGGCCACACATCGTGGTTGAGGAGGGAGGCATCATCATCAGGATTCATTGGAGCTAGCCTGATGGTGAGTCACCCATCCTTGTCGTCATTGATGGAGGGGGCACGCCTCCGAGCTGCGAGATAGAACAATGACGAAGATCCCAGATCTGGTTGGGAATAGCTCTTTCCATCCGCCGCACTTGAACGGAGTAGAATCGACCAAGTTGAAGTGCCAAACCTCTATCCCAGAGCTAGTCCTTGTGGCGCTACACATCTCCTCACCAACCAGCACGTCCGAGGCTACGCCCATCGATGACTGCTCCCTTATCTCCATTGACTCGTTGCAACTTGCACAACCAAAATCACTCCATGATCTTGACACCTTCCTCCCCCCAGTGGCAGCTGCCGGGGGAGATTCTAGTGAGAATGGAGAGTGAGCCTTTATGTATGCATTATAACATTATTTTTGGTATTTATTAGATTTATATATGTTCATTTGTCACTTTGAATCATGCACTTCTCCTAATAAGATCTTACATGAATCATAATGACCACCCATTATTGTATGTAGAGAATTTGTTTTTCTTTTAAAAGGTTCATAAAATAAAGATGTTGTCATCAAAACATACCTCACAATATGATATTGAATAAATAACAATGGTGATGAAATAAGATAGGTCCTCAAAAGGATTAAAGTTGATATGTAGTAAGCCAACATTCTAGAATCAACATGAGTGTAAATAATTGACATATCGACATCAAACTACCAATAAAAAATGTGTATGGGTTAAGATCATAAACACGCTACTCAGCCCAAAGGAGCATCATAGAGAATACATAAATTTATGATTATGTGCATAACTTATAATCAGTTTTGATTAAAGGAGTAAACTTCCTATACAAAAGAAACCATATTTTTTTATGGGAAGAAGTATCATAATGATGAGCCTTAAATGTGGGTCCAAGAATGGAGTCATGTCTAGGTTATCAGACTTTAGAAATTTATAATACCCGAATGTTTAAGACCTCCTGCAACTAGCACAGGGTCAAAATAGTTTGGGGTCAAACACAGGGATAGGAAGCACGATGCTTCAGAACACAAGTTTTACTTGTCAAAGCATGTCGAAAAAGGTCAAATGATAAGGTTTTGATAAACAAAAAGCCCATCTCCAAGGGGAGTTACCAGAAGAACTAATGTTTTAAGGTTTAGCAATTTTATAGAGGTTTTGTATATTGGAAACAGAGGAGATAAAACTATCGTCGGAGTAAAGCATGAAGGAGGAAAACTTAAACATAACAGGAAAAAGTGGAATACATCCTACACCCTCTTCTCTCAAAGAGGATGCCTCTGACTATGCACCAATTCTCTCTCAAGAGTAGTGGACATAGACTTGAGCGAAAAGATATGTCAGGGCAACCCTGATCCTGGGTACTCTCATACACCTGAATTAGACCAAACACTAGAGTTTATGACATCCTTCTCTCGAAGGAGTTGAAATGAGAAATGCGATTCGATAGACTGTCAAAAGCGTGCTCTAGATAGAAGAGACTAGAGTTCAGATGCTATAAAGAAATCGTCCAACAAATAGGAACCATACACAGAATAAAATGAGATAAACTCCACAGATCCCATAAGCATAAGGAGATAAAAGGTTTAGTTACAAAGCAATAGTAAACGAAAGTAAATTGCTGAAATAGGGAAGATAAGCATCAGCCTCCTTGAAGTAGGGGGTCGATATACATAGTAGCAGAACCCTAAGGTATTGCTAACCTGGTACTGGGTAGGATCCCTATCGGGATATGCCCATGTTAGGTTCTTGACCTTTCTCGGGTCATGAACCGCAATGGGTAAGGGCGTATCGAGAAAGGACTCCCTACCCGATATGGCCGTGTCGGGCGGCCGACCCTCTTGGGTGACATACCGTGACGGTTAGGCCATATCGGGTTGGGTGTCATGTCGAGTTAGCTTTATCTTAGGTTCTCGGGTTCTCATGTTGGGCATGGTTGTGCAGATCGTCTGGGGTTCAGACCCAATTAGCGTCCTGACACGTTGGAGTGACCTTGATGGTCACATCGCGCTGCTACGGCTACCGGGACAGGTTCTAGGTGAACTCCTCCCGTCCCTCTCTGGTTGGGGGTGTGCTCACCTAGTATTGTCCGACATGCCTGGGGACTCGACGCACTAGCTCCTTTTTGGTCTCGAAGTTAGCTCGTAGGGTTCCGTCCCATCCCATCGAAGCCATGTATCTGCTATTTATAGGGAACGACTGGTAGGGGTTGCAGTCCTCGTTGGGCCACGTGTCATTTATCTACTTCGTCCTCATGGCTTTGGGAGAAGGCTAACACGTCTATTGCCCGACAGGGCTGGCGGGGGCCGTCACATGTTGGGTTGTGAGTAAGTCACGCTCGATCGTGTAGGTTAAAGTCTATGACAGGCTGTTGCACCGAAGGGTGGCTGTGTCGCGCAATAGACTCCATCAGGCCGACTGGTAGTGGCGGGCAAGGCTCCTTGTCAGGTAAATAGTGTTCTATCCATCAGAGTCTCTCCGTACGACACACCTGTGTCGGGTTACTGTCGTATCGGGCAACGACCGTGATGGGTAAGGGGTGTGTAACTTTGCCATTAGAAGGGCCGGGGCAGTTAGCTTGTTATGGATGGGCCGGGACGGGTCCATTAGCAATCTTTTAGTGGAAAAATGAGGGAAACTCTGTAGAAGATAGGAAATATTGTTAGGAGCATAGTGTGGATTATTTCTCTACAATAAATAAGATAAAATGGAGAGGAAGACAGTTTAGGAGGCTGTTTTGATAGTAAAATATAAGCTCTAACAGCCATAAAATGGGTGTTATCAACTCCCCCAAACTTATCATTTTGATTGTTCTTAATCAATCTATACTTATTTTAAAACCTTGTTTGTGATACTTCTTCAAAACCATACGTAGTCTTCAGACAAGGGGTTAAAAGAATTTTTGAGATGCCCTGAGGAAAATTAAGTCTGATACAAGCAATGGACTTTATTTTTCTTGCTTTATTTAAGCAAAACTTTTCGCTTCAGCTTTTGGCGAGACTTTTAGTGCATGGTTTAGAAGTTAGCTTTCATACCAAACAGCTTAGGAGTAGAAGGTGGGGTTTTTGGGAAGACTTAAGGCTTTTTATGTTTTTCTTGCTTCCCATTGGTCCATCCAGGTATGGGTCCATTAATAAAAAAGTGGTCCCTGCACTCCAAGCCAGTTGGCTTTAGAGAAGTGATTTAACATCCTATGTACCACTACCCCTGATCTACCATGCCTAAAGATGGGTACTTTTGAAGAGACAAGTGATTTTTTTTGGGCACATCTCTCATGATTTTATTCTCTCTCATAAGGTTCCTCTCTTTTTGGGATTTTGATGGGTTGAAAAGAAAAAGAGTTTACTATTTGGGAAGCTTTTTCCTTCACATGCACATCTCTTAGTTGTTGTGAGATTATTTTTTTAAAGTTGGTGTAGAAAAGTTGTAGCCTTTGTCGTTTGAGACTGCGTTTTTGATAGAGCAAAACAGAAATAAGCACTACCTTAGATACAAAGAGAACAAATTGGAATAAGTTGTACCAAATTTTTACTATAAAGTGTTTTGTAATGTTTTTGAGAGATAAGCAGTTGTGTATATATTATTTTCTATCAAACATTTATATGCATGTACATACAGTGAATGGTAAGGAAAGAAAAAGAGCAAAGAAAGGGAAAAATTTTGAGTACCTCCCTCACTGATTCTATGGAGTACCCCTCAAACTTACCCCATACTTTGTCCCACAGTTGTGAGATAAAATAGGAAGGGATACACATAGATCAGTGAGGGTTCAACAAAAGTGGGCTCCCTCAGCAGATAAGAACTTCATCACATACTCTCTGCATTGGCTGTGGTAGCCTAAGTTGTGGAACTTATCTGGTGTCTTTGTTAGGGCTACTGTGCAATAGATCTAGTGCAGTACGTAGACACCATAGTCATTTGTTAATGGAAGTTGTTGTTGATAGCGGTGGCAGTATTGCAGTTCGTGCCACTTAGCCATCGAGTTTCGAGATACGACTGGATAAAAGACACTACCTCGGTATAATATTTCCTTGCTAACTGCTTGAGGGATGTCATCGGCCTGGATGTACTCTTTGTCAGATGATTGTTGTTGGCATCACAAATATTGTAGAAGAAACGAGTGTGTGGACGAATGTACACCATTAGGAGCATCCAGTGGTTGTCATGCAACATTGGTAGGAAGATGATGCACAAATGACACTTCTTCACTTCCAGCTGAAACTGCTGGCGCGCTCCTATTTCATCAGCCAGGCATAGGTCGTTGAACAACAGCAGATTGGCAATGTAGACATTTTCATTCTTCTTATGTAAGATGGGGATGTAAGTTGACGCCACTATCATTGCTAGACACCCTCCTGCCTTGACTAAGTCTCGCAGGTCATCAATGGGGACCAATGCATAATCATTTTCATATATGACATATACAGATTTGAATCAGTGAGTCAGAGAAGAATTTTGTTGAGCTATTCCTGAGATAGAGAAGTGCAGGTTAAACAGTCGAAATTGCTGATTAGGGATTCGAAGACGGCAGACGAAGTAGACTCGTCTTCGGTAGTTTTGCCTTCAGTGGCAATTGTGGTCCACAGAACTTCTATCTGCTTACCTATCCCATAGACATCTGTACTCTCGACTTCTTCCCTTGGAGGGCTGCTGGGTTGAGAAGATTTAGATTCAGCATATGTCTCCAGGAGCTCCTCTGGAAGCTCTATGTCTCGGAAGTAGTGCTTGTCCTTGATAAGTAGCAGCGCATAGATGCTCCTGAGATGATAGAAATTTGTGTCATGGAGCTGACTGACGTATCTAAAGATGTTTAGTAGCTCCATGACACGTAGGATGATAAAGGCGCTATTTTCTCTTCCTGACTCTTCTTGGACTTAGAAGTCTCTAATGGCATAGAAGTTTCAGATGCCGCTGTGGTGTTGGACTCCTTACTTTATTACGTGATGAAAATGCAGAGGAAGAAGTATGGCGTGCTTGTCTTTGGTGTGTACGAATATGTGTCCTCTGTGTGAGACCTCTGCGGTATAGCAGCTGAGGAGTGTGAAGTCATGGTTGAGGAGGTCTGCCGTACAGAGGAACCAATGCTTCCTAAGCTTGTAAGGGGCCAACACTAGACATGGATTGTGCTCTTCAATATACTACAACATGTCAGCCACCTGCTTTGAGTCATACACCCCTACTAGTAGTCTTCTCACCAATGCTGGGGTGGCATTGTAGAATGGTTGTCAGCCTGTCCTGATGGTGACATTCTCTAGCATCGTGCCCTCTAGGACCCTGAAAAGGATCTTCCCCACGACATCTTCTGAATGGAACATGGCTTGGAGTGCTCTACGTCTTACTGAGAAGTATTCGTCACTCCAGATGATGACTTCTTCATCTGCCTATGGCCTCAGGACCATGTTGAGCAGTTGTTGGTCCCAGATCGACAGGTAGTCGATGGTGCGCCTATCAAAATCTACTATCTCAAAGGACGGGATCTCTGGCAGTGTAGAAAACACATCTACTGTCGAGGTCCTCTCTCTAGGGGGTTGCTCATTGATTAAGCAATACAAATCACCCCCTTCTCCCTATGATTCTTCAGATGAACCCTCCACTCGGCCTATAGATATTTCATCTTCATCATCAGATGGTTCTAGCGGGAGTGAGGGGGCAGATGTATCTCCACCACGGGCACTCTCTTGTCCTGTTGGAGCCCCGTCGGCAGTTTTGTTCGTCGTCTCTTCCTCAGGCGTAGTGGAGGGCCCACTGGAGGTGGATGAGGATGACAATCTAGAGGAGGATGGTGATGATGATGGTGGAGAGCCAGAGGCCAGTGGCCAGTGGCGATGGCGATCTCCTGGGACATCTTGAGCGGGGGTGACTGTCCCTCTGATTGAGCCTTTCCTCAATGGTGTCGAGGTGTTGGAGCACCATCTACATTGTGTTATTCAATGCCTCTAGTTGTCTGGAGAGACCAACTAGATTCAGTAGTTGGTGCTCCTGCTTGTTTAGCCTCCTCTAGAAGACCTAAAACTTGCGGGTCAGGGAAGCAAATGTAGAAGTATGATTTCTTGTTACCTCCCGCAAGTTATCAAACTCAAAGCCGAAGGCCTATTCAAATGAGGAGGCACTTCTTCCGATCATCTTTGGCTTCTTGTTGTGCTCCTCGCATTGCCAACACGTCCTGATGAGTATGTGTCATCAATCGGGGTTGAGTACATCTAGACTATCCACGAGGGCATAGCTTCTGCACTAGGCATTGGCACCGTTGTGGTCACCTCTGCCTCATCAGCTTCAGGTCGCGGAGAAGGTTGTAGAGAGGCCAGATGTTGATCGACCATCCGGCTCTCAATGTCCTCCTCCATAGCGATCGCCGACTTAGATGGTGGCAGTGCCGGCGTTGGCTGTACAACCCTGAGCTCTGGCGTTAGGAGCTTAGTGAATGCCTCGTCACAGGAATCTAACTACACCACTGCCTCTGCCATTTCTGACAGGTATGAAGCTTCAGGAATTGCCATACTGGCCTCTAGGGTTATGATCGCAGTAGCAGCCCCGGTGGTGTCGACAACCTCCCCGATGGTCGACACTTCTTGTGTAGCCACGGTGGGCATTGCTGTGGTTTCCATGGCTGGTTCAGTGGTTGCAGCAGCATCGACCATCGAAGTGATGGCTGTTGGTTGTGTGGCGATGGCGGTTGGCTCGGTGGTGGTGGCGGTAGGCATGTCTTCAATGATGACTGTCGATGATTTGTCCCACCGAGCGCTGAGGGGTGCATGCCTTCCTACAGTGGCCATCCTTTCTTGGATAGTCCTGGTGGCAGCGTAAGCGGCTTCCACAGTCAAAACTTCTATCTCTGCTGTTGTGAAGACCAATTTCTTTGTGTCATAGTTGACACAGAATGGGAGGGGCAGGAGGGTGTCCATCCTCGCGAACTTGTAGAAGAGGCGGTGGCCCTCCTTCTTGATAATGCTTGCCCTTGTGAGGAACTTGATATCAATAATGTCATCGCATTTTGTCCTTGATAGGATACGCGACTCATTAGGGTACCCCAACCCTACCGCGATCAAGTTGACAATCCCTCCCATGTTGTATTCCTTGGTGGCATCCTTTATTGGATGCATCCTGTTTAGCAGGAATCACCCCAGGTTGATCATTCGGCCCTCCATCATATACCAGATGAGATGAAGGTCTTTATTATATATATTGCTGGTCTCATACATGCGGAAGAGGAGGCTCACCACGATCTTGTGCATAATCCTTCAGAAATAGGAGAGGACCACCGCCACCTTGCTCCCCGGCTTAAAAGAAGATTTGTCAGTTAGCCTCCTCCAGAGTGCAACTGGGTTGAAGCCGTCGCCTTCGGTGATTCAGACACTGTTATTGAGAAGCTCCTGTTAGCTTCACTGGAGGAGAATATCTTGTTGAGCAACCTCTCTGAGATATCATGGTTGACGTTGTAGAGGCGCTCCTATAATCTGTCCGCCCCGCCAAACCTTTTGGCCTCTTCTGGTGTATTTGGGACTCGGCGAAGGGATGAGATAAACTCTTTGATGAGCTCGGTGTAGGAGGCAATGTAGCTAAAGCAGATCTTCCATAGTCTGGTGGCTTCTAAGACATTTTCCAGTCTGTCAAATATGTCGATCTGTTGGAAGGACGCTTGGTTGCAGAACCAGGTTGGACGGTAGACATTTGTTGCCAACTCCATGTACCACCGGCGGTGCTTTTCATCTCTGATCATGAACCAGACCAGAGAGTGATCCAGGGGCTCTGGTTCCACCATCGTCTTTGGGGTTGTTGCTGGGGTTAGGGTTGTTTCTATTCTGGGCCGCTTCTCAGCCTCAGAAGGCCCAGCCTCCTCGGGGTTTGGGCGCTTCTGCTCAGTGGTGGTGTCTTTGTTTGTAGCCTCGGGGTTAATCCTACGGCCTTGTTCGTCAACCTGGATGACAATTTGTTTGGTGTGGGTCATTTCTGTAATTTTTAAATAAAGGGAGTAGGTCAAAAAGAATTTGATCAATCAAACAGTTTTTCCCAATATTGGGTAGCAGGCTAAAAACAAGTGTGTCACCTGATATGAGTTAGGTGATACAATAAAAACTAATATCGTGTTGGGGACCTGAGAAAAAGGCTACCACACAATATATGAATGTATGACACGAGAAAGTCAATATCGGGTAAAGGCAGAAACACTACACAGGTGGGGTCATCACACGATAGGGCATGGGGGGTCAGGAAGGCCGATATCAGGTGACTTTCTCAAAACTGATCCTTCCCGGTAGATGCCCGATAGGAGTGTCGCGCGATATGTTTGTTACACAAAAAAGTTAAAAATGTGATGCATCTATAGCAGGGTCGATGCGTGTTGTGTCGTGTCAGACGATACTCGTGTAACCTGACACGAGTCAAAGTTCTTGCAAAACAAACTGAGCGATAGATCCATCGTCGCAAGCTTGTGGTTTCTATCGAACATGAAAGTCTTTTGTAGTCGTATCACATGACACATGTATCGCACGACACGAGTGTCACACGGCACAGGCCAGAGACTGATAAAATAAAGCGGCGAAGAAAATGGAAGGCATGTTGCGCAATAAGCAGAACTCGATACAAGGAAAAAAGGTTCTGCCCGACACGAATCTAAACACGAGAAGATGGTGTGTGACATGAGTCTGGTTGACACGGTCTGTGTGACACATGTTTCACGATAGGGTGCCTCATGTTTTACTTATATCAGGCAAGAGGATGCTTGGCACACGACACAGGTGTCGGTAGAGGAAGGCCAACACGGGAGCTAGATAATCAAGATGGAACACATGATACATGAGCAAAAGCAGGTAACTTGGTACCCCGACACGGTTAAACTTGAGTTACAATATATATCTGGTCGCGAGCGGGGTAAAAGAGGTAAAATAAGGACACGTGTTGTGTGAGGAGGCGAATCTCCTTCCAATGCACGGTGAAATTAGTTTAAACCTTCGTGTCATGATGATTTCAAGAAGGCTCGCGTGGCAAAGACGTGTCAGGCGGTAAGGGCGTATCACCCGATGAATATTGCTCGACGCACTTCTAACGCGATATGAACTTTGTGTGACACATTCATCGTTCCACGTGTGATCCAATGCGTAGCACGTCTGCCTGATACAACTCTCGATCTTTTATCATGGACGGGTCACCGGCCGATATGGTTTGAGTGATAGGGCATCCCGATGCGCTTGTCGCGTGATAAGGCCAGGCGCCCGACACACAACTCCAAAACCATGAAAGACGAAGACCAAGGTGTCATTCGATATGGTTCGAAGTGAGTAGGGTGATACGATTGTCATAAAGCATGTCATGCAGAGGAGAGAGCAAAGGAAGGCAATCAACATCTTTGCCCGATATGCCAACAAAAAGGGCTAAAAACTAAATAAAAAACAAGGATAGAAAAATTGTAAATCAGAAGGCACTTGGTGGGTAAAACATCATTGGCTTGAGAGTGAACTTCAGCCTCATATAGTATTACTCACCAAGGCGATAAAACTAAGTTAGTGGCCCATAAAACAAGAGAGTCTGTGCACGTGGCACAAACATAGACTCGGGCCTTATTACAATAATATTGTTCATAGTGTTCTTTGCCGGAAAAAGGAAATAAGATCCTATTCTAGGAAATTAAAAGCTCGGGTTGCCTCTCGAGGAGTGTTTTGGTTTCCGTTGTCAGCTCGACATCTTCGGATCTTGCTATACTCCTCTTATTGGGGCAACTTCAACTTCGTTCAGGGTCAAGTCTGATCGTCTCACGAAGGCTTCGTCTTCATAGAACCTCTTCACTCTGTGTCTGTTAACTGGAACAACTTTTGCTGGATCACCTTTATCATAAAGCTCTATAATCTTGGATGGATATATCTTTGCTAATATGAACGGTCCAGACAACCTGGTCTGAAATTTTCTTGGAAAAAGGTGAATAGAAGACTTAAATAACAAAACCTTATCACCTTCATTGACATCCTTCTTCCTCAACTGAGAATCATGCCAGACTTTGGCTCTCAGCTTGTATATCCTCACATTTTCATAGGCATGAAGGCTCAACTCTTCAAGTTCTTGGGTCCATGTTGAGATGTTTGATGTCCCAGTATGCCTTATGCTCCAACTCAAAGGGAAATTGGCAAGCTTTCCCATATATCAAGTGGTAGGGTGTGGTTCCCAATGATGTCTTGTAAGTAGTTCTATATGCCCAGAGAGCATCATCTAACTTAGTTGACCAGTCCTTGCGAGACTTGCCAACTATTTTCTCTAAGATCAGCTTCATCTATCGATTGGAAACTTCAACCTATCCCGATGTTTGTGGGTGGTATGACGTGGTGAATTTGTGACGAACACAGTATCTCTGCAATAGCGATTCAAATAGCCTTTCTGCAAAGTGAGATCCACTGTCACTGATGACAGTTCTCGGCACCCCAAACCTTGGAAAGATTATCTTGGTAAAGAGTTTTATCACTACTTTGGCATCACATGTGGTTGTGGGTATAGCTTCCACCCATTTAGAGACATAATCAACTGCAAAAAGGATGTATTTAAAACCATAAGAGGAGGGGAAGGGTCCCATATAATCTATTCCCCACACTTTAAAGATTTCTACCTCGATCCATTCTGACAGTGGCATCTCATTCTGACGGGAAATGTTCCTTGTTCTTTGACATTCACTGTAAGACTTGACATAAGCATGAGCGTCTTTGAAGAGAGTCGGCCAATAAAAGCTTGTCTGGAGTACCTTGATTGCAGTCCTTTTACCTCCTAGGTGCCTTCCATAGGGGGAGGAATGACACTCAAATAGAATCTTCGGGGCTTCATCCTACGGTATGCACCTTCTATATAAACCATCAACACAATGCCTAAACAATAGAGGGTCATCCCAGTAATTATTCTTCAAATTAGAGAAGAATTTCTTCTTCTGATTGTAGGACATTTCTGGGGGTAGTTGCTTGCAGGCCAGGTAATTGCAGAAGTTTGCATTCCATGGCCCTTCAGGGTTGGCCAAGTGGGAAACATAGATAGATTCAATGGCATAACTTTCATTTATTGGCAGTTGGTGGTCGTCCTCCACCCGAATCCTTGAAAGGTGGTCAGCGACCATGTTCTTAGAACCTTTCTTATCTATTATTTCATGATTGAACTCTTGTAACAACAACGCCCAACGCACCAACATGGGCTTCACATATTTCTTCTGCATTAAGTACTTGATGGCCCCGTGGTCGGTGTGAACTATCACCTTAGAGCCCAGGAGGTAGGATCGAAACTTATCAAAAGCATATACAATCACCAAGATCTCTTTCTCAGTAGTAGTATAATTCAGCTGTGCCTCATCCATGGTCTTACTTGCATAAAAGATCACGTGATGCTTTTTATCTTTCTTCTTACCAAGGACTGCGCCTATAGCAAAGTCACTAGTGTTGCACATGAGCTTGAAAGGAAGATTTGAATCAGGGGACTGGAGAATGGGTGTGGATACCAAAGCGTCCTTCAAAGTGGAGAACACCTTCATGCACTCATCCGTGAAATCAAATTTCACATATTTCATCAACAGATTGGAAAGGGGCTTTACGATCTTCAAAAAGTCTTGGAGTGAAGAACTCACCCCAAGGACAACGGCCCACAATAAGAGACACAAAATGATATTACTCAAAATCAAACTGCCAATTAATTTTCAATTCACCAACATTATCGTAAAGGCATATAATTAAAGAAAAATAATATTCTAAAGTTTTCTAAAGCATTTTTTCATAAAGGTTGCACGCTACATATATATTCATATAAGGTAATTTTTCATCAGTTTTGTATGCTCAACCACAACCAATATACAAAACAACTCTTTTTAGATATTACAACATCTAAATTATACAAAGTGTACAACAAAAAATGTAGTCAATATACTTCTACAATTAATCCCCTTGCTCATACCTGAGAGTACATGCATGAGTTTAGGACTCTAATTAGAACCACACTTACCTCCTTGCTCTACTGATCTCGGAATTGAGGCTCCTCACTACCATAGGTCTGATTGCACTTATGGTCACCTTAAAGATGTGGAAAATCAAGGGAATAGACCCCAAGTCTCAGTGATCATTATATAATTGCTGATACAATTTGTTACTTACCTACGTATTATGTAACCATATTAGTTAAGAGAGATTATTAAACAAGTAGAAGAACTAACTATTGGGTTTTAGGGGAGGCAGAATAGGCAGCAAAAACAAAAATTTTCTCCCCCAAACCCAGAACAAGGAAACGCGTCAACGTCTATATAATAGGAAAGATGGTTTGTGGATGCATACCTTGTCCCGAGGCTTGCTCGGCGACAGTACCTCATGCCTTGTGCGGTCTTCACCTCTGGTCTTGGACAATGTCTGTGCAGCTCCTGGTCGCACCAGGACTGAAGACTCCTGGTCTCACCGGGACTGTCGGGATTGACAGTTGTCCTCCGAGCGGCAGAGGTCTCCCGCCTCTACAGTCGTCCACACGGACCACCTGGAACTCCGATCTCCTTGTCGCACAAGGAACCCGAAGGAGTCACACCCTCCTGTTAGCGTACTAGTCACCAACACACACTCCTGCTACCAGTTGCAACTGCAGTTGTCTTTCCCTTGTTGTGCCTCCCTTTTCGGGTAGCACTTGTTCATGCTCTCTCGGTTACCAAAACTAGAGATAACAACAACTTTGCAGAGCAAGCGGCTTGCACTGAGTTGTACCCTGAGAAGCCCCCAATACCCCTATATATATGCGGGTCATGGGATAGGGTTCTCCATCCCCGGCAATATGGGACTAAAAGCAGGAGTAGAAGGGTTCAAGATTTTCCACAAAAGCAACCAACTCACAACCTGAACTGATTGTTTCACAACTAAAACGGTCGGTTGGACACCTAAACTGGTCGGTTGACACCTCAACCGATCGGTTGTCACCCATGAGACGGTCGGTTCACTTCTGAACCGGTCGGTTTGTGGTCCTGACTAGTTCCCGATTGACTTTCCTTCTTTTGTTTCTAATTGGTATCGAATACCAATCCTTGTTCCAATCAAATTGGGCAAGTGAAACACGAGGAAAATTCTCACCAATCTTACTTTCCCAACTTGCCCGGTTGCAACAGTTGAACCGATCATTTCAACACTTGAAGCAATCGTTCACCCTGTCCATGAGACGATCGGCTCAACCCTTGAGCCGACCGGTTCACCAAGCTCAACCGATCGGTTCATCACATGAGACGATCGGTTGGGAGTGCAGATTGTGCAGAATCAGTCAATTGCGATTTCAATCAATCCGATACTCCAATCAATGCGTCCAACACATTGAACATTATGATATTGATCTATCGATTAATTGGCTATTTAATTGAACTACTAAACTCCTTTAGTAATCAATCTAAACATTGCTTATGGACAAAACTCCTCTTCCAGGTTAAATCCTATGTGTGTGACCCTGCAAGTCCATTTCACATTGGCAGTGAAAGTCCATAACACTTATGACTTCACAAGCAAAGAGCGGTGCCTAGTCACACATCAATGCTACCCAAGTGAAATAGAAAGTTGGAGAACAACTTTCAATCCTACAATCTGTGAATGGTGTTATAGTGAATGTATAATTCCTTTGTCACTGATATCCTGAATGAACTCGAGGCATGGAACAATCATCCTATCAACATTCATTCATTTCCTTGATCTCAGAGTAGACCGAGTGAGATGTGTATGACATCAATATCACATATTGATTCACACGTGCAAGCGCATGCCTTTCTCAATCCTACTCATCAAGTGGCCAAGGATATCAAACTCCCTCAGGAGGGACAAATCCCATATCTATCACTCACCCCTCAAAATCCCCATGTGTCAAAGCCACCCAATCATCACCTTTATAACAACCCATGTTTCAAGACTGCGTTTGATGATGTCAAAGTGTACCCAATGACATGTGTTGAGTGTAGTGATTTCAGGTCTAAGAATCACACTCAACACCATCACTTTGAGAGCTGACTGTGACTACCAAGTCATGGTTCCATGTGTCACTCTCACAGTGGGTCTGTCTGGTACCTTGTTCTCTAACAAGTACCTATGTGCTTGGTTTGATATCACTATATCATGACTAATGAGATTCTGTCATCAACCAACACACAATCTAGTCTTTAGTGTTATTGATGTCAATGGTTATTTCCACAATAACAACCGACTAGGGACTAAACAAGAATGTATACTCTTAACATCTGTATGATCTCATCGTTTAGGTCCTCAACCCAAAAGCATATGTCATTGAGTAAAAACCATTCTTTAGACATCTATCATGTTACACCATCATCTCAGAAACAGTTTAAACATATAGATCAGAAATTGCCTTTATTATTATTCAAATCATTTACAAAGTATCCCATTACAATCATCATATGACTTGCTCTATGTGCATACATACCAATAGACTCCCACTTGCACTTAGATCCAGTCACCAAGGAATCGCAGTCCTTGTGACCTAGCATGACCATCATGCTTCTGCTGAGAAAGGGCCTTAGTCAGTGGATCAGCTATGTTGTCTTCAGTTGGTACTTTGCAAATCTTCACATCTCCTCGTTGTACAATCTCTCATATGAGATGGAAGCGCCGCAGTATGTGCTTGTACCGCTGATGTGATCTGGGCTCCTTAGCTTGTGCAATAGCTCCATTATTGTCACAATAAAGCTCCATTGCATCACAGCTACTGGGAACTACACCAAGTTCAGAAATGAACTTCCTGATCCATACAACCTCCTTTGCTGGATGTGATGCAACAATATACTCGACCTCTGTAGTAGAATCGACAACTTTTTCTTGCTTGGAACTCTTCCAGCTAACAGCTCCATTATTAAGGCAAAACACAAATCCTGACTGCGATATGTAATCATCTTTATCGGTTTGGAAGCTTGCATCAGTGTAACCCTTTACAACCAGCTCTTCCACACCGCCGTAAACAAGAAACTGGTCCTTAGTCCTTCACAAGTACTTGAGGATGTTCTTCACAACTGTCCACTGAGCATCCCCAGGATCTGATTGGTACCTTCTCATCATGCTGAGAGCATACGAGACATCTGGGTGTGTGCACAACATAGCGTACATGATGGATCAGATGGCTGATGCATATGGGATCCCACTCATACACCCCCTCTCTTCACAAGATTGGGGACATTGAGCTCTAGAGACGGTGACTCCATGTAGCATGGGGATGTTGTCTCTCTTTGAGTTCTCCATGCTGAACCGCTTCAGCACTTTGTCAATTTACGTACTCTGACTTAGTCCGAGAACCCTTCTAGATCTATCTCTATAGATCTTAATTCTTAGAATGTAGGATGCTTCTCCTAAGTCCTTCATTAAGAAGGTATTCCCAAGCCAAGTCTTTACCTTCTCTAAGGCTAAGACATCAATCCCCATCAAAAGTATGTCATCCACATACAATATGAGGAATGTGGTCGAGCTCCCACTAACCTTCTTGTACACACAAGGTTCATATTCATTTTGAATAAAGCCAAACACTTTGACTTCCTCATCAAATCGAAGATTCCAACTCCGAGATGCTTGCTTCAATCCATAGATTGACCTTTGCAGCTTACAGACTTTATTGGCATTCTTTGGATCTACAAAACCTTCAGGTTGTGTCATGTACACATCCTCATTTATATTCCCATTAAGGAATGCGGTTTTAACATCCATCTGCCAAATATCATAGTCATAATAAGCTGCAATAGCAAGCATGATCCTGATGGACTTAATCATGGCAACTGGAGAAAAGCTTTCGTCATAGTCAACACCTTGAACTTGTCGAAATCCCTTCGCAACCAATCCGCCTTTATAAGTTTGCACATTGCCATCCATGTCGGTCTTCTTCTTGAAGACCCACTTGCACCCTATGGGTTTTACCCCTTCGGGTGGTTCCACCAAAGTCCATACTTTGTTGGAATACATGGATTCCATCTCAGATCTCATGGCCTCAAGCCATTTCTCAGAATCTAGTCCCTCCATAGCCTCTACGTAGATAGTTGGATCATCATCTATGATCAACTCACCACCTTCCTGAGTCACAAGGTATCCAAACCTCTCAGGTTCAAGGCAGGTCCTACTAGATCTATGAGGTCCTTGTGTTACCTGAGGAGACTGAGATTCCACAACACCTTGTGAATCTCCATTTTCCTCTTGTACATCTACCAGTTTTATGTTTTCTTGTTGGGCTTGAACCTCTTCAAGCTCTACTTTCCTCCCACTGCTTCCTTTGGAAATGAATTCCTTCTCTAGGAACACAACTGTCCTGGCAACAAACACTTTGTTGTCAGTAGGGTGGTGTAAATAGTATCCCCTCATTTCCTTGGGGTATCCAACAAAATAACATTTATCGGATTTGGGTCCAAGCTTATCATGAAACATTTTCCTAACGTAATCCTCACAACCCCAAATATTCAGAAAAGACAAATTGGGATGCTTCCCAGTCCATATCTCATATGGTGTCTTTTGAACCGATTTAGATGGTACATGGTTAAGTGTAAACGCGGAGGTTTCAAGAGCATAACCCCAGAAAGAAATTGGAAGATCAACAAAACTCATCATTGATCACACCATATCCAACAATGTGTGATTCCTTCTTTCAGATACACCATTATGATGTGGTGTTCCAGGCATAGTCCATTGTGATACAATACCATGGGCTCATAGAAGGTCCTCAAACTCCTGGCTTAAGTATTCTCCACCTCGATCGGATCGAAGTGCCTTAATATTTTTACCAAGTTGGTTATGTACTTCATTCATGAAATCCTTGAACTTTTCAAGGGTTTCTGACTTATGTTTCATTAGGTACACATAGCCATACCTACTGAAGTCATTAGTAAAGGTAATGAAGTACTGATACCCACCTCTGGCATTAGTTCTAAAAGGCCCACATACATCAGTATGTATGAGTCCTAATAGATCACTAGCTCTCTCACCTTTACCTGAAAAGGGAGTCTTTGTCATCTTGCCCAACAAACAAGATACACATGTCTCTATTGATTCATAATCAAAAGAGTCTAGATAACCATCTTTATGGAGTCTAGAAATGCACTTCTCATTTATGTGCCCTAGACGACAATGCCAAAGATACGTTTCATTTGAGTTGTTGAATTTTTGCCTTTTGGTGTTTACAATGTATACACTTGTCTCTAGATCTATCATGTATAGATCATAAGACATTGGGGCACTACCATAAAAGATCCCATCTTTAGAAATGGAACAATTTCCATTCTTAATAAGAAATTCAAATCCATCCTTGTCCAAATAAGAGACGGAAATGATATTCCTATTTATGGCAGGTACATAATAGCAATTCTTCAACTCTATTATTAGCCCACTAGGTAGAGTTAACTCATAGGTTCCTACGACACTGGCGGCAACCCTTGCCCCATTAGCAACACATAGTTCAACCTCACCTTTCCCCAAAGGCCTACTTCTCTTAAGACCCTTCACATTTGAACAAATGTGAGATCCGCATCCGGTATCAAGTACCCATGATGAAGAAGTAGTAAAGTAAATCTCTATCATGTATACACCAGAAGTAAAGATCCCTATCTCTGACTTCTTCTTCCATTGTTCCTTCCATCCTCTCCATGTAGAAGAAATTGGTTTGGGGAGAGAACACTTCTCTCCCTTACCTACTTTCTTCTTCACTAACGCATTAAGCGTACATAAAGTGGATTCTAAGGCTCCTGGTATATCTGGATTGTGTAGAACACTTCTCACAGTCCTCAACCAGTTATGGAATTTATTCTCAATTAATTTTCCCATTTTAAAAGATGATTCTTTTTCCATTCTACAAGAGAAAATTTGCATTTGTCAAAACTCCTTTTGATTTGATTTGAATAAGTTTGAGGATAGTTAACTAGGCCTTTAATTAATTACCGCTCCCACTATTTTGACTCAAATTGATAGCCCTCACCATCAATTTGGAAGATTGCAACATACAATCTTCTAGTGGGTCAAGATCCTAAAATCCTCTGAGCCATGGACCAGCTTGGGCTGTCACCCACAACTCAGATCTTCCAAGCAGGAAACTCTTGCCAATTGCATCATATGCAACTCTTGAAAGATGTCATATGCAACTCCTTGCCATGATCATCTCCAAGCCTCAAGGTGCTAGATCCTATGTAGGTCACCTTGTTAAGTCCGACCCAAAGCCAACACGATGAACATGCACCCTGCTTGGGCAGACCCACACATTCATCCTTCACGCTTCCATGAGATAGACGGTGCACCATGCTTGGGCGTGCCCACACTTGGTCGATCAAGATTTTCACGTGTGTCGCATTTGGAAGGCATCTAAAACTTAATATTTAATGAGGGATTTGGTTTTTATATACATATACATATGCAATCACCACAATATATAGTAAGTATCATATACATGTTATATCCCACAGAAAACATGAAAAATGATAAAAAGCAATGATTATGGCCATCCTATTGTGATTCCTCGAGCCAAGAGGAATCATGGTCATCTAGGTCTACATCATATGCAACCTGTACAAGATGAAATCTGTGCCTACCTTTCTGGGTTTGATCAGCTCATCTCCATGACCGATCGACTCGCCATCAGGTTGGTTGTTCGGGTGCCACCAGCCGATCGACTACAGCCTCCAGCCGATAAGTTCACCAGTCGTCGTGCATCTCCTTAGGTCGCCACCCTCTCATCTCGCTCCTTGAACCGGTCATCTGGATCACCAACCGATCGGTTCACGCCTTGAACCGATCGTGTCAGGCTGTCCACCGATCTTTGACATAATAGGAAATAAAATCTATCCTATTTACAATTTAATTGTGAAACACCGAGTTACATTCGGGGGGAGCAAAGGTAGGAAAAGAATTCTTGAATTATTTTGAGTTACATCAGGAATAAGAGAAGGGGAATCAGTGCGCAGACCGAGATGCAAGCAACCACATACAACCACACACAGATATAGGGGTTTATAGGCCATAACCATGCTACACATCTACCACAAAACTCGTTTAAGGGTGATGGGTATTGAGTGCATTAATATTACATATCATATATGTATATTTGGGATTTGTGGATTGGACATGCATAAAGCTGATATTATTCGCATTGTATGCAATAAATAAAGGCGACAAACCAAAATCGATCATATCGATAATCCTAAAATATAAAGCAGTTGACGTGGCTCTGATACCACTGTTGGGTTTTAGGGGAGGCAGAGAAGGCAGTGGAAACAAAAATTTTCTCCCCCAAACCCGGAACAAGGAAACGCATCAACGTCTATATAATAGGAAATATGGTTTGTCGATGCATACCTTGTCCCGAGGCTTGCTCGGCGACAGTACCTCTCGCCTTGCGCGGTCTTCACCTCCGGTCTTGGACGGTGTCTGTGCAGCTCCTGGTCGCACCGAGACTGAAGACTCCTGGTCTCATCAGGACTGTCGGGATTGACAGTTGTCCTCCGAGCGGCAGAGGTCTCCCGCCTCTACAGTCGTCCACACAGACCGCCTGGAACTCCGATCTCCTTGTCGCATAAGGAACCGGAAGGAGTCACACCCTCCTCTTAGCGTACTAGTCGCCAACACACTCTCCTGCTACCAGTTGCAACTGTAGTTGTCTTTCCCTTGTTGTGCCTCGATTTTCGGGTAGCACTTGCTTAAGCGCTCTTGGTTACCAAAACCAAAGAGAACGACAACTCTGCAAAGCAACCGACTTGCACTGAGTTGTACTCTAAGAAGCCCCCAATACCCCTATATATAGGCGGGTCATGGGACAGGGTTCTCCGTCCTCGGCAATATGGGACTAAAAGTAGGAGTAGAAGGGTTCAAGATTTTCCACAAAAGCAACTAACTCGCAACCTGAACCGATCGTTCCACAACTGAAACGGTCGATTGGGCACCTGAACCGGTCAGTTGACACCTCAACCGATCGGTTGGGACCCATGAGCCGGTCGGTTCACTTCTGAACCGGTCGGTTCGTGGTCCTGACCAGTTCCCAATTGACTTTCCTTCTTTTGTTTCTAATTGGTATCGAATACCAATCCTTGTTCCAATCAAATTGGGCAAGTGAAAAGCAAGGAAAATTCTCACCAATCTTACTTTTCCAACTTGCCCGGTTGCAACAGTTGAACCGATCATTTCAACACTTGAAGCAATCGTTCACCCTGTGCATGAGCCGATCGGCTCAACCCTTGAGCTGACCGGTTCACCAAGCTCAGCCGATCGGTTCATCACATGAGCCGATCAGTTGGGAGTGTAGATTGTGTAGAATCAGTCAATTGCAATTTCAATCAATCCGATACTCCAATCAATGCGTCCAACACATTGAACATTATGATATTGAGATATCGATTAATTGAGTGTTTAATTGAACTACTAAACTCCTTTAGTAATCAATCTAAACATTGCTTGTGGACAAAACTCCTCTTCCAGGTTAAATCCTATGTGTGTGACCCTGCAGATCCATTTCACGTTGGCAGTGAAAGTCCATAACACTTATGACTTCACAAGCAAAGAGTGGTGCCTAGTCACACATCAGTGCTACCCAAGTGAAATAGAAAGTTCGAGAACAACTTTCAATCCTACAATCCGTGAATGGTGTTATAGTGAATGTATAATTCCTTTGTCACTGATATCCTGAATGAACTCGAGGCATGGAACAATCATCTTGTCAACATTCATTCATTTTCTTGATCTCAGAGTAGACCGAGTGAGATGTGTATGACATCAATATCACATATTGATTCACACGTGCATGTGCATGCCTTTCTCAATCCTACTCATCAAGTGGACAAGGATATCAAACTCCCTCAGGAGGGACAAATCCCATATCTATCACTCACCCCTCAAAAGCCCCATGTGTCAAAGCCACCCAATCATCACCTTTATAACAACCCATGTTTCAGGACTGCGTTTGATGATGTCAAAGTCTACCCAACGACATGTGTTGAGTGTAGTGATTTCAGGTCTAAGAATCACACTCACCACCATCACTGTGAGAGCTGACTGTGACTACCAAGTCATGGTTCCATGTGTCACTCTCACGGTGGGTCTGTCCGGTACCTTGTTCTCTAACAAGTACCTATGTGCTTGGTTTGATATCACTATATCATGACTAATGAGATTCTGTCATCAACCAACACACAATCTAGTCTTTAGTGTTATTGATGTCTATGGTTATTTCCACAATAACAACCGACTAGGGACTAAACAAGATTGTATACTCTTAACATATGTATGATCTCATCGTTTAGGTCCTCAACCCAAAAGCTTACGTCATTGAGTAAAAACCATTCTTTAGACATCTATCATGTTACACCATCATCTCAGAAACAGTTTAAACATATAGATCGGAAATTGCCTTTATTATTATTCAAATCATTTACAAATTATCCCATTACAATCATCATATGATTTGCTCTATGGGCATACATACCAACACTAACCATAGTTTATAAAAAAAAGAGAAGATACATGTATAGATAGCCAAATAGATACCATTATGAATCACATATGATACTTGTACGAATTAAAAAAGAAATAATTCTCATACGTTATTTGCCAAATAGTCCTAAATAAATATACCAACTATTTGAATTATCTATTTTATTAATTTGTTTCCATTCATTTGTGAAGAGACTATAAATTTCTTACTAGCCTTCCAACTAGCAGAAAATATCAATTTGGTCATGAATGTTGTGTGTTTTATTAAAATTAAAAAAACATTTAAATCTTTAAAACCCATAAAATAGGCAATAACATACCACTTGGTATGCCAACCTTGCATAAAACACTAGTCTTGTCTCAATGGTTAAATACCAAGATCTGAATTAAGAAAAGTGAGCTAATGTTCCTCATAAATGAAATGCTAAAAATATTTGTATCAAAAGATGAAGAAAACATTATGCTTACATGAGGATTACCTAGGTGGAGTGAATCATTGGGTTTTCTTTTTTGGGGGTAAATCTCTTTGATGAACCACCGATAGTAACCGACATACTTGTTGAGGCACCCGACTAGTCAGTGACTAGTCGACTGGTCGTTTTGGTGGCCAACGACTGGCCTGTCGCCTGGGTTTTTCATCATATTGAATGTCCCCCCAAACTGACTGGTCGACTAGTCGGCCGACTAGTCCGACTCGTCGGTCGACTAGTCCGACTCGTCAGTTGGTCACCCTGTAAGTCAGCCGCTTATTTGGTGGGCCCGACAATTTTCTTTAATATTTTTAACTAATTATATATTACTAATATATATAACTAATTATATAAGTATATAACGATATACTTATAGTTATATAGTATATATAGCTATAACTATATAAGTATATAACTATATATATTACTAATATATAACGAATTGTATATTACTAATATATATAATGAATTATATAAGTATATAACTATATACTTATAGTTATATAGTATATATAAGTATATAACTATATACTTATAGTTACATAGTATATATAACTCTAACTATATAAGTATATAACTATACATATTACTAATATATATTACTAATATATAACTAATTATATATTACTTATATATAACTGATATAGTTATATAGTATATATAACTATAATTATATAAGTATATAACTATAGATATTACTAATATATGAGTATATAACTCACATATTTTTTTATATAAGTATATAACTATATATTACTAATATATATAACTAATTATATGGAAAAAAACCTATTCCTGGGCGGCCGACTAGTCAGCCCGGTCGCCCAAGGAATCAGGGTGACCGACCGGCCGCCTTGACAAGTATGGTAACCGACATGACCTAAGAAACTTCGGATACCCGTCACAGACGTGGGAGGAGGAATCTTGTCTATCACCTCCACCTTGGATCGATCAACTTCGATACCTTTGCTAAACACTTTGTGTCCTAGGACTATTCCTTCTTGCACCATGAAGTGGCACTTTTCCCAATTTAGGGTAAGACTTTGTTCTTCACATCGCTTCATTACCAGAGATAGGTTATTAAAGCAATCATCAAAAGAGTTCTCGTAAACACTGAAGTTGTCCATAAAGAACTCCATTTTATCCTCTAGAAAATTAGTGTAGATGGCATTCATGCATCGCTGAAAGGTGGCGGGTGCATTACAAAGCCCAAAGGGCATTCTTCTAAAAGCAAAAGTTCCATAGATGCAAGTAAAGGTGGTCTTTTCCTGGTCATCAGGGTGAATAGGGATCTGATAGAACCATGAATACCCATCCAACCAGTAAAAGTAGGAATCATGGGTCAGGCACTCCAACATCTGATCAATGAATGGGAGGAGGAAATGGTCCTTGTAGGTGGCGGTGTTGAGTTTTCAGTAATCGATGCACATCCGCCAGTCAGTCACCGTCTTGGTAGCGACCTCGACTCCATTATCTCCTTTGACCAACATTATACCTCCTTTCTTTGGGATGACTTGAATGGGACTTATCCACGTGCTATCGCTGATGGCATAGATTATTCCTTCATCTCGGTGTTTCACCACTTCTTTACTAATCACTTCTCGGAGCTTCTCATTCAGTTTCCTCTGGGGTTGGGCATATGGCTTGGAGTCCTTTTCTAGGTAGATCATGTGCATACACACAGAAGGACTGATCCCCCATAGGTCTCTAATTGTGTAACCTAGGGCCTTTCTCCGTAGCCTCAACTCCTTAAGCAACTAATCTTTTTAGCTATCAGTCAACTCTGAGTTAATAATCACCGGATTCATCTTCTCATCATCTAGAAAATGGTATTCCAAGTCTCTCACCAAAAATTTCAACTCGGGTGGGGTATCCTTCTCTTGTTCATCGGTGGGGTCTTTACGGAGGGCAGTGTACATAACTGTCTCCACAAGCTCTTCTTCTTTGGACGAACCTTCAACTTCCAGAAAAGCCAACAATTCCTTGACCTCTGAATCCTCGACTTCTTATGCCTCACATGATAGAGCGTGCATCAGCGGGTCCACCATGGCCTTTTCTTCCCTTACTTCATTGCATAGCTACTGATAGATTTCAATGAAATAAGAGGATTCAAAGAAAAAAGGGGCTTTCATACAATCTCTGATGTTGAAGTCGGTATGATCTCCTCCAACCCTGATCGTAATCATACCCACCTCTACATTGATGAGGGACTGGCCGGTTGCTAGGAAAGGTCACCCAAAGATAATAGGGTACCTGGGATCTTCTACTGTATCAATCAAAACTATATCACATGGTATAAAGAACCACCCAACTCGAATGGGAACATCCTCAACCACTCTAACTGGCTTGGTAAAGGTGTGATCAGCGAGCTGGATCCTCATGTTCATTCTTACCATATCAGTGAGACCAATCCTCTTAGCAAGGGATAAGGGCATCAAGTTGATGCTTGCCCCTAGGTCAGCTAGCCCTTTACATGTTATGTTATCCCCAACTTCAATGGGGATGACAAAGGCCCCATGATCTTTCTTCTTTGATGGCAAACTTGCTTTGACGAAGGAACTGGACATCTGTGTCAGCTTTATGGTCTCAACATTTTGCCTCTCTTCTTCCTTGAAATCAGATCTTTTAGAAACTTGGCATAGGTAGGCATCTCCTCAATGGAATCTAGAAACGGGATGTCAAGGAGCAATTTCTTGATAGTGGCCATAAACCTCTCGTATCTCTTTTTCAGTTGGGCCTTCACCAGTTATCTGGGAATGGTACGCGGGGTGCGTACTTGTCCGGACATTCTTCAGAAGAAACGTCATTGTCTCTTTCTTTGGTCACTTTCCTTAACCTTGTTGGGACATCCTGTGGTACCCCTTGGATAACCTCCTCAGTTGGTGTTGTCACTGTTGTCGCTTCCTTTTCAACAGTTCACTGTACCACTGTTCTGGACTGTAAAATGGCCATCTTTGTTGTCTCATGTCCACACGGATTTGTTTCAGTATTGGAGGGAAAACATCCCACCTGATGATTGATGGTCTAGGTGAGGCTCATCAACTATTGGTCGATCTATTTATTATGTGTTGGAGCTCCCCTATCTGGGCTGAAAAGCCTCCCATCTGCTGCTACATCAATTTCAGCAAAGTCATGCTATCAACAGAACTTTTATGCATCTTCTCATTCAAGTCGTTCTGCTTCTTAGCGAAGGACATGAACTCGGTCATCATAGATGGTCTCTGCGGATGGTTCTGCTGGAAGGTTTGTTGCTATTAGAACCCTATTTGACATTGCTGATTCGACGGTCCTCCCAAGGGATTCCCGCTTACCATCTGATGGGAATTCTCAGCTGTGCTGGTATTTCTGTAGGAGAAACCAGGGTGATCAGGGTGTCGGTGCTGGACAAAACTGACATTATCTGTAATTTCATCATCAAGCTCTCCCTTAACGGCTATGTGCAGGTAGAAGTCAGACAAGTGGTCTGGCTCTCCACAGGTGACACAACTTCTCACCGCTTCCTGCCTTACCTTTCCTTTATAACCATGTTCCTTCAGGGTTTGGACATCAGTTACTATTTTTTCTAACTTAGTGGTGAGGGACTCCATTGATTTGGATTCTCCCGGAGTGGTATAGCTCATAGACTCTCAGTCATACTCATTGTCCTGTTGATTAGTGGTCATGTTATCAATAATTTTCATGGCCCTCTGGGCACTGAGTCCCAAAAAATCACTGCCAGCTGCATCATTCAGGGATTTCCTCTCGGCAGCACACACACCATTATAGAATGTGGTGATCAACTTAGGTTCGAAAAAACCATGATGTGGGCACTCCCACTGGTAACTTTGAAACCTCTCCCAGGTCTCGTGTAGGTTTTTCGAGGGATTCTGTGAGTACCTCATTATCTTGTTCTGACACTTGATTGTTCTTTCAATGGGGAAGAACGTGGCGATTAACACATTAGCGAGATGCTCCCAATCAGGAAGACTCCCATCTTGTAGACCTGTGTACCACACCAATGCTTTGTCTCTCAGAGAGAAAGGGAAGCATTGGATGTAGATGTGTGCTATCATAACTCTATTGATCTTGAAGGTGGTGCAAGTCCTTTTAAAAGTTGTGAGATGGTTGTATGTGTTTTCTTCAGTAGTATTCCTGCCAAACCGGTTATGTTGTAGCAGCTGGAGGAAAGAAGGATTCAACTCGAAGTTGGTAATGTTGAGAGGATGCACAACCAATGGATTCCTTTCTTCATTTGCCCAGACTTGGACGAACGAGCACAAGGAGCGGGCTTCCGGAGGTTGCTCAGCCATGACTTGTCAGAAGAAAAGATGACTTGAAAAGGTGAGAGAGTACCTGGAAAGAAAGAAAAGTATAAAGGTATTGGTATGTTGTATAAACTACGTGCAGTAAATATGTGCAACATTATATGCATATGTACAAGGTTTTTGGCAAAGTGCAAGCAAAACTTGAGTTCGTAGAACTATTTTCATTGCCTATCCCCGACAACGGCGCCAAAAAGCTGACGAGCCTTAAACGTGGGTCCAAGAATGGAGTCATGTCTAGGTTATCGGACTTTAGAAATTTATAATACCTGAATGTTTAAGACCTTCTGCAACTAGGACAAGGTCGAAAAAGTTTGGGGTTGAACATAGGGATAGGAAGAACGATGCTTCAGAACACAAGTTTTACTTGTCTAAGCACGTCAAAAAAGGTCGAAGGATAAGGTTTTGATAAACAAAAAGCCTATCTCCAAGGGGATTTACTAGAAGAACTAATGTTTTAAGGTTTAGCAATTTTTATAGAGGTTTTGTATATTGGAAACCGAGGAGAAAAAACTATCATTGGAGTAAAGCATGAAGGAGGAAAACTTAAACATAATAGGCGGCAACGGAATACATCATGCACCCTCTTCTCTCAAAGAGAATACCTCTGACTATGCACCAATTCTCTCTCTCAAGAGTAGTGGACATAGAATTGAGCAGAAAAATATGCCAGGGCAACCCTGATCTTGGGTACTCTGATACACTCAAATCAGACCAAAATTTAGAGTTTACGACATCCTTCTCTCAAAGGAGTTGAAACAAGAAACATGATTCGATAGCTAGTCAAAAGCGTGCTACAGATAGAAGAGACTAGAGTTCAGATGCTATAAAGAAATCATCCAAAAAACAGTAACCATACACATAACGAAATGAGATAAACTCCATAGATCCCATAAGCATAAGGAGATAAAAGGTTTAGTTACAAAGCAATGGTAAACGAAAGTAAATTGTTGAAAAAGGGAAGATAAGCATCGGCTTCCTTGATGTAGGCGGTCGATATACACAGCAGCAGACTCCTAAGGTACTGCTAACCCGGTATCAGGCAGGAGCCCTATTGGGATGCGCCCGTATCGGGTTCTTGACTGTGTCAGGTCATGAATCACGGTGGGTAAGGGTGTATCGAGAAAGGACTCCCTACCCGATATTGTTGTGTCAGGCGGCCGACCCTCTCAGGTGACATACCGTGACGGGTAGTCCATATCGGGTTGGGTGTCATGTCGGGTTAGCTTTATGTTAGGTTCTCGGGTTTTCGTGTCGAGCATGGTTGGGCAAACCATCTCGGGTTGAGACCCAACTAGCGGCATGGAACGTTGGAGTGGCCTTGATGGTCGTCTCGTGCTGCTGTGGCTACCAGGATGGGTTCTAGGTGAACTCCTCCCGTCCCTCTCAGGTTGGGGGTGTGCTCACCTAGTATCCCCCAACATGCTTGGGGACTCGACACAGTAGCTCCTTTTTGCTCTCAAAGTTAGCTCGTAGGGTTCCATCTCGTCCCATCGAAGCCATGTAGCAGCTATTTATAGGCAGTGGCTGGTAGGGGTTGCGGTCCTCATTGGCCCAAATATCCTTTGTCGATTTCATCCTCATGGCTTTGGGAGAAGTCTGACACGTCCGTCGCCCGACATGGTTGGCGGGGGCTGATGTGTGTCGGGTTGCGATTAAGTCACGCTCGATCGTGTCAGTTAAAGGCTCTGGCGGGCTGCTGCATCGAAGGGTGGATACGTCGCACGATAGACTCCATAAGGCCGACTGGTCATGGCGGGCAAGGCTCCTTATCGGGTAAATTGTGTGTTGTCCGGTAGAGTCTCCCCATGCGACACACCCGTGTCAGGTTTCTGCCATATCGGCCATCGACTGTGACGGGTAAGGGGCGTGTCGCTTCGCCATTAGAAGGGTCGGGGTAGTTAGCATGTTATGGATGGGTCGGAATGGGCCCATTAGCATTTTTTTGGTGGAAAAATGAGGGAAACTCTGTAGAAGATAGGAAATATTGTCAGGAGCATAGTGTGGATTATTTCTATACAATAAATAAGATAAAATGGAGAGGAAGACAGTTTAGGAGGTAGTTTTGATAGAAAAATATAAGCTCTAACAACCATAAAATGGGTTTTATCACATACTTACAATGAGAATTCAGCATATAGTAAGTTTTCTTTAAAATACATTTGACTTGAAGTATATGTGATTGTTGATAATGTAAGTGAATAATAGTTCTGAATGTTTTTATTGAATGTAGGAAGATGGTTTATATAAAATCTATTCAATAAAAAAGAGTAGCTCTTCTCTGAATCTTTTTACTAATATTCAATAAAATCACAATCTTTGCTACTTTATTTCCAAATAAATAGTTACATTATATTTATTATAATTCAGATCTCAAAAATATGAATTAGAAATTGTTTCTTGATGTAATGATAGGATATAATAAAAATTCTAATAAAATAAAATCTTACACTCTTAAAGAAAATTAATATGCTTCAGTTGTTTACATAGTGAGCCTATGAGAAAGACAATACCTCATGTGGACACTCATATTGCTCTGATAATGCTTCATGTTGCCAAAAAACAATTATGCGCTCTTATTTAACTCGTGCTAGACAAAAGATACTCTATGGCATGTGAAATATATTTAGATTTCTTGTGGCTAGGTAGTAAGAACACATGGGCTACATCTCAATAAATCTTTTCAAATCTAAACTGTCGATGAAGACATTGAGGATCAGTTTGTGAGTATCAAGTATACAATGCTAATTGAGAATGGTACATATTATATTTTTGAAGAATTGGTAAGAACATACAAAGGCAATTTTAGGCCAAAAGTATATAGGTTGCATCTCTATAGGAATATAAATTAACAACTGGGTCATTAAGTATCCTACAAAGCACTTGTGAAGGCACAATGCTACAAGAAAGAGTGATTTATAGAAATTTCTAGGTTACCATATAAGTAAAGGTCATATAGTAACCAATTGACTATGGATATAAATCTTATCTAAGAAAGACATAATAATTCACACTTGACAACCCCACATTCATCCTACTTTGTAACTAAAAATAGTAATTGAATCATGAATAATCAAAAGATATCAAACGCTTTGTTGTTGACATTGTCATTGTGACTAAGATGTTCAAATATATTAATACACATATATGTGTGTATATATATATGACAAACAAATCACATGCTAATAACGTTAGTGACCAACATATAAAATATGTAGTGTTGTGTTATGTAAAACATGGCTTGTCCATGATTTGCATGGACATGACGCATATAAGGACATTGAATAGATCTAATTTGAAACTATTGGTCCATACGACAACCTAGAAGAAAACACAATCACTAATTCCCTTTATTTATGTTAAATTGAGTGATACCCCACATCTTCCATACACTATTTAGAAAGATAGTTTCATTTACAACAACACAAACTATTTTATAAAAGTAAGAAATTCATATATATAATCTAGAACAACATTTGTATGTATAATATCCCCTCTTGGTTCCTGATATGCATAACCTTGTATATTTTTATAGTGTGAAATCATGATAAACTTTAATGAAGTGTTTAAATTGAGGGAAGGCTAGGTGAAATTAATGCAATATAGAATCTAGAGAAATCTGTTTATCTAAAACTTTCACATCCTTATGATTATGTATGTTAGTAACTTCAAATGTAGTATAATAGCTTTTTTTTTAAATGTTAGTCAATGCAAAAATAATGTGGTATATCACATTTTTTCCAACCCAAGTGAGACTAATGTTGTTTTAATTATAAATATGACAATAAGTTTGAGTAAAAAACAACATGACTATGTCATTTTCTATATAGATGAAAAGATACACATGGTGTAAGGAATGTTGCATAATAATTAGTGAAGTCAAAATTACATGTAAATAATATGTATAAAGGCAGAATCTCAAATACATTAGAATACACAATACATAATTACTATATGTAAATAAGGAGGGTGATTACAAATTGTATATATTGCAGTAAAAATCATTGTGTTGATATATATCTAGCATACTACTTCAATCAGTATCAAGAATTTAAAAATCGTCTAAATTAGATTTGCAATTCTTGGAAAAGGAATATATTGAAAGAAGCCTCCTAGACCAGAATGCAAAAAATGCAATTATCATCTTGGATTATCAAATATATTGAATTTATGATTAGTATTATACTCTTGAATTCCTATATCATAATGTTATATATCATAATAGTAAATACAATTAAAGAGTTCCATACAAACTATTATAAAATTGCATATAACTATAAAAATAAAAGTTTAAAGAAACATCGAACTTATATCAATCTCTTAAAACATCTTACCCCTTGATCAATAAAAGGTACATCACTTACTGGAATGTTCAGGTCAACTACAACACAGTTACACAAGTTCTCACCACTATCTCATTATGTGTATGCCAACTCAAACTCTATTATGTGACGCTTATAAGCAAGTTATCTCTCCTTGAAATCCCCCTCCCATTATGCTTGTTGATGAGCTTATATGGAATTCCTATGGAGCTAGATGCTTAAGCAACATGTAGTATGGAAATGAATTTCATGGAATGAATAAATCTATGTGTGGATTTTACAATGTCTATTCTACATACAACTATCGTTGGAACATAATTGATAAGTATATGATATACTTCAAGAGTACTTTGTAGAAAACTATAAAATAAAAAATGTCAAAACAACATTCAATGGATTTGTGTAAAAACCAAAAGTTCCAATTTTTTAAAATTAGTTTCTATGAAATGCAAATTAGACATTATATATATTTAATTTTTTGAAATAAGGTATGACAAACCAAGAAATGTATATACATTATTGGAAGATAGGAAGCAAAAGAATTTAATCATGCCTTCACTTAAAGACACAACAAAGTCTACTTGTTCATGGTGGCTATATGTGAGTTCCTCAATGGTCCTCCTAAATGTGTCACATGTAGGCATACTTGAGTTTACATCTTTCATACACAAAATCATATGTGGTGATGTAGTCAAGAGGAATGACCCCACAGATCCATCTAAGGTGGTTCATATGTCAATTAAGATGTGAATGTAGGTCGTGCTTTAGTGGCAGATCTAGGATTCAGAAATGAGTGGGGACTTATTCTAAGTTGTTATTTTTTTATAATGCTACTGTTTGTCTATATATATCGATATATATAAGAGGATAACATCCAAACTGTTGAATGCAATTAAGTTGTAGATTAAAAAAATGATAGTATAATGAGAAATTGAGAATGGTGACATAGTTTAAAGGAACCTTTTTTTAAATTATAGCCCTCTACCTACATCATGGGTATTCAAGTATTAAGGGAATCTAGGTCAACACACAAACTACAAATTAAAAACATATAAAAAAATATAGGATAAAAGGAAGAAACGTCTATTGAGATCCATATACATTTGCAACTCAAAACAAAACCAACCATAGATAAAAAGTCAATAAAAATAAGGGAAGAAATAAAATAAACAACTAACTAAGATTCTTCTTTTGTCATAACTAATACACATAAAAGACACAAACAAAAATGTTGAATGACACAGTTTGGTAAGAAGATAAATAGAGATGAATTGTCCATGTTACAAATAATAATAAATTTGAAGTATTGTGTATCATGTGTGTCCATGTGTGGGTTCCTCAACAATCTTCTAAACTTTTTGGCATACTGGAGTTTGCATCTTAGAATAACAAAAATCATAAGTGATGATGCAGTCAAGAGGGATGATACTAAGGAGGCATATAAGGATGTCCATATGTCAATGAAGATGTCAAAGTGGGTCATGCTTTTGTGGCAAATCTAGAATTCATAAGTGCGTCAGGACATATATATATATATATATATATATATATATATATATATATATATATATATATATATATATATATATATATATATATATATATATATATATAGGATGGCTCGCGGAAGGAGAGGACGCGGGAGGGGGCGCGGCGGAGGGCGACTCGCTAGGGTCTCCGATGAAGCAGGAGGAAGGGGTGGTTCGTTTGGGTCGGCGTCGCCGTCGATCCCTCCGGTGGACTCAGGTGTGGTCGACGGAGAGGAGAACCCCCAATTTCTCCAAAGTCGTGAGTCCTCGAAGAACCCTCCACGCAAGGGTGGTGAATCCACTGCTAACTCCCCAAAGTCTCCACCCAGCAGGTCTGAGGAGGCGTCTTCCTCAAATCGGCTAGCTGACTGGCTTCAAGCCTGCAGAATGGGCCAAGAAGAGGTTGATGTTGAGCTGATGGACTTCATCGAGCCAAGTATCAAGGATGGGAAGAGGTGTGCGTCCATCTCGAGTAAGGATAGCTCCATCCCTGACTGGGATGAGTACTTATCCATCAGGTTTGTTGTTCGGAAACCGTATGGTGGTCAACTAATTGGATGGATTCGAAGGACCTGGAGACCTAGCGGACCTGTGGTGGTTGTGTCCGAGGAAAGGGAAGGGTATATCGTCAAGATGCCCTCTCGCGGAGATAGAGATCGAGTTCTAAAGGAGGCGCCCTGGTTCATGGATGGACTGCTGATTGTAGCCCAAGCGTGGAAGCCCGGCTCTCCCCTCCTACCTCTCTCATTCACGCAGGTTCCCGTTTGGTTCAAAATCGAGAACACGGGGATTCCCTGGACTCGCAGGCACATATCCTGTGTTGCCAGTATGATTGGTCAGTCGGTGGACATCGATGATTACTCGGCTGCTTCTGGTTGCCTTGAAGCAACTCGGGTGTGCATAGAGGTGTCTCACGAACTGAAGATTCCTAAAGAAACGTTGGTGGAAGTCGACTCTGTGCTCAAGACTCTGAAAACTGAAGTTATCTCCAAGTCGGGGATCTGCTCCAGCTGCTCAAGATTTGGGCACTTGGCCACTTCATGTCCATCGAAGTCAAGACGACCTCCGCCGAAAAAGGACCTACAGGTCCGGCTGGGGAAGTCTGTAGGTGTTCGAGGCAATGTCAGTATGACTGCCAAGGAGCAATCTAAGATGATTCAAGGAGAGAAAAGCACCAGTCAGAAGGAGATGAATATGGTTTCTTCTGAAGTACTTGATGCAGCTTTTCGAGACTCCATTGAACAATAGGTGAGAGATGTTGTCCTGGCTTCTGCTGCTGAGTTTCATCCCCAACCTCCCATTTCAGTACCTGAGATGTTTGGGTCTCCTCCGGTTGTCAATGAAGGAAGTCTCAATTTGGAAGGGGAATTAGAGCTGAGCAGGGTAAGCAAGGGAGCGTCGAGCTCTACCTCATGGCAGGTCAATAAGATTTGGAGTAGCAGTGACTGTTATTCTGATGTCCAACAAGAAAAGGAAAACTTGTTTGGAGAAGATGACGATTCCAATATGGATTCAAACTCGGGGCTGGATTTTGACCCCTGGGAAGCCGACTCTTTGGATTTCAGCATATTTAGGCCGAATAGGAGGAAAAAGTCGCCAAAGAAAAAGAAGGATGGGGGTTGATTTCACCTTCCCCTTTCCCTACTGAGTACCTGGTACTCCTTCTGAGTTGTTTTAGTGTCTGTGGCTTTCTGTTACTGCTCGATGGCTAGGAAGCTTTCTCTTGTTGTCTCTCCACTAAATGCTTATGTGAAGAGGTTCAAGGTTCCAGCTTCTGCAACATTCGTGGTAGCTGATTTGCCATAGATTCTTAGACGAGTCAGTTGATATAACAGGTGGTTGTTTTCTCTAGCATGAGATTTTTAGCAAAGGGTTACCCCTTCCTGTCACGCTCCTTGCTTTATGGTTCACCATGTCTCTAATCAGTGCTGACAGGAGGATGTTTCGTTTCTTTTATTCTCCTGATCGCTACTTTCAGGGGACAAGCTTACTGCTATGTGTGAAGGAGAGTAAAGGAGATGAACTAACAACTTGTTATCCTGATGTGTAGCTTTTGGAGTCTTCTATGAGCTGTTTGGGTGACAGAATAGACACTGCACATATGCAGGTGTGAGAAATAGAGTTGCATCAGAACAGGAGTGCTATCTAGAGTGAGACCCTGAGCGAAGATGGTGTTTCTACGTTTGCCTGCTGAGCCTGCTATTTTTGTGGGTGATAAGTTATGTTGCAGTGTCTTAGTTGGGTAGGCGGATGATCTATCATCTTATGTTTTGTGTGTGTTTCTCTTGGTTGCCTCCTCCTGGAACGTATGTACCTTTGTTTGGTTGATCTTTTGTTTAAGTCCTGTTGTTGTCAGGTCTTTTAGATATTCTTGTGTAATCATGTTAAGGGTTAGGGGGTGCGTTTTATTCATGTACCTAAAGTTTTGGTATCATTTAATAGTAACAGAGTTTTTTTCCGACCAATATATATATATATATATATATATATATATATATATATATATATATATATATATATATATATATATATATATATATATATATATATATACATATATATATACAGAGAGAGAGAGAGACATGCTAGAATACACTCGAGTGTACAGATCACGTCGTACACCCCAATGGTGTTTGCATATCTAGACCATTTTTTCTAAAATCTAATCCATTGATATTCATGGTTACAATAATAATAGGCCACATACAAAATTTGAACTCATTTGAATGAGTGTAAGTCACTCATCCAAGGACAACAAAATCGACGCACAAAACTAATTTGAAATATATGAACTTTGCCTCCTTTAGATGCACGACCTATAAGTGTCCAAATGAGCTAAAATTTATTATATAGTATGTTCTTATGATAGTTAAGAAGATCAACAGTTTAGATTGTAAAAAAAATTATTGCATCTTCAAAAATGACTGAGGTGTACGGTGCC